>JAGIQG010000002.1:144297244-145761619 GCA_024679065.1 Sphyrna mokarran
TGCATATTTCTGACCAATTTTGACAACAGTTTGGTTGCTGAATAATAACTGTGAGATATTTCCAATTCCATTTTTTCCATACCTGAAATCACTGGGTAATAATGCAAAAACACGCATGGTGTCAACACATTATTAGACAGTGTACTCTTGTACATGCCACCTGCAGTTACTTAATATAGTGTATCAAAAAAAGCATTGTGCATTTTGTGCTCATGCAGATCTTGTTCTGAATGTCCCTGGCTGACTGTATAAATGTTTCCAGCCCAAGAACTTTCAAGGCACAAACTTAGTTTTCTGCACAAACAACAAAAAGACAAAGCTTCTCTATCAGGAGAAGCCCAACGTGGCCAATTTGGAAATGCTTCCTGTTTTCACTGGTTACATTAAATTGGCAGGTTGGGCATGTAAAATCGGGCTCACAGTTTGCTCTCCGTCGCTGTCCATGGTCAACTGTCAGGCAACTTTCAATTGGGCAGGGCTGGGTTGGGTAATTGCTCCAGTTGGCTGGGATAATTGACAATTAGAAAATGTGTCTACTCTCAAATGAATCATTGCCAGCGATATACTGCACCATGCACCATAGGCAAGAATATTCATGGCTGCCCAGAATTCAGCACTTAATTGGAGACCTTGGAAAACTAATTATGAAAGCTGTTGTAAAAATGTGAGTAAAAGCAAAATACTGCAAATGCTGGAAATCTGAACTTCTATCGAGCGGTCACTTACATCCAAAAAATTAATTCTGTTTCTCTCCGTAGATGTTGCTAGGTCTGTTTATCCCGAATTTTCTGTTTGTGATATAAAAATGCAGGGTCTTTTATGCCTTCTTTTTAATCTGATGTATGCTTGGCCCTTCTATAGGATCTTAGTGAGGCCGCACTTGGAATATGGTGTTCAATTCTGGTTGCCACACTACCAGAAGGATATGGAGGCTTTGGAGAGGGTGCAGAAAAGATTTACCAGAATGTTGCCTGATATGGAGGGCATTAGCTATGAGGAGAGGTTAGAGAAACTTGGTTTGTTCTCACTGAAGCGACAGTGTTTGAGAGGAGACCAGAAAAAAGTCTACAAGATTATGAGAGTCATGGTCAGGGTGGATAGTCAGAAGCTTTTTTCCAGGGTGGAAGTGTCAATTACTAGGGGGCATTGGTTAAAGTGTGAGGGGCAAGGTTTAAAGGAGATGACAGATTTTTTACACAAATAGTAGTTGATGCCTAGAACTCATTGCCAGGGGAGGTAGTGGAAGCGGATAGAGTAGTGACTTTTAAAGGGCATCTTGACAAGTACATGAATGGGATGGGAATACAGGGATATGGTTCCCTGAGGGTTAAGGGGTTTTAGTTAAGTCGGGCAGCATGGTCGGTGCAAGGTTGGAAGGCCGAAGGACCTGTTCCTGTGCTATAATCTTCTTTGTTTTTTATTCTGATCATCTTCCTCCCACCCACGATGAATGTGATCAGTTAAAAGATAGCCTTTTGATGGAGAGGTGGATATGCAACTGTAGAAATTGGCGCGATAACTAGGCACAACACTGAGGAGCATAAACAGGGTAGCACAGTGGCGCAGTGGTTAGTACTGCTGCCTCACAGCGCCAGGGACCCGAGTTCAATTCCGGCTTCGGGTGACTGGCTGTGTGGAGTTTGTACATTCTTCCCATGCCTGCATGGGTTTCCTCCAAGTGGTCCGGTTTCCTCCACAGTCTAAAGATGCACGGGTTAGGTTGATTGGCCGTGCTGAATTGAGCCTTAGAGTGGAATTTACCTATCCCACCTGCCACAGGAATCGTAGCGGGTGGGACACAGTCCATGCAAAGGTCCACTGATCTCAATCGGGACTTTTCTGGCCACACTCACCCCAAGGCAGGAAAATCCCACCCTTAGTGTCAGGGGAATTAGCAGGGTAAATGCGTGGAGTTACGGGAATAGAGCCTGGGTGGGATTATTGCTAGTGCAGGCTCAATGAGCCAAAGGTCTCCTTCTGTAAAAGTACTCCCTAACAATGAGAGTATTACAGCACCGTCAAGTTCTTGTGAAATGCTCTTCTAGGTAGAAACAAATGGAATCATGTGCAAGGAAACAGGAAATGAAAATAAATAGCTTCCCCCATCTCCCAACATCTCCATCTGTCACAGCTTACAGCATTTGGCCATTCTCTCTCTGGACTGCCATTAGCAGCCTTTTTTCCTGGTTTCTGTGGCTATGACTCATTTTTCATTCCCTCCCTCTGCAGTATAAATATCTTCCACTTTCTACTTTTTTTTAGCTTCGATAAAGGCTCATCTGGACCCAAAACATCAGCTCCTTTCTCTCCTTACAGATGCTGCCAGACCTGCTGAGACTTTCCAGCATTTTTTCTTTGGTTTTATGAAATAAATAGCTGTTTTTTTGTATGTCATTTTACAGGACATAAGCATGGCTGCCTGGGCTTTTCCCTACCTGCTCTCCCTTTCTGCAAGTCAGGCACAGATTTCCTTCCCTAAGCCACATGAGTTTTTGGACTTGCAATCCTAGATTTTTTAATTGAATTCAAATTTCACCATCTGCCATAGTGGGATTTGAACACAGAGTCCCCAGATCTTGGGCTGCTCCTCCAGATTACTAGTCCAGTAACAATGTCACTGCGCCACTACTACCGCAAAGCATTTTAGTTAGGAAAACTGGCTTTGTTTCAAGAATCATTAATACTGAGTAACCTTAGGAATAACAACCCCCGAGAGTTAATTTATCAAGATTTGAATGTTTTTTGCTGATTAAGATGGGACATTAGCTATAGTCTTTTACAAGAAGATTGTAATAAAACAAATATTAATCATTCTCATGTTGGCCAAATGATTGTTCCTTGTTTATAATGATACTACCAGTGGCACACTGGCACCTCATAAGGCAGGGTGGGGAATGAAAGGAGTCACCTGGCCTGTAATTACAGCAGTGTTGGGATTGTTTCCTTCTCAGTTTTATTCATCGCTAATCATAGAATTACAGAATCTCTACAATGTAGAAAGAGGCCATTTGGCCCATTGAGCCTGCACCAACAACAATCCCAGCCAGGCCCTATCCTTGTAACCCCGCCATGGATTTACCCTGCTAATTTGCCTGTCACTTAGGGGCAATTTTAGCATGGCCAATCCACTTAACCCGCACATCTTTGGACTGTGGGAGGAAACCAAAGCATCTGGAGGAAATCCACGCAGATTGGGGAGAATGTGCAACCTCTACACAGATCTGTGCCCGCATCCGCGCAGATTGCCACTTTACCGAAATCTGGGAATGGTAGTGATTTGATTCCTACCCAAAAAGGGACGCAGTGGCAAATTAAATGTATTTGCATGCATTTAAATTGAATTAATGAACCGCCCACTCCAACTTCATCACCATATCCCCCTTTAATCACTGCGTTTGCCAATCCAGAATCACGCCAAAATAAACCTGTTGAATAAAAATCTGAATTGAGCGTTCCGGCTTCTGAAGAGCAAATTCAGCGCTTCCAACGGCTCTCTGATTCAGATCGGGGGCGAGGTGGGGAGGGTGGTCAGATCATTCTCTGATTGGGGTGAGGGAGGGAAGAGAAGCCAGATTGTTGTCTGGTTGGGGAGCATGGGGGGGGGGGCGTGGTTGATGGGAAGAGAGGAAGAGGAGGTGGGTCGCATGTATCTCTGGCAGGGGAGTAAGGGTGATTTTTGTTGGTGGTGGGGCCGATTCTTGTCTTGTTGGGAGGTGGAGGGCTGATTGTTGTCTGGAGGGAGGAGGAGGAGGATCAGATGTTCTTCTGAGATGGGGGGGGGGGGATGGTGATTGAGACCAGACCTTTTCTGGGGTGGAGTGGAAGTGAGGCCAGATCATTGTCTGAGAAGGGGTGTAGGAGCGAGGTGGGTAAGATGTATCCCTGGTGGGGGTTGGGAGGGGGGGCTGTGGGGAGACCCAATCAATCACAAAGTGGGGAGGGCGGTAGATTGATCTCTGATGGGCATGGGGGCACTTGGATCTCTGGGGAGGGGTCAGATGGATCTCTGGTGGGCAAGGTGGGGGGCAGGGGGATATGGTGCCCTTCTGAGAGTGATCAGTGAGGAGGGGCAGAAATGGCAATTGGCCTGGGTAGTGTGGGGGTGGATAAGAGGGACAACGATGTGTATGAGTAATGGAAAGGTGGATAAGGGGGACAGTGATGTGTGTGGGTAGTGGGGGGGTGGATAAGGGGGACAGTGGATGGGGGACATGTGTGTGGGTAGTGGGGGGGTGGATAAGGGGGACAGTGATGTGTGTGGGTAGTGGGGGGAGTGGATAAGGGGGACAGTGATGTGTGTGGGTATGGGGGGGTGGATAAGGGGGGACAGTGATGGTGGGGTATGGGGGGTGTGGATGAGGGGGACAGTGATGTGTGTGGGTAGTGGGGGAGGGATAGGGGGACAGTGGTGTGTGGGTAGTGGGGGGGTGGATAAGGGGGACAGTGATGTGTGTGGGTAGTGTGGAAGGGGGACAGTGATGTGTGTGGGTATGGGGAGTGGATGGGGGACAGTGATGTGTGTGGGTAGTGGGGAGGTGGATAAGGGGGACAGTGATGTGTGTGGGTAGTGGGGGGGTGGATAAGGGGACAGTGATGTGTGTGGGTAGTGGGGGAGGTTGGGTAAGGGGGACAGTGATGTGTGTGGGGTAGTGGGGGAGGTGGATAAGGGGGACAGTGATGTGTGTGGGTAGTGGGGATGGAAGGGGGACAGTGATGTGTGTGTGGGTAGTGGGGGAGTGGATAAGGGGGACAGTGATGTGTGTGGGTAGTGTGGATAAGGGGACAGTGATGTGTGTGGTATGGGGGATTGTGGGTAAGGGGGACAGTGATGTGTGTGGTGTGGGATGGTAAGGGGACAGTGATGTGTGTGGGTATGGGGGAGGTGGATAAGGGGGACAGTGATGTGTGTGGGTAGTGGGGGAGGTAAGGGGGATGGGTGGTGGGTAAGGGGGAGGGGGACAGTGATGTGTGTGTGGGGGGGGAGGTGGATAAGGGGGACAGTGATGTGTGTGGGTAGTGGGAGGGGTGGATAAGGGGGACAGTGATGTGTGTGTGGGGTGTGGGGAGGTGGATAAGGGGGACAGTGATGTGTGTGGGTAGTGGGGGTGGTGTGGGTAAGGGGGACAGTGATGTGTGTGGGGTAGTGGGGGATGTGGATAAGGGGACAGTGATGTGTGTGGGTGGGGGGGGGGTGGATAAGGGGGACAGTGATGTGTGTGGGTAGTGGGGGGGTGGATAAGGGGGACAGTGATGTGTGTGGGTAGTGGGGGGGGTGGATAGGGGGACAGTGATGTGTGTGGGTAGTGGGGGGGGTGATAAGGGGGACAGTGATGTGTGTGGGTAGTGGGGGGGTGGATAAGGGGGACAGTGATGTGTGGTGGTGTGGGGGGATGTGGATAAGGGGGACAGTGATGTGGTGTGGGTAGTGTGGGGGGGGGTTGATCAGGGGGACAAAGTGTGTGTGTGGGTAGTGGGGGGGGGTGGATAAGGGGACAGTGCTAGTGGGGGAGTGTGATAAGGGGGCGTGATGGTAGTGGGGGGATGTGGATAAGGGGGACAGTGATGTGTGTGGGTAGGGGGGGGAATAAGGGGGACAGTGATGTGTGTGGGTAGTGGGGGGGGTGGATAAGGGGGACAGTGATGTGTGTGGGTAGTGGGGGGGGTGTGATAGGGGGACAGTGGGGATGGTGTGGGTAGTGGGGGGATGTGGATAAGGGGGACAGTGATGTTGTGGGTAGTGGGGGGGTGGATATAGTGGTGTGTGGGTTACGGGGACAGTGATGTGTGTGGTAGTGGGGGTGTGGATAAGGGGGACAGTGATGTTTGTGGTAGTGGGGGGTGTGGATAAGGGGACAGTGATGTGTGTGGGGTAGGGGGGGGGGATAGGGGGACAGTGATGTTTGTGGGGTAGTAGGGGGGGTGGATAAGGGGGGACATGTGTGGGTAGTGGGGTGGTGGGGGACAGTGATGGGTAAGGGGTGATGTGTGTTGTAGTGATAATAAGGACAGGAAGTTGGTATTGATTGTGGTGGTTAGGGAGGATAGTGGTATGGGTAATAGGGGGACAGTGATGTATGTGGTATGGGGGGGATAGGGGGCATGATGTGTGTGGTAGTGGGATGGGGGATACGGGGGACGTGGGCAGTGTGTGTGGGTAGTGGGGGTGGATAAGGGGGCAGTGATATTTTGGGTAGTGGGGGTACGGATAAGAGGGGCAGTAATGTGTGTGGGTAGTGGGATGGTTGGGTAAGGGGGACAGTGATATTTTGGGTAGTGGGGGTACGGATAAGGAGGGCAGTGATGTGTGTGGGTAGTGGGATGGTTGGGTAAGAGGGACAGTGATATTTTGGGTAGTGGGGGTACGGATAAGGAGGGCAGTGATGTGTGTGGGTAGTGGAATGGTTGGATAAGGGGGACAGTGATATTTTGGGTAGTGGGGGTACGGATAAGGAGGGCAGTGATGTATGTGGGTAGTGGGATGGTTGGGTAAGAGGGACAGTGATTTTTGAGGGGCCGCTGCTCCCGCTTTCCGCTCCCAGACCGCTTTCTCTGCTTCCTGAGGCCAGTGAGTGATCTGACACAGGCGCGCTTTTTCAAATTCTTTTCTAACTGCGCACGTGCAGTTCAGAGCTCCGATCATTTGGCCGCGCTGATCTCTGCCCACAGCGTGAATGGGAGCCGCGATGTGTTTTGCAGGCTGAGTGCGTTTGAGGAACCTGAAAGCAGATTTCTCAGTTGGATCTGCACTACGCCCAGATTCAGTGCTTAGAATGAAAGTGGTAAAATTGGGCCTGATGTCTCTTTAAATATAAAGGTAAGGAAAAAAACAATCTCTCCAGACAAGTAGCAACATCTGTTACTCGCACCTCATTTTCAATCTCTGAGTGGAAACCCTGTCGTTGTGACAACATGGAGATTGATAGCACTCAAAGGAATCTCGAGAAATTAATTGGATAGACCAAGGAATGGCAGATGGAATCTAATGTGAATCGATGTGAGCTAATGCATATTGATAGAGGGTAGATAAAATATGTGCACACAATTGGATGTCCATTAGTAAAGGTGGAAAAGGAGATGGTTGTAGATGCAATTATTGATCATTCATTAGAAGTAGCCAGTCTAATCGAGCAATAGGATGCCTTTTATTTTAGTTTCAGATGCATTACTTAAACCTGCTGCAACTTGTACAGAAAGCAGCATTCAGAATAATGAGTGCGTTTTCACCTCAAAAAGAGATATTAAAACTGATGAGCATTAGAATTCCACCCCCCTCCACCCCCATCCCATGTACTTACCACATGGCTAATCTATCTAACTGACACATCTTGTGATACTTAGGGGCAATTTAGCCTGGTCAATGCACATCTTTGGACTGTGGGAAGAAACCAGAACTCCCAGAGGAAACCCATGCAGACACAGGGAGAACAGGCCACACCAACAGTCATCCAAGGCACGGAATTGAATGCAGGTCCCCGACGCTGCGAGGCAGCAGTGCTAACCACTGTGTCACCAGGACTTAGAGAATAGGAAAAAGATTTGGGGACAAAATTCAGAATAGAGGAAAGTTTTTTTTAAAACTTGAACACTTTTTTAAATAAGAGATTTAAGGGTTGATAAGTCTTTTGTGTTTTCTTAAGTGGAATAAGAGTTAATGTGTGTTTTTAACAGCAGAAAACTGATTGAGTATGATCCAGGTAGTTGACATTTATAGATAATTCAGAAGCAAGCAGATTGTTTCTTTTAAACTGTTCTTACAGCTCTGGAGGATATGAACACCAAGTTGAAAAAAAACCTCCAGAAAGACTTAGGGATTTGAAGATTTATTTTCTTAAAGATTAGTGGAAATGAAGAACAGACAATCAGCAAGGGAAACTAACCCCAGGTCAAATAGACTGTTTTAAACAAAGTTAACAAATAGCTGAAGAATAAAGCTATGGCAGTGGGTTTTCATTACAGTTTGTGTCCTTGTCTGTACTAGATGTTGTTGGACAGTGAGGTATTGTCGAAATAACCTTGGCCAGTTGTAGTTTATTGGTGACAGAGCAGGTGGATATTGATTCATGTGTCAGAGATATCATTCAAGCAGACTTTTCTGTCAGCCCTTTTGAATAATATTGCAACTACAATCATCCAAGTGTGTGGCGAGTATCCCACTCATCATCTGCCTCATAGATGGAGGTAAGCCAGTTATTGCCAGGTACCTGGATCTCTTCCCTACCACTGAGGCCCAGATACTGACATAGCTGAATCCAGCTAAACTGGTGTTGATCTGCAAAGTGTAGGAGGCCTGATGGAAATTTTGCTGGCTGGGTATATTATGTGGCACTTATTTCAAGTGTAAACATGTACAATGGGATGCCAACGCACCTGGAACACCAACGTACATGGTATTTGTAAATGAAAACAAATCTTCCAAAACCCAAAACAAGGGGAAACCTGGTTTGATTCCTTAATTGTAGATATGTGATTCGCAACTTCAGTGATACGCTAACTGGGACGGCAATAGTAGTTAGCACTGCTGCCTCACTGTGTCAGGGACTCAGATTTGATTCCCAGTTTGGGTCACTGTCAGTGTGGGGAGTTTGCACATTCTCTCCGTGTCTGCTTGGGTTTCTTCCAAGTGCTTTGGTTTCCTCCCACAGTCCAAGATGTGTAGGTTAGGTGGATTCGTCACGCTAAATTGTCCCTTAGTGTAATGGGGACTAGGTAGGATAAATGCATGGAGTGATGGGGATAGGGTCTGGGTGGGATTGTGGTAAGTGCAGATCTGATGGGCCAAATGGCTTCCTTTTGCACTACAGGAATCTATGAACTCTCTCATAGGCATCACCATCTGAGTTATTCTTCAATGCTGATAGGTCAGGAGTGTAAATAAAGTCCTCCGTTGATGGTTTGCCAAACTCCTCTAAGCAGGTCAGTGAATCATTAGTGAAGATTCCTGTGTACCGATTGCCCTGTCCCATTCTGCCATCGATTCCCACCCAGTATGCTGGCTGTGGGGGACTAACCTTGTCTATCTTCTCCCTGTCCAACTCATCCGTCCCACTGCTGACCCTGTAGACCCCCCAACAGATCTGCTGTCAATGCCCTCTAAGTGTCTCTTTCCATGTATCGCTCTAAGTATTGTACTTTGTTTTATAATGTTTCTGTGAAGCATCTTGGGATATTTTGTTATGTGAAAGGTGTTATATAAATATGAGCTGTTGCTGTTGTTTGATATCAGGTTGGTGTTAAGTTAGCTGTGTTAACAGTTAGAGTGTGCTATTTACTTGAAATGTGTTTGGATGAGGGGAGGGTGTGGTGGGTATGTTCGATGCTTTTGTTCTTGATACCTGTCCAGAAGCATGTAAAAACTTTAAAAAAATAGGAGCAGAAGTAGGCCACTTAGCCTTTCAAACCTGTTCCTCCGTTCAGTAAGACCATAACATCCTTACAGTACAGAAGGAGGCCATTTGGCTCATCGAGTCTCCACTTTCTCTCTGAAAGAGAATCTTAATTAGGCCTCCTCCCTGTCCCATTCCCTTACCCCACACATTTATTCTGCTAATTCTCGTAACATACACATTTTTGGACGCTGATGGCCAATTTAGCATGGCCAATCCACCCAATCTGCACATCATTGGAGTATGGAAGGAAACGGAGCATCTGGAGGAAACTCAACATAGACACAGTTGATCTTCAACTCCACATTCCTGCACTACCACCATCTATTCCCTCGGGCAGTATGGTGGCACAGTGGTTCACACTGCTGCCTCACAGCACCAGAGATCTGGTGCGATTCCCGGTTTGGTCCACTGTCTGTGCAGAGTCTGCAAGTTCTCTCCATGTCTGCGTGACCTTGCTTTGGTTTCCTTTTGCGATCTGAAAGATGTGCTGGTTAGGTGCATTGACCACGCTAAATTCTCCCTCAGTGAACACAAGCAGGCGCCATAGCGTGGTGACTAGGGAAATTTCACAGTGACTTCATTGCTGTGTTAATGTAAGCCTACTTGTTACACTTTCTCTACACCCTAGCTGTGACTATAACACTACATTCTGCACTCTCTCGTTTCCTTCTCTATGAACTGTATGCTGTGCAAGAAGCAATACTTTTCACTGTATACTAATACATGTGACAATAATAAGTCAAATTTAATAAATAATTTTTTTTAAACTTAGTGCCCAAAACAATTATGAACATTTGTTTTAATATGCTCAATGATACAGCCCTCTGAGTGAAGACACTTTTTCTCATTTCAATCCTAAATGTCCAGAAATGTTTGCAGACAACGGGTAGACAGCCAGGTAGACTCAGGTAACCATGATTGCTAAACACTCTGACAATGCACTCCTGCAAGGTTCACACACAAGTCATTGTGACTTGTGACAGCCACCTTGTGTCTGTGAAAATATCTCTCAACAAACATTCAAAACTCTTTGGAGGTTAAAACAAGGAGGATATTTGGCAGCGAAAAATCAGAAAAGGGAAACCTCAATTGCCATTAATTTCATCAAGACCCACTTTGGGTTTGGTTCAATCCTGGATTGATTTGATTTGAACTGGAAGGGGCAGATGACATTAAGAAGGATCATACAATAGATTACATTCATGTTGACGTGACATTAGAAGACATTCTATGATTGACTATCATCAGTGGCCAATGAAGCGTAAGCATGTTTGACATTTAAAGAGTTGAATTGGCTAATGGAGTTGATTCTTATCATGGAATATTCCAGTTTCAGAGGCAGCTTGTAGCAAGGTGACAAGATAAAATTTCTCCCAGGAATGCAAACAGCTTTGTGTGGATAATGGTGTAAATTGTGAAAGGAATTAATTCATAGGACATGACAGCACTGAAGGAGGCCATTCAACTCATTATGTCTGTGTCAGTTCTTTAAAAGAGCTATCCAGTTAATCCCCTAACATTTCACCATAACACTGCAATATTTCATAGAATGATAGAATCCCTACAGTGTAGAAGGAAGCCATTCAGCCCATTGAGTCTGTACCAACAACTATCCTACCCAAGCCCCATCCCTTGTAACCCCATGTATTTACCCCACTAATTCTTCTAACCCATGCATCTCAGGACACTAAGGAGCAATTTAGTATGGCCAATCCACCTAACTTGCACATCTTTGGACTGTAGGAGGAAACCCATGCAAACATGGGGAAGACATGCAAACTCTACACAGACAGTGACCCAAGCCAGGAATTGAACCCAGGTCCCCAGTGTTGTGAAGCAGCAGTGTTAACCACTGCGCTATTGTGCCGCCCAGATGCTCTCAGGTTTAGGGTGGTCTTTATACGGTAAAATGCTGTAAGCATTTTCTACAGATGGCAAGTATTGTGAAACATACTATTTTCCCTCTAAATTTGAAGAACTTTTTGGTCTGATCAAAATTTAATGTTATATTCTTATGATGCAGTAAGTGTGTAGATGGGATGCCATTATAATTTGAATCTTAATATCAAGGCATCTTATAATCAGGGCAATGGTGGCAAAAGAAAGCACTGATTTGGGGAATATCACAGTTCCAATGAGCGTTTGAATATCATTAAACCTGAAACATGGGACAAAATTATCCCAGCTCCTTAACACATTTGCACTGTCCCAGAGATTTCCCAGGAATGGGTAAAGAAGAGGAATGGCTTCTCTCATCCATGGAGCTGGCAGCCAGATAGGGTGTCTGAGGCCCCAGTTAGGGGAGTGCTGTCAGAACATTCTCACCAGTGGGACTGTCCCACTTTAATGCACCACCCTGCCTCTCCATGTGAAGATTGCCCACATCATGTCCTGAAACTCTTTCCCCCAGTAACAGGGCTGCAAAATGAAAGGCCATAACTGCCATCACGTCTGACCCTGTGTTTGGCATCTCCATTCTGGTATTTCCTACTGACTTCCGGTAGAAGTCTTTATTTTCTGTATTGGTCAACGTGAGGTGGGGGCATAATGTTGAATCTTCCAATCTGCCTCAGCAGCACCAACCTCTCCTGATGGGGCTGGGAAGCCAGGGCTCCCAGGCTGGAGATGGAGCTTGCAGCATTGAGAACCCGCCAATCATCCTCCCTGGGACATCAAGCTTAAAAGGTCCTTCCTGGAAGAGTATACCGTCAGTCTGACTGCTGACAAGTGCAGACTGGGGGCGGGGTGGGGGGGTTCACATTCAATTCCATTGTTGGGGTCTTCAAGTCTTCAAGGGAAAATTTGGCATATTAAGAGAATCTGTGCATTTCCCAATTTCTCGCCATTTACCACTATAAAAAGGTCTTCATAAATTTTGTAACAATCAATCACTTGTGACGGTTCAATTCAGAGCTCATGTTGTCAAGAATATTTGACACATATTAATGTCTCTATTAATATTCAGCATCTGAAAAGGTCACAATATTTATAGTCAAACATTACAGGCAAGACATCCAGGCAAAAAAAGGAAGCAATTGTTCAATCCAAGACTTGCATATAACTCGCTTGTATTATGAGTGAAGCATACTAATTCTGCAAGGAGCAGAACTGGGATGGTAAAATGTACATAGTTTTAAGATATTACCAGCAATTTACTTGTTCCAAGCATTGAACCTATTGATCTAATGTCATTAAATTCACTTAGAAATAGAGGCAAACAAAATTAGACCTTCCTCGTTCTTCGCAACACTTTATCAACAAAAGAAATCAAAAGATAGTTTGACTAAAAGCATTGCTCTGTCGATCTTTTCCTGCATGAAATCCTTTGTCACCAAAGTGCATTAGGCCTTGGCTGCTGATGCAGCATCACAGTTAATATGACTAAATATGACAGCAGATAGAATAACCCTACATTATTTGATAATAAATGTGGTTAGAGAGGAAAAGCACAGTGGTATAGGCAGTTAATGCCCTCAGTTTTTCTCAAAGAAGGTCCAAGCACTCAATATCCTTGAAAGCCCCCCACCACCCCCCACCCTTGACCTTATCATTCTTGTTTGCAATTCCCCACCGATGTTACACAATGCGATTTGCCAAATTGAATAAACTGACAGATTTCTGTTTGCAATAAGTTGGAGGAGGCAATATTGTAGCAAGAGCAAAAAAGGACACCATTCCAAACACAACATCCAGGAACTTCTCCTCAGGAAGGCAGACGTTTTGCTACTGTAATTTTGCTGAAAGTATTGGGCAAATCGAAATTCCTACTATCTGCCCATCAGAATTAGGGTGGGTATAGCTCTGAGGAAGTTTTCGACCAGCTGCTAATACGTCGCTGTTAAACACCAGGTGAGTCAGCACAAGAAGCCAATTCAAAAGTGGACAATACTTTGCGACAGATTTTCCTCTTCATTGCCTTTTGATTTCCTGGTGTTACAGATACTTGCATCTATCAAACCCTATTAACTTTTTTGACTTTCTGAAAATCAACGTAATGGGAATTAGGTGGTTTTAGCTCTGGAATATCACACAGGCAGTGACAGCGAGACCACATCCCACTGTCTCCAGCATGTCGTGTTCTCTCAGGAATTCTTCCGATCTGCTGTCTGAAAGGGCAGAAGTAACAAATGCACCACCTGAAATGGGACAAGTGAGAAATATACATGATGTGCCTCATTTTTAACTAACTTCCCATGATTCCCATGATTAGCACTGTCGCCTCACAGTGCCAGGGACCTGGGTAGATTCAGGCCTCTATTTAATGCAGAGTTTGCATGTTCTATATGGGTTTCTTCCCGATGTAAAAGATAGAGTCATCGAGTCATAGATGTTTACAGCATGGAAACAGGCCCTTCGGCCCTAACTTGTCTACGCTTTCCTTTTTTTTAAACCCCGAAGCTCGTTCCAATTGCCCACATTTGGCTCATATCCCTTTATACCCATCATACCAGTGTAACTATCTAAATGCTTTTTAAGATAAAATTGTACCCGCCTCTAATACTACCTCTGGCAGCTTGTTCCAGACACTCACCACCCTCTGTTTAAAAAAAGTTATCCCTCTGGAACCTTTAGTATCTTTTGATGTATAGGTTAAGTTGATTGGCCATGCTAAATTATCCCTTTGTGTCAGGGGACTTGCAGGGTAAATATGTAGGATTAAGCGGGACCTGGGTGGGATTGTTGTCAGTGCAGGCTTGATGAGCTGAATGGCCTCCTTCTGCACTATAGGAATTATATAATTCTTCAATGATTCTAAGACCGATTAAGAGACTGTGGATATTCTAGCTATAGTTTGTTATATTTCTGCCCAGTTTGTTGTTATAGCTTTTGCTAAGTATCCCATTGTAATTTGAGTTATCACTTACATAAAGATGATCAGAATCTGTGTTTGAGATTGATATGAATTTGATGGCTGCAGACAGTTAAATATGTAGTAATGTATTGCTTGTGATTCTTTCAACTCTTAACTGCTTTTAAATCGAGAAAATTTGTTTTTCCTTGATTTTAGTCCCATTATTGCATCTCCTTTCTTTGTACACATTTTTCTAGTCTTTGCTCTGTACCGAAGGATCCATTATCTCAGTCCCTACAGCAAGTTACTGACCCACATGTTGAGCTATGTTTAGAGATCACCATTGTGTATCAAACACCGCTTCAGATTCAAAATCAAGACATGGGGAAGGCTAACTTAATCATCAACTTTGCATTCTTTCATTTATAAGGTTGGCTTGTTGTTTATGTTTGCACAGATATTGGAAACCTGGACAGGATCTTGCGGTCCCCCTGCAGTGGGTTTCTAGCAGCAGAGGTGGTTGCCATTGGTTTCACATCTTCCAGTCTGACCGAAGTGCATGCCGTTTCGTATAGTGCACCCGTCCCTTCGCCGGGGACCCTGCTATGGACAGCCATCTTAGGTGGAACTTTTAGAAGATCCTGTCAGCAGGAAGGACTAAACATTCCTGTCAAAGGTTAGGCAGAAAATCTTCAGGTTTGATATGGATGTGCTGGCATTGGCTCAAGTCAGAATATGGTTTGCCGTGCCTTCTGGAGTCATCACTTTCATGGACACTATTTTCTCATCCTATTTCCTAAAACAATGAATGATAATGACAATAATTCAAGGGACATTTGCTGTCTCCTATGGGAGTCAAGTGTTAAAAGATGAATCTGATAGACTATGTAACCTTGGTAGGCACCAAGCTCACTTCCATTTTCACCCAGTGTCTACAAACATCCAACTTGTTGCAAAGAGAAATCACTAAAAAGAACCCTGACTAACCTCTCCTCCTCATAGCTCAGTGAGTCTAAAGGCAATTTTAACATGTTCTCATTAACATTAACAGGTTCTCTACTGTCCCAATAAAGCTCAGCTATCTTAGCATTGCTCAGAAATAAAAACTTGGACCTGCCTTGGTTTGCATGGTGGGGCATTAACAAACAGAAACATTTTCAGTGGTTATGGGGTCAAGCCTCACTCCAAACTGGCATGGTGGCACAGTGGTTAGCACTGCTGCCTCACAGCACCAGGGTGTGAGTTCAATTCCTGACTTGGGTCACCGTTTGTGCAAAGTGTGCATGTTCTTTCTGCATCTGTGTGGGTTTCCTCCTGGTGCCCCTGTTTCCTCTCACAGGGCAAAGATGTTCTGGTTAGGGTGCATTAGCCATGCTAAATTCCTCCTCGTGTACCAGAATAGGCAGAGGAGGGTGGCGACTCAGGGAATTTCACAGTAACTTCATTGCAGTGTTAATATAAGCCTACTTGTGACACAAGTAAATGAACCTTCAGCACGGAAATTAAGTTGCTACTCCAATGCTATGCAGTGGGAGTGTTGAGCTATTAGAGATGTTAAACTGAGCTCCATCCACCTGCTTGGATGGACGTAAACAATCTTGCTGTACTATTTTGAATAACGAGAGATTTCCCTGCTTCCCAGGCCAATATTAATCCCTCAGTTAACATTCAGAAACAGATTATCTCGTCTTTGTGACATTGCAGTCTGTGGGAACTTGCTATGTGCAAATTGGTTGTTGCATTTTATTACTTGGTGACTATATTACAACAGTGGCTACATTTCAGGAAGTAATTCATTGGCTATAAGGTGCTTTGAACTCCAGTGATTCTGCAAAGCACCACATAAATGCAAGTTAGTTTTTGCTTTTTTTTCAATGATCCCAAACATGTTGCTCTTTCTGTTATCAGGGATGGATGTTACTTTGTGTTTCTATTTTGTCACTTGTAACTGCAATGGCAGTTACATCGTTGTGCCAAGTTGCACAGGATTGGGAAAATATGAAACCAGTGATCACCAGAAAACCACGATTGAAGAAGTGTCAGGAATGCTGCTAATGATGTGTTTCCTCTCCACAAAACATTGCTGAGATCAGAGGAGAGGATTTTCAAATTTTGTTTTTATTCATTTATGCTATATGGGTGTCACTGGCTGGCCAGCATTTATTGCCCATCCCTAGTTGCCTGAGGTCAGCTGAGAGCCAATTGCATTGCTGTGGCTCTGGAGTCACATGTAGGCCAGACTGGGTGAGGGTGGCAGATTTCCGTCCCTAAAGGACATTAGTGAACCAGAAGGGTTTTTCCAACATCAACAAAGTTTCACAGCCATCCAGGTTCATCCAGCATGGCAGGACTGAGGAGAGATTGATTAGGTTAGGATTATTTTCGCTGGAGTTCAGACGAATGAGGGAGCATCGCATAGAAGCTTGTAATATTATAAAAGGACTGGACACGGGGATAAGTGCAGGGAGGATTGTCCTGATAGTGGAGGAGCCCAGAATCAAGGGTTACAGTCTGAGGGTTTGGGGTAGACCATTTAGGATGGAGATAAGGAGACATTTCTTCACCCAAAGAACGGTGAGCCTGTGGAATTCAATATCACAGAAGCTTGTTGAAACCTAAACATTGAATGTATTCAAGAGGCAGCTGGATACAGCACTAGGGGTGAATGGGATCAAAGGTTATGGGAAGAAAGCAGGATTTACCCATGGAGTTGGATGATCAGCCATTATTGTAATGAATGACAGAGGGGCTTGAAGGGCCAAATGGCCTCCTCCATCTTCTACGTTTCCATCAATGGATCTTTAATTCCAGTTTTTTTTATTGAATTGAAATTCCATCATCTGCTCTGGCACGATTTGAACCCGGGTCCCCAGAACATTAGCTGGATTAGTAGTTTAGTGATAATATCACTGAGCCATCACCTTCCCCATGATGGCGTGCACTGTCCCAAAGCTTGGGCAAATCGAGCTATTAATTTTTCTCTTCCTGAAGAAGGTAATTCTGATTTTGTGCAGCAGTTTAGTACAAGTGTTAGTGAGTCAGCGGTTCAGTCTGTATCTCTGTTCATTTCGATACTTATTGAATAGGTGAAACAGACGGTCTATTCACAACGACCCATTTCCATGCCACTGACCCAGGTCAGAATTACCCCGCTGGAGTTTTACAATTTTAAAACAAAATATCTTTCAAAGTTTCTTCCAGTCGGAAAAGTGTTACTGGGAAAGGGTTTCTTTCTAATCAGGTCATTGCAACTCACTCCAAATGAAAACTGAGGTCTCATCTTGTCTGAGCTCAATCAGTGTCGACAGAACAGTGTCAGCAGTTTTCTTTTGAGCTGTGCTAATGCATTGTGATGCAGCTGAGTTTGACTGGGGAGATTTATTACTGAGGAATAAAAGGTAAAATCACTCACACGATGACCGCTTTTACTTTGAGGTGTCTCAGCAATTATTGCATTCGCATTTTCCAATCCATTTTTTCAGAACTGACAGCCACATTCAGTGGCGCGACAGGGTGGATGCGGGGAAGGTGTCTGGGGAGTCTGGAGTTGGGAATAATTGCGGGGGGGGGGGATAGGGTTGCAGTGTCAAAACAAGGGGTCAGCCATTTGGGTGAAATTTCTGTGCTCAAGGGGTTGGGAGTATTTGGAATTCTCCTCCCGAGGGTTGTAGATCCTCATAGTTATTCCATGCATTGTTGGATTTCATACCTCCCATAAAATTTAATAGGCGTGAGGATAGTGCAGAAAAGTGGGATTGAGATAGAATATCAGCAATTATATTAGTGAATGGTCGAATAGGCAATTCCAGCTCCCATTTCTAATATGATGAGCAATAATCCAGAAAAGTATGTATGTAAGGTTACACTGTTTAAAACAATGATATTCATCAGCAGCACATTATTGCAAATATTTCCATTAATGAGCGTATACAATAGGAAGTAAAAAGCATCAGCACTGCTCAACCCCAATGCAGCCTCTCCATTTTTCTCCATCACACCTGCATCATCAAGAAATGTTCAAGACTGGAGAGAAGGTGACATTCCACGTTGTGAACAGGCTTTGTTCTTTTTAAATGTTAACACAATTCTCTGCAGCAATCACGGGCAACTCTCCCAAACAGCCGCAATATCAGCCGTTCTGCACAGATGCAGAAATGCCACAGAACTCCGCTGACAGTGAATCCAGACCTACTTAACATTCACCACAGGGAATCAACACTTCAAGAATTCAACAACAGGCAGGAATCTCCACAAAATTAAAAGCCAGGGGTCTGTGTGGGACCGTGGAAAGCATTTGTAAATGTATTTGGAGTTGTGGGAAGATATGGAATAGCATGGTGAAAGTATGGAATCATTAGGCTGTGAGCTTCATTCTGTTTACCATACTACCATATAATAAGACTGCAGGTGATGCAAGGCACAGGGAGTGCTCGCAACATCAGGTTCTCTGTATGAAGCTTGTGACAGTTGCTAAATTGCATCCTCAGCCCCTACTCGGTTGTGGCTCAGTAGGTAGCATTTTCATATCTCAAGTTAGAAGGTTGTGCATTCAAATCCCACCCCAGAGATCAAACCGCAAAAATTTCAGCAGCTAATTCCAGTGCAGTGCTGAGGATATGATGTGGAGATGCTGGCGTTGGACGATGGTAAGAACTGCCAGTTTAAAGTCCAACAGATTTCTTTGGAATCACGAGCTTTTGGAACACTACTCTGAAAACTCGTGATTTCAAATAAACCTATCGGACTTTAGCCTGATGTTGTGAGACTTCTTACTGTGCTGAGGATAAACTGTACTGTTAGGGGTGTATCCCTTTAAGAAGGGATATTAAAATTCAGCTCCATCTGGTTTCTCAAGCTGATGTAGTGCTTTGGGACATACCGAGGTTGTGAAAGGTGCTATATAAATGCAAACTCTGTCTTTTCCCCGACCACTAAAGAATTGGCTCTCAGCCCAGCAGTGCTACTGAGGTTGAACAGGTGCTGGTGTGGGCACAAATAACAAATCTCTTTAAATGTTAGTGGTAGTTTCTGCTCTGTATAATGTTTGGTGGCTGGGGAAGAAATGTAGCTCTAAGAACAGAATCCAGTCAAATCCTCTAACAGCACATTGCAGATCCCAAGGCCTCACTGGTGAAATATCAGCACAACGTTATAACCGACTTTCTTCTGTTATGAAGAAATGTCAAGACATTGCCATAGGCAAGGCTTTGAGCTGGAGTTAATTTTAATTTTTAGATTGAACATAACCCCAATGCAAGATAAAATCTGAATTAAAGTGCTTAGTGGCCATTTTGAAATCTATGTTGTAGACAAATACATTGGTGCCTGTTTCATAAGTGTTGCAACCCTTGTGATCACAACCTTACACCAGATAATCTAAAGACGGGATTTTCTGGCCCTTCCCGCTGGTGGGATTTTCCAGTCCCGCTATAGGCGACACCTGTCAGCAGCGGGTTCCCCATTGGCAGGAGTGGGGGAACCATACAAAACGTCATAGACATCAGCAAGACTGGAAGATCTCAATGGTAGCCAATGGGCAAGACGCCTCTACCATTGCTGCTGCTGGAAAACCCACTGGGGAAGGATGGGGAAGGTATGGTGAATGGTGGGAGGGTGGGGTGGGGTGATGACAGGGGATGGGGGGGGGTTTGGGAAGAGATAATGATAAATCCCATCCAAGCCTTTCCATGAGAATTTCGCTTTTTTTTGTCATGCAGAACTTTTCTGAGTGGAAATGCCAACATGTGTTCCTTTGACAACAGGCAGATGAACAAAATGTGGTTCGTTTTGAAGTCAAGTTTGTTTTAGTGGTCTTGGATAAAAAGCAAGATCCAGTCGTGCCTCGCAACATATCCCAATTTTTGAAATTGGCAAGTTGCCTAATGTCAGCAAGTCATGTTTGGAATGAATGGAAGGGAATTTCTTTGAATGGTATGGAGTTTCCTAAGGCCCCAAAATGGGAGGCAGAAAGAGGAAACCCACATGGAGATAGGGAGAATGTGCAAACTCCACTCATGATGTGGAAGTGCTGGTGTTGACTAGGTTGGGTGCAGCAAGAAGTCTCACAACACTAGGTTAAAGTCCAACACATTTATCTGGTGTCACAAACTTTCGGAGTGCTGCTGCTTATCACCTAATGGAGGAGCAGTGTTCTACAAGCTTGTGACACCGAATAAACCAGTTGGACCTTAGCCTGGCATTGTGAGACTTCTTACCGAACACAAGTTCTACTCAGACAGTGACCCGAGGACAAAATTGAATCCAGGTCCTTGGCACTGTGAGGCAGCTGTGCTAATCACTGTACCACCACATCATCTAGAACTTCCACTCCTTTAGTCGCTCCACTAATGAAACACTCCAGACTCAATCATCCCACCACTCCTGCTGGCCTTCCGTGTTCACAAACTTGCAACTTCTACTGGGATGTTGCCACATGTACAATAGTTGTAAATTCCTCTTGTATACCCTTCTATCATTGATTCCATCTTAACTTTGAATTTTTCAACACTTAGCTTTGTGGAATTGTTCTTCGATTGCCAATTGCATTCTGAGGAAATTCCAGAATAGCTTCCATTTCTATCATTCGACCCTTATTTTCTCCCCTCTCCAATGCAGAGGCAGTGGCATTTTCACCTTGAAACCAGAGGAGTGTGTGATCTCCCTATAGCCTGCATCTCTCCACAGTGTGTCACATTCGAACCCCAATGCATTGTGCACGTTGTCTACACACTTGCTGCTTGTGCTGATCTCAGATTCAACACAGATACCATGAACTACACCATACTGTGTACAGTTTTGGTCACCCTATTATAGAAATACATTAAGATCATAAGACCATAAGACCTAGGAGCAGAATTAGGCCACTTGGCCCATTAAGTCTGCTCCATCATTCAATTATGGCTGATATTTTTCTCATTTCCATTGTCTGCCTTTTCTCTACAACCCCTGATCCTCTTGTTAATCAAGAACCTATCTATCTCTGTCTTAAAGACACTTGATGATCTGGTCTCCACAGCTTTCTGCAGCAAAGAGTTCCACAGATTCACCACTCTCTGGTTGAAACAATTCCTTCTCATCTCTGTTTTAAAGGGTTGTCTCTTGAGCTTGACATTGTGCCCTCTGGTTCTGACTTTGCCTACTAGTGGAAACATCGTTTCCACAGCCACTCAATCCAGGCCTGGCAGTATTCTGTAAGTTTCAATAAGATCCCCTGAAAAGAGTACAAAAAAGATTTACAAGGATGTTACCAGAACTAGTGGTCTGGGTTATAGGGACCCAGGTTAGGACTTTATTCCTTGGAGCTTAGGAAATTGAGGGGTGTGTAAAATCGTGAGGTGTAGATAGGATGAATGCACCAAGTTTTTTTTCCAGTCAAAGGTAATTGAAAACGAGAAGGCATAGATTTAAGGTGAGAGGGGAAAGATTTAAAAGGGACCTGAGGGTTAACTTCTTCATATAGAGACTGGGGGCATATATGGAATGAGCTGCTGGACTAAGTGGTTGAGGCAGGTTTAACAGCAACATTTAAAAATCTTTTGGATAAGTACATGGGTGGGGAAGGGTTAGAGGGACAATGAGGAAAACGTGGGTGACTGGGACCAGCTGGGAGAGCACCATGGTCAGCATGGATTGGTTGGGCTGAAGGGCTTCTTCCTGTGCTGTATTCTATGATTCTACTTAAAATCTAATGCTTTCACAATTCACTGGGGAAGATAAAACATTTGAAAATACTGGCCTCCAAACAACAGCACATTTATAAGGCAGTGTAATTTCACCAGAGTCTATGCTGCAATTTCAAGTTGCTTCGTCTGTAATGGTGAGATATGGATGTTGTAATTCCTTGCATTGATTTCAATGCTGCGCTTAATAGCATCTGCATTTATAGAGAAATGCAGAAACTGCTTTTAATCAATATCCCAAGTTACCCTTGAATCACCACTAAATGCATAACAACCCTACTAATTTTGAATACTTTGACATTTAAGCCATTCCCACAGTGGCACCCACATACCTCTATAGAAATATAAAAGCTTTTTCCACATGGCTGCCAGGGGGCTATTAAACCATCCTTCACATTCAGAGCATCAAATAGAATTTCTAAATTATTTAGGGCTCTATTCATTTGTCTGATCATTAAATGTGCAACATAAATATTGGATCAAGAAAGTAACTGCACAACATTCTATTTATTTTCCTCGTAAGATCTATTCAAACTTGGCTTGCGCTTTCCCATCCTGAATTCTGTGATATCAGTCTTTGCTCACTGTGCTGGAGTTTGGGAGCTCACTGCATTCTGGAAGCAGAATGCTCAGTAACAAGGCCGAGGAGATGCAAATCGAAACCAATGAATTCAGTCAGCCTTTGAAATGTGGGTCTTCTAAATTGGGAATCATGCTGGACTTGATTTGAACTCCCAAAGTGACACCAAGAACTCATAGTAAGACGCAATCTGGTTCTGGTATTTTCTACACATTTCCATCTAATGGGAAGAGTTCTGATTGATATTGTAAACTATGAACTATTACACACTTCTCCTGCTTAGCTTCAAATAGAAATGAAAATTGAGAGTGATGTTGGCTTTTGGCCACAGTCACAATGACCACTTAAACCTTCCCCAACACCACCACCCCCCTCCAGCCACTCACAACCCAACCCACACCTACACCTCCCCCCACTCCCACCTCTCCTCCATGTGTCTGGACTGTTTCAGGTCATGAACAGTTTAATGTTTGAGATTTAATTGTGTAAATATAACACAACATGTAGGAGCAGAAGTAGGCCATTCAGCCCATTGAGTCTGCTCCACCATTCAATGAGATCATGACTGACCTGATATAACAATCCTCAACTCCACTTCCCTGTCTTATCCCCATTACCTTTAATTCCTTTACTGGTTTATTATCTGTCTCAGGAAAAAGATATTTAAATATCTGGCTTAAATCAAAGTTAATAAAGACTTGATTAATGACATGATTGTTTGTTGATGCTGTTTCATGCTTTGCAAAAATATTGCTAGATTTCCCAATCGGGAAGCTGGTTATCCATCTGGATTAACACCACTGATCAGACGTCTGATTGAAACAGGTGAAAAGCAATAGTGGTAGAGTCAGGCTGGGGTTGGATGGATGGTAGTGGTTGATGGTGGCAGGAGCTGGGCAGATGGGGGCAGGGGAGAATGGTAGCAGTAGCGGGAGTATTTTGTCACAGCCAATCCACCTAAGCCGCATATCTTTGGACTGAGGGAGGAAACCAGAGCACCCTGAGGAAACCCATGCAGACATTAGGAGAACATGCAAACTCCACACAGACAGTGATCCAAGGCTGGAATTGAACTGGGGTCCCTGGCACTGTGAGAACAAAGAACAAAAAGCAGCACAGAAATAGGCTCTTTGATCCACCAACTCTGTGCTGAAGCAGATGCCTCTCTAATCTAATATTTTTTTGCCTCTGCATGGTCCATATCTCTCTGTTCCCTGCCATTCATGTATCTATCCAGATGCCTCTTGAATGTTGTTATGTAATCCGTTTCCATCACCTCCTCCAGCAGCACGTTCCAAACCGTCAATAACTTGTGCATGAAGAACTTACCTGTTACATCTCTTTTAAACTTTCCCCCTCTCACTTTCAACCTGTGCCCTTGAGTAATTGATCCTTCGACCTTGGGGAAAGGACACGCCATCTACTCTATCCAAGCCTGTCATAATCTTTTAAACTTTTATCAGGTCCCCCCTCATCCTCTGATGCTCCAATGAAAAAAAACCTTATTTTCTTCAACCTTCCTTCATAGTCCGTATCCCCCAAACCAGGCAACATCCTGGTAAACCTCTTCTGCATCCTTTCCAATGCATCAACATGCTTCTGGTAGTGTGGTGACCCCTCTGAATTGTAGACAATACTCCAAATGCAACATAATCAAAGTTTTATACAGCTGCAACATGATTTTCCAATTCTTATATTCAACATCCCAACCGATGCAGGTCAGCATGCCACATGCCTTCTTGACCACCTTGTCCACCTGAGTTGCTACCTTCAGGGCACTATAGATCTAATAGATGCTAATATTCCTAAGGGCTCTATCATTTAATGTATACTTTCCTGCTGCTGTAGACCTTCCAAATTGCATCACCTCACTTTTGTCCTGGTTAAATTCCATCTGCCATCTTTAAGTCCAGGTCTCCAGCTGATTTATATCCTGTTGTATCTTCTGACAATCTTCCTCACTATTCACTACTCTCACAATTTTTGTGTCATCTGCAAATTTACTAATCACACCACCTACATTTTCCTCTAAATCATTTATATATCTTATGAACGACAGGGGCCAGAGCACTTATCCTTGTGGAACATTGCTTGTCACAGACCTCTAGTAGAAAAGTACCCTTCCACTGCTACTCTCTGCTTTTTATGCCCAAGCCGGTTTTGTATTCACCTTACCAGTTCACCTAGGATCCCATATGACTTCACCTTCTGTATCAGCCTGCCATGAAGAATCTTATTGAAAGCTTTACTAAAGTCCATGTATACAACATCCACTGCCCTGGTCAATTTTTCTTGTCACTTCCTCAAGGAACTCAATCAAATTTGTGAGACATGATCTCCCTTCACAAAGCCATGCTGCCTACCACTAATAAGCCTATTCTTTTCTAGATGTGAGTACGCCTTGTCCCTAAGAATCTTCCCCAATAATTTCACCACCTCTGATGTAAGGATCACAGACGGTAATTTCTTGAATTGTGTCTTCTGCCCTTCTTAAACAGAGGAACAAGGGGGAGCAGCAGAGTTAATCACTGTGCCACCCATGCTGCTTTGGAATCAATGGAGGTATTTGAGCAGAAGGCGTGATTGCTATTTGAAGTAGATTAAGAGACTACTAGCAAAATTTTGAATGGTTTCAAATTTGCAGAAAGCAGAATGTGGGAACAAGCTGAAGTATTATCTTATGTGTTGAATTCCAGGACTTATTAAACAAATGTTTTGGGGGAAACTTCCAGCAATTCCACCTATTATTTGAAAAGAACTTGCAAAACAGCCACATTGGAACAGTGCAGGAGGAACTTGAACATCTGTGAGACTATTCAATGTCGGGCAAATCAGGGCAAAGCAGCTGGATTGCAGAATAAGTGGCAGTGCTAACTAACCGACTGTAATTTTCATTGGGTTAAAACAATTCACAGTTTGATACAAGATCTGTGTTTGCAAATTGCTGCAGTGACCGGAGATGATCAAAGTAGGCAACTACTGATTAAAATATAAATCGAAATTCTGCTGAAGGTGTTAAAAGGGGGGGAGGGGAGGCTGATGACCTCGATTATGTTGGAGATGTGTGTTCCTTGGCACCACATTATTCATCAAGTCATTTTCTGTCTCAGATTTAAAGAGTTAGATTGGACCGTCACCAAATTTGATGGATAAGGTTCTGGACTGAAAAATACACTGCATTTTTCTGCATTGAAGTTGTTACTTTGAAGATGGAAGGAATTACTAGTGGCAATTATTTTTTGCTCATGGGGTGTGGGCATCGCTTTTCAGCCAACATTTACTGTCATCCCAGAGTCAACCACATTGTTGTGGCTCTGGAGTCACATTTAGACCAGATAAGAATGACAGATTTCCTTCCCTAAAGGACATTAGTGAGCCAGATGGATTTTTATGGCAATCAACAATAGTTTCATGGTCTCGGTAGACTTCTAATTCCAATTTTTTTATTGAATTCAAATTTCACCATCTCCAATGCTGGTATTTGAACCCGGGTCTCCAGAGCATTATCTTGGCTCTCTGGATTACTAGTCCAGTGACAACACCACAGCCGTTGGCAAAAAGGGATTTTTTTTTAGGATTTTAGAGTGGATCCAACCAGTTCAAACCAAGAGATATTTATATTCACATTAAAATAACAGACAGTGCATGTCCACAGGAACACTATGAACCATTCATACTAATGATAAGGGGAATGTCTCTTGGCTCTTACCTTCCCCACATACTGTGGTTCTGCCCCTGTGTATTCCTCCAGCAGAAAGAACTGATTCCACATCCAGCCCCGTTTGGAGCGGTGTAACACAGAGAGCTTGCCACCCTCAGGATTCACTGGCACCCTGGTCTGTTGCTCTTCAACAGTCCTGGCAGATAATGGGGACATCAGCCTGGGCTCCGGCAGGCAGACCCACAGCAACAGCAGCACACATCCATTCCATATTGCCATTCTTACTCAGAGGAAAACTGCAGAGTCGAACCGGGTATTTTGTCGGCTGTTCTCCAATTATCCGTCAGCGTCTGTCTGACTAACCTTTTTGCTCCATTTGTAAACTACAAGGTCTTCTATCAATCTTTAAGCCAGTTTATTCTTTAGTTTCTGGGGATTTCTACAGAGAGAGAGAGACAGAAAGTAAACAGAATGCTTCAAAATGGGACTGTGTTCTTTAATTTAAACAGTAGATATGTAAAATGCACCTCATGCTGATGATATTTAGTTCGAGTTGCTAATGTGATTTCACTGAGAACATTGCACAACTGGACTGGGACTGTCCAACATGTCCATCACAGCAGCACCCCGCCCCCCCCCCCCCACCTCCATTTAAACAAATACAGAAAACATGCTCCATTGCTCAAGATCATATTGTGGAGCTTAATTAATAAGCACTCTTCAATGCATCCTACAGCAGTGAGGGTATAACTCCAGATCCCGGAATGACGAATTCCCAGGTTAGGGTCAATCAGTATCAACTCTGAAATAATGCCACTGGAGGAAGCAGTTCATTTGGTTCACAATTGTAAAACAAAAAAAGCAGAATGATATGAGGTTTGATCAATAATGGAACACAGAAGATCAAGGAATGATTTCATCCAAGTTCTTCAGAACATTGCGATGGGCTAGATTGCAAACAGCTATTGTCACTGGTTGGGAAGCCAAGGATTTTAGGGAATACAGTCAATTAATTACAGCCAGATCTTTTAACAGGTGAAATTAGGAAACACTTCTTCATGAAAAGGATCGGAGAAGTTTGGAACTGTCTTCTGTAAGGGGAGATTGTTGTTTAAAGTTGAGGTTGATTGATTTCCATTAGCTCAATTAAGGGATAAGCAGATTTCAGGAGTTGGGTGGCAAATCTGACATTATCTCAGTGAATAGTGAAATAGACACAAGGGTCTAACTAGCCTCCTCCTGTTTCTATGTATTTCTAGACACATCAGTAATAGGAGTTTAGCTGGCAGTGAGAGCAGTCTTTCCCAGGAGCAGGAAATGGGGATATTCCATTTGGAGTAGTACTCTGGGAGACAGTTTCAGGAGATGATTTCAGGGAGTTGATATGTAGAAATGAGCCATGCCGATTGGGTTGTGTGGCCAGCATGCAGGAATGATTATAGCTCCCAGAGGGATAAGTGTGAGGTGCATCTGACATTGGCTATCACTTGGGGTTACAGGATAAAGAGGATTTTAATTTTAGGCCAGTGGTGTGCTCATAGGTTTGCTGTAATTTGCTTTTGAGGGATTGCAGTATGACATCACCAGAAAAGAAATGTGTCACATGGTCATGCTTCAGTTTCAGTTTTGCTTTGAAGTCTCACACAGCTCTGCTGCTGGTATATTCAAGCTTTCTGTCCATGTATAAATGTTCTCATGTCTCGAGATTCAACAAACATACAATGTTTTTCTGCAATTTGAGTGATTGGTGCCTTTATATCATTATAAAAACATGATAAGGTGGAGGTGGGGCAGGGGCTGGGAAAGTAATGGTGGACAGATCAATAGGATTGAAAGTGATTGGGAGCCGGGGAAGGAATCGGGTGAAGCAAGCAGTGCATGAAGGATTGTTTGGGAGAGGGGAAAGCGAGGGACAAGGTGGAAGGGTCAGGTTAGGAAATGGACGGGATGGGGAAACTGATTAGCTGACAGTCAAGCATTGTCCAATTGGGTAATGAGTCTTTTTGCTTTCCAATTAGTGTAGGAAAGCAGTGCGTGGGCTGACCAATGGCTGGAGAGCGAGGGCAAATCATGTGATGAAGCCCCTGGGAATACATTTAATGGCAGTTGGCAGCCCACTCCCAAAGTGGAATCTACAGTTGCACATCATTTCTGGTGCCCAGTTTGTGCCAATATCGCATGCATGTCACAATCAAATATCTTGGCAGCAATCTTTCTGTATAAGATAGAGAGGTGGAAACTGAAAGGGAAATTGTGTAAACATATCTAAAACATTTGCTATATTCGTTAAAAATAAATAAAAAAAACTCTTAAATTAATACAACATCATCATATGGCATTACACAAGTATAACTGGCAATGAAATATGATTTTAATTTCCACTAGTGAGACAGGCCATAACTCAGTAATGGAAATAAAAGACATGTTTCATTACATTCTGTCATGTATTGCCTATCTATATTGAAACTATAATTCATTAAGTGGAAATTATAGTCACTGTAAAAACTTGGGAAGAAATTCATTACATGGCCATTTTAGTCAATCTCTGGAAAAGGACAGTATGCGACATACTTTCTAAAACATTTCTTGGAATTGGGAATATTAATAGGAATAACTGGTAATTATCTTTACACATTCTCAATATCCTTTTATCTCCTTGGAGAGAGTGCTAAACAGACGTAGTGAATGTCTGTAGGTTCTGAGCCAATAGCAAAACCAGCAGAAAAAGATATTCAAATTAATGGACATGAAAATTGGTTAGTTCCTTCAATGAAATAATACTGAGATGATGGAATGGAAAAACACACATTTAAATTTGATCACAACACTAAGATAGGTGGCATTGTGAGCAGTGTAGAATTACAAAGAGATATTGATAGACCAAGTGAATGGGCAAAAATGGATTCTAATGTGGGCAGATGTGAATCTAAAAGGATAGCGTAATCCTTCTGCTGGTATCCTGCCTTTAGAGAGCATTGGCAATCAAGGGCTTCCATTGAACAGGTCTATAATGATGCTTGGCAAAGTACAGCAGTAGTTTCCTGGTGCCTTCAGCTGTACGGCCCATCATGAAACTCCACTGCCCTTAATACCTGCTATCAGGAGTATTGGAAGCATTTACAGGCTGTGAATCATTCTGCTTGATCACAATATACACACACCTTTCATGGCCCTCATTTCTGGAGTTAGACTTGAATTTGGAGTTACTGAGCAAGAGCTCAGGGTGCTACCACTGCACCACAGGATCCCCCCAGGTAAGGTAACATACTTTCTAAACAGTGAAAAGCTGGAAGCAATGGAGTTCCAAAGAGATTAGTGGGTCCTGGTGGATTGATCATTAAAAAGATGTGGACAGATACAGAAGATAATTGAAAAAGGTAATGAAATGCTGGTTTTTATGGCCAAAGGACTGGGATACATGAAGACAAAAGCCATGTTTGACCTATTGAAGCCCTTGGTAAGATCACATCTGAGCTCAGTTGATATCACTAGTGCCTCTGAGTCAGTAGGTTGTAGAAGTAATGTGGAGCAGTTCCAGCCACCACATTTTAGAAAGGATATATTAGCCTTGCAGCGTCCAACTTTTTGATTTGATTTGACTTGATTTATTATTGCCACATGTATTAATATACAATGAAAAGTATTATTTCTTGTGAGACATACAGCCAAAGCATACCATTCATAGAAAAGGGAAGGAGGGAGTGCAGAATGTAGTGTTATATTCATAGCTAGGATATGGAGAAAGATCAACTTAATGAAGAAATTGAATTCAAGCATTGTTAAAGAGTTTAAAAGAGTTAGAATGAAGTTTTAAAAGCAAAGAACAAGAGTAAAAGATAGAATTAGAATGAACGCTGGGCACAGCTTGCAAGAAGTTGCCTTGCTCTGGTACAACCTTGGATGGCATAAGATTACCAGAATGATGGCTGAACTCCAAAGGTTAACTTGCAAGAAAAGATTGTTCAAACTATTATCTTTGAAATGTAGTCACTGTTACAATGCAGGAAATGTAATAGTCTCATAATGTGCACAGTGATAATGCAAATATTATCTGTTTTTAGTGAATGTTGGTTGAGGGATAAATATTGACTAGAACATTGGCTATAACTCCCCTGTTCTTCTTCAAAATAGTGATAAGGGAACATTTACACCCACTCTGAGAGGATTGACAGGGCATCACAGAACAAAGAACAAAACAGCATGGGAAACAGGCCCTTCAACCCAATGAACCCGCGCCGCCACCTCGACGTTCCCACTTCTACCCAAAATCCCTGTCATCCCTGTCTATGTTTATAGATCTATGTATTAGAACCAAATTTGAGACAATTTAGGGAGAATTTGTTCTGCCAATCAGCCTAAGAGCACATCTTTGGGATGTGGGAGGAAACTGGAACACCCAGAGAAAACCCACGCAAGCACAGGGAGAATGCGCAAACTCCCACAGACACAGGCCCAAATCCATGTATCTGCATAACACAGCGATAGTCACTGAGCTGTCGTGTTGCCCATCAAATGGTCCAGGTCAAGCGTACACTAATGACGTGAAGCACTAGGATACTCTCGAAAAATCCAAGAGCAGCCCTCTCACGACCCATCGTGTGTATGCCCCTTGTTAGACAAGGCAGACCGAAATACCTGTAGGATAAAACAAATGCATCAATATCATCGACAATTTACACACTTTCCAGGGAACTCCCATGGCTCATATTGCCTATTTTAAACCAATTTTTTATATCTCTCCATTCCCATTCTGTTCATGTGCCAGAGTGCCTGCCTCCACCACTTTGCTTAGCAGCACATTCTGTACCTCCACCACCCTCTGTGTGAAAAAGCTCCCTCCAACATCCAAATTATACCTTACCGCCCTCACCCTAAGCTGGTGACCATCAATTTAACAATACACCAAAGAGACACACATCCAACACTGCAGCATTCCTTCATTGCTGGAATATAAGCCAAGATATTCAGGTCTCTGAGGTGGGTTTTAAACCACAATTAACTCACCCACAGACACAAGGGCTACCACCTGAGCTCAGGGACCCAGGGAATCTGAGGCAGAATAAGATGGAAGCAGCTTAGACTTGTTGGGAAAGATAGGCAAGAACATAAGACGTAGCTAAGAAGGCTACAGAAAACCTTTGGAAATGTCACTTTTAACTGATTTACTTTCTGTTCATGAAGCCTCACAGTCTAGCAATGTCCAAACTGAAATTTAAAAAATTGGAGAAAGGACACAAATTGCACTTCCTTCGTCAGAAAAGAATAAAATAAAGTTTGAACCGCAATAGCAGAAAAGCATGTTTGAGCTTTTAATCTGGCTACATCTAAAAGAAGCAGTCTGCTATTCTCTTTGGTATTATGTTTTAGATACATTCACAGTACCTGAGAAGAAAGTTAAAGAATATCCCCAAGAAAAAAGATACTTTGAGTTAAACCTTGCCCTCGAGATCAGTGAGGCACCTGTAAAAAGTTGTTGGCACTCTGGAGGATATGTTTGTGCTTTACCCATTATTATTAGAGTTAGTTTTTCACCAGGTGAACTCCCTGTTTTCTCTTTTCTCCAGTCTCTTGGTGGCGCCAAGGTCAAAATTCATTACCATCACAAGATCAAAGCAAACTAGTCACAAGAAACAACTGCTTCAACTGAACAAACCAACTTGATGCCTAATCAATATTCGTCCTCGCTGCTCATTTTGCTGCATCCAGTGAATTGCCGATGCCTACCACTAACTAAGACTTCTTGGTATTTCATGTTTATTACAAATGTTTCTCTCTGTAAATAATTCAACTGCAGCCAAGGAGGAGGATGATTGTAGGAAATAAAAAACAACATTCTATAAGTCTGTGGCGTTATTGTTTTGATAGTTGCCCCTTTACAAATGTGTCAATAATATGCTTTTAATTGGCTATTATATACCTGATTACTAGTAACATTAATTATTTAAACAAAGGCCTTACCATCTTAATTGAAAAGGAATCAGTTGGGGCAGAACGTCAGGTTTATTTATACAAGATGTGTGTTTCTATCCTCATTCTTTAGAAGTTACCTCCACTGACTGTTTCCAGTTGTTTTATCAACTGAACTTGTTGAAAGAATCCAGAAGTATATCACAAACCTTTGAAGTATTTCTGTCTGCAGTAATGTGTGATTTACAAATTTGAGAAGAGGTGGGCTGGACTTAATGGTAGGTCGTGAGGTTCCTTTTTTTTGATTCTCTGCTTCATACACCAGGTACACCAGCATGAGGAAACTATTGTCTTCTTTAACTCCAGGCTAGTGATAGAATAATTAAAACACAACTTGCGCAGGAGTATCAGAATCCCTCTATATTTGCAACATGAGCTGTGATATCAGGTGCGGGAGATGGAGCTTGACATGTATTGCATCTGTCTGCTCTGACCAGCTCCACATGCAGTAAGCTAAGGTCAGCTACTACTGCATTCTTCATCATGGCATCTATTCGTTCAGCCCAGTTGCCAATAAACCTTACTCGAAATGGCTTCTCTTTCAGCTGAGCTGTTCTAATCTCTTACAGCCTCCACCCAGGTGGGCAACATGTGATCTGTTTGCCTCGTTTGACCCTGAACATGGTGCGTTTTCTTTCTGATTGACAAAAATGTTATGAAAATGTCAGTGGCAATCCAAACACAACTCCAGGGGTAAAAGCAGGTATTACTTGGAGTTTGTAACCCGTGACGTCACCACCTTTAAACAATAAATAATATAGCAACTTATGTTGAATTGCTTCAAAGTAGATTTAAATAGAATCACACAAAAATGTGCATCTATATAGGCATTTATGTTCCATTTGAGCCTCCTCCTGCCATTCTTCATTGAATTTTATCAGTGTAACTCTCTATTCCTTTTTTCCTTATGTGTTTATCCAGACTCCTCTTAAGTAAATTGATGCTATTTGCCTCATCTTGCTTCCTTTGAAGTACATTTGGGTAAAGAATTTTCTGTCTTATATTGACAACCTCTAGCTTTGCTTTTCCATCTGAGTGGAAATATTTTCCTGTGGTGACCCGCTAAACAATTTCCATAAATTTTAAAGATGTCTGTCAGTTAACCCCTCATCCTTCTCATCCATCGGAAAATGGAGCAAAGCCTGTCAATCTTTTCCCAAAGTACTTCACAAAATAATGAGTTATTTTAACCACTTGGCGAAAGAAATAGAACTAGATTCCACAGACCATGGTTTACAAATCACAATGTATCATTTATATATTCTACACTGCAAAATGCGCTGGACAACCAGTATGCAACAGTGAGTTGATCAGGTGGTTTTATTCCCTGATGTGGAACCAAAGGGACAGAAAGAGGCACTTGCTTTTTCATAGCAAGTTGCTTTCATGAAATCGATAATAAAAGGTCATACAAAACAATAGTGTATTTTGCTGATTTTGTTTTGTTCAGATTCTGGAATAGTTGAATGAGAAAAGGCAGGGCATGAGCTCCAGTAGGAACAGGGAACATGGCACCCCTGATATTGAGGGTTACCAATAAATAATCCCATCCTCATTCATTCCACCTTCGTATCTTTTCACTTTGTGAATGTTGCCTGGACTGAACTGGTAATGAGTATGTTATGTTACGTCATATACATTATTTGATTTGATTTGATTTATTATTGTCACATGTATTAACATACAGTGAAAAGCATTGTTTCTTGCACTCTATACAGACAAAACATACCATACATAGGGAAGGAAATGAGAGAGTGCAGAATGAGGTGTGACAGTCATAGCTAGGGTGTGGAGAAAGATCAACTTAATGCAAGGTAGGTCCATTCAAAATTCTGACAGCCGGGGGTAAGAGGCTGTTGTTGAGGACATTAAGAGTAATGCTAGCATTTGAGCTAAACCATTCAGTTTATATGATAGGGTCGTAGACAAAAGAAATGCTTGTTTTCACTATCTAACCTATCCACTACTTTCAAAATGGTAAAGGTGACTTGCAATCAAAATAATTGTAAATAATGTAAAGTTTATTTATTTATTAGTCACAAGTTGGCTTACATTAACACTGCAATGACATTATTGTGAAAATTCCCTAGTAGCTATTCTCTGGCACCTGTTTGAATACACTGAGGGAGAATTTGCACGGCCAATGCACCTAACTGTGGGAGGAAAGCAGAGCACCCGGAGGAAACACAGCCAGACTCAGGGAGAACACGTAGGCTCCGCACAGTAACCAGGCCAAGGATCAAACTCGGGTCTCTGGTGCTGTGAGGTGGCAGTGCTAACCATGTGCCACTATGTCACCCGATGCCATGCAGGAAGATTGAGTTCCAAACTAGAGCTGACAATCCATAGAACATAGAACATTACAGCGCAGTATAGGCCCTTCGGCCCTCGATGTTGCACTGACCTGTGAACCAATCTAAAGCACATTTAACCTACATTATTCCAATATTATACATATGTTTATTCAAAGACTATTTAAGTGCCCTTAATATTGGTGAATCCACTACTGTTGTAGGCAGGGCATTCCACGCCCTTACTACTCTCTGAGTAAAGAGGGCTTGTAATGCAATTTGATGTTCCAGCCCTTGCAGTTGTGTAGAATATTCAGGGATGATGTCCATTGTTCAAGGAGATATGAAAATCAAATGTGGAGAAATTTCAATGTAGATCCTTTCCTAATTCAGGCTATCCTTATCCTAAAATGTCTGCTATCTCATCCAAAATTCTTGTCGCTATGACACTTGTCCACTCATTACAGTACGGATACATAACAGCCGTCACCCCCCTAATGTTAATAGGTGCTAATTATTGATTAGGTGAGACATTAACAATACAGCAGTGACTATTCAATTAATGGGAAACAAAAAAAATGGCATCAGTGAAAAAAAAACATTTGGAGAAACAGAAAAATTACAAGAGGTATAATTCACATTCCAGTGCCCAGATAATTATCTTCTCCAGAAGAGACAAACTTACTGGAATCAGCAATGAATTAACACTAAAAAGGAGATTGCTAAAAACAGAAACATGCATAATAGATTGCAAGTTCAACAATTTTATTGTTCCTTTGGCAATACTTATTACCGACAACTAGGAATCAATAAATTAATAAAAAACCTTAATCCATTGCCCAGGTAACACCAATTGTAGACAGTCAAGTGTCACTCATTATTAGTCAATCTCAAGAATTACTCTACTTTCATGATTTCTCATAACTTTTAATGTACTTCATGTTGAGGGAGAAAAATAACCTGACACGATCAGTATTTGTTATGGACAACATTGCTGACTGCAGAAAGAAACTGTCTGACTGACAACCTTGTTTGGGTTGCATCCATAGACACATAACAGACTGCATCTGAAGAGAAAGATTGCTATTGCCAGCAAAAGCACTGCCACAATGCAAAGAGATGGAAAGATGCCAGACTTGCTATTAGCAGAAACTGGATCTTCTAATTGGCTCAAGATTCTCTTTGCACCTTGTGGAGTGGTTAGCAAAGCTATGTATATGTGTGTGTGTATGTGTGTGTGTGTGTGTGTATGTGTGTGTGTGTGTTGGGGTGGGGGGGGGGAAGGGGTGATGTTGGGGGGGCGGGGGAGTGGATTATGATCATAGGAAGAGTATCACAGCCAGTCATGAAAAAATCAATGTTCGCACATACACAAACAGACCAGCAATCATTGGTCACAAGTTTGTTTTGTGTTTCTTTCGTGGGATGTGGCTGTCACTGGCAAGGCCACTGTTTGTTGCCCATCCCTAATTACATTTGAGCAGATTGACTCTGAAATGGCAGAAACAAACCAATCGCATTGCGGTGAGTCTGGAGTCACGTATTGGCCAGACTGGATAAGGAGGGCAGATTTTCTCCCCTAAAGGAAGGATTGAATCCATATTTCCTGAGCATTACTAATCTGATGGCATTACGACTCCATCACCATCCTGCCATGAGGTAGCGGGGAGTGAAGGGTTTATGTACATCCTGTGAAATGACAATGCACCTTTGTGTGGATTTGCGGCCAAAATATAGGAAAAAACAAGGCAGTTCCTGCCCATGTAACTAATCCAAACTTATACTAGTCATTTGCCTGCCTCTATTTCAATCTCCAAGAAATGGAACACTCTTCACCTCATACAAATGACATTCTAAGATCACACACATTTGCAATGGTGCAACCAACTGATCCCTGAGGGCTGTTTTAGATTGGAAACAAGCCTTTGCTATTGGTGCTGGCCATTTAACACAAATAGTCACTTCCATTTGGAAAAATAACCTAACATACCATGTATCTGTGTGGAGTTTTATACGTTTTCCCTGTGTCTGCGTGGGTTTCTTCCAGATGCTCCGGTTTCCTCCCACAGCCCACAGATGTGCATGTGATGTGGATTGGCCTAGCTAAATTGCTCCTACAAATTATGTAATTGGGGGGATTAGTTGGGTAAATATATGGGTTTACGGGAGTGGAGTCTGGGTAAAATGCTTTTCTGGAGAGTTGGTGCAGACTCGATGGGTCGAATGGCCTACTTCTGCAAGGGTAGGGTTTCTATTATTCTATTCAATTAGGAGTAGGCCACTCGGCCCCTTGAGCCTGCTCTACCATTCAATAAGATCATGGCTTAATCTCAACCGCACATTCCAGTGTACAGTGTACTCCTGCTCTGATCTCTCAATTTTGATCAACTATGTGTTGTTGTCACCTGGTTATGTGCTCGCTTCTATATTTCGACCAATGCATTTTCTGAGATCAAAAAAATAATCATTTAAAAACACGTTGTTTTCCTGGTTTGGTATGTGCCATATGGATGATGGGTGCAGATGCAGAATCATAAAGGTTTCTGATGATTATCTGAGTATTGATGCTCCAGACTATCATCAATCGGGGTAGACAGAGGAACAAAGTGTTCCAACCACATGAGGGAGCCAGACATCTATATAAGAGGGGGTTGAACACTGCAATCTGTGTTACACACACACACCTCTCCTGTCCAATCGCAATTTGCCCCAAATACAAACTGTTCTGTCAAAAGTGCGGAGAAAGCAGAAACCGTGATCCAACCCAGGGAGAAAAATCTGTGTGAAATGTCGATTACCCGACTGCCAAGTTGCTAATAACTGACAAATATATTCCTGCACTTGTGCCTTTCGCCCCCCCCCCCCCCCCGAGCTTTGGGCTTTCCGAGGGAAGTGTGAGTGAGAAGTTTACACCGGGCTCACAGCACCCCACCCCCCCGCCTCTCCCAGCACAACCAAGGGTCTACAGCAGACAGACTGGGTTCAAAAGCTGCACCACTCTCTTTGCTTTTAAGTCGCGACGCCTGAAAGATCTCCTTTGGTGAGACGATTTTTCTCAACATTGCCTCAGCGCTGACTTGCCAATTTCATTCACCGTGCAATATCAGGGGGGAGAAAAATAAAGTCATGGATTATTCCTCAAAATATGTTTCCGTTGCTAGGTTGAGATTTGTGTTGTGGTAACAGATGTCTCAGTAACCTCATTGTAAAGAAGAATACTCTGAACTTCTCACACAGTGAAAGGGAGAGAGGAGGGAGACAGATAAGAGGGGAAGAGATAAGGAGACGGAGATAAATAGAAAAAGGGGGAGAGAGATAGAGAAAAAAGGGAAGACACATAAGGAGAGAGAGAGAATGAACGAGAGACAGAGAGAGGAGGAGCGATAAGGCGAGGGGAGAGCTAAGAAGAGAGAGAAGGGGAGGGAGAATATGAGAGGTGGGGGAGAGAAAAGGAGAGAGGGGGAGATAAAAGGAGAGAGGGGGAGATAAAAGGAGAGAGGGGGAGATAAAGAGACAGGAGGGGAGATAAGGAGAGAGAGGGGAAGAGAAAAGAGAGGGAGAGAGGACGACGAGATGGAGAAAGAGAAATGTCCTCTGGAGAATTAGATCCCAGTCAGTGTCCCTCAGTCGGAGACTCCCCGCCACCAAAAACACATAATGACACTGCCGCAAATATTTCCCTTTTGTCCAGGGTGAAAGAATTCATGTCACGTTGCTCGGAATAAAGGCAACGTCTAACCTGCCACTCTGCACATTGAATGGCCCGGGAAGCAGCAAGCCAGACTGTACAAGAGCTTTAAATAGGCCAGTGATTGATCTGAGGTTTATTTGTCTAACACAGTCCCATGCTGCACACACACTGGCTGCAAAAAATGAATGATTTTATCTGGATTGGAGAAGAGAATGTGTGTGAAATGCTGGGGAAGAATTCTGATCCGTTAAATAAACTGCTTAAATAAAACCCCAGGATAAACTGCTAGCCCCCCACCACCCCCGCCCAGCCTCAGTGACCACCCGCCTCGACAAAGTCTGAGAATGAATGTATTCTCATTAGGTGGGAGTAAAACGAAGCCAGAATCCAGCACAAGTCTGTATGCGTCTTCCAATATCACAATCCCGAAAGAAATGCTTCCCAAGAGGCATCGTGCAGACTTGGGGAGAAACTTTCTTTCAGGCTGAGTTAGCCCAGCCTGGCAGGCTGTGTCTGAGCGGTGAGTCCGCTGCGCTAGCGGATCCGCAATCGCCAGGCACTTTCCTGGGCTGAACTGGGGAGGTTCTGTTCAGGGTGAAACTTTCCAGGGTGATGGGAGATGGGGAGGGGAAGAATTGGCGTTGGGGAAGAGACACAAGTTTACACACACACACACACACACACAATCAAATGCAGCAGTGAGGGAGGCAGCAGAGACAGCCAATAGAACCCTGAACACGAAGTAGGCAGAAGGTTAAAATGAAAATAAACGTGTTGCTCTAAGCTCTCAGTCAAAAAAAGTTTCAATAGGTTCCTGATTAATTCGGGGATCAGGGGTTATGAGGCAGGAGAATGGGGATGAGAAAAATATCAGCCACGATTGAATGGTAGAGCAGACTCGATGGGCCGAGTGGCCTAATTCTGTTGCTATGTCTCAGTCTATAAGCTGCTCAGTCTCCAGAGACATCGCCAATTGCATTCCCAAGAGGAAACAATAACGAACTGGTTACCTCGAGAGGCATTTCAGATTGAGTTGATTGATTTTAACTGGGGTTTGGGCTCTTACCCTGGCGGGAGAGTTTGACCGCGGGCTCTTTTTACTATTATTGTCCATCTCTGTTGGGGAAAGATCATCTGCTGACTGAACCTTACAGCCCAGGACGCCGTTCTGCCCATCAGACTGTGTGCCATCAGACTATCCCGTTTGGCTCCACTCCCTCCCACGGCCCTGATGGAGAGGGACATTATCCGCACGTTAACACCCGTGGGGAAAGGAGTCACTGGAGCCCCCACCCAGTCTGACTCCAGTCCACCGTCACTGCCCAGCACTCAAGGGCAGGCATCCCTGTTCAACCGAGTTCACACCCATGCAGTTGGGAACGGGGGACGAGGGGGAAGGGGAGGAACAGACTAGGTAAAATATGTTGCTTGATCTGAGAAAACAATCGCTAATCTTTCTGGATACTTAAACTGCATCTTCAGTTGGCTTATTAACAATTTTAATAGCACTTTCTAAAAATGTCCATAGTTTACCAGTCCTGATTGACTAGGAGAAGGTGCAGCTGGAATTCAAATTCAAAAGAGAAAGCAGACAAGAAATAATGCATGGATATTCTTCCTGAGGGTAAGGGTTCCAGGGACACTCCATCCTGCCAGAGTGATCTGGCTCTATTTCCCCAGGTTACAACATCCAAAGAGTTTGTTCTCTTGCTTTTTTTAGCCTTTAAGGAATCTCCAATCAGCTTCTGTGACAGCTCACTCTGAAATCTAGGCTCCGTTGCCTTCTCTGTGGGATTAACATTGCAAGAAGCCTCCAGCTGTTTGCAGCATTGAGCTGGTTTTGCTGGGGGAAGGTACAAGCGTGCTGTGTAACAATAAACCAGACACTCGCCAGGACAGTGGATTGGCTGGTGGAAGGGGAGCACAGCGCTCTGTGCGCGCAGTTTATTCCCTTCACTGCTGGCCAACAGAGGTAGGAGACAAACCAGACTCTTGTCCAAACCCGAGGCTTTGGGGAGCTCTGCAATTTATGAGAAACAGCCACCACGGCATTGACCACCCGAATTGGGGAGTGTTTCGGAATTCGAGCGGGGTGGGCGCCCAATACACCCCAAACTGAAGGGATTCGACACTAGCAGGGTAATCACATGAGATACAAGGATTAGGGGTGGCACAGTGGTGAGCACTGTTGCCTCACAGCCAATGGCCCGGTCTTGGGTCACTATCTGTGTGGAGTTTGCAATTCTCCCCGTCTTTTCTCAGGGTGCTCCGGTTCCTTTCAGAAATGTGGGGGTTAGGTTGATTGGCTGTGCTAAATTGCCCCTTAGCGCCAGGGTAAATATGTGGGGTGACGGGGATAGGGCCTGGGTAGGATTATTGTCAGTGCAGGCTCAATGGACCGAATGGTCCCCTTCTGCACTGTAGATGCTATGATAGGGTCTGGCTGGGCTTGCTACTAGTGCAGGCCCGATGGGCCGAATGGCCTCCTTCTGCACTGTAGGGATTTTATGAAACGTTAACTCTGTTTCTGTCTCCACAGATGCTGCCAGACCTGCTGAGTCTTTCCAGCATTTTGAGTTTTCATCCCAAAATTAGTTTCAGTCATCCGAGCTGGTTAATTTTATATCCCCGTTATTTTAGAGATGGCTGGAACTGAACAAGACAAAAAACAGTTCCGGGCCATGAAAACAACATAACTAGTTGTACCGTAAGTCTGAAGTAGGCTGCCTGATCCGCTCAAGCGTGCCCTCTCCAGCTAGCTCCTGTTGTTGCCTCCTTGCAGAGAACACTACAACAATTCTGAACTTAATTATCACGAGAAACAAACCTGTCTTCGAATTACAGGAACACTATCACAATGTTCAAACTAATAGCACAGCTCTATTCAGAGTTATAACATCTCAGTTCCTCGGCGGCTTTTACACTTCATAACGCTCAGTAACTTCTTGACAAATGAAACCGTGTGTTCGGCTTGTACATTGAAAGAACAAGTAATAACCGTGTTCCGCCTGTTTAAGTCTGTGTAACGATACATCATGTGTATTCCTAGCTTTGTGAGCCTCTCAGCTGCCCTCTGGAAACAATTATTAGGTAATTTTCCAGAAAATAGGAAAAACACAAAACTCCATAGATGTTGGATATGTGAAATTAAAGCAGAAAAAAACGCTAGACACGGAAGAGATCAGACAGCAGTTACAAAAACAGGTAGATAAGTTCACAAGAGTTAAGTTGAAATGATAACTATTCTCTCCATTGACGTTATCTAACCAGTTGTGTGTTCCCAGTATTGTCTGCTTTTGTCTTTCTACATCTTACACATTCTTTCTCTCCTAGCAATCTTCCCTTTTCAATTAACCCCGGGTATAGTTAGGATGATCTTTTAGCCACTGCAATCATGGTTAGATTCTGATTACAAATGTTTAAATCGATGTCCTCTTAACTTCCACGTTTGCCTAAACTTACAAGCTGGAAATTCTGATAAGACAAAGGAAGGTCTCTCACCTGTCCACACATCCTCAGCAGCCTGGCATTGGTTTGATCTCAGTAAACAACAGTTCCAAAGTCCTCTGACTGAATCGTTCTTGTTCAGGTCAACAAGAATGAGTCAGGATTCTTTGATTTATGCCAATTTCGGGTCTTGTAATCTGGCCGCCACAAGATGAGCATTGTGAAGCATCATGCCGCTCGGGAACTGTGATGCTGCAATTCCGAATTGAATTCTGCTATTGGCCTGAACATTGAGAATGTATTTTTGAACTGGAACCGTCAAAATCCTGTTCATGGGATGAACGCCAAAAGATATGTCCCCATAAACTTTGGTAACCATAAGGTTTCTTTTTAAGGTCAATGGGGTTTGACCCAGAGTTAGATATTTTCAAGTAATATTTGTAAAGAAATTGACAATGGTCATTGGTGAACAATTTCTGTAGCAAATCTACATGAAGTGACCTCACACAGGTCCATGCCTTCTCGATACGAGCAAGTCATGTGAAATGCATGCATTCTCTGTCAGTACGTTATTGAACCCGTGAGAGATGTATTTATCTATTAATCCGGGAATTGTAGAAACATAGCTACATATATATATGTATGTGTGTCTGTGTATACTATATATATTATTTGCTACAATGATATTTCTCATGGTTACCTTCAAGGAGGACGTGTTTGGATTAACTGTTACAAGTGTTATGAGTTTAATACATGCATTGGCCTCTTCTCAATTCATGGGTGCCAGTGTCAAATTCAATGCTGTGTCTCAATAGCGCACAGTGAATCCCGCGGGGCAATTCTGACCAGGTAATGCTATACCCGTGACAGACTGAGCAACCTCTTTAGTGTTGCTCCAAATAGCGAGCCTGTGAACTGGGAATCTTACACCGGTCTGCTGCTGCATTGGAAAGCAGTGAGATTACAGGAGTTGATGTTGTACAGTTGTTGCCCTCTGCACCTCTCTGAAGTCCCGACCACTGAGGATGTTACACGGAAGTTGGGTGGGCAATGCACCAAATGCAACGTTAGCTGGGACAGAACCTTTTCTGGAGTTAAATCCGACCAAATGTTTCAAAAAGACATCTATCACCACCGCCATGTCATATTGAGTCATATATTCCACAGGCACATCAATAATTGCACGCTTTTGATAAACTATTTAATTTGAAAGCTGCTGATGTGGGATTTTCATCTGAGTTATATAAATAACTGCAGCATAAGGCTCGGTAAAGGGTAGGTATGGAAATAGATCTATGCGTGTTAGCATTGGCGCTAAGGCCCTGGAGTTACTGAGATCGAAGAGAAGACTTCAAGGGAAACCTTGAGACAACAGGTGAGAATATTTTGCACGAAATTCCCAAATAGCAGAAAGGCTAAAGACGCAGAGAGAACTGAACACAACAATCCCGGCTGTCCCAAAATAATTCCCCAAAGTCCCCTGCTGTAAACGGCTAACACACATTTACTTAAAATATCTGACCCTGGGATCTTTGAATTGATTATGCAGCGAGCACACTGTGAGGAGCTTGTAGCATCACGTTTTTACATTTAGACGCATCACTATGCTTTGGATTCCTAAGACTGCCAGCTCCAGGCACCCGCGGTTCAACTTTCTCACCTAACTCATTCAATCCCTAACCAGTCTCTGTGGGGAAGGGAGAAGGGCGACTTGTTTAGATAATATGCATTCCATTATTGCTATCCCCATCAATCTTGATTTATTGAATCTACCGATCTCTGCTGAACAGTAATTAAACTTCTGCTTTCTTTTTACTGGCACAGAATCAAAAAGGGATCCGTTTTAATAGTTCGGAAATTAAAAGAGAAGATGCTGGAAAATCTCAGCAGGTCTGGCATCTGTAAGGAGAGAAGGGAGCTGGCTTTCAAATCCTTTGTCAAAGCTCATGATAACGAAAGCTTTTGTTTAGCTTGGAAATTACTATCTGCACATTTAAAAAATGCGACAGGACAGGCACGGGTTAAAATAGTTCATTTTTGACACCGTGAACTGTGGTTAAGGTAACGGCGAGTCACACTCTCTTTAAGTCCAGACACTAACTAGGAGAGGTTAATTTTATTAGCCTTATTCGCCGAGTTGTAAATATGTTCACCCCAATACTTAGTGCAACACATGGAGCTGGGAGCAAAGTTAAATGCGGCTGAGACCATATGGACGTGAGCTGAAATGCTAATACTGTAAGCGGTTTTGTTTTTACCTTGGTTTGCAGAATAAACACGTCCGGCCGAATGGGTTAAAAGCTCTCTTCTACACAGCCGCGCTCTCATTTCCCCGGGTTGGTGCTCAGATTGCCCGGGATAATGTTGGAGACACATTCAGGCCGGTTCCACCTCTCGCCTTCCCCAAGCACTCACTGCCCCATTTCATTACGCCCCGAAAATACGATGTGTGCGTTGTCACTCTGTAACTCCCCGGCCACAGACTGCGAACAGAACTGACCAGAGGATGGGACTAACTGAGTGGAAATAGCTCAGGCTGGAGTTTGCAGAGACAGTGAATTCTCTGGGTTTTTTTTTTGGGCGCGGTGTTTTATTTAAGAGGAGGTGACATTTCACACCAAGCAGAACACTCCCCCCTTCCTGAGAAAGCACTCACGCTTTCACCCTCTTTAACAGAGACGCGAACACACCTCAGCATTGCACACACACACACATCCGCCTCGAGAAGCAACTTTTTTTTGTCAAAGAGACGCTTTTGTTTCACAAATAAAAGTCACTTTAAACTCCCAACCAATGTGAGTTTTTTTCCCTCTGCTGGGCCAGCATAAATGCGAAGGGCCGATCGGCCTGATTCTGTACAGTTCAAATTCAGTGGGGATGCCAGTCACACACACACGCCCTGGAGCCATGCAAGCGCGGCCAGGACTCGAAGGGGTTAAATCCACAACTAACTTAAAACAAAACGGTCTCCAGAGACAATCTAGACCAGAGTGGGGGTGAGGAGGGTGGGGGGGGGAGGGGGTTATGGGGGGATGTTTGACGGGTGGGGGGTAGTGGTTGTGTTTGACACTGATTCTGATTTTGGAACTGATGTTCCTGCGACATAACAGTACCTGAATTGCTGATAAATCGCAAAGGGAGAGAGAGAGAGAGAGAGACCCAGGATGTGATCTAAGCTTGTCCACAGCAGCGAGGTAAGCTAGGTGTCATTGTCAAGAACTCCCCATTTAAAGAAATAACATTAACAGTGACAGAAGATAGACTTTGTGCTTTGTTATAGTTGCCTGCCAGAAATGTCCACAACCGGTCTCTCTCTCTCTCTCTATACAATCGGTTTAAAATCCATTATATACACAGACATATAAAAATATATGTATATATCTGACCAACATTTGCATCAATAACCTGGCACCCAACGCTAAATGCAGAAGTAGAATTGAATGCTATGATTGGAGGGGCCTTTCTATCTATCAGTATTTTCAAATCGCCCCTGTTTTAAACTCTGCTGTCAAGGGAAGCTCAGGTTATGTGTGTGTGTGCTTGTCTCTGCCGCATGTTGCTTCTCAGGATGCCTGCTTGACCTTGGGCGCGCACACACACACACACACCAATGCACAACCCCAGTAGTAGATTGGAGAGGAACCTTCCTCCTCTCTAGCCCCAAGTCTATCGGCTTCGCCCGAGAGCCGGGATGATTTGTCACTGCAGTTTTGCAGAGGGAAGGCAGTGGGGCAGACGCTCTCTAGCGCTGACAAGCTCCCTCTCCCTCTCCTACACAGAAACTCGCTCACTCTTGTCTGTTCAGGATTCTTCCAATCTGCCTCAGCTCTCGACAAAGGTGCAATGCAATTAAAGCAAACTATTAAAGTTAGCCGGAACGCACACATCTCCAAATGTTCAGATACCAAAAAGTGAACACTGCCCCACTCAATTCTCTCCCCAACATCCGAGATTCTACACCCCCCCCCCCATCTCAGTGCTGCACTCTGCTTACATAAATTACACATTGTATTACAGCGCTGACAATCACAAAGGCTGTTTTTCATGCACTGAGGGAAGAGAAGGGGAGAGAGTGAGAATGAGAATGAAGTGATTACTCATTGCCTCTCTCCCAACAAAGTGCCTGCCGCTGGAAAACCTCAAGCCCCGGCGGGACAGAAGGTGGTCGGTCCTTACCTTTTCGCTGGCAGGGACTTTACGGGAGAGATGTTCAGCCACAGGGCTCCGGCAACAGTGTTGTGATGGAGTGGGTAGTGGGGCGGGAGGGGAGGAATAGCTGAGTGTCTGGGTCAGTCACCGCCGCCGTTCCTTTCCCGATACTGAGATCCCAAGACTTGCTTCTTCCATCTACTTCAAGCTCTCGGAGGCAAGAACCCGCAGCAAGAGAGGGAGGGAGGTGATGGTGGGGGGAGGGGGGTTATTGGGGAGGGGGGGTAGTACTGGGGGGGGGGGGGGGGGGGGGAGTAGGGGAGAGAGACAGAGAGAGAGAATTTTTCTGACTGTCAGTCTGCTGATTGGTGACCATTCGGGTCCTCTGCTTATTAATAATAATATCCGCCCGAGGCAGGGGAGGGAGTGACGAGAGTTGTGTGTTTTCACGGCTGCTGCCTCTCTGCTCTCGCACAGGCGAAGGGGCACTGGCAGTCCTTGTGTCTTGCAGACTGAGGGATTTGCAAGTGAATTCAGTGGGAGTGTTAGAGTGAAGAGCTTTATTTTAGAAAGAGCTCCCCCCCCCCATACACACAGAGTGATGGATTGACCTCTCTACATTTGAAGTTTGCAATTGCATCTCTCTCCCCCCCCCGCCCGACACACACTTTATAAACTGTTTCTTTCATGATCTGTGATCACTTATATAAAAAAGATGAAACAAGGCAACAAATTGTTAGCTGTTTTCACACCAGGCACCTCTGCTACCAAACTGAGATAAGATAGCCTTTGCTCTTCCTACATTGCCCTGAACAGATTCGGAATCTAACCCATTATTGCTCAAAGCACTGGCAGTTTCAAAAGCACTAACCCTCTCTCCATGAAAGTTTATGTTTGTGTCCCGCCTTCCCGCCCCCCTCCCTCCCCGTTCTTTGGCTAAAATGAAATGGGTAAAAACAAAATTGATGTCAATCTGATGGAGAAAAGAAGTTCAATTATTTTAGCAATACATTATGTCCCTCTGCGTAGAAACCTGGGCCGACATAACTAACGTATTCAAAGAATCCTACCAAGAAAATATTTTTGTAATTAATGACTTTTGCACTTAATGACTTGCTTCAATCGCCTATCATATAAATATTTAGCTGGAGAGTAATCCATTCTTGCGTTGCTTAATACACAGATCTAACACAGCTCCTTGAGTGTGTGAGAGAGTACCTCCCTCCCCCAATCCCCCCAAACATCGCTTCGCAGAGTTGGCAGAATTTCCAGTACCTATTCCCAGGACAGTTCAAGCCAAAGATTCTGAGTCGAACTCGTCCTCTGAGGAACCTGCTTTCCTAGAATATTTGTCTTCCTTCCCAGCAACTGTGCGCTTTCTTCCTCGTGTTCTGCACGCAATCTTTGAAGAAATATTGATTATAGCAAAAGATTTACAGTACAGAGGGAGATCTTTTGGGCCATCGTGTTCAGGTCGGGAGAGAAATGGGGAGGTGGTAGCCTAGTGACATCGTAGCTGGGTTGGTAATCCCCGTGGACCCTGCATAAGACCTGGGTTCAAATCCCACCATGGCAGATGGTGATATTTGAATTCAGTAAAAAAAATCTGGAATTAAAAGTCTACTGATGCCAATTGTTGTAAAAACTCATTGGCTTCACTAATGTCCTTTGGGGAGGAAATCTGTCCTTCTTGCTGGTCTGATTACATGTGACTGCAGATCCACAGCAATATGGCTGACTCTCAACTTCCCTCTGAAATAGAGATGGGCAATAAATACTGACCCAGTCAGTGATGCTTATTTCTCATAAATGAATTTTAAAGAGGCTGCATTTTTTTATTATTTGATCATTGGGATGGGGGCATCACTGGTTGGACCAGCATTCAATGCCCATTCCTAACTGAAGAGCTAAGTCTTTCCAAATGGCATTTAAGAGTCAACCACATTATTGTGGCCCTGGAGTCACATGTAGGTAAAGATGGCAGATTTCTTTCCCTAAAGGATATCAGTGAACCAGATGGGTTTTTTTTTACAACAACAGCAATGGTTTCATCATCATCAAAAAGACATAGATTCCAGATTTTAAAAATTAGATTCAAATTTTATCATTGGCTGTGGTGGGATTTGAACCCAAGTCCCCAGAGTATTAACCTGGATCTCTGAGTTACTTGTCCAGTGACAATACCACAATGTCACTACCTCCTCTAAATCTGAAATTAAAACAACGCAGAAAATGCTGGAAAGTCTCAACATAACTGATAATGTCTGCAGGGAGAGAAACAGAATTAACATGTTTTGAGTCCACCATCAGTTTTCAGAATAGAAGGTTCCAAGGAAGACTCATGTTGCACTAGAAATATTAACTCTGTTTCTCTCTCTGCAGATGCTGCCAGACATGCTGAGATTGTCCAGCACTTTTTGCTCTTTATTGCAGATTTCAGTCCAACTCCACTTCCCAGCTCTTGGCCTATGGCCCTGTAGGTTACAGCACTTGTAAGTAGATATCCAAATGCTTTAGGGTTTCTGCCTCTTCTACTCCCTTTCAGGCAGTAAGTTCCAGGCTGGCACCATCCTCTGAGTTAAAAAGATTCTGTCCAATTCCTTCCTTAGCCTTACACTGATCACTTGAAATTTATTGGTCCTAGCATTGACCTTTTGACAAAGGAAATAAGCTTTTCCATTACACTTTATCCAGAAACCTCATAATTGCATGTACCACAATTAAATCTTCTCTCCTCTGCTTAAAATAAATCAACCATAACCTACCCAATTTTTCTCCACAGCCAATGCTGGCAATTTCCTGAGCAATAGTGACAATCCAATTTAATTTCTGAGCATAGGGAGTTACACGAGGACCAAAATGGGGTCAAAAGAAAAGTTCACTTTTGAAATACAGAACAGTCCGAGGCAAAGTCAGACCGTTTACTTGACATTGAAGGTTGTTGCATTCCTTTCACTAATGCTCTCACTGGAAAAGCTAACATTAGTACCCAAAAAAAATGAAACTAATTGAAAGGTCACTCTTCTTAATAGCTCATGTAGCATTACATTGATGCTAGATCATTGTCACAGTCCATAGCACTTAAGAGAATATTCCTATTAGCTGAATAGCAGATGATAATCCAAAATCATTCTGCAGTGTTTAATTGGAATCACTCCTGTTATTATACTTTTACATTATATGCTGCATTTTTATTGGAGAAATGTTTCCCTCTCCAGGGCTGCCAGCCCACTCCTTTCCATTTCACAGCACAGTCACTTTATAGCAGTAGGGGTGTGAATCACAACCACCTGTTTTAGTGCTATGTGGTACTTGAAGAATACCTGCAAAGTTCTGGCCACCATTAACATTGCCACATCATACAGACCTCAACGCCAGAATTCTACCACTTCACCTGCCCAGAAATGTCCATTGACTGTGGGCGGGAATTTCCAGTCTCACTCGAGTGAGGCTGTAAAATCCCAAGAGGTAACTCTTGGTCTGTGTGACTTCTGGAATAGGTTTCAATTGCTTGGAGTTCAGAGAACATGTTCTTTTCTGCAGATTTTTTATGTTTTCTGCCTCTCACAGGAGATTATAAGGTTGTGTGGTGGGGGGGGGGGGGGGGGAGGGCGCTGAGGAAGATTGGGGATGGGGGGCAGGAGGGCAGGGGGGGACAGTGGGCAGCAGTTTTTAAAAATTCATTCATGGGATGTGGGTGTTGCTGGCTAGACTAGCATTTATTGCCCACGTCTAATTACCCTAGGGAAGATGGTGATGAACTGCCTTTTTCAAACCACTGCAGTTCATATGGTATAAATATTAAGGAGGGAATTCCAGGATTTTGACCCAGTGATAGTGAAAGAATGGCTGATATATTTCCAAGTTTAGGTGGTGGTGTTCCCATGTGTTTGCTGCCCTTTGTCCTCTTAGATGGTGGAGATCGTAGGTTTGGAAGGTGCTGCCAAAGAAACCTTGGTGAGTTCCTGCAGTGCATCTTGTAGATGGCACACAGGGCTGCCACTGTGCGTCAATGGGGGAGGAATTGAATGTTTGTGAAAGGGACAGCAATTAAGTGGGACTGCTTTGTCCTGGATGGTGTCAAATTTCTTGAGTGCTGTTGGAGCCTTGCTCATCCGAGCAAGTGGAGAGTATTCCATCACACTCCTGTCTTATGCTTCGTAGATTGTGGGCAGGCTTTGTGACGTCAAGAAATGAGTGACTCATTACTGCAGGATCCCAAGCCTTTGTCCTGCTCTTGTAGTCACAGTATTTATATAGCTGGGTCCAGTTTAGTAACTACCAGAATGTTCAGTGATGGTGATGCCATTGAATGTCAAGGGGTGATGATTAGATTCTCTTTTATTGGAGATGGTCATTGCCTGGCATTTGTGGGGCACGGGTGTTAATTGCCATTTGCCAACTCAAACCTGGATATTGTCCAGGTCTTGTTGTATTTGAACAGCAGAACAAATTCTCCCTAAATTGTCTCAAATTTGGTTCCAATGCATAGATCTATAAACGTAGAAAGGGATCATGGGTAGAAGTGGGAACATTGAGGTGGCGGCGCGGGCTGGTTGGGCTGAAGGCCCTGTTTCCCGTGCTGTTTTATTCTTTATGAACTGCTTCAGTATCTGAGGCATTGTCAATGATAGTGAGCATTGGGTAATCATCAGTGAACATCCCCATTCTGATCTTTTAATGGAAGGAAAGTAATTGAAGAAGCAGTTGCAGATTCTTGGGCCTAGAACACTACCCTGAGAAACTCCTGCAGTGATGTCCTGAAGCTGTGATGACAGAACTCCAACAACCATCTTCTTTTGTGCTAAGTATGGTTCTTATGAAGTATTTTCCCCGATTCTCATTGGCTCAAGTTTTGCTACGGCTCCTTATGGGAATGAGAAGCAAAGCAGCCACATAATTAAGGACGCATTCTGGACTTTCTCTCTTCCATCTCCTTCAATTGGGAAAAAGGTACAAAAGTCTGAGATCAAGTACCAATCGACTCAAGAACAGTTTCTTCTCTGCTGTTGTCAGATTTTTGAATGGACTTATCTTACATTAAGTTGATCTTTCTCCAAGTCATAGCTATGACTGTAACACTACATTATGCACCCTCTCATTTCCTTCTCTATGGATGGTATGCTTTGTCTGTATAGCATGCAAGAAACAATACTTTTCACTGCATGTTATTACATGTGACAATAATGAATCAAATCGAATTAAATCAGATCTAATCAGAAGAGAAATTGGAGTTGAGGAGTATCACATCAGATCGGTCATGATCTCGTTGAATGGAGGAACAGACCCAATGGGCTGAATGGTTTATTTATGCTCTTAAGTCTTATGGATTGATGCCACATTTGGTCAAATTTGTCATTGATATCAAAACCTATCACTCTTACTGGAAGAAAAATGTGTCTACTTTTACATTATTATATGGAGTAGCTTTGATGGACCAGCAATCATTTCCAATTTCTTATAGAATAGAATTATAGAATCCCTACAATGCAGAAGGATGTCATTTGGTCTATTGAATTTACACCAAACACAACCCCATCCAGGCCCTACTGCCACAGCCCCACATATTTACCCTGCTAATCTCCTGATACTAGGATCAATTTAGCATGGCTAATCAACCGAACCTGCACATCTTTGAGCTTTGGGAGGAAACTAAAGCACCCAGAGGAAACCCACGGAGATATGAGGAGACTATACAAACTTCACATAGACAGTGATCCGACGTTGGAATTGAGCCCGGGTCTCTTGCATTGTGAGCAACAGTGCAAACCACTGTGCCACCGTGGCATTCAATATCCCATTACTCTTACGTTTAGTTCCATCACTTTTAATGGGTAACTTCTATTATTTAACAATGTTCACCAAAAGAAAATGACAATTTGAGGCAATTTCCATTTTAGAAAAAAAATTCATGGAACAACAAATTTGTGAAAGTTTGTTCTTTTCTCTCTTGCTTTGGGTTCTGGACAAGTGACTCTTTTAGATAAGTAACTACACTGGATAACTAGGATTTATAATCGTTATTAGTGAAAATTCAGGATAACCAGTTACTCAATGGCAGAAATCGACTGTATTCACAGGGGACTGTATTCAATTGGCTAAGCATTGTGCGAACATGAACATTTTTCAAATGAATGAGCAATGGATAAGGTCAGTGGTGAATATAGACAGAGAGAGCATTGGTTTGGCTAACATGTTTTCAAAATTGTGCACATCTTAGAGACATTTGCTAAATCAGAATATTACTTTCAAATTGACATTCTAACAATAAGCACATTTTCTTTTAAAACTCATTTTGTGGGTACTGATTAGACCAACATCCATTGCTCATCCCTATTTGCCTTTGAGAAGGTGTTGGTGAGCTGCCTTCTTGAGTTGCTGCAGCCCATGTGGTGTAGATATACCTACAGTGCTGTTAAGGAGCAATTTCCAGGATTTTGACTCAACAACAGTGAAGGAATGGCAAAATATTTCTGAATCACGATGGTGAGTGACTTGGAGCAGAACCTCCAGGTGGTGGTGTTCCCAGGTATCTGTTGCTGTTGTCCTTCTAGTTGGAGGAGGTTGTGGCTTTGGAAGGTGCTGCCTAAGGAATCTTTGTGAGTTCCTGCAGTGCATCGTGCAGACGGTACATACTGCTGCTATTGTGCGTCAGTGTTTAAGGGAATGAATGTTTGTGAATGGGGTGACAATCAAATGGAATGCTTTGTCCTGGAGCTTCTTTATCCATTCAAATGGAGACCATTCCATCGCATTTTTGACTTGTGCCTTGTAGATGGTGGACAGGCTTTGGAGAGTCAGGAGCTACTTGCTGCAGGCTTCATAAACATTGACCTGCTGTGACTAGTCTTTCTTTGACTGGTCAGTTCAGTTTGTTGTCAATGGTAATGCCCAGAATTTTAATAGTGGGGCATTTAGCGATGGTAATGCCATTGAGTGTCAAGGTTGGATCCTCGCTGTTGAAGATGGTTATTGTCTGACACTTGTGTAGACTGAACTTGCCAGCCCAAACCTGGATACGGTCCAGGTTTTACTGTATTTGGACATGGACTACTTCAGTGTCTGGGAGTCACGAATGATATTTAATATTGTGCAGTCATCAGTGAACATCCGTGCTCCCACCTTATGATGGAAGAAAAATCATTGATTTTACACAATGATATTTTGATTGGAATTACAGATAAGATCTATCACTTTTTGTTGGAAAGTTTATTGTATCCATGCAGAACTGTTTCTGGGTTGAAAGGGTCCAAGGATTCAGTCTGTGCTGCAACCTTAATACCCTTAGGTGTGGGAGGTTAAAACCAATCAGGATTCTTGTTGCTGTTTGCTACACAGTGATCCCTGTTACGGTTATAATGTGGCTCTCTCTTACCCAGTGCCCAAAGGCTACACCTTGCAGATGAGGAGTGTAGTTCAAGTTTATTTATTAGCGTCGCAAGTAGGCTTACATTAATACTGCAATGAAGTTACCATGAAAACACTCCCATCGCCACACTCTGTCGCCTGTTCGGGGTACGTTGAGGGAGAATGTAGTATGATCAGTCCATCTAACCAGCACGTCTTTCGGACTGTGGGTGGAAACTGGAGCAGCCTGAGGAAACCCACACAGACATGGGGTTGAATATGCAAATTTCACACAGACAGTGACCCAAGTTGAGAATTGAAAGCGGGTCGCTGGTGCTGTGAGGCAGCTATTGCTAACCACTGTGCCACCGTGCCGCACCAATGGGTTTAGAGTCAGTTTGCCAAAGTTGAGGTTGGCATGGATTGAGAATCAAACCAAGCATCTTCTGTATGGCACAACTCCACACTGAACAATGCAGCTTAAAAATAAATTAGAATGGTTGGTATTGAATTGGGGCTGATTGACCACACAAGCAAACAGCTGTTTTATTAAATGAAAAGCACTGACAAAAACAAATAGAGGAATAAGTACAAAAAATGGGCTTTAATTGTCAAAATGCACATCCAGTCTTTGCTCAGAAAAGGAGGGAATGAAAAGGGATTGCAATATGGAAAATACATCCTAATAATCATTGTTTATTTATCTGTTAGTCTGCAATATATGGGGAGATTTTATTTCCCTCAGGCTGTAGTGAGTCTTTGAAAGTCTCTTCCTCAAAAGACAGGAACAGAGTCTTTGAATATTTTTAAGGCAGTGATAAATGGATTCTTATTAATGGGGTAAAAGGAAACTGGGAGAAGGCGGGAGGGTACAACCAGACCGGCCATAATATTATTGAATGACAAAAGAGGCTCGAGGGGCTGAATGGCTTACTTCTGCTCCCAATTTGTACATTTGTATGTGTTTGTTTACATACATATAACAAGATAACAATACATCTCAAAAAGTAATAGTGGATTTCAATGAAGCGTCGTCCACAGATAGGGTAAAGTGCATGGAAGAAATAATTCATTTTTACTGAAGGTACAGGTTCAGATCAAAAGGGGAACTTTCAACATTTCTGACTAGTTACACAGAACAAGCCCGCTTTTGGTGCAAAGAGCTCATCCTGGATTGGACAGTAGGAGCAGGAGCCAAAGCAGAGGACTGGTGTCACACTCATGGCCTCACCAGTATTGAAGGCCTTCTGCTTGCTGCTGGTCTGCAAAGGGTTGGAACGCCTTATCACCAGAAGCACCCCTCTATGTGGGTATTCTGTGGTTTCAGAGAGAGAAGAAGGTGAGCCTGAGAATGCTCGATAACAATTCACCAAAATCATAACATTGAGGCCAGCATCTACCCCAGGTTCAGGGACAGCTCCATCGAAATTGGGAAATCCTGTAAGCCTTGGGCCTGTCTTATGAGAGCTGAGACTTGATGGAATGTCTTTCTGTCCTTTGATATGCCTGAGAGTATGGATACAGAGGAAAATCTGCCCTTATTGTATCACTAAGACATGCAAATCAAGGCTTCTGCTCTTGTTTAAAGTTGAAAATTTATTTCACAGGGTTTGGGAATAGAGCCTGGGTGGATTGTGATCAGTGTAGACTTGATGGGCTGAATGGCCTCCTTCTGCACTACAGGAATTCAATGATATACAAACATGGTGAAGTGTTTTATAGGAATGAGAAGAGACCATTCAGCCCTTTGATCTGTTTGACTATAGAATTCAATCCTGGCTGATTAATACCTCAATCCCATTTGTTTGCATTCATTCCTGATTTCATGACATCATAAAAACTTACCAATCTCAGCCTTGAAAATTTCCATTGATTTCCTAATATTTATAAGCTTTTGGGAAAAAGAATTTTAGATTTCTGCTTCCCTTTGTGTGGAAAAGTTATTCCTGATTTCATGCTAAATGGTCTTGTGTTAAAGATTAAGATTATATGGACCTTTTCTGCATTTTTCTCCCCAGAAGAAGTCATTTCTCTCTTTTTATCTTTATCACTGTTAACGATCTTAATAAGATCACTCTTCAAACACCTAAACTCAGGGATTGCAAATTATGTTTACTTCAACTTATTTTCATCATTTAACTTTTTTAGCCTGTATGTTATTCAGATAAATCTGCACTCTGCAGCCTCAGAGGGATAGAAGGAAGCCATTCAGCCCTCCTAACCTGGGCAGCATGGTGGCACAGCATCAGGGAACTTGGATGAATGTCTGTATGGAGTTTGCCTGACTTTTCTCTGGGTGCTCCAATTTCTTCCCACAGTCCAAAGATGTATGAGTTTGTTGCAGTAAGCATGCTAAATTACTCCTTAATGTCAGGGGGATTAGCAGGGTAAATACATGGGGTTACGGGGATAAGGTTTGAGTGGGATTGTTGTCAGTGCATGCTCGATAGGCCAAATGGCTCCCTTCTGTCAGAGATTCTCTTGTGATTCTATGACTTTACGATTTAAAATGTTCTGTCATTCAGTTAGACCATGGTTAATGTTCATCTTGACTCCATTAACTTGTGTCCTTAATACCCTTACTCAACAACAATTTATCAATGTCAGTTTTGAAATGTTTGATTAGTTGCCTTAACCGCAAAAGATTTTCGGGTGGAGAAATCTCTATTTCTCTATATAAAGGTCTTTCACATCAGGAGGTGCTTCACATCATCACCTCCTATCAGCCTAACTCTAATTTTAAGGTTATACCCCATTACTCTGGACTGTCCAACCAGAGGAAATAGTTTATCTCCATCTACCCTATCAACCCCTTTGATCATCTTCAACACTTCAATTAGTTTAACCCTAAATCTTCTTTGCTCAGGGGAATACGCATGTAGCCTATGCAACCTGCCTCATAACTCTACTCTTTTAAGGTCAATCTATCTTTCCTGCTGTGTGATTCCTCAAACTCAACTCAGTGCTCCACATGGGGTCTGACCAAGGCTTTGTGTCGAAACATCAGTTCCTTGCTTTTGTATTCCGTTTCCCTCGGGATAAAGGCCAATATTCCATTTGTCTATTTGATTACTTTTTATCCCCAGGCATTAGCTTTTAGTGGTTTGTGTACATGGGCACCAAATCCCTTGTACGATATCTCACTGTGAAGTTAACAACCTTATCTTTTTAAGATTACAAGAACAAATGGCAGTAGTTACAATTTAGTGATGCTTTATCTGATCTGTACAGGGTAATAAACGGAGAGTTGGGAAACTATTGTGTACAGGTACCCATGTTAAGAAGTAAATCATACAAAATATTGTTCAGGACATCATCCATCACTTCCCACACAGCACTCTGGCTCCAGCTAAAGCTTGTTATGCATAATTAACCTAAGATGGTACGATGATGGAGGATTTGAAACTTTTATATCTTTGGTTCTATGATGCATTAATTCAAATATCCACAATTTGAAACATTTTGCAGATACCTTTCTGGGCCATTTTTACTTTCACAGCATGCTTAAATATTTACTGTTTCTCAAATGTCTTCAAGAATCTGCTTTGCAGCAAAAGCCTTTTGATGTACAGACAATAATGACACAAATAATGTGCTGCACACATTTTGCTCAAATGAAGATTCACCAGGCTGACTTTTGGGATGAAGCGATTGTCTTATTAGGAGCGATTGAGTAGATCTTGTTTATATTTCATCGAGTTTGGAAGAATGAGAGGTGACCTCCTTGAAAGATATAAAGTTCTTTAAGAGCAGAATTTTAGATGCCCTGTTGAAGAGTGCACAGTGACTTCACGCCATTGTGTACTTGACCGATATCTCGATCGGTGGGTCCAGCCACGGACAGGCTATGTGCCCATCAACAATCATCAAACTGATTATCTCCCCAACTGATTGGTACATTATGTTACCCGTGCAATTTTAAACTAGTCACAAAGTGGGTGCGCAACAACTATTTTTGAACTTATTTCAGTCAAAGGTGGAATAAGAGGAACTGAGACAAAGGCTGGCTGAGGAATTACAGGGAGAAATGGCCTAGTGGCATTATCACTAGACTATTAATCCAGCTAATGTTCTGGGGATTGGAGTTCAAATCCCACCATGGCAGATGGTAGAATATTTGGAACTGAGAATCTACTAATGACCGTGAAACCATTGTCGATTGTTGGGAAAAAAATTCACTAATGTCTTTTAGGGGAGAAAATTTGCCATCCTTACCTGGTCTGGCCTACATGGGACTCCAGAGCCACAGCAATATGGTTGACTCTCAACTGCCCTTGAATGGCAACTTACCCACTTAATAGGCAATAAATGCTGGCCAGCCACTGATGCCCATGTCCAATGAATAATAAATTTAAAAAAAGTTAAGAGTTTCTGGGAGTAGTGTGTGGTGGTGTTTTTATGTCTGGACAATAGTTTTTTACCTTCTGCATTGGGTGAACCATAGATTGGAGCTTACAGGACATTGCTATCCTCTGGAGATCTGTGTCCCTCTCTTAAACCTCTGGCCATAACTCAATTTTTTCACACAGAGAGTGGTGAGTGTCTGGAACAAGCTGCCAGAGGTAATAGTAAAGACAGATACAATTTTTTCTTTTAAAAAACATTTAGACAGTTACATGGGTAAGATAGGTACAGAGATATATAGGCCATATATGGGCACTAGTTTAGAGATTTAAAAAAGGGTGACATAGACAAGTGGGCTAAAGAGCCTGTTTCCCTGCTGTAAACCTCTATGACTCTATACATGCTGTCCCCCAACTCCAACAGCTCCTGAGACGCTAGAGAACGTTATCTTTTTTTGGACACCTGACCAACTGATGGCCCCAGGCCTCCAGCTTCTTTTCTCCAGTCTTGAGATACACAGGAAGATGTTGCTCTGAGACTTCCTGATAACCATATGTTTAATTGCAGCAATAGACAGATACCTTTCCTCTGTGCCCCGCATTTGACAATGCCCATTTGGAATTCACACATGCCAAGTGAAAAAGGACATATAAACCTTTTCCAGCATTGCATCCAGGTGCACTGGAGTACATCAAGCCCCAGACCTCACATATCACCTGTATCCAGGCCTTCTTGGCGAGGTATGATGGCTTCCTCACTCCATTCCTGAGTATTAGGGCATTCTCCCTGAGTGTCACTGCCTCCAATAACCCTCATAGGCAACCATCAGAGAAACAAGGTACTTGCTGGCTGCCTGAACCCCTCTCTCATCTGATGACATCCTCCAAATTATTCGGCGATCTCAGTGTGTCACCTTTAAACATTGCGGCAGTGCAATCTTGGACACAGTGCCAGCCCCGCACTACCCACGCCCGCCATGCCCATTAACCTACAGTAACCATGATTTATGCTGGTTGCCACTTTAGTGAACAAGCAGTGTAATATCGTGAGTTTTAATTGACCTTAGGTGGATGAAGAATTGGGGTTGGTTCCAATTCCACCCAATGAGCAGGCATATCACATGTGAAATTTTGATTTTGATTTGATTTGATTTATTATTGCCACATGTATTAGTATACAATGAAAAGTATAGTTTCTTGTGCATTGTAAGGACAAAGCATACTGTTCATAGAGAAGGAAAGGAGAGAGTGCAGAATGTAGTATTACACTTATAGCTAGGAGGTAGAGAAAGATCAACTTAATGTGAGGTAGGTCCATCCAAAAGTCTGACAGCAGCAGGGAAGAAGTTGTTCTTGAGTCGGTTAGTATGTGACCTCAGACTTTTATATCTTTTTCCTGATGGAAGAAGGTGGAAGAGAGAATGTTCAGGATGGGTGAGGTCCTTAATTTTGCCAGCTACTTTGCCAAGACAATGGGAAGTGTAGACAGAATCAATGGATGGGAGGCTGGTTTGCATGATGGATTGGACTACATTCACGACCTTTTGTAATTTCTTGCAGTCTTGGGCAGAGCATTAACCATACCAGGAGCCATACTATGTATTCTTCCCCAGATTCTACCTCAAGCGTATATGTCTCTGATTGGAAAATCTCAGAATAAAGAGTCATCAATTTAGGGCTGACATTTGGAGAAATTTCTCCACTCAATGGATTATAGATCTTTGGACCTCCCAGTGATCTGTGTGTGCTCATTCTGAACATGTTCATGTCAAAAACTGATGCATTAAGGGATAAGGGGATAGTGCAGGAAGTGGAATTGAGCAGAACATGAAGAATGGTCTCATATGGCACAGGAGACAAGGCTACTCCTGCTCCTAATATTGTTATGATCTTATCCCATTGTCATGGCAAAGATATTGTTCAGCTGAGCCTCACTTAAAAAGTGCAATGGACATTACAAACACTCATTGATGTTAGAGCTTGGAACAATAGAAAATGATATGAGGTCTTTTTTTTTGTTTATTCGTTCATAGGACATGGGCGTTGCTGGCTGCCCAGCATTTATTGCCCAACCCTAATTGCCCTTGAAACTGGGTGGCTTGTTAAGCCATTTCAGAGAGCAGTTGAGAGTCAACTGCATCGTTGTGGCTCTGGAGTCACATGTAGGCCAGACTAGGTAAGGACAACGGCTATACAATTATCATAGAATTTCTACAATGCAGAAGGAAGCCTTATTCCCATAACCCCTCATATTTACCCTGCTAATCCCCTGACACTAGGGTTAATTTAGCATGGCCAATCAACTTTCGGACTGTGGGAGGAAACAGGAGCATCTGAAGGAAACTCACGTAGACATGGGGAGAATGTGCAAACTCCATACATGATGTTGAGTTGTTGGCATTGGTCTGGGGTAGGCACAATAAGTAGACTCACAACACCAAGTTAAAGTCCAACAGGTCTATTTGTAGCACAAACTTTCGGAGTGTTGCCCCTTCACCACTTCATCACTCACCAGGTGAAAAGGCAACACTTTGAAAATTCATGATTCCAGATATACCTGTTGGACTTTAATCTGAGACTTCTTGCTGTGCAAACTTTATACAGACAGTGACCCGAGGCTGGAATTGAACCGGGTCCCTGGTGCTGTGAGGCAGCAGTGCTAATCACTACGTCACCACGCATCCTAAATGCACAGATATGTGTCAGATAATGAACAGATGTTCACCTATTATATGTACACAATTTATTTAGTTAAGACAAATTGCTAATAACAATAGAACAAGTTATATTGTGGAAGACAGATCATCTAAATTAATGCTTTAACTTATTCTTTGCTGCATGATCTCAAATTACAACTTTATAACATATAGACAGGAGAATTACTGATGAATGATGGTCTAGAAACCAGTCTTTGCCTGAATTTTGAGCACACAAGTCTCCTATATTAGAATGCTTCAAATTTACCATCTGCACATGTCTAAGGTGGATAAGGGCTGCTGTTATAATGATTGACTTTCAGTTTAAAAGAGGGTGGCTGCATATTTACGGAGTCTCTTTCCTGGGGTAGAGTAGCTATTTTTGAGGTATGATTAGGCATATTCTGCACTGGTGCCTCTGAAGTGTGGGTAAGTCAGCCATCTATAACAGTAGTCATCAGGAAACTCAGAGCCTAACAGCAAGAATTTACTCAAAGGCGCTTGTTCATGAGGCATTTGGCTCACTGCTCTTAATTTAGAACTTGGATCTATCTCACAACACCAAAAAATAAATAAACACCACCTGCTTGTTGCCTAAGCCCTTGATAAATAATACACATTCCTGCAATCTTTATTAACTAGCAAGGTTAAATAGAACATGGATCATCTGTGACAGTGAGTGACAGAGGTGGTATGAGTGAACCACAACTCCTGATTAGCATTAACAGAAGGAATGACTGAACTTCACTAGTGCGGTGTCCCTCCCCGCTTCCTGTTTTAGCTCACAGTTCATCAAGAAATGTACCTCATTCACTAGCATTCACCAACATTCAGCTTTGAACAAGTCGTGCTGCAGCCATCATTAATCAAGATTTATAATCTTGTCTTTAACCCTAAAAAAATGTGCAATATTACACCTTAGTGACACTCCCTTAAAGCAGGAGATTCATTGCAATATGGATTTTCGCAAATTTAAAAAAAACGAACCCAGTAATTAAGGACCCAAACATCATGTTAAAAAATTGCCTAGCTAACTTGTTTCTCTTTAAATTGCTTACATAGAAAAAAATAACTTTCCAAGCTCAGAATGTCGGAAAGTTTCACAGTCAGTGAAGCCTCTTTGGAGGATTGTCTATTGTAATGCCACAAGTCCAAAGGTGTGCAGGTTGGGTGAAAACAGAGATGAGGAGGGATTTCTTCAGCCAGAGAGTGGTGAATCTGTGGAACTCTTTGCTGCAGAAGGCTGTGGAGGCCAGGTCATTAAGTGTCTTTAAGACAGAGATAGATAGGTTCTTGATAAATAAGGGGATCAGGGGATTATGGGGAAAAGGCAGGTGAATGGGGATGAGAAAAATATCAACCATGATTGAATGGCGGAGCAGACTTGATGGGTTGAGTGGCCTAATTCTGCTCCTATGTCTTGTGATCTGACGGATTGGCCATGCTAAATTGCCCTTTAGTGTCAGGGGGGACTCATTAAGGCAAATGCATGGGGTTATGGAGATAAGACCTAGATGGGATGTGGTCGATGATAACTCGGGTGGGCTGAATGGCCTCTTTCTGCACAGTAGCATTTTCTGATTCAGTGATTTTGAGCCTTGGCAGTCAATTATCAAGACAGCAAACTTCTACAAACAGTAAGAAGGAATCCACCTTTGTTTCTATTCATATATGGAGTGTGAGTGTTATTGGCTGGACCAGTCCCTTTTTAACCGCCTTCCATTTTAGACGGTAGCTGAGAGTCAACAACATAGCTGTGGGTCTGGAGTCACATGTTGGCCAGGCCGGATAAGGATAAAAGATTTCCCTCCTTCCCTGAAGTACGTTCGTGGACCATCTCCTCGGCAGGATTTAAACCCGGTCCCAATCTTGCTCTGGCTCTCCGGATTATTATTCTTGTGACAGCACCACTCTGTCACTGCCTCCCCACTGCCTCTTTGTTCAGCAATGTTTAGTGAGGGACAGGATTTAGCCAAGACAATGGGAACAACTCTCCTACTCTCCTTCAACATTGTGCTGTAAGGCATTTTATGTTTAACCTGCGAGGGCAGATAGGCCTTGGTTTAATCTTTCACCGAAATGATGGTACAAGAATCAAAAGAGAAAATGCTGGAAAAATCTCAGCAGGTTTGGAAGCGTCTGTAAGGAGAGAAAAGAGCTGATGTTTCAAGTGACCCATTTTCAAAGCTAAGAAGCACAGAAAGTGGGAAATATTTATACTGCAAGGTGAGGCAATGAAAAATGAGTCATAGCCACAGAAACACGGGGAAAGACTAAAAACTTCTAATGGCAGTCCATAGAGAGAATGAAGGGCGTGAATGGTCAAAACTGAAATCAGAGAGAGTGTGACAGATGATGATATGGGGGGAGAGATGTGTGGGAGCATAGTAAAATTGAGAAAAAGGTGAAAAAGGGAGGCAAAGGAAGGGAAAAGTTAAGAAAAAGGGGGATAAATAGGGGCAAAAAGTGGGTTGAAAGAAAATTAAGAAAGACAGTAAAGAAATAAGATAGAGAACAGCCTTTCCCCTGGTTCCTGTGGCTATGCTCATCTTTCATCCCCTCCTCCTGCAGTGAAAATATCTCCCACTTTCTATGTCTTTTAGCTTTGACAAACAGTAATCTGGATTCGAAACGTCAGCTCCTTGCTCTTCTTACAGATGCTGCCAGACCTGCTGAGATTTTCCAGCATCTGCTCTTTTGGTTTCAGATTCCAGCATCCAGAGCAATTTGCTTTTTTATAAATGGTACAGGAATGTCAGCCTAGATTATGTGGAGAGATGTCTGGAGTTTGAACATACAACCATTTGGTTCAGAGTTGATCCATGTTAGCGAAATGCTGACAAAACTTTGATGCCATATTTTATCCCTGAGATATGTATATCATAATATATAAAACCTGTCACCACTAAGGCTGTCTACTTCCACTATAGTCATATCATTCATCCCGTCATTGGCTCAACTCACCTGCTGCTGAAATCTTCATTCACACAGGCAGTGTAACCCTTCAACTAATTGTGGGAACCTCCCTAAGGCATGCAGAGTCTAAACCAGGAAGATTTAAGTCGTATATGGAAAGCAAAATAAAAATAGGGAAGGGAAGAAAAGATTAACAGGGAGAAAAAATGAACACAATTAAGTTCTTAAGGAATGAGCCTCCACATTTGTAAAATTGAAGTTTCAAGGCTGAAGAGGCCATTCATTAATAATTAAGACTTACCTTGCAGTTTTTTAATTCATTTGTGAGGCATGGGTGTCGCTGACGGGCCAGCACTTATTGCCCACCCCCAGTCAACTGGATTGCTGAAGTCACATATAGGCCAGACCAGGTAAGGATGGCAGATTTCCTTCCCTAAAGGACATTTAGTGACCCAGATGGGTTTTTCTGACAATCATCAATGGTTTTATGGATCATCATTAGACTTAATTTCTGATACGTTTTACTAAATTCAAATTCCACCATCTGCTGTGGTGGGATTCGAACCTGGGTCCACAGGATATTAGTTGAGTTAAATATGCACTTGCATAGTGAGCTTTCATTTTTTCTGGCATAATTAATAGATAACTAGTTGGATAAGTACCACAACTTCTCAGTCTTGGTGTGTTTCAACGCCAAGTCTTTTGGTGAGCTACCGTGCAGTGAAACATGTGGAGAAGCAGGGAAACACAAACAGCAATCTCTGGACTATCATGTTTAACCGCGCACAGGCATGCTGTCTGTGTTATTCCACAACCATCGTGAATGCCAAAACTTTTTAATCATCCTCAACATTAAATCTGGACTTGCATTCCACAGAAACCACTGTAAGATTTACCTCAACTCAGCAGATTTAAAAAGTATGACAAAATTTATATGAAGCATTTGCATTATTTAATAGAATACTTTAATTCTTTCAATGACTACTTTTAACTTCATATATAATTAAAAGGGAAGGGCATCTGAGAAGGTAAGTTGTTCAAATGACAAGTTCCATTCTCTACTGTGCAAACTGTACGAGTTATTTAAAAATTGCTGTGCTCTTTACTTTAGTCATCCATTTCATCAGGTAACAGGTGGAACAGATGTTCTGTGACAAGGGAAGCTTTTTGCAAAATGTCTGCACCTCACAATTGGCGTCATTGAGTTGGTATATTTAAGGAGCCAGTAATACGAATTTTTAATTACTATTTTATGTCCCACAGTACTTGAATATTCATATATGCCAACTCAGGAAATTAGCAGGAAATTGGTCAACAGCTGACATAGTCTTCAGAAGGCTGACAACGCAAAAATGGCTGGATTGTAAAGCTGTGTGAAAGCAGTGTTGAAAGCACTGGGTTTGGGGTTGGAGGTGTACACAGCATTTTTGCACTCAGACAGAAGGAAGAAAATGAGGATCGAAAAAAAGAACTGCATTGACTCGGCAACTGTAATAACCAGCTAATGACATTCTTCTGACGTATCTTGTTGTAATAGAATCATAGAATTATAGGGCAGAATTTTCCTATCCCACCCACCATGGGAATTGTGACAGGCGAGATATGGATCACGCAAAGGTCTGTTGGTCTTGGGCAGGATATTTTGGCCCTGGGGTGACTGTGGCTGGAAGATCTCGCCCAGACAGTGATATAGTGTAGAAAAGACCCTTTGGCCATTGAGTCTACATTGCCAATAGCTATCACTAAAGGTGTGCTAATCCCATTTTCCTGCACTTATCCCATATCTTTGAATGTTATGATGTTTCAAATGGTCATCCAACGAAATATTTTTTAATGGTTGTAAAGTTTCCAGCCTCCATTATCTTCCCAGGCAGTGCATTCCATAATTCCACCTCCCTTTGAATGAAAAATCTCTTCTCAAATTCCCTCTGAATCTTCTACCCCTTACCCTAAAACTCTGCCCCTCATGATTGGCCTCCTGAACTAAGAGGAACAGCTGCTCCTTGCTCACTCTGTGCATACCCCCCCCATCATCTTATACTCCTCAACCATGTCCTCCCTCAGCCTAATGAAAACAATCCAAGCCCGTCCAATCTCTCCTTAAAGCTCAAATGCTTCTTCCCACACACGTAAGCACATGAAAGGACATATAGAGCATGAAAGCCTGACATGGGATATACATATTTAAGGTACGCCTACTCAGGTAAAAAGAAATTCCATCATGCAGAGCGGGCCTTTCAAGCTCTGCATGAATAACCAAGGTCCCAAAATGGAGAACACATTGTTTTCAGTTTGCTGCCGCATACACTGGATAAGGTCAAACCATAAACATTCTTGATGTCTTCCTGAACAGGCATCAGACGCTTTACAAAATGTAAATAAGAAGCTTAACATCTGCTTGCGATCCACCAAAGCTGTTTAACTATTGTGGCTACATTCGGAGAATCTAAACCTTTCAGTCTGCAACAAAGCAAGGTAGTAAATTTTTTAAATCATGAACCAGGAGGAGTCAGTGATGCTCCCATCATCTCAATACTTTAACCACCCTCTCAATCAGCAATGCTTCAACACAACCTCACACTTCTCTTCCAATTTTCAGTCTTCCATACTCCTGGCGCCGTGATCCCCGTTCTCTTTTCAGGCCCCTTGTCTCCTACCCCCCAATCTCGAACCTCGCCTTTTCTCACATGCACACCCTCCAAAATCCATGCATGAAGGTCTCTGCGATGCAAACAGGGGCACAATTTTACTCTACTCTACTCTTATCTAACCTCCACGAGCGTTACTCCACTTGGTTTGAGTTTGTGGCAGAAGCATGATGAGTCTCACTCAGTACTGATCTCCAGACCCCGAGAGAATCTCTGGGTCTAATTTTCTTGCTGATTTCAAGGAGATATTACCCAGGACGGACTAACTTTGTAAATTCCATGTAGTGTGGAACCTAGAGAGAGGACAGATGCTGAATTCTCCTCACGTTAAAAGAGGAATACATTTTATCTTGGAGTTTAAAGGAAATCTTGGAAAGTCATTTTATATAGTTTGAGTTGGATTGTTAACTGTAGCAGAAGACAATCTATAACTGGGAGAATGATTTTGATAACGATTCCTTAAAAAAAATGAAGTCTTGTCAGCAAATAAGGGATATAAGACAGTGTTATTTGACTTTTGACACTGGCTAGAATGTTAAGTAACAAATTTAAAAACTCCTTGCCAAAGTCTCTCTCCCAGCTGATGGCTCATTTCAATGGTTGAGCAATACACTTTATCCAGGTCAGGATTGTTGCCTTAAAAATAGTGCATTTCGGTTGATGATTTTATAACTTTATTCTTCGAGTTTGGCCATCACTGGCAAGACCAACGCTTATCGCAGATCTCCCGTTGCCCTGGAAACAATGGCGGTTCTTTTACTCTGTGAATGGCTGCCGCTTGTATACTGAGGGTGATCACACAATGCTCTTGGGTAGGGGGTTTCCAAGGTTGCAACCCAACAATGAGGACGGATCACAGAAATATCTCCAAGCTGGTGACCTCAACATTTCTGGATTTGTTTTTCTTAAATAAAAAGTAAGAAAAACAATGGACCAGTTGGTTTATGAAAGAATTAAACAGACCTAACTTCAAATAGACTATTGCTGCCCTTATTCCTTGCCAAGCTCTCTGACAGGCCACAAGCAGACAGAGAACTGTGCACCATTCAACTACATAATACATTCATAGAAACACTGCACATCATTCAGCCGCATATATCGTTCATCGCGAGAATGTGAACTATTCAATTCCATATACACCAGAAACACTGTGCATTATTCAACTCCATATACACAGATACACTGTGCATTGTTCTCTGGGTGGCACGGTGGCACAGTGGTTGGCACTGCTCCCTACAGCACCAGTGTCCTAGGTTAAATTACAGCCTTGGGTCTCTGTCTGTGCGGAGTCTGCACGCTCTGCCCATGCCTGCAAGGGTTTCCTCTGAGTATTCCAGTTTTCTCTCTCAGTCTGAAAAATGTGCTGGTTAGGTGCATTGGTCACGCCACATTCTTCTTCAGTGTACCCAAACAGGCTAGGGGATTTTCCTAGTAACTTCATTGCAGTGTTATTGTAAGCTTACTTGTGATAATAGTGAATAAACTTTTAAAATCATATACTGTGCATTATTCAACTTCATATACACTGATACTGTACACTAATTCCATATATACAGAAACATTGTACACTAACTCCATATACACAGAGACTCTTTACACTAACTCAATATGCACAGACACACTGTACACTATTTAACTCCATATATGTTCTCTCCTTCCCCAATATGCACATTTTATTCTTGCATTCTTGGGTTTCTTCATTGCTCCTTCAACTCACCCTACTGTGTCTCTTGACCTCCCTGACCTCAGTTCTATCTGCCTCTCCATTCCCCATCTCCTCCTACTAACTTTGCAATTCCACCACGAGTAGTGTGCTGCTCCCCTTTCGTCTCTCATCCACCGTTACTGTTAATGCCTGCACTCACCCATCTTGATGGTAGCTCTCTGACCATTAAAGTAGCTCTTCCATTTCATCCACATCAGCACCCCCAGCAAAGCAATACTCCATTATAGCAGAAGGGCACGTTAGCAAGGTGGTGAAAAAGGCATATGGGATGCTTGCCTTTATCAATCAAGGCATAGATTACAAAAATAGGAAAGTCATGTTAGAGATGGATAGAAATTTGTTCACCATATATTGGTGATTGTACTGGAGGGGCTGTGGAGGAGATTCACCAGGATGCTGCCTGGGATGGAACATTTAAGTTATGAAGAAGATTGCATCACCCTGGTTGTTTTTGTTGGAGCAGAGGAGACTGAGGAGCAATCAGATTGAGGTATACAAGGCTATGAGAGACATGGACAGTGTCGATAAGGAGTAGCTGTTCCCCTTGGTTGAAGGATCAGTCACGAAGGGACATAGGTTCAAGGTGAGGGGTAGGAGATTTAGGGGGAATGTGAGGAAAAACCTTTTACCCAGAGTGTGGTGACAGTCTGGAATTCACTGCCTGGGAGGGTGGTGAAGACAGGATGCCTCACATCCTTTAAAAAGTACCTGGATGAGCACTTGGCACATCATAACATTTAGGGCTTTGGGCCAAATGCTGGCAGGAGGGAACACCTGGGAGTTCAGGTGTTTTTAATGTGAAGGTGCAGATTCGATGGGCTGAAGGGCCTCTTTTGCATTGTATGGTTCTGTGATCCTATGATTCTTCAGTTCCCTTCCCTTCTCTCACTCATCTGCTTCAGCTCTTGCTCCTTCCTCCTCAAAATTGCTGCCTCTTATCCATTTGGCCAGTGCTACTCTCAGCTTCTCTCCTTCACCCCGAGCATGGCATGTGACTAGTGCCTTAATACACTGGTGGGTTATATGTTGCTATCAGCAAATTGCATCCAATGTGTGCTAGAAATCATATTTGTCAGGTTAGGCTTCAACTTTATGAATTAAGTGCAGGAATGGGCCATTCAGCCCCTTGAGCCTATTCAATAAGAACAATGTTGATCTCATTGCCTTTTGCTAGGTCTCTGTTAAAGTCTCTGCTAAAATGTATTTGCAAAATTGCAACCATATAACTTTCCATCAATCAGTGCCATGGGTAGCATAATGGAATGTGATTCTATATTTTATGACATACCCATTCAGAAGTATTCCTTAATGTATTTAATAGTGACAACCTGGCACAGTTTTACTAATACAACTGAAAATGGGTTTATCAGAAAAAGTAAGCATTTTAAGTGAGCGTGTCTAATCACTCAGCTGTGAATAACTTGATTTAAATTTACTGAAAATGACGTTTCGGAAACAATATTGAGTTATTTATTTACCAGTCCCATTTGTGTACACTTATCCTCCAGGTGTCATCCTTGAATAAATCGCACAAAGCCAAGCCCGGATGTGGTTTCAGTAAAAGACAGGAGCACATGAGCCAGAATGGAGATTTAACCCTGGGCACTTGATGTTATTCTGAACTCTGTGCTCGCTCACCATCTAACTAACTGAGCTGACCTGCCCCCTATCCCCACCACCCCCCCCCCCCCCCACCCCTCCCCTCTGTGCACTGATCAGCTTTTTAGCAAAATAAATATTTTGAATACATGCAAAGCTTTGAAAAGCTGCTGACCAGTGCCTGGGCAATGAAGAATACAAATGCAGTTACCAGCGCAATGAGTTGAAGTGCAGAATGGTGGCCTGAGATTATGGCCAGTTTTTGTGGCCAGGATTGATTCAGGCCAATTAAATTGAAACCCATGTAAAAGATTGAGGGCTACCCAGGCATGAGGGGTTTTGATGACCCTTCAATCACTTTCAAAACTCCCCCATTGTTAACACTAGGTGTGAATGACCAAACGTAGAGAAGCTGTAAGCTGCGACGGATGAAGATGTTGCGGAGTGGAAGGAGTGGGGTAGGGAGGATGGAATGTAGAAAAGGGGAAACGGGGAAGAAAAGTAAGGGAAGGGGGATGAAGTAGGGAGAAAAACGGGGGGAGACAGTGAAAAGAAGAAAGACAATAAAGAAATAAAAAGTAAACAACTCTAAAAAATTATTTAAAATAGGATGAAAACAAAGGGGTTGAGGTGAAGTAGAGCAAATCATCTAAAGTTGTTAAATTTGATGTTGAGACCAGAAGGCTATAAAGTGCGTAGCCATTTATTAGGAAATGATGTATAATGGGGAAATGAATCAATATCACTGGCTTCAAACTGTCATCCAAAGACAAACTTACCTTTGTTGAGGTTAATTTGGAACTAATCTTCAGCATGTATGAAAGCAATATCACCAGTTCCAATGTTCCCATGCACTTGTTAAGTCATTTGCTTAAACCACTTGCCTCTAATATATGAATTATGTTAAGTCTCACTACAGAATGAAACAGAATAAGTACCTCATGCAAATCATTAACTAAAGCACTTGAGTACCATACAAAAGGTCCATCATAGAGAATCAGAGGGGGAAGGGAAAGGGAATGGTGAACTGGAAACCATGGTGACAAAACCATCCATACCTTTGTTTGTTGCTATTTTGCAGTAGCGGTGATGTTACAAACATGAAGTTCATAAGATTGCAATGTTTTGGCATTGCCTTTTGAATTGGATTTAAAATGCAAGAATGGAGAGGGTTCTGCCTAGCAACAAGCATCAGTAGTTTGGCTGGTATCAGTTAAAGAGGAAGCAAGTGCAGGATGTTTTCAGCTGTAATCAATGGCAAGGACAGTTGTGTTTACTGTGTGGTTAGACCATTACTTTCTCACAAAGAGATGTTAGGAATGTTAAGTTTTATAAAATTATTATTTTTAAAACTGCCCATATAGTTCTAAGATGGAATGGAATAAGGTGGTGCAGAGGATAGCTGATTAGAATTTCTACCTGGATACCAGGCCCATGTGAATCATGTTGCTGCAGACGTTAGATTTGGGAAGGGAAGAGTCCATAATAAGCCATTCTACTATTGGAATTCAGGGTTTCTAAAATACCCCTAAAACTCATAGATGGAAATCAGCCACTTGAGAGGCAGAGAAAATGGCAGTAAGAAAACTTAGTGGCAGATAGCCCTGCACTTGAAGCAAAGAAGATGACTATATTGGTCACCAACAAAACACAAGTAGGAGTTTGTGCTCAGATTGAAGAGTCTAAATTTGTGAGGATTTAAGGAACACTGAAAGATTTGGCCTCACAAGGGGGGAAGAACCTCCATGTAACCCTCACAGTGTAAGTCAATTCTAAGATTAGAAGTTATCCAGCTGGAAAAGGGAAAAGGAATCTAGCCACTAGAAACAGCAAATGCCTTTATAGAACATAGAACATAGCACAGTACAGGCCCTTCAGCTGTCAATGTTGTGCTGAGCTTTGTCCAAAGCCAAGATCAAGCTATTCCATTCCTTATAATTCTGGAGTGCTCCACCTCCACTATCACAGCAGGCAGTCCATTCCACACCCCAACAACTCTCTGAGTAATGAACCTACCTCAGACATCCCTCCTATATCTCCCACCTTATAGTTATGCCCTCTAGTAACTTAATTTTCATATGTATTTTGCCAATCATAATCAGTGAAGTGTAATAATGTGCAAAACTTATTTTTTAATGAAGTTAAATTTAGCAGGCCAGTAGAGAAGAACCACCACTGTGTACAGAACATTACCTGATAAAACAATAGAAATTTAACTGAAAAACAAACACCACTTTCTAAAATGTAACCGCAAATCAATTCTGAAGCCATTTTTCTTTGGACTAGTTTCTTGAGAATGAAATGATTTCAGTATAAAGTAATGGGAGATCTGCACTGAAATTCTACTGCCCTACCCGCCACGGGGGTGGGAGGGGGTGAGGAGCAAACAATAGAAAGGTCTGTTGACCTTGGGTGCAATTTTCCAGTCTTGCGTCGAGCAAGACTGTAAAATCCCATCTCTTCTGTCATGTCACAAGCTAAATAAGAAATTTCTTTACTGTAGTTTAGAATATAAGTTGCTTACTGAATAGTGCTTGGCAAATACTGCTTTTTGTTACAGTAAAAGTCTTAAAACTTGAGATCTTGTTGTGTGATCTCTTCAGTCAATCAATAGAAATTCAAAAAGCTTTTGAAAAGTCACTGGTCTCTGTGGGATTGGTGACAGTATTTTAAAGTAGGTGTTAGTGAGATGTGCTTGGCTTAATTCAGGATTCCGATTTTGATTGTCCAATTTCTGTTGCTCAAGGGAATTGGTGCAAGCCGCAAAATGTGAAGAGAAAGGCAACACTATCCGGTGGTAATTAGTGAAAGGAGCATCTGTCAGATGTCTGAAGAAAAAGATGTCAATGGGCATAGAGTGCCCCTGGGCTACCCAATCCTGTTGTGCATGACATTAGATACTCTGGACATTTACTGCCTCATCCATAATGAAATAGATGCAGATGTCTAATCACTTGATGCCGACACTAATCATCTCCCGTGGCACAGAAACAATGGTCAATATCAAACAATACAAATTTAAGAGCAAGCATTTCATCCTCAGTGTTCTGGATGATTATATCCATTTATAAATCGTTGGGTTCAGGAATTAAATTCCCGTGACAAACCTCCTGATTTTAAAAAAATATTCATTCTCTCAATATAGATGTCACTGGCAGGATCAGCCTGGACTGTCCAATCCTAATAGCTCTTGTGAAAGCAGTGGTGAACTTGAATGGCTGTGGTCCATCTGCGGGAGGAGCACCCATAACGCTGTCAGAGAGAGGGGGTTCTGGAATTTTAACCCTGAGACTGTGAAGGAATGGTGATATATTTCCAAGTCAGGATTGTGCGTGATTTGGAGGTGGTGCAGTTCCCACTGCATCTGTGGCTGTTGTCCTTCTAGGTGGTGGTTTTAATTGAGTGTTAACTAATTAAGTATACCATTCATGAGGCCAGCAGCAGAAGTCTATAAAATGGAAGAGGAGAAAAAGCTGTTTCGTTGCTGCCAAATTCAGTGATGCGAGTCTGGTGCAGACACAACTTACTAAAATATCCCTCTGTACAATCACTTGACTCTTTGTGAATGCGGACCTATCACAATCACTTTCCAGATTAGATTGACTCAGATCAGAAAATCAGCTTTTGGCTTCATCTTTACATCACGTTAAAATTCCTTCGATGGAAAGCAATTGGTAATAGCTACAGAGGCGACAAGTGGAAGCACTGCTTTTTCCGTAGGGAGCTGTCAAGATCTGGAATCAGCTGCCTGTGTGGAAGGTGGAGGCAAGTGTACCATTCAAAGAAGAAATGGAAAAATCCTCCAGGGAAAATAATTCACAAGGCTATGGAAAGGATAAAAGTCCGAGCAAATTGGTTAGATCCAACAAAGAACCAGCACAGGACAATGGGTAGAATGGACTTCGGCACTTTATTGTTCTCTGATTCTATGAAATCATTCTGAATCTGTCTCAAACATTGATACTGTCAAACAATGAAACAAGAATGGAATTGTATCAGTTGCTATGATAATATGGCAACTGATTAAATAGCTACAACTTTCACTACCTTCTCTCTTTGGGCTCATGCTCAAAGCTGAAAAAATATTAAGGAAATCTATCCAGAATTTAACTCCCTTAAAATATCTCATTGTTTTAAACTTGAGAGTCCCTATCTCCTCTTTTTCTACCTCAGTCAACCATTTCTGTGACAATCTGTAAGCTTTTAAAGCCCATTCTTTAGGTGACCTCACCAAATTGATTTAAGTCACTATCTCTCTCAGTTTTTTCATCCTTTCCTAAGGCCCTGAACATTTGGCCTAGATTCCACCACCCCCTCCAACCCCCCACTTTAGTTTCTCAGGAATTTAAAGTACACTAAGTGTATTTTCAGTGCAATGGTTAATGCACTTGTGTGAAATTGTTTTATATTTTAACAAAGAATTCGAAGAGGTTAAGGATCAAAGGGAGAGAAGTGAATTTGTTAACGCAGCACACAGAGGAAGTTTTGTGAGTATGGTAACCTGTGCTTTGCTGCATCCACTTAGCCCACATCATTACATTTTAACCTCTCAAAACAGAACCATTCTTTTAGCTTTTGAATATTACCAAAGATATCTGTAAGATCCTCATTATGGTTCATTATGAGTGAGCAAATCTCAGAATTACCTTATTAGGGATGAAATGTCAGAAGAGCAGGTTCTGAAAAGGGTCAGAACGAAGCGAAATTATGGCTGAAGCCACTTCTGTTAAAGATTCCAATTGTCATTAAGTGCTTTAGCTCATTTATAAAATTCACCAATGTTAATGTCTCAAAAAGTTAAATTAGCCAAAGCAAACTTTAAAAAAAGTATAACTTTTTGAAAGGTGTTAATAGCAGAAAGTGGGACAACTTGTGTAAAATTTTGCACACTCTCTGGTCCATGATAATATTTTTTTAAATCCCATCTGCCTGCTTGAAAATCCAATCATTTGACAAATATGTACTTTTAAATGAAAGCTTTACATTCTGTTTGTGAGGGCGCATTACACACACATTTCCCAATCCTGGCATGAAATGGTGAAACCGAAGCCTCTCAGGATTAAGTCCTGCTAATTAACTAAATATTCAGGAAAAGATCCCAAATCTACACTACACCCAGTACTGGGGATTCCCCAAAGAAGAGAACGGCACCACTGCAATTCTGGAGCACTTAAAAGCCTATTGTAAAATTTTTGAAGAACAAAAGTTCTTTAAAAGAACAAAGCTGTTACTAGGGGCATAATTATAAGGTTCATGGTGGGAGATATAGGAGGGATGTCCAAGATAGATTCTTTATTCAGAGAGTGGTTGGGGTGTGGAATGCACTGCCTGCTGTGATAGTGGAGTTGGACACTTTAGGAACTTTCAAGTGGTTATTGGATAGGCACATGGAGCACACCAGAATGACAGGGAATGGGATAGCTTAATCTTGGGGTCAGACATAGTTCGGCACAACATCGAGGGCCAAAGGGCCTGTATTGTGTTGTACTGTCCTATATTCTATGTTCGAAAGGATTCTTGTTACAATGATATAGGTCTTGAGTGTGAACACACTTGGAATATTGCACTCACTTTTGGGGTGGAATTTTTCCATCTCACCCGCCAAGGGAATTATAGCAGACAGGACAAAGGACTTTGTAGAAGTCCATTGACCTCAGGCAAGATTTTCTGATCTTGATGCAAATACGGCCAGAAAATCCCACAATGGGTCTCTGTATTTAACATAAATGTACATTGGAAACCGTTCAGTGAACATTCATGAGATAGTTTACCCAATTCCCTTTTGAAAACTAGTAATGAATCTTCCTTTGCCACACTTTCAAGCAGTTCTTTCAATCTCCATGTAAGCATGGAAGGAGTTAAAATATATCAATCAAGTGTGACGTAGCCAGCTAGTTATAGTTTGATACAAGATGGCTAATGAAAGGACACTACTGTGGGAAATATGGCTTACTTAAGAACAAGGCAGTTTTAAACTCCAGGTGAATGTATGAATTACAATAGCAAGAAGTCAGCTTAACAAATGTCTTTGATTTTACGAAGGTCAATAAAGTCAATAGGATACTGGACAGAATGGAAAACAACATGGTATGGTGAGCCAACACGATGGCATAATGATTAGCACTGCTACCTCACAGCTCCAAACCTGGGTTCGATCCCCGGCTTGGGTCACTGTCTGTGTGGAATTTGCACATTCTCCCTGTGTCTGTGTAGGTTTCCTCCCACAGTTCAAAGATTAGGTAGGTTGGCCATGCTAAATTGCTCCTTCTTGTCCTGGGATGTGTGGATTAGGGGAATTAGTGGGGTAAATGTGTGGGGTTGTGAGGATAGGGCCTGGGTGGAATTGTTGTTGGTGTAGATTCGATGGGCCAAATAGCCTCCTTCTGCACTATACGGATTCTATGAACACATATCCCTGGTAATAATCAGTCAAATAGACAGGTACAAAATGGAGTCAGAAAGACAACTGGCCGTAAGGTCAGGCAACCTGCAATTAAGTAATTTGAATTATACCCGTGGTCAGTACCTGCGCGTGTAAATGAATGTTTCTCAGAGGATAAACATTGAAGCTTTGGAAGCAGGTTGGAAGAAGAAACGCAGAGGCAAGAAGGAGAAAACCCGAAGCTCTATGTTTGATGAAGTCTGATCCCTCTCCATATCTGACCAGCACAAGTGGGCAGGACCACCCCCTACAGGCCCATTAGATAAGTATCATTAGTTGGAAATCTCTGTTTACAAATTTATGATAGTAGATTTAAGGAAAATAGAAATATTATAATTATGATATAGAGTAAGACAATCGGTCTTGTGACAGTCACAAGTACTTAAGGGTTTTTTTTACATTTTTCTAATAAAAACATAATTTGTGTCTATCAGTTAGATGGAACAAGGGTTTTGGTTGACAGATGATATTCTTTGCTTACCATTGGCCACTTCTATTCCATTTCAATCATGTCCTGCAGGATACTTCTATCTTACAGATTAGAAGTTTTTTTTAAGTTTATTTATTAATGTCACAAGTAGGCTTACATTAAATTTCAATGAAGTTACTGTAAACATCCCTTAGTTGCCACACTTCGGTGCCTATTCAGGTACACTGAAGGAGAATTTAGCACGACCAATGCATCTAACAAGCATGTCTTTTGGACTGTGGGAGGAAACTGGAGTACCTGAGGGAAACTCATGTGGACACAGGGAGAACATGTGAACTCCATACTCATAATCAAGCCTGGCTCCCTTACATTGTGAGGCAGCAGTGCTAACCACTGTGTCACCATAGCTACAGGTGTTCTTTCTGCATGGACCCCAGCTTTATACTAAACTAGGGTTAAGGCAACTACCATAGTAACTAGGCCACTGATGCTGACTTTGCTGAAAGGATGGTTGGGAGCTGTTCATCTTCCTGGCGTGCTGATTTCATCTTGAATGTCTTCAACCATTTAAAATAAGAATATTTAAAAGCAACCTCCATAATTAACTTTAAATTGTCCTACCAATTGGCAGGAGAATCTGGAGCGAAAGTTGAGAAAGTCTGGAAGTGGAGTGAACTCATTGAAGAGTGACTTCTTTCACATTCAGTCCTTTAACTCTCAGCCTTCTCTGGATTGCTTGTGAAAGCTTCAATTACATTTACCTGCCCAAACTCTTTGCAATTGGTTTTGACTGATTTTTCTCTCACATAAACATTCTGAAAATGCTCTGATGCCACAAAGAAAACCTCCCAGCAAAAATAACATTAAAGGGGAAAAAAAAACAGCAATAAAAAGCCATTGCATAAATTCCATTCCATCAGTGCTCTGCCTAAAGGCAGGTTCTTGGCTCATTGTCTGCTGATACTTCATCCTGAGCTGTTCTCTCTTGGCAGTTCTTTTTTTGTCAGCGATGGTTTGCCGCTGCCCTCTACTTTCAAGAGCAGGTTGAGGAGACATGTCAAAAGTCTATCTTAGCCAAAATGAGCTCAAACCCAACACTCTTGAACCATGTGTTAGCCATCCAGACAACTGAGCTAACCTTTTTTTCATTCATTCATGGGACATGGACATGAATATTATCTGTCACCCAAAACCCTTGCTCCATCTAACTGATAGACACAAATTATGTCTTTATTAGAAAAATGTAAAAAAAAGCCTTAAATACTTGTGATTGCCACAAGACTGATTCCCTTACACTATATCATAATTATAATATGACCAGGATTTATTGCCCATTCCTAGTTGCCCGAGGGCAGTTGAGTATCAAACACATTTCTATGACTCTGGATTCACATGTAGGCCAGACGAGGTACGGATGATAGATTTCTTTCCCTGTGGAACATTATTGAATCAGATGGGTTTTTCTGACAATCAACAATGATTTCATGGTCATCATTAGATTATTAATTCTAGATTTTTAAAAAATTGAATTCAAATTCCACCATCTGCTGTGGTGGGATTCAAACCCAGGTTCCCAGAACAGTAGCTGAGTTTCTGGATTAACAGTCTAGTGATAATATCGCAATGCCATTGCCTCCCCATTATAACTGGCCCCCATTGCAAAAAATGAAGATGTTCATCAAAAGTACCTCTTCCCCTATAAGGGTTTCTTTGTGAGGCTTCTCTCTATCTCCACAATCTGGGTGTGGACAATGGTGAAATCAGGTGCCTTTGGATTTGCATTCATTAATATGTCCTTTCATGCAGTAAGTGCTAAGGAGTTTGGGTTTGTGCCAAATGAAGACCCAGAGACATGAGATGAGAGACATGCTGATATCACCTCTGTCTCATTAGCATAGTCCTTTAATGCTTCCGTCTGTTCCAGGTGGAAAAGCCTCGGGGGATCCCTGACTCTGCAGTGAAGCGTAAAGGAGACAAAGCCCCTGTTGTAATAACTCTGCTCATCATTTGCCCTTTTCTTTTGCACCCAAATAGAATAAGAAACTATAACACTGAGCATAGTGTTTCCCTTTTCATCTTTCCTTCCTCTCTTTGATACCTTGTTAGTGTTCTGCACTGCTAGTCGTTGACTTTTCCCCTTATACGAATTAAATAATCCCCGTGCACCAGTTAGCAGAGACAGGAGTTGCAGTTGGGAGCTTCATGGCATCCTCAAAGCTGGGCTTTTCACATAAATCTCTCCAGGAAAATTTTACTTCCACCTGGGTTCAAAGTGGGCCTTAAGTAGTGTCAGCTTGAGGTGCTTCTCAATTCAGGACGGTTAACTCTGTCAAGCCTTTTTGCAAGATCACAAAATCCAAACACGGATAGTTACAATTGACACATGCTGGTGCATCCTGTTGCAATACAATGCAATACTCATAAAACCCATGCTCTATCGCTTCCACTCAGGAATAACATTATGTGTGTCTAAGCAGCATGTCCTTAGTACGTAAGAGATTAAATCAAATAGATGCGCTCGCAACTTTTGAGATTGCCTGTGATGGGGAAGAGCAGTGGACCTGGTGATGTTCTAGGAGCTGTAACTAATAGTCAGTGCTTCAGGGTTATAGTTCAATTCAATAAAAGGAATAATGCAAAATGAATGTTAAGAGTGTTAGCCTATATGTGCAGAGAGGCATAAGACTGATCCAAGCACGGCCATCACCAAATGCTTCAGACTCCATCCCACACATATTTGGGAATCAGTTCCTATAAAAGCAGGCTTCTCTGGTCAGCTGTACTTTAAGAATTTTGCTTAAATTGCACAAAGATAGTAAAAATATCCAGCCATTAGCTGTAGCTCTTTGCTTAAAATTATTGACTTTCAGCCTTCAGATAAATAATATATGGATGGTTATTTGTGTCAGTCAGTAAGGGAATATTGTAAAGCATGTTTTATTTTCGTTTTGTCCATTTCTGAGAATTTCCAATCTCTTTTGGCCAATTTGTGCGCTTGTCATTTTGTGTGTCCATGACCTCTTGGTTGTGTTGTGTGGGAAGATACTCCTGGTTCTCAAACCACTGAACAATGCTTTCTCCAGAACCCCTGCTCAGGTGATGTGCTCTCCAGTATTTCATGCCATGCGCGCAGTCAGAATAAACTCTCTTTTAGTCTTCACCGATAACATCAAGTTGAGACCACATGAGAAAATCCATCAAGGCAACATGGTGGAAGGAAAGATTGGTGGTGGGGTGGAGTCAGTGGAACAGAGGGCAGTGGTTTGTTGGGGTCCTTTTAATTTGGGAGATGGTGTGAATTGGGTGATATTGAAAGGACAGCTATTATACATTGCCCACTCTCCGCCATGTAAGTTTTCATAAAAGTCAATTATGGGGAAAATTGGAATGGGAGAGAAGGGGTAGGCAATGGACACTCAACTGTTTACACAAGTGCTAGAAGATTGAAATCACCACTCTGCCCATTCTTTCACCACAATATGGATAATGCATGAGCACACTAAACGGACATATGCATTCTCATACTCGGGATAATAACATAGCATTTATATTACTGGACTAGTAATCCAGAAGATAAAATTATCTTGGACTCAAAACATGAGTGAGATTTTGCACCCCCATCCCCCTCATATGATTTGTGGTAGGGAAGATGGCTCGCTATTGGCTGGCAGCAGGCATACCTGATGTTCACACCCTCTGCCTCTGGGGAACGCAAGACGGGACCAGAGGATCCAACTGCGGCAATAGCTGGAAAACTTTTGTCTCTCCACCGCATGAAAGCTGCTGAGTTTTTCCAACATTGTTTGTTCTTATTTGCCATTAATAATCCGGAAGACTTGGCTACTTGGCCAGAGACTGGAATCAAAATCCACCACAGCTGCTGGAGAATTTCAATTCAGTTAATGAGAGTTGGTATAGACTCTATAGTTGGGCCGAGTGGCCTCTTTCTTCTTATAAGGAATAAAACAAAAATTTTTTTTGTGTTACACCTTGGACCTTTAGGCAGTGCTATTATCTCCACCCTTTTGTCAGCAAAGTATAAACAATAGGCAGCGATATGGTGGCACAGTGGTTAGCACTGCTGCCTCACAGCACCAGGGACCTGGGTTCAATTCTGGAGGGGGGTGACTATCTGCATGGAGTTTGCATGTTCTCTGTGTCTGCGTGTGTTTCCTTCGGCTGCTCCAGTTTCCTCCCACACTCCAGAGCTATGCAGGTTAGTTTGACTAGCCATGCTAAATTGCCTCTTGGTATTAGTGGGACTAGCAGGGTAAAATACTTGGTGTGACAGGGATCGGCATGGATGGGATTGTATTTGGCGCAGGTTTGGTGGGCTGACTGGCCTCTTCTGCACTGTAGGGATTCTATGATTCTACTGATAGCGGGAAGCAGAACTCACATTCTCTGTATGTGTGTGGGTTTCCTCCAGCTGCTCCGGTTTCCTCCCCCGCTCCAAAGATGTGCGGGTTAGGTTGATTGGCTGTGCTAAATCGCCCCTTGGTGTCAGGAGACTAGCAGGGTAATAGGGTGATGGGAATAGGATCTGGGTGGAATTGTTTTGGGCCAAATGGCCTCCTTCTGCACTGTAGGGGTTCTATGATTCGACTGATGGTAGGAATCAACGATCACGTGGAGGCAAGAGTCCTCCTCTGAATCTGCTCTCAATTTCTGGAAGTGTAAATACAAACTTTTATTTTCCTTTGCAAAGTATTGAAGATCATCAGGTATTGCAAATCTGCCCCAAAACAGGTAGTAATTCAATAGAGAACCAAGGTCAAGCTTTTTAATATATATAAATACTTTGTCGTGTCAAAGAAAAGTTTTCAAATTTCTAGTTTTGCTTGAGGCTGGTTAATTTTATATTACTGTGTTGGTTCTGCAGTCACTGTTGAAACGAAATAGCCTCTTTACATCTGCTTTATTGATGCCTTTCAGCTTTTCATTGTCAATCTTCCCTCTTCCGATGAAAACACGCTCTTTTTGAAATATGTTTTCTCAACTTGGGGCCACAAGTCATATAATTATGCTTGTCACTCTTCTCTGAACCTTCTTTAATGTGCAGCTTGGGATTGATTTTCTTTTTAATTCATTCTCAGGATGTGGGCATCCCTGGCCCCACTTCTGTTTGATTCAACTGACTGCTTTTCTAGGTCACTTTGAAGGGCAATTAAGAGTCAACTGCACTTTGGGAGGATGGTGGGGGATTTGTGAGGGGGGAGAGGAGAGTGGCCGATGATTCAAATGCAGAACAGAAACAGTAAAGACAACAAATCCCTTCCCCAGAGAACATTACTGAACCAGTTGGCATATTGTGACAATCCAACAAGTTAATGGTCACTTCTACTGATGCGAATCTTTCTTGTTTCCACCTGAATTCCAATTCTCTATTTATCATAGAATCACTGCAGTGCAGAAAGAAGCCATTCATCCCATCAGTCCTGCACTGACTTTCCGACAGAGCATCCCGCCCAGGATCGATCCCTGTAACCCCACATATTTTCAATGGCTAATCCACCTAATCTACATATCTTTTGACACTAAGGGGCAATTTAGCATGGCCAATCAATCTAACCTGCACAGCTTTGGAGTGTGCTAGGAAACCAGACCATCTGGAAGAAACCCACGCAGACACAGGGAGAACGCGCAAACTCCAAATAGGCAGTCAGTTATTGAACCCGGCTCCCAGACACTGTGAGGCAGCAGTGCTGACCAATGTGCTGACTTTGGATTATTGATAAAGCCAATTTACTAGTCCACCTTGAGAATGTCCAAGATTCAAATCTGCACTGATTTCTCCAAGTATGGCTGCACTGATGTTTTATATAAAATTAAAATCTTTTGAATCATAATGTGCTCAACTAGTTCCGATCAGTAATTAGATAGTCCGTAATCACATGCAATTCTTTAGCTTTCCACCATTACCAATGGATATACATTTTCTGTAGTAATCTCATTTATCTTTCCAGTTTATTGCAGATCAGCCTAACTTTTCTACGTTAAAATAAATTCCAATTTTGTTTGTGAGCTATAGCCACTGGGTGCCAACTAACTTAGTTGCAACTTTAAACTGTATCATGGACCCATCTCTAACCAGGGCAGCGTATCTAACAGTATCTGTTAGATATTCTGAATTAAGGTTCCCCTTACACGTTTAGATTTTAAACTTTTGTGGCAACATGCAGGAAGTGTGAGCTGTAATGTTGCAACAACGGAAATGCGGCAGCCGGGATCTGAGTGGACAGGACATGCAACTGTGTGACTCATTCACAATTTGACTGAAATGATTATGAAATTAGAAGTCCATTTATTAGTCGCAAGTAGGCTTACATTAACACTACAATGAAGCTATAGTGAAAATCCCCTAGTTGTCACACCACAGCACCTGTTAGAGTACACTGAGGGAGAATTTTGAGTGACCTAATTCATCCAACCTGCTCATCTTTGAATTGTAGGAGGAAACTGGAGCACCCGGAGGAAACCCACATAGATACGGGAAGAACATGCAAACTCCACACAGACAGTGACCCAAGGCTGGGAACTGAACCCGGGTCTGTGAGATACTGTGTCACCATGCTGTATATCACATAGTCTAAGCAGAAAGTGTAAATTACAGTCAATTAATTCACTCTGACTGTGAATGAAAGTTTATTTATTAGCATGACAAGTAGGCTTACCCTAACACTGCAATGAAGTTACTGTGAAAATTTCCAAATAGCCGCACTCAGACATTCTGAGGTAAAATTTAGCATGGCCAACACATCTAACCAGCACATCTTTTGAACTGTGGGAGCAAACTGGAGCACTCAGAGAAAACCCAAGCAGACAACGTGCAGACTCCACACAGACAGTGACCTACGCCAGGAATCGAACCCGGATCCCTGGCACTATGAGATAGAAGTGCCACTGTGCCACTCAGTGATGCATACCTCAAATAAACAGCTCCCAGTTTTCAAATTATCAGCCTCTCTCTTTCAGCAGCCTTTGTCCATAGGGGCATATATCACGGCATATAGAAGCAAAATCCTGATTTTATAAGCGGAGAAACAGAGCAACTTGTACAAACAACTTCTGGATTTTCATTCTTAACTGTGCACCTGACCCTTTCTCTCGACTTTATACATTAATAATGATACACTCTATTTCCCTTACTGTTTTGACACCAGATTATTTAAGCTGATGTATTAGTGAACCATAGATATTGCTCCCAAAATAACATTGGTAATCCTTCTGCACTCTTTAGATGGACATTGAAAGCATCCTCTAAAATGTTCAGGAGCACTTTTTTACTGAAACTATGCTGAACTAAATGATTTATTATTCAATGTTTTGTGCTTGAATCCACTTCTGAATTTTGGAATAACTTTTAGTCTTTACATTTAACATGGGCATCCATTAACTTGTAAATAATATTAAGTGCATCTCAATATTTTTTGTCTCTGATCCCTTTGAGAATTTTGGATTACGCCTCAATTTGTCCAAACATAAGATTCTTTCTAACACATTTTACTGATATCTAAATGTGTTGAAATTATATCTGGATCTAGAACTTGCTAACTCAGAAAGTTAATAAATGGCTCCACGCTAGCTATCTGAGACCTGCAAGTGAGTACCGAACTGTCAGATTTTGAGTTCAGTTATATTTAAATATTTCAAATTTGAGTTTAAAGGCAATTGAATGAAATAAACTAAAGATTTCTCTTGAATGACAGTTACAATTCACAGACAATCACCTCTTCTTGATAGAATTAGTAAATATGTCAGTGAGAGTCTAAACTGTGATAAAATATTCCAATCTTTGCTTTTTATTGTGAAATTGTAAACATATTGTGAAAGATTGCTAAAAGGCAAGTGAAGGAAGTTCTTCCCGCGATATGTAATATTGAATGTATGTTAATTGAGTGTTTAATTGTATTTATTGTAAAGATTGTTTGGTTTTTCATAGAGGGCTGGAGGCTTGTGTGGTTGAACATGAACTATTTATTGATGATAGATAACATTATGCATATCCAAGGTACTGCCATCCACAAGAGCTACCTTCATGCTGACTGCTTCCAGAAACTTTTCCTCAATCATGTGACCCTCTACATCGCTCACCCAATGAAGGAACAGCACTCCGAAAGCTCATGATACCATGCTGGACTTTAACCTGGTGTTGTGAGACTTCTTACTGTGCCCAGCCCCAATCCAATGCTAGCATCTCACACCATCATACCCTGGGCAGCATTCTCCTCCAGTCCCTTTATTCTGCCAAACACTACATCACCTCCCCCCCCAAGTCGTTATCCAAATACATTTACAATATTATCTTTATTTTACTTCCTATCCCTCTACAGACATTGCCCCATCCCCATATCCCTGTCTGTGCGGAGTTTGCACATTCTCCTCGTGTCTGCATGGGTTTCTTCCGGGTGCTCCGGTTTCCTTCCACAGTCCAGAGATGTGCGGGTTAGGTTGATTGGTCATGCTAAAAAAATTGTCCCTCAGTGTCCTGAGACGTATAGGTTAGAGGGATTAGTGGGTAAAATATGTGAGGATATGGGGGTAGGGCCTGGATGGGATTATGGTCGGTGCAGGCTCGATGGACCAAAGGGCCTCTTTCTGCACTGTAGGGTTCTATGGTTTGATGATCATTGACCCCACCTTGTCCCCCCATGCCCTCTGCCACCCCCGTCCCCTCCACTGATCTCAGGCATAGTGGCAGCAGACCCCACTCCCCCCTCTCCCCTTTCTCCCCACCAATCTCAAGCAGAGAGCCATTGGATGCGTGGCACTTGCCTCCTCACTAATTCAGTGCCCAAATGGGATTTTTGTGGAGCATGTTTGTTTCGTGCTGATTCCGGATGGGTGAATGCGGTGGTAAAGGGAGAAATGAACAGGGAGGTTGGGTGTGCAGCCCTTTAAGTTAGTTTAAATGCATACAAATGCATTTAAATGGCCATCGTGCCCATTTCAGGCGTGGGCCTGATTGAGGCCATTTTTGGGCCTTGGTAAAGGGGGAACCAGCACATAAGTGGGGACACCTCACACTACTCATCCCTCGCTCGACTTTACCAAGTTTTTGTGCCCATAAACAGGCGCAGCTTGATGGTAAAATTGGACCCAAAAGGCAAGTTAGCTTCAGCGAATGCACCGAACTTGCACATCATTTGGCCTGTAGAAAGAAACCAGATCACCCGAAGGAAAGACAAACAGAAGCCAGGAGAACGTGCAAACTCTACATAATCATCCTAGATTCTTTTCCACAGACAGTCAATGATCATGTGACTCTGTACATTAGTGTGTTAGTGGTACTGCTTTTGAGTTTAATTTTATTCTGTCAAACATTCTTACTCTCTGGTATTCAGCTTTAGACATTAGTTGGCAATTCACTAATGCACCTACATTTGGAACAAGCTGATTGTTGAGTTTAGTGGTATATCTTTGTAATATGTGTCTTTGTAATTAAAAGCTTCAATATGTGCTCCAGTTCTATCTCTCACAGCCTGTCTTTCTGGAGTTGAATATTTAAAATGCCATCGGCACTTCGCAGCGACAGATTGGTTTCACTTATCCTCTGTTTATCGAATGTATGTTTAGTGGGAAACATCTTGTCTGGAATTTTCTGGCCATTCCCACCCACTGATGCTGCAAGCGAGGACAGAGAATTTGGCGCTCAGCTAAATCTCCATTCACTGCAGCGGGACTGGAGAATCCCACTGACATGAAGAGTTGGAGAATTTTGCCCCTTAACTTGTTGTTGTGCCTATTGTACAGTACAGAACAGCGCCTCTATGATTGCCCAGTGCAGACTTGAAACTGACTCCGGGCATTGGTGTGGGCAAGAATTTGGACAAAGTATGACCCTTCTATCTGGATCACTATCTTCTGTCATAGAAACAATTTGTGTGTTTTATTATTGTCCCTGACCAAATTGTAAGTGCAGCGTGTGAATTTTTACCCTCAGTTTCATTGTTCCAATTTAAATAATCTGAATCGCACGCTGTTTGGTGAGTTTTAAAATAATGAAGGCATGCTTAACCCAGAGGTTTAAAAATGTGATGTCTCACTCATTCAATGTACACACAGATCAGATACAGATGATAAAATAAAAAGACAACAGTCTCTTTTGTAGCAGGTCTGTGGGTTCTTAGATGAGTTGATCTTTAACTGGAATAAAGATTCCCAGGAAACTCTGAGATTTCTCATGAGCCTTTCCTACATTTAAGGTATTGTTCCTTACTATCTTGACTGCTTAGTTGATTACAGGTTGTTTGACATCAGTCTTCAAGTCTCAATATCTCAGTTTGTTGTTTTAAACACAGCCAACAAACGTGGCTGCCTCACTCATGTGACCTCTCAAAAGCCCTTTTCCAAATAAGATGATGTGTTGATCTGATAAACATCCTGTATTGTGGATTTTCGCACCTCGAGAGTTTACAATAGCCAAGGGCTTTCTGTTTGTTTGAGGGGCTGGCACAATACAATGAGAGGTCAATGAAATCCATTTCACATTTATTTAACACACATTAATTTTCAAATCCCTAATGGAACGTGAGAGCAAGTTGTCTGCAAACCATTGTCTGTAGTTCTTGATTTATCCTTAAACAATGAGACGTGTGAATTTTACAAGAGGGTGTAAAATTCATTCACTTTAGGTCATACAGTCATTGAGCCATAAAGCCATGGAGATTTACAGCAAGGAAATAGGCTCTTTGGCCCAACTTGTCCATGCTGCCCTTTTTTAAAAACCCAGAAACTAGTCCCAATTGCCCACATTTTGCCCATATCCCTCTGTACCCATCTTATCCATGTAATTGTCTAAATATTTTTTAAAAGGCAAAATTGTACCTGCCTCTATTACTACCTCTAGTAGCTTGTTCCAGACACTCACCATCCTCTGTGTGAAAAAATTGCTCCTCTGGACACTTTTGTATTTCCCCCTTTTCATCTTAAATCTGTGCCGTCTCGTTTAAAACTCACGACCTTTGGAAAAAGATATTGACTATCTAGCTGATATGTGCCCCTCATTATTTTCTCTTTAAGATCACTCCACAGTCTTTTACACTCCAGAGAAAAATGTCCCAGTCTACCCAGCCTCTCCTTACAACTCAAACCATTCAGTCCCGGTAGCATCCTAGGTCCATGAGGAAATTTGGCATGTAAGCTATGACTCTCACTAACTTTTACACATGCACCAAAGAAAACATTCTTTCTTGTTGTATCATAACTTGGCATCGTTCCTGCTCTGCCCAAGACCATAAGAAACTATAAAGGGTCGTGAACGGAACTCAGTCCATCACACAAACCAACCTCCCATCCATTCACACTCTCTACACTTCCCACTGCCTCGGCAAAGCAGCCACCATAATTAAGAACCACATGACCACAGACATTCTCTCTTCCACATTCTTCCATTGGGAAAAAAGATACAAAAATCTAAGGATACACAGCAACTGCCATCAAATTTTTGAATGGACCTACTTCGTATTAAGTTGATTTTTCTCTACATGCTAGCTATGACTGTAACACCACATTCTGTACATTCTGATTTGCTTCCTTATGAACAGTATGCTTTGTCTGTATAGCATGCCAGAAATAATACTTTTCACTGTATACTATAACATGTAATAAATCTAATCAAATATATAAGCAGACATTTCAATGATTCTGACAGTTCAAAGTCACATGACATGCTGCAACATCTCACCAGCTTTTGTATTCACTTTAAAATTTGACTTCAAAATTCATAATATATTTGCATATTGCTCACTGAAATATTGCAGCAGGCAGCTGACTGAATACGAAAAATGTCCACCCCACACTAACGGCTCAAAGCTATCAGGTTAAACAAGCAGCAAGTGGGAATTCAGCCCTTCACTGGGAGGCAATCCTGCTTTCCGGAGCTGAACACTAATCTGATTGGCCAGCAGCTCTGGCAGGCCTAGCAACAAGTTTCACAACACCAGGTTAAAGACAAACAGCTTTATTTGGTAGCAAAAGATAGCAGTAGAAAGTGAGGCTTTCTGCTGTGTTTACCCCAGTCCAATGCCGGCATCTCCACATCATGAGGCCCAGCAACACCAGAACTCAGTAGAAGGCGCTGCTTTGACCGCAACCAGGCCTGGATATTAAGACAGTCTGGATCCAGGTAAGTCTGAGGTTTTAGACGAGGAAAGATTGGGAAGTGGGGTGGAGGGAGAGGGTGTAAGAGGGGAGAGAGGGGCAATGAGGTTGGGTCATTTCTAAAAGGTTGTTGGGGAGGAACAAAGGGAGTAACACCTTGGGAAGGAATAGTGCTCCAGATTCACACAGGACATCCTCAGGTAGTGTGTACCCCTTTCTTCCTGACTTTCCCACAAATTTGTTTAAGAAAAGGCCACCTCACTCCCATCTATCCATGCCAATGGTATTACGGTGTGAGCAGCATCCTATTCTGTGATCAGTTGGTTTGTTCGTAAGTTATTTTGATTGTTACTTGTTTTTATTTAAAAATGACAGGCTGGCTGCCCTTTTGGGTGCCTTCAGTGGTAGTGGGTGGACATTGATCTTAAACACCTGTCGTATTTTGTGTGTCTCTCATTCCCCCCGCCCCCCACCAAATCCCCAGTTAAAAATATTACTTGACAGTAGTGGAATTGGTGACAGTAAATTCCAATCCTAAGAAACATACTCTGGATTATATGTTCTAGGTTACATTTTCTAATGTTGCAATAAACCTAATGAAACTACATCATGCTGAACATTTGATATATCTATAGTTTCATGTTGTTTAAGATAAGATGGTAGTCATGATGTGGCGATGCTGGCGTTGGCCTGGGGGGAGTAAACACAGTAAGAAGTCTCACAACACCAGGTTAAATTCCAATAGGTTTATTTGGTAGCAAATGCCACTAGCTTTCTGAGAGCTGCTCCTTCATCAGGTGAGACTCACGTTATCAGGTGAGACTCTCCTTTGTCAGGATCACTTGACGAAGAAGCAGCGCTCCAAATGCTAGTGGCGTTTGCTACCAAATAAACCTGTTGGACTTTAACCTGGTGTTGTGACACTTCTTACTGTATTTAAGGTAAGACACAGAGTTATGTATTGGCTGAAGAAGGCAGTATGACTAAAAGCACCCAATTCTCCAGGTGTTTTATACTCCGTATCTTGGTTAATTTTGTATAGCACTCAATAAAGAACAAAGAACAAAACAGCATGGGAAACAGGGCCTTCGGCTCAACGAGCCCATGCCGCCACCTCGATGTTCCCACTTCTACCCGTGATCCCTGTCTATGTTTATCGATCTAATCACAATCATCTTCATTAACCTTCAAACTACCGTCACGTTTCCCCCAACGTCCCACCCCAATCACTGCTCAAGGAATCCAAGATTCAGTGGGGAACAAACAAAAAAGAAACAAAAAATATAGGATGTACATTGCAAAGAGAATAAATTCAATTTGGGGATTTACCTTGACATTCATTAGCTGAGTAGGGTTCAGTCTGAAGCTTTAACTTATTGAGATTGGTGCCATGTCATAAAGATTTGAGTAAAAATCAAGTTAATACCTTTGCTTCCAGTCACCTCCAGACCAGTCGTAGAATTCCAAGATTACTGACTGTTACTGACTGCTTTCTTTTGCACAGGATTCTTCACCCAGCCATGTTACACGTGGCTTGGTGACACAATGATTAGTGTCGCTGCCTCGCAACACCAGTGATCCATGTTCGGTTCCTGGCTTGGGCCACTGCCTGGGTGGAGCTTGCACATTCTCCCCATAAATGCATTGTCTGGGTGCTTTGGTTTCCTCTAATAGTCCAAACGATGTGCCGGCTAGGTGCATTTGGTCATGCTAAATTCTCCCTCAGTGTACCCGAGAAAGTTCCAGAGTGTGGTAACTAGAGGATTTTCACAGTAATCTTATTGCAGTGTAATGTAAGCCTACTTGATTATAAATAAGTTTAATTTTATAATCAATAGCCACCATAACACAGGGAAAGAATAGAAATCAGTCAGCATTCCCACTCCTGGTTGTATTAAGCTGTCCACACGTGTGTGCGCATTAGGTTGAGTGTCGGATCAAGGTTAGCTATAATGATTTTCATCATTGAACAGCACACTTAATGTTCACTATCTGATCTCATGCTTGAAGGATTCCTTTCCACGTGAAGGCAGCTGAAGGCTATTTGCGTTCCTAGAATAATTTTTGCAGCCTTGGTCAACAGCTCTGGAAAAGAAGAGCAGGAAAGTTTTTCAAAAAGAAGCAAGAGAAATATAATCAGAAGGATAGTTTCATGTCATCGTTAGACACCTTGCAAGACACTCGATAGAAAAAGGTTCGAGCTGGGGACGTTTTCAGAGCAACATTAGCTAAGCCTCTAATTGCTAATTGTTTCCCATAAAATGCACAGATGTGATTTGTATTATTGATTAGAGACATGCTGAGGAGCCAGAGGTGCTGGAAGCCCATAATGATTATGGAGTAATGTGAGTGAGTGCCTGTTTGTGCGTGTAAGAGAATAAAGTAGCATAGTGGACAACAACTCTACATGGTGCAATTTATTTTTTATTCATTCGTGGAACATGGGCATCGCTGCTTGGCTAGCATTTATTGCCCATCCCTAGATGTCGTTGGAGGGCAGTTGAGAGTCAACCACATTGCTGTGGCTCTGGAGTCACATGTAGACCAGACCAGGTAAGAGTGACAGATTTCCTTCCCTAAAGGACATTAATGAACCAGATGGGATTTTTTCCCTGATAATCAGCAATGGTTTCATGGCCATTAGTAGATTTGGCATGGGTGGCACAGTAGCACAGTGGTTAGCACTGCTGCTTCACAGCTCCAGGGACTGCGTTCGATTCTCGACTCGGGGCACTGTCTGTGTGGAGTTTGCACATTCTCCTCATGTCTGCATGGATTTCCTCCAGGTACTCCGGTTTCCACCCACAGTCCAGAGATGTGCTGGTTAGGTTGATTGGCCATGCTAAAATTGCTCCTTAGTGTCCTGGGATGCATAGGTTAGAAGTAGTAGCGGGTAAATGTGTAGGATGGGGGGGGGGGGCAGTAGGGCCTGAGTGAGATAATAGTCAGTGTAGACTCGATGGGCCAAAGGGCCTCTTTCTGCACTGTAGGATTCTATGATTCTATTCCTAATTCCAGATTTTTTTTTATTGAATTCAAATTCCACCATCTGTTGTGGCGGGACTCAAACCCATGTCCACAATATGTTCGCTGAGTTTCTGGGTTAATAGTCTAGCAATAATACCACTAGGCCATTGCTTCCCAAATTTACTTGGTTAGAAACTGGAGTTATGGTTTGCAGTTTGAAATCTAACTCAGAACGTAGGGCTGTAATGTTTAGGTTTTTCTCTGCGCCTTCCCTGACCTGTAAGAGCCCAATTTAAAGAGTTTGTGTCATCTTACCTCACCTGCTAATGCCCTAGTTCCAGGTGATCCACACTGGAGCATGCAGACTATGTAAGTGTATATCAATATTGATGGACAATAAAACATGTAACCCGACTTCACTTCAAATATCCCATTAAATATTAGTGTGCCTCTCACATGCTAGATCTGAACAAATTGTGCTAATCGTTAAATCATATTTACAATATTATTATGTACAGTTTTGGATCTTTTTCTTTCAATCTAAGCTTGATCTTTCACAGAAGAAATGATTCCAGCATGTGCAGGAGTTGCAACTGAGCTGCACTTGCTTTCAATGTTAAAGAGAAAGATGAGAGTTGACGTGTTATAGATTTTTGAATTCAGAGGGTGGGTACAATGCTGATTTAAGTGGTTTAGCTAATTTAAACTGTGACCACATAACTGGAGGACATGAATACAAAATGAACAAGCCTCAAATGAGACTGTTGATTAGAAGATTTCTTTCCCTCCACAGAGTAATGGCTTTGTGAAACAGACTCCCAGGAAAAGCAATTAATTCAATGTTGATTAAATCCTTTAAAAAAAACTTCGGATGAATATCTGGTTAAAAATAATTGAAGGTTATCAGAGTAGGAATACACAGACAATCAAATGCATTATGGAACATAATGGGCTATGCGGCAGAGAATTTAACAATATCCTCTTTGGGCTGCAACTGTTCGGGGTTAACTAGAATAGATTCCAATCTTTCAATCACAGAATAGCATAGAAAAAAAAACATTTGGCCCATCACACTTCATGACTGCTCCTTGAAAAAAACTATCCAATTAGCCTCACTCCCTTACTCTTGTGCTATCTCCCTGCACATTTTTCTTTTTTAAAATTATTTATCCAATACCCTTTTGCAAATTATTCTTGAGTCTGCTTTCACCCATGTTTTAAGCAGAACAACAATCTATGCAAAATTAATTCTCCTAATCTCTCCTCTTTTGTCAGATATGGTAGAATAATATTCTTCCAGTATTCACATTGTTATGAGAGAGAGGGGGAGGGGAGAGGTGTTAGTTCAGTAAAGATTCTACATAGTCATCATTTTCTATTGTTTGATCTCCGTCTGCAGATTTTTAAATTGATTTATTATTGTCACGTGTATTGGTATGCAGTGAAAAGTATTGTTTCTTACATGCAATACAGACAAAGCATACTATTTATAGAGAAGGAAAGGAGAGAGTGCAGAATGTAATGTCATAACTAGGATGTAGAGAAAGATTGACTTAGTGCAAGATAGATCCATTCAAAAACCTGACACAAGCTGGAAAGAAGATGTTCTTGAGTCAGTTGGTACGGGACCTCAGGCTTTTGTATCCTTTTCCCAATGGAAGAAGGTGGAAGTGAGAATGTCCGGGGTGTGTGGGGTCCTTAATTATGCTGGCTGCTTTACTGAGGCAGCAAGAAGTGTAGACAGAGTCAATGAATGGGAAGCTGGTTTGCGTGATGGATTGGGCTACATACATAATCTTTTGTAGTTCCTTGCTTGGAACTATACCAAGCTATGATTACAACCAGAAAGAATCTTTCTATAGTGCATCTGTAAAAGTTGGTGAGAGTCATAGCTGGCATACCAAATTTCCTTAGTCTTATGAGAAAGTAGAGATGTTAATTAAACATATTGAGTGGAATTCTTGGCAGTCTCAATTCTATGTTGCCAGTTGGAACAAATACATTCAAAAGATCAAATGACCTCTTCTTGTCATGCGTTAATGTGATGAGAAAGATGGCGTTGGAACATGGCAACTCCTTGTTACCTATCCCCAGCATAGCTTAGAGCTCTAGGTCTATTTTTACACTCATTCTTTGCTCTTAAAATCTATACTCTAACTCTTTCAAACTCACTCATAATGCCCCATTTCAATCTCTTACAGATTTGGCACACTATATTCTGCACCCTCTCCTTTCCTTTTATCCTATGTACTCAATGAATTGTGTGTTTTGTCTGTATAGTGTAAAAGAAATGATACTTTTCACTGTAACTCAATATATGTGACAATAATAAATCAAATCAACGCAAATATATTTTGGTTGTTTTGTGTGTGTTGGAAGGTTGGGTTAAGAACAAAGAAAATGGGCTAAAAATTGGGTTTAAATAGGAGCAATTCCTGTATTGTATCAGAACAAAATTAAAGTTTATTTATTAGTCATAAGTAAGGCTTACATTAACTCTACAATGAAGTTATTGTGAATTTCCCCTAGTTGCTACACTCTAGCACTCGTTTGGGTCAATGAGTCTAATCAGCATGTCTTTCAGACAATGGGAGGAAACTGGAGCATCCGGAGGAAACCCATGCAGACAGAGGGAGAATGTGCAGTCTCAACATAGACAGTGACCCAAGACAGGAATCAAACTCAGGTTCTTGGCGCTGTGAGGCAGAAGCGCTCACCATTGCGCCATCCTGCTGCCCAAAGGCACGCCAAAGACACATAAGATACTGGGCTTTGATTGCATGGCTCAGGCAGTTCACTATTGAGGAGAGTATTAATATCAGAACACTGCATCTCCAGCAATGATGATCAGGTAGATCCTGGAAGGGGAAGTGTTTGGGAGATATTGGGAAGACCAGTAACTGGAGGAAGATGATTAGGAGGGTAGGAAAATCAGAAGAGCAAAAATAGTTGGGGAATTCAAAATTGTTCGTTCTCTCAGCTTCACATTCAGATTAATCACTTCATAGCTGGTAATTGTGCCTTCAACTGCCAAGGTTCCAATTTCTGGAATTCTCCCCCTAAACCCTTTTGTCTCTCTCTTTCTGTTTCCTCCTTCCAGATTCTCCTTAAAATCTAACTTCTTAAACATTTTTCTGTCTACTCAGAAATCTCCTTAACGGGCTCTGGAGTTACACAATCCTGCAAAGAGATACTAGACTGTGTTAAAAGCTCAATATCAATGCAAGTAACCACTGTATCATTGGGCAGCACAATGGTACAGTGGTTAGCACTGCTGCCTCACAGCACAGGGATCCGGGTTCAATTCCAGCCCAGGCCACTGTCTGTGCAGAATTTGCACATTCTCCCTGTGTCTGCATGGGTTTCCTCTGAGTGTTCCAGTTTCCCTCCAACAGTCCAAGATGTGCAAGTTAGGTGGATTGGCTGTGATAAGTTGTTCCTTAATGCCAGGGGGATTAGCAAAGTAAACGTATGAGGTCGTGGGAATAAAGCCTGGGTGGGATTGGTATTGGTGCAGACTCGATGGGCCAAATGGCCTCTTTCTGCAGTATAGGGACTCTATGATTGTGAATTACTGTTGTTGAAAAACAATTTCAAAAGTGATTTAAAACATTCGATCTGAGACAATTCATTTTTAGTTCTGTATGTGGAATGCTATGCCTGGATGTATGATTGGGGCAGGTTTAATTGATGCATTCAAGAGGGCATCAGATGATTATATCAATAGAAACAATATGCAGGGTACAGGGAAAAGGCAGGGGAATGGCACTCAGTCATGATGTTGGTTTAGAGAGCTGGTGCAGACGCGATGGGCCAAATGGTCTCCTTCTGCACCATGACAATTCTGTGATTCTGTGAGTTGTTAATATATTCAGAACGACCAAGTGTTGGCAGTGATCTGGACTGAGTCATAGGTCAAATGATTACATCAAGAGAGATGCAAACATTTCCAATCAGTGGATTCTCATTAATAGTTACTCGAGCTTTGATACAGTAAAAATGATGGTTCAAATGCAGCACTATAACCTTCACATAATTCTGCAGTATCATCTTTCTGATGTGAAGAAAATTGCTTCCTTCCACCCTTCACTTTTGGATTATTTTAAAATTATAAAGTGGGCATCAGCTTCAGGGTAAAAAAATATGAACAACATTAATATTTTCAAATCACTATTCAGTCTCTGGCAGCATTGCACATGGTTGGTAAGAAGAATATGGTCTCTTTCTTATCTATCTGTGCTGTCTTCATTCATGATAGCATTTCCCTCTCTGTCTTCACTGAATGTAGAAACTAGAAGCAGGAATAGGCCATTCGGCTCTTCAAGCCTGCTCCACCATTCATTTTGATCATGGCTGATCATCAAATTCAATATTCCGATTTCCCCTCCCCTCCCCCATATCCCTTGATCCCTTTAGCCCCAAGAGCTACATCTAATTTCATCTTGAAATCGCACAACATTTTGCCCTCAACTGCTTTGTGTGGGAATGATTTCCACACATTTATCACACTCTGTGTGAAAAAAATTCTCCTCACCCCAACCCTAAAACGTTTATCCCAATCCTCAAACCACGCATCAAACATTCATCCAGAGACTTCATTCACAGCGTTTTCTAATTGGTAGATAGGTCAACTTTTCTGATTTGACTGACTGGGGGTACTGATGTGGAAAATCTGAGGCTGGAATATATAAGATGGATCATTAGAAAGGCTTCATTTTCACCCAGTGAGCTCAAAGTATGAATTTCCTTACTCAGGGATATTTTAACTCAAAGAGAAAAGAAACAGCAAATACTGAGAAATAAGAGTATTGGTGTGAACTGGCATTCCAATTTAAGATACACAAGACCAGTTCAGACCAGTAATCTTATTTCCCTGATTTGACTATTTTTATGGTTAAAGGGATTATTTTTCAGGTTTGGCCCTGTGTGCCACCTTTCAGCCCATTAAAATGGGTAATGCCCGGCAAACATGTTGTAACACAATGAGAACTTGTGATCTTAAAGGTATGTTTGAGGACACAGTTCTCTTTCTTGACTTTGAGCTTCTGAAATTATGTTTGTTGCATTTGTAGAAATACAGAATCCCCACAACGCAGAAGAGGCCATTTGGCTCATTGAGTCTGCATCGACACTCCGATAGAACACTCAACTTTGGCCCAAATTCGTGCCCTAATCCTTTCACCCCATGCATTAGTTATAGCCAATCCACCTAATCTGCACACCTTTGATTAGGGACGTACATTTAGTAGGCAAAAATAGAAAAGAAAATGATGATGACAGAGGTAATGCTAAAATACTTTTTGGTGCTATGATTTTTCCTCTCTGATTTTCTGGGCACCACATTCTAATGTTCTGCAAACAAATTAAAAAGCCAAGGCACAGTTGCCTTGGATACATCTGAGGGAATGTTTCTTCATCAGCTCTGCTTTGCCATGCAGGCAGTTATGGACTTGTCCCATATTCTCCAGGCTGACACTTTTGGCCCTTTCCTTTGCTGTGACCATAACCTTGCATTGTTACATCCCCGGATCATTCCGCACTGTTTCGGGAATTAAATGCCAAAATAGTTAATCGACAGTGGCCCATTTAAACATAACAAGTGCATTACTTTCTCGTTGAATGTATTAACAACTTATGAAAAAATAAGAAATATAAAGCTTTATAAAATCCTATCAAGACTAGACAAGGTAGATTCAGAAAGAATGTTTCCGATAGTGCAGGAGTCCAGAACTAGGAGTTATAGTTTGAGAATGAGGGGTCAACCTTTTGGGACTGCAGTGAGGAGAACTTTCTTCATCCAGACAGTGGTGAATGCCAACTGAAAGAGGAAGCCTCATTGAAATAAAATTTGACCAATTTGAGAAATCCACTGAGAGAGAAATGAGGAGACAGCATGGATTAGTAATGGACCATATTGATATGAAGGTAGAAGGACCTGCACCTCTTAGTTCATAAGTGAAGTTAATTTTAATATATTTTATTTTATTAGTGTCACAAGTTGGCACATTGCACTGAAGTTACTGTGAAAATCCCTCGTCACCACACTCCAGTGCTTGCCTGGGTACACTGAGGAAGGATTTAACATGGCAATATATCTGACCTGTATGTTTTTCTGACTGTGGGAGGAAACCGGAGCACCCAGAAGAAACCCATGCAGACATGGGGAGAATGTGCAAACTCTAGGCAGACAGTGACCCAAGCCAGGAACTGAACCCAGGTCCCTGGCGTTGTGAGGCAGCAGTGCTAACCTCTGTGCCACATTGATTTCTTTTGGGTCTGTTGTAAGGACAGAGAGAAACTCAAAGAACTTTAATTCAAAATCGGAATGTAAAATATACTCCCATCACAGGCAAAAACCAGCGCTATCTGGAAAAAAGAAGTCCAGAGGAATTTAATGGGCACACAACTTGGATATAACCATCTGAAATTCATCATCATTGCACTCATTCTATGCCTGAAAGGTTGGGCACAATTCTATTTACCAGGTAATGTTTTGGAAATCTTTGTCTCAATAACATACTTTGCCATTAATAAATAAGATACCTTCTTCTGCTGTCCACCACTTCACTCTTTTGCATTCCTTGGCTTACACTGCTCAGACCTGAGGATTGAAACAAGTGTCCACAATGGGTTTTTAAGCATAAACATGGTTAATGGTAGAATTTACAATATTGGGTCCTTGCCAATGGATAGACAATCCTTGTGGGAGTTGCTGTCCTCTTCATGCGACTTGTCATTATACATTGTCAGCAGCTAAAGCTACATGCTAGAAATGTATATTTGGAACAGTTACCTGCCAAAAGTTTTAGGCAAATGCTTTATACTTTCACTCCTTATTTTACCTTTTAATCATTTCTGAAATTCTTCTTCTGTTCTATGCTATAATCTAAAACTTTTGCTCCATTCTGTGACTGGGAGTTTATTTATCAGCTCCAGACTGTAACCAAAATTATTCTTCTTTTCCTCAATAAACTCATCTAGATCTTTACTGAGATCGAGTTCAGAAACTGAACTGACTCTGTTTTTACTGATCCAGGATTTAGAGAAAATCCAGTGAGACAGACAACACATGGAATAAATGAACGAATTCTGACACAATTATGAGATTATACATCGGTTTCCATTGAAGCAGAAGAAAGTTACTGTAGATTGCTGAAATCTATTCCGCAGTTGTGACAATTATCTTGAAACGGTTGCTTAATGTTGTTTGGTGATTGACGATGTATTGAGTTACCTTGATGCTTGTCTTTGTGGTTTAGTCTGCCCAAGGTTAGAAGGTTTATTTTCCTAAACAAGCAAAAGACATCTCCAAACTATTACCTATAATGGAAGCAAATTATTAATTATTCTTGGTTTAACGCTTTAATGTGGAACAATCCCAGATCTACGCTGAGTGGGAGCAATTGTGATAGAAACATTAATTGCAAAATTCCATCTTGTTTATGGGTAATACATTGCTGCGAACATGAGCCAGCTTTGTGGCTAAGAGATTTTTGATATGGGGAAGCCATAGGCAGATCCTCCACCTACCCCAGTCCAACTATAAGACTTTCCCAGGGAGGTGGCCATGTTTTTGATCCTTATGCTCATAAAAGACATCAGTTTAAAGTTTATTTATTTATGAGATAGGGCTTACATTAACACTGCAATGAAGTTACTGTGAAAATACCCCAGTTGCCACACTCTGGTGCCTGTTCGGGTACACTGAGGAAGAATTTAGCATGGCCAATGAACCTAACCAACATGTCTTTTGGACCATGGGAGGAAACCAGAACAGACACGGGGAGTAATGGACCGTATTGATATGAAGGTAGAAGGACACACAGTGGCGCAAGGCTGCGAATCAAACTTGGGTCCCTGACATTGTGAGGCAGTAGTTATAACCACTGTGCCACCATGCCGCCCAACCTAGAATCTTCTGATTCAGGGAATTCATGTCAACCAAGAGTTGGTGTGAATGCATTCCCAAGCTTTATAGTCTGGACTAATTCATATCCAGACTAAGTTTATTGTATGTATTCAGACTATACAATGGCTATGTTTGGAGCTGAAGAATATGGTATTACTTGTGGCTCATGCACTTTGGATTTCAGCAGTCGTTGAACCCTTAACTATCCTTTGCCAGACTGGGAAGAATGTCAATGGAACGCCCTGACCAATAAGTGAGAGCACTTAGAAATTTAGGATGGAGCCTAAATTTGATTGAGCTCTTTCAAGGGCATAAGAATCACAAGCATGGACACTTTCCTGGGAATGTCTTATAGTTAGTCTGGGGCAGGTGGAAGCTCTGCCTTTGGCCTCCCATTACTGAAAGATGGGTAGGAGTTACTTGTCATTACTCTTCGCCAGTAGTGGGAATGCCCGCAGAATTGTGAGCTTGTTCTGACATGAATAAAATTATACTGACAAAAGAAGAACAGAGAATTATTAGGCATTATCTTTGAGGTGTTTCAGGATTGCTGCCTCACAGCATCAGGAGTCTTGGTTTGATTCCGGCCTTAAGTCACTGTCTGTGTGGAGTTTGCACATTCTCCCAGTGTCTGCATGGGTCTCCTTCCGGTGGTTTCGTTTCCTCCCACATTACAAAGATTTACAGGTTTAGTGGATTGACCATGCTACGTTTTCCCTTAGTGTCCCAAAATGTGTAGGTAAAATGGATCAGCCATGGTAAAAATGCACAGGGTTACAAGATTAGAGTGGGTGGGTGGGGCTGGTAAATTCTTTTGGAGATTCAGTGCAAAGTAGATGGGCCAAATGGCCTCATTCTGCACTGCAGTGATTCTATGGTTCTATTCATGGACTATCAAATTCCCATGAGTGACTGTAAGATGATAACATCCCACTGAAAGATATTGCTTAGTGGATGAGGCATCTCAGCCTTCTCCAGAGATCCCCACCATCACAGATACTAATCTTCAGCCAATTTGATTGACCTTACATGATATTAAAACATGACTGAAGACACTGAGTATGACAAAGTCTACAGGTTTTGACAACATTCTGGCAGTAGTACTGAAGGCTAGTGTTCCAAAATTATTTATGCCTTTAGCCAAGCTACTCCATAGAGCTACAATTCCGACATCCACCTGACAATCTGGAAAATTGCCCAGGTATGTCCTGTCCACAAAATGCAGTACAAATCCAATCTGACCAATTACTGCCTATCAGTCAACTTTCAATGGAAAGTTTAGCTGACAGGGCTAAGAAGAGGCATTTATTCAGCAAAAGCCTGCTCACCAATATTCTCAATGTGTTCCACCAGGACAATCTGGCTCCAGATCTGAATACAGCCTTGCTCCCAATTTTGATATTGATCAACAAGCTCAGGTATAAGGTTTAACCAATAATAAAAAGGGTTATCTTGAAACTGAGACTCTGTGGATTTTGGAGAACAGGTTGGGGGTGGAAGAGTCAGGGAAATGCCTTACTCACAGACAAATAATCAGCAAAGAAGTACAGAAAGGCAATGGGCCCTGACACCCAGATAAACATAAAGTGCAACATGTATAAAAGGCAAGAAAATGCAGCCACTTTGCAATAAGGTCAATTTGATGGTGTACTGTATCCACTGAACGTAAAAAAAAGCTTTGTTCATATGTGCCGCAACACTAGGGAAGTAGTTCTTGCACATATGCCAATGCAATATCTTTGTCAACATCAAGGGTCCGCTGCCTACATTAAAACAACAATTTGGCTTGACACAGACTAACGATAAAGGTCAAGATAATCATTGGTATGTCTGGACAATCCTTAATCATTTGCAAGTTCTTGCATTTAGCCAAGCTTTTATTTATTGAAATGTTCCCTCTGTGAAGTATCTCTGATGATCCAGTAAATGATGAGGATATATAATGAAAGCACTTTTTTAATTGATTCATTGAATCCCTACCGTACAAAAGGAGGCCATTTGACCCATTCTTAAGCTCACCTCTCTTCTCCGATGTTCCAAGGAATAAAGTCCTAGCCTAGCCAACCTCACATTGTAACTCAGGCCCATTAATCCTGGCAACATCCTCGTAAATCTTCTTTGCACTCCTTCTGGTTTATCAATGTCATTCCTAAAACAGGGTGACCAAAACTGTACACAATGTCTGTACACAACTGTGCACAAGAGAGGGATGAAAACACAGTTCAGACGGAGGGGGGAAAAAATGAAGTGAAGAATATGAGTAGAAGAATAGGCAGCAACAGCCTATGGCTTGGATTTGGCACTGAGAATAGTAGTGGGGCTATCAGTTGTCTCCATTATTATGGCCTCAACTCAACTGGACTCCACCCATGTGCAGGTAAATGGATATCTGGAAACTGGTGTCTGAGTTATCTGCTACCCCACAACTTTCGCTACACGGCCAGCTTGATAATAGACTTGCGATTGAGCCAGGCCTCTGTAAGCGTTCTCCAATTGGATTGGCTGCTGTGTTCCCTGCTCACAGACAGCCCCACTACTGCACAGAATCTCAAAATACTTCTATTTTCCCAAATTTTTATTCAATCAAAATTTCGATTGAATTGAATCTGTGGTACCCGCAAGAGAGACAAACAAGATCCAAACTGACAAGATAAGACATTGCACCCAGTCCTGGAATTACAGAATCCCTACAATGCAGAAGGAGGCCATTCAGCCCATTGAGTCTGCATTGACTCTCTGACAGAGTATTGCACCCAGGGCCAATCCTTGTCACCTCACACATTTACCCTGTTTATCCCTCCAACCTAAACATCCCCTTTTCCCTTTCTTGAAAATAGGAACTACATCCACAATCCTCCAGAATCTCTCCCATCTCCACTGACGACACAAAGATCATTGCCAGGGGCTCTGCAATCTCTTCCCTGACCTCCCACAGTAGCCTGGGATACATCCCATTCAGTTCCAGCAACTTATCTACCTTGATAGAATTTAAAAGTTCCAACACATCCTCTTTCTTAAATCCACGTACTCAATCTTTTCAGTCGGCTGCAAACTTGCAGTACAACCTTCCAGATCACTTCCCACCGTGAATATCGAGGCAAAGTACTCATTAAGCACCTCTGCCATTTCTTCCGGTTCCACACAAACTTTTCTCCCTTCACTTCTCATCCTTTTACCCTTCACATATTTATAGAATGCCTTGGGATTCTCCTTAATCTTACCCGCCAAGGCCTTCTCATGATCTCTTCTGCCTCTCCTAATTTGCTTTTTAAGCTCCTTTCTACAAGCCTTATACTCCTCTTCATCCTTAACATCTCCCAGTTCTCTGAACCTTTTGTACACCTTTCTTTTCTTCCTGACTAGATTAATCACAGCCTTTGTGCACCACGGATCCCGTGACTTACCAAAACCTCCTTGTCTCACTGGAACGTTGTCGCGCAGAGTGCCAGACAAACATTCCTTGAAAGTCCGCCACTTTCCTTCAGCACTTTTTCTAAAGAATATCACCTTCCAGTTTACTTGTCCAATTTTCTGCCTAATGATTTCATATTTCCCCCTACTCCAGATAAACACCTTCCAATCCTGCTTCATCCTCTCTCTTTCCAATGCTATTGTGAAGGAGATAGAATTATGATCACCATCCCCGACATTCTCTCCTACCGAGAGATCCGACACCTGTCCTGGTTCATTAGCCAGCACTAGATCAAGTACAGCCTCTCCTCTCATAGGCTCATCCACGTGCTATGTCAGGAAACCCTCCTGGACACACTTAACAAACTCCTCCCCATCCAAACCCCTTACCCTAGGGATATTCCAGTCGATGTTTGGGGAATTAAAATTTCCCATCATGACAACTCTGTTATTACTACATCTCTCTAGGATCTGTTTCCGTTTCTGCACCTCAACTTCCCTGTCAATGTTCTTGGGATGGTGGGACTTGAGTCAGTTTGAATTGTATTTGCTGGAATTAAGAATGAGAGGAAATCTCATAGAAAACTATAAAATTCTAAGACTATGCAGGGTAGATACAGGAAGTATGTTCCTGATGGCAGGTGTGTCCAGAACCAGAGATGATAGGAATATAGGAACAGGACCAGGCCATTCAACCCTTGAGCCTATTCTGCCATTCTATGAGATCATGGCTGATCTGTGGTTTAACTTCATATATCTGTCTTTGGTCCATATTCCTTAATACCTTTGCTTAATAAAATTTTATCTCCAATTTAAAATTAGCAACTGACCCAGCATCAACTGCCACTTGTAGAACATAGAACATAGAACATAGAACAATACAGCACAGAACAGGCCCTTCGGCCTTCGATGTTGTGCCGACCAAAATAAAAAGCAATGCCCCTCCTAACTAAACCATTCCCTTCTCATCCATATACTTATCAACTAACCTCTTAAACGCCACCAAACTTGGCGCATCTACAACAGCTGCAGGCAGGGCATTCCACTCCTAATCACTCTTTGAGTAAAGAACCTACCTCTGATATCCGTCCTATAACTCATACCCCTTAATTTAAAGCTGTGTCCCCTCGTGCTAGCTTTCTCCATCCTAGGAAAAAGGCTATCACTGTCCACCCTATCTAAACCTCTAATCATCTTATATGCTTCAATAAGATCCCCTCTTAGCCGCCTCCTTTCTAACGAAAACAACCTCAAATCCTTCAACCTCTCTTCATAGGACCTGCCCTCCATACCAGGCAACATCCTGGTAAACCTCCTCTGTACCCTCTCCAATGCCTCCACATCTTTCTTATAATGTGGCGACCAGAACTGCACACAATACTCCAAGTGCGGCCGCACTAGAGTTTTGTACAGCTGCAACATGATGCTGCGGCTCCTAAATTCAATCCCCCTACCAATAAAAGCTAAGACTCCATAAGCCTTCTTAACAACTTTATCCACTTGACTGCCTTGTGGCAGAGAGTTCCAAATCTCTATCACCCTGTGTCTGTAGAAGTGTTTGCTAACATCTCTCCTGAATAGACTGGCCCTAATTTTTATATTAATGCTGGAATTGCCAACCAGTACCCTTTCTTTTCCTGTTAATACTTGAAGACTTGACTGGGACTCACTTAGTGCCAGGGACATGGATGAGGCAGAGTTTGTAAGGAGCATCCAGAAGGGCTTCTTGAAACAGTATGTAGATAGTCCAACTAGGGAAGGGGTTGTACTGACTGTACTGATGGGGAATGAAGCCAGGCAGGTGGTCAACATTTCAGTAGGGGAACAATTTGGGTACAGTGACCACAATTCAGTAAGCTTTAAGGTACTGATGGATAAAGGTAATTGGAGTCCTTAAGTTAAGCTGCTAAACTGGGAGAAGGCTAATTACAGTATTAGGTAGAAGCTGAAGAAGGTAGATTGGGGGCAGATGTTTGAAGACAAATCAACATCTGGCATATGGGAGGCTTTCAAGTGTAAGTTGGTAGGATTCAGGACTGGCACATCCTTAAGGATAAAGGATAAGTATGGCAAATTTTGGGAACCTTGGATAATGAGAGATATTGTGATTCTAGTCAAAGAGAAAAAAGAAGCATTTGTCAAAGTTAGAAAGCTGGGAATACACGAAGCAAGTGTGGAATGCAAGGAAAGTAGAAAGAAACTTAAGCAGAAATAAGGAGGGCTAAACGGGGTCATCAAAAGTCATTGGCTAGCAGGATTAAGGACAATCCCAAGGTTTTTTATGCGCATATAAAGAACAAAAGGGTAGCCACGGAAAGTGTTGGCCCACTCATAAATCGGTTGGAATTAAAATTGGTGTTGTCAGACCTCTTACTGGGCCCACTCAAAGACAGTGGAAGGAATCTATATGTGAAGCAAGAGGAAATGGGCGAGGTATTAAATGAGTAGTTTGTGTCAGTCTTCACCAAAGAGAAGGACTTGGTGGATGATGAGTCTGGGAAAGGATGTGTAGATAGTTTGAATCACGTTGAGATCAAAAAGGAGGTGGCCTTGCGGTTCTTGAGAAACATTAAGGTAGACAAGTCTCCAGGGTCTGATGGGATTTACCCGAGAATACTGAGAGATGCAAAGGAAGAAATTGCTGAGGTCTTGAGAGAAATCTTTGTATCCTCATTGACTACAGGGAACGTTCCAGAGAATTGGAAGGTAGCCAATGTTTTTCCTTTGATAAAGAAGGGTAGTAAGAATATTTCAGGTAAATACAGGCAGGTGAGCCTTATATCAGTGATAGGGAAATTATTGGAGAGGATTCTTCCAGACAGGATTTATTCCCACGTGGAAATAAGTGGATGTATTAGCAAGGGGCAACATAGTTCTGTGAAGGGGAAATCACGCTTCACTAATTTGATGGAGTTTATTGGACGAATTGACTAAGATGATTGATGAGGGTAGGGCAGTCAATATTGTCTACGTAAAAAAGTAAGGTCACGTATAACTAATTCAAAAACAGCTTCTTCCCTGCTGCTGTCAGACTTTTGAATGGACTTACCTTGCATTAGTTTGATCTTTCTCTACACTCTAGCTATGATAGTAACACTACGTTCTGCACTCTCTCGTTTCCTTCTTTATGAATGGTATGCTTTGTCTTATAGTGTGCAAGAAACTATACTTCTCGCTGTATGTTAATATATATGATAATAATAAACCAAATCAAATCAAATGAAATATTATGCCGGGAATCAGGCTACATGTTGTGGTCAAGTCCTTGGAATGTGTTTCAAATTCAAATTTCTGAGTCTAAAATGCCAAGGATTTAGCCTCAGCTGGAGCTAGTTGTAGCTGCAGATATTGTAGCAATAAAATGAAGAATAAAATTCTTCACAAAAATACAACTGGCTTCATCCTGGATGTCACTGAAAATAATGCAAGCATCAAGAAGAGAGGATATTGGGTCCAATCCTCCTGTGGGGGATTATTGCTGTGTTTTGAGGCTGACTTTTTTTGTGCTTTGTTAATGTACATTAAGTCATACTCACAGCAGGGGTACTGTTCCATTCGGGTGATCTGGGGGCTCTCAGCCTGCTTGGTCAGCATTAGAAACTGCAGGAAAAAAAATTGACATTCACTACCAGCTGAGAATATACAGCTCTAAACACAGCATGGCAACAATGCCGAATGTCTTGGGGGCAAACCACACTAGGTGAGGGAAATGAATTGGAGGCACTTCCAATAGATATTGTTTTTTGAGGTAATTGAAGGGACTGGATGAGTAACCATGTTAACCCATTCCAACATCATCCTTTCAAAGGTTCAAGATGGAGATCTGATAGAACTGTGGCCTGGGTTTCGAAGCATAGCATAAAGAGATTTGGAAATGTCTCCAGAGTTTTCCTGGACCCACTTTTCAAGGACCTGCTTCCAGCTGTTGACTAATGAAAGTAAGGTTTCTAAACTGAACCAACATGCAGAATTTTGAGCCTGAAGTTCGACCGCATTCACTAGAAAAGAGAGATTTCAATTCATATTGAGCCTATCTCAATTCACCACATAACATTGCAAAGTGCTTTGTGGCCAAGGAAGTGCTTCCGATGAACACAGCAGCCAATTTGCACATTGCAAGGTCACACACACATGTCCAAGCACACGCAGACATACACACACACACACATACACACACACACACACACATGGGCATGCACACAAACACACACATACATGCATATGCATTCACATATATATATATGCAAACACATGTGCGTGCACACACACATGCACACACACTCACACACACGCGCACATGCACAACCATCACAGCTGTAGTCAATGCATCATCTAATATGTGCGCAGACTCGCAAGGTCAGATAAGCAATTGATGATTTCACTATACCCCCCCAGATTAACTGAGGAACACATGTTAAAGCATGTGTTACCCTATCGATAGTCACCCTACTGGTTTGACATGACAAGAGTTGAGAGCACTTAATATTGCCGGTCACTCCATGATTCCTAGCTTTGGTTCAGGAGTCAATCCCCCATTTAAACCATTATTCCTGTGGGGAAATCAGTTGTGACGTTCACAGAATCCCTCTGGTGCAAAAAGAGACCATTCAGTCCATCAAGTCTGCACTATGGAGCATCCTTTCCAGGTCCACCTCTGGTCCTAACCTGTAAACCACACATTTATCCTACCAATCTTCCTAACCTATGCATCTTTGGAGACTGAGAGGCAATTTAGCACGGCCAATCTTGCACATCTTCGGACAGTGGGAGGAGACCAGAGCACCCTGAGGACATGACGAGAATGTGCAAAGTTGTTTCGATTTCCAATGTGGTTTCAATAAGCAATTGTATCATTAAGACTGAGAACTGCCTGCATTAGATCAGTCCTGATTGAATGGAAAGAAGGAAGATATTCAAGGGCTAAATGGCCTACTCCTTTTCCTGTTTCCCAATCCAGCAGGACAGTAATGAGTATCAATCATATCTGATTTTACATTTAATTAACATTTCAATACATTCTGTTTGATTTATAACACTATTTTTGATTTCTAAAGAGTTGAAATTATCTTCAACATTATTTGTAATGAGCGAGTTAATAATTAAAGATTCAAAAATTGCATTAGTTATCTGATAGAGCCAACTCACAGACAATTAAAGCTTAGAATCTGTTAATAAAATATGTTTTGATGATCTCTTTATCTGCTAACTTGAGATTTTCCGAGCCAGTTTGATTGGATCTGCAATCTGTCCATAGATTTATTAATGAGGAATAGCTCGAAAAACGTGTTTATTTAACACACTTGACATTTCCTACTTCTCATACTATCCCTACTCCTATTGTCACTTGGATTCTGAACAGGCCATACACATAACAGCCTTGTCACTCCAAAAGTGATTCACTTTGTGAACCTGGCATCGTAAGATGCTACATAAATGCAAGTTTTAAAATGAATGCTTTCCATGTTGTTAATTTATTTGGTCCCACTGAGCTTTTGTAAAGAATTAAATTCATCTATTTCTTTTACTTTTAAAACTCTTTCTGTTCATTTTAAATTTCATTTGGCATTTTGCAACTTAAAAGTTATAATAACTTTGGTAGATGGTGAAATTTAAATTCAAATAAAAAATTTGGACTTAAACGTCCAATGGTGACCATGAAACCATTATGGTTGTTGTAAGAACCTATCTGGTTCACTGATGTCCCTAAGGGAAAAAAAAATCAGCCGTACTTTCTGGGTAGGAGGACAATCAAGTGGGATTATCAGCTTTACATCTATAAATGGGGGAGACTTTAACCCAGCCCATCGATCGGGAAATTGATGGGATTAGGGACTGGGTGATTGCTTTGCTGAGTGCCTTCAGTCTGTACGCAATCAGGACTCTGACCTTCCAGTTGCTTGCCATTTTAACACATGATCCTGCTTCCATGTCCACATCTGTCCTTGGCTTGCTGCAATGTTCCAGTCAAGCTCAATGCAAACTGGAAGAACAGCACCTCATCTTTCGGCTGGGTATTTTACAGCCTTCTGGTCTCAATATCAAATTCAATAACTTCAAATGATTTGCTCTATCCCTTTGTTTCCATTTAATTTAATTTAATTTTTATTATTCTCTATCTTTTATTTCTTCAATGTCTTTCTTCATTTTTTCTTCCCCTCCCTGACTCTTTTCCCCTACTTTATCCCTCTTCCCTTACATTTTCTTGCCTTTTGCTTCTCTTTTCTAAATCTTATCTCTGTCCCATCCATTTTCCTCTCCCACTGCCCACCCCCATACACTCAACCCCCACCCCCTACCCCAACATCTCTGCCATTCATAGCTTCTATTCTGTCTGTGGACTGCCATTAGCAGTCTTTTCTCCTGGTTTCTATGGCTATGACTCATCTTTCATTTCATCCCCCTACAGTATAAATACCTCCCACTTTCTCTGCCTTTTAGCTTCAACAAAGGGTTATCTGGACTTGAAATATCAGCTCTTTTCTCTCTTTACAGATGCTGCCAGACCTACTGAGATTTTCCAGCATTTTTCCTTTTGGTTTGAGATTAGGGACAATGTTGGCTTTACCCTTCCTCTTGAATTTTTTTTCCATTTAAGTCAACAAATGATATTGGATGGGGGGCAAAATCAGTGTTCCACTCCATCCCAGGGGCTCCTGCATAGTCAGCAGGATAACTTTCCTCTTTGATCAATCAAAATTAAGATTTCTAAATAACCCTCAGATTGCTTTCATCATCGGCCTCACACTACCTGTAACCCCCACGACCTAGCTGGACTTGCAAAATCTCACTAACTGTCCTGGCTGGAGACAATATACATCTCTTTAACCTGTGCTTTGCCCTCTCCCCAGTCACATTGTCTGCACCTTTAAGACTTGATTACCTGTAAAAACTTGCATTCCAATCATTATCTTGTAAATTGAGTTTGTGTCTTTATATGCCCTATTTGTGAACACAAGTCCTCACTCACCTGATGAAAGAGGCTGAGACTCAGAAAAATAAGCCTGTTGGACTTTAATCTGGTGTTGTGAGACTTTTTACTATGATAACATCACACAGATCATTTTTTCCCAGATTTACTATCAGTCATGTATTGGCTGATCCTAGACAAAGAGTTATCCTCAGACTCCTACTCATTACATACTAATCCTTGTTGGATGAGGAGGGATCTGCTTTGATGACTCCTGTGTCAAATATGTGGTCAATGTTTGTATTTGTTGATTCAGACCCTAATTGAAAAGCAAAATTGAAAATTGGGAATCAAAACTCCTGGTTCAAACTATATCAAAGGAGACAGAACTGTCAGAGCTCAGTAATAGGTGATAAGTCCAGTGGTGCAGCACAGACAGTTTAAAGAAGAAAGAGTCTAGGCCTAGAAGCTGAGAAAAACTCAATGCACTATTGCTGCAATTGTTTCTTTTTACTTGATGATAACATTGGGGGATCCACACCATCCAGATTGAGTTGAGGACGTCCTGCAAACATGTACCATTTTTGGTGAAAGCTTTGCCTATGGAACTCAGGTTGGTTGTTCACTGCTGTTGACTGGGGATCAGATTAACTCGAAGAATGAGAAGAACTGAAATTCTTCATAGTGAAGATAGAGTTTGAAGGACGTTGTGACTGAGTTTGATGACTTGTATGCTGAATAGTTGGTCTGCTGTAAGATCTGTCTTAGCTTTATATTTAATGTGCAATTTTTGTCTACAATCAACTGAAATTTTCCTGTTAATTCATCGTTTAACTCATATTAATCCTTTCTGGTTAACTAATATCCTTTGGGGAAGGAAATTTGCCATTCTTACCTGGTCTGGCCTACATGTGACTCCAGATCCACAGCAATGTGGTTGCCTCTCTACTGCCCTTGGGCAACTGGATGAACAATAAATGCTGGCCAGCCAGTGACACCCATGTCCCACGAATGAATGAAATGTTAAAAAAAAAATAATTCTGGATGTTAAAATCTAGAAGGTTATCTGAGATAGTATTTAATATTAACTTTGTTTGACTCTTGTACAATTCTCTTGTTATAAGCCCTGAAATCTTGAGGTCTCATTATTTTAATAAATAACAGATTTCTTTTTTTTCTTAACAAGTTAAGTACCTCCGCTGAGATTGTACCAAAATCCATGGTTTGCCTGGCATTGTAACACAATATTAAGGGCCAGAACTCTCTGACCTCATCTGCAGATGGGATTCTCCAGCTCTGTTGCAAAGAATGTTTGTCTCAGTGCCAAGTTCTTCATCCATGCTGCCAGTGGTAGTGGGGCATGAACAGCTGGAGGATTCCGGCCTGTTTAATTACTTTCACGTAACATTGGTTACATGAGTGGCACAGTGACACAGTGATTAACTGTCTCACAGTGCCAGGGACCCGGGTTCAATTCCTGGCTTGGGTCACTGTCTGTGTGGAGTTTGCATGTCCTCTCTATTTTTGCATGGGTTTTCTCCGGGTGCTCCAGTTTCCCCCACAGTCCAAAGCTGTGTGGGTTAGGTGGATTGGCCATGCTAAATTGCTCCTTGGTATCAGGGGACTAGAAGTGTAAATACTTGGTGTTGCGAGAATAGGGCCTGTGAGGGACTGTTGTTGGTGCAGGCCCAATGGACTGAATGGCCTCCTTCTGCACCAGGGATTCTGTTCTATGACATGGGCAAGGTAATGGAGGCTGACAAATGACCAATGTCCATTGTACCCATATACAGGGAAAAAAAGAGAACATAGTAACCAAAGCAAAATATTCCATGTGGAATATGCTTTGATTATTTGTATCTTGGATCTGTTAATTATACCTGGCCAGGGTGAGTTGTTACTATCTATTGGAAAACTGCTGATTTGCATTATAAACCTGTATAAGATCCCAGGTGAATCATTTATAGTGGAGCTTTCCATTATTCCATTTGACGATATTTATTATTTAATTATGTTCTGTGTTGCATCCAGTAATTGAGCTGTTGAGTCACTCTTTGTCTAATTTTGACACATTTTTTGCCATCTCAGCAGTTCCTTAGCTAAGCCCGAGAGTCTTTCCCATGGTTCAATAGAAACATACTTCCCACTGAGTCGGAAGTTCCCGGATTCAAATCTCATTCTAGGAGCAGAGCATAAAACGCTAGGCTGATACTCCTAGTGCAGTACGACGAGAGTGCTGCACTGTCTTACAGGGGAGATCTTAAACGAAGGTGCTGTTTCCCTCTCAAGAGGATGTAAAAGATACCTGAGTATTATTTTAAAGGAGACATGGGAGTTATCTCCAGTGACCTGGCTAATATTTGTCCTTCAATCAATGTGACAAAAACAGATTGCCAGGTCACGATCACTTTGCCATTTGTGGGAGCTTGCCTTGAGCAAAGTAACTGCCATATTTCCTACATCACATCAGTGACTGCACTTGAAAAGTTCTTCATTGTCTGCAAAGTGCTTTGAGATGTCTGGTGGTCCTGAAAGGCGCTATTTCAATGCAATCTTTCTTTTTCTTACTGCTCCACAGTCCCCTGGGACATGCTCCCAAACATTCCAATTTCCCTTCTCTTTCAGCTACTTCCTGACAATGGAGAAGTACAGGCATGGCTTAGACTTATCCAATTCAGGCAAAGGATGATGGACATGAAACATTCATTTGTCCCATTGCTCTCTGAGACTGTTCAAATATATATATATTTGCACAGATGAATGTGTGGCTGGAATGATACAATCTTAAAGCTCATCATTCATAGGAAATCACAAAAAATATTGTCTCTTTCAATCTTCATTATTTAGGTTATGACTCGAGTCAAAACAGCTGTAAATGATTTCCCAGCGGGTGGCAAATTTACTACCAAGTTTTACAATAGTTTTGTATGGTCTCTGTCAGATTAACCACTAAGACTTTCTTTCCTATAGTAGAAAAGTTACAGAAGTAAATAGTTGGAGGGGGAGATTAGCTATTGTATTAATGCCACTTCAAGCTGGCTTGAAAAAGCAGCATAATTAAGGACCCCAAGCACCCTGGACATTCTCTCTTCACCTTCTTCCTTTAGGAAAAAGATACAAAAGTCTGAAGTGACACACCAACCGACTCAGGGATAGCTTTTCCCCTGCTCAATTAGACTTTTGAATGGGCCTATGTTAAGTTGATTTTTCTCTACACCTAACTATGACTGTAACACTACATTCTGCATTCTCTCCTTTCCTTCTCTATGTACGGTGTGCTTTGTGTAGAGTGCAAGAAACAATACATTTCACTTTAAACTAATACATATGACAATAAATCAAATTAAATCAAATCAAATGCTTAAGGAAGGGAATGCTTAAGAATTCCTACAATGCAGAAAGAGGCCATTCACCCATCAAGTCTGCACCAACCCAGGCCCTATCCTATATCCTTACATATTTACCCACTAATCCCTCTAACCTATTTATGTCAGGACACCAAGGGGCATTTTTTTTTTTGTTGCATGGCCAATCAACCTAACTCGCACATCTTTGGACTGTATGTAAGTTCAAATCCCATCCTGGCTGTATTTCTTTCAATAGTTGTGCCTGTTGTGGACCACAGTTTTTCTAAAGGCAAAATAAAAATTGTATTTAAAAGGAAATAGTCTTTAGTTATCTCTGACATTCTCTTCAATGGCCTTGCAAAATGATAAACATCAACGATAGGAGGTGATAAATGAGGGTTCAAGGGATAGTTATGTTTTATTCAAAAACAGAGTCCAGCTGAGATGTTGTTGACATCATCAGCTAACACAGGAGCAGAAGGAGATCATTTAACACCTCGAACCTCTTGTGCCATTTAATGAGATCATGGTTGATTCATCATATTAATCCATATATCTCCCTTAACACTCTTGCTGAACAAAAATCTATTTATCTCAGATCTAAAGTTTACAATTGATCTAGCATCTAACTCCCTCTGCGGAAGAAGGGACCCCCACCACTGTTCTGTGAAGAAGTATTTCCTCACATCGCTCCTAATGGTCCGTCTTCCATTTTTGGATTCTGTGCCTCAGTCTGAAACTCTCCAACAAACAGACGTAGTTCCTCTCTACCATCTGTTCTCCTTAATATCTTGAAAACACAATTAAATAATCCCTTAATCTTCTGAATTCCAATAGAATCCTACTCTGTGTAATCAGGTTCGTGGAAACATAGAATCCTACAGTGCAAAAGGAGGCCATTCAGCCCATCAAGTCTGCCCTGATCACAATTCCATCTAGGCCTTGTCCCCATAACTCAATTTATCCGAGCTAGTCCCCCTGATACTAAGGGTCAATTTAGCAAGGCCAATTTATCTAACCCTATGCATCTTTGGATTGTAGGAGGAAACTGGAATGGCTGGAGGAAACATGTGCAGACATGGGGACAATGTATAAACTCCGCACAGACGGTGACAGAAGCTGGGAACTGAATTCAGGTCTCTGGAGCTGCGAGAGCATGCTGCTCTCCTCATAATTTAACCGTTAGAGCCCAGTTCTCATGCTGGGAAACCTTTGCTGCATTGCCTTCAAGGCCAATGTGTCCTTGTGAAGGTGTGGGACCAGAGTTGCTCACGGTGACTCCATGTGTGGTCTAACCAGAACATTGTACAGCTAAAGCATGACTTCTACCCTCATGTCTTGTTGATCTCTAGCTATGAAGCATTAGACATTTTGATCATTTTCTGTACCTGTTCATGACATTTTGATGATTTATGTTCCGGTTGTGTTTGATTCAGGATTCTAAGATTGCTTTGTGCAATTTTAATAATAAATGTATTAAACCATTCACCTAACATCAACTTGTACATATAGCACCTTTAAGACAATACAAACCTCCCAAAATGCTTCACAGGAACATTTTAAAACAAAGTATCACACTAACCAATATGTCTGATGACCAAAATGTTGGTCAAAGAGGAGCTTCTCAAAGTAGGAAGGTGGGGTTAAGCTACAAGGAGGGAAATCCAAAGCTTAGGGCCTTAACAGCTGAAGGAATGACTACCACTGGTGAGGCAATTAAAATGCTCAAGAGGCTGGGGTTGTTGAGCACAGATACTATGGAGGTTTGTGAACCTATAATGACCTCAACAAGGCCTAGGAGATTGGTCTCTTGGAGTCTGAGATCTCTGGTTGAGGTAATGATCACCTGCCCAATCAGGGAATCTCACCTGTGGATATATTGAGGAGTGTCAGGGCTCTGAGCATTCCATATTCTTATCCTGAACCAAACTTAGGAGTGGAATTGAGTTTATAAATAAATAGGAATCCAGTGAAGGGACACTGGCCTCTGAGGAAGCGTTTTAAGATTTGAAGGAGTTCACAGAGATGGGGAGGGACGAAGCCATGGTGGGATTTGAAAAAAAGATGAGAATTTTAAAACTGAGGCATTGCTTAACTGGAAGCCAAGATAAATGAGTGAGCAGTGGGGTAACAGGTGAAAAGAATTTGCTGCAGCTTTGGGTACAAACAGCTGAGTTTTAAACCATTAAATGGGGAGCTCACCCCTAAGACAAAGGGAATTTGTTTAGATGCTTTTTCTAAAACTGTCTCTTGAAGACAGATCCTGTAAGACTAAATGAATCATAAAGATCATTGCTATGCATGTGTGTTCTGTGGATAGACTTTGCTGCTGGGGGACACATTCACCAAACTAGTCTTACAAAGCAACTACAATGCTACATTTCAGCACGGTCCAATCACCCTCACTGGGTGTCCTACCAAATATCGAGAAATTTTAAGTGACTTTTATCACAAAAACGCAATGGGAAATTCATTCACTAAGCCCTTTGCTTTTGCACACTGCAGAATGTTTCAAATTGGTTAAATAACTAATGTCATGAATCACCCAGATACACTTCCATTGAAAGACAATGGAAGTTGAATTGTAATAAGTCTTTGGAGGCAGCAGTCTGGTCACCAAAATCCATTTAATTACAAACTCTAACACCAGTATACAGAGTGCTATCAGTCAGCAGTGTATTGCCAGGGGTGTCAGAGGAACTGCCACTCCCTGTTAAGTAGAAGGTGAAGATTCCCTGACTGGCCCATCAATTGGATCCTTAATCAGGGAGTTCATACTTCAATAGGCCAACCTCAATGACCTGATTGAACTCATTAGCACAGGCTGCTTCTTTAATGGATAGCTGATTCACAACACCAGTTTATTCTTATATAAAGTGGATTTTCTCTCTTGGAAAAAAGAAGAGGCCATTCAGCCCCTTGAGGCTATTTCACCATTCACTAGTTCTATAAAATCATCAGGCAATCTATGCTTATAGACAGAATTACATCATAAGAAATTCACATAGTAATTGATATTAGAGAAGATACACGAGTGGTTAAAATCTCACACTGGAAGACTGTTACAGTGAAATGTTTTTGTTGGGAGCCTATTTCATGTACCCTTCTATATAGGAAATATTCTCCTGACATCGAGTCACACTACAGGATTGTCAATTTTGTCCTTGAATCTTCTAAAGAACAAAGAACAATACAACACAGGAAACAGGCCCTTCGGCCCCTCCAAGCCTGTGCTGCTCATTGGTCCAACTAGACCATTTTTCTGTATCCCTCCATTCCCAGTTTGCTCATGTGACTATCCAGATAAATCTTAAATGATCCCAGTGTGTCCGCCTCCACCGCTCTGCTTGCATTCCAGGCACCATCAACCTCTGTTTAAAATATATCCCTCTGATATCTCAGATAAATCTCGCTTTCCTCACCTTGAACCTGTGACCCCAGTGATTGTCACCTCTGATCTGGGAAAAAGCTTCCCACTGTTCACCCTATCTATACCCCTCATAATTTTATGCACCTCTATTAGGTCTCCCCTCATTCTTTGTCATTCCAGAGAGAACAACCCCAGTTTACCCAATCTCTCCTCAGCTAAGACCCATCATATGAGGCACCATCCTGGTAAACCTTCTCTGCACTCTCTCCAAAAGATCCACGTCCTTCTGGTACTGTGGTGATCAGAACTGGACGTGTTACTCCAAATATGGCCTAACCAACATTCTATACAGCTGTAACATCAGACGTTAATTTTTATACTCTATACCCCATCCTATAAAGGCAAGCATGGCGTATGCCTTCTTCACCTGTGCTGCCACCTTCAAGGATCTATGGACTTGCACACCCAGGTCCCGCTGTGCGTCTATACTTTTGATGATTCTGCCATTTATTGTATTGCTTCCCCCTACATTAGTCCTACCAAAATGCGTCACTTTGCATTTATCTGGATTAAATTCCATCTGCCATTTCTCCACCCAGTTTTCCTGCCTATCTATATCCTGCTGTATTCTTTGACAATGTTCATCGCTATCCGCAAGTCCAGCCATCTTCATGTCATCCACAACCTAATAGCTTTTTGTAACAGATTAAACTAAATAATCTTGACAATTCATTTTATCCATGCACCTTTCCATTCTGACTATTGGGATTATTTATTCCATTAATTGTTTCTCATTGATGGGCGCAAGTTCCATTTTGCATCTGTGATCATTGTCTTCTCCTCTTGCAGTCTATTGAATACTAATGAAATACCCACATGTTCCAGTGTTTATTTGCACATGTACAGATGCCAGAAGTTGTATCCAATTCACTTCATGAACTTGACAGTCTTAGTGTTGTTACTATTGCAAAAACTTGGGTCTTTCAATGCGCTCATTTATGATCTGGTATCTTCAGAAAGGTATTAGGTAGTTGTAAAATCCCAGCTGGTTCATAATCCTTCAGAGGAGAGAATCTGCTGTAACTTGTGAATCTATTAGTCTCTGACACTGGTGATAATGAGCATGAGATCAACAATAAATTGCATTTACATATTTGTCTCTGGTAACTAATAGGGTGCATCAGTTCTGATGAAGGGTTATCAAAACATTGTCTCTATTCCTCTATCCACAGATATTGTCAGACCTGCTGACAACATCTGTGGATCCAGAGTTTTCTGTTTTTGTTTTGTCTACTCGATACCTTGATATCTATGATTGTCAAATGCTGAATGCAATATTATCACGCATTGCTCTGTGGGAGCCTCTGAGTCCAAAGGATAGGGATTCTCAATCCCTTTCAATGTCGAGGCTGACATTTCCCATGTGGTACCAAAGGAGTACTATACTGTTGGAGGCACTATCCTTTGTATAATGTGTGCCATCTCAGGTGGACCTAAAAGATCCCATGGCATTATTTGGAGATAAGGTACTGGAGTTCTCCCTGGTGGCCTAATGTTTATTCTGCAGTCATAAAATCATGGAATAGAACCATAGAATCCTACAGTGCAGAAGGAGGCCATTTGGCCCATCAAGCCTGCACTGACAACAATCCCACCCAGGTCCTATTCTGTTAACTGCATGCATTTATCCTGCTAATTCCCCTGACACTAACTAAGAGGCAATTTTGCATGGCCAATCCACCTAATCTGCACATCTTTGCAGTGTAGGAGAAAACTGGAGCACCTGGAGGAAACCCATGCAGATACAGGAAGAATGTGCAAACTTCACACAGACCATAACCTGAGGCCGGAATTGAAGCCAGGTCCCTGGTACTATGAGACAGCAGTGCTAACTACTGTGCCACCATGCTGTCCATCAACATCACAAAAAATAGATAATTTGCTAATAGTTACATTGCTGGTTGTGGGAGTTTGCTATGTACATATTGGCTTTACTTCAGAAATACTGTGTTGTTTGCAATGTGTTTTTGGGAAGTCCAGAGATAATAAAAGGCATTGTATAAATTCCAACCTTTCTTTCTGTAACACGAGTAGATTGTTGATATGCTGAAAACTCACGAGCAACTAAATGAGAACAATGCGAACAAAATAGCCAAAGCCCACATGCAGCACAATTATTATGTACAACTTGAAAGAAGTTTGACAGATTTCAGGCTTCCAAGTTAGTTCTAATAATATTGTTTGTACAACACTAAACCTTGTGGAAAAAAGTGTGTGTGTGTGTGTGTGTGTGTGTGTGTGTGTGTGTGTGTGTGTGTGTGTGTGTGTGTGTGTGTGTGATGACTGTGTTGCTGCATATTATTTTGACATTCTTGTTAACCCATTAAAAGCTATTTTACTTCAAAGACTTGGCTCCGTTAGAAGCCTATAGTTTAGGTTATTCATTATGAGAAAGGCTTGATGCTCCACTTATGCCTGTGACACTCATTAATTCTGACTTTTACACTCAACTGTATCATATATGTCCTCCTCCCCATTACTGCCACTTTAGTATCCCTGTCCAATAATTTATTTGTAGAGTGCATACCGTGAGCTAATTTATTACACAATTACATTGGACATACTCTGGTTAATTCTCTGCCCTGGTGACAAGAATGGTCCTTCCCTCCTTCATGTCTACATCTTGAAAAGGACATTGACAAGCTCGACAAGGGGCAATTTGCAATGGCTCTTACTCTATTGTAATACAAATGCTGACTGAATCTATAGCTCACAGTCCCATGCAGAGCTAACATGGTAGATAATGCTTCCAACTCATTTGTCTCATATTATGTGCGTGGATGCAATGAAAATCAAAGTGCGGAGGTTCAAACAAGAAATGTCACACCAGGAAGCAGCTGGTTAAAGCTCACATTCTCTCAAACATTACCACGTTAAATGGGATTGGAAGATGTGAATTTTTACTGTCCAGAATCTTGCTTTTACACTTAGTAATTCAACAGTATCATAATTGAGGTAGATTTGTTTATCAAAGAATGATCCACTTTCGAATAACTCCTTTCAGCAAAAGTGAAGCATGCAGAGACATAGGACATTTCAAAACTCAGAGGCATCTTTCAATGAACTACAAATTTCTATAAGTTTTGATTTTGATGTGACAGTGCTGCATGTTAAACCACATTTTTTTAAAAAAAATCAGTTTACAGCTGCACATTTATATGGCAAACTATTTCAAAAGCTTAAAAGGTGAATAAATTACCTGGTGTGGTACAGTGCTATAGAGACTAATGAGGTCCCATGTTTAAACCATGAATCTGTACTGAATTAACTTAGCTCAGCCGGAGTTGTCGTGTGAACACTACAATTGGAAAGCTTAATAGGAGCTCAGGAAGGGATTCAATCCCTAAAGCTTGTTTCACCTTTCAGTGAGATCCTAGATGATCTGTGACCTAACTCCACAAACCCATTTTGCCCCAGCTGGACTGAAAATTCCAAGGAAAGGCAATCTCTGTCAGATTATCATTCAGTAAGAATTTAGCAACACCAATTATTAATCCAACCGAACACTGTACTTGCCTGAGGAAGACACAAGAGTGTTGAAAGCTCGCTTTTTTACTATCAAATAAATCGGTTGGATTAATAATTGGTGTTGCTAAATTCTTACTGAGTTCTTACCACCCCAATCCAACGCCGGCATCTTTACATCAAGACTATCATTCCACATTAATTTTTTGTTAACCTTGCATTGGAGCTCCACATTTCTGGTCTGGACATTCCAAACAAGAAGTCTCACAACACCAAGTTAAAGTCCAACAGATTTGTTTGGTAGGACAACCTTTTAGAGTATTACTTCATCTTCTCCTGAAGAAGGGTCAAATGAGCTCCTTCTACACAGTAGGGATTCTGTTGTGATGATGCTGGTACTTTCTTTCTTTCTGTCTTCTCTTTACTTTTTCTGGGATTGATTATTAAAAGCAAACTATTTCTTCTGGTTTGGGAGTCTAGGACAAGGGGGTATAGGCACTGAACAACCGATCCCTGAATGATCATACTCCAGACAAAGCCCTCCAAGATATGCCATAAGATCTCTCAGAGGTGTCAATTCATTGACCACACACAAATTGCCTGGGAATTTTGGACTTGTGTTGGGCAATTCCCGTTGTTCACAACCCTCTGAAAAAGTCTCCAAATTCAATTTGGAGATTTCAGAAGGTTCTAACTTACCTGGAGAATTACCCATTAGGTGTTAGATAGAAAATAAATGGTTTGAAATCTTGGGAAATTGTATATAATCACTCACATTGACCCATTCCCCTGAATCCTGTTTTTAGATGCAGAAATGCGGATACGGAGACTGGGAGAAATCAGTGCTCTATTTCAAATGGGATCCATTGCATGTATCTGTAATGCCAGACATGATCTTAACAACTCACTTAGAAATTGGCAGCTCTTTCAGTGCCACCTGTACTATGTGAAGTGTCAGTGTAGATTATATACTCAAGTCCTGGACTGCACTTCAATTTCACAGTGCTGTAACTCAGAGGTGAGTGTGCAACTAACCAAGGCAAGCTGACAATTTCTAATCTCCCAGAGGTAGAGTTCTCAGAATAGATTACAGAGCCACACTCCGGGTTTCAACCTCACAACATCAATTTCAAAGAGGACTTTGGACGAGGACAGTATTATGCAAGACTGTGATGCTCCACATGACTGCCTTAACTGCATTCGTTGCTATTTTGATTTGGGCAGACAGGATAACAAAGACCAAGAGGCTTGGCACAAGTGGAAAGGACGTTAACCTAAGTCAATATCTTCAGAAGAGAAAGGAAGAAACAGAATGCCGAGGAACAAACAAATACAAATAACTACTATCAGCGATAGTGATGTTACAGTAGGATGCTGTCACTTTCCCAAGTGACTGAAGCTGGGAAAGGCTGATGCGTTCCCTGTGGTCAGCTTATAGACTGCCTTTGGCATTCTCTCTTCCACCTTCTTCTCTCGGGAAAAAGAAACAAAACTCTGAAATCACGTACCAACCCAAGCTTCTTCCCTGCTGCCCGTTTTGAGTAGACTTACCACACATTAAGTTGATCTTTCTCCACACCCTAGCTATGGCTGTAGCGCTACATTCTGCACCCTATCTCCCCTTTCTTTCTCTTACAGATTACAAAAAAATCAAATACAGATTACCCCCGGTTAGCAAATTACAACATTATGCTCACGTCCACATTGGATATATAATCCTTAACTCAACACTGGAGTGTAGTTTATTGGCAGCAACATACTGCTTGATTTGATTTGATTTGAGTTATTATTATCTGTATTTGCATACAGTGAAAAGTATTGTTTCTTGTGCACTATACAGACAAAGCATACTGCTCATAGAGTACATAGGGAGGAGGAGAGAGTGCAAAATGTAGTATTACAGTCATAGCTAATGTGTAGAGAAAGATCAAATTTATATAAGTTAGATCCATTCAAAATCTGACAGTGACAGGGAAAAAGCTGTTCTTGAGTTGGTTGGTACGTGACCTCAGACTTTTGTACCTTTTTCCCGATCGGAGAAGATAGGATGCACAGGGTCCTAATTTCTGTAACATTGCAGAAAGATGCTTGCACAGTGGTAGTCAAAATTTTAAGGGGTTAGTTTGCTGGCGATTAGTGGGTGAATTAATAATTCGCCTTGAGATGTGAAAGAGATTTTGGTGGGAATAGAATGGATGACCTTTGATGTTAGTTTGATGTTGTTTGGTATGTTGAAAAATTTACCCTGAACTGAATGATCAAGATGTAATGCCTTGAGCAGAAACGTACCTCAGCTCAGAATAGCATCTTGGATGTACCGGTAATCTTGTAATAGCAAGGATTGAGTTCCTTGGTTGAGCTTTCTTTAGAATCCCTACAGTACAGAAGAAGGCCATTCAGCCCATTGAGTCTGCACCAACAACAATCCCTCCCAGGCTTTATGTCCATAATCCTATGTATTTACACTGCTAATCACCCTGACATTAAGGGACAGTTTATTATGGCCAATCAACCTAAGCTGTACACCTTTGGAATGTGGAAAGAAACCGGAGCACCCAGAGGAAATCCATGCTGACACAGGGAGAACATGCAAACTCCACGCAAACAAGTCCAGACTTGAACGTGAGGTAGCAGTGTAAATCACTGTGCTAACGTGCTGCCCATACTGTGTTTTCCAGAAGATCTTTATTCAGGGATCTGGATAAGTTGCATTAGAGAGAAGTCTTCATGTAGGAGCTCAATAAGGTTTACAGTAGTTAAAATAAATGTAAGAAGATAAATACATAAGGTGTCAGATGAAGTTAGAAAAAGAGGAAGATAAGTGAGGAAGAAAGAAGCTTGCAGATTACAGGAGGGAACAGGAGACGGTGACAAATGAAACATTTTTCTCTATAATGTATCATGATAATTGCTTCTCTCTTTCTGTCAGATACAAATGGGGTGAAATAGCAAGGCTTACTCACGGAAAATGGTCCAGCTCACCTAGATACAATAACCACAGAATATAAATCCAGGGGTGGATTTCCAATTTATTGCCCAAATATAAAACAACTCCTAGAATATCCCGTAAATTCTGAAACTGCCTAATTTCTGCTTCCAACGAAACCAATCTGTATTGATATGTTGTACATTTACACTGTTGTGTCTGAGCCCATAATGGAAATATGAGCATTTTATTTTAAAGTTTATTTATAAGTCACAAGTAGGCTTACATTAACACTGCTATGAAATTATTGTTAAAAAATCCCCTAGTCCCCACACTCCGACAGCTGTTCAGGTGCAGCGAGGGGGTATTTAGCATGACCATTACACCTAACCAACATGTCCTTTGGACTGTGCTGGAAAACTGGAAACCCATGCAGGTACGAGAAGAATGTGCATACTCTGCACAGACAGTGACCCAAGCTGGGAATCCAACCCAGGTCCTTGGCGCTGAGAGGCAGCAGTGCTAATCACTGTGCCACCATACTGTCCACATATACACGTGCATTTAAAAGGCAGATATTTAATGCAATTTATTCCAATTATTCTTTGATAAATATTTCCTCTTCTCTTCTGCTTGCAATGAATAGTTCTACATGAAGCCATCAAAGAGTGACAGATAGTATGGTGTCAAAGCCATGGTTTAGTAATTTCATTGTCACCTGAAGTTGAGGAAGATAGAACATCGTATAATCAGTCACAACAATGTAGCAACGTGGGTTTTCTGTGAAATCCCCGGAGGGGCTCAAAGAAAGGACAAAGAAAATTACAGCACAGGAACAGGCCCTTCAGCCCTCCAAGCCTGCACCGACCATCCTGCCCATGTGAACTAAAGCCCCCTACCCTTCCAGGGACCATGTCCCTCTATTCTCATCTTATTCATGTATTTGTCAAGAAGCTTCTTAAATGTCACTATCAAATCTGCTTCCACTACCAGCAGTGAGTCCCCGGCACCCATCACCCTCTGCGTAAAAAAACATGCCTTGTGCATCTCCTTTAAACCTTGTCCCTCACACCTCAAACCTGTGCCCCTGAGTAATTGACTCTTCCATCCGGGGAAAAAAGCTTCTGACTATCCACTCTGTCCATGCCCCTCCTAATTTAATAGGTCTCCCCTCAATCTCCATCATTGCAGTGAGAACAAATCAATTTTCTCCAATCTGTCCTCATAGCTAATGCCCTCCAGACAGGTAATATCCTGGTAAATCTTTCCTGTACCTTCTCCAAAGCCTCCACGTTCTTCTGGTAATGTAGCGACCAGAATTGAATACTATATTCCAAGTGCAGCCTAGATAAGGTTTCATAAAGCTGCAACATGACTTGCCAATTTTTAAACTCAGTGCCCTGGCCGATGAAGGCTAGCTTGCTGTATGCCTTCTTGACCGCCTTCTCCACCTGCATTGCCAATTTCAGTGACCTGTATACCTGTACACGCTCACTACAAATTACCCAGCTTTGATCAGTAAAGGCTGAGTCACAATGAGTGAGAACTTGCTGATAGGTATCCTCTTGAAACTTTTGAGCTTCAGGGAAGTATTAAGCATAAAAATTCTAGAAGAAAACAGATTCTTGGATGTCAATAATACAGTGAAACTGCTGAGCACTATTTCACATTGAAACCTTAAAGTGACAAAAGAGAAATTCAGAACTTTTGTCAGGCAGCCCTTTTCCCTGCAAAAGAGTGGTAAATGTCTGGATTTTGCTTAACAGAAACCAAAACTCTAGAATCGTTTAGGAATCAATTGATATCATGATTGGAAGATTGTAGCTTTCTATGGCAGAATGAATCGAATGGACTGTGAACTTTCATCCCCAATATCTAGTTCTATTGATTTATGCCTAAAATAGGGATAGATTTTCCATTCAACTATTACTGGTGGAAAAGGGAACAAATCTGCTCCCCAAACCTACAGGCTTGGTCCCTGAACCAAATTGAGCTTCAGCCCATTCTTTCTACCTTTGGACTCTTGCAGCTAAAGCTAAACTTCAGATTTTTACAAGTCCTGGGGCTATAGGCCTGTTAATGGGGTCTCCCCTGGTAAAGGGACTGAATGTGTTTTCAGGCTTCCATAGGTGTCATATGTTCTTCTCCTTGAACTGACCACAAAGCCCATAGCAGGAGATCAATCTGCCTGTTGGGTGATAGCCCTCCAACCCACTTTGTGATTGCATTGGGGTGGAGAGATGCAGTCATAGGTATTGTAACAGGAAGCGTCCTCAAAACAACACTGGCAGGATCTGGGAGCCAACTGCTAATTTCCGCCAGAGTGAGACAATGGCCTGGTGATATTATCATAGAATTGCTACAGTGCAGAAGGAGGCCATTTGGTCCATCAAGCCTGCACCGACAATAATCCCACCCAGGCCCTCTCCCCGTAACCCCATGTTTTTACCTTGCTAATGCCCTTGATGTTAAGGGACAATTTAATGTGGTCACTCAACAAAACTTCACATCTTTGCACTGCAGGAGGAAACTGGAGCACTTAGAACATAGAACATAGAACATTACAGCGCAATACAGGCCCTTTGGCCCTTGATGTTGCGCCGACCAGTGGACCCTCTAACCTAAACTATTCCAATATCATCCATATGCCTATCCACCGAACATTTGAATGCCCTTAAAGTAGGCGAGTCCACAACTGCTGCAGGCAGGGCATTCCACGCCCTCACCACCCTCTGTGTAAAGAACCTGCCTCTGACATCTGTCCTATAACTACCACCTCTTAATTTAAAGTTATGTCCCCTCGTGTTGGTCATCACTTGGAGGAAACCAGGTAGACATGAGGAGAATGTGCAGGTTCCATGCAGGGAGTGACCCAGTTGAACCTGGGTCCTTGGCACTGTGAGGCAGCAGTGCTAACCACTGTACTATCATGCCACCCCACTGGACTATTATCCAGAAACTCGAATGACAAATGGTGGAATTTGAATTCAATAAAAATCTAGAATTGAAAAGACCATGAAATTAAGGACAACTAGGGATGGGCAATAAATGCTGGCCAGCCAGTGATGCCCATGTCCCATGAATAAAAAAAGACATCAACCTTGTGTTTCTTTAGTGCTGATGACCATATTGAGGAGGATTGCAAAGTGCTGTTTCCCCAATGTGTATTTTTGAAAATAAATCATTCAAGTAAAGCTTCTCTCCCAATTTGTCATCTGAGTTGCAGAACTCAATCACAAAATCAAGCATATTGAGTTTGCTGCATGATGAGTTAATGGGTTTCTATATGATGAACACAGAAATTTCTTTTACTTGCTATGGAACAAATTGCCCCAAACTTGTGTAACGCATCCAAAAGATCATGATGTCCTAAGCGCAAGTCAAACTTCTATGTTCCGTTGCATTAGTTTAAAAACATTGTACCTGAACTGTTCCCAATCACCACACTCTTTCAATCCCTCTCTGATGGAATCATCATTGGGGAGGTTCTGAGAATTGCGTTTATTTGAAAGCTTTTTTGCAAGGTGACAAACACTCCAGGATTTTGACAAATAGTCATCTGGACTCAAAACATCAGCTCTTTTCTCTCCTTACAGATGCTGCCAGACTTACTGAGATTTTCCAGCATTTTCTCTTTTGCTCTCAGGATTGGTCTCAAGTCTCAGAACATTAGGAAAACAGTTGAGATTGTTCAAGCAAGTGCTGTCCAATCATGGAATCACACCTGACATTAGACATGGCATTCAAATCAATAAATTTGTTGGTTTATTGTGTTTCCCACCATCCTAAAAATTGAGGCAAATAGTACATTCAACCACAGTTGACAGCCCTACATCAAAGGGGAGGGGTTACAAAAAAATTAAACTGGCTCTTTGAGCAAAAAAACAGTAATTGGCACATTATAAAAGCATTTGATAATGTTGTGAAGTTGAATTTGTGAAATGTGATCCCTATAAAAGCTGGTTTTGTGTCAATGCTTGGATGTTTAAAATGCAGATGCCTACAGGGTACACAGAGTGTGACATTTGTAACAAGGACCAAGCATCAGGGTTGCCTTGGTAACAGGCTTTGCAGGCTTTTGAGTTTTGACAGCTTGTAGGTTTAAAGAAGACATTCATCTTTTAGGGTCATACCAAATTTGAATTTGTGGTTGTTGATAACGTCAGACCAATTTTGGCGTAGGAAAATTGATTGGTCATCATAGTTATAGAGAGGAATTCAGCTGCCTGCCTGGCATTCAACTGAAGAGCGGCCACTTCTCAACAACTATAGAGGGAAAGGACAGCTCCCTGACAGCTTTAAATATCTATCAAGATAACTCTCCATTTATCTAATGAAGGGTACCAAATCAGAAAGAGTTTAGAGACAGCAGAATCAATGGGAAAATTCCAAAAGTTTTCCCAAGCCACAAAACATGGTTGTATATTTTTTGAAAGAGACTAAATTCTGTTTTTTTTGGTAATGAATAGACCTTGTATTTATTTGAACAGCATTCCAGTGAAACCTTACTTGAGACGATGTTTTACTTGTTCAGTTAAAGATCCCTGTTGTTTAAATAAATAAGTTGTTAATTATTCACTTAAAGTGAATGTTGTGTCTTTCTGCTAATGCACCTCTAAATGTTAATGAAGAACAGTTAACACCTTCCCAACACTTTTACCAGATGATGAAGCGACGGATTTGTCTTTGGGGGATTTGACATGGTTTCTCAAGAGAAGATCAATCTTTGCTTCATAACAATAATGTTTTATTTAATTAATTTACTGGGGAACTACCTGCTTACCCAAGTTAATGATGCCGTATTGCTTCTGTATTCACATTCAATTGCTTAAACTTAGGTTGCCCAGGGGTAGTGGATTAAAACTGTGCTTAAATTATTATATTTATGTTGATCATCTTTGTATTAATCAAACTGCACCATGTTCTTAAATAAATGTCACAGAATATTTTTTAAAAGCAAATCACCTTCATGATATCTGAGTCAGGCTCAACCTGGAGCTGCAGCGTTGTACACTAATGGATGGATGAATGAATAACTTGTGTGCTCATTCTTATTTTGATTTCCCCTGTGCTCCCTGTGCCACATTTTCTCAAAGCGGTTTGAGCAGAACCAGCAATATGTTGTGAAAACCACGCCCTCCTATTCTTTTGGCGCACTTCTCCACACTCCACTTAAATTATATATGACGGTATGAATATAGCAGACCAAACAGAAAAGGGCCATCTGCACACAGCACTTGTTCAAGTGACAGCAGATGCCAGTCCAGATGACACTCCTGAAAGGTGTTTAATGACTTGTAACGGCTTCACTGCAGCAAAGTAATGTCAATGATTATCTTACAGTTAATTACCAAAATTGATCCTCTTTAGTTTCTGCTATTCATCAATAACAAATTATTCTTCTTTCTACCTGTTGTCCTGTTCCTCAGCAACACTGCTCTGCCAATCTGATATCACTACAGCAGCTCTGCCCACACAGCCGGCGCTATGAGTGAGGCAACTTAAAAACATCAGAAAAGTTAAGGATGGTTGAGTCCTTTCAGCTGGCTGTAGCTTATTCCTCTGGAGCAGGATTTTCCAATCCTTTCTTTGGATATGACTGATTTTGGATAACATGAGGCATATAGGGCGTATGCACAATTCCCTGCAACTCCCTGGCACATATCGGAATGTTACCTCCCTGAGATGTGGCTGAATCTGAATGGATTTCCGGCAGCTTCACCTCCTTTCCACATTGTTGGTGTGAAGCAGGTGAGAATTCTGTACTGTACTTGGGCGAACTAAAAAGAAGAGATAATTTGGGACCAGTTGTAGCTGTCCATCCATTATTTGACAACCCTTCCTAAAGCAGCAAACTCAGGCACCCAAAGGAACACGGACAGCAGACGCATGGGAACACAGCCACCTCCATGTTCCCTTCCAAGTCACATCCCACCCGAACAGGAAAACATATTGCTACTCCTTTAATGCCAATGAATCAAAATCGAGGAACCTAATATCACATGGATATTTCTATACCATATGGACTCAGTGATTCAGGAAGATGGCTCAATATCACCTCAAGATTCAGGAAGAGGGTGTTAGGAATGGACAATAAATGCGACTTTTTTTGCCAGTGACTCTGTGAATAAAAATATAGAAAATAGGAGCAGGAGGAGGCCATTTGGTCCTTTGACCTGCTCTGCCATTCGTTACGATCATGGTTGATCATCCAACTCAATAATCAAATCTTGGTTTCTCTCCATAACTTTTGATCCCTTTCACCCCAAGTGCTATATCCAGCTGCCTCTTGAATACGTTCAACGTTTGGGCATCAACTATTTCCTGTGGTAATGAATTCCACAGGCTCACCAATCTTTGGGTGAAAAAATGTCTCCTCATCGCTGTCCTAAATGACCTACCCCAATTTTCAGACTGTGACCCCTAGTTCTGGACTCCCCCACCATCGGGAACATCTTCCCTGCACCTACCCTGTCTAGTCCTGTTAGAATTTTATAAGTCCCTATGAAATCTCCCCTCATTTGTCTGAACTCCAGCGAAAACAATCTTAATCTAGTCAACCTCTCCTCATACATCCTGCAAACCCCGGAATCATCCTGGTAAACCTTTGTTGCAATCCCTTAAGAGCAATAAATTATGTTGCCAACGGTATCAATACTATAACACATGTTGGAGAAGAAGTTGTTGTAATTGCCCACTGGGTAACTAAGGAAGAGAAGGTTTATCCTTTAAGCATTAGTGAATTTTTAACAATATGATTACTCACCATTGTAAGCTGTCTATCTTATTTTAAGGATGATATCCACTGGTTTGAGCTGATTCTTGACCTACAGACCTTTGGGGGTACATGATGCAGGATGTCTCTCGAGGGCAGTGGCATCGGAAGTGCAAGATTTGCTTTCTTGTCTTTCCTTCTCTACCACTGGGGAACGTGATGGGACTTCATGGTATTATCACTAGACAATTAATCCAGAAACTCAACAAATGCTCTGGGGATTATAGTAACCTCCAGGATGTTGATCATGGGAGATTCAGTGAATGTCAAGGGGAGGTGATTCTTGGAGATGGGCATTACGAGTCACTGGTGTAGTGTGAACGTAACTTGCTACTTAACCAAGTCTGAATATTGCCCAGGTCTTGCTGCATAAGAGCAAAGTCTACTTCAGTATCTGAGGAATCACAAATGATAATGAACATTGAGGAATCAACAGTGAACATCCCAAATTCTGACTTTTGACAGAAGGAAGATCATTGATGGAAAACGCTATCATCTCAGTCACCCCTGTGCCAAGACTAAACTTTCTCCATAGATATGTATGATTTGTGGTTTGTGATGCCTGTAGCATTGCTGCCCATTCTGCAACAGATTTGCAAGCACCCAACTGCTAGGCAGATACAGTATAATGTGGATAACAGTGAGGTTATCTATTTTGGTAGCAAAAATAGGAAGGCAGATTATTATCTGAATGGCTATAAATTAAGAGAGGGGAATGTACATTGAGACTTGCATTTCTACATACACCAATTGCTGAAGGTAAACATGCACATTCTCCCTGCATCTGTGTGGGTTTCCTCTGGGTACTTCAGCTTCCTCCCACAGTCCAAAGATGCACAGGTTAGGTGGGTTAGTGAAATATATATGTGGGGTTTACATGGAAAAAGCAGAGAGGTGGGCCTATGTAAAATGCTGTGTTGGAGAGATGGTGCAGACATGATAGGCCAAATGATCATCTTCTACACTGTAAAGATTCTATGGTTTTATGGTTCTGTAGGTGCATCAGATAGTGAAGAAAGACCAATGGTTTCTTGGCATCCATAGCAGGAGGATTTGATACAGGAGCAGGGTTATCTTGCTGCAATTTTGTAAGGCCTTGGTGAAACCACACCTGGAATATTTTGTGCGGTTTTGGTCTTATCTGAGAAAGGATTTTCTTATTCCAGGTAGAGTGCAGAGAAGATTTACCAGACTAATTCCAAGATGGTGAGACTGATGTATGAGGAGGGATTGAATCAACTCGGATTATATTCCCTTGAGTTCACAAGAACTCATAGAAACCTATGAAATCCTAATGGGATTAGATAGAGTTGATGCAGGGTGCAGCCAGAGAGCCAGTATTGTACGTATCTCGGGGCTGGCCAGCGATTGGGAGGCCAACAGATAGGAGCTACAGTGCATGCGCCAATCTCGGAGTTGTCAGATTGGCACATGCGCAATGGCCCACTCAAAACTATGCTGCCGACTTGTTCTGCGGGAATAGGATCTGCCCCCACCATTTCAATAGGATTTATGCTAGTGCACCCTGTAGTGCACAGTGTGGGAGATCTATCTCTGCACTCCCACTGAAAAAAAAGCATGATTTAGTCTAATCTTCATGCAAGTTCAACATTTTTTTGGGAGAATGGCCCCCATTTTATATTTTCAAGAGGAAGTCAGATATCGATATGCTTCACCCAAAGAGCTATCAAAGGATATGGGGGGAAATGGTATCAGGCTATTGCATTGGAAGATGAACCATGATCATAATGAATGGCAGAGTAGGTTTGAAGGGTTGAATGGCCTTCTCCTGCTACTATTTTTCACATTTCTATGACCCAGTAAGGATTCTTCAATCTGATTGGTTGAGGAGGCACATGCCACTGATTCCCTGCAGAGGGTGCTGTACTGTTTTGGTTCACTCCTTACAGAGAGTTTTAGTGCAAATGGCCACAGAATGTGTCTCAACAAAAGTTTAACTAGAATAAACAGCAAACGCTGCTCATTCTCCACTAACCCTCAAACCCAAATACATGATTAAGAATGTGCTACAAAAATTTATATTAATATTTACCGTGTGGAAGCATGTCTTTTTTTTTGTATATATTGATGCATAAGATCTCTTGCTGTGTTTATTTATTGAAGACCAATAAACTGCTGCGTATCACTGTTGACTCTTTCAATTTACATTGATATTCACTTTATTTTCTTTCTAACAAAATTAAAACAAAATTACCTCTGTCACACGGGTCTCAAAGTAATTTTTACAATCCATTGGAACTCACTCGATGAAAATCCGTTTTAATTCAATGAGGCAAAACAAATCATGCCGTCATATTCTCTTTCCGTGGAAAATCATAAGTGCTTGGCTTATTTTTAAGTAAAACTATTTTAAAATAGAGATACAACCAGAGAAGCAAAGTGATGACACAGTGATTAGCACTGCTGCCTCAAAGTGCCAGGTTCGATTCCCGGTTTGGGTCACAATCTGTGTGGAGTCCACATGTTCTCCTCATGTCTGCATGGGTTTCCTCCGGGCGCTCCCATTTTCTCCCACAGTCCAAGGATATGTAAGGTGGAGGGGATTGACCATGCTAAATGTGTATATCAAGCCTGGCAGTCCAGTCCAGCATTGTGGGAGTGCTGTTCTGTCAGAAGTGCCATTTTCAGAAGTGCTGTTGATGTAGAAGATCCCTTGGCATTCTGGTGAGATGGTGGTAGAGCGGTAATGTTGATCTTGGCATTGATATCCACATTCTGCGATAGAATTAAAAAAAGACTATTCTGAAGAAGAACAGCAGCCAATGTTTATCTCTTAATTAACATCACAAAAAATAACCTGGACATTGTCACATTGCTGCGTGTAAATTAGCTGTCATGTTTCCAACATTATAGCAATGGTTACACTTTTTAAAAAGTGTTTCATTGGCTGTAAAGCGCTTCAATGATTGTGAAAAACTCCATATGAATGCAAGTCTTTCTTTAGAACATTCTGATGAGTTAACACATCCTTCTATTCCAGAAACTGACCCGCCTGCTTTCAAAATTCCTGTTCTGAGTGAGGGCCACATCCCTTTCCCTTGGAAATCAATCAATAAGTTGAAGGTGCGAGAGTTGGGGGGCCTTGTAGTTTGGGATATGATTGTTGATGTACCCTATCTTAAATGGGACAGGAAACATGTGGATTCACATACAGAAAGTACACAACTCAGAGTCTGAGCATGTCCTTATGAAATCCTGGCTAGTGTCACTTGATAGTGTTGTTGATTGCACCTTCCATCATTTTGCTGATGATGAAGTAACTATCTGCACTGGATTTCTCCTCTTTGTGGATACCACACAACTGGGCAACTTTCCACATCACTAGGAGATTCTCTGTTGTTGTTGTTGCAGTGGTGTAGCTTATCTAGGGGCATGGTTAATGCTAGAACATGTGTCTTTGGATGTTGTTGGGGTGTGTAGACTTTATTGATATCACTTAGTTTTAATTCAAGTTCATTTATTAGTGTCACAAACAGGTTTATAATAACACTGCAATGAAATTGCTATAAAAATTGAGTGAGTCGAATTAACTTGTGTGATGCTGGGGATCTCAAGAGGCAGATGAGGTGAATCCCCCTCACCCTCCCGTCCGCCCCTCCCCTAACCCCCCAAACCCCTCTCCATATATGAAGGTTTATGGTACAATAATCTCAATTATGTGAACTGGAGTTTTCAGATGAATCAGGAAAACTTGTTATGGTCGATGGAGATAAGATTGGGTTCTTTCTAAAACTGGATCACATATACAACATAGTCATTTGATAATTATTACTATTTAATTTATTATTATTTAACTTATTACTATTTGCCCCAATTTATAATTAAGAGGAATACTGATCAGATCACCTGACTTGAATCGATCCATATCATTGTCAAGCATGAAGAACATAAAGTGGAAATAAATTAGAATTTTTTTCCTTATATCATGGGTGCATTAGATCAACGATACTGGCCAGTGAGCAAAGAATAAAAAATATACAGACTTGATGAAACCACTTGAGGTTGTTATTTGATTCAGGGACAGGAAGCCATAAAGGTAGTTATGATTATGATTTTGGAAAAAATGAAATGGATCCATCAGGAAATGGATAACATCTGGGAACGTATTTGTGCAAGAATTAATGTCCTAGCAAAGAGGGGCCAGATTATATGGTACATTATATTCTGCCTGATTAAATGACCTGCTGCTTCCAAAGGACTTCCCCTACAGCCACCACTCTACATGGGCTTGTGGATTGTATTGATATGTAAACACCATGTTCAGAGATTAAGTTTAATGTGGTGCTGGAATTTGGAATCTGGATGGTACTTGTAGAGCCAGAATAAAAACCTAGAAATTTGACAGGGGTGTTAAATGGCAGAGAAATGGTCCCATGTTGTGATGGTACATTGAATGAACGGTAATGGATCAATGGCACAGCAGTTAGCACTGCTGCCTCACAGCTCCAGAGACCAGGTTCGATTCCCGGTTAGGGTGACTATCTGTGTGGAATTTGTATGCTCTCCCTGTGTCTGCATGGCTTTCCTCTGGGTGCTCCAATTTCCTCCCACAGTCCATGTACGTGTGGGTTAGGTGAATTGGCCATGCTAAATTCTCCCTCAGTGTACCTGAACAGGTGCTGGACTGTGGTGACTAGAGGATTTTTACAGTAACTTCATCGCAGTGTGAATGTAAACCTACTTGTGACTAATAAATAAACTTACTTACTGGTTTCCGTTATCTATATTTGTCTTTCAGTAAAATATCGAATTCTGTGATTGATTATACTCGCTTTAAACCAATTAACCTACTGGAAAATCTGTCCTGTTTGGTTTTTATAAGAAATGAGGCTAGTCAAGTTAGACCAGCTATTTAGTAAGATCATGACCAATCTTTCACCTTAATTTTTCCTTCCTGCACTATCCCCTAATTCCCTTAGTATCCACAAATCTGTCATCCTCATGCTTTAACATATTCAATGCCTACAGCTCTCTGGGATAGTGAATTCCAAAGATTCACAACCCTCTGGGTGAAGAAATTTCTCTTCATTTCAATCCTAAGTGAGCTTTTATTCTGAGGCTGTGGCATTTTTAATGCAGATTGAATTGAGCTTCCTGCTTCCACCTCCTCTTAGGGTGCATGAGGATTGCGTAAGGAGAACAAGCAAAGTTAATAAAATGCCATCAAGCCTTCCTCCTCTGCCCCATGTCTGTGTTCTCAATGTAAGCGTCTCACATGAGCAGAGCAGCATGAGAGTGCACTTTCACCTGCATCTCACTTTAAACATTGATACTCTAAATCATTCATTCTCCCTTAGCGCGCGTGAGCCATTAAAAGGCTTCAGACTTTGTAATCAAACCAAATCAGTTCAGCAATATTAGTAAATATTCCACCGAGGTCAGGGGAGATCAGGCGCAAAGCATTGTGCACTACAGCAAGCTGAGCAATGCATAGCATTGTGCGACAGATTAAAGGAGCAGTCGATACAGCACATTCCTCACAATCAGATTGTATTATTGGAGCTGCCAGTACAGGGGAAAGAGAACTGATGAGATGGGCACTGGCCTTTGCGAGGAATGGCCCTGTTTGGTAGCATTCATGCCACCACACTCTAATGGACACTGCTTCTCCTCATCCTGCAGGCTGACATAAAGTCAATAAATATGTGACTGGTTCGAATATTAAAAAAAATGTGCTGGTTGAATCTATAACAAAACCACTGACTCATACTGGAGAAACAATAATTGACAAACACTTGGGTTTATGGGAACTAATTATTGCCATTCCAAGACTGTAATTACATTTATTGAATAGGTGTTATTGTCTTTAAATGAAAACACACAATGCTGGGTGAAACACATGCAAAACATTTATTGATTGCCCCAGTTCTCCATTTCATCTCAACTTTGTCTGACTCGCAACTTCTTATTGTGGTAGATCATATTTAGCTGCTCTATGCATTCAATGGCCAGAATTCTCTGACCTCGCCCGAAGCTGGGATTCACCAGTTTTTAATTTTTATTTATTTATTAGTGTCACAGTAGGTTCAGACTAACACTGCAATGAAGTTGCTATGGAAATTCCTTAGTCGTCACACTCTGGTGCCTGTTCGAATACACTAAGGGAGAATTTAGCCTGCATCCTAACCAGCATGGCTTTTGGACTGTGGGAGGAAATCGGAGCACTTGGAAGAAACCCATGCAGACAAGGGGAGAATGTGCATACTTCACTTAGACAGTGACCCAAGGCAGGGACCGAACTTGGGTCCTTGGCACTGTGAGGCAGTAGTGCTAACGACTGTGCCACCATGCCACCTGCTGCAGTGGACAGAGATTCGGGTGTGTGCCAACATTCTCCATTCTTGTCTGGCAGCGGTGGCGGGGTGGAGGAGACTGGGGAATTCCAACCAAGATCTGAATCAGACTGTTCTGACCAGCCCCAGTTGCTGCATGGGGTAATGATTGGGTGGATCCCCACTGTCGTGGTTTTGGGGGAGATGGGATAGGAATCCCAAAGTCAGGATCATTTTCGACCAATTATGGTGTCTCATTATCATAGTAGGAATGGAAACCAGGCTCCCAAAGCTAATGGACCAATAGCAAGGAGAAAGCTGTTCAAGATGGATGTCTCAGCACTCCTTAAAATCTTTAAGAATAGCTGCCAAGCCACGTCCGCGGGTAACAAATCCTCTACAGAGTGGCCTGTGGCCACTTGTTACACTGCGATGGGTGGGGGGGATGTTCAAATAGTAAGTTTTTGAGTACAGGATCCTGCACCTGCTGCCAGGAAAACATCTCTGCCTTTCGCCATGTCCCAGCCACTGCAGAGGGCCCTCCTGCGAATTGTTGGGGATGGGTATACCGAGACCATTTCTTGATTGGCTCAAGTGGGCGCCTAACGCTTGCAGGTAAATGTAAAGTTTATTTATTAGTCACAAGTAGGTTTATGTTAACATTGCAATGAAGTTATTGTGAAAATCCCTTAGTCACCACACCCCAACATCTGCTTGGATGCACTGAAGGAAAATTTAACACAGCCAATGCAACCTAATCAGCACATCTTTTGGTCTGTGGGAGGAAAACAGGACACCCGGTGGAAACCCACACAGACACAGGGAGAACATGCTGACTCTGCAGAGACGGTGTCCCAAGCTGGGAATTGAATTTATATCCCTGGCGCTGCAAGGCAGCAATGTGCCACCGTGGTGGGTAGGCTTGTGAAGCAGCTGTCTGGAAGATGGCCCAATCCCACCTGAATTAACAATTCAATCCATGTCTCTAGACCATGAGTCCACATCTCAGTATTACCAGCCCAGCAACATCAGCACACTGCTATTATTCCCAAAGATCATATCATTAGTTGCAATCAATAATCAAGGCAATTATGTGCTTAGCTGTAATCAATCATATTGCTGGAAAGCGAGATACAGAGTAATCATATAATCATGAGTGATCAATAGAAAACCCTTCAATGTCATTAAGGTTTGAAAGGTGATGTGGTTGAATTTAACCATCATTGTTTGGGTAACACACACACATCAGTTTTAGAGTTATATCATATCATTTCAGAGACTTTTATAAACAGTTAGTTATAAGTGTCGGCTCATTTTATGTTTCCAGTTTGAAAAGCTAAGATTGAGTAAATGAGCGATCCTAAAGATCTTTCAAAGTGCGGTGTAGTGACACAAAATAAAATGTTGCCCTGACTTAGACCTATTATAAATAATTACATATTTTTTGCTTGTTGCAAAATTGTCGAGAGATTCAAAGGTAACTGTAAAAAGGCAGTAATTGTAAAAGTAAGTGTTCTAATACTGCTGAACAGGGAACCATGCTGTATCTTTTAATGGAACTAATTGAATGTAGTAGAGGGAAGCAACCACTCGGGCTATGTGCTGCACACATCTTGACCAATCGACTGCTGTGTTGGACTGTATCACTAGGAAGTTCAAAGGTAGATTGCATTTCCTGCTCTGAATATTGAAGTTACAATATTCTTTTTATTCATTTTCATGGGATGTGGATGTCACTGGCTGGGCCAACCTTTATTACCCATCCCTAATTGCCCTCATTTTCAGGGGGCATTTGAGAATCAACCATATTGATGTGGATCTGGAGCCACATGTAGGCCAGACTGGGTAAGGACGGCAGATTTCCTTCCCTAAAGGAGGCTGGTGAACCAGACAAGTTTTTCCAATAATTGACAATGATTTCATAGCGGCAGGATTCTCCAATCCCGCCGGAAGCACAATCATCGCCTCACCAACCCCCCCCGCCACTAGTTTCCTACCAGTGTGGGGTGACATCAGTGGGAACGTCCATTAATAATGGCAGGATCAGAGAATCCCACCAGAGCAAACAATGTGTCACATCTTGCCGGTGGGAAGTGCATGGCTAGGGGGCTGGAGAAATTCACCCAGTATTTTTCTAATGCCAGATTTTTATTGAATTCAAATTTTGCCTTTTGCCATGGTGGGATTTGAACATTGTCTCTGGATTGCAAGTCCAGTCATAATTCCACTGTGCCTCTGCTTTCCCATGGCATCACTAGCATCACTAATTGGGCATTGAGCTAGCTGCAAAGCTAGAAATCTAAAGGACTTACACCTTCCTAAAGCCTGCTGAAAAAGACAGACATACAGAAACCATCTTGGATCAGCAGGCATTTTTGTTTGATATTTTCATAAATGAACGTTTACTCACATGATGGGCTCAAAGAATGATCATAGAAACAAGAAGAGGCCATTTTGCCTCTTGGATCTGTTCCACCATTCAATGAGATTATGGCTGACCAATATCTAACTCCATCCACCCATCTTGGCTTGTATCTTGACTAGACAGAGTTAATCAACCTCAATTAAAATTTTTATTCAACTATTAACTAATTTCTTTTCTTGGGGGAAAGTTTTGCATTTTGACTACCATTTGCATGAAGAAATTTTCTTTAGCTCTGTACTGAAATCATTGAATTGTAGAATTCCTACACTACAGAAGGTGCCGATGGGCCAAGCAAGTTTGCACCCATTCTCTGACAGAGTCATACCCAAACCAACACCAATATCCTTGCCCTATCTCAGTAACCCCAGAGATTTATCCTTCTAATCACCCTAAACTGCATATTTGGATGCTAAGGGACAATTTAGCATGGCCAATCCATCTAAACTGCACATCTTTGAACTGTGGAGGAAACTGGAGCATCTGGAGCAAATCCACAGGGACATGGAGAAAATGTGCAGACTCCACAGATAATGACCCAAGGCCAGAGTTGAACCCGAAGTGAGGCAACACTGCTAACTACCATGCCAATATTTAATTTTGGTTTTAAGATTAGAGCCTCAGTAGTAGACTTCCCTCTTCACCTAGCTTTTCAATTCCTTTTGGATTTTCAAAAATCTCCATCCAATTACCCTTAACTTTCTATATTCCAGGGAATGCAAGCCTTGTTGAGATAATCCCTCCTCATGCTCTAACCCTTGGAACCACCAGCAATTCTGGTGAATCTGCATAGTCTTCATTGCAAGGTGAATATATCTTTTCTGGTGTTCAGAACAGTGCACACTGAACAAAACACTAAAGCAATGAAAACCAAATCCCAATGTGAGTCACCGCTCTCAGGAGAGAAGAAATATCGAAGGTATTTTCTTTTAAGCAGAACCATGAAATTGTACAGAGGATGGAAATAGATCCACATCTCAGACACACAAGAGAACCTTTGTGCAATTTCAGCCTCAGAGCTTGGAGAGGCACCTGTCTCAGACTATAGTGTCGAGTCCTATTTTGATCAATTATTCCCGTTTTGTAGTGCACTGCCACTGACCATGTTCTTGAAAAGCACTTGATAAGTGGAGGAGTATTTCTGTGTGAGCGAGTGAGTTGAAATCCTACTCAGCAAATGGTAAAAATATATGTGAAATACAAAGTGAGGAAAGCTGTCATTGTGAATTCCATCAAATCGAGGCATTTTAAGAAGTTTTTTCCTCCCTCTTCCAGATATGAGGACATTTGTTTAGTTTGTGTTTAATAATAGATAACTCATTGCTAATGTGAATATAGTTGGTGATGTTATGGCTTCTGTGCCTGCATAATGGAGAGAGTGCTTCTTCAATTACCTCTCCAATACTTACTCCAATGTAGGAACATTGTTATTTTACAGCAGAATGAAATAATAATGGTTCTCCAATGACTCCTCTGGTTAAAGCCTGCTGTGCATTAATATAATTGTGTGAAATTCTTATAATATGGGCATTAACCTATTTCAAACAGATGGGTTAATGCATCTCTTAAATGTAGAATTTCATACGAATGGCTCATTGAATAAGTTATTAATATCATACAGTGCGATTTCAATTCCTTTGAAAATTAAATGATATATTTAAGGTGATTATTATTTTCTCTTTCTCATTTCAGGTTGCTTCATAATGCGCATACCCCTATTTTGTAGATTTCTTTCTAAACTGCTAATGCTGCCCTGGTGGATGCAGGAAGTGTCCCAAGGTAATGTTGCTTTGTCTAAATCATTAGACTCCAGCTTGTAACCTCGCCACAATAAGCAAAGGCAAACTCGCAATTATGCATCAATTTTCATTACCATAGAATGTCCCAAAGTACTTTGTAGCCAATGGAGTACTCTTTAAAACTGAGTTGCAGTTGCAAAGGCATGATTAGCAGTGGAATATTATCATGTTACACAAAATAGACACCACAGGAGCAGACCATTCAGCCCAACTTGTCTGTGCCAATATGCTCCACATGAGTGTCCTCCCACCTTACATCAACTAACCAGAAGAATGTAACCTACTATTCCTCACTCCATCATGTGTTTATCTGACTTCTCTTTCAATGCATTTATGCAGATCACCTCAGTTACTCCTTGAGTTAGCGAGTTTCACATTCTAAACAGTATAGCAGCACTATTAGGCCACAGTCTGTGCAGAGTCTGCGTGTTCTTCCCATGTCTGTGTGGGTTTCCCCCGGCTGTCCCGGTTTCCTCCCACAATCCGCAAGACATGCCGATTAGGTGCAATGGCCATACAAAATTCTCCCTCAGTGTACCTGAACAGGTGTTAAGAGTGTGATGACTGGGGGATTTTCGCAGTAACTTCACTGCAGTATTGATGTAGACAGACTTGTGACACTAAGAAATAAATTTATTTCTTGGAGAAGAAGATTCCCCTGTATTTCTTACTGGATTGATGGGTGGCAATTTTCTTTTGATAATCCTACGCTTTGCTCTCCCTCCACCTGAAACCATCTCTGTGTACAACTGCCCTATCAAACCTGTCCATAATGTTTCAGATCTCCAGTAGTTGAATCCTCAGCTCTTTTCTGGAGCAAGGAACACCAGCCTGTGTTGTTTCTCTGGATAGATTAAAAAAAAAACCCTCAGTTTGTCCATCACTCTTCATATTTGTCTTGGTGTTTGTTTCATCACATGAGACCAGAGTTTCAAATACTTCAAGTGTGATGTAACCAAGGTTAGTTAACTTGTCTACTTTCCAAATTTACATTTCTTTTTTAACTCATTCATAGAATGTGGGAGTTGCTAGTGAGGGTGGTATTGATTGCCAATCATTAATTGGGCTTCACAAGATAGTGAAGTGTCACCTTCTTGAACCGCTGCAGACCCTGTGGTATGGGCAACAATGTTTTCAGGAGGACTGGATTGCAAAGCTTTGTCATAGTTTTGGTGTTGCTGGGTGGTTTGGTAGGCCATTTCACAGGGCAACTTAGGGTCAATTATACGAGCTGATGCTGTACCTTTTAAGAAATGTATTCCTATCCAATTTCTTCCGAGGGGTACATTTAAAATTCAGCCTTGTTTTACCCACTGGTGCCAATTTGTCTGCACCAGACAGCTCACACGCTGAGAATGATTTGTTTTAGCTAGGGGTGTGTTTGTGTTAATCTGAGCTAATGTACTTTTGTTTGTTTTGGTTTTTCCCCAGGGGTTTCAGAGTAGAGTTTCGATTAGATTAATTGACAAAAGTAAAGTCACGTGAATGGGAGAAGCTATGCTTGCAGCAAAAGCACATCTCTTTTATTTTAAACAGTTAACTTCTACATTGTCCTGAAAGAAGCAAGAGGTTTCTTTCTGCCTGTCTTTCTCTGGAGGCTGCTGTTTGGGGCTGTGAGAAGACAAGAATCTCTTTGTTTTTCTCTCTCTCCAGATGTGTTCAAAAGATCTGACCTATGGGTGGCGTTGTGAGCTCTTTGGGCCGAAGGGCCTGTTTCCCGTGCTGTTTTTTTTTTGGTTTTTTTTGTTTATTAACAAGGACCTGCACATGAGCGTGGGACGTGCTAACTGATTTTGAAAAGGAGTTTAAGTCTATAAGAGGAATAGATGTGATCGGCGCAACTTGTGGGCCGAAGGGCCTATTTGTGCTGTAGTGTTCAATGTTCTATGTTCTAATACTTAAATCAGAACTAATGGAGATATGTTAGCAATTAAGAATTGTATCTTGCCATATTTAATTGTTTTGATTGGTAAACATTAAGCTAATTTAATTGTTGTAGTTAAGTTGTAATGTTAAATAAAGATTGTTTTGATAAAAGTTTCCTAGAGTATCAATAGAATCACACTTGGAGTGAAACATCTCACCCTCACACTAATGATCAAATGATGTAATTTGATTTATTATTATCACGTACATTAACAGTGAAAAGTATTGTTTCTTTTGTGCTAGACAATCAAAACATACTGTTCCTATTAGAAGGAAATGAGAGAGTGCAGAATATAGTGTTATAGTTATAACTAGGATGTAGAGAAAGATCAACTTAATGCAAGGTAAGTCCATTCAAAAGTCTGACAGCAGCAGGGAAGAAGCTGTTCTGGAGTCGATGACTTTTGTATATTTTTCCCCAAACTGCTGGGGTTCCAGTCAGGCTTCATAACATATTTTGGAGTTTCTGCTCTGATCTCTAACACATATGACTGTGGGCCTAAAGTCACGTCAGCCAGGCTGGGTAAGAATAGCAAGTTTCCTTCCCTGAAAGACATTAATGAATCAGATGTGTTGAAACAACCAATCACAGGTTTCATGGTCACCACTAACTGAAAAGTAAAATCAGTAGAGAAAGGAAACCAGTTTGGGGCCATGTTCCCTCACACCTGCAACTCCCTCTTGCCCCTTCCTCATCAGCAAAGCACATGATCATCAGGAAGCATTGCTTGCATTCTCAGCAGAGCAAGGATAGTGAAATAAAGCTGGATCTCATCACTTGAGAGTTCCCCCACCAATTGCCCCATTTCAGGTTAGATTGGAGGCCAAATATACCAGTCTCTGATTTCATTGCTCCCAAGGGCTCAAAACTCCTGCACCACCCCAATCCACCCCCACTCCCTACAAGACTTCCCAACTTTATTTGACTGAAGGTTTTTTTTAAATGCGGAATGATTGGGATCAGTTAATCTACCTCAATTTCATGGGATGATGAAACAGCATAGCACAAAAGGAGGCCATTCAGCCCATTGCCTGTTCTATGAAGGAGCTGGCCTTACCCACAGTTGAATAATTATTCCCTTTTCAAGGATATGTCCGATTTATTCCTTTCCCCGTGACTCATGAATTATAAAATCAAAGGCTACTGTTGCCATCAGCAAATATCATGGACTGCACAGGTGCGTCTTTGCCCTTTGAACTTAGAATCATAGAACCTACTGTGCAGAAAGAGGCCCTTTGGCCCATCAAATCTGCAATCTCACCCAGGCCCTATACCCACAACCCTATATATTTTACCTGCTAATCCCTCTAACCTAAGCATCTTAGGATGCTAAGAGACAATTTCAGCATGGCCAATCAATCTAACCCACACATCTTTGGACTGTGGGAGAAAACCGGAGCACCTGGAGGAAACCCATGCAGACATGTGGAGAATGTGCAAACTCTACGCAGACAGTGACCCAAGCCAGGAATCAAACCCAGGTCCATGGAACTGTGAAGCAGCAGTGCTAACCACTGTGCTAACGTGCCACCCCAAACTTCTTTCTCTTAAGGGGCATGTCCTTGAAGAATTGATCAAATCACAGAGTGAATGGAGTGGGGTCAAATATTAAGTCTGCTACTTCAATGATTCAAAACTTTTGAATTCTGAAATTGAGTGGCGTGTTCCAGCCTGCCAAAGGCTTTTGTCAATGGCAGGTGTAAGAGGGAACTATGAAGTTATTGGCTTCATCAGAATTGCTTGGTTAAATTACAGTCCATTGTTCTCTCCCAATTATCTGTTCCTCCATCCGGCTTCTCAATTCTTCCCAAACTCTTTGTATTATAATGATCAGTCTAATGATGTGCCTGCCTCCTTTACTTTGTGTCTGTTCTGCAATAAATGATGCCGTTGCTCTGATTAGATGCCTCGCAGGCAGCAGTCCTGGAATGTAATCAACACAGGAGCTGTTTATTGTCTCATATACTCAGGCAAACAGAAGTTATTGCTTAATTAAACAGCAGTCAGGTTTCTTTATGATGTTCTGTGACTTTAGAAGGTGTTATGACATCAAGGATGTTATTAAGACATCATAATGAAAAAAATGATATTACATGGTGGTGAAAAATGCAATAAAAACAGATGTAATTACAAATTGTACCAGGCAGTGTAAACCTCAACTGAGTCTACAAGAGTGCAGAAGGCATCGACTAACTGGAATTTAGACACATCCTTATCACATTATGTAGGCCGTCTCAGGATACATAGTCATTTGACTATGAACTGAAGATATGTAGGCTGAATGTGGCAGCCATTCTTTAAATTATAATGGGCGTTGCTGGCTGGGTTAGCATTCATTGCCCATCCTTAATCACCCTTAAATTGAATGGTCTGCCAGACCATTTCAGAGACATTTGAAAATCAACCATGTTGTTGTAGCTCTGGAGTCACACGTCGGCCAGACCAGGTAAGGACGACAGATTTCCTCAGATGGGTCTTTCCGACAATCAACAATGGTTTCATGATCATCAGTAGATTCCAGATATTTTCCATTGTATTTAAATTCCACCATCTGCTGTGGCAGGATTCGAACCTGCGTCAGAGAATATTAGTTAAGCTTTGGGTTAATAGTTGAATAATAATACCACTAGGCCATCACCTTCCCTGGATAAGAATACAGTAAAACCTCAGAGACATGAAAGATTATGGGCCTGTGCTCAGTGGTGCTGATAAAGGAGGAATATTGATCAGGACATCCAGGAAATTCCATACTCTTCCTCAAACAGGACTCAGTTACACACACCATTGAATGGACGGCATTCCCAACAATGTAACTACCCTTCAGTAATCTTTCTTTGACTTCCTCAGGACATCCTCTCTTTCTCACATTGTGATATTTCTCTTAATCAAAACTCTTCTCCTTTCCTCGTTCCACTTCTTATGGCCGGGAGTATATTATTTCAAGCCAACTCTCGGTTATTGTAGCAATATGATACTCCCAAGTGGATATTTGAACTTTTAATTCACAAAGTGAATTGACTATATTCTGTGCATTTACTCAGATGCAGTCCAAACTCTAGCTTAACCACTTTGTATTTTCTATTATCCCACTAATTCTGTATTGTTTCTAATTCTGTGTCTCCCTGTCCTCTGTACACCTTCTTTCTATTTTTTAATGACACATCTTGGTGTTCAACTCTCTGCTGAACACTGATTTGTTAATCTGTCTGCAAGGACATTGGTCCCAGTTTTTTCCCCAAGTCCATTCCTTCAGGACTGGTGTGAATGTCCCAGAGATCTGGAGATCTTGCTCCTGCCTTGTAACTCTAGCCATAGAATTAACATGCTGGGTGACATGCTCTTTTGGAGAGTCAGTGAAGACTTGATGGGCTGAATGGCCTCTTTTTGGGATTCGGTGGTCCCATGTTCCCCTCCTATTTCTACTCTAACTGCAGTGTGGCACTGGGATTAATCCTGAGATTATGACAGAGAAACATAGAAAATTTACACTCTCACATTGATGCCTCTCCTGGCTATTGAACCCTAATTACTAATGCATTCCCACATATTGCTGCAAAATCCTTTCCCTCCCACTGTCAGACTGATGACTGCAATTATTTCATGGTGTATTCATGCTCATGGTAATTTTATATGCAATATAAATTTCAGAGTGGCACAGTACTCGCACACAATTTCCTACACTGCTTCATTCTACCTTTCTGGGTGGCCACTAGCTTGCTACCTGGTCGTGGTGGGATGACCTCCTGGTAGCTGTCCTCCAGGAAATGTAGTCATCCACAGCGAGCCCAGCTCCCCTTCAAGCTCAGAAACCTTCAATGTGAGCTCGAACAGCTACAGGCACTACAAGAGAATCTCTGAGATACATGGTATTGAAATTGCAGCTTAAAGATCACATTGTCGCAACCATTCAAATTGGAAATTTCAAATAAATCCTTCAGATATAAGGTGATTATTTATATAATGGCAAAAGTGTATTTGAAACAGCTACTTGAATGTAAACCAATGTCAGAGCATTGGGAGATTTTCAAGGAGAAAAGATGGAAAGAGTTCAGGCAAATATAAGCTCTTACTAAGGAAAATGAAAGCAGATGTCAGATGCTAAGAACTCGATACTGCAGAATGCCCAGAGGAAAATGAAAAGTGCAAGGGCAAAACTGTAAAGGAAAGGCGAAATGCAAAGAGAGAGGATGAAAAATTATTGCCAAAATCAGGGAAAGTCCAAAGATATTTTATAAATATATGAAGAGCAAGAGGATAACTGAGCAAAGAGTAGGGCCAATTAGAGAACTAAAAGGATTCTTGTGAGTGGAGGCAGAGGACATGATCCATAATGCAGACTTTACATCAAACCTCATGGCACGGTATATGGCTCGGCACAGTGGTGCAGCACGATGACATGGTGATTAGCACTGCTGCCTCACAGCGCCAGGAACCCAAGTTCAATTCTGGCTATGGGTCACTATGTGTGTGGAGTTTGCACATTCTCCCCGTGTCTGCATGGGTTTCCTCCAGGTGCTCTGGGGTTTCCTCCCACACTCCAAAGATGTGCAGGTTAGGTGGACTGGCCATGCTAAATTGCCCTTTAGTGTACCAATATGTGTAGTTAGGGGCATAAGAGGGGTAAATACTTAGGGTTATGGGGAACAGGTCTGGGTGGGATTTTCCCTTAGTGTCAGGGAATTTACGTGTGGTTATGGGAATAGGGCTTAGATGGCGTTGTTGTCGGTACAGACTCGATGGGCTAAATGATCTCCTTCTGCACTACAGGGATTCTATGATTCTCACAAAAGAAGTGGATGAAGCAAACATGGTAACCATGGAGAGAGCATATTAAATATTGGATGTGATATGCATCCTTCTTCCTCTTACTCAGTCCTTCAGGATCATGGACAACATGTTTTTACTCAAGTGTGATGGATTCTGGAATGGCTAACAGTCTAATGGGTGAGCCGCAGACTCTGCTACATGGCAGGGGAATTGGTGATGTTGAAGGGTCGGGTAGATGGATTGTTTGGAAGTTTGTGCACTTCCTCCAAGGCATCTTTGTCACCTGTGTGTTCCTCACAAATTTTCAATGTCTTCTCAAGTGAATGCTCTGCATGTTGGTCAGTCACAAGTGAGAGTTTCTGATGAGCTGGTGGGGAGGTTTAACCTGTTCAGAGATGCTTTGAAGATGTCAACAAAGTATTTGCACTGACTGGGAGTCTCCTGCTGAAATTGTGCTCTGAGTAGAGGAATTGCTTCAGGAGTCTGGTGTCAGGAGCATGAGCAACATATCCAACCCCGCGGCATTGTTTTGGAGTGATTAGTCCCTCAGTGTTGGTTTGGGAAAAAGCGCTTCTGTCAGACCACCTCACCATGCCACTGGATTTGGAGATTATTGCAAAAGCATCACTTTTCCAGTACTTTGAGGTGACTGCTGTAGATTGTTCAAGTCTCCAAAGAATTTAGGAGCATGGAAATCATGACTGTCCAGTAAATCATGGCTAAGTCGTGTGGTTTGAAATCCTGGTCCTTCACGCTCCCACCCACAATCGGTCAAAGTCTGATACATTTGGGGCAATGATGAATTTTGTTTGCCTTCATCAAGAGGAGACTCCTAAGATACAGAAAATAGTCCACATTGATTAGGATTAACAACAAGATCCTAAACAATCAGGAGAGTTGTTATGCTGTGGAAAATGGGTCCTCAGAGAAGAAGTCAATGAACAATGACTTGGAGCTCAATTTTTGAACATTTCAAAGTTTAAAGTTTATTTATTAGTGTTGCAAATAGGCCTACATTAACACTGCAATACTGTGAAAATCATCTTGTTGTGCCACCCCAATGAGTGAGTGCACACACAAGCAGCAATAGCATAGTGGTTAGAACTGCTGCCTCACAATGCCAGGGACCAGGGTACAATTCCTGGTTTCAGTCACTGTTTGTGAGGAGTTTGCACATTCTCTCCATGTACTCCGGTTTCCTCCCATTGTCCAAAATATGTGCTGGTTAGATGCATTGGCCATGCTAAATTCTGTCTCAGTGAGTGGAAGATTGTTTCTAGTGCGATTCTGCAGGACTTAGTACTCAACTTTCTGATGTTTGGTATGTATATATCTCACTGATCTATACTTAAATATAGGGACATGATTAAGAAGCTTGAAAATTAATAATGTGGCTGGTAATGAGGAAGATTGCAGGAAGGTACCAATAGCTTGGTCAGCTGAACTGGAAAGAGGAAAATAGAATTCAATCCAGACAAGCATAAAGCTTTGCAAATAAAGTCAAGACTGTGCAATAAATAGTGGAATTATATATAGAATTGTAGAATGGATACAGCACACAAACAGAGGGATTTGGGATTTTTTTTTCATTCGCTTATTGCCAATCCCTAACTTTCCTGAACTGAAGGGTTTGTTAGACCATTTACTAGTTAATCACATTGCCATGTGTGTGAAATTAGACTGGGTTGTGCAGTTTGGGTCTGACAAGATATGGATAAAGGACATTAGAGAACCAGACAATCAACAATGGTTTCCTGGCCATCATCAACCTTTTAATTCCAGACTTTTTCCCTTGAATTTAAATTCACTATCAGCCACAGTGGGATTCGAACCCAGGCTTTTCCCCTCTGTCTTTGGATTACTGACCCAGTGACAATACCACTGCATCACCACCACCCCATCAGCAGCAATGTAGATCTACGGATACCATTGACTTCCCAGAACTCCTTTCTTGTCTACCAACCAGCAGTCACTTCCTGCCCATATCGGGCATTGTAAAAATGGCTTGAAAATGCCGGAGTCACAGAAACACTTCTCCACAAGCACTTTACACACTCGTCCCATCTGCTCCCAGTTTAAATCCACCCCCTCAATCCTGTCTGACTCTGTATTTTCTCATCAGCTTGGCTCAGCCCTTTTGGAAAGCCTTCTTTTTAACATTCTTTCTCAACGCATTCCAGATGTAAAAATTAACATGCGAGTTATTTACCGCAAATTTAATTTTAAACAAGTTGACAATTGCGTTTATTTTCAGCTCCGAAGCAAATGTTTATAATTCTAAATGTCAGAGCGGTTGACAACAGGAAACTATTAATACTGACATTTGCGATCAGTCAGAGTCAAGCAGGCTGCAAACACATTTAAATATATGCCTTGTTCTCTATGTAACGGCAAAGTAACATTACTGAACTGTTATACACACCCCTCATTTCATGAAAGGAATAAATTTACTTAGGAATATATAATGTATACTGTTATATAATATGCACCATTATATAATATATACCAATAGAGTGATGACTTGCATTTGTGTAGCAACTTTCACAAGTTCTGCGCATCTCAACAACCCATGACACACTTTTTGAAGTGTAATCGCAATTGACATTTCAGAAATAAGGGGATGATTCTCCCAAAAGTGCTGAATTAATAGGAAAACTGTTCGAGATCACGACTGTTTTGTCAGTGCAGCTTTTCACCTGAATCTCTGCTGTCTGTGCAATGCAGAGGTCACAATCGTGAATCTCATTAAAAACCCGGCGAGTGGGGCCTGCTTGGGCCACACTCTGACAGCTCTGGAACTTTGTACGTGCGCAGTTGTTCCGATCTGTCAGTCTCCCCATTTGCTGGCCAGCTCAATCACTGGCTAGCCTGGGGCCCCCGCAGTGCTGCCTCTCCAACCGCCCCCCCTAAAACACCTGATCGCAGTCCCCACAACAATTCTGGGGCCAGCCCTGACTCCTCCATCCCGAAGCACCCTGATGTCCAGCCCACCTCATCCCCAACAATGGTGATTTCCCCCCAACGCCCTCACCCCAGCAGACACCATCCCCCATCCCTGCTGACATCTCCCCCTGCCCCCACCAGGAGGCAAGCCATCCCACCAGCCTGCCCCAATCGCTGGTCTTCCTCCATTCCAGATTGATCCCCGTGTAGAGTGGAAGCAGGACCCCCACCCCCCCCAACCCCACTGATTGCCCTTAGACCCCGCCCACAATAGGCCTCACCCCTTAGCATTGCCTGATGTTTGATAGTGCCAAGGTGCCCCCTAGACATGAGAACTTTGCCCCTTGGTCAATGCCAGGGGCACAGGCTGGCACTGCCAGAGTGTCCATACCTGGGTGCCACACACACTGCCCAACTCCTGGGGAGGCTCCGATTGCCACCCTTTCACTCTGGCGGGGTCTCCTGCTATTTCCCCAAATGTGAGGAGCTACTCTGAACCTCACTGGATTGATGTACTCCTGGTGGGATGCAAGATACCATTGGGGCCAGCACGGAATGGATAATCATATTGAAAATGCATTTAAATAACATTTAAAACATATTCAAATTACTTACCTCACTTCCTGCCAGACATCTGCGCATTCCTGACTGCGCTATTTTCTTCCAGTTGGGAATTGTGTGCAGGTCATAAACACTCGCAAAGGAAACCCGCAAAGTGGCTGACACGTGTATCTCCCAATCCGACCCACCAGAAAAGTTATGGGTTGGAACGAGAGAATCAGCCCACAATTCCTATACAATCCTCCTGTATATAATAAAGTTTGTTTTTCTTTAAATAGGTGAAATCTTGTGGTATCGTTGTATCGTTTCATTGATGATGTTGAGCTAGAGTCATTGAGAGATATAACACAGAAGCAGGCCCTTCAACCTGAACATCATCATTGAAATGACACAACAATGCCACAGGATTTCATCTATTTAAACAAAACCGAACTTCATTATATACAGGAAGAGTTGTATCGGAATTGTGTGTCCGATTCTCCCATGCCAACTCGGTTTCCTAAACAGCACTAATGTCGTTTGACTTTATTTGGCCATATCTCTCTAAATCTTCCAATCCATGTACCTGTCTGTATGTCTTTTAAATGTTATAATTGTACCTGCTTCAACCACCTTCACTGGCATTTTATTCCATAATGTACAGATGCCGGCGTTGGATTGGGGTGGTAAGAACTCCATACATTCAACTCCATTTTATTCCATACACATGGCGCCCTCTGTGTGAAAAAGTTGCCCATCAGGTTCCTTTTAAATCTTTTCTCTCTTACCTTAAATCTCTGCCCTCTAGTTTGGGACTCCCCTACCCTGGGGAAAAGACTTTGCTTTTCACCTTATCTTTGTCCCTCACGATTTTATAAACTTCTAAACAGTCAGCCGTCATCCACCGATGCTCCGGGAAAAAAATCCCAGCTGATTCAGCACCTCCTTAGAATTCAAACTTTTCAGTCCCGAAGATATCCTTGTAAACTTTTCAACCTTTCCAGTTTAATATTTTCCTTTCTATAGCAGCCTATAGCGATTTGCTGCTACAGAATTGTACGCAGTGTTCCAAATGAGGCCTCACCAATGTCTTGTACAGTTGCAACATGTCCTAACTCCTGTATTCAATGCCCTGACATATGAAAGCAAATGTGCCAAATGCCTTCTTCACCACCCTGTCTAACTGTGACGTCATTTTCAAGGAACTATGTACCAGAATTCCTAGTTGTTTTTATAAACATTAACAGTCTCAAATGGAAGTGTAACAGTGTATAATGTTCAACATATTTGAATAATGAGGATTCTACCATCATGTTTTCCAGCTGGGAATTCAGCTGGCTGGGGCATTAAAATTCCAGCCCTTATAAGTTTATACCTCTGCCATCTAGTTGAACAAGGGCACTAGGTATTTGGGAACACTGCCACCTGCAATTTTCCCTTCAAGCTGCTCACCATCTTGATCTGGAAGTGCATCACTGCTCTTTCACTGTCATTGGGTCAAAATCCTGGAACTTCCTCTCTAACAGCACTGTGGGTGTATCTACACCACATGGGCTATAGCGGTTCAAGAAAGCAGATCACCACCACCTTCTGAAGGACAATGGGGGACGGGCAATGAATGTTAGTCCAGCCTGTGATATCCACGTCCCATGAATGAAATTTTAAAAAGCCCAGCGTAACGCTACTGGCCACTGATTGCATTGTTACAGGAAATCACGAGCCATCAGCTGAGCTTTTAAAAGAATGTAGTGCAATAATTTGCAACGCTGTCATTTTAGGATAGCAATTCCAGTCAGTTTTACTCTTGTGGAGCTATATCAATTTTTTATCTTGTACATTTTGACCACCTGTAATAATATGGTAAAACTGGATAAGTATCTATGGTGAAACTGCAGAATGGGAATCAGTATTGATGTGCAAATAGCTAGGAGGGAAATTGCTGCTCCGATTTGCACAGTAAGAAATTTCACAACACCAGGTTAGAATCCGACAGGTTTGTTTGGAATCACAAGCTTTCAGAGCACTGCCCTTCATCAGGTGAGTGGAGTTTCTTACTTACACCTTAAACAAATTCTCTTTCAATGCAGTAAGATATTTGGTGAGGCTGTTGCCATTCAGTGAGAATCCCTAACTCTACTTGCAACATTACAGAGGTAACTTCTGACACTGACCACACATGCCCTGAACTCAAACAGCACTGGTCAAGTGACCAGGATATGAACACAGGTAAATGGAAAGCACACAGATCAGCTTTCCTCCTCTTGGTTTTAAATTATTTGTGAAAGTCAAGTTGTTTTGTTATTTTTGACCTTTCTAACATCTTGGCTAGATTTGCAAAAGTGTAAAATGTGAACTCCGTGATAATCTGGGATGTAGTGGAAGCTCACAAGGGGAAGGCGATGGCCTAGTGGTATTATCACTGGACTATTATTCCAGAAACTCAGCTAATGTTCAGGGGCACCGATGTTCGAATCCCCCCATGGCAGACAGTGGAATTTGAGTTCAATAAAAATAAACATCTGGAGTTAAGAATCTACTGATGACCATAAAACCATTGCTGATCCTCGGGTAAAAACCCCATTTGGTTCACTAACGTCCTTCAGGGGAGGAAATCTGCTGTCCTTACCCAGTCTGGCTTACATGTGACTCCAGAATCACAGCAACGTGGTTGACTCGCAACTGCCTTTGTGGGCAACCAGGGACGTCCATATCCCATGAATTTAAAAAAAAACTAATACAACTCTCAAATGGTTCAAATAAAAATCTGAGCATGGGCTAATGATGCACGAAAACAAAATGTTTTATTCTGAAAATGCAGCAGCTTGTTTTAAATTAAGCTGTGGGTAAAGACAATAGGACCAGTTTTCCTTTGCTTTGCCCTGAGGTTACGTGTTTTTTCTAGACATACATTAGTGGGGGTTAAAAAGGGCCTGACCTTTTGACCTAATCATGCTGGTTAAGGGCATTGGCTAAATTCTCCCTCAGTGTATCCGAACAGCGCCAGAGTGTGTCAATTGGGGGATTTTCATTGCAGTGTGAATGCAAGTTTACTAATAAATAAGCCTATTAAATTTGGAACCTGTCTCCTTTTGATTTGAAGCATGTTTTCAGTGCACGGATGAAGAATATTCAATTCAGCGTTGTACAATAGAACTTGCTGAAGAGTCAATTACTGATGGGTGTGAATGCTGCAATAAGCATTGAACACATTTGCATGGATTACAGCAAAAAATACCTACACACACACTCATTCAATGCAAGTGAATGCACATACGTGTAGAAAAGATTAATGAGAATGGTTCTGGGCATGAAAGATTTCAGTCATGAGAACAGATTGGTGGGTGATTAGAGAAAGGTGTTCAAACTCGTGAGGAGTTTGGACAGAAGATAATGGGGAGAATGATAATGTTCCCATTAGTAGGGGACCAAGAAGCAGAGGACACTGATTTAAAGTGAATGGTAACAGAACTAGAGGTGACATGAGGAAAAAGGTTTTTATGCAGTGAGTGGTTGGGATCTGGAATGCCCTGTTTAAGAGGAAGGTTTGACAATGGCTTTCAAAAGGAAATGAGATCATTATCTAAAGAGAAAGTAAAGGCAAAGCGATGGGCAAAGGGTGTGGAAGGCAGGGGGGTGGAAGGTGAAAGTAGTTAACTCTCACAGAGCACCTGCCAATCACAATGGGCGACATGGTCTCTTTCTGTGCTGTAACCATTAAGTAATTCTGCCTTTGCACAGAAAACTTATACTTCCAACAATACCAAGGAAGTTAAACACTCAATGTCCAATATGCATTTGCTCAGTGTTCTTTGTCTTAGCATGTTATCAACAAACATTAACCTGAAGACCAAACAGCTAAAAACTGAGGCAAATCGATTGGTTTTAAGGAGCGTCTAAAAGGAACACAAGAACATAAGATTTAGGATGTCAGGAGGAAGCCATTTGGCCCGTTCTGCTTGGTCTGCCATTCAATAAGATAATGGCTAACCTGATTGTGGCCTCAAAACCATTTTCTTGTCAGCTCCTTATAACTACCGACTCCCTTGTCAGTCAAAATTTAATACTGCCTTCGTCAATAACCTATTGTCCACTGCTCCCTAGGGAAAAGAAAATCACACAGACTAAATGGCCTTCAGAGGAAAAAAATCTCCTCATCTCAGTCTTAAATGGGAGCCCCCTAATTTCTAAATTGTATTCCTTTGTTTTAGTCTCTCCACCGTATCAACTCCCTTCAGGATCTGAAACGTTGCAGTAAGATCACCTCTCATTCTTCTTAACTCTAATTGGCTTAACCTGCTCGACCTTTCCTCAAGGGGTAATTGGTTCGTCTCAGGGATCAGTGGAGTGAACCTTCCTTGAACTGCTTCCAATGTTATCACGGGGAAGGGGTGGATTTTCTGGCCTCTCCATGGTATGTGGAGCGCAGCAGGAGGCAGCACGCCATTGGCCAGTGGCAGGATCTTCTGGTCTCGTCAATGCCAATAGGATTTCCCATTGACTGCAGCCCACACCACTGGCAAATCCACGATAGCTGTGTGCCGTTACCGGGACCAGGAGATCCTGTCGATGGGAACAGCTGGAAAATTCTGGTCAAAGCCAGAAAGCTACAGCCATTTACACTGGCAGGATTTTCTATCCCACTGCAGGGAACGGAGATTTGGCTCGGTGTCAAATTCTTCGCTTTTGGTGCAGCAGGAACATGGCCTTGAACAATTGCACCCCCTATCTTTCTAAGGAAACCAAAACTATGCACAGTGCTCCAGATGCAGTATAACTAAGGTCATTTAAAGGGAGAAAGAAATGATGTGGAGATGCCGGCGTTGGACTGAGATAGGCACAATAAGAAGTCTCACAACAGTAGGTTAAAGGCCAACAGATTTATTTGGAATTACAAGCTTTCAGAGCACTACACCATTATCAGGTGATTCCAAATAAACGTGTTAGACTTGAACCTGATATTGTGAGACTTCTTACTGAGAGAGAGAGAGAGATGGGAAGGTTCAGGGAGAAAATTCCAGAGCCCAAGCCAGTAAAAACAGCACCATTAATGCTGGAACAATTAAGCTCAGGTGAGAATTAGAGGTATGTGGAGATCTCAGAGGGTTCCAAGGCTCGAGGGGTAGGGGGGTGGGGGGTGGGTGGGCACACACAGATAAGGAGGCGCAAGTCTGGGAATGATTTAAGAATTTAAAAACTGAGTGACGCTGGACATGTGTCGATGTAAATCAGTGAACACCAGAGTGATGGGTTCTGATGTTCACTTGATGAAAGCCAAGAAAAGAACAATGGGATTTTTGATGAGGTCTTGCAGGTGCTGTTCTTATTTTAGGTTGACTGCAGCTCTTTCATTGGAGAAAACAAATGACAACTAACCCAATAAGGTTTTGGGACAGCTTCACGGTTGAGCAAAGGTTTCAATCTAACGTATTTCCACAAGCACAATAATGTAACGCAATTCCTTACTTCTAAAACCTTGAAATACATCAGGTTAACAATTACGGTTGCGAATAGAGCAAACACTTTCTGCTTTGGTATGACGTCTCTCTGCTTTCTTAATCAGGGAATTAATCCCTTTTAAACAAACATTTTCTGAGTGACATTATCAAGAAGTTTTAGTTTCTTTTACAGAGAATAAATATCGTTACAATGTGCACTCATCTGAGTGCACAGAAACAGGAAAGCAGCTGAATTCTGTGCTTTCAAATGCAGCTGACTGACTTCCTTTAGCTGGGGGCGTGCCCTTTATTATATTCTTATTGATTACTGATATCACTCCTTGTATTTCCCCTACAGGTGTTGACTACACCCTTTCCTGATGCTTCTTTATACACTCAGAGGCAGCTCCACTGTAACTCTGCAATCAAATTGAAAATAGTTTTAAAAGTTACACAGCATATTGTGCCCAATTTTACACTACCCCAATGATGGGAAGGCAGGTGGTCTGTGTGGGGGGACTATGACATTAGAATCATAGAACCCCCACTGTGCAGAAAGAGGCTATTTTGCTCATCGAGTCTCCAGCAGCGCATCTTACCCCAGGCCCTATGCCACACATTGACCTCCCTAATCTCTCTAACCCACACATCTTTATACACTAAGAGGCAAATTAGCATGGCCAATCAATTGAACCTGCACATCATTGGAGTGTGGAAGGAAACCGGAGCACCCGGAGGAAACCCACACAGACACGGGGAGAACATGCAAATTCCATACTGTCACCTGAAGCCAAAATTGAACCTGGGTCTCGCTGGTACTGTGAGGCAGCAATACTAACCACTACGCCACCACACCACTCATTGGCTGGCATGCCAACATGCCATACTTATTGCTTACCTGTCCCTGTGGGTATTTTATCTGTAGATGGCTTGGAGGCCTAAATGATGGCTGGGACCCTCAACAGGCCTGTTAATGTCAATAAGGCTTTCTCCTCTGGGGGTTTTGCCATGGTGAGAGAGGCCAGCACCAAGTTGCCGGCTAAACCTGATTGTTCTGTCATCAGGCCATGATTGGTTGCCTCCAGAGGCTCCACACCTGCCCCAAAGATATTCCATTCACTTTGTTTCCCGTTCCCTTCACCCGCTTGCCAATCTTACCAATGTAAAATTGCCAGTTCCAACACACCGCTCCCAGATGAGCTCAATACATTCTATGCCTGTTTTGAGCAAGGGTTGAGTGAGACCGTGCCTTCCATCCTGGAAATCTCAGATGAACCTGTATCTGGGGTCACCATTGCAGATGATAGAGTAGCTTTTTCGAAAGGCCAACTTATGGAAAGTGACTGACCAGGATTGGGTAAACACAGTAAGAAGTCTGACAACACAAGGTTTAACACCAACACTCTAACCTGGTGTTGTGAGACTTCTTACTGTGTTTACCCCAGTCCAACACTGGCATCTTCACATCAGGATGGGGTACTCGGCCGAGCACTCAGATCCTGTGCGGATCAGCTGGCGGGGGCATTTGCAGACATCTTCAACCTTTCTTTACAACAACCTGAGGTTCTTATTGACTTCAAGAAAATGACTATCATTCAACCATCAAAGAAAAGCCAAGCAGTGTGTCTTAATGACTATCATCCAGTGGTTCTGACATCCATCATTATAAAGTGTTTCAAAGGGTTAGTCAATTCCAGTCTCCTGGGTTGCTGGGTCCATGACAGTTCACCTACCGCCACAACAGTTCCACAGCAGACGTCATCTCCCTGGCCCTGCACTCAACTCTGGAACACATAAATTACAAGGACATCTACATTAGACTCCTATTTATTGACTACAGCTTAGCTTTCAACACTTGTATTCCAAACTCCATGGCCTAGGGCTTAGTACCTCCCTCTGCAACTGGATTCTGAACTTCCTAACCATGGACCACAATCAGTAAGGATAGGCAATGATACCTTCTCCATGATCATCCTCAACACTACTGCCCCATAAGGCAGTGTTTTCAGTCCCCTCCTATACTCCTTATACATCTACGTTTGTGTGGTCAAATTTTCCTACAATTCTATTTTCAGGTTTGCTGATGACACCACTGTAGTGGGTCGAATCTCAAACAATGACACAACAGAGTACAGGAATGGCTAACTATCTGCATGGAGTTTGCACGTTCTGCCCTATCTGCATGGGTTTCCTCTGGGTATTCTGGTTACCTTCCACAATCTGAAAAATGTGCTGGTTAGGTGTACTGGCCATGCTAAATTCTCCCGAACAGGCACTGGACTGTGGCGACTAGCGGATCCTCACAGTAACTTAATTGCAGTGTTAATTTAACCCTACTTGTGACACAAAACAAAACTTTAACTTTAGTAACACCTTTAATTTCATTGATGTGAAATCAAAAGGCCTTTGGTGTGTACTTTCAGAAGGCGCATTAAACTACAGTCTGATCTGTGATTTCAGGTGCATCTAAAAGATCCCCTGGTGCATGAGCAGGTAAGTTATCCCCTAATATCCTGATTGATATTTATCCCTTAAACAACATCAAAATGAATCACCTGGCTATTTTTACATCCCCATATGTGGGTGCTTTTTCGGCTCAAATTAACTGCATCTTTCCCAAATTACAGCAGTGACCTTCAAGAATGCTTCATTAGTTGCCAATTTCTCTGGCATGTGCTGGTGTTGAGAAAACTTTATATAAAGTCTTTGCGAAGCAGGAATCCTAGCCAATTGTTTTTCCACTGTCTTTATCTTCAAATCCTGAAATTTCCCCAAGGGCACTGACAGAACTGACTTAGATCAATTGATGATAATTAAAGCATCTTTACAAGGAGAGTAATACTCAGGGGAAGAAGGGGTGGGAGTGGGTGTTTGAATTTTTGGAGGGGTGTGCAGATTATTCCTGTTCATCTGCAGCAACGTGGGCAGATGAAGTTGCAGGAGCCCTGGAGAATGCTGGAAAATTGCTGCTTGCACTGTTTCTCTCCGGGTTCCATCACTTTTTCTGCAAAACTTGCAGAAAACAATTGGGAGAATTCTGGCAGAAATCTCCCCCCCACTATTAGCTTCAAAGAAAATCAGGGCTGTATCTGGTCTTGTGAAAAAGCCAGCACGCAAGTGGAAAATACCTTTGAAGAAAAACTAAAAAAAAGTTGTATTCTGAAATACAAACTTTCAATAGTTTACTTTCCTCAAGGAACTTCTTGGGAGATAATCACATGTAAAAAACCAATTATCACAGAATTATAGAATCCCTACAATATAGAAAAGGCCATTAGGCCCATTGAGTCTGCACCGACTCTCTGATAAAGTATCTTACGCAGGTCTCTGCCCTATCTCCATAATCCCGTGCATTTACCATGACTAATTCCCCTAATCTAGACATTTTAGGACACTAAGGGGCAATTTTGATTAGATTTGATTTATTATTGTCACATATATTAGTATACAGTGAAAAGTATTATTTCTTACATGCTATATAGCCAAAGCATATTGTTCATAGAAAAGGAAAGGAGAGAGTACAGAATGTAATGTTATAGTCATTGCTAGGGTGTAGAGAAAGTCCATTCAAAAGTTTGACGGCACAAGATAGAAGCTGTTCTTGAGTTAGCCTGTATGTGATCTTAGACTTTTGTATCTTTTTCCTGATGGAAGAAGGTGGAAGAGAGAATGTCTGGGGTCCACGGGTTCTTAGTTATGTTGACTGCTTTGCCAAGGCAGCAGGAAGTGTAGACAGAGTCAATGGATGGGAGGTTGTGATGGGCTGGGCTACATTCACGACCTTTGTAGTCTCTTGTAGTCTTGCACAGAGTTGGAGCCATACCAAGCTGTGATACAACCAGAAAGAATGCTTTCTATGTAAAAGTTGGTGAGAATCTTGCCAGGATCGGATGTCAGAGGTACTTTCTTTACTCATAGGGTAGTAAAGGCGTGGAATACCCTGCCTGCAGCAGTTGTGGACTTGCCAACTTTAAGGACGTTCAAATGGTCAGTGGTAGGCATATGGATCACATTGAAATTGTTTAGATTAGAGGGTCGTTAGATTGGTTCCACTGGTCGGCGCAACATCGAGGGCCAAAGGGCCTGTACTGCGTAATAATGTTCTATGTAATCACAGTGGACATGCCAAACTTCCTTAGTCTCCTGAGAAAGTAGAGGCATTGCTAGCCAAACCACCTAACCCACATACCTTTGGACTGTGGGAGGAAACCAATGCAGACACAGAGAACTTGCAAACTCCATACAGACCATCACCTAAGGCTGGAATTGATTCCACAAACTGCAAAAGGAAATGCAGCCAAAGTTTCAGTGCAATTCTGTTGTCTCTCTGTTAAATGCAATTAAAAAGCATCAGATACTTTCTATGCCTTTCTGACAAACGGCAAACACATTGTGCAGAAAAGCTTTTAAAGGGATGCTACTCCATCTATACATTAATGTTTATTGCATCTCCATCATTCAGAAGGAATAAAAGGCCATTGAAGATGAGTGGACAGTTGTTACTTGCACTAACTGGCTGTATTTAGACATTTGATGATGAAATATTAGGTGTACAACATAGCAGGAGAGCTAGATTAATAGGAGAATCTTTATTATGTAAATAATCTTAAACAAAATATATATGTTAATTGCTGAGTTTTAATGCAAAATGTTTTCACACAAGTTCTGTAATGAATGGTTGCTGATGAACTAAACTTTGATATTCTTTCTCCAAGGACAAAAACCTAGATTTTGTGCTCATCATACAGTATGCTGGCTTCTTTAACGAGGGATCTCGCTACCATGCTATAAGGGATATATGAATGCATTACAGAAAGTGCAGAAGAGGGTGTACAAGAATAGTTCTGGGAATGAGAAACTCCAGTTATGAGGGTAGATTGGAGAGATTGGGACTGTTCTCCTTGGAGAGAAGGAGAGTGAGAGGAGATTTGATGGAGATGCTCAAACTGGACAGAGCAGACAGCGAGAAACGGTCCCGCTGGTAAAAGGATCAAGAGTGCAAGGGCACGGGTTTGAAGTGATTTGCAAAGAAATCTGATGCAAGAAAAGCTTTTTGCATAGTGAGTGATTGGGGTCTGGAATGCTCTGCTAAGAAATGTGATGGAGATGGGTTCAATTGAGACATTCATTCAAGAGGGCATTATTATCTGAATAAAAAGAATCTGCAAGGGTACTGGGGAAAGGTAGGAAAATGGCATTGGATTAAATCCAGTCAAGTATCTGATGGTATTTAATACTGTGGGCCTTTCCTGAAAAGAGGTGTCGCAGAGATTCCAGTGACACCCTTGCCAATGAACCTCTGTTAAGTACCAACCACAGAGGCAACATCAGGAAGTACATGCAGAATAATATCACGTATCTCAAGGGAACAGCGGGAAACACAGATGGGATCAAGAGAGTGAGAACTTAAAGAGACGGATGAAAAAATGCTTGAACACTTTATTGCAATTTTAGCTTTAAAAATATATTGGCAACATTAATCAGCTTCTGAACCAATTAGTTCTTACACTTGCAAAATTATATTTTCAGGGCTGGAAAGGTTAATTGTCAGTGTTAAAAATTCACTTTCCCTTGAATGCACAACCCTTACATCTTCTGACACCTTTAGTGGGAAGTCAATGGTAAGTTGCCCAAGTTCACACCATGATATTGATTTCAACACATGCTGTAGAGAAGTAAGCTATCACAGCAACTTTTAGATTTCTGCATGTGTGCATGCAGATGCTGCTACTAATTTATTTTATATTTCTAAATAGCTTTCCTCCAGTGCTCTGTCTTTTCTCTCACAGTTCAAAGATATGCAGGTTAGGTGGATTGGCCATGCTAAATTGATCCTTTGTATCCAAAATTATGTCCTAAGATGGATCAATTATGGTTACAATCCTGGGGTTACGAGGATAGGGTGGGGGAGAGGGCTTGGATAAGATACTCTGTTCGAGAATCGATGCAGACTTGATGGGTCAAATGGCTTTCTTTTGCTTTGCAGGGATTCTGTGATACTAACAGTAAGCACTGTAGCCAGATTATTAGCCTCAGTGTGATTTCTGGGCTATCATAGCCAACATGATAATTTGTTTCTGCAATTGCTAATCACCACATACCTCATAGCCTGGGCACTCAGAAGGAATGATGGTCAGGCCAATCTGCTGTGATTGTGAGGTAATGTCAGTGGAAACAGACTCTGGCAGGTTAGAAATCAGCTGGCTGATGACCACTGCCCACTTTTCACCAAGTTATAGGAAGTGAAAATTGAACATCCTCAAGCTGCTGGTAAACTGATTGGCTAACAGCTCTGTGATCCCAGCAGCACCAGGGTAAAGTGAAGGCTGGGATTGCAACCAATCCCCGAGGGAGGCGTTTCACTCAGTTACACTTAAGATCAGTTTGGGATTTTCAATGGGGCCTGCTTAGCAAACCCCACTGAGTGGGGGAAGGGGTTGGTAACCCAGATTTGAGAATCCAGGATGGCACATTTAAAGAGTGGACTACTTCTCCTATGAGCTCAGAGAAACCTACCCCCTACCTTACACAAAGGAGGTACAACTCTTGTGGAAATTAAATTATGACAGACAACTCTGTTAAGTAATGGAAAATGATTATTTGCCTACGAGGCCTTCAGTGAGGCCAACACTAATGTACTCAGAACAGGAGACTAATCTAACCTTGCATCCGTTTCATAAACACTGCATTCCAGGCTGGGACAGAGAATGAAAAAAGGCCAATTTCCAAATAACAAGGTATGATGCTAATGAAGATGACGGTTTCTGATTGGATAAGAAGAGTAAAAATCTATTCTATGATTGGTGCATTATGTATGCAAGTAAAAGGTTAGAAAGTTGTCCCTTCTCATTCACTATAATTAACTATAATTGCTAATTATCTTACGAATCAACAGAACACCATAGAGAATGCCAGGTCATTGAAAGTGGAGATGCAGGTGGAGAAGGTAGTCAAGAAGGTATACGGCATACTTGCCTTTACTGGCCGGGGCATTGAATTTAAAAATTGGCAAGTCATGTTGCAGCTTTATAGAATCTTAGTTAGTCACACTTGGAATATAGTGTTCAATTCTGGTCACCACACTTCCAGAAGGATGTGGAGGCTTTGGAGAGGGTACAGAAAAGACTTACCAAGATGTTGCCTGGTAGGGAGGGCATTTGCTATGAGGAGAGGTTGAAGAAATTTGGTTTGTTTTCACTGGAACGATGGAGATTGAGGGGCGACCTGATAGAACTCTACAAGATTATGAAAGGCATGGACAGAGTGGATAGTCAGGAACATTTTCACGGGGTTTAAGGTGCAAGGAGCAAGGTTTAAATGTACATGAGGCAGATTATTTTATACAGAGTAGTAAGTGCCTGGAACTCGTTGTCGAGGAAGGTAGTGGAAGCAGATAAGTTGTGAATTTTAAGACGCATCTTGACAAATGACATGAATAGGATGGGAATAGAGGGATATGGTCCCCGGAAGGTAGGGGGTTTTAGTTCATTTGGGCAGCATGGTCGGTGCAGGCTTGGAGGGCTGAAGGGCCTGTTTCTGTGCTGTAATTTTCTTTGTTCTTTGAAATTCACTGTCCACTGTGCCTGTTCTCCTTTCTAGTAGTTAATAGAAAAGGTCAAAGATTTGAGTAGTCACCGTGAATTATTTGGGTTAATCCTCAACACCCCTTCCCATTTTCCTGATAGCAGCTTATGTAGTGTAAGATTCTGGGTTGTTTGCCTTGCTTCAGCTTTCTGCTTCATTGGGAAAATAGCGCTGGCAGTAGAATGAGGCTCCCAAGTAACCATTAATTGGTTACACAAACACCTCAATGGGTCTGTGGACCAGGTGAACTACCTGACAATGCCTTCCCTGCCCATCATAATTTGGGAGACAGGTCAAGTAGGTGCTAAGATGGTGGGAAGGCCAAGTATTTTACTTTATACACATATCCTTTTTCCCAAGTACAGCACACCAGCAGAGAGGGATATGGAATCATAAAGTCTAGCCCCTCAATGGTACAGTCTATACATACAAAACACATGTACTGTGCCTGAAAATGGTACAACATTAGCGATGAATTATGGAAAGAACTGAACCCATCACTTGTATCTTGATTGTCCAATTTTCCACATTTACAATAATCTTCACTAGGACCTGAGTGTAAAGGTCATCTTTCCAGCTCCATCCTCAATCCCGCGTTAAAATTTCAGGTTGCCTTTCCTGATTTACATGAATAGATCTCTTCTCATCACATTTTGCAGTTTCCAGTGAGCAGGCAGTTCTCGTTCTCAATACCTTAGGAAGTTTGCCTTGCACCGTGGCTTCGCCAGGGCCAGACATCCCAATCCCTGCTTCAGCAGTTTGATTGTATGTTCCATCTGAGTTTGACTGGTGCTGTGAGCCTCATTGTATCTTCTCTCTGATTCCTTTCAGCAACCTTTCAATAGCGTCATTAGCTAAGACTCCACTGCGGGGCTTTAATCGCCAACCGGCCAGTCATTCTGTCTGCCTGCTCTTTCAAATAATGGTGGCACAGTGGATCATTTCAAAATGCAGACATTGTGGCTGTTGTCATGGTACCATGCACTAACTTGAATTATTTTGTTCTTTAGCCTGACACTATCTGCATATTTATGGCCTGTAAGCCTTTCCTATTTACATACGTCATGGGTTTGTTACTGGGGCATTTGCAATAAGTGTTTTGCTCTCTCATGCTGTTGCCTCTTTTCAATAGCAGCACGGGAGCACAGTGGTTAACACTGCTGCTTCACAGCACCAGGGAATAGAGCTTGACTCCCGGCTTGGATCAGTGTCTGTGTGGAGTTTGCACATTTTCCCAGTGTCTGCCTGGGTTTCCTCTCGGTGCTCTGGTTTCCTCCCAGAGTCTGAAAGACTTGCGTGTTAGATGCATTGACCGTGCTAAATTGTCTCTCAGTGTATCCAAACAGGCGCTGGAGCATGGTACTAGGGGAATTTCACTGTGACTTCATTGCAGTGTTTATGTAAGCCTTACATGTGAATAATAAATAAATAAGCTTTAAAGAGCTGGATTGCCTGATTTGTGAGTTAATTGGCAGCACAATTTAAAGCTGTAATACCTCCAAGGCCACAAGTGGGGTCACTCAGTCATGTTTGTAAGTTGGGCTCAAACAGATGGCAGGACTTCAGAACAATCTGCTACACGTGTAGACAGTAAACATAGGTCTCCTCAGCACATTCCCAAAATTCCTCAGGTTCAATCGCCACTACCAGACTGACTCCTGGGATGGCAGGTCTGTCATACGAGGAGAGACAAAGTCGGTTAAGATTGTATTCATTGGAGTTTAGAAGAGTGAGAGGGAATCTCATAGAAACTTGTAAAATTCCAACGGGGTTAGACAGGGTAGATTCAGAAAGGATGTTCCCGATTGATGAGAGAATCCAGAACTAGAATCATTGTTTGGGGATAAGAGGTAAACTTTTTAGAACTGAGGTGAGGAGATGGATGTGTGGAATTCACAACCACAGAATGTAGTTGAAGACAAAACATTATCTGATTTCAAGAAGAAATTGGATACAGCTCTTGGGGCTAAAGAGATCAAGGGATATGGAGGGAAAGGGGGATCAGGATATTGAATTTGAGGATCAGCCATGTTCAAAATGAATGACAGAGTAGGTTTGAATGGCCAAATTCTCATTTAGTTCGTATGTTTCTATATTCTTTCGCTGCACTCCAAACCCAACATGGCCCTTCAAAGGCTCATTGGAACTTTGGCTCATGAAGCTGCTGCTTTTCATAAAGCACCTTTCACAACCATGGAACATCCCAAAACATTTTACAGCCAACAAAATCCCTTTGAAACGTAATCACCATTGTACTGTAGGAAACATGGCAGCCAATTTACACACAGCAAGCTCGCAAAAAGAGTAATGCGTCAACAAGATAATTTGTTGCTTTGATGTTGCTCGAATGATAAATATCACAGATCCACCTGGTCCATCAAGGCAGAAGCCATATCAAAGCTCAGCGAGTTGACAGCGAAGTGGAACAATAGTGGCAGAGGAAGGAGAGGGACATCTATCCAGGGCTGTGAGTTCCACTGCACCCCAACACAACATCATGTCCCCACTGTGGAAAAACTTGTGGCTCAAGAATCGAGTTCTTCAGTCATCTGAGAACTCACCAAACTTGACAATCAACATCCTGGTTTTGAGGGTCGACCAACATTGAAATATTGGCCAGGATTCTTCTGTTTTATTTGAAATATTACCATAGGATCTTTTACATCTGCTTCAGAGGGCAGACAAGACCTTGTCTGAACCATAACTGAAAGATCACAGCTTCAGCATTCCCTCAGTACTGCTCTGGAATGTCAGCCTTGAACCCAGAATATTTGGACCTAGAGGCACAGGTGCTAACAACAGAACCATGAATGACATGTTAAAGATAAAAAGTATCAAAAGAAACCTGCAATAGAAGCCTTATGTTGGAAAAACACCACAGTAAACTAAGGGAGACAGTAATTGTAGTAACTCGAGGCAACTCAATGTGCAAGTAACAAACTAAAGGATTTATTGGTAAGAAGAATTATATACAACAAAGGGTTTAACAGCACAACCATACAGGTCTATTGCTAATACTGTCCTTATTCCAGTTGCAGCCTCTCAGCCCCAGGGAATGTGTGCCCTGATTGGCACAGGTTCATGTGCTTGAGCTCCACTTGTTCTGTCATGGTCAAGTGACTTATGAACGATGTGTGTTAAAGGAACCATGCTAAAGGGCGGTAGGATAGCACGATGTTTAGCACTGCTGCTATTTCCACTCTCCACTTCCCTCCATTCTCTCAGGTAAGCATCAAGACTCTTCTTGGTGTTGCCTGTATCAGCTCCTTCTATGGAACTGAAGTGGATCTGAGCGAGGGAAGAATCCAATTAGAAGGAGGGTGAGTGATGATTGGCAGCATCTTTAGGCAAGTATTTTTTTAAATGTATCTATTTTGTCATGCCTTTCAGTGGTCCATTTGGTCTGGCTCATGTAACCATGGTAACCCTGGATGTTCAGGAACAACTTCCATCCAACTGATATGCAAAAACTTTAGGTTTCCCTCTTGCTAGCCTACGACTGAGCCAAAGTTGCCTGATGTTGGAGAAGGTACTCACAGTATTGAATTCATTGCATCTGCTTTCCACCCAAATTATGGTCCAGTTTTGGACCAAAGTACTTATTGGTTGCCTTTTTTTATTTACCATGGAATGTGTTAGCCTGTAAATTTCAACAGGGAGCAATAGCTGCATGGTATTATCGCTAGACTGTTAATCCAGCAATTCAGTTAATGTTTTGGAAACCTGGGTACAAATCCCACCATAACAGCTAGTGGACTTTGAATTTAATTTAAAAAAAATGTGGAATTCAGGATTTACTGACAACTGTGAAACCATTGTCAATTGTTGGAAAAACCCATCTGGTTCACTAATGTCCTTTAGTGAAGGAAATCTGCTGTCCTTACCCTGGTCTGGCCTACATGTGATTCCAGAGTCACAGCAATGTAGTTGACTCTCATCTGCCCTCTGGAAAGGCCAAGCAAGCCTCTCAGTTCAAGGGCAATTAGGGATGGGCAATAAATGCTGGCCTAGTCAGCGATACCCACATTCTGTGAACGAATATGGAAATAAAACAGGCTTGTACATGTTCTAAACTGTACACAGCTGCTGAGTTGAACACAGTGTGAATTACAGGCTCAGATCTCAGCCAATTTATCTTTTGTAACATAGATCCAGCCTTGGGATAAATTAGTTCCAAGCAAGTCCTTAAGTAATCACCTTTGTAACTGTGACTCTCAGGAACCACCTACTCATCTGAAGATCTTTCTCCAAGATCACATATGATCAACGCTGAGAAAAAAATAGATTGACTCACTCTTATTGGTTAGAGAGCAGGATGCTGACTGGTTCTCAATGGGGAAATTGGCTTTGTTATATCACGGGGGAACATTCTGAAATATACATTAATATGCTAAACATTAGCTTGCAATTCTGACAGTTACTATTTACACAATTTCTGAACTAGGCTGAACCATTTGACAGGTGGCACAATGTGAGCACTACTGCCTTACGACTGCCCATGAATTGCCTACACTTGCAAAATCTCACTAACTGTCCTGTATTGAGACAATACATATCTCTTTAACCTGTGCTTAACGCTTTCTCCACTCACATTATCTGTACCTTTTAAGAATTGATTATCCGTAAAGCTTTGCATTCCAACCATTATTTGTAAATTGAGTTTGTGTCTTTATATGCCCTGTTTGTGAACAGAACTCCACTTGCCTGATGAAGGAGTAGTGCTCCGAAAGCTAGTGGCTTTTGCTACCAAATAAACCTGTTGGGCTTTAACCTGGTATTGTGAGACTTCTTACTGTGTCTCATAGCTCCAAGGACCCGAGTTCAATTCCTGGCTTGGGTCACTATTAGGACATTCTCCCCGTGCCTGCATGAGTTTCCTCTGGGTGCTCCGGTTTCCTCCCGCACTCCAAAAGTTAGGTTGATTGCTTGTGCTAAATTGATCCTTATGCTGAAATTATACCACCTCACCTGCCCGAGGCTCAAAAGATCCCACCAAAAGCCAATAGAGAATGCCATTCCACTAGCCATGCCTGCTTTGATTCTGGGATAAAATTTTAGCCTTAGTGTTAGGAGAATTAGCTGGGCAAATATGTGGAGTTATGAAGATAGGGCCTGGCTGGGATTATTGTCAGTGTAGGTTTGATGGGCTGAATGGCTTCTTTCTGCACTGTAGCGATTCTATGAAAATTTGGGGTTAATCGATTGAAATTCAAATTTTTATCTAGCTTGATCTATCACTTTACACCCCTGGACACAAGAAGTGTATATGGATGCAAGCCTTTACTTCATGAAGAATTGTGACTAGCATATTGGAGTTGAGATATGAACCTCTAGCCACCTACGTTGGGATTGGATTGAAATTTCTAGTCTATTTTACCGAACGCTCAAATCCGTAGCTGCTGTTATCCAACCTCATGACAAGGTATCAGAACTGAAATATATTACTGAGCAAAATTCCTGATGGAACATAACAGGGGCACTAAATGGGAATGATAGTGTAGAACTAAATGCTTTCTTCCTTATTAGTACTTACTCACTTTGCCGTGTTCTGTACGTTATTATTCTTGGCCTTAAGAAGGATTTAATTGATGAATGCAGATCTTGGTAAGCCCACATTTGATTCACTCACTGGAATGATGATGTTGTAGAGGAGGGTTGGCATAGAATAGAATGTCCAAAAAAAAACTAAATTAGAATATCTTCCCTGCCAAAGAAACCACTTTTATTTACTGTCTACCTCGATTATATTGAGTGCTGGCAGTCAAATAAAAAATCTACTGTTAACTCTTTGAAAATGAGGCTGTCATTGTTCAAGGAGCCTCACTGAGCCAGGACTGACTGGCTAGGACTTCCTGGCTGTGCTCGCCCCCAAGACCGGAAAATCCCACCCAAGGTTAATGGACTGTTGTATGATCCATTCCCCCAGCTTGCTCTAATTCCCGTGGTGGGCGAGGCAGGAATTCTGCCCGTTGTGTCTTTTAACAGCCCTCGGTAACATCATATTCAAATATGATGATGTCCTTTGACACATTAATTCAGTTTTGGAATCTTTTGATTTGATTTATTAATGCCACATGTATTGAGATACAGTGGGAAGTATTGGTTCTTGTGCACTATACAAACAAAATGTACTGTTCATAAGGGAGAAAGAAAGGAGAGGGTGCAGAATATAGTACAGACCTGAGCAATATTACACAAATTGATTTTTTTAATTTGATTTGATTTATTATTGTCACATTTATTAACAAACGGCAAAAAGTATTGTTTCTCACGCGTGATACAGACAAAATATACCGTTCATAGAGAAGGAAATGACAGAATGCAAAGAGTGTTGCATGCATAACTAGGATGCAGAGAAAGATCAACTTAATGCAAAGTAATTCCATTCAAAAGCCCGATAGCAGCAGGAAAGAAACTGTTCTTGAATCGGTTGGTATGTGACCTCAGACTTTTGTATCTTTTTATCGATGGAAGAGAAAGTGTCCAGGTGTGTGGGGTCCTTAGTTATGCTGGCTGCTTTGCCAAGGCAGTGGGAAGTGTAGGCAGAGTCAATGGATGGAATGTTGGTTTGCGTGATGGGTTAGGCTGCATTCAACATCTTTTGTAGTTCCTTGTGGTTTTGGGCAGAACAGGAGCTATTACAAGCTGTGATATGCTTTCTATGGGGCACCCGTAAAAGTAGGTGAGAGTCGTAGCTGATGTGCCAAATTTCCTTAGTCTTCTTAGAAAATAGAGGCATTGTTCAGACACTAAGGGGAAAGCATTTCAACAATTTCTCAGTTTAGCAATACCTCTATTTTACCCCAGTTATAAGTTTGACACTGAATCCCACATTACCCACAGCCATCACCTTGTACAGCTTCCCTTCAATCAGCAATCTGTCAAATGACAGCAAGTTAGAAATAATAACAGAGAAGCATCTTTCATTAATATCGAAGGTGTGCAATAGGAAATCCTGACTAATATTTCACTCCCAAATCCTTGATATTTGAAGCTTTTATGAGAAGCAAGTTAATGTGGAACCTGACGGTGCTACTGCAGAATTTAAGCATGGCAGTAAACTGTGGATTATTCTCACCCAGGCAGTTTTGAACAAAACAGTCATTTTAACTAAGGCTAACAGAAATGCAGAAATTGTTTAAAAAAAATTCATTTTTAAGATTTCTTTGGCAATCCTTCAATGCCACATTCTCTGATAAGCTGGGGCCGGAACAGTAATGTATCCGACAGATGTCAATCCATATAGATTTGAAGGTTAGATCAAATTCCATCTCATCACTTACAAAGCAGACTGACAGTCTAGCAACCCACAGTGAAAAATAATAAGAAGGAAGCTGGGATGGGTGAAAATATTATTTTTTCGCTGCTTGGACACAAGTTTCATATGTAGTTCAGAATGGTTGGATAAACATCTCCTCTCTTCCTTGCTACTTTAAGAAATCTCAAGTAACATACACTTGGGTAGTCTCAAATCAACTGTTTGGAAATCTGAGCAAGAGCTACTTTCACAAGTTCAAGGTTACTTCATGCTCGATTGCCAGCATCATACAGACAAGCCAAGACAGTGGGTCACTCAGCCCGAAACCAGTTTGAGCTATCATTCAGTAAATCATCAAACCTAACTCCAGATTGTTTCATATCCTGTAGCACCACTGGCTGACAAGAATCTACAAATCTCAGTTTTAAAATTAAATCACAGCCAGAAAAATCCAACAGTTCATGCCCCTATCGCAGCTGCAAGTGAGAATGGACAATTTGGCGCTCTGCCAAATTTCCATTCACTGCAGCGAGGCTGGAAAATCCTGCCAGTATGAACAGCTGGAAAATCCCCGCCACTTCTTATTTATGGAAGAAAGTTTCAAACTCCTTCCACTCATTGTGCGAGGTTCTTATTATCATTTCTCAAAGTGCAGGCTCTAATTTCTTGACTGTGTCCTCCACTCCTGGACTCCTCCAACCAGCAGAGATAGTTTATTTCTCCCTGTCCTGTCTTAATACCTTAAAAGCCTGGATCAAACTACCCCTTAACCTTCAAAATTTGAGTGATTATAACCCTAGTTTGTTTCATCTTTCTTCACAGCTTAAGGCAGCATGTGACACATTGGTTAGCACTGCTGCCTTGCAGTGTGAAGGACCCAAGTTTGATTCCCAGTCTTGGCTCACTGTCTGTGTGGAGTTTGCATATTCTCCCTGTCTGTGTCTGTGTGGGTTTCCTCCATGTGCTCCAGTTTCCTATTTGAAAGACATGATGGCTAAGTGCATTGGCCATGATAAACTCTCCTTTAGTGTACCTGAACAGGAGTCAGAGTGTGATGACTAGGGGAGTTTCATAGTAACTTCACAACAGTGTTAACGGAAGCCTACTTATGACAGTAATAAATAAACTTTAACGCTGAGTGTCCAAGTCACACTATTGTAAGTCTACACTCCCTTGAAGAGTAATGAATCCTCCCTAAGGTGTGATGCTTGTACCTATTTGTAGTACTTTAGGTATTGCCTAACCATGAATTTATATCATTGAAACATAACTTTTACACCCTCGGATTCTATTTAATATGTAATAACAGACACAGTGCCCTGGGACAGTTGGAAGCCCTATTCCAATACTGAGAATCACGGGATACTTTCACCTTCAGTGTTCAGATAATATCTGACATGATAGATCATTCATCCATTGAAGAATACGACTAATTTTGATTTTGCTCCACCATGGTGCCCAGTTGTTATAGTTCAGGTTAGAAATTCCCAAGTGTTTTGTGGATCTTGTTTGAGTCATAAGTTTTGCATCTTGAATTTGGCCAAGGTAAGTATGAGATGTTTTGCCTCAGGTAGGATTCAAATGACCTGCTTTTATCAAACAAAGTTTATTTCAGAATATAGTTAACATGTATAGTAAGAAAATTAGCAAGAATTTTTATCAATTACAAACACAAATCAATCATGATAATATATGACCTTTAATGAATATGTATTAACTGTCCCAATCAAAGCCAATCTCCATAGACCAAAGACCCTTTTCACAGGTTTAACACAGCATAGACTAATTAATGATACTGGGATCAAGGCAGTCAGTTGAATTCTGCAGTTCTTGAGACTCAGAACAGTTTGAAGACAAGGCAGCTTCCTGTAGCACCAGAGAGACTCTGGTCTAGTCCCCCAAGCCCACGGTACTGCAAAACCATGGATAACTTCATGATGCTCCACTTCTCCAGCTTCCATCCTAAATATGTTAAAGAAGCCATTCCCTACAGACATGCCCTCATATACAGGATCTGCTCAGATGAGGAGAATCATAACAGACACCTCCAGGCACTGAAAAATGCCCTCATAACAACAGGATATAGCACTTGTCTCATCGATCGACAGTTCCAATGCGTCACAGTGAAACGCTGCACTGACCTCCTCAGAAGACAAACACGGGACATGACGGACAGAGTACCCTTTATCATCCAGTACTTCCCTGGACCAGTTAAGTTCTGACATCTTCTTCTCCAGAGCCTTCAACATGTCATTGATGAAGATGAACATCTTGCCAAGGCCATTCCCACACTCCCACTTCTTGCCTTCAAATAACTGCACAACCTCAAATAGACCATTGTCTACAATAAACTACCCAGCCTTCAGGAGAACAGTGACCACGACACCACACAACTCTTTCACAGCAACTTCCGCAAGATGTGCCGGATCATTGACACGGATGCCATCATCTCACGTGAGAACACCATCCACCGGGTATATGTACATACTCTTGCAACACAGCCAACATTGTCTACCTGTACACTACAGGAAAGGATATCCAGAGGCATGGTACATTGGGGAGACCATGCAGACTACAACAAAAAGGATGAATGAACACTGCTCGATAATCAGCAGGCAAGACTGTTCTCTTCCTGCTGGGGAATACTTCAGCGATCACGGGCATTCTGCCTTTGATCTTTGGTTAAGTGTTTTCCAAGGCGGCCTTCATGACACACGACAGTGCAGAGTCGCTGAGCAGACTGATAGCCAAGTTCCACACACGTGAGGGTGGCCTCAACCGGGATCTTGGGTTCATGTCACCTATCTGTAACCCCCATCACTTGTCTGGCCTTGTAAAATCTCATTAACTGTCCTGTCTGGAGACAATACATATCTCTTAACCTGTGCTTAACACACTCTCCACTCATGTTGTCTGTATCTTTAAGACTTGATTACCTGTAAAGACCCACATTCCAACCATTATTTTGTAAATTGAGTTTGTGTCTTTAAACACCATATTTGTGAACAGAACTCCCACTTACCTAATGAAGAGGCAGCGCTCTGAAAGCTAGTGGCTTTTGCTACCAAATAAACCTGCTGGATTTTAACTTGGTGTTGTGAGACGTCTTACTGTGCTTGCCCCAGTCCACACCTGTCCCCAACAACAGCACCCTTCAGGAAAACAACATCCTGATTTCAGCTAACCAACAGGATCTTCAAAATAATAGAGAGAGAGGGAAAACACTTCTTTTTAACTCACTGTCCCTTCTAAAAACTAAAATCTCAAAGCCTGCAGCTCCAAACTCAGCTTGGAAATGAAATGCCTATCACCTGAGCAGCCCACAGTTTTTTTTTGCCCTCCCAACAATGACACTGCCCAAGGCTGTGAGGATGAATTAAAAAAAAACTCTTGAAGGTACACTGACATCAGACCAGCCACACAACACCTTCACATTAGGGAAAGGTGAAGATGGCTCCCATTGTTGGCACATTGCAGCCATGGTAGTCATGTCATGTCAAATCTTGCTGTAGTGAGTCACGTAAGTAGAAATGTATCTCCATTTCCAGTGCTTTATTGAAAACAAAATTTCCATAAAAGTTTTCACTCCAACATTTGAAGGTCTTTGTCAGCAAAGGACAATAGCTTATTCAACACAAGGAAAGGAATGGGTTGCAATGTTTGCTCACAACCCATTCCTTTCATCATAACATGAACAACAAAGGAACAAATCTGACCAAACTATTGAAGAAGTTGTCTTTTCATCGGAACAGCAATAAAGAATGGATTTTTTTTTTTGCAAGCTTTATTTTCATTGAAATTAAAGTTGAAAAATAGCTCATGCAAACCAAAACCCTGTGTTCATAAACCAGTGCTTAAGTATTCTTTAGTGAAGACATATCACGCTGCGTACTGTATTTATGAACTCATTCATCTTCACTGTTGTCGGAGAAACACGCTGCCAACTGTATTTGGATCTCCTTTCTTATTTAGTCTCCACGAATATGTAAATATTATATTGTTTTTCTTTTGCACCTACCACCTCATCAACGCAGAACAAAAATTTATGGATGCAATTATTCAGTTTTGATCAGTGATCATGTTTGTTTTTGCAAAGCCAACCAAGAACTGAAGCCAGATTCAGCACGAGTTGTTAGTTAAATTTGTCCACCTAGGACAGCACCAGAAGACCATGAGACTGTAAGACATAGGAGCAGAATTAGGCCACTCGGCCCATTGAGTTTGCTCTATCATTCAATCATGGCTGATTTTTTTTTCTCAACCTCATTCTCCTGCCTTTTCCCCATAATTCCCGATCACCTTATTAATCAAGAACCTATCTATCTCTGTCTTAAAGACACTCAATGACCTGGCACCCACAGTCTTCTGCAGCAAAGAGTTCCACAGATTCACTACTCTCTGTCTGAAGAAATTCCTCTTAGTCTCTGTTTTAAAGGATTGTCCCTTCAGCCTGAGGTTGTGCTCGGTGGTTCTAGTTTTTCCTGCTAGTAGAAACATTGGCTTCATTTGCCCTCTATCCAGGCTTCGCAGTATCCTGTAAGTTTCAATAAAATCCACCCTCATCCTTCTAAACTCCGAGTACAGACTGTGAATCCTCAACTGTTCCTCAATGTGACGTGATAGGTTTGAAACTCAGCCCAGTCCAGTGTACCAGAGACCCGGATTTGATTCCTGGATTGGGTCAATCTGTGTGGAGTCTCGACGTTCTCCCGTGTCTGCATGGGTTTCCTTCGGATGCTCCGGTTTCCTCCCACAGTCTGAAAGAAGTGCTGATCAGGCGCGTTTGCCATGCTAAATTCTCCATCAGTCGGAGTATGGCGACTTGGGGTTTTCACAGTAACTTGATTGCGGTGTTAATGTAAGCTGACTTGTGACACTAATAAATAAACTTTATTTTAGGTGCGATTGTTATGGAACAACACCCCAGACACCAATTTCAGACAGAAATTCTGTCATAAATTATGCATAAGGTCATCTCATCGAATTATTGGAGCACACTTCAAATAATTTCATGAGACAAAGCCACTAAGTGAGTATTAAGAAGGTTGGTAATGAGACTGTCTCTACGGAGTTTTGACATGTTTACTATTAATCCTACCCCCGGCTGGAGCAACATAAAAAGCTACTCAATGTTTAATTAACATCTGTATTCCGTGACACAAAGTTGGTGGGCAAAGAAAAGGCAACATGGAGTGAAAGTCCAGGAAGAGACAAGTCTTTACCTCTGTAATTACTGCAACTCGCAGCAGCCTTCCTCTCCTCTCATTAAGATCACAGTGGGCTGTGGGCACTCAAAGCCACAAACCGGATGTCAGCACACAGTTGCCACACTGGACTGGGCTGAGTTTCAAACCTATCATGTCACTGTCTACTTGTTACAAAACTCCATAGCAATGGAATGCAAGTCCTGCTCTGACACCTTTACACTGTTAAGGTTTTTGATATTCCACATTAGGTAGGTTGCTGCAGACGCACTGTCATCAGCCATAGGCTAAAGTGTGTGCCAAAGCTGCAAGAGAATCATAGACCGACAGAAATAAGCATCGGTAAGTTTGCCAACCCATTCTCTATTCCAGCCAACTTAATGTGGAGCACTGGTCTTGCACATTTCCAATTTGGTTCTCAATATTACATGGGGCAGTCTTGCACACCTGCAGAGACAGGCGTGCAAAGTTAAATTATATGTCGGGGAACAGCTTGGAGGTCATTTTGCTGAAACTGCAATTATAAAGTACGCTCGGCAAAGTCAATATCATCCAGTGGGACTCTCCCTTTAAACTATTTAGCTCAACACCGGGAGTGGAATAATTTTTTTCCCAGATGAAGGGTAACTTTTCTGTTATTTGACAATTTGTTTTTTAAAAAAATGACAATTTAATGAAATAGCAGTCTGAACACTCACCAGATTCAAGCTGGGCTAACTTCCTGGTATTTCCCAGAATTGGCTCTATAATTAGGTATTTAGGCAAAGCTCCCAATCGACACTGGGCAAACTGCTGGGAACTCGACAAAAGAGTGGTACTGGGAAATTGTATGAAGGAATGTTGCGGGGCAAGTTCAAAGGATGCAGCTACTGAACGTGGCTGCATGTGTCAGAACCTTTCTTAATCTTCGCACAGGCTGTAAATACTTCAAAACCTATTGTCCAACCCCATTGAAGGAGATTTGTGGAAAGAAATAGAAATAATGAAATAAATGGTGAGACAGAAAAGATTAAGGGATGGTATGGGTGTGAGGCACGAACACTATGTAACAGTTGTAAAGACTTGCATTTTAATCAGTATTCTGTAAACTGTGAGTGCCTTTATATGCTCTGTTTGAGACCAGAACTCTCCACTCAGCTGACAAAGGGGCAAATTCCAAAAACTTGTGGGTTTACTAGCAAATAAACTGGTTGGACTTTGACCTGGTGTTGTGAGACTTCTCACTATGACAGCTGGCGAAGCAGAGGTATTGCTGTGGAGGTGAATATGAGGAAATTGTTATTTGTTCATGCCCCTCTCAGAGGTCCACTGTCCGGTGTCGCCGGCAGGATGGGGCAGCAAGAGGGTTTGGACAGGCAGATGTGGAGTTAACCTTGACCATTGAGGGAAAATACCTACTTGGCTGCAGATTGTATTCAGTATGATATGTAGCAAATGGCACAGATATGCAACCGGCTTTGAGGTGAGCTGGAGCCTGCAGAAGGGATTATCCAAGGTCTTTTTCATGTAGAGATGTTGAGGTCTGCAGATATAATAGTATAACAGCAAATGCAACTAATATATTGCCTGTGTGTTTCCCTTGGTGTACCTTCTTTCATCTGAAACCCACTTCAGTCACTGAATATTATAACTGAGATGCTTCAAAATCAATCTACATCACTCAACTTAGTTCGACTCCAACTCACAGGGAGTCTTCAGCTAAAGGCAAACTAATTTGGATGCTGGAATCTGAAACAAATACAGAAAATGTTGGAAAAACTCAACAGGTCTGACAGTATTGGTGGAGAGAGAATGCACCAGGGAATCTTCACTGGTCTCTCCTTGAACTCCTGTACAAATTTATAACATTGAAAGTTTCTTTTCACCTCTTTTTCTTCTTATTCAGATAAAACCTTGTTAAACTAGTGAATTAACACCCAATGTTTCAGGTTCCTTTTTAATATTGTGGCCCCAATTTTTACTGTAGGCTGGTTCTGGATGGGTTAGAAAAATTGGTCGTTGCAGCAGGGAACAGAGTATTGACACACTAGGCTACTGATCCATTTCCTGTTCATCTTGTGCTCAGCCCAACTCAAGATACTTGATCAGAGTCCCTAGCATTTAATCAATTTCATAAGTGGCCTGAGTGTTTTATTTTAATTAGATTTGATTAATACTGACCTCTGTCTACTTCTAAGTAAACAAACTATATGCAGCAATGAAACCACTTGAATGAGTTATCTGCATTGTTTAAAGGTGCATTTCTCCAATTTCTCCACCTGTGACCTCAGTTGATATTAAAATAGGCAAAATCTCGTTCAAACCCTTCAACTGCTGCAGCCTGCAACAAACTCAATACACTGAACAATAGTCCACTGAATTCCTACAGTGCAGAATGGGCCATTTGGCCCATCAAGTCTAACTGACTTTCTGACAGAGCAGGCAGTATTTTAGGGCCTTGTTCATCCTGAAATAATAAAATCCCACCAGAAGTCAGCGGGCCTTTCCATGTTCCATCTCTTGCCAGCTCTGATCCCATGGCGGACAGTGCAGTAAAATTCTGGCCAGTTTCATACTGTCTCTCCACCCTATCCCTATAATCTCACACATTTTCCATGATTAATCCATCTAACACCATTGGCAATTTAGCATGGCCAATCCACCAAACCTGCACATTCTTTGGGACTGTGGGAGGAAACCCGAACGTCTAGAGGAAAACCATGGAGATATGGGGAGGACATGCAAACTCCACACAGTGTTTTTTACCCCAAGATGGCACTGGAGCGAGGCAACTTCTTGCGAACTGTGCCCAGCATACCTTCTAATTCTGACTTTTACTCTCGTTGTATGCTTCTAAAACTTCATTCCCTTTTAAATTCGCTAACAATGTTGTAATGCAATTTCTTATACATTTGATGATTCTTTGGACCCTGGAGCATTGCATTCTTTCATTTTCATTTCCTTCTTTATGAACAGTATGCTTTGTCTGTATGGCACACAAGAAATAATAATTCACTGTATGTTAATACATGTGACAACAATAAATCACATCAAAATCACTCATGGCTGGAATTGAACCCGGGCCCCTGGTGCTGTGAGACAGCAGTGCTAACCACTGTGCAACTGATTATGTTATGACTGGAGTTGTCATTTTTTTATGTGACACCACAACAGCAATGAATGAAAATTTTAGCAATGCCTTGTTGCACAAAGGAATACTTGCTAGAAAGTTTTAGGTTCGTTAGAGCTTGCTAAAGGTCTGCCATTGTCTATGTTTCGCTGACAAATCAGAACCCATTTGCTCATGGTAATGATATTAACACTGGTTATTAGATGTTTGTTTTTACATTTGTTTAATGATGTTTTTGTTCATAACAAGGTGACATAAATTTTGAATCAAACTTGGTCATACTGAGCATTTGTTTTATCCGAGCTCCAGGTGATGTATCTCAGAGACGGCTGGCTTTGCACATGGTGCCGTGTATCATTATGTAGACGATTGCCAAAGCGCTTCAACAATTACACTGCAAGAAAGAGCCAACGGGAGCGAAAAAAAAGATCTTGGCTGAAAAATTGGTTCGCACCTAAAGTAGCCAACAGCAGGACCACAGTAAATTTAGTCTGCCAGCTTTATTGGCTTAGCTGTGGCGAGCTGTGGGCATCAGTCGTAGCTCCAGAAGCAGCTTGGTGGTGGTGGTGTGAACTCAGTGAGGGGTGTTGGCTGGGCCACCATCCTGGTGTGAATCTGGGGAAGTAGAGAGTGGGAGGGGGAATGATCAGACGCAGAAGGGGAAGGGGGTGGGTGGGTAACTTGTAGCTGCCTAATCAATGGTTGTAATGTGGCACTCGAGGTTGCATTCCTGCATTTCCCTGCCCTATATTTAGGTAAGTGATTCACATATTTCTGCCGAAACATTTTTGATCATTGTCTCGTTAAGACTGCAGGCGGACAAGTAGTAAAGGTCGGTTTATCTCAGCTGACTGGATGGCTGGTTTGTCGTGCAGAGTGACAGCAAACAAAAGGGGTTCAATTCCCGTATCCTCTGGGGTTATTCACGAAGGCTCCACCTTCTCAATTTGCCCCCCGCCTGTGGTGTGGTGATGTTCAGGTTAAATCACCAACAATCGGCTCTCTCCACTCAATGGGGAGAGTAGTTAATGGTCATCTGGGATATTGGCAACTTTACCCTCACCCTTTAGATCAGGTAAAGCCAACACTGGCTGTTTTCAGGGCAAACTCAATCCCTAAACTGGTTTCTGAAAATATATGTTAGATCCCTCCCTCATTAGCATCTGCAAGGGCCTTCTGGGATGTCTCAACAATGCCTGAACCGGTATGGTGTTGGACATCTTGCTGACACTATTGTGGTGTGGGAGATTTACTTCTGAGGATGAATATCTTGGCATCCATTTTCCATAGAAAACAGGTGCAGTGAGATCCAATTTCACTTCTTTAAATTCTAATGTGAAACTTTCAAAAAAATAAAAATCCCAAGCTAAATTTTTTTTTCCCAATTCATTTACAGGAGATGTGCATCATTGTGTATGTCAGCAATTATTGCCCATTCCTAATTGCCCCTTGAGAAGGTAGTGGTGAATTGTCATCATGAAACACTGCCGTTCCCGTGATGTACAAACACCCGCAGTGCTGTCAGGAGGGAGTTCCAGGATTTTGATTCAGTGACAGTGAAGGAACACCAATATATTTCCAAGTCAGGATGTTGATTCACTTGGAGGGAAACTTTGAGGTGATGATGTTCTCATGTGTTTGCTGCCCTTGTCCTTTTAGCTAGTAGCATCTATGGATTTGGAAGGTGCTGTCTAAGGAATCTTGGTGGGTTCCTGCTGTGCATCTTGTAGATGGCACACACAGTTGCCACTGTTTGCCAGTGGCAGAGGGAGTGATTGTTTATGGATGGTTTGCCAATCAAATGGGCTGTCTTGTCCTGGATGGTGTCCACTTTCTTGAGTATTGTTGGAGCTGTACCCATCCAGGCAAGTGGGGAATACTCCACAGGTCTCCTGATTTGCACCTTGTCAATGGTGTACAGTCTTTGGAGAGTCATGGGACTACTCTCCACAGGATTCCTAGCTGGCAGTTTTCACAGTAACTTCATTACAGTGTTAATATTAACCCACTGGTAACACTCATAAATAAACTTTAAACTTTTAGTCTTTGTCCCATTCTGGTAGCCACTGTATTTATATGGCTAGCCCCGTTCAGTATCTGATCAGTAATGCCCGCCCCCCCCCCAAGATCAGTGTTTGTTGAAATAGAACTGCACTCACCCCATCCAATGAAATAATCCATGGGGTCATTAAGAAAATGGTAATTCTTCAAAAATAATTTTTGAATATCTGTCCTCAAAATTAGTTAAACATCCAGAGAATTTTCATAAGTGAGAAACAAAAGGAAAGAAAGTACTGGGACATACAAACCCTGGAAATTACGTTTTCTTCAAAGGTAAATCTTAAGATCAGCCAACAAGACAAACGAGCGTGTTCTTTGATACAATGGTTTGACATTAATTTTAACCATTATGGATTTAAGCAATGCAAACAGAATAATTTACACCAGAAATAAGGCAGGTTCAGTAATAATTTACTGACATTATTGACAAGGATCTCTATTATTAACAATACCTCTACTTCCACAGGAGGCTAAGAAAATTTGGCATGTCTATTACAACTCTCACCAACTTTTACAGAAATACCGGAGAAAGCATTCTTGCTGGTTGTATCACAGCTTGGTATGCTCCTGCTCTGTCCAAGACCTCAAGAAACTACAAAGGGTCACGGACTAAGCCCAGTGCTTCATGCAAACTAGTTCCCACCCATTGATTTTGCCTACACTTCCCATTGCCTTGGAAAAGTAGTCAGCATAATCATGGAGCCCACACACCCCAACATTTTCTCTTTCACCTTCTTCCGTTGGGAAAAAGATACAAAAGTCTGAGATCATGTATCAACTGACTCAAGAACAGCTTCTTCCCTGCTGCCATCAGATTTTTGAATGGATTTACCTTATATTAAGTTGATCTTTCTCTACATCCTAGCTATGACTGTAATACTATATTCTGTGCCCTCTCCTCCCTCTCCTTTCCTTCTCCCTATGACCTTTGTGAACAGTATGCATTCTGTATAGTGTGCAAGAAACAATACATTTCACTGTTTCCCAAAACCTGTAACAATAATAAATCAAATCAAATCATATCATATCTTTGCTGACATGAGCTTTATAAGTCCCATATTGTGAGTTGTTGCAGGGTACAGTAGCATGGCGGTTATGTCAAAAATCTTAGATTTTAGACTAATAATTCAGAGAATGTGAGTTTAAATCCTAAGATGTAGTGTGAGAACTTGAATTTTGTTTCAAAATCTGGAAATGGATCAATTATTATTAATAAGAATGATCATGAAACCACCAATTGTCATAAGCTTTTAATAGATTCATGAACGTCCTGTAAGGAAGGATATATAACATCAGCCCCACACCACCGAGACTGAATCCTAAATGTCCTCTAGAGTGGCTCAGGAACCTTCTCAGTTGCAATAAACTCTTACAAGGGATTTAAAATCAAGGCACATTTTCATCTCAGGTAAATTTGGGATTAGTGATGAAATCTGAAGGCTGGATTTTCACTAATTTCACTACTGAGGTAGCAGCTTGAGTTGGGAAGTTTCCTGACTTGGCCGATCTCTGTTTAAAGGACTACATTAGATCTTCACTCTAGGACTCAGGGCAGGATTGAGTCATACTCAACAATCCCAGAAGCAGAGTGGAGATGGCCATGGTGATGGATGAATGATGAAATGGTTAGATGACGACTTGATTCTTTGGAACTTCATGCCAATTGTTTTGGAAGAAATGAATCCCTCACTAACCCTCAAGCCCCCTCACCTCCCCATACTACCTTCTATGCTATCTCCTCAATCTATGCCCCAATCCACCTCTCCTATCCTTTATGCCACCTCCATGCCAACACATGCCCCCTCCCAAGCTGTCTGATGCCTTCATGCCACCTCCATAACCATCACTGGGGGACCTCAGGAGCCATGTAGAGGTGAAAAGTTCTATTGAAAACAGCTCTCTTACAATCAGTCCCTCTATGATTTTCAATATCTCTGTTAAGTTTCCTCTTAGACTCTCTGCGCGAAAGAAATAACTTCAAATTCTCAGACTATCCATGTAAATATAATGCCTCATCCCTGGAACCATTCTGATAAATCTATTCCATACCCAATCCAGATCCATCGCACTCTTTACGTATAAAGTGTGATGGCCAGAAAGTGATGAAATATTTTAACATGGGCCAAACGAATGTTGTAAAAACATTTAAAATTAAATCCTGACATTATACGATTTAAGGATCCCATTTGCCCTACTAACTAATTTGTCTATTTTTCCCATCCTTTGATCAAAGGGAGGTATCTCTCACAGTGAGAATGCATGTTCCAGGGATATAGTCAAAACATTAAAGATCACCACCATCCCCTTATGTCTGACTAGGAGATTGAACATTAACTGAAGAGTAAATCATCAGCAAAAGATATCGCAAGACAAAGCAGATTCTACTTAAAAATTATCATTTGCAGGTGAGAGAAAAATACATTAAATGCACCCATGGGTTTAAACTGAATGCAAGAATCTAAATTTAATTTTGGGCTCAATCTTAATTTGTGAAAGAAAATTAAGGCCCAGAAAAACAAAAAAAAATTAAGTTTATTTATTAATATTACAAGTAGGTTTCCATTAACACTGCAATGAAATTACTGTGAGAATCCCCAAGCCGCCATACCCTAGCACCGGTTTGGGTACACTGAGGGAGAATTTAGCATGGTCAATGTATCCTAACCAACACATTTTTTGAAATGTGGGTGTGGGAGGAAACTGGAGAACCCGGAGGAAACCCAAATAGGCATGGGGAGAACATGCAGATCCCATACAGATGGTAACCCAATCCAGGAATTGAACCTGGGTCCATGGCACTGTGAAGTAGTGCTATCCACCGTGCCACCGTACCTTCATGTAGTTTTAGCCATGAGCAAGTAGTAACCCTATTTTAATTCTATTCAGGGCATTAATGAATACGAAATTTTTCAAAAAAGACTGTGTTGTAAATTCTTGAACTACATTCCTGTACAATGTAATTTGAGGTGGAGTACCCACTATTCCCCTTTCTCTCAGGAGTTGCCTTTTGTTTTATAACTCTGAGAGAGAGTGCTGCTTTGACTTTGCAAACAAACGGTGCCTCATGTTTTTAAGAAAGTGTAATTAATTGCCAACAGTTACAGAAGGAAGGAAATGATTGGGAATGATTAGCATACTGAGAAGGTGGCATATTGGTTGGCATTGCTGCCTCACTGTACCAGATATCTGGGTTTAGTTGCCTGTTTGAGTGACTATTTGTTTGGACGTTCTCTGCAGGGGTTCTCTTTGGATGCTCCGGTTTCCTTCCGCAGTTTGAAAGATGTATAGGTTAGCTGGATTGGCTATTCTAAATTGTCAGGGGAATTGAGTTAGGGGGATAGGGCTTGAGTGGGATTGTTGTCGGTGCAGACCTGATGGGCTGAATGGTCTCCTCCTGCACTGCACTGAATCAATGATTCTATGAATGAGTTTCTAGAGTCTTTTGGTTATAAAAAGAATGTTAAAAAACTCTTCACTATTAGGTAATATTTACTGATAGCAATCTTCTTCTCAGGTTTCTTTAGTGTTTATTTAGTTAAGCTTCCTTTTTCATTTTTATTCCCTATCTGGTCAGATCTTATTGCAACTGAGAGGTCGAGGACATTGCCTGTTCCCTGGGCACTGCCAATTCAATCTTAGCTAGAAAATGTCAGTGACAGACTGTCAGATATCTTTCCTTTTCAATGAGATTCCATTGACTTTGCTCAGGGACTCCCTACACAGCAGCAACTCAGAAAGGAGCTGGTCAGAGTAAGGACCCAAAAACTGGATCATTTCTGCCCCATGTCACTAAGCATTGAGTGTTACTACACATCCCGTTTTGATAATGGAACATAGGAACTGCCAGACAATGAAAGACTGAGACTTTGCTCTGTCGCATTCTGTCTCCTCGGCAGCCACACGATAGGGAAATAATTGAGCTGTTGACCACGTGGCAGTCATTTCTCATTTGTTAGCCTACCACCGACGCAGAAACATTCTGAGGAATGTGTTGGAGAAGTTTGGAAACCACAGGCGCAAAGTTACATTTGACTCTCACCACGGGTGGAATTTTATGAGATTTTTTTCCTAAGTGTCCAACTAGTCTGAAAATGGGAGAGTTCTCGATCTGGTTTTTGGCTGAGTTTTCACATCCAATCAGATGCCGCTGTCTCTGAAATGATGGTAAATTCGCGAGCTTTCGACTCTATAGCCTTCGTCAGGCATAGAGTCGAAAGCTCGCGAATTTACTATCAAATAAATCGGTTGGATTTAAAATTGGTGTTGTAAAACTTTACTGAGTTTACCCCAGTCCAATGCCGGCATCTCTACATCCTGAAATGATGGGGCTAGTCAGTTTCTAGCCAGAGAGGGCGGGCTCAGCCTGTAGAGGGAGATATTGCTGATGCTTCACATGCGCATCAGCAATAACAGGGGTCTGACAGACGGAGAGAGAGTTACTGCCTCAAACAGCAACCCACTCTGCTACAATCACACAAAAAAAATTGGGTGTCATAAGATTGTGACACAGCGAAAACTGGTGCCATTCACTCTAGCAGCTTTATGCCCAATTTTAGGACATTTTCCCACTGCAAAATGGGCGTAAAGAAGTTGTACAATTCCATCCCATGTGTTTTCTTTCTGGACTCAATTAGAGCCTTCATTTCAGAAAATACAAATTCAGAATTTTCAGTGCGACCTCAGCAGAGTGCTGAGAGTTTGGTCAGTTCAAGGGAGTCTTAAATCTCTTCTTAAAAATTGAGCCATTTTAAAATTTAACGTTTAACTGCAGGCATGGTTCAAATTCTAAGGGGCTAAAGCCGAGGGATAGAGGGTACCCGCTGTGGGGTAGCTGGAGAGTGTTAATTAAGGGATCAGGCTTCAACTGATTTTTCTGTGGCTGGGCTCAGTAAATCCCTTTGTCTTGAAGAATATAAATCCAGACGTTCTCACTGCATTTTCAGTGCAGTGCTGAGAGATTGGGGAGGTGAGGGAGCTCTGGGAGGAGGGGAAAGAGGTAATTCATTTTGCTTTTTCTAACTTTTTCACCATTTAGGAATTGGTTCTTGCTCTGCCAGAGGAGAAGAAAGCTCTTGTTTAGTGAGCACCTGGTAAATGGTTAAGGTCTATTCCTATGTTTCAAAATAGCACAGGAATCTGTGTTAAGATTAACAAAATCCATGAAAGAAAATAAATGACTGAACAAAATAATATGGTAATTAACTAAAACGCAAAAGGATGGCAGGATAGGTAATGTGTTCTGGCTGCAGCATCTGGGATACCAATGTGATCCAGCACACACTCTCATCAGCAAATAATACCTATGAATTGAGGAAATACGACTCAATTGGACTGAGAGCTGAACTGCAGACACTACGATACATTTTGGGGGGGGGGGAAACAGGCTGGTTTGGGTGGGGCAGGGAGTCACTTTGTACCAGGAAGTAGTCACATTCTTAAGACGGCGTCTTCTGAAAGGCAGTAAGGGACAGGAGGGTAAAGGGATGCAAAAACCACGAGTGTTAACCTCTGTAATTGTCCAATAGGTTTCAGTTATCTCATCCTAAAAGTGCCTCTAATTTCATAGCCCTCTCCCTGTATTTTTCACACTAAGATGTCTCACAACACCAGGTTAAAGTCCAACAGGTTTACTTAGTAGCAAATGCCATTAATTTTCGGAGAACTGCTCCTTCATCAGGTGAGTGGGAGTTCTGTTCACAAACAGAGCATACACAGACACAAGGTCAATTTACAGAACAATGATTGAAATGCGAGTCTTTACAGAAAATCAAGTCTTAAAGGTACAGACAATGTTTGTGGAGAGAGCGTTAAGCACATGTTAAAGAGACACAGATGCCATCATCTCATGTGAGAACACCATCCAACAAGTACACAGTGTATGCTCTTGCAACTTGGCCAACGTTATCTACCTGATATGCTGCAGGAAAGGAAATCCTGAGGCATGGTACAGTGGGGAGACCATGCAGACAACGAATGAATGAACACTGCTCAACAATCACTAGGCAAGAATGTTCTCTCCCTGTTGGAGAACACTTCAGTGGTCAAGGACATTCGGTCTCTGATCTTCGGATAAGTGTTCTCCAAGGCACAACACACGACAGCACAGAGTCACTGAGTAGAGACTGATAGCCAAGTTCCCCACACACACGAGGATGATCTCAACCGGGATCTTGGGTTCATGTCACACTGTTTGTAACCCCCACAACTTGCCTGAACTTGCAAAATCTTACTAATTGTTCCATCTGGAGACAATACACATCTCTTTAACCCGTGCTTAACATTCTCTCCACACATTGTCTGTACCTTTAAGACTTGATTAGCTGTAAAACTCACATTCTAATCATTATTCTGTAAATTGACTTTGTGTCTTTATATGACCTGTTTGTGAACAGAACTCCCACTCACCTGACGAAGGAGCAGCGCTCCAAAAGCTAGTGGCATTTGCTACCAAATAAACCTGTTGGATTTGACTTGGTGTTGTGAGACTTCTTACTGTGTTTACCCCAATCCAATGCTGGCATCTTCACAAGATCTGTGATGTAGCTTGAAAAACTTCTAGAAAATAGTAAAGCGCGATTTTCATCAATTTTATCAAAACTCAGATGGAAGTAGGTCAGTCAGAGAAAGGATCTACATTGCATCTGCACGTATGTTTCTGCTTGCATCCATGTTGTGTGTGTTTGCATTTGCATGTGTCATTATTGGTCTTCCTTATGCACGTGTACATGTACCTATGTGTGCTTGTTTGATTAGTGTGTTTTTTTCTGTGCGAGTGTTCCCTCTAAAATAATTTTAAAAACCCATGAATTTAAATAAGTTTCTTACACATTGCAAAAAAGTATAGTGGATACATTGATGTGCTTCTGTGATGCTTCTGTTTGGTGCGTGTGTGGAGGGGGTGTTATATGTGTGGTTGCGGTGTCTGATTTATACAGATGAAGTTCACTTCCGTCAATAATAAAGTGAGTAATTCTCTGAATTGTGGATAAAATAAAATTTTGTAAATGAGGAAGATTCCCTCTAATTATCATGCACGGAACAATGTAATCATGTTTGGATGATTAATTCATTATTTTCAGCAAATTCGTCAAAGCATTTTAAGAAGAAACATTCTCAATGTTGTTGTAAATAGAGATTGTCAGAAACACACCCAAAATATTTTGCAGATCTGTCTAATGGAGATTGAACAAAGAAAATTTCTCCTCATTTCAAATGATTTGTAGTTATATCGTAGAGGCAGCTAGGTATGCTTATATTATTTATATTCAAGTTCTGCCCATGTCTATTTGGACAGAGTTGTCTTCATGTTCTCTTATTTTGTTTGATCTTTTGACTACATTTCAGGTGTAAAACCACTTCTTGTTCCTCCTGCCAACCACTTATTAAAGTGATGATGTCTACTACATCTTATTAGCATATTTCACAGTTAGCATTAACCCCTTACACCATAATGAGAGAATCTACTCCAATGTTTCACACTGAGCTGATTTTTCACCGAACACATTCTGTTTCCCATGGAAAGGATCAAAAAGTCTGTCACGACTTTACGTGGAAGTTTCACCGCTCGCTGTTGGATCCAATTATTTACAGTTATGAAAATGAATCTTGATAATTATGCATCCCACACTGGAGACTTGATGAGCAACAGGTAATGCCATAGAATTAATTTTGAAATAAACAAAACACCTCAGCATGACAGCACATTGCAACTGTTCTCTCACACCTGTGAGAGGATTGTTGTAACTATTTCACAGTTGCAGCACTTCTGTGATATAGATCACACACATACATTATTAACTATTAATATACATTAATAAATGTTATTTTATATACACAGAGTCAAAGAATGAATCTGGCCTTAGCAAAGAGTGAGTGGAATGCATGATAATCATTAAGGAAGATAAAGATTGATAGATAATCTTTTGAACAGAATCAAATCCCTTCTAATGGTGGCATCACCAAGTGAAAATGTCTCCTTGTAAAACATCAGGGAGACCTTTCAAATACACCTCCACCACTTCAGATTAAGGGTGACATTGTCAGGAGCCAGTCACCCACTTCGACTCACAATCAGAAATACTAAATGATTTCACGAACAAGGCAATGGTCGTAGAATCATAGCAACCCCACAGTGCAACCCTACATTTGGCCCATTGAGTCTACTCTGACCACAATCCCACCCAGGCCTTATTCCTGTACCCTCACACATTTACCCTGTTCTTCCCTCCAACACTGAGGGACAATTTAGCACGGCCAATCAACCAAACTCGTACATCTTTGAACTTTGGGAGGAAACTGGAGCACCCAGAGGAAACCCACGGAAAGAATGTGCAATCTCTACACAGACAGTGACCCGAGGCTCGAATTGAACTCTGGTCTCTGGCGCTGTGAGGTAGCAGTGCTGAACACAGTACCATCATGATACGAATGATGATTAAAATTAGTGATAAGTTAGCTTACTGGATTAGTTATATAAAAAAGTTGTTCATGTGTACACAGAATTATAAAGATTTGTTATATTAATTGGCCTTTTGGACTTTGGTTTCCATTTTTATTCCCCAGGCTTGAAGTTATACATTCAGCACTGACTCAGCAGTGTGCACCATCTCAGTTTCAAAGCTAATTTATTATTGTCAAAAGTAGGCTTGCATTAATACTGCAATGAAGTTACTGTGAAAACATTGCACTTTGGCACCTGTTCAGGTACAGTGAGAGAGAATATAGCATGACTAATGCACCTAACCGGCATGTCTTGCAGACTGTGGGAGGAAACCAGAGTACCCAGAGTATACCCACACACACATGGGAAGAATGTACAGACATTGCACAGACAAGCCAGGAATCGAACCTGGGTCCCTGGTGCTATGAGGCAGCAGCGCCAATCACTGTGCAACCACAAGATGTACAGCACTACTCACCAAGACTCTTTCGACAGTGCATTCCAAACCTGTGACCCCTTCCACCTGGAAGGTCAAGGGCAATAGGTGCATGAGAACAGCATCACTTGTCCCAGAAACCCTGGTGGTTTTACACCACCCTGACAGGGAAACACATCACTTTACTGTTTCCTGTTACTGTGAGTGGCTCACAGTTTCAGATACTTTATCCATGCAGAATTATGGGGACACCAAAACCACACAAACCGCTGGGGTTCAAAAAGGCGGCTCACCACTGTCTTTCCCATAAATGTTGACTTTGCCAGTGGCAAAACATTCCATGAATGAGTACAATAAAAATTTGAGCCATGAATATTATTATAATTTTTGTAAAGGATGTAAGTTTAATCAGAAAATCAACTTCGGAAGAAGTAGGTAAAATACTTTAGGTAAATAGTAAAAGCTTCCAGTCTCAACCTTCTCAGAAGACTAAGGAAATTTGGCATGTCAGCTACGATTCTCACCAACTTTCACAGATGCAACACAGAAAGCATTCTTTCTGAATGTATCACAGCTTGGTATGGTTCTTGCTCTACCCAAGACTGCAAGGAACTACAAAAGATTGTGAATGTAGTCCAATTCATCACACAACCAGTTCCCTACCCATTGACTCTGTCTACAGTTCCCGCTATCTTGGTAGAGCAGCCAGCATAATTAAGGAGCCCACATACCCCAGACATTCTCTCTTCCACCTTCTTCCTTCAGGAATAAAATGTAAAAGTCACGTACCAACTGACTCAAGAACAGCTTCTTCCCTGCTGTCAGACTTTTGAATGGACTTACCTTGCATTAAGTTGATCTTCCTCTACACCCGAGCTATGACTGTAACACTGCTCACAGAGAAGGAAATGAGAGAAAGCAGAATGTAGTATGTCTTGTCTGCATAGCGCACAAGAAACAATACTTTTCACGGTATGTTAATACATGTGACAATAATAAATCAAATGAAAACTCTGTTTGTTAAGTTACATACAGAAGGTGGTACCCTGTGTCTCTGATAGTGTCTATCATGATATATTCCCCAGAACATAGTGCAGATAAGCGAAGACGCAATTGGCTGTGAGTTAGTGTGAGGCAATGATAAAGTCTTTACTCCATCTTGCTCTGTGCGTACTGAAACAGCTATTTATTTGATTACTATCCTGTCACCTAAGTGATTCTGTAATTTTTGAAGTGTTGATCAGAAGCACTTTTTTATTTCCATTGCTTGATATAGTTTCTGCGCAAACCACAAAATGAATGATAGCCCTTGTAAGTTTGTTTTGGATTTCATTCACATTTTGGGAATCCCATAGTTTAGGAAGTGGCGTTTAATCATCTTCAATCAAAAAAGAATCAGCAGCTCTACCATTAACTGCTGGACGTTATTCTAATCAGTATTTGCATACTTTGGATAGCAATGAAAGCAGAAAGTTCTGGAAATACTCAACATGTGAGAATATTGTGTACAATTCTGCTCACCACACTATGAGTAAGATATGGAAGCTTTACAGAGAGTACAGAAAACATTTACCAGGATGTTGCCTGGTATGAAAGACATTAGCTATGAAGAGGGGTTGGAGAAACTTGTTTTTTTTTTCATTGGCGTGGCGGAGATTGAGGGATGACCTGATATTATGAGAAACATGGACCAAGTGGATAATCAGAAGCTTTTTCCCAGAGTGGAAGAGTCAATTACTAAGGGGCACAGATTTAAGGTGTGAGGGGCAATGTTTAAAGGAGATGTATGAGGTTTTGTTTTACATAGAGGGTGGCGGGTACCTGGAACTAACTGCTAAGGGAGATAATGGGAGCAGATATGATAGTGACTTTCAAGGGAAATGTGGACAAATACATGAATAGGATGGGAATAGAGGGATATTGTCCCCGGAAGGGTAAGGGGTTTTAGTTTAGTCAGGCAGCGTGGTTGGTGCACGTTTGGAGGGCTGAAGGACCTACTTATGTGCTGTAGTTTTCTTTGTTTCCTTTGTTCTTAGGTCTGGCAGCATCTGTGAACAGAATAACAGAATTAACATTTCAGATTTGTGATCTTTCCTCAGAGTATCATATGGAACTTATGCAGTTGGCTTGAGCTCCACTACCAGGAGCGAAAACAGGTGGTGACCCCATTTCAGCCGTTAGTCAGATCCAGGGGGTTGTATTCTCTCCATTAGCCAATGAAATAGATGTCGCTGAGGTCGCCTCACCTTTCAAAGCCAGTCACCTGCCTGAGGTGATGATGAACCAGCTTCTTGAAACAAGGCATTCTGTGTGGTTTGGGTAGGCCCCCACCATGCTGCCTGGAAGGAAATACCATTGATAGAAAAAGAACAGGCCCTTTTACAGAGCAGGGAGCTCAGCGACCTTTGTGGAGCGACTGCTGACCACAGCCGGTGCTGAGGGACAAGCTGTGAGGGGAGACCTTTTCAATGTGCCGATGTGGAGATATTAATAGAGTTGGAGAACACTGGAGCCAGGCAGGTATTCTCTAGCCATTATTGGAGTCTGGGGTGGGGGAGAAGAATGGTACTGGCTCTGTCTGCTGGCTCCTCTGTAGACCATGGTGGACAAGGGAAGTTCTATACCCATGAAGAAGCGATCACACCTTTGAATCATCATTTAAGTTGCTCAACTGGGCATGTGTTATGCAGCCAATCTGCCATCTTTCATGCTCTGCTGGCAACATGACATAGTTGAGGGAAGATTTCAGGTTCCACCCTATTACCCTCTCGATATCTTTATGTACCATTCCACCAACTTTCCTGCCTCACCACTAATCCTCAAAAGGCTGAAAAAATTCCCGTCATTTTTCTCCATCTCTCTAATCACAGATGCTGACTGGGCCTCCTGAGTATTGCTGGTATTTTCTGTTCTTATTTCAAATTTGCAGCCGCTGTGGGCTTTGACTTTGTAGTTGGAGGGTAGCTCTTCACTTTCCTTGGTGCTTGCTGTACTCTTGTGATGCCTCTTCCAACCACTGCAGCACTGTGCCTGGAGGACCTGGAGTGCCATCGTCCAATCTATTCACTGGCTGCTCCCCAAGGTGGGACTTCCACCAAGTGTGGAGAGAGGTCCCATGCATTCCAATGAATATTCATTGCAGTGGGCATGCTGGAATTGGCAGGGGTTTTTTGACTGTAGGTACCAGTCCCTCACCATCTGAAAAATTCAAGCCATGAAATGTTTTAGTGGGGAAAGAAAAAGAGCAAAATCTTTACAGAGAGCTAGGTCTCAGGCCTCCAGCAAAGGCTGTTGATCGTAGTCAGTGTACAATCAGCATCATGAGAGTCACTTTTATTGTTGCCAAAACCATGGTGACATTGGGAAATAGCTGATGAGGAAAATATTGAGATATGGATAATAATTACCAGAAGGAATTAGCTTGAGATGTTGGGGGTAAATTCTGACTCTGTTATGAAGACATAATTTGGAGGAGGTTATGGAGATCTTTAGCAGAGGTGTCCAAAATTATGAGGGGTTTTGAGTAAGGAGGGACTTTCCACTCAGAGAAGGATAAGAACACAAACTTAAGATAACCAGAGGAATAGTAATGCCAATCAAATAACTGCACAGAAAATTCTAATGATGTAGAGATGCCAGCGTTGGACTGGGGTAAACTCAGTAAAGTTTTACAACACCAATTTTAAATCCAACCAATTTATTTGATAGTAAATTCGCGAGCTTTTGACTTTATAGCCTTCGTCAGGCAAATGCTAAGCCATCAGTTGGTTTCCTTTCAACCAAATGATCAAAAATTGATGCAACATTCTTTGCATATCTCATGAAAAACAGACAAAAATTAAAGTTGAAGCCACAACGATCCTCACATAGCAATAATCTAGAATCATAGAATCCTACAGTGCAGAAGGAGGTCATTTGGCCCATTGAGTCTGCATCGATCACACTCCAATGCAGGTCTTATCCCCATAACCCCATGCATTTACCCTAGCTAGTCCTCTTAACACTAAAGGGCAATTTAGCATGGCCAATCCACCAAAACCACACATCCTTGGAAACCCTACTACATCACAAAATATCATAGAATCCCTACAGTAGAGAAGATGACCATTCAGCCCATCAGGTCTGCACTGACACTCCAATATAGCATCCCACTCAGGCCTTATCCTCCTAACTCCATGTATTGAGCTCACTAATCCCTCTAACTTACAATTTTTGGGAAGCAGTTCAACACAGCCAAATCGACCTAATTTGCACATCTTTAGACTCTGGGAGGAAACGAGCGAACTCCACACTGACTGTCAGCTAAGGCCAGAATCAAACCTGGGATCCTGGTGCTGTGAGGCAGCAGTGCTAACCACTGTGCCACCACCTCAATCTTTTTCCGATTCCCTCTTGACCCAGGCAAGTCTGAACATCACCAGTTCTTGGTACAAAAAGAAATACTAAGGACAGTTGGACGTGATACATTGATCTCAATTGATGGAAGTGCATGGATCGGTCTGACAATGTCATTTATGGCCTCGAGTATTGAAAGATTTATGTCATTCAGTTCACAGCAAAATCAGACAGTAAAATTTGAACATTTCATTGACATTTTGGGAGCTATGAACAAATAATTATAAAAGGCATCAATAAAATGGAAGATCTACAAATAGGGAAATGCATATAAATGAGTAAATAATTCACTCAAGAAGATAAGTTCATTCCAATCAATGAGTTACAATGACTTTAGTGTTTTTGTGGGCCATTTTTGAAATATCATGAGAGATTGGATCCAACATGCAATGTGGTTTGAAGCAATTGTTTCAAATGTATCCTATAACCAAACCCAGAGTTGTGTGGACCAAGTGCTACTGCAGCTTATTTTCTGCTTTTACTGGCAACACAGCAGAGAGAGAGATAAATATAAACTTCTGAGAGAATACCAAATAAATCTCTGCTGAAGCTGTGATCAAAGCCTGCTCCTGGACTCTGCTTTCAACCATGAGTGTTGGCTGCTCTAACTGTGCTGCTCACTTGCATCCAGGTTGTCCTCTTCCTGTTGTTGAGAATAAAAGACGCTGTAGTCTCAAACCTACAAATCCTCATCCCAATAGTTTATTACACAGCATGTAGGTTAGGTCAGAAAGGTGGCTGCGACATGTATAATGGATTATCTGAAGCTGGGAAAAGGTAAGTGAGGTTTTCCTCCATAAAGAGTTTGTTGGCAGGGTTGATTTACTCAGGTTGGGGGGGTGGGGAATGTGGTGGGAGTGACAGGTAGGGAATCAGCCACCTCCCTGACTTCACCCCAAGCAGGAAGGCCTGTGTTAACCTGACAGCAGGGTTGTACACAACCAGCAAATCCCATGAGAGTTAGCTAGCCACTTCCCCTGGGATATTCCTCATTCAAAGGCTGTCTGTGTGCCCTCGAGGGTCTGAGCACTGAGAAGGAGCAGGCTGGAGGACTGCAGAGAGCCGCTGCACCATGACCTTAGTTCCTCTCATTCTTCTAGAAAATTCTTCTTGTTCTTTCACAGGATTTGGACATTGTTGGTCAGGAGAGCATCCATTGCCCATCCCTCATTCCACCTTGAGAGAGTGGTGATGGTGAGCTGCCCTTTTGAACCGCTGCAGTCCCTGTGATGTAGGTATACCCGTAGTGCTGTTAGGGTAGAAGTACCAGGAATTTGACCCAGTGACAGTGAAGGAACAGCGATATATTTCCAAGCCAGGATGGTTGGATGTCTGTGTGTCCTTAACCGTGTGTTCTCTGATTATTGAATCACAAATGGAAACATTTTTTTCCTTATTTACTCAGTCAAAACATCTCATAGTGTGGAGCACAAGATACAAATCTCCTTAACCTTCTCTGCTCAAAGGATAGATCATGTAAAATATATCTTCATAGCAGAGTCATTAACAACTTGGATCTGTGGATTTTCTGTTTATCAAACTCTGGGTGAGATGATTAATTTGGGGCTTTCAATACTAAATTAACCCCATCCACATTCCAGCTGATGAAAGCACAGAGTCAGATGTACGTTACTACTGTTCGGGAACGGTGAGATATTGCTAAAACCCAAACAGATACACAAGTTAATCCTCGATTTTAGAATGTTTAGAAGTTGGGATCGCACAGTGGTTAGCACTGCTGCCTCAGTGTCAGGGACCCGGGTTCAATTCCTGGCTTGGATCACTGTGTACACTCCCCCCATGTCTGTGTGAGTTTCCTCTGGGTGCTCCAGTTTCCTCCCACATTCCAAAGATGTGTGTGTTAGATTGATTGGCAATGCTAAATTGCCCCTTACTGTCAGGGAGTTAGTAAGGCAAATACTTAGGGTTCTAATACTTAGGGTGACTAGCCAGGTAAATGTGTGGGTTAGGGGAGTAAGGAAGTGGGGCTGGATAAGATTCTAGTTCAGAGAGTCGGTGCAGAACGGCCTCCTTCTGCTGTGTAGGGATTTGTATGGATTCTATGGGGTGGGTGGGTGCTGGTTTGAAGGCTCACCTCAGTTTTCTTAGGCTGAGTGGAGCAAGAGCAATTAGGCTCTTTACCCGCAACACTTTCCCCTGCTACCCTCCTCAATACTCCCCCTGACTCTCTCTCTCACACACACACACACACACACACACCCTCTAACTTCTACCACTCCCTTTTGCCTCTCGTACCATCCACACCAACTCAAAGCCACCTCATGCCCAGTCACCCAGTATGCTCTGTGTACATAACCAATCAACCAAGGTGTAAACTCAGATTGCCCAGGACCAATGAAAGGATTAGCTCAGCAGGGAGGTCAGATTTACAATTGAACAGAATTGTCGATTCTACTTGATTGATTTATTTAAATGGTTATAATTTGCTGTTCTTTCTATGACCTCTTTTGTCAATATCTGTTTATTTTGATAAGGTTAAGAGGTGAGGAGTATTTAAAGACACCGTTATTGATACTCAAATAATTTGTCTGATTTTATAGGATTGTAGGAACAGCAGTTTTTTTTCAGAGAACATTTTTGAGTGTACGTTTTATTTTCTCCATTTCTTGGTCCATTCTTAATTATTATTATTACTATATGTCTCATAATATACAACGTACTTATTGAGTCACTGAGCAGGGAATCATAGAATCCTTACATTGAAGAAGGAGACCATTCAGCCCATCAATTTCACACCAATTCTCTGACACAACATCCCACTCAGGATCAATCTCTATAATCCGATGTATTTACCCCGCTAGTCCTCCCAAGCCCCATATCCAAAGATGTGCAGGTTAGTTTGATTGGCCATGCTAAAAATTGTTCCTTAGAGTCCTGAGATGTGTAGATTGGAGGGATTTATGGATGGATATGAGGGTAGGGCCTGGATGGGATTGTGGTCGGTGCAGACTCAATGGACCAAGTGGCCTCTTCCTGCAGTGCAGGGTTTCTAATGATTCCATAATTCTATGAAACCCTGGGACACTGAGGGGCAATTTATCATGGCCAATCAACCTAATCTGCACATCTTTGGACTCTCGGAGGAAACTGGAGGAAACCTATGTAGACATGGGCTGAAAGTGTAAATGCCAGACAGCCACCCAAGGCCCAAATTGGACTTGGGTCCTTGGCATTGTAAGGCAGCAGTGCTAATCACTAACCGCTGTAGCATTGTGCCACATGAGCTAGCATTGAGTTGGCACAGAGAAACAATGGAGAGAAAGGACCCATGAGAAGTAGTGGCTAGAGGGGCCAAGGTAAAACCTTTTAAAAGGCTCTTGGTAGCTCATGATTCCTCCAAGAGGCTGCAAACAAGGAGACATGGAAACAGCAGGAGGCTGGGGAATGTCTGTGCCCACAATGATGCCAGCCCGCCAGCTTGTTACTTTATAAAGTCCCAGTACTGAAGATATTGTACATGTTTTTTTCCCAGATGCCCTCTGTAAAATATTTCATTTTGTCATGGGATTTATTCACGGATTAGTGGCAGTTCTCCCTGGTAAAGCAATCTAAGCAATTAAATTTTTCCATTATTTTCTTTCTCAGAAAGAAAGAAGGCTCACAATTTGTAATGTATAGAAAGCGCGTGGTGTTGCCTTTTCTGTATCCCTGCTGGTATAATTATCATTACAAGTGTGCCTTATCAGATTATTTAATTTAAATTACGCTTTAATAAAAAGTGGAGATCTACATGATATGTCTTTGCATTATTATCTTTCTAGACATAACCATTAGACATTGCTGTTTAATGTTTTTCTTTTGTTATTTTTAAGGTTTCATTAAAGAGCCCATTAAAGAGCTGCACATATCTCTCCAGACCAGCCAACACCACTGCTTTGTCTTTTGTTAATTGGTGTGGAATTACATACACTTATTGCTGGGAAACTGATGTTACAAATTTTATAACAAGAGTTGGAATTTGCCACCGCTTCCAGCAAGAATGGAAAATTTGGTGCTCAGCCAAAACTCCGTCCACTGCAGCGAGACTGGAAAATCCCAGCTGTGGGCGAGGTTGGAGAATTCTGGCCAAGATTTTTAGATGTAGTTGTCTCAACTGACTATAACAAGTAAATATTTCATCTGGAATTCCTACAACGCAGGAAAGACCATTTGGCCTACTGAGTCTGTATCTACTCTCTGTCAGTAACCTCACATATTTATGATGGCTAATCCATCCAACCTACACATTTTGGGATACTAAGGAACAACTTAGCATGGCCAATCCACCTCACCTGCACATTTTCAGAGTGTGGGGGAAAACTGGAAAACCTGGAGAAAACCCACACAGATATGTGGAGAAGGTTCAAAATCCTACTGTCAGTCACCCAAGGCTAGAATTGAACCAGAACCCCTGGAGTTGTGAGGTAGCAGAGCCAACCACTGTTCCACAAGCGAGATGGGACTTCTTTAAGATTCACCTGTTGCCCTAAGAATGCTATCATAGACTGTTAGCCATAAAAGAAACATTTTTATTTATTTACAGATCTGTATACCTCTCAATACTCTACATTGGGTTGTGTTTTTGCTTTATATCAGAGTGTAGTTGCCTAGTTCTGTGATATAACCTCATAGTTACATCAGTAATTACATCAATATTGGATGCTCCTCATGTTAACCTTTTGGTATACATTTCCCCAAATCTTTATTCCAACTAGATACATTCTCCTAAAGCAGGTGTTTGCAATTTTTACTCATTATTCTAGACAGTAAATTGATCATTTTTTAATTAAAAGCTGCTGCTTAGGATTTTGGTAGTATCGTATTAGTATTACTAAACTAAGAGGGGGGAGTTCAAATCCCATCATGGGGACTTTAGTAAAAATCTGGAATATAAAATTGGCCTCAGAAATGGTGAACATGAAAATTAACAAATTGTCATCGAAACCCATCTGGTTCATGAATGTCCTCTTGGGAAATGCTTTAACAGTCTGGCCTATGTGTGACTCCCAACAATGCTGTTGACTCTTATCTGGTCTCTGCAATGGTTTAATGAGGCTCATTATCATAAACAAGGAGGACTAAGAGAGTAAATATGTGGGGTTATGTGGATCAGGACAGAGTGGGATTATTATTGTTGAAGGTTCGATGGGCTAAATGGCCTCCTTCTGCATTGAATGGACTCTATGGACTCTATAAGTACTGGAATAGATCAATTGGGAGCATTGGTTGCTTTTGTAATATAAACATGTGCAGATCCTAAAATATTTCCAACATCCTTTTTACTTGTATAACAAAACATGCCAAATTTCTCCCCAATCTAACTTTCTTCTTGTCAGCAACACTCTCCATATTCACATTTTAGACAGGAATATAAAGAGGTAGACAATTGAATAAGGTGCTGCAATCCTTCAGGCCAGTCCCATAATGTATCTTCCTCAATCGCTTGCTCTTCAAATATCTATTCAATCCTCCCATGAATTATTCTTTACTGGTTTCTTTGGGACAACCTGCTTCACACATTCACTACCTGCTGTGGGAAGTAATTAAATGGAAACTGTTCACATACTTTTGTACATCTCAACTTGAACCCTGTCTCTTGGGTATGTGGAGTTTGCTGTAATTTTGAAGATATTATCAGAGTTTACTCTACTTCCTCCTCGAAGATCTGACATATCTTAGCTGAATTTTCTCTTCGGGCTCCTCAACATCTCCTCATGATGGAAACACTTTAAGTTATGCACTCCATCTTAACATGTGACACTCTCGCCCCTCCCTCAATTGGAAGTTAGTGACTTCAGATACCACTCCAGACACTTCAGTGTATAATCCAGGCTAATGCTCGCTATGCAGGAATGCTGCACTGTTGGATATGCTGCCTTTCAGCTGATTTGTTGAACCAAGTTTCCACCTTCAATTGTAATGACGGAGGTGATGACTGAATAAGATCCACCTACAACTTCACTCCCAATTACAGGCATAATGAAGTATTTTAAGAAGACTTTTTTATTGAAGAGTTGAAGTAATGCAGAAAAAGATGGATACCAGCAGTCTCATGATGTCTAGTATCGTAAGCGATCACTTTTCACAAAGAGGTTTTCTCTCTGGAGTCCATCATAGACATGGTCTCAGATGCTGCATGCAATGTCACATCTGGTGAGGGGAGAAGAAGGTGAAGTGGGTTGTCAAAGCCCAGTTCAAACAGGAATTCTTTAAAAGGATATGGGTGGCACAGTGGTTAACACTGCTGTCTTACAGCTCCAGGGATCTGGGTTCAATTTTGGCCCTGAGTCACTGTCTGTGCAGACGCTGCACATTCTCCTTGGGTCTGTGTGGGTTTCCTCTGGGAGCTCTGGTCTCCTCCCACACACCAAAGAAACGTGGATTAACTTGATTGGGCATGCTTAATTGTCCATGAATGACAGGGGGATAAGCAGAATAAATACATAGTTACAGGGATAGGACCTGGATAGTGAAAACTCGATGGGCTGAATGGCATTCTTTGCACTGTATGATTCTATAATTCATTAAAAATGCCACATTCGGGATTTTTAATCCACTGTAATTCTGTGAAGACAATGGGATTCGCTTCCCAGGCACTTGCACCTGGCCAAATACTCATAACCCTCAGTGGAGGATGCAATAATCAAATCTACTGTTGATTTTTATATCTCAAAATGTGGCTCAAAGTGTCTGAGGTAAAACATCTGGGATTACCACGACAAGGGATGTAAGACAAGCTGATCGGATTCCCTTCCAAGAATATATAGAAGTGAGTTTAATAACTGACTTCTCCAAAGACATTAAGAAGAAAAAGCAGGAGAAAATATAACACTCATCTCAGAACTCTGCTGAAGAAAGAAATCTTTTCTCTTCCCGTGGAAGCCAAAAAAAGTGATATAGAGATGCCGGCATTGGATTGGGTAAACAGAGTAAGAAGTCTCATAACACCAGGTTAAAGTACAAACTGCAAAAGAGTCAACTCCAGAATTCCAGCTAATTTCAATGGCCCTCACGCTCCACAATCTACACCAGGCGTGAATTTGCGAGTGCACACCTCCCAGAGTCCACGGACACAATTTTGAAGTTAGCTCAAGCTGCACTTACTCCCAGCCTCATACTTTTTGGCACTTAGTTCACTACAATTCTCTGAAACTGTTAATTTGTTCAAATTGTCATTCTCCATTTAGGCTCTTGCCTCCAAAAAGCCTTGCAAAGTTTCTCATCACATGGATTCAATTTTGTCTTTTAAAAAGCATTTCGACAATTACATGGGTAAGATGAGTATAGAGGGATATGGGCCAAATGCAGGCAATTGAGTTTAGCTTTGAGGTTTAAAAAAAAAGCTGGCATGGACAAGTTGGGCCAAAGAGCCTGTTTCTATGCTTTAAATTTCTATGACTCTATGACACATGAATCCCGTCTGATACAGCCCACACCCTCTGAACTCCAGCAGGCACTATTTTAAGTGTAACTGGTTCACAACTCACTTAACTCTCTGTTACCAGAAGTGACCAGACCACAATGAATGTTTGTCTAGGGCACTGCAAGACAACGTCCCGAGGAGTCAAGGAGGTTCATGTGGGACGTGGGAACTATGGCGCACGAAGATAGTGGTGAACCTAGTTAGGAAGAAAAAAATGGTATATAAAAGGTTCAGAGAGCTAGGGGATGTTAGGGATCTAGAGGAGTATAAGGTGTATAGAAGGGAACTTAAAAAGGAAATTAGGAGAGCCAGAAGGGATCATGAGAAGGCCTTGGCAGGAAAGATTAAGGAGAATCCCAAGGCCTTCTACAAATACGTGAAAAGTAAAAGGATGAGAAGAGAAAGGATAGGGCCTATAAAAGGTGAAGGGGGAAAAGTCTGTGTGAATCCGGAAGAAATGGCAAAGGTGCTTAACGAGTACTTTGCCTCGGTATTCACGGTGGAAAGTGAACTGGGAGATTGTACTGCAGGTTTGCGGCATATGGAAAAGATTGAGTATGTGGATGTTAGGAAAGAGGATGTGTTAGACCTGTTAAATTCTATCAAGATAGACAAGTCGCCGGGACCGGATGGGATGTACCCCAGGTTATTGTGGGAGGTGAGGGAAGTGGTTGCAGAGCCCCTGGCGATGATCTTTGCGTCGTCCATGGAAACGGGAGAGGTTCCGGAGGATTGGAGGATTGTGGATGTGGTTCCTATCTTTAAGAAAGGGAACAGGGATAGTCCAGGAAATTACCGACTGGTGAGTTTGACTTCAGTGGTTGGTAAGCTGATGGAGGGGCTTCTGAGGGACAAGATATATGAACATTTGGAGAAGTTTGGACTGATTAGAAATAGTCAGCATGGTTTTGTCAAGGGCAGAGCCTAGTTGAGTTCTTCGAAAATGTGACTGAACACATTGACGAAAGAAGGGCGGTGGACGTAGTGTACATGGACTTTAGTAAGGCGTTTGATAAGGTCCCACATGCAAGGCTTCTGGAGAAGGTGAGAGGGCAGGGATCCAAGGGGCTTTGGCCTCGTGGATCCAGGACTGGCTTGCCGGCAGAAGGCAGAGAGTGGTTGTGGATGGGTCTCGTTCTGCATGGAGGTCGGTAACCAGTGGAGTGCCCCAGGGATCTGTTCTGGGACCCCTGCTGTTTGTTATTTTCATAAATGACCTGGATGAGGAAGTGGAGGGATGGGTTTGCAAGTTTGCCGACGATACAAAGGTCGGTGGTGTTGTGGAGGGATGTCAAAAGTTGCAGTGAGACATAGACAGGATGCAAGACTGGGCGGAGAAGTGGCAGATGGACTTCAACGCAGATAAATGTGTAGTGGTCCATTTTGGCAGGAATAATGGGATGAAGGAGTACAATATAAGGGGTAGGAGTCTTAGCTGTGTTGTAGAGCAGAAGGATCTCGGGGTCCGGGTCCATAGGACTCTTAAATCGGCCTCGCAGGTGGAGGAAGTGGTCAAGAAGGCGTACGGTGTACTGGCCTTCATTAATCGAGGAATAGAGTTCAGGAGTCAGGAGGTAATGATGCAGCTCTATAAGACTCTTGTCAGACCCCAGTTGGAGTATTGTGCGCAGTTCTGGTCGCCTCATTATAGGAAGGATGTAGAGGCTATTGAGAGGGTTCAGAGGAGATTTACAAGGATGCTGCCTGGATTGGGAGGCAGGCCTTATGAATATAGGTTGAGGGAGCTGGGACTCTTCTCACTGGAGAGACGTAGGTTGAGAGGCGACCTGATAGAGGTTTATAAAATGTTGAGAGGAATAGATAGGGTGGACTCTCAGAGACTATTTCCCCGAGCGGAAATGGTCAATACGAGAGGACACAGATTTAAGGTGCAGGGAAGCAAATACAAAGGAGATGTCAGGTGTAGGTTTTTCACTCAGAGGGTGGTGAGTGAATGGAACCGACTGCCGTCGGAGGTTGTTGAGGCAAACTCACTGGGGTCTTTTAAAAGACTTCTGGATGAGTATGTGGAAAAGAATAGGATAGGGGGTTATGGATTGGTAGATGTGATCGGCGCAACTCGTGGGCTGAAGGGCCTGTTTGTGCTGTTTGTTCTATGTTCTATGTTCACACCAAGTATTATTGGACTTCATTCTGCTCTCTTACCATTCACTGTTCTAGGATCATCCTTCAACTGCCATCTCTTATCAGCTGCCTCATTAAAATCCCTCCGTGTCCCTCCTTCATTCCATAAGAAGTCTCACAACATCAGGTTAAAGTTCAACAGGTTTATTTGGCAGTATCAGCCTTCGGACTGCTGCTCCTTCATCAAGTGAGTGAGGATTTGTGTTCACAAACAGGCCATATACCGACACAAATTCAATTTACAAGATGATGCCCTGTTTGTGAACACAAGTCCTCACTTACCTGATGAAGGAGCAGGGCTCTGAAAGCTTGTGCTGCCAAATAAACTTGTTGGACTTTGTCCTGGTTTTGTGAGCCTTCTTACTGTGCTAACCCGGCATCTCCACATCATGGCCTCCTTCGTACCCCCAGAACCCTCCATCCAACAACAATCACAAGGACCTAATAATGAGCAACATAAAGATAAAATATGCAGCTCTCTTTTCTGTTGCCCTTTTCATGTTCAGTAAACTCACCCATCCTCAAGCCTCCTCAAACCCATTTCCTTCCAGGTTCTTTCCCATTCCTTTTGGAGTTCTGTCCATACTTCTATCATTCCTCAGGCAAGTTCCTGCTTCCTCCAACCCTTTCTCACTAAACTCCTGAATTCCACCTCCACACTAGACTAGCATCTTAAAAAGCCCACGTATCATTTCCTGAATATTCCATCCCTCTAGTTCTGGACTCCTGTATACCATATCAATGGGGGAGGTGGGTGTGGATCATGCTTTTATGATGATTTGCTCAAACTTATAATTAAGGACCTCATGCAGCCCAGACATTCTCTCTTTAACCTTCTTCCTTCGGGAAAAAGATACTAAAGTCTAAGGTCATGTACCGACTGACTCAAGAGCAGCTTCTTCCCTACTGTGTCAGATTTTTGAATGGACTTGCTTTGCATTAAGTTAATTTTTCTCTACACCTTAGCTACAACTGTAACATTACATTCTGCACTTTCTTGTTTCCTTCTCTATGAATAGTATGCTTTATCTGTATAGTGCACAAGAAACAATACTTTTTACTCTATGTTAATACATGTGACAATAATAAATCAAATAAAATTTTTTCAACTCACCCAATCTTCTCATTTTCATTTTCTTGTTTAAGACAACTCTTTTCTAAACCACTGAACTGTTGGTTATTGCCACTCCCAGTATCTCCTTTTCAAATCTCAATTTTCTTTATTCTTCTTTGAGACACCTTCAGATAGCTTAATGCATTAAAGTTATTTGATAAATGTGAGTTGTTGTTTTTTTTGTACTTGGCTTTTAAGGTTGTCTGTTAGCTGCTCAGCGCTGTATATCTATGCTCCTCCAGTAAAGCAGGAACATTCTATTTCCCAGATAAAGAAGTGGTGTAATTAACTTCTTTTTATCCTTCTTGAGCTGGAGTTTTTCTGAAAGATTCTGAAGGCGATCTGATGGAGATGTGGGGGAATCTATTTTTACTTGTTTCAAATGATATTGCCTTTATTCTTTGACTGAATTTCTGGACAGTTGTATGCTTCCTCTGCTGATGAACTTTGCTTCTGTTATCTTTTTGATTTGATTTGATTGATTTGATTTATTATTGTCACATGAATGAGTATACAGTGAAAAGTATTGTTTCTTGCGCGCTGTACAACTTGAGATACCTTGTCTATATTATTAAGATCATGCCTCCTGATTTTTGACAGCAGTATACGAGGTAAGCAGATTCAACACTTCTATTTGACTTGATCTCTTGTGTGTATCAATCTTCCTTTTTACCCATTTTTTCCTTGCCTGATGAAAAGTGTTTAATTTTCTGAATGACAAGACAGTGTACTTCTAGTTTGGGGAATCATAGTATGTGATTCATTCGTTGCTGAGACTGTCACTTCAACAGTTTTCCCCTTCCTCCTTCTCCCCCACCCACTCCCCACATCCTCCACATCTCAGCTAAAGCTTTTCTGCCAATATCCACACAATCAGTCCTGTTCGCCCATCACCCGCTGTTCTCACCGCCCTACATTGTCAAAGCATCCCTTTCAAAATTCTCAGCCTTATTTCTAAATTTCTTTCCCTGTCTCTTCACTCTCCTTCAGCCTGATAAGCTGACACAATCTGTGTGTTCTTAAAATGCTGGTCTCTTGAGCATCCTTACTTTTAAGATGAGAGACTGAGTAGACTGGGACTATGCTCATTGGAAATTAGGAAAATGAGAGGGGGATCTTATGGAAACTTATAAAATTATGAAGGGAACTGACAAGAAAGAAGCAGGGAGGTTGTTTCCACTGATGAGTGAAACTAGAATTAAAGTCTAGAAGTTTACTTGTTACTGTCATGAGGAGGCCTATATTAAGATGGCAGTGAAGTTACTGTGAAAATCCTTGAGTCGTCACACCTGTTTGGGAAAACTGAGGAAGAATTTAACATAGCCAATGCACCTAACCAGCACGTTTTCCAACTGTAGGAGGAAACCGGATCATCCAGAGGAAACCCACACAGACATGGGGAGAATATGCAAACTCTGCACAGACAATGACCCAAGCCTGGCGCTGTGCGGCAGCGGTGCTAACCCCTGTGCCACTGTGCATAGCCTCAAAATAAGGGGATGCAGATTTAGGACTGAGTTGAAGGGAAATTTCTTTACCCAAAGGGTTGTGAATTTGCGAATTCCATGCCCAGTGAAGCAGTTGAGGCTCTCTCGTTGAATGTTTTTAAGGCAAAGATAGGTTTTTGAACAGTAAAGGAACTAAAGATTATGGTGAGCCAGCAGACAAGTCCACAAAAAGATCAGCCATGATTTTATTGCATGCCGGAGCTCGCTCGAGGAGCCAGATGGACGACTCCTGCTCTTACTTAAGTTTTTATGTTAACCACTCTGCAATTGTCTTCACCTGCTGAGATTCAAGAGTTGGAATTCTGTTTTGAAACTTCTCTGCCTCTCTTTAGAAAGTACCTCTTGGAGCAAACATATGGTCATCTTCTTATAGCTTGGTGTCAAATTCTATCTGAGAATGTCTCTGTGAAGAGCCTTCGGATGTTTTATGATACTGAAGGTACCAAATCTTTGCAAGCTGTTTTTGTTCTAGTCTTAGTGGCTGCATTCAGCAATTCTGTAAATATTAGAAAGTTAGAATATTTGATTTGATTTATTATTGTCACATCTATTAGTATACAGTGAAAAGTATTGCTTCTTGCACATTATTCAGACAAAGCATACTATACATAGAGAAGGAAAGGGGAGGGTGCAGAATGCAGTATTACAATCATAGCTAGGGTGTAGAGAAAGATCAACTTAATGCAAGGTAGGTCGATTTGCCAAATCTATAAGAGGTTTAATTCAGACAGGAGATTGGGAGAACCCTCAGGCAATTTAAGGCTCCCTGCTTCTGTAATCATACCTTAAACTAAACAATTACTGCTAATTTTTTTATAGACCTCGTCATTAAAGAATAGGGAAGTGTTGATGATGTTTAATTCCAGCCTATTTGTTGACCATCTCCTAAATGTATTTTCCATGGAGTTTTGCGGCTTTGTTTATTAACTTTGATGTGTATGAAGATACCTGAACTCAGACTTGATAATCTTGTGCTCTTTAGAGATGTTTATCATGAACTCTTTCTGCTTTTCATATCTATTTTATCCATTGCCAGAATAACTTGGCAATATTCTTGGCAGCATCAACCAACCAACCACCCACCCCCTCCGCCATCGTCATCCAGCAATCTGTTGAAACAAAGTCTAAGGTGTCAATTCCACATGGCTCAATAAAATGGAGTGTGCGGTAGACTTTTCAATATCCTACCCAGATTCGCCATCCCCAGTCCGATCCTGCACTTCTTTATGGGTAGCAAAGACAATCTGCAAACCCAGTTTGTTCCTTCCTGAGAAATGCAGATTGAGATCTGATGATATCTAACAGATTTTGAGCTTGATTTGATTACTGATTTTCATAGAAGGTGAAATGAGAAGGGGTTAGGAAGTTGAACACGCTGCCCAAAGAGGGTTTCTTACTCCTGTCCTGACTAAGATTCTTGTTTGACCTGAAATATTGGATGGGATTTTGTGGCTCAGTTGAGTGAGATTGGAGATTCCCTCCCGAGGTCAATAAGCCCGAGCCCCCTTTCGCTCTGATTCTGTGGCAGGCGAGGCAGTAAAATTCTGGCGATTAACTCTGTTTCTCTCTCTAGAGATGCTGCCAGACCTGCTGCATAATTCCAACACTTTCTGTTTCTACTTCAAATTCCCAGTATCTGCACTATTTTAGTTTTATGTCTTTTTACTTTTTTCATAGGATCCCTACTCTGTAGAAGAGGCCATTCAGCCCATTGAGTCTGCACAGACTCTCTGCCTGAGTATCTTACCCTTTCCTCTGCCCTACCCCACAACCCTCCAAATTTTACCATGGCCAATCCACCTTACTTCACATTTTTGGACTGTGGGAGGAAACTAAACACCAGGAGGGAATCCATGCAGACCCAGGCTGGACTTGAACCCGGGTCCATGACATTGTGAGGCCACAGTGCCAATCACTCTGCCACCGTGCTGTATGTTTTCCTTAGCAGAGCCCAGAAGAGAAAGAAAGTTGAAGCAGATACACCAAAGGAGGCTGGTCTTATAGTTGAAGAACATTTCTCAGTAAAAGCATTGACTGTTGCCAGCTTCATGGAGGAAGTTGGCCAGCTCAGTCTATGCAGTCAGCCAGAAACTTTGGGTTTTGAAAGAAACGAGGGAGAAATGTGGTGGTATTAATAGTAAGGTAGCAGCAGGTTTGATTCCCACTCTAGGCACGTTTTACAGATCCTGTCAGGGGTGACACAAAGCTAAGATGGGACCATCTACAGCTTTTGGCAAGCGCGATTTGAAGTGTTACATATAATGGTTGCGCCGTTTCAAGCAATCTTTCATTGCGACAAAGCTATGCAACCCAGTTCACAGGTGGAGGCAGGAAGTCTGGGACATCATCAAACAGATACTCAGGATTTGCTTTGCTATGTGGTCAGAAACATTGGATGCGGAATGTATCCATAGTCTCCCAGACCTTTTGTCCCATTTCTTTGTTCCTTGTCTCCCAGAATTGCGATCACTGTGAATGCTATTCATGAATGGCTGCCTGGATGAAGATTGTTAGTATGTACGATGAGAGTTCTCTAGCTAACACCGTATATGTGGTGACTGAATGCAAATCCTTTCCCTTCTCAAAAAAATCCAGCAGAAACTCTGCTACCAATGACAACAACGGGTTTTGTCCAGTGGATCATCTCCTGTCCTGGGGAAAGAAAGCAAGGTGTTGCTCCTTGCTGGCATAATCATTATCACTTCTTTGCTACTCAGAAGTACTGCAGTGATACATCCTACCAAGACACCTGAGGAGATAATATTATGAAAGCTTCATGCTGTGGAAGGATCTATCACTGGTCAAGATGTTGCATGCCAATCACTGCTAAGCATATGGCAATTCTTCAGCAATCTCTCTAGTGTCTTTTGCTATAAACAGTAGCCCTTCTGTTATCTCCATATGTAAGTCCTGGGATAGTGGCATTTGTCACTACGTAGTGCTTTCAGAACAGTGCAAAGATTAAAAAAAAATTGTTCATGGGATGTAATAAGGTCAATATTTATTGCCCATCTCTAATCATCCTTGAGGATCATAGAATCTCTGCAGTGCAGAAGGAGGCCATTTGGCCCATCGGGTCTGCACTAGCTCTCTGACAAAAATATCTTAGTAAGAAGTCTCACAACACCAGGTTAAAGTCCAACAAGTTTATCTGATAGCATAACTTTCGAAGTGGTGTTTCTGCTTCAGGTGAGTGAAGAAGGAGCACCATGCCAAAAGTTTGTGCTACCAAATAAACCTATTGGACTTTAATTAGGTGCTGTGAGACTTCTTACTGTGTTTATCCCAGTCCAACACCGGCATCTCCACGTCAAAAGTATCTTACTCAGTTCATCTCCCCACCATATCCACTCAGTCTTGGTGAGTTGCTACGGGGCATTTGTAGATGATCTGCATTGCTGCTGCTGAGTGATTGTGGTGAAGGGACTTAAGGTGATGGATGGAGTGATGAGAAAATGGGGCTGCTTTGTGCTAGATGGTGTTGAGTTTCTTGAGTGTTGTTGGAGCTGCCCTCATCCAAGCAAGTAGAGACTCCTGACTTGTGTCTTGTGGATGGTGGATAGGCTTTAGGTGTCAGGAGGTCAGTTACTCAACATAGAATTCACAGACTCTGACCTGCTTTGGTAGTCACAATATTTTTATGGCTAGTTCAGTTCAGTTACTGGTCATTTTCCATCCTCACCCCTTTGCAAGGCACCATGTCAAGTTTAGCCGAATAATAAATTAATAAAGATTAAAAAAAAACAAGCAAACATGGAAACTCCAAAAAATAAAATACAAGGAACAAATGAAACAAAGGAAGTCGAAAAAATGTGAAACCTCCTCCAAATATATCTATAAAATGATGTCTCTTCCAAGGGTGAGGGAATGGGAATGTGACAAAGTGGGATGGGCTGATGCAAGTGTCCCTACATCTGAATTTTCTGGGCAAAACTTTGCTTAAAATAAGGTAATTAATTAATTATTAAATAAACAGTTGTAAATGCAGTAATTGCTTCTTGACAAATCTGTTATGACTTCAATTCAATCCCTAACTCCCTCTTTTCCTCAAACCTGGCTATTCAGCAATGGTCAAGAAAATGTTCTGCCATGTGACAGACCTACTTATTTCTCTCTCGTGAGAACAACAAATTAAACCAAGCAAATTTTCCCAATTTCTGAATAACCGTTTATTGATTCAATGACAATCCATGAGATTCAGATCCCAAACACAGTTAACCTGATAAGACTGTTAACTTGTCACACAAATCTCTCTTGAAAGATAACAGCAAATACAAACCCTGAGGGTACTTTCTTTAACAAACTAGTTTCTTTGAAAAGAGAAGAGCTTCGAATGCCCTCCAAATGCCCTCAGCAGAGACAGAACATTTGCTCACATTTATGCCATTCAGTCACCATCTCAAAGTTAGTCCAATGCATGAGTAACATACATTATTGAGATATCAAACTATATAGCAGAAATATATTCTTCTTTCTGGCTGTATCACAGTTTGGGAAGGGTTCTGCTCTATCCAAGACAGCAAAAAAACTACAAAGGGTCATAAACGAAGCCCAGTCCATCATGCAAAACAGCTTCTCATCCACTGACTATGTTTACACTTGCCGCTACCATGGAAAAGCAGCCAGCATAATGAAGGAACCTATGCAGCCCAGGCATTCTTTCTTCCACCTTATTCCATCGGGAAAAAGATACAAAAGTCAGAGATCACATACAGACCGACTCAAGAACAGCTTTTTTTCTGCTGCCATCAGATTTTGGAATGGACCTACCTCGCATTAAGCTGATATTTCCTAGCTACACTATAACACTACTTCTACACTCTCCTTTCCTTCTCTATGAATAGTATGCTTTGTACAGCATGCAAGAAACAAAACTTTTCATTATATATGAGTACATGTGACAAAAATAACTCAAATCAAATCAAAAATATGGCTCATGTTCCTTCAATGAGGTAACATTGAGTTGATTTTAAAGTAAAGTTTATTTATTACTCACAAATAGGCTTACATTCACACCGTAATTAAGTTACTGTGAAAATCCCCTGGTTGCCACACTCTAGCATTGTAAAGGTACACTGAGAAAGAATTTAATATGGCCAATGAACCTAACCAGCACGTTTTCCAACTGTGGGAGGAAACCAGAGCACCTGGAGAAAACTCATGCAGACACTAGGGGAACATGCAAACTCCACACAGACAGTGACCCAAGCCAGGAATTGAACCCAAATATCTGGCACTGTGAGACAGCAGTGCAAACCACTGTGCCACCAGTTGCCCCACATTCTGCCTTGTGTGAAATCGAATAGCACAGTTTTGACAATCCTGACTTTCACCTTCAATGGTGAGTCAACTGATCTCATTTAGTGAGTCTTCGGTGACTCCGAGTATATCCCGTGTTTCTTAACTATTAAGCATTGAAAGAAAGACTTGCATTCCTATCGCACCTTCCACAGCCTCGGAATGTTCTAAAGCACTTTACAGCCAATGAAGTATTTTGTCAGTGCGATCATTATTGTATTGTGAGAGATGCAAAAGACTCACATCAACGAACATTACCATCAATCCCTCAAGATGAGCATGATGTCCAGGAAAGTTTTATGATTTTAGTGTTCCCGGGTGATTCAGAAATTCAATCCTAGAACCACAGGTCTTTGGTAGAGGTGACTGTGCACAGTCCTGGTCACCCTATTATAGAAAGGATATTACTAAACTAGAAAAAGTTCAGAAAATATTTATTGAGATGCTACCAGAACTTGATGATTTAAATTATAAAGAAAGGCTGGGTAGACTGGGATTTTTTTTTCCTTGGAGTGTAGGAAGCCTGTAGAATATGAGGCTTAGGGATGATCTTATAGAAGTCTATAAAATAATGAGGGGCACAGATCAACTAGATAGTCAAAATCTTTTCCCAAAAGTAGGGGAGTCTAAAATTAGAGGGCATAGGTTTAAAATGAGAGGGGAGAGATACAAAAGGGTCGAGAGGAACGATCTTTTCACACAGAGGATGATAAGGGTCAGGAATGAGCGCCAGAAGCAAGAGTAGAAGCAAGTACAATTTTGTCTTTAAAAGGCATTACATTGGGTAAGATAGTAAAGAGAGGGACCAACTGGAACTAGCTTAGTGGTTAACAAAAAGGCAGTATGGACAAGTTGGGCTGAAGGGCTTGTGCCACGCTGTAAACCTTTATGACTCTATGGCAAGAGTTCCCTGAGAAAGGGGGTTTCTTGACATAAGATTTCATGCTCTCAAAAGTAAAAGAAAACATAATGTGGATGCTTCCTGTTTACAGAACAATTGGTCGTAGTTCCTCATTTCTGAAGAGTAAGCAGCATTCCTGTAGTCAAAGAATCATAATTCATTTCCTTTTATTTATTCTTTCACTGGTTGTCGGCGTCACTAGCAAGACCAGCACTCCCAGGTACTCCCACAGTGCTGCTGGAATAGAGATTCCAGGGTTGTTTCTGAAAGAGTTTATTAACATGGCAAAATTTCATTTCTTAAAAATTGGTTCACTGGCAATGTTTCGGAGAATTAATGAGCAATGAAATCAGGGAGTTCCATTGGAACAAATTTTCCCATCCCCTTCACTGTGTCAAGGTGGCATGGTGGTTAGCGCTGCTGCCTCACAAAGCCAGGTTCGGGTGACTATCTGTATGGCATTTGTACATTACCCTAATTTCTGTGTGGGTTTCTTTCGGCTGCTCTGGTTTCCTCACAAGTTCAGGGATGTGTAGGTTGGGTGGATTGGCCATGCGAAATGGATGGGGATGCGGTAATAGGGAAGGTGAGAGTGCCAAAAGAAAAAACGCTGGAAAATCTCAGCAGAAGGTGAGATATCGAAATACATACAAAACTGGCTTAGAATTGTTTTTCAAACTGGAGGCCTGTGACCAGTGGTGTGCCTCAGTGCTGGGCGCACTGTTAATTGTCATTTATATTAATGGTTTGGATGAGAATATAAGAGACACGGTTAGTAAGTTTGCAGATGACACCAAGATTGGAAGCATAGTGGACAGTGAAGACAGTTATCTCCAATTGGAATGGGATCTTGATCAATTGGGCCAGTGGGCTGACGAATGGAGTTTAATTTAGACAAATGTTAGATGATGCATTTTGGCAGATTGAACAAGAGCAGAATTTACTTAGTTAATGGTGGGGTGTTGGGGAGAGTTACAGAACAAAGGGACCTAGATGTACACATTTATAGCTCCTTGAAAGTGGAGGCACAGGTGAACAGAGTGGTGAAGAAGGCATTTGGTATGCTTGGTTTCATCGATCAGAACATTGAATACAGGAGTTGGGACGTCTTGTTGAAACTGTACAAGATATTGGCTAGGCCACACTTGGAATACTGTGTGCAGTTCTGGTCACCCTATTATATAAATGATATTATTAAACTAGAAAGAGTGCAGAAAAGATTTACTAGGATGCTATTGGGACTTGATGGATTGAGTTATAAGGTGAGGCTGAATAGACTGGGATTTTTTTCTCTGGAGCGTAGGAGTCTGAGGGGTGACCTTATAGAGGTCTATAAAATAATGAGGAGCATAGACAAGGTAGATAGTCAATATTTTTTCATAAAGTTAAGGGAGTCTAAAACTAGCGAGTATAGATTTAAGATGAGAGAAGGAGAGGTACAAAAGTATCCAGAGGGGCAGTTTTTTCACACAGAGGATGTTGAGTGTCTGGAACAAGCTGCCAGAGGTAATAGTAGAGACAGGTATGATTTTATTTTTTAAAAAACATTTAGATAGTTACAAGGGTACGATGGGCATAGAGGAATATGGGCCAAATGTGGGCAATTGGGACTAGCTTAGGGGTTTTAAAAAAACGGGTGGCATAGACAAATTGGACTGAAGGACCTGTTTCTATGCTGTAAATCTCTATGATTCTATGGCTCTATGAGATCTAACAGCACCGGAAGGAGAGAAAAGAGTCGGCATTTCGAGTCCAGATGACCCTTCGTCAAAGCTAAAAGGCATAGAAAGTGGGAGATATTTAAACTGTCTTTTCAGCCGGTTTCTGTGGCTATGACTCATCTTTCATTCCCTTCCCCTGCAGTATAAATATCTCCTACTTTCTATATCTTTTAGCTTTGGCAAAATGTCGGCTGGATTTGAAACGTCAGCTCTTTTCTCTCAGTACAGTCGCTGCCAGATTTCCCAGCATTTTCTCTTTGGGTCAGAGCGCCGTGAGTTGAGCGCTCTTTTGGGGACCCAGTACAGACTTGATGGGCTGAATGGCCTTTTCCTGCACTGTAGGGATGTTACGGATTCTACTGCTGGAATTTTACCAGCATGCCCGCCCCGATTTCCCAAGACTCGCTGAACGGCATTCTCCGTAGGCCTGGGGCGGTATCTTCCGAACCTTGGGCGAGTGAGGTGGTAATATTCCGGCATATTTCTTCGTGACTTTCAGAAGCACCTTCAGCTGCTTTTACTGAAAGCAATTGGCAGCTTGGATCTAAAATGCTGGTTTCCCAGAGATAGTGCGATCACTCAGAACATTTGCTAATGAAAAGAAAACTTCACAGAATAAGAAAAAAAGCCTGCTCCAGTACAAGTAGATGAGAACCAAGAGGCTGGAGCAAATCATTAACCAAAGATAAGATGGCCAGTTCTGCCTTGCTTCGCTAGCTGATACCCTCCCACACATAATTAACTCCTCATAACTGATGAAAGAAGCAGCCTTTCATGATTAAAGAAGAAAGGTTCAGTCTGAAGATTCATGCTCGTCAGAATTTGCTCAGTTACTCCCAAAAATTCCACTGACAATTATGGTTCACATTCACAGGCTCAGATTTCTTTCTGTTCCTTCATGGGGTGAGAGAGTCACTAGCCAGGCAGACATTTATTGCCAAATGGCCTACTCCTGTTCCTGTCTTCTATAATCACAGACTGAAGACGGAGGTGAGGAGACATTTCTTCACCCAAAGACTCATTACCACAGAAAGTAATTGATGCCTAAACATTGAATGTATTCAAGAGGCAACTGGATATAACACTTGGGGCGATAAAGATCAAAGGTTCTGGGGAGAAAGCAGGGTTAGGCTATAAAGTTAGACTATCGGCCATGATTGCAGTGAATGGCGGAGCAGGCTCAAAGGGCTGAATGGCCTTCTCTGCTCCTGTTTTCTATATATCCATGTATCCCTAATTGCCCTTGCGAAGATGGTGATCTGCTACCCTCATGAACTGCTTCAGTCCAGGAATTTGTGGTCAAGTTGGGGGAGTTTTGGATGAACCTATCAAAGGGAGGCTTGGTGAATTGCCATCTTATAAACAGGACTCCATTTTGGGGTGGGAATTTCTTCTTCCTCTGCCTCTCGCTCTACACAACAATCCAAGGTGTTCGATTGATTTGATTGCTCCGTGTATTCACACAATTATGGCTAGTGTCGCTCAAAATTTCAACTTATCGGATATTCAGCAATGGGATACTCATGCAATGTTGTGGTTGATTGATCTAAATTAATACTGCCATCCTTAACACCCTGCCCCACACCCCTCTCCAGCCCAATGAGAGTTCTGTGGTGGAGTGGCGTTTGATCAGGCAGGAAGTTGCAGGGAAAGGATCCCACCACCTTCCTGATTCTCTTGATTTCAGGCCGGGAATAGTGGAGGGCAGCCCTCCCATTCAGAGGTCAATTGAGGCCTTTACGAGTAAGCCCTCATCCCACTGCCCAAGGTAAACAGCCAGCAGCTGATGGGGGAACTTGTCATCTGAGGGGAGACCCTGTTGGGTTTGCTAGTGGCCTACCAGTAGAGAAAGGCCCTTGTTGACATAAACTCTGTGCCCAAATAAGGGGGTGTATTGGGAAAAGCAGTGCAGATGAGAGCCATCCACCTGTCACGGCTTCTGATACCCCTTCCCATCACTGCAATGATTGGGCTTCCTGAAGAGAAGCAATGTGAGTCTCCAACTGGTCAGCAAGACTCCCTTCACACTCACTAGATTCCACTCATTTTTAAAAATTAATTTGTGGGACATGGGTGTCGCTGACTGGTCAGTATTTATTGACCATCCCTACTTGCCCTTGGAGGGTACTTAAAGAATTAACAATGTTGCGGTAGCTCTGGAATAACATGTAGTCTAGACCCGGTAAGGAGAGCATATTTCCTTCCCTAAAGGCCATTAATGAACCAGATGGGTCTTTCCAACAATCAATAGTGGTTTCATGATTATCAATAGATTCTTATTCCAGATATTTTTTATTGATTCCAAATTCACCATCAGCAATGGTGCGATTTGAACCCAGGTCCCCCAGAACATAAGCTAAATTTCGGGATTAATAGTTGAGCGACAATCCCACGAGGCACCAACTCCCCATTAATTGAAGAATACTGAAAGCTCTTGAATGGGGTGGAGCCCCACAAGTGAAGGATACTCTCCAATCTATTACTTATATAACTCTGACTTGATATGTAATTATCACAAATAATATACAGTGAAAAGTATTAGAACATAGAACATAGAACAATACAGCACAAACAGGCTCTTCGGCCCACGAGTTGCGCCGATCATCTACCAATCCACAGACCTATCTATAACCCCCTATCCTATTCGTTTCCATATACTCATCCAGAAGTCTTTTAAAAGACCCCAGTGAGTTTGCCTCAACAACTTCCAATGGCAGCCGATTCCACTCACTCACCACCCTCTGAGTGAAAAACTTACCCCTGACATCTCCTGTGTATTTGCTTCCCTGCACCTTAAATCTGTGTCCTCTCGTAGTGACCATTTCAGCTCGGGGAAATAGTCTCTGAGAGACCACCCTATCTATTCCTCTCAACATTTTATAAACCTCTATCAGGTCGCCTCTCAACCTACGTCTCTCCAGTGAGAAGAGTCCCAGCTCCATCAACCTATCTTCATAAGGCCTGCCTCCCAATCCAGGCAGCATCCTTGTAAATCTCCTCTGCACTCTCTCAATAGCCTCTACATCCTTCCTATAATGAGGCGACCAGAACTGCGCACAATATTCCAACTGGGGTCTGACAAGAGTCTTATAGAGCTGCATCATTACCTCCTGACTCCTAAACTCTATTCCTCGATTAATGAAGGCCAGTACACCGTACGCCTTCTTGATCACTTCCTCCACCTGCGAGGCTGATTTGAGAGTCCTATGGATCTGGACCCCGAGATCCTTCTGCTCTACAACACAGCTAAGACTCCTACCCCTTATATTGTACTCCTTCATCCTATTATTCCTGCCAAAATTGACCACTACACATTTATCTGCGTTGAAGTCCATCTGCCACTTCTCCGCCCAGTCTTGCATCTTGTCTATGTCCCGCTGCAACTTTTGGCATCCCTCCAGACCATCCACAACACCACCGACCTTTGTATCGTCAGCGAACTTGCTAAGCCATCCCTCCACTTCCTCATCCAGGTCATTTATGAAAATGACAAACAGCAGGGGTCCCAGAACAGATCCCTGGGGCATTCCACTGGTTACCGACCTCCATGCAGAACAAGATCCATCCACAACCACTCTCTGCCTTCTGCCGGCAAGCCAGTTCTGGATCCACGAGGCCAAAGCCCCTTGGATCCCATGCCCTTTTGTCTCTTGCACTATTCAGACAAAGCACGCAGTGCATAGAGAAGGAAATGAGAGAGTGCAAAACGTAGTGTCACAGTCACAGAGAAAGACGTAGAGAAATGTAAAGATGTAGTGGTGTAGAGAAAGATCAGTTTAATGTGAGGAAGGTCCACTCAAAAGACTGATGGCAGCAGGGAAGAAGTTGTTCTCGAGTCGATTGGTATGTGATCTCAGACTTTTGTATCTTTTTGTGATTTAAGAAGATGCGTGAGGTCCTTAATTATGCTGGCTGCTTGGTTCTGTTGTCCAAGTTTGGAGTCACAGAAAGCCTGTTCATTTATTTCTCGTAATCTCACTGGCCTACATTAGCTTCCAGTTAAGCAACGACTTGACATTAAAACTCCTATCTTGTCTTATTCAGATCTGTCTGTGGTCTTCCCTCTTCCCTATCTTTGAAATCTCTTCCAATTCCACAACCTTTGAGATCTCCTCATTTCTATAATTCTGTCCACTTGAGCATTCCCAATTCTAATTGCTCCACTGTTGGTGGTCGTGCCTTTAGTTGGCTGTGTCATGAACTCTGAAATTCCTTCCCTTCATCTCGCCACATTTCAAGCTTGGTTTCCTGTAAGATACTCCTTAAAACCTGCCCCTTTGACCAAGCTTTTGGGTCATCCAACTTAATGTGGGCTCAGTGTCTGACATAGTTTTACAATCCCTCCTCCCCACCTGTGAAACACCTTGGGATGTTAAGTGTGCACTATAAATGACAAGTTATTGTTGTGATTAGGTTTGCAATGCAGAGGAGCTGCTGTGTTCACTGTGCCAGACAGTGCAGTAAATACTGTACGATGATAGAAAGTTTGATATTATACTGCACCAGTCAGCACTATAAATCTTGAAAGCATTGCTTGTCAAACCCCACAGTGCAATATCTTTTCTTGTCAAATTGCATAATTTGGTTGTGGGTGACCTGCCATTTGTTATTGTGACAAAGAAAATGGCAAACATAAAATTTATGGGGAATCTTGGGAACCCTGAAATTGCAAAATAGCGATGTACACACTCTTAATGCATTCTGCAACTTTAATGGAAGCATTTTGTGAATTACTGGAGTTTGGATCTTACAGATCGTAATGCTTAGTTTCCCTTCCGATTTCATTTGTGGATTGCTTCAATTTGGTTAATCTCGGTTGGGATCAGAGTCACGGAATCCTTAACGACCGATAAGGAAAGAATGGAGTTGATATGATGGCACAATCTGAGTAGGATTCTGCACCTGCACCTCCCCCACCCCATCCACCATCCACATGCGTTTCCCAGCTCGCCATTGGCTGCTGGGGGGGTACCTTCCAGTCCTGCCGAAGTCTACTGTGTTAGATGTGTTGTGCCCGTCTTGCTGTTGGGGCCATTCTGCCTGCAGAGGCATTGCATCCCGTGGGGAGGGAGGGAGGGGGGGGCAGAAAATCTTGCCCCATAAGTCAATGATATAGATGTTTCAAAAAATTGCTGGTTGCACTGTCTGAAGTCACGTTGTTGTCTTTCAAAGATGCCTGATGCGATTACAAACCAGCTTGAAAGCAATCTATCCTGGTAACTCAGTTACCTGTAATTCACATTCACAGTGTGAGACATCAATTCATTCAAGTCTTGAAAACCAGCCCTGTTACACTGCTTTTTGCAGGCAAGGAGCTTTATGCATTTTTACATTTACTGTCAATATACATTATGGGCAATTTCCTTGTGGAAGATCATGCAAATATATAATGGATTGAGGACAGTACTAGAATGTGCTTTGACTGACTATTTATTTATTACTTACAGGAAAACATCCATTTTCAACTTAGTCTTTCTCATGTTGGTATCCCTGGCCCAGCAGTGTCTGGAATATAAAATTCTCATTTTTTTTTCATATCACACTATGATCTCTCTCTTTTCTTTTATAAACTCTTTCAACAACGACATTCTCCAAAATCTCGACACTCCCTTCAGTTCTGGCCATTCCTGTGTCCTCCATTATAATTGGTCCACATTGCCCACCACCTATTAGCTTCTAAAGCTCTAGTATCCTGCATCGTAGGCAGCAGCTTTAAGTAGCAAAAAATATCCCATTGTGTTTCACCTGTGAATGCAGTCCTCAAAAAATGAAAGAAAAAGGATAACAGGCTTAGATTTGAGTTAGAAAAAGAGAATTGACACTTGTTGCTGAAGTGCAATTAACTGACAGACCATCTGGTACAGCTCAGAAAAAAAATAGCTATCTGTTTCTGCAGTTTTAATAGGCTTCATTGTTTGCATTTGCCAATGATGGTTAGTATAGGTGAGCTTATTAAAAATGTTAGCACAGTTTCAAATTATCTCACTAGGGGAGCTAAGTTCACATTTATTGACAGTTTTTAAGGGATTATTAATGGATTATTTGTTTTTTATTTGGCTAGGAAATAGATTTCATTTGTTTTTACAACAGATTGACTGCATAAAGGAATTTGATGTTTTTTAAGGGTTTCTTACATGAGAGCTTTTTTTAGCATCAAGTGCATATTAATGTAAGCTGTCTTAAATTTTAATAGTACTTTTTCATCGACACGTGTCTCCCTATGTCTGGCCATAGTAGATATTGGATGAATGGCTAAGGAAGGGGCATGGAGTAGTGGGATCCATGTGGATATGGACATTATGACAAGTCTTTGCAGTATAAAGAGGCAGAGAGAAGCCATGGTAGTGTAGAGACAAGGGGGTGGGAGATGGGATGAAGTCCAGGGAGCTTTACAGTTTTTGATACAACTGAGTTAAAGTTTCAGAGAACTGAGCCAGCTTGCCTTGGCACTGACCCACCTCTGTGGCTGGCAGCAAATAGCCTAACCCCATCTTGTCTTGCCTTAGGATAAAAATTTAAGCAGTCAAGGATCTTTTACAAGGAGATTGGTCTGCCAAGTTGAGAAATTTTCCAATTTGACTATCCCACCTTCTCCAGGTAAATCCAGCCTCAGGAGTTTAACAGGGAAGGTCCAGCCAATATTGACGGAATTCCTTTAATATGCAACATCAGATAAAAATAGATAAAAAGTCAAAGTTGGAAGTTTGGGGAGGAGTGAGTTAAAGTTTGGTTGAAGAGGTGGGTTTTAAATAATGACAGGAATTCTCTGGCTTCATATACCCATCACCACTGCTGGAAAGAATGGAGAATTTGGTGCTCAGCCGCAACTCCACTCACAGCAGTGCAACCAAAGGATCCCAGACGCAGGCAAGTTCAGAGAATCCTGGCCAATGTCTTAAAAGAATGAGTGGAAGATAGAATGTCAGAGAGGATTAGTGAGGGAATGGCATCTTTTTATTGTGTACATTTGATCTCATTTTTGCATTGCTTTACAAGACTCGCCAGAGAAAAAATGATGTGAAGATGCCGGTTTTGGATTGGGGTGAGCACAGTAAGAAGTTTTACAGCGCCAGGTTAAAGTCCAACAGGTTTATTTGGAATCATGAGCTTTTGGACCTGATGAAGGAGCAGCACTCCGAAAGCTCATGGTTCCAAATAAACCTAGTGTTGTAGGACTTCTTACAGAGAGAATATGACATTAGAGTAAATTCTCATCTTCATTGCATAGTCAGGAGCAAAGTGCCTTTCCATCCTCCTGTGCTTAACATGATGATATCAAAGATGATTACTTATTGGAAGTCTAAAGAAGGGAGTTCCACATTAAGAACAAATAGCAATGTATATCATGTTTGGTTTAACTAATCAGAAAAACAGCTCAGATTCATCCCATTTAATGAAAGGGGAAGGTGATGATCTTGTGGTATCATTGCTGGACTATTAATTCAGAAATTCAGTGAATGTTCTTGAAACCCAGATTCAAACCCCATCACAGCAGATGGTGGAATTTGAATCAAATTTATTAAAAATATGGAATTTAGAACCTACTGATGGCCATGAAACCATTGCTGATTATCAAAAAAACCCCACCTCATTCACCAATGGATTTTGGGAAGGAAATCTGCTGTCCTTACCTTGTCTGGCCCTCATGTGATTCCAGAGCCGCAGCAATGTGGTTGACTCTCAATTGCCCAAGGGTAACTAGGGATGGGCTATAAATATCGGCCAGCCAGTGACACCCATGTCCCACGAATGCATAATAACAATGAAAGCATCTGGATAATGGAAGTAAGTTCTTATGAGAGGCAACTCTGAGCAGACTTTGTCATCTATTAGTTGGGAGACAATTTGATACCTAGAAACTTGACAAGGCCCTTTCTCCTCACTGGAAATACACAAGGTAATGGGAAAAAAAATGATTGAATAAAATGCTTATTACTCCCGCATAAATCAAAGTTGAAGGTCACAGTCTGCTTTTCGATTCATTATCTGGTTCGAATTTACGGGAAACTGAGGGCAGAAGTTGGATCAAAATCAGAGAATTTATTTCCAATTGTTTACATTTACTTTCTGTTGAATTTTACCAACTGAAAATGTATTGGAGTGGAGTCAGATGCAAAATTTTAATAATCTGTAACACAACCCCAACTCACTTTCAACTCAGGCGGGATAGATGGGAGTCAAACAGCTGTCAATCAAACCTTTCTCAAGAGGTAATTTGACAAGTTACTCATTCTAACAAGGCTGATTTAACCTCTCTTCAACTTCTCAATGAGATGCTTTCCCAGGCCTAAGAAAACCGGGAATCTAGACCAAATGGAGATAACTTCTGGGTCAATGTAATTGCATGTGGGCCAGGAGAGAAAGAAGTACTTCCCCTAGAAACCTCCTCCCTCTGTAATTCTACCAATCAGAGTGCATCAGACAGATCTGCTCCCGTGGTGTGTTCTCCATTGGACTGGGAAATAAGTCTATCAAACAGTCTAACTTCAAGGCAAGGGGGACCCAGTCAAACACAAGAGACATAAACGATGGAGGTGAAACTCCACAGCCAGCACAGAAATCCAGACTTCTGATTTTCACATCCCAATATTCATCCCTCACTTACATAACCTATTCTTGTTAATATACAGCCCTAGGTGTTGAATGGGCACAGTAAGCTCAATTCTGCCATTGATAAATAATTACACATTGTATTTATCATTTAAACTTCTAAATAAAACAAAACTAGCAGATCCCTCAATAAATGCTGATGGTTTACCTTGCTCTGTCTCGATGCTTCCATACCTCTCCCTCTCTCTCTTCCCTGTCTTCCCAAGCCGTCCTGTTCTGGCTCATTTAACATTTTCCATTCTATCTAGTCTCTTCCTGATTCCTTTTATCTGGTCTTCTGCGGCCCTCTTTCCCCTTTTATTCCCTTATTCTGCTTCTCTCAATAATAATCTCACAGTCTTTGATTCCTGTTTTAACTTTACAGAATCCATAAAATGTTTACAGTACTCAAGGAGGCTATTCGGCCCATCGAGTATGCACCAACCACAATCCTCACCAGGCCCTATTCCTACAATCCCACACATTTATGTTGCTAATTCCCCTGACACAAGGGTCAATTTTAGCATGACCAAGCAACCTAACCCACACATCTTTAAACTGCAAGAGGGAACTGGATCATCCGGAGGAAACCCACTTAGGAACGGGGAGCAGGGCAAACTCCACACAGGCAGTGGCCCATACAGAGATTGAACGCAGGTCTTTAGCGCTCTGAGGCCGCAGTGCTAACCATTGTGCCACCATGCTTCTCCCTTCACCCTTTTTCTCTGCTTCTCATCTCCCCATGTTCTATCATTTCTGCTGTTAAGCTCCCACTGCATTAATTTTATGCTCTTAATCGTCCAGTTCCAATTCTCTGTTAATAGCCATCTCCTGCCCTCTCAGTCTTGGAGTATAATTCCATGTCTTCTATTGCACTATTCTTGGTGCACTACAGCAACAGTGCTTAAGACAGCTGCCAGATTCCATGAGAGGGGAGATTTTGATTTCAATGCATGGGCTGAAAGAGCCAAGTGCTGCTGTCACCCCAGCTCAAGGCAAATGGAGATCAACAGACCAGGAAAAGATTGGGAATGGGCTGAGGAGTTCAGGGAAAAAACAGTGTAAAGGACAGAGGTGAACCTGACAAAAAGTGAGAGAGCGACTGGAAGCAAAAAGTGAGAGATTAAGGGCAAGATTCAGGGCACAAAGTCAAATGATAATGGAGAGTTAAAGTTAGGTGACAGGAAAAGATAGGAGGTGAACGGAGAAACCTTTCAATCTCTTGCCTTACAAATGCTTATTTTTTGGTTAGAAAGAATCACCTTTTCTATGTGGTGACTTCCAGACACGTACTATATATACTTCAATATCTTTCTGTTGATTAGGCTCCTCGATAATCAAACACCCTTCCTTCCAAATCAGTGTTGTTATGATTAAGGATTTTTTTTGTTGATTGAAGAATGTTGTAATGTTACATGTTAAAAGCAGCTTCATAAAGTAATTTAACAATAAGTTATAATTAAAATGTGTAAATATTCAGTGCTCTTTTGCCTTGAAGTGGATTTTCCTTCAACGTACTAGTTGCTATTAAAATAAAATCTAAAATCAAGTGGAAAATAAGTTTTAGGAACATATTCGTGGTCCCAAAATTCCATTTGTATTCTGAGCCAGAGTCCAGATATTGGAATGAATGATAGACACGTGGTGCTCCCACGGTCAACCCTGTTCTTAATATACAAAAACATAGCAAAATTACAAATCTATATTTTACAATAGGAATCTTACACATGAGAATACATCAATTATTGTACAATTCTGAATATGCCAACTACTAATCCCAATTTCATTAAAAGTAGGGGCAGCATGATGGCACAGTGGTTAGCACTGCTGCCTCACAATGCCAGGGGCCCAGGTTTAATTCTGGCTTGGGTCACTATCTGTGTGGAGTTTGCACATTCTCCCTGTGTCTGCGTGGGTTTCCTTTGTTGCTCCAGTTTCCTCCCACAATTCAAAGGTGTGCAGATTGGGTGGATTTGCATCAGAGGGATGCGCAAGGCAAATATGCGGGGTTATGGGGATAGGGTATGGCCAGGACTGTTGTCTGTGCAGTCTTGATGGGCCAAAAGGCCTCCTCCTGAAATGCAGGGATTATATGATATTCTAATCTGGAATAAATAATTTCTCTCAAACCAGGACAGATATCAAGGAGTCAGCTGATTTGTTGTGGTTTCTGTACAGGCAAAAACTGGATAAGGCCTGGGCAAGTCTTTGAAAAAATCATTCATATCTTTTTGTGTGGATAACGGGGATGTTGACTCTGTGACTACATGACAGAAACTGGCTTGAAATAGCAATGAACTGATTATTCAAAAAACAGTCCAGAGAACGTAGTCTGGGAGTTAAAGATCACAGAGTGAAACCTTCTTTCCCAGGAAACAGAAGCACGCTGTTTAGAAAATCCATCACTGACAGTGGAGTGGGGATGATTTGTTTTACCTGCAGATTACAGTCGGAAATCTACCATCTCACCTGCCACAGAATTGGAGTGGGTGAGGATCCGACAATAAAAATCTTCATTGACCTCAGGCAGGAATCTCCAGTCTCACCCAAGTGAGGCTGTAAAATCTCACCCTATGTCTTTTAAAATGGGAGTTCAACCACAAGTTGTGCTGGAAAAGCCAGAAACACCTACAATTACCTAGAGAAAACCATTATGTGTTCATGTCCAGAAATATCCAGCTTTCATTTTTTCAGTGAATTAAATATGAGTTTTCCAACTACTATCTTCCGGAACTAAAGCAAAACTACATACATTTGATGTTGATTTGTCTTGATTTATTGTTGTCATATATATTAACGTAGTGAAAAGTTTTGTTTCTTCTATGCTATACAGACAAAGCATATTCTTCATAGGGAAGAAAACAGGACAGTTACAGTCATAGCTATAGGGTGTAGAGAAAGATCAACTTAATGCAAACTAGTTCCATTCAAAAGTTTGACAGGAGTAGGGAAGAAGTTGTTTTTGAGTTGGTTGGTACGTGACCTCAGACTTTTGTATCTTTTTCCAACGAAAGAGGGTGGAAGAGAGAATGTTTGAAGTGTGTGAGAAGCGTAATTACGCTCAGGCCGCGGAAAATATAGATAGAGTCAATGGTTTGGAGGTTGGTTTGCGTGATGGATTGGGCTACATTCACAACCTTTAACATTCACAACCTTAAAAGTGTGAGGTAATTCACTTTGGCAGAAATAACAAATGTGTAAAGTATAGGGCTAATGGTAGGACTCTTAATAGTGTTGATGAACAGAGGGATCTTGGTTTCTGTGTGCATAGATCCCTGAAAGTTGGCAATCAAGTCGATAAGGTTGTTAAGAAGGCATACGGAGTCTTAGCTTTTATTGGTAGGGGGATTGAATTTCGGAGCCGCAACGTCATGTTGCAACTGTACAAAACTCTAGTGCGGCCGCACTTGGAGTATTGTGTACAGTTCTGGTTCCCGCATTATAAGAAAGATGTGGAGGCATTGGAGAGGGTACAGAGGAGGTTTACCAGGATGTTGCCTGGTATGGAAGGCAGCTCTTATGAAGAGAGGCTGAGGGATTTGAGGTTGTTTTCGTTAGAAAGAAGGCGGCTAAGAGGAGACCTTATTGAAACATATAAGATGATTAGAGGTTTAGATAGGGTGGACAGTGATAGCCTTTTTCCTAGGATGGAGAAAGCTAGCACGACGGGACATAGCTTTAAATTAAGGGGTGGTGGTTTTAGGACAGATGTCAGAGGTAGGTTCTTTACCCAGAGGGTGGTAAGGGTATGGAATGCCTTGCCTGCGTCAGTTGTAGATGCGCCAAGTTTGGTGGTGTTTAAGAACTTAGTAGATAAGTTTATGGATGAAAAGGGAATGGTTTAGGTTAGAGGGTCACTGCTTGTTCCTAATCGGCGCAACATCGAGGGCCGAAGGGACTGTTCTGCACTGTAATGTTCTATGTTCTATGTTTTGTAGTTCCTTGTGGTCTTGGGCAGAGCAGGAGCCCATACAAGCTATAATACAACCAGAAAGAATTCTTTCTATGGTGTATCTGCAAAGGTTGGTGAGAATCGTAGCTGACATGCCAAATTTCTGAGAAATTAGAGACATTGGTGGGGTTTTCTTAACTATATTGTCAGCATGGGAGACATCCATATGTTCATTTGAGCTTACAGATTAGGAGCAGGTGTAGGCCATTCTGTCCTAAGAACCTGCTCTGCCATTCATTCCATCCATTCATGACTGACCTGACTGTAACCTCTACCTCATATTCACCCCTACCTTCAATAACTTTCATCTTCCTGCTTATCAAGAGTCCATCTAATTCTGCCTTTAAAAATGTTCAAAGATTCTACTTCCACTGCCTTTTGGGTAAGAGAATCCCAGTGATTAACTACCCTCTGAGAAAGGAAATTCTCCTCATCTTTGTCTTCAATGAGTTACCCCTTATTTTTTAGTACTCACTCACTCATTCTGGACTTTCCCACAAGAGGAAACACCCTTTCCACATCCACCCTGTCAAGACCTTTTATTCTCACTCGTTTCTAACAATATCAGCGTGTGCTCCCTCTTTTTTTAATGTAATCACTTTTTCTTGTGTCTGTCCCTCGTGTGAATGAGGAGTGGGTGTCGCAGCATTACATTTGCATTACAGTTTTGAAGGAAATGTATGTTCTTTCTTTGTCAGTTACACCTACAGGAAAGCCATTCTTCAGTGACAGGGCTAAATATGTTCAAACGCTTTTTCTCAAAATTCCATTCTGCCGCTGCCAAGTGGGAGGTGGGGAAGGAACAGAATTATCCCACGTCTTTCCCCGTCCGTAACAATGCTTTATATCTCATTCCTCAGTCTTATGATTTAATTTTAAACTCATTTAACCATCCTTCAAGCTCTTCAGTAACAACACATTTCAGAGTCTGCAACTGGGAAGGGACATATTTCAATTTTAACGTGATGGATATTTATCCCATAAAAATCCATTCAGTGAAACAGCAAGTGCAGATTTGGCTTTGGTCAGGATAACTTTTCTAGAAACGCCAATCGATCTGCAGCTAAAAGGTCAGATGAAGAAGGATCATCTTCAACTCAAAAGAGTCCGGGTTACATTTTCCCTAAATTTGGAAAAGGCTGGAAAAGTGGCATTAAAGTAACTGGCATCAACTGTGGCCTTCTTCACCGTATTATTCGGGACATAGGCTCAGAGATCTCAAGGGACAGGTAGCACGATGCCCAGGCTACTAACTTAATTTTTTGAAGATTGGGGCAGCAGTTTTAAAAGCCACCACAGTGCATAATAGTTCAGCAGGAAACTCTCTCCTCGCACACACCATCCCCACAAGCAACCTTCCCCCCCCTCCACAACTGCCTCCTGGAACTGCCCGGGCAGTGGGAAAGCTGGGGTCAGTTGGCAGTGCTGGCACCAATGCCTGGGTGGAGACAATTGTTGAAAAAACCCATCTAGTTCACTAATGTCCTTCAGGAAAGGAAGTCTGCTGTCCTTATCCGGTCTGACCTACATGTGACTCCAGAGCCACAGCAATGTGGTTGGTTCTCAATTGCCCTCCAATAGCAACTAGGGATGGGCAATAAATGCTGTCCAGCCAGCGATGCCCATGTCCCATAATTGAATAAAAGAAAGTCTGTCTGTGGTCTTTCTTTTGGTGTTGAACTGGAACTATCAGCTAAAGAGGTTCCTCAATGGCTGAATATTTCTCTTTGAGGGCCACTCTTCTGGAACAGACTGAGTGAAAATAAGCATCTGGAGAGGCAGAGTGGGAAATAAAAAACAGTTAGAGACTATATTCGGGGGGTTCTCCCATCCTGCTGTGTTGATTATTTAGCGCAATGGGCCTAGACATTCCAGCAGTGCCCAATTAGCATGATCTGCATTGGGTGCCAGAACCTGAGTACGCCTCCTAGTGCCAAATTCTGGTTCAGCAAATCCAAACCTGAAATTGCTGCATTTGAGATGCATCTTCTAGTTTCAATATAATTTAAATGTAATCAGTGGGCCCGGCACTGAAATTTCTGGGCCCACTCGCCTCTTCCCACCACCCTCCATATCATCCTGCCGGAAGTGTTCTATTCCAGTGGAATTTAGGGTAATTTCCCGCTTGCGAAGAGATGGGGGTCCGACCCCGCTGGAATGAAGGGGCAACCAAAGCTTCCCAGGGGGTCAGGCAACAGATGGACAGTGCCTCCCTGGCCATTGGCACCTTGGCAGTGCCAGTCTGGGCCCAAGAGGTGAAGTACCAATGCCTGCTGGTATTTTGTCACTGCCCACTAAGCATAGTGCAGTGCCAAATGGGTGGGGCCTAATAGGGGTCAGGGCCTGATGGGGGGGTGGGGCCAGTTAGGGGGCAAATCAGTAGGGATAAGAATTCCTGCTGCCACTATGCAATTGGACAGAGTGAGTGAGGACAGCCATCGGGAGGCCATCAGGGTGGGGGAAGGAGATTCATCCTGCCAGGGGGGAAATCCGGGTTGCCGATAAGGAGGGCTCAAAGGGTTGATCGGCAGATTGGTGCTGGGGTGGGGGGGGCAGTGATCAGGACGGGCTGGTGGTAGGGTGAGGAGGGGGCAGGGCTTGCTTGGGCATTCTTGAAGGGGCCAATGATTGGGCTATGGGGAGGGGACTGTGGGCAGAGGGCTGGCAATGCGAGAGTCACAGGGCTGGTGGTGATTGGGAGACCCATAGTGCAGGGCCATTGCACATGAATCAATCCTGGTGCTGACAGATCAGCGCATGTGCAATAGCTCACTCAGCACTATGATGTCGGCCTCTCCATCGGTAGTAAGCCCCACGCTCTTATTTTTACCATGATTTACTTTTAGAGTACAGGAGATTCATTTTGAAAACGCTACTGAAAAAACTAACGGAGTTCACTCCAGTTTTTACGCAAATTTAACACTTCAAATGTTTCCGAGGAATCACGGGAATGAAATTGCTTTCAGTTTGGCACGCAAGAAAAAAAAAGCAATAAGTCGCACGGTGCTCAGGTAATCACAGGATAAAAGAAGTATAATTTATTTGTGACGCACGCAAATATTCTAAATTAAAACAGAAACATTGCTTCACGCTGAATGACTTACACCACAGAATGGTCGCAGATAAAGAAGATCTCACATCGGTGCCGCCAATCACATCTCACTGTAGGTCATGCCCATTCATTCATCTCCATATCACAGCAAGGTGCAGCGTACCTGCTGCTCAGGACAAGTGAGGAATTGACATGGTGCCACATCTGACTGAGCAGGGAGGGGAGGCTGAGAGGGGAGGCTGGGGGTGGGGGGAGGTGGAATTAAAACAGTTCCACTAGAGAGAAGCAGCTGGAGGCGATGCTGTGACCTCCTTGTCTGAGCAGCCTGATGAGATTATGGTGTGTCTTTTTATTCAGTTGCGAATTGACTTATTGTAAAGATCTGCTGTTTGGCAAATCTCATTCTTGCTGCTGAAAAGGCTTTAGCTCTTGATTTAATTTGCATTTGATTTAGCTGCATTCCAGACCCCGCTATCAGATGCACTTTTGTTACAGCACCATCTGATTCTCCCACTCTGTTTTCAGAAACTCAGTTCAGGGTGCACTCGTAGATTAACTGCACCCCCATCGACAAAAATGTGCCTTTTGTTTTGGTCGCATTGGTCAAGTAATGAAAGCTAAGCTCTTTAATTCCCCTGTTGGGCAGTTACCCCAGTGTCACGGTTACACACTCAGAACCACACTGAGTGGCAAAGTGAATGTTTTGAACTCTGGTCTTTGCAATTTGCTCATTTTAACTGGGGTAGTGGTAGTAGATGTACAACTAATCCCAGTGCTCCTGGCTGTTGCTTTCAAATTTGGGTCAACTGATGCCATGGACAAAGGCACTCAAATTCACATTGCTGGACAACAAATCTCCTTTATTGTACTCGACCAATTTACCACAACGTATCAGACTCTACTACAGAAATGTTATTATACAGCATCAAACTTCGTTCTACATAAAGTACTTAGCCTCCCACTTGCTTCATTATACACAAAGTAATTAACTTCTGACTACACACTAAGTGACTAAAGTCTCACTTAACTTTGTTACATGCAAAGTAACTAACTTCTAATGATATAATTCATTGTACACAAAATAGCTTGAAGCTTCACAAAATATATAAACTCATGTCTTGGGCTCAGAGATACTACCCTAGTGAGGCAAAGTGATCTGATTTCCTCCTGATGGGCTTTGTCCTGATAATTTCCGAGTCCCAGACTCAGGATCTTGTACATACGTTACTGACACTGATTGGGCTTCCAGGCACCAACTCACAGGACAAGCACTAATCGATTACTGTCTTTTTGGTCATGAACGCTGAAGAGTCGTACCTCTGTCAGGAGGTCGTAATTCTCTCAGGAACATGATACGTAGAGATCGGTGTTCAATCACTGTCTGTTCAAGGCGTAGCAACGACCACTGTCCTATCAGTTCCCGTACCTGTTCCATGGTTGTACCTCCTATTCTTTGCTACTCCCACAGTCCTTAGCCTAACACAAAGTTAGTCCTTTGACCCATCAGGCTTTGCTGGTGCCTACTTTTATGGATACCCATTAGGCTACAAGAGATAAACACGAGAGCATAAAAGCTTGTGGATGGAATTCAGATAAGGTCAATGTCAGGTCCAGCTGGAAAATCTCAGCAGGTCTGGCAGCATCTGTAAGGAGAGAAAAGAGTTGACATTTCAAGTCCAGATGACCTTTGTCAAAGCTAAAAGGCAAAGACAAGATAAATACAAAACATCATTTCTTTTCTCTCCTTACAGATCCTGCCAGACCTAGAATCATAGAAATCCTGCAGTGCAGAAAGAGGCCATCCAGCCCATCGAGTCGGCACTGACCACAATCCCACACAGGGCCTACCCCCCAAATCCCTACATATTAACCCACTAATCCCTCTAACCCACATATCTCAGGACACTAAGGGACAATTTTTCGCATAGCCAATCAACCTAACCCACACATCTTTGGACTGCTGAGATTTTCCAGTGTTTTCTCTTTTGGTTTCAAGTTCCAGCATCCGAGTAATTTGCTTTTATCCAGTCGCACTTGGAGTCTAGTCTGACCTTGTTGTGTATATAAATATTTATTCTGTTGGCAATAAAACCTTTACAGTTAAAGCTGCATTGTGTCATCTCCTATCTATTACACTGGGCAAATATCCAAAATGTCACAATGGTTAGCATTGCTACCTCACAGCACTAAGGATCTGGGTTCAATTCCAGCCTTGGGTCACTGTCTGTGTGGAGTTTGCACATTCTCCCCATGTCTACGTGAGCTTCTTCTAGATGCTCCGGTTTCCTCTTATAGTTCAAAAATATGTGGATTAAGTTAATTGGTCATGCTAAATTGACTCTAGTGTCGGGGCGATTAGCAGGGTAAATATTGTGGGGAATAGGGCCTGTGTGAGATTGAGTCTGTACCGACCACAATGGGCTGAGTGGCCTCCTTCTGCACTGTAGGGATTCTATGATTCTAGGATAGAATGGAGCACATGAAGGTATCGGAAGTTTTGTCAGAGAACAAATGCGTGCAATCTTACGATACCAAGCCCAGGCTGAGAGTTTAGGTACAGAAGCCATTTAGATCTGCTGAATAAGGAGAATTTTTAGAGAGTTTGCCCTGATTGTCATCCCTGCTCCATTTGGTAATGGTTGTTTCAGTGGCACCAGAAGCTCAGGAATTCAGACTTGAATGTGATGGCGACACAGTTAAACACCAAATTGATACTCTCACCCACAAGCATGTCCACTGGATTACGAGTCACGAGGGTGGGTAACCAAGTGTGTTCCGGCCACCATTGAGGGAGTGGATGAATAAAGAGAACTGAAGGAAACAGACATTTGCTGATTCTTATCCAAAGTAGTTATCTCATGTGAAGTATTATTTTAAAACTAAAATGGTTCCATTACCATTCCTCCTCATAATGGCCTGATATTTAAAAAGAATCCTTTGTTACTTTTTTGATTGCTATATATACAGCAACTATGGATGGGAAAGGCGAGGGAGGAATGATTAAACCTCACCGTGTGAAGCTGCTGAATTAATTTGACTTGATACAAATGTTAATGTAGCAGTCTTCAACATGCTTGTCACTTTGGCTGCCTGTATGTTAATTCAGTCTCTCAGACTGAGGACACAATAGTTCATTCCAGTCAGGTTCTTCGACTGATACAGTCGCTGTTCAAACACAAACCAAAACCTTTTAATTTTTTAATTAGCAGAAATCTACCCTAAAAGGATGTTAGAATAACAATTAATAACTATTGGGAACAATTTAGATTTTGAAAAAGAAAAGCAATTTGAGAATATCTCTTCAAGCGTGTGTGTAGTGAGCAGGCAAGAGGAGGTGGAAGAGAGAGAGAGAGAGAGAAGGGTTTAGGCCTTGGCAGGCGTCTGCTTCCGTCACTGTTCCAAAATAGCTCTTATCAACGTTATAATAAGATATTTTGCGTGGCGGTGACAAAGGTAAACTGTTGCTCCTCCCTCGGGATGGCATACTGGTTAGCTCTGCTGCCTCACAGGGACTAGGGTTTGATTCCCGGCTCAGGGTGACTGCCTGTGCAGAGTCTGCATGTTCTCCCCATGTCTGTGTGGGTTCCCTCCACGTGCTCTGCTTTCCTCCACAGTCCGAAAGACTGGTTAGGTGCATTGGCCATGCTAAATTCTCCTTCAGTGTACCTGAAAAGGTACCAAATAAAATCAAGTTTATTTATTAGATACAATAGGCTTACATTAACACATGCAATGATGTTGCTTTGAAAATTCCCTAGTCACCGCACTCTGGTGCCTGTTTGGGTACACTAATAACTAAACTTAAAATTTCATCGTGCTTTTGTCTGCTACCTTGGACATGGTGACCACGCCATCTCCAACTTCTCTCCAATGTGATTTAGCTTGGCCAGACTGCTTGCTGTCACCCCGTTCCATTCTCAACCATCCAATCATAGACAGAGAATCATCGACAATGGCTGCGCTTCCTGCTCCTGCACTGTTACCTCTGGTATCCGTGTAGGATCTGGGATCTATTCTAAAATTCCTCATCCCCACCCAGCTAATCTTCACCTGCATACTGACCTCATCCAACAGCACAGTATTCTTTTTCACATGTATGTTAACAATACCCACTTCTGCCTTTGACTCCTCCCCTCGTGCTAATTGATCAGACTACAGATAGAAAAATAGAATCTCTAAAGTGCAGAAGAGATCATTCAGTCCTTTGAATCAGCACTGACGCTCCAACAGACCCCGTTCTTTCTCCACATTCCACACGTTTCCCATGGCTAATTCCCTAACCTAAAGGGACACTAACGGGTAACGTAGCATGACTGTCCACCCAACCTGCACATCTTTGGACTGCGGGAGGAAATCAGGGCACCCAGAGAAAACCCATGCAGGTACGGGATGGATGTATAAACTCCACTCTGGGGCTGGAATTCCCGATCTCATCTGTATCCATTCTGCACCAGAGAGACTGGAGGATTTGGCACTCAGTCAAATCTTCATTCACCATGGCATCATCGGGGAATACCAGTCACAGACGAGGTTTTAGGCATTGATATCCGGGACTAGGTGAGAAGACATTTTCCCCAATTAAACACTGGAACAAAACGGAGCCTTTGTTTTCAGTCCCTGCCCTAATTTCCATTTCACAATGACCAACTTCATCCTTCTCCCTGGTGACAGCCTGAGATTAAACCAATCTGTTCGCAACCTTGGTGTCACATCTGACCTTAGATGAGCTACCAAACTCACATACACACCATCACTAAGACCATCTGTTTGCACCTTTGTAATATTGCTGAACTTGGGCCCCGTTTCAGCTCATTAGCTGCTGAAACCCTCATTCATGCCTTTGTTACCTCTGGATTCGATCATCCCAATGCTCTACAGATTTGCCCCTCCATTCCACACCTCCTTCACCTGCCTCGACCCCCTCTAAACTTGACAATATCCAGAACTCTGCACTCTTAAATGATATCAACTTCTGTTCACTTGTCACCAATTTTGCTCGCTGACATACATTGGCCAATCAATACCCTCATTTTAAAATTTCTGTCTTTGTTTTCAAATCCCTCCCTGGCCTCAAAGCCTTGCAATCTCTGTGACCGTGTCCAAAACCACAATCCTCTGAGATACTGGATTCTGACATATCCTCAATTTTAATTGATCTTCCATTGATGGCCATGCTTTCATCTGCCTGGGTCCCGAGCTCTGGAACTCTCTCCCTGAATCTTTCTACATCACTTTCTTTCTTTATCATGTTCCTTAAAACCTACCTCTTTGTTCAAACTTCTGGCCATTTGCCCCAGTATCATCTTATGTGGCTTGAATCATAGAATCCAATGATAGCATCTCTACCATACAGAAGGAGGGCATTCAGCCCATCAAGTCAACACCAAACACAATCCCACCCAGGTCTTTTCCCCATAATCCTACTTATTTAGTCTACTAACCCCCTGACACTAAGAGGCAATTTTAGATTTTGCTTCAGAATGCTCTAGTGAAGAGGCTTGGGTTATTTTTGAAGGTATATATAAATATGAGTGTTGTAGTCGGAAGTTTATTCTATGTAAAAGTGAAGTTAATTTATTAGTCACAAGTAAGACTTACATTAACACTGCAATGAAATTACTGTGGAACTCGCCTAATTGCTGCATTCCAGTGCTTCTCTGGGTCATTGCACCTAACCAGTACGTCTTTTAGACTGTTGGGAGAAACCGGAGTACCCAAGGGAAACCCACGCAGACACAAGGAGAACATGCAAGCTCCACACAGACTGTGACCCAAGCCAGGAACTGAACATGGGTCCCTGGTGCTGTGAGGCAGTACTGCTAAGCACTGTGCCACCCACAACGTAATGGATGTTTCCTGGGAGAGTCAGGGAATCAGAAAAAAAAATGGCTATTGACCTAACAAGAGAGAGAAAAAAAGCAGAAAATATCTGCCTGATCCCCAAAGGCAACCAAACATGTGCCAAGAAACCATGGTGACTGATCAAGATCCAACTCTTTCATGTCTAATTTTCACAATTAAAAATGAAATCCTTCATACCAGAATGGATACGGCGTACATTTGCCGTAACTCTCGGTGATTTATTTGGCAGTCGTGGAAGGGAATTGGTCTGAAATTCTTTGGAGCCATGCTGTGAACTTTGTATCAAACTTGCATCAGTACCTGTTAAAAATCAACAAGAAGCCTGGAGATTGACAACAGCATGAACGCTCCTCTCAATCAAGGCAGTGGAAAGGATTATGGCAGAGTGATATGATTGCCTTGCACAGCTCTGGGCAGTACACATCTCACATGAATTACTCATATCAAACATACAAAATCTGTGATAGGTTTGTCTAAAATACTAAAGTATACAGCAGAACAACTGATGCGTGATTGCATGGTTACACTGTGTCAAAGAATATAAGAGGCATTCCTGCTCTACAAGGCAGCTTGAGTTAACCGCCCTTATTTGACCACATAAAATAACAAGGACGGTGCGGTGACGTGGTGGTTAGCACTACTGCCTCACAATGCCAGGGACCCGGGTTCATTTCTGGCCTCAGGTAACCTTCTGTTTGGTTTTTGCATGCTCTCCCTGTGTCTGCATGGTTTTCGCAGAGTGCTCCGGTTTTCTCCCACAGTCTAAAAAAGTGCAGGTTTGATGCTAAATTGCTCCATAGTGTCCCAAGATATATACATTAGGGGGATTGGTGAGGTAAATACATGGGGTTATGGGGATCAGGCCTGGGTGGGATTGTGTTTGGTGTGGACCCCGATAGGCCGAATCACCTCCTTCTGCGCTGTAGGGATTCTTTGGTGCATACGGATTATCTGGTGAACTGAGGCAACATTATCCTGACACATTCGGCAGAATTCTACCGCCCCATCTGCCACAGAAATGGAGTGGGCGAGGGGCGGATAACGGAAATGTCTGTTGACCTCAGACAGCCATTTCCGGTCTCACTCGAGCGAGGTTGTAAAATCCCGCCCATTGTGTAATTTCCCTGTATCATCACCATCTGTACAGAGGGCAAAGGTTTCCTCGAACAGCCTTCCAACACTGAAAGAGGAGAGTGTTGTTAATTGGTCCTGTCTGTATTAATCTGTGCCCCTCCTCTCCATGATGTAAAGATGCCGGCGTTGGACTGGGGTAGTAAGAACTCAGTAAGAATTTAGCAACACCAATTTTAAATCCAACCGATTTATTTGATAGTAAAATTGCGAGCTTTCAACACTCTGTGTCTTCGTCAGGCAAAAATGCCTCTCCATAACAGGAGTCTCCGTCTTTGCAATATCTACCCCCATAAAAATGGCTGGCTATGTGTGCTGGGTTCCAATTATGCGGATTTCATGTCTATCCTTTCCCCAGCTTCCTTGGGGGGTGGAGGGGAGGTCGCAGAATGTTATACTCAAGCTGGAATCTTCTAGGGAGGTCCACCAAAGACAGAAAAACATTCCTTGAGGCTGACTTAGAAAAATATCTGGAAAATTCTTTCCTGATGCCCCAGTGTCAGCCAAGTAGCTCCAGGACAGCCTTGGTGATGCAGCATCCCTAATCCACCTAGATACTGTATGTAGACATGTAAGCCATAATCCAAACAGATTTAGAACATAGAACATAGAACATAGAACATTACAGCACAGAACAGGTCCTTCGGCCTTCGATGTTGCGCCGACTAATTAAGAAAAAGCAACGACCCTCTAACCTGAACCATTCCCTTTTCATCCATAAACTTATCTATTAACCTCTTAAACGCTACCAAACTTGGCGCATCTACAACTGCAGCAGGCAGGGCATTCCATACCCTTACCACCCTCCGGGTAAAGAACCTACCTCTGACATCCGTCCTATAACTACCAGCCCTTAATTTAAAGCTATGTCCCCTCGTGCTAGCTTTCTCCATCCTAGGAAAAAGGCTATCACTGTCCACCCTATCTAAACCTCTAATCATCTTATATGTCCCATCAATTAGTCACAATACAATAACCACTGTTGGGTTAAGAGTTTTGTTCTCCTCACAGTATTTATATGGCACTTCTATCAGATTAATAGGCATTTTGCTTTTTTTAAATATGTGCAATGGTCTTTTATACCTCATTATAATGATAAATATTGATGCAAAGAACGTAACATAATTAATTAAAAAAGCAAAATGGTTATTAATTCAACATTAGATTTGAGAAGAGATGGTGGCAAAGTGGAATTGTTACCGGACTCATAAACCAAAAGCCCATTTAACGTTCTAGTGACCCAGATTTGAATCCCACCATGGCATTTGATGGAATTTAACTGTATTGAATAAATTTGGAAAATGGAGCTTGACTCAGTTATGGTGACCATAGAAACATAAGGATTGTCATAAAAACTATTCTGTGTCACTAAGTTCTGTTGGGGAAGGAAATCTGCCGTCCTCACCTGGTCTGGTCTACATGTGACTCCAGACCCATAACAATGTGGTTAGCTCTTAACTGTTCTCTGAAATGGCTCAGCAAGTCACTCAGGTCGAGGATAATTAGGGCTGGACAACAAATGTTGGCCTTGCCAGCGACACCCACATTACTATGAAAGAATTTTTTATAAATTCTGAATTTGGCTTTTCTGTTATAGCTTGTCTGAGCTTGATCCCAACTCAGAAATACAATTAACAAGAGGCAGTCACTTCCTTGTCTGCAACTCTGCCAGCAAACATCGAGAGAGCAGGGGGCATTGAAAGCCTTGGATTCCTCTCACTATCAGGTTGTTAATCATAAGCCCTCACTATCCTCCTGCTATGTAATGGCTTATGTCAAATGTGGCACAGTTGGTAGCCTTTGATGTCACTAAATTACAAGGTTCCAGGTTCAAGTTCCATTCTTGGTCCTGAGTACAAGAATCCCAGCCGATTCTACAGTACAGTGCTGAGGACATGCCATCTTTCAAATCAGACGTTCAGGCCCCCTATCTGCCTGCCTGGGTGGACTTTAGGGGTCCTGTGAAACTATACCAAAGAAGAGAAGGGAAAGTTCTCCCTGAACTTTATAAGAAAGATGTGGAGGCATTGGAGAGGGTACAGAGGAGGTTTACCAGGATGTTGCCTGGTATGGAGGGCAGGTCTTATGAGGAGAGGCTGAGGGATTTGAGGTTGTTTTCGTTAGAAAGGAGGAGGCTAAGAGGGGACCTGATCGAAACATATAAGATGATTAGAGGTTTAGATAGGGTGGACAGTGATAGCCTTTTTCCTAGGATGGAGAAAGCTAGCACGAGGGGACACAGCTTTAAATTAAGGGGTGATAGTTATAGGACGGATATCAGAGGCAGGTTCTTTACCCAAAGGGTGGTTCGGGAGTGGAATGCCCTGCCTGCAGCAGTTGTAGATGCGCCAAGTTTGGTGGCGTTTAAGAGGTTAGTTGATAAGTATATGGAAGAGAAGGGAATGGTTTAGTTTGGAGGGGCATTGCTTTTTATATTGGTTGGCGCAACATCGAAGGCCGAAGGACATGTTCTGTGCTGTAATGTTCTATGTTCTATGACCTACATTAACCCCACAATCAACAGCACAGACCATCAACAGCAAGAGTCTATCAGGTCACCATCATTTGGCTGTTGGTGGGAGTTTGCTCAGTACAAATTAGCTCCTAAATTTCGTACGTTTCAACAGTGATACACTTCAGAATGTTTCATTCTGTAAATCACTTTGAGATGTGACAAAACATGATAATAAAAGTCTTTTTGTGCAAACTGGCCCCTCCTTATGTAACACTCATTTATAAACTTGTATTTGTGGGTGACTCCTTTATACCCACACATTCCCACTGGGGAAAAAGACTTTGACCTTGAAACATTTGACCTTTAACAAAGGGTCATCTGGACTCGAAACGTGAGCTTTTTTCTCTCTTATAGATGCAGCCAGACCTACTGAGATTTTCCAGCATTTTCTCTTTTGTTCCCAGTGGGAATACTGACCAATTTTCCAGATACTTTCTCATCCTACATTCTCCTGTGAACAAACCTGTTTTCATATACTCTTCATTACATCCTGAGGGTACTTTAAAGCACTTTGTATATTCCCAATCGATGACCTTTCAGTTTCACTCATCAATGCAATGAAGCAAAGGATTTATATACATCCAAGCTCTGAAGGTTCCTTAGAAACCTTTCGGACAGCTTCGGTAGTTGTGGCCGAATGATTAAGATGATTGGCTAGAAATCCACTGGAGTCTCCTATTGCATTTTTGAACCAGAAAAGGGGTGGCAAAGATGTTCTTATTGCTGCCTTACAGTACCAGGGACCTGGGCTTGATTTCCAGCTTTTTGTGTGGAGTTCGTACATTCTCCCGATGCCCATGTGCTCCAGTTTCCCCCCATAGTTCAAAAATGTGCAGGTTAGGTGGATTGGCCAAGCTAATTTACCCATTAGTTCAGCTAGGCTAAATGCATGGGGTTATGGGAACTTGGCCTGGCTGAGATTGTGGTTGGTGCAGGTTAAGTGGACTGAATGGCCTCCTTATGCACTGTCGGGTTCTATGATACTCTATGAGAACCAACAGATGACCAAATGGCCAGCTTTTATTATGGGTATGTTCAGAATGGCCAAAATAATGCCCTAATGAGGCAATCAATGCAGAAAAGCACAGAAATCAAGTTACAAAAGTGATCCCTTGAGTTCAATGACCACAAATTAACAATATGTGCTTTAAGACTACAAGGTCTGATTGCAGTCAACAGGAATGTCCTAGAGTCACCTCCACACTAATTTTGGTTCAGAGCAATCTCATTTGATAGTGAGTAATAATATGCGTGGATGAAAAGTTGCTACTATGTTCCAGCTTCCCATTCAATAACAGCAAGAAATATTTTCCCATTTTTAAATACTGACTTCATGATTACTTCCCGCTTGTTACAAAACTGTACAGCTTTATTTTTAACTGGTTCAAGGATTCTGAGTATTGCTGGCAAAGCCAGTATTTATGCTATCCCTAATTGCCCTTGAGAAGATAAGGGTGAACTGCTTTCTTGAATCACTGCAGTCTGTGTCATGTAGGTACAGCCACAGTGCTGTTAGGGAAGGAGTTCTAGGACCCAATGAAGAAACCAGAATGTATTTTCAAGTCAGGTCGATGTATGTCTTGGACAGAAAGTTGAGGGCAGTGATTATCCAGTGCAGATTTGAAAACCTTTGTCACAGGAGCCTTGGCAAGTTGCTTTAAAGTGTCGTCTTAAATTACGCACACAGAGGTGTAACAGCATATATAAATCTATCAGTGCACTTACATATATAAGGATATGTGTGTCCTTCTAGATTAGTTCTATTTTATGCAAGAGATGCCGACTGTTTACTGAAAAAAGCAAAGTGTTGTTGATTTAATCTATATCACCAAAGGGGGTGGCTCCTGGTGGTTATGGAGGAACAAAGATAAAGGGAAAAGCAATGGGGTAAACTTGTGAGCACAGTGCTACTGGCACAGAGCTAATAATGGAAAGCTGTTGGAGGTGGCAGGTCTGCATTCCTGATGTACCCTCCCATGCAGAACATATTGCATGCATCAAATCAGCAGACTTTCCCAATCGGAGAATTACATCATTCTCTCGCTTTGAAATCTATATCTATCCAAAAAAGGAAGTAGAAAAGGAGGGCTGACATTTATATTGTGTTTTTCTCAACCAGCTAAAGCAGAAAATAGGGTGGCACAGTAACTACAGTGGTTAGCACTGCTGCTTCAGAATGCCAGGAACCTGGGTTCGATTCCTGGCTTGGGTCACACTCTGTGTGGAGTTTGCACGTTCTTTCCATGTCTGTGCGGGTTTCTTCTGAGTGTTCTGGTTCCCTCCCATAATCTAAAGATGTGCAAGTTAGGTGGATTGGCCATGCTAAATGAACCCTTAGGGTGGAATTTTCACTTCTCACCCGCCACGGGAATTGTAGCGGGCGGAGGGGAGGTGAGAATACAAAGGCCCCTTGACCTTGGGTAGGAATCTCCGGTCTTGAGGTGAATGCAGCTAGAAAATCTCACCCTAAGGGTGGAATTTTATTGGCACGTCCACCCAAGATTTGTGCGATCCTGCCTGAGGCCGATGGAGAATGCTATTCTCTGTCTTGCCTGCTGCCGGACATGTCAGTAAGACTTCAGTCTTTGTGTGCCAAGGTTAGGGGGGTTGGCCATGTGAAATTGCCCCTTAGTGGCAGGGAGATTAGCAGGGTAAGTATGTGGGGTTACAGGATAGGGTCTGGGTGTGATTGTAGTCGGTGTACTGTAGGGATTCTACGATTCTGCAATTTCATAACCAATGCTTTTGAAGTGTTGTCACTGTTATAATATAGGAAACAAAGCAGCCAATTTGCACACGGCAAGCTCCCACAAACAGCAATGTAATAACGACCAGATGAATCTGTAGCAGGGATTTGATTTGAAGAATGAAGAATGGTGAAGATGACCTCCACTGCTCTTCTTTGAGACAATGCCATGGGATCTTTAAAGCGCAAGCAGACAGAGACATGTTTTAACTGAATCTTAACTGGAAGATGGCAACTTTCACAGAGCAACACTGCTTCATTGTAACATCAATTATAATTATGGAGTAGACTTGAAATAAAAACAGAAAATACTCATTAATTCAGATACCATCCGTAGGGAGAAACAGTGTTAACTACTGAGGTCAATACAACTCTTCAGGATTGTGGAAATATTGAAAGGCAAATGGCAGTCACAAGCTTCAGGGTTAAAGATGGGTCTGTTACTGTGAGCGACAGTAGACACCTCAATTGACCAATAGTTATCAGGAAGTCACAGAATCATGGAAGTGGCCTTCAGCCCATCGAGTCTGCATCGATATATGAAAGGCTCCGAACTGCACACCTCATACCACTTGCCAGCATTTGGCCCATGGCCTTGAATGTTATGGCGTGCCAAACACTCATCCCGATACTTTTGAAAGCTTGTGAGATATCCCGCATTTTGAGTTTGACACAATTTATGAACACGTTAGCAGCGACATGTTGGATCCAAAAATGAAGATATGGAACATATGTACATTTTGAAAATGATGGGATTAGAATATTCTGAGTATTCTTTTAAGATTATCATTATTTTCCAGGATGAAAAGGAATGAATTGCTGAAGTGCGCTGAGGTCACAAACAATTGGAGTAATATGGTTTGTAGTGCAGAAAATCCAGCAAGAGGGTTTTTTTTTAATTAATTGCAGGGATGAGATAGTCATCTAACTAAATGGTTCTGGCCATCATTTGGCCTCATATAAAAGTATGGATAAGCACATCTGGGACCACAGATCAAGCGCGACCTTGACAATGCCTAGATTAATCTTTACATATTCATTATCCCCAATGGCTGGTCTATATTCACTCACTCAGCTGTGAAGCGTCTAAGAAGGGGTGGTGCGATGCCTTGCTGGTGATGTGGCACCCGTGTGTGGCAAAGCATTTCTGAGTCACCTCGTATTTGCTGATTCCCAATCCTTCAGCAGAGTGTTAAGAAAGAAATACATTCTCAGTCCTGTCCTGAGCTTTCTATTGAAGTGTGAGTAAGAATTATTATGGCAGATCTCAAATGTAAATGATGAAGACGGCTAAAAGTTCCCCACGACCTTCTGACCTAAATCAACTGAACCAGAAATCCATTAAACGAATTAATTTTTTTTTCATCCTGTTATTGATTACAGCACTCACTTGCCCACAGTAAAAGCCCCATATAGAATAAAAACTGTTTTATGAGTGAATGATTATCTAATGGAAATGACAGTAAAATGCATCACAAACAAGGCTGTCAGCTTGCATACTCTCCTCACGATTCTACGAGACATCAAAGTCATCCTGCTCTATCATTTAAACCACCATTCATGTATGAAAACTTGTTAGGTCGGCACAATTTCTAATATCTAACTATTACAGTGAATGCTATATTCCAATGAGCAAACAGAACCACTGAGTGGAATTTCATGTACTATTTTCCATCCTACAATGTAAATTGTACCCCGGTGGCCTCTTCAATATCATCTCTTCTTTTCTTGAAGGCAATTGTCTTACAGTTTCATGGCATTTGCTGTCTTCCTGCATCTTTGCCCAGTTCTTCAAATTCCCTCCCGGCCTTTCCTTATCCGTTCGTCTGGCACTCCTTCAACTGCCCTGCGCTCCTCCGATTTTGGCTTCTTGCATATCCCCAATTTTAATTCCTTTGCTATTGGTGGCTGTGTCTTGAATCAGGAAACTCGGGAATTTCCTTCCTAAACCTTTCCAATTCTTTAAAAGCATCTTAAAACATATCCATCTCCTCATGTTAGATTTTGTTTGAAACACTCCTCTGAATTATCTTGGCACACTTTGCTATTTTAACCGCACTATATAAATGCAAATTTGTTCACCTTATTGTTAACTAGTACCGGACCAAGCTAGAACCCCAGGCTAGCCATATTGATCCCCATCGACTGTGGCAAGGTCTGCAAGATATAACAGGCTACAAGATAAAGGCATGTAAAATTATCGGTTCCAACACACCCCTGCCTGATGAGCTCAATGCAATGATGACCTGTTCTGAGCAAGACGTCAGCAAGAGCATGCGCTCCACCCTGGAAGCACTGGATGAACCTAAGGCCACCATTGCAGATGTCAGAGCAGCTTTCTCGAAGGTTAATGTACAGTAAGCGACTGGCCCGGATGGAATAGCCACATGAGCACTCAGGTCTTGCGCAGTTCAGCTGGCGGGGGTATTCGCAGACTCTCCAACCTCTCTTTACAACAATCTGAGGTCCCTATCCGCTTTAAGAAGATGACCATCATCACAGTACCAAAATAAAATGCCAAGCAATGTGCCTTAATAACTATCAACTGGAGAGTCTGACATCCATCATTATGAAGTGCTTCAAAATGTTAGTCATGGCACGAATCAATTCTGGCCTCCCACACTGTCTGCATTGTAGTTTGCCTACTGCTGCAACAGGCTCACAGCAGACGCCACCTCCCTGGCCCTGCACTCAACCCTGAAACACCTAGATAACAAGAATACCTATGTCAGACTTCTATTTATTGACTTTAGTTCAGTTTTCAACACTATTATTCCTTTGAATTTCATCTCCAAACTCTGTAGCATGGGCCCCAACTCTTCCCTCTGTGACTGGATCCTGAACTTGCTAACCCACAGACCGCAATCAGTAAGGATAGGCAACAACACCTCCTTCACGATCATCCTCAACATAGGTGCCTCACAAGACTGCATCCTCAGCCCCCTACGATACCCATTGTACACAGATAACTGTGTGGCCAAATTCCTCTTTAACTCGATTTGCAAGTTTGCTGATGACACCACTGTAGTGGGCCAGATCTCAAACAATGACAAGACAGATTACAGGAATGAGATAGAGAATCTGGTGAACTGGTGCAGCTACAGTAATCTCCCCCTCGATGTCAACAAAACAAAAGCTATCGCCAACGATTGTCTATATCAATAGGTACAAAGTAGTAAGGGTCAAGACCTTCACGGTTTTAGATGTCCAGATCACCAACAACTTGTCCTGATCCCTCCATGCTGACACTGTAGTTAAGAAAGCACACCAGTGTCTCTACTTTCTCAGAAGACGAAGGAAATTTGGCAACGACTTTCATCAACTTTTACACTTGCACAATAGGAAGCATCCTTTCCAGATGTATCACAGTTTGGTATGGGCTCCTGCTCTGCCCAAGAAACTACCAAAGGTCATGAATGTAGTCCAATCCATCACTCAAACCAGTCTCCCATCCATTGACTCCATCTACCCTTCCTGCTGCCTCAGCAAAGCAGCCAGCATAACTAAGCACCCCGGAAATTCTCTCTTCTACCTTTTTTCGTCTGTAAAAAGATACAAAAGCCTGAAGTCACATCTAGTTGACTCAAGAACAGCTTTTTCCCTGTTGCCACCAGACTCCTGAATGGATCTACCTTGCATTAAGTTGATCTTTCTCTGCACCCTAGTTACTACTATAACACTACAGTTTTGCTCTCCCCTTTCCTTCTCTATGAACAGTATGTTTTGCCAAGAAACAATACTTTTCACTGTATACTAACCCATGTGATAATAACAAATCAAATCGAATCAAAGCTTTATGGGAGTCTAGACTGAGTACGGGCAGGTTAGTAAACCATGGGGCATTGTGGTGGAGACACAAGTCTTATCACTGCGGTTACTGGATGCTTGAATTGGCATTGAGGTTAACTGTAGCATCACAACTGTGGACAACTAATTGAAAGCGGAACGGTAGTACAGTAGTTAGCACTACTGTCTCATAGTGCCAGGAATCCATGTTCAATTCCAGGCTTGGATCGCTATCTGTGTGGAGTTTGCACATTCTCCCCATGTCTGTGTGGGTTTCCTCCAGGTGTTCCGGTTTCCTTTTACAGTCCAAAGATTTGTGTGTAAGATTGATTTGTTATGCTGAATTCACTCTAGTGTCAGAGGATTAACAGGGTAAATGTGTGGGGCTACAGCATAGGGCCTGAGTGGAATTGTGGTCGACACAGAATCAATATGGCGAATGGTTTCCTTCTGCGCTGTAAGGATTCTTTGATTCAATTTGTATTCTGCACGGCTTAGTGCAGCACCAGATAGTGAATTAGCCAATGTTGTGGAGCTCACAGCTAATACTCACAACTGTTCATCACTTGTTTAATGCCATTATAATTCATGCAATGCACAGTGATGTAACAGTGCAGCAAAGTGAATGCCCCAGGTGTACAGTACCTGTATTTAGTTGTTTAATTGGCCAGTGTTTGATTAAGTGTGCTTGTTCACTGTTCTATGTGCTATTGGTTAAGCTTATTGATTAAGTGGTGACTGATAAACTGAAAATAAACATGAGCAGAAGAGCAGAAATTTCAGAAGCATTGGTAAATAAACCTCTTGCATAAGATCTGGTGTCTCACTTTTGCATACCTCTGAAGCACAAAACGCTGGGAAATTTGTACGATACTGATAGTCAATGCAGAATGTGGACATTTCTACTGCATGAGAGAGCCAATAGAAAGAGGTGACAGATGCATATCAGTTACCTAAAGTTTATTTATTTGCGTAACAAGTAGGCTTCCATACATTAATACTGCAATGAAGTTACTGTGAAAATCTCCTAGTTGCCACATTGTGGCCCATGTTCGGGTACACCGAGAGAGAATTAAACCATGTTCGCAAAGATTTTCCTTTGCAATTCCCATAAAGTACAGTGGGCCATGAGCTGAACAAGCTTAATAGCACGCTCATTCTGTTGTGAGGAGGTGGTCGTACAGTGATATTGTCAGTAAACTAAAAATCCCACAAACCCAGGGTAAATTTCTGGGTTTGAGTCCCACCATGACAGAAGGTGAAATTTAACTTCAATAAAAAATCTGGAATTAAAAGTCTAATGATGACCATTAAACAATTGATGAATGTCTTAAAAATTAATGTTCTTTCGACAGTTTAGCTGGAATTTTACTGGCCCGCTTGCCATGGGAGTGGGAGTGGGCGACGGGCCGGAGCATGGGAAGGTCCATTAACCTTGCATGGGATTTTATGGTTTGGGGTAAACAAGGCCATAAAATCCCGTCTGTGGTCAACAGACCTTTGTATGGTCTATGTCTCACCTGCTACAATTTGCGTGGCAGATGGGATGGATAAGTTTGATTCCATATATATTTAAAAAGGTTGCAAGTTCTTTAAGAACTGATCACATGATTTGGTGGTGATGTCATTAGGCTATTTGCAGACAGTTTTGTTTTACTTTCAATTTGTACTCTGTGCAGTGTAGAGAGCAGTCTCTCAATAAAACTCACTGTTAGTTTGAATCTAAGTGCGCAAACGGCATCTTTTTGTATCAAACTCACAACTCCTGACATGACACCGCCATTACCTGGTCTGGCCTACATGTAATTCCAGGGCCACAGCAATGGCCTCTGAAATGGCTGAACAAGCTACTTTGTTTAAAGGCAGTTGGGATGGGTAGTGCTCACATCCCCTGAATGGATGTTTGAAAAAGACCCTTTTGTGAAGGCATGTGGGCTTCTGACTTTGGGTCATGCTCATCAAACTTCCAAATGACCAAGAATGCACAAAATTAGGACAGAGTTTGTGTGCAGCATGATTTAATATGGCATAGAATTTTCGACAAGCTGAAGAAGTGGGGAGTAGGTAAATGGCTCTTGTGGTGAATCTGACATCAATCTCGAGTTTTCTCCATTGGTGAATCCAAAGAATCAAATGCTGAAAGCGTGATGAATGTTGCCCTAATCTTGCTGATGTCAAATAAGCTTCTCCTATTACTGATGGTGATGGTTAACATGAGGGGACATAGTTTTAAATTGAAGGGTGATAATTATAGGACAGATGTCAGAAGTAGGTTCTTTACTCAGAGGATAGTAAGAGCGTGGAATGCCCTGCCTGCAGAAGTTGTAGACTTGCCAACTTTAAGGGTGTTCAAATGGTCAGTGGATAGGTATACGGATAACATTGGAATAGTTTAGGTTAGAGGGTCATTAGATTGTTTCTAATGGTCGGCACAACATAGAGGGCCAAAGGGCCAGTACTGCGCTGTAATGTTCTATGTTCTATGATCTTATTCTCATCAGAATGTGCCTCAATTTATACTGGGCAAAAATTAATGTGGTCAACAAAGGTGGCATGGTGGCATTGTGGTTAGCGCTGTTGCCTGAAAGCACCAGGGACCCAGGTTCAATTCTGGCCTTGGGTCACTCTCTGTGCAGAGTTTACACATTTTCCCCGTGTTGGTGTGGTTTCCTCCAAATTCTCCGGTTTCTTCCCACATTCCAAAGACATGTGGGTCACGTTCATTGCCCGTGCTAAATTACCCCATGGTATCAAAGGGATCAGCAGGGTAAATATAAAGGATTGCAGGAATAGGGCCTGGGTGGGACTGTAGTTGGTACAGGCACGATGGGTTAAACAGCCTCCTTCTGCACTGTAGGGATTCTAAAGAAAGGCCGAAATGAAGCCAAAGATATACATATTCTCACATACTAAAAATTAAAGCTTCCACTTATTATTGAACCATCATTCATGTCCACAGGTCAGAGTATGTTTAAGAATCTGCAATGGGGGAAGCTTTTTAATTTTTAATGTGATTTATGGCATTAAAAATCCATTAAAACAGAGCAAAGAAATTTGAAGCAGGCCTGAGTAAGGATAAATTTACAATAAAACCCACAGCAATTGAGTTAAAGGCCAGGAGAATTACTTAATTTTCTGCTGCTGCCAAAAATCTGGTCACAATGTCAAGAGTGCTCCTTCCTCACCATCGAGTAAGAGCAGTGGGGGGACAACCATGTCTGAGGGGTGGTGTGGGGCGGGAGGTGGTAGTGGGAGGAGAGGTGGGGGTGAGGGGAGGGGCGGGTTGGGTGAAGGGAGAGGATGAGGGGTGGTATTATGTGTCCAGGTTTGGCACCCAAGATTCACTAGCCCAGAGGATTTGGGGGGGAATCTGAGCACACTGCAGTAATGAGGGTCACTCACACTGAAATTCAACGAACTTTGATTTGTGTCCAGATAATGGGAGATAGAAACTCCGGGCTGTAGAATTTCTAACCTCCCGTCCATTGACTCCATCTACACTTCACGCTGCCTCGGTAAAGCAGCCAGCATAATTAAGGACCCCGGATATTCTCTTTTCCATCTTCTTCCACCGGGAGAAGGATACAAAAGATTGAGGTCTTTACCAACCGACTCAAGAACAGCTTCTTCTCTGCTGCAGCCAGACTTTTGAATGGATTACCAGCACGCCTTTTGGACTAAGGGAGGAAACCGGAGCGCTCAAAGGAAACCCACATGGATACTGGGGGAACGTGCAGGCTCTGCACGGACAGTGGCTCACTGGTGCTGTCAGGCAGCAGTGCTAGCCACTGGACCACCGTCCTGCTCCGTTATACATTAAACTGATGCCATTAGCTCCCTTCCCGTCAGGTGGGTAGAAGGATTGTAATGACACCACTTTAAACCCCCACAGTGCAGAATGAGGTCATTTGGTCCATTGGGAATGCTTCAGCATTCTGAACGAGCATTTTATCTAGGCTCACCAACCCCCACCACTGCTCCATCCCTGTGACTCCGTGCATTTACCACGGCCAATCCACCTAACCGACACATATTTGTGGGAGGAAACCAGAACACCCAGAAGAAACCCACGCACACATGGGGAGAAGGCGCAAACTTTACACAGGCAGTGACCCAAGTTCAGAATTGAACTCGGGCCTCTGGCGCCGGGAGGCAGCAGTGTTAACCAGTGTGCCACCGTGCCGCACTTGAAGGAGAGGGGCGTTCTCCTGAGTACCGTGGCCAATATATCAAACATCAGTAAAAACAAATTATCGGGTCAATTTCTCACTGCTTTGTGCAAATTCACTACACTTGAGAGAAGAATAACATTCCAGAAAAACTGGCTGTAAAATGCTTTAGAACATTCTGAGGTCATGAAAGCACTATCAAGATGCAAGCTTTCTTTCTTTTTACTGTCAGCGTACATTGGAATGTTGGCTTTGTGCCTACAGATGATATCCGTGAAGAATCCTGCCTGATTATAATAATAAAGGAAAATCAAATAATGCAGCAGCCCTGATTTTTCATATGGTGACTGATTGGTTTTGACATCCCATTAATAGGTCATAAAACTGCATTGAGTTATATTAATTCCTGTGCATCCTGCTATATGTTCAATCTGCAGCAGCTGTATCTGCTGGATCATTTAAGAAACAGCTGATCTGCTCTTTATCCCACCACTGTTGGTGGGAGCTTGCTGTGCACAAATTGGATGCTCCGTTACAACGATCACCACACTTCAGAAGAAACATTTCATTGTCTGGGATCGCTGAGTGATGAGAATTGTGCAAGTGCGTACTTGGAAAGCAAGACACTGGGTGATGTGGGAGTACAAAGACACTGTATCTTGAAACATTCTGCCTATAACTTTTAGGGGAGTTTTTTTTATTCACTCGTGAGACATGGATGTTGCTGGTTGGCCAGCATTTATTGCACATCCCTAGTTGTCCTTGTTTCGAGGGCAATTGAGTCCACCACATTGCTGTGCTTCTGGAATCACATGTAGGCCAGGCTAGGGCAGATTTCCTTTTTTAATGGACATTAGTGAATCAGATGGGTTTTTACGATAATTGATAATAGTTTCATGGCCCTCAGAAGATTCAAGATATTTTGCATTGAAATCAAATTCCACTATCTGCTATGGCAGGATTTGAACTCAGGTCGCCAGAACATTAGCTGAGTTTCTGGATTAGTATCTAGCTTTAAAACTATCACCTCCCTGTGGCTGTTCTAAAGTTTGCAATACCTGTGTGTCAGCTGTGGCACTCTCATCCCTGAGTCAGACAAAGGAAAGACGTATATTTATATATCTTCTTTCACAACCACTAGATATCTCTTTGAATATTGGCCCTAACTCCCTTGTTCCTCTTTAAGACAGTGTCTTATACATTTACCCGAGCAGGCAAAAAGCAGGTCTGGGAGCGAAAAGTGGGAGTGATGGAATCCATAGACATCACAGTCCCCCTTATCAACCCATCCCCCCCCCCTCCCCCACCCCAGCTACCCCAGACCAATCACGACCCCCTGCTCCCTTCCCCACACACTGATCACCTGCAGAATGACAGCGGACTCCGCTGCCACCATCGCCCCCCGCCCCCCAACTTCCCCCACCAGTGAGTGATCGGGGCTCAAAAACCTCCTTCAGTTCCCCCCTCCACCACCCTAACCAGAGATACATCTTACCCGACACTCTCCACCTCCCCAAACCAGAGAATGATCTGCGCATCCCCTCCCTCACCAAGATAATGATCTGGCTTCCCTCACCACCCACCCCCCACCCAAAGAATGATCTGGCCTCACTCCCCCACTCCCTATCCCACAGATACATCTGACCTGCCTCCCCCCAACCCCCTCCCCCACCAGAAATCATCGGGTCTCCCTCCTCCTTCACCCCCATCACTAGGGAATGATCTGACCCACTTCCCTCCAACTCCCATCGCCTCCTCCCCAAATGATCTGAGTCAGAGAGCCATTGGAAGCTCTGAATTCACCTCCCCAGCAACTGGAGCGCCCAAAACAGACTTTTACTCAGTGTATCCATTTCGGCCCAATTCCAGATTGGCGAATGCGATGGTAAAGGGGGAAATGCCAGTAAAGTGGCCATCTGTGTGGACACGGGCACAGATCACATTAATGGCCTCATGCCCAACTTAACCACATTTTCACATCCAGAAAAGGTGCGTCGCAATGGTAAAATCGGGCCCTTGGTTTAACTTCTCATCCAAAAAGATGCCACCTCCAACAGTGCAGCACTCCCTCAGTACTGCACTGGAATGTCAGTGTTCCTTTAGTAGTTTCAACTCCTACTCCAGAGACTTGAACATACAAATCAAAGCGAGTACTCTAAGGCAATCCTAAGAGAGTTTGGTTTGATTTGATTTATTGTTATCGCATGTATTGGGATACAGTGAAAAGTATTATTTCTTGCATGCTGCACAGACAAAACATAGCAATCATAGAGTACATTGGGGAGAATGAAAGGAGAGGTGTAGAATGTAGAGTTACAGTCATAGCTAGGGTATAGTGAAAGATCAAGTTAATATAAGGGAGGTCCATTCAATAGTCTGATACCAGCAGAGAAGAAACTGCTCTTGAGGCGGTTGGGTATATGATTTGAGATTTTTGTATCATTTTCCTAATGGAATAGAGTATGTCCAGGGTGCATTATGCTGGATTCTTTTCAGAGGCAACAGGGAGTGTAGACAAAATCAATGGATGGGAGGCTGGTTTGTATGATAGATTGGCTACGTTCACAACCCATTGTAGTTTTTTGCAGTCTTGGACAGAGCAGGAGCCATACAAGCTATGATACAACCAGAAAGAATGTTTTCTATGGTGCATCTGTAAAAGTTGGTGAGAGTCGTAAAGCCAGATGCTGTATGAATGCAAATCTTTCTATTTAGATACACGCACAAATATCTGATTTGTAGAAACTTGCAATTTTATATAACTTATAAAATATGATGAGAGATAAGAGAATCCCAATTAATTCGATTAATTTTCACATCTAACACCAACAAAGGTCAATGCAATGTAAAATTCAATAGTCAAAAAATCTTATAAAATCTTATATGACTTCAAGAGATGAATTATTCCTTAGATTAATAATCACTGGCCAGAACTTTAGCTCAAAGGCTGATAAAATAAAATTCCTCAGTGGCTTCAGTTATCTTCTTAATTTGGTCATTATCTTCATAGATTAGAATCAATGCATAATAATTGCATACCAGAAAAATTAATAAAATGATACTATCCTTCAGCTTTTCTGGAAACATCAATTTAGCTGATCGTTATAAACAAGGATTCTGAGGTGTTGTTATAAATAAGAGTAATGCCTGGGTCAGGATTTGTAACAGGGCATGTGAAAATAGACAACATTTTTGCATCACAATTGATTTAATTTGTCAAGTCAATGACTCAATTTGAGGAGAAGACAATACTGGAAACAAAATTTATTTCATATCAATCTGCCCTAAACTGGCAGTTTGCACAAGAGTTTCCTGTGAAAAGCACACTGCACTGTCAATGCACATTCTTTGAAACTACTCGTTCATGGGATGTAGGTGTCGCTGGCTCGGCCAACATTTATTGCCATCACTAACTGCCCTTGAGAAGGTGATGGTGAGCTACCTTTTTGAACGGCTGCTTTCAGTGTCATTAACACAATCTCAGGACTCTTAAAGTTTATTTATTAGTGTCACAAGTAGGCTTACATCAAAACTGCGATGAAGTTACTGTGGAAATCCCCTTCTTCTGATCTTCTGAACTTCTGATCTAAGGTCGCGTTGATGTTGGGAGGGAAGTCATTCTCTATAATGTTATTCTCTACAATAGAGAATGACTTCCTTCCCAGGGCAGTTTAAAGGGGTAAGCATGCCCAGCAGCAGCTTAAAGGGGCAAACACGCTGGTCTTAAAGCAGTACTCTTCTGTTTGACCAGAAGACCATAGGAAGTAGTAGTATGAGTAAGCCATTCGGCCCCTGAAGCCTGCTTCACCATTCAGTAGGTTCATGGCTGATTCGACATTGCTCATGTCCATTTTACTGTCATTTCCCTGTAACCCATAATATGCTTGCTGATCACAAAGCTATCTATTTCAGCCTTGGGCTGTGATATGAGAATTGGACTGAATGACAGATGGAGTTTAATTTCGACAAATGCAAGATGATACGTTTTGGTAGATTGAAACAGGGCAGGACTTAGTCAGTTAATTGTAGAGCGTTGGAAGGAGTTATAGAACAAAGAGATCTAGGATATATGTTCATAGCTCCTTGAAAGCGGAGTCACAGGTGTGGACAGAGTGATGAAGAAGGCATTCAACATGCTTGGTTTCATCGGTGAGATCATTGAATACAGGAGTTGAAATGTCATGTTAAAGTTGTACAAGATATTAGTAAGGCCACACTTAGAATATAGTGTGCAATTCTGGACATCCTATTATATAAAAGATATTATTAAACCAGAAAGACCGCAGAAAAGGTTTACTAGGATGCTACCAGGACTTGATGGATTGAGTTATAAGGAAATGCTGGATAGACTGGGATAGACTTTTTCTCTGGAGCGTAGGAGGCTGAGGGGTGATCTTATTAAAGTCTATAAAATAATGAGGGTCACTAATCAGTTAGATAGTCAATATCTTTTCCCAAAGGTAGGGGAGTCTAATACTAGAGGGCATTGGTTTAAAGTGAGAGGGGAGAGATACAAGAGTGTCCAGAGAGGCAATATGTTTATACAGAGTGAAATATTTTCATACAGGGTGTCTTGATCAAGCATGTCAGAGATAGTAGTAGAGGTGGGTACAATTTTGTCTTTTAAAAAGCATTTAGATATTTCCATGGGTACAATGGGTATAGAGGGATATGGGCCAAATGTGGGCAATTGAGATTAGCTTAGGGGTTTAAATGCAGTGAGGAACGGACCATGGAAAGATTTGTCGAACTCAGGCAGGATTTTCCAGCTTCAGGACACGTCTAACTGAAAAATCGCCCACCATCCTACTCCCACCCGGGTTTGCATTTTTCCAATTCAAGCATCATTCATAATCAAACAAACAAGTTTCTCAACACAATGAAATCAAAACCACACACTGTTTTCACCTTGTTATTTTACTATCAGTGGTTAAGTGGTTACACGTACAAACAGAAGTATTGAGACCGCATGTTCAGTGATGTTGACTGCTACTTATTAGCTACTTACTAATCAGAAACATAATTAGCTGCTGTATTTCTAGAAGTCTAGAAGTGAATTAGTGAAGGATAGTACTGGAGCTAATCATTGCTGAGCCTTATATTTATTTATAGAGTGAAATATTGCAAGCACATACCTCCTAACTCAATCTCACCTCAGGTTCAATAAGTGTCTCTTTATACACGCCAAAGTGGAATCATAATTACTACCCTCCACCAGATTATAATTAAATACAGTTGATGTATCATTACTATTTGTGACATCTGGATCCCCAATTACACACGTGACTAATGTCATGGACAACATTATAATTGACTATGACATTCACTGGCAAAGACCAAATAGATTCCCAGCTTGAGTCAGCTTCTGTGTGGAGTTTGTACACTCTCCCCGTGTCTGTGTGGGTTTCCTCTGAGTACTCTGTGGTTTCCTCTCATAGCTCAAAGTCATGCTGGTTAAGTGCATTGGCCGTGCTAAATTCTCTCTCAGTGAATCCGAACAGGTGCCAGAGTGTAGCGATTAGCGGACTTTCACAGTAAATTCATTGCAATGTTAAGTAAGCCTACTTGTGACATGAATAAATAAACTTTAAAACTTGACATGAAGTTCTCCACATTATCTGGACTTTGTCCAAGTATGGCTTCAGAGAGCAGAATGGGCAATGGAACAGGATTAGGAATTGTTTCTTTAAGTCAACTGGCATGAAGAGTGAAAGTACATTAATTTTAAATATCGTATAAATTACAAAAATGGAAAAAAAAATCACTCCTTTAAATTATCTTATTAATTTTTATGATGACCAATGCAGAAGAACTTGCCTTTTCACCCAGAAGGTTCTCAGTTAGTTTAGTGAGGGTGTAACTCATTACAGAGTTATATTTCCAATTTTCCACATATTTATCATTTAATCAGGGTTAAAAAGTCACCTTTCGCCTCTGGGATAATTGTAATGATGAAGAAATGATGCTTTCAAACATGCAAGGCAATAAATGTGTAATTCTACTGCTATTTAAATGTCACGCCTGATTGGTCAGGTCTTGTCATAGAAATTGAGGACAATATTTTCTCTGAATATTTTATTCCAGTGAAAACATTAACCCAATCCTCACAGGATCAGATTTTGCATTGCGTTCCTCAACTCTTTCCTGTCAAACTAACCCGTCACTTTCCTGTTAAAACTGCACTTTGATTTAAATTGAAAAGCAATGATCCAGTGGGAATCAAGAAGCTGGAAATAAGTTTCATGTTCCCAGTTTTCTTTTCTATCTTACCCTTGCAGATCAGCACAATAGTCCAGCTGGCTGACTGTAAGGTCATAGAATTCAGCTGACACAAATAATAAGATCATCACAGAGTGTGAAGTTCTCAAATGTTTTGTTTCCGTGAAGTCCATCTTAACCAAAAGATTGCTGTGAGCGAAACTCAGACTGAAATGGCATTACATCAGGGTGTAAACAGATTAAGGCATAGAATGTAGCTCAGAGTGTCAACGTCAATACTTCACCCCGTCAATTTACACCACTCTGGTCATCTCTCTTCATCTACTGACCCTCTCTCACTCATCTCTGCACAAAAAACCCAAACTTCAGTCCTTGTGACCTACCACCCCAATCCCTCTACGTCATTTCATCTCAGAACTCCTTGAAGATGTCATTGCTTCCAAAATCCGTGTCCATCTTTCCTGGACCTCCATCTCTAATAGATTCCGTATAGAATCATTATACTGCAGAAGGAGGCCATTTGGCCCATTCTGTCTGCACTGATTCTTATACCCAGACTCTATCCCCATAACCTGACATATTACCCCACTAATCCCCTAATCGACCCATCTTGGTACACTAGGGGACAATTTAATATGGCAAATCCACCTAACCTGCATACCTTTGGACTGCAGAAGGAAACCTGAGCATCTGGAAGAAACTCATGCAGACATGGGGAGAATGTGCAAACTCCATACAGTCACCTGAGGCAGGAATTGAACTTGGGACCCTGGCACTATGAGGCAGCAGTGCTAATCACTGTGCCACCCCCATAGGCTAATGAAGTGCCCAACTCTCAGTGGCAGCACGCTTACACCCTACCAGCTCTGCCTGGAACACAACAACAGGTGCCTATGTGGCAGGTTAGGGTCACGATCCCCACTTCTCGGTTTTTAACCCACTAACCTTTGATCAGCTCCTGCCCACCAGAAGGAGAAGATAATGATCATGCTGATGCTCCTATTTCTGCTTCTGAGAATTGGGATTAACACAAAAGCAGGAAAAACAAACCACATTGTGGTGCAGACAGATTTTAAACAAAGGATTATAAGTGGCAATCTTCAGTGAGAAAGTCGAAGCAATGATCGGGTCTTGTAGAGAGAAATTATCTAGCAGATAGGGCATGCTGGTAAAACACAGGTGGCTGATAAAAATCACAGGTCACGTGCTCACTTATCTTTTCTTTTGCTCGTTAAGGAAAGAAGCAAGATTTAGTTAAGTCAGTGCAATTTGGTACGATTGAACTTTCCCAGGCTGGAAGTGTCAATTACAAGGAGGTACAGGTTCAAAGTGAAAGTTTAAGGGAGATGTGCAGCTGTCTGGAACACGCTGTCAGAGAAGGTAGTGGAAGCAGGCACACGAGCAACATTTAACAGGCATCTGGGTGGCTACATAAGTAGGGAAGGAATAGAGCGATATGGATCGATGGAAGGGGAGTGATTCTCCCAGCCTGCTGTGCATCACGACCTCCACAAGTAAGATTTCCGGAAATCAGCGCAATATGGAAATCTTCATTTACAATCACTGCAAAAGACTCGGGACTGAAGTTTTCAGTTTCATTTGTGCCTCCCCTGCAACCAGGAGTGTTTCTCTCCAGTGGGATTTACTCCTGCTCCCTACAAATGAGCCCAACTCTGCTGGAGGGAAGAAAGTCCATCGAGGCCCCCCAGAGAGTCAGGGATAAGAAGGGTGCTCCTTGGCACTGCCCACTGTGCGCTGATCAGGAAGGTCCGTGATCATAGTCAGCATGGGCTTGAAGGGCCAAAGGGCCCTGTTCCTGTGCTCTACTTCTTTTTGTTCTTCAATAACCTGTTCACTTACTGACGATGAAATAAAACAACCCAATGATGTGGAATGATAACAAAAATTGTTGGAAAAACTCATCCTCTTGGCAGCATCTGTGAAGAGAGAACCAGAGTTAATAGGTGTGACCCAGCAGTCCTTTTAGCTGCAATTGCAAATCCTGTTGTGGTCATAATCTCGGGAGAGGTCAGAAACAGCAGTGGGGGCCAGAGGGAGAGGGGGTGGGGGGGAAGGGGGAGAGAGGGGGGACAGTAATTCCCCCATCCCACTGTGTTGTAATTGGGAGGCTGGCAAACAGGAGACACCGTGCATGCGCCAATCTCTGCGCTGATGGGAACATGCGCAATGGCTTGCTCAGCGCGATGCTGCTGGTCTCTCCAGCGGGAATTGGCCCCGTCCCCAGCATTTTAATGTGATTCACACATGGGCGTAGAGGGTGTAAGATTCTTTTTGAAAAATTCCTTAGAGAGAAACAGCAGGATTTACTCCAGCTCTCATACAAATTTGGCATTTTGAATAGTTTCAGGAGAATCGCCCCTGGGATTTGAGCTGGGGAAATCTCAGCTTGAGATCTTCCCTGCTCCCACCATCGGTGATGTAATTCAGCCCATGCCACAAAGGGCATGAACCTGGTTTTCTTATATTTTAACACATTTACATATTAGTTGGTTTGAGGCACTAACATCTGCCCACATATTCTCCCCTGTCTCCCCCGTCTGCACCCCTTCCACTCCCCCACCATCACACTGGCATCAATCACTACTTGTTTTCAAAAATACAGATCAGTTGTCATGACCACACCAAAGAGTTGAGATGTCTCCAGCCCCTGGGGGGGTGGGGGGTTGAATAACATGGCTGAGTGTTATTCCCTGGGTTAGACCACACTTATCTCGCTTACCTAAGTTCACACTGTGCCTAAAATAGAGAAAATTCTCCTCTGTTTGTATTTAATATCTTATCCAAAAGATTGATACGCATCAGATATGAGACATTTACAAGGTGTAAATATTTTGTTTTTACAATTGACAGGAATTTGGTCTAATAGCTCAATGGCACAGTGGTTAGCACTTGCTGCCTCACAGTGCGATGGACCTGAGTCCAATTCCGGCCGTGGGTGAACGTCTCTATGGAGTTTGCTCATTCTCCCTGTATCTGCATGGGTTTTCTCCAGGTGCTTCCGTCCAAAGATACATCAGATGACTTAGCCATGGTAAATGTGTGATGTGGGGTGTGGGCCTGGATAATTTGCTCTTTTGGAGAGTTAGTGCAGACTCAATGGACAGAATGGGCTGTAGGAATTCTATGTCAGGGAAGACGCTGACCTAGTGATATTATTGCAAGACAATTAATCCAGAAGCTCAGCTAATGTTCTGGGGACACGGAATCTACCACAGCAGATGGTAGAATTTGAATTCAATCTAAAATATCTGGAATTAAGAGTCAACTGATGACCATGAAACCATTGTCCGAAAAACCCATCTGGTTCACTAATGTCCTTTGGAGAAGGAAATCTGCCATCCTTATCTGGTCTGACCTACATGTGTCTCCAGAGGCATAGCGATGTGTTTGACTCTCAACTGTCCTCAGATAACTACAGATGGGCAATAAATGCTGGACAGCTCATGTCCCATGAATGAATAAACAAAAGTTAAAAGGCCGAACCAGAATTTCACTCCTCAAGACACCATCTTAACAATCACGCTATCACATCCAACTGCAGCCCAAGCTCAGTTCACCATATTGTTGGCCCCAGAAAGCTCCTTCCCCTTTCACAGACACAATAACCGGAATTCTCCAAACTCAGGTAAAAGCAGAAATACTGCAGATGCTAGAATTTAAACGCTCAGCTGTGTTGGAGTTCTGAGAAAGGGTTATCCAGACTTGAAACGTTGGCTCTATCCTCTCTCTACTGACGCTGTCAGACCTGCTGAGATTTTCCAGCATTTTCTGTTTTTGATCTCATTCACCCCACTATCGCTGCCAGTGAGAATGGAGAGTTTCAAAAGACCAGGGGTTCCCAGTTGCTTGTGTTGGTTTCTTCAGCACAATCGATCCAGAATTAACCAACTTAGTGCAAAAGAGGGAGTAACCTCAAACGCAAATTTCGGTCAGTGCAAATCGAGTTGCTATAATGATTTGCATTAGTTTCAGAACTATTGTGCTGGAAGTCACAAATCTGGCCTTGGCCGCTTGATGAAATTAATCACAACGGCACATTTCCAGTAATTGTGCCCATCCATGTTCCTTTAAAGAAACTCTTAGCATCCAGCTGGTACATTTGGGCAGAAGGACACTAATAGGCAGCTTTTAAAAGCTTTTGAATACATTTTTTTTTCAATGCATCAAGCAACTGATGACTGTACATCAATGTAATTAGCAAATGGCTCTGCATTGTTCTGGAACATTATTTCAGTTATTTTAAATCAGGTTACCCACAGGCGGTGAGCTGATCCTTTGATTACAGTTGCTGATTTTGTCGTGTTCAAACTCATTTTCAGCTACCTTGATCAAACTGCAGCCCAGCTGTAACTTGGAGCACATCAAGAAAGATGTATTAAAGCAAACTTACTTTAAAATTCCAGATGCTGCCCGCTGTTGGAGGATCAGGACGGATTTTGCATTTGGTGATTATCTAACTAGTTTCAATGGAAGTCTGAAAAGTAAACACTTCAAAAGAGCAGCACAATTGCCTCCAAAGTGAAATGCTTCAGTCAGCATTCATTCATAGAAACCCCACAGTGCAGAAGGAGGTCACTCGGCCCATTGAGTCTGTACTGAACACAATCCCATCCAGACCCTATACCTGTAACTCCACATATTTACTCCACTAATCTCCTAACATTAAGAGGCAATTTAGCATGGCCAATCAACCTAACCCACACATCTTCGGACTATGGGAGGAAACCAGAGTTCCTTGGGGAGAATGTGCATATTCCACGCAGGCAGTCACCCAAGGTTGGAATTGAACACGGATCTCTGGCACTGTGAGAATCACCAGGCAAAACAGTTCCCTTCCTGTGAGCGAACACTTCAGCAGTCATGGGCATTCGGCCTCCGACCTGTGGGTAAATGTTCTTCAAGGGGGCCTTCGTGACACACGACAGCGCAGAGTCGCTGAGCAGAGACTGATAGCCAAGTTCCGCACACATGAGGATGGTCTTAATAGGGATCTTGGCTTCATGACACACTATCTGTAACCCCCGTAACTTGCCTGGGTTAGCAAAAAACCTCACTTACTGTGCTGTCTGGAGAAAATACACAATTCTCTAACCAATGCTCAGGATTCCCTTCACACACATTGTTAGCCACTTTAACACTTGAATAGCAGGTTAGATGTAAGGATTCACATTCTAATCAGCAATCTGTAACTGTCTGATGTGCTGATGTGTGCTATTGCAGACCAGAACACTGCATTTGCCTGACGAAGACAGTGTCGAAAGCTTGCAGTTTTACTATCAAATAAATCGGATGGATTTAAAATTGGTGTTGCTAAATTCTTACTGAGTCCTTACTGTGAGAAACAACAGTGCTAACCACAGTGCCACCGTGCCGCTCCATAGTGACACTGCTACCTCACAGTGCCAGAAACCCGGGTTCGATTCCTGGCTTGGGTCATTGTGCAGAGTCTGTGAGGGTTTCCTCCGGGTACTCCTGTTTCCTCCCACAGTCCAAGTGCTAGTTAGGCGCTTTGGCCATGCTATGTTTTCCCTCAGTGTATCCAAACAGATGCCGGAGTGTGGCAAATAGATGATTTTCACAGTAAATCGATTGCAATTTTAACGCAAGCTTACTTGTGACGTGGAGTTGCCAGCATTGAATTGGGGTAGGCACAGTAAGTAGTCTTAAAAAAACAGGTTAAAGTCCAACAAGTTTATTTGGTAGCATGAGCTTTCGGGGCATTGCTACTTCAGCAACTGAGTGCCCTGGCACTCACCTGATGAAGCATTCCGAAAGCTTGTGCTACCAAATGAACCTGTTAAACTATAACCTGATATTGTGAGACTACTCTCTGAGATTACTTATGACACTAAAAAATAAACTTTAAACTTGAAAAAATTCTTTGCAGGAGAATAAAATGGAGCCGAGCATTAAAGCATAGAAAAAAATACAACGATGGCAGAGATTTTTGTAGTTAGCTTGTCTTAATCTGCTGCTGGAAATCTTTTTTGCTTATTTTTCTAATGTGAAGATTAGGGTGTCAGCTGCCGTGTACAAGACTGTGTTTACACCTCTGCAGCCCAAGAAACTGGCTTTGACAGTCACTGTGTAGAGTCTGCTGGACACAGCAGGTTCCTGAAGTGTCTGAGACTCAGCAATCCTGCGCAGAGAGGTCCAGCCTCAAATCATCTGACGTTATCATGAATCATTCGTCTCTGCTGAACTGAGGGAAGCTGGAATTGTTCACTGTGGCAAAGGGATTTGAAATTAACTGGGGACACTAGTGTAAAAACTGGTAATAAGAGAAGTCAGCTGAAGGCTTTACCAGCCAGAGAGTGATGGAATCAATACCGTGGATAGTGTCCGTGACATAATTGTATGAACTTCCGAAAACAGAGGGATTGATGGATCTGATAGATGAAGGATGCTAGCAATGAACAAATTGGTTTTGTTGAAGACTTTGGTGTTCATTTTATTTTGATGAATATTCTTGTGTTTTGAGTAATGGGAAAAGTCAGGCGGGGAACCTACTTTTTAAAACCCAAATGGTTGTGGAATTATGGAGCCAACTGTTACCTTACTTGAGGGTGTGAAATATGCCAGGCAGAGGCACCATCACAAGGGCTGACTTAGCATCTATTTCTGTCCAAAATACAAAGAGCACTTCCTATGTGAAAATAAAAAACTTTGTCAAAAGTAGAGGTTAATTTCTGCTCTTTTGGTTCGCTGCTTTACAACTTTCCAGACTTAACATTCAGTCCAACAATTTCAGATCATAACCTCTGTCGCCATTTTATGGACAATTATTAATGATCCTGTTATTCCCAGATAGACCTGTTTTCTTTCTTTATTTGTTCCATTGCCACCTTCTTTGCTTTGCACATGAACCAACATCCCCTCTGTCATTTAATCACTCTTATCCTTCACCCTCATCCAGAGTCTCCCTTTTGTTCTCCCCTCCTCCTCAGTTTTCCCTCTGCACTGGTTTAAAACCCATTACACCTTGAACTTTTTCCTAGTTCTAAAGTTCACCTAGAGGGGATTCAGTTGTCTTGTGGCATTATCGCTGAGCTAGTAATTCAGAGACCCAGGGTAATTTTCTCAGGACCTTTGTTCGAATCCCGCCATATCAGATGGTAAAATTTGAATTCAATTAAGATCTGGTGCTAAAAGTCTAATGGTAACCATGGGACTATTGTCAATTGTCATATAAACCTAACTGGTTCACTAATGTCCTTCCAGGGAAAGAAATCTGCTGTCCTTACCCAGTCTGGCCTACTTGTGAATAAAGATCCCACAGCAATATGGTTGACTTCTAAGTGCCCTCTGAAATGCTCACATTCGGTTCAAGGGAAGTTAGGCATGGAAAATAAATGCTGGCCCAGCCAATGACGCCCATGAAGGAACTTTTAAGAAAGGTGAAAGGTTAACTTTGAGTGAGATTTTCCATCGCTAGCCAAAGGTAGACTGCCCCCACCTATGGCACTGCTAAGCATGCTCTCTATTTCTCAGTGCACACTAGTTGCCTGACCTGCATTTCCAGTGTTTTCTATTTTTATCTCAGGTCTTTTTCACCATCATGATTGACTATTGGTTCAATAATCAATAAACATCTACATCATTCAACAGAGTACAAGCTCACTTTGTTCTAACCTATGGGCAGTGAGCCCAGTTTTCAGAGCCCCATCATTGTCTCGCTGAATTCAAATCATTCAGCACAAAGGACTAAAGTTGACACTTTCTTAGCTTCAATAGTCTTGCTTTGCCCAGTTACACCCTGCCTCAAAGAATAGAGTCTTGCCCACGCAGAAGAGAAAATAGATTTTGATGCAAAGCCTTAACTCTATTCCTCTCTTCACAGGTGCTGCCAGACCTGCTGAGTATTTCCAGCTCTTTGTGTTTTTATTATTTGACTATTTGGTGTTGTCCATTTGTTGGAATGAATTTCCTCATAGACTCTCCATTCCCACCTCTTTAAATTCAGCAGACATGTCCCAGAATCCTCGATCAGGTGTGCAAACAAATTTTCCATCGCAGTCTGGTGGTAGAACATCATCTGACCAACGGTTTCCTATTTTAAAGTTCCTATATTGGTGTAGTGATCTCAAGCCCACGAAGTTGACCTCTTTGAGTCTCCCTGACTGAGGCCTTGAATTACTTATGACACTAAAAAATAAACTTTAAACTTGAAAAAATTGCCTTGAAACCAGAGCCTCACCTGTATATAAATATGGGAGCGTCAGGGACAACAGATACTCTGGATTCTGACTGTGTACCTAAAGTAGAATTGAACTTGCGAATAAAATAACACTGGCCTCTGAGGAGTTATTTCAGTTACCCTGATTCAATTTCAAAGTAAGAAAAGCAAAAGCTCATCAACTTTGAATATAAGGGGCACAAAGTTACAGATGCTGTGCTGTGACAATGAGAGTACAATAGGGAGTTCAGTGTAACTTAAGGGACGGGCTTGGAACATGGAGCATCATTGGTTCATCTGGGGGGTGGTGACCGGGATGAGGGGAGATTAATCTGAAGTGTGTCAAAATGCAGATTACCACACAAGCAGATCTAGAAAGTTCTGTGATATCTCAGCAGAACTGACAGCATCTGACAAAGGATCATCCATACTCAAAATGTTGGCTTTACTCTCCATATCTGCCGAGACTTTCCAACATTTTCTGTTTTGTTTCCGATTCCTGATTCCGCAGTATTTCAATTTGATTTATTATTGTCACGTGTTACCATGCAGTGAAAAGTGTTGTTTCTTGTGCACTATGCAGACAAAGCATACCATTCATAGAGAAGGAAATAAAGTGCAGAATATAGGGTTACAGTCATTGCTAGGCTGTAGACAAAGATCAACTTAATGCAAGTTAAGTCAATTCAAAATTCTGATGGTAGCAGGGAAGAAGCTGTTCTTGAATTGATTGGTACAAGATCTGAGATTTTTTTTATCTTTTTCCCGATGGAAGAAGGTGGAAGAGAAACTGTCCAGGGTGTTTTTATCTAGAAAGTTCCATAACTGGAATGTAAGGAAAGCAGCAGACTTATTTTATCGGGGCATCTGGGCACCACCCCCTCTTCCCCCCATCCTCCGACACCGTCCCCACCATTCCCCTCAGGAGAGTGAAAGATTTCATTTCTAAACCATGAACGGAATTTTACTGGCACGTCCACCCAAATTTCATATGATCCCACCTGAGGCCAATGGAGAATGCCCATTCTCCGAACATCACTTGTCCCTGGAATTGGGCGGGCGTGCCTGTAAAATTCCTGACCTGATATGTCATTTAACATTTTGGAATTCACCTTCCCTTTCAAACCCCAAACAATTTACCTTAAGAGGCCTGAACGATGTTTCAGTTAGGAAAATAATGTAAACGTGCAGATTGTTGATCCTTCCACTGGGAATTCAACACAGAGTCTTACTCCATTCGACCACATAACGGTATTTAAATGTATCTGATTCCATATGAAAGGGAAGATTTGTTGGCAAAGATTGTTAGACTAACCTCGAATGCAATTGATACCCTTTTACTGAAAAGTATTCCTGAAATAATGCCCCAAATTAAACAAAAGTCAAATGAAACAAGAGAAACAACTCTGAAAGAACATAAAATGCAGAAAGTGTAAAATAAATCGGGGAGAGAAGTTGTGAAGAGAGAAACTGAGACTGTCTATTGGCAGTGCGAAAGGTTAAGCATTTTGAAAATTATTTTTCTAATAAAGTTTTAAGTTTATTTATCAGTGTCACGCATATCTTACATGAGTACTGCAAATATGTTATTGTGAAAATCTTCTAGTTGTCACACTCTGGCACCTGTTTGGGTACACAGAAGGAGAATTTAGCACAGTCAATGCATCTAACCAGCACACTTATTGGATTGTGGGAGGAAGCGGGAGCACCCGGTGGAAATCCACACAGACGCTGGGAGAACATGCAGACTCCACACAGACAGTGACCCAAGCTGGGAATCAAACCCGGGCTGCTGGTAATAATATTAAAAGTATCTGATTTCAGAGAAAAGAGAATGGCACTTTTGTTTGTTGATAAAGATTGGGTCAAAGGTCCTTTTTTTCTGTGTTGTAGATCTCTCTGACTGTACCACTACCTGAAACAACTTCTTCAAATCACCAGTCTAACTCGGGACCATCCCCATTCCTTCACTGTCACTAGATCAAATCCTGCATCTCCTTCCTTAACAGCACTGTGGGTCCACCTACCTCAGAAAGACCACTGGCAGAAGGCCATTTGGCACCACATTCTCAAGACAACTAGAGATGGGCAATAAATACTGGCCAAGCCAGTGGCACTAGTGCAATGGCACAGTGGTTAGCACTGCTGCCTCACAGCGCCACAGACCCAGTTTCAATTCCTGGCTTAGGTCACTGTCTGTATGGAGTCCACACATTCTCCCCGTGTCTGCATGGGTTTCCTCTGGGTGCTCCAGTTTCCTCCTGCAGTTCAAAAGACAGTCTGGTTAAATGCATTGGCCATGTTAAATTCTCCCTCAGCGTAGCTGAACAGATAATGGAGTGTGGCAACGCAGAGATTTTCACAGTAACCTCATTGCGGTGTTATTGGGCCTACGTGTGACACAAAAAAGTAAAAACTAGCTGCTGTTTCTGTAACTTCCTCCAGCCCTACGATCTTCTGACATATCCACACTCCTCAATTTTTGGCCTCCTGTGCTTTCCTGATCAAAGTTCCTCCATTGCTGGTTGCCATGTCTTCAGCTGGTGACGTCCTATACCAGAAATCTCCAGTCTCGTTCACTCTGTCACTGCTGCCAGTGAGAATGGAGAATTTGGCACTCAGCAAAATGTCCACTCACTGCAGCGGGACTGGAGAACCCCAGCCACGGATCAGATCGGAGAATTCTGGACCTAAGTTCTGGAATGCCCTCCCTAAACCCTCCCTCCTCTCTCATGTTTTATCCTTTAACGATGCTCTTTTAAACTTTTCTATTTGAACAACACTCTGATCATCTGCCCTGGATATCTCCTGGTGTGGCTGGCAGAGTGAAAGCCTTCTGTTTGAAAACACTCCTGCAATGTGGCGTGAGACATTTTATTGTGTTAAGATTCTACATCAATGCAAGTTATTGTTTGTATTTTTGCCATGACTTTTGAGACCTGACACATTTTTAACAGCACTTGCTCTAATAACCGATTGTAATAAAAAAATTAACAAGGAGTACTGAAAGCCTCAATATGATAGTAAATAAAGCTAAGGCAATTCCTCACCCTATCAAGACAATTCATTCTCCATTTTTCATCACTCTTTTCATGTGAGAATAATGAAGCTGGTGATTAGTAACAGAGCATGAAGTGAGAGATGAGAAATGTCAGAGCAAGCAACTTCCTGCACCACAGTGGTAAATTTCCCACTGGCTGGCACTGAGACCTTTGGGTCCCACTGCTGTCTACAGGGTTTTGTATGCCTTGCACACTCTGCTGCTATTATGGTGGGAGTGGGATAGGAGAGTGTGGAGGGGGTGGTGGCTGGGAGGTCACCATTGGCAGAACTGGAAGATTTCACTGCTGGGAAGGGTTGGCCAGTGTTGATGCTCTGCACTTTGTTTCTGCAATGATCAAGATTGGACAGGGGTATTTGGGTCAGTTTTTGGGGTGTGTGGGTAATGATTAGAGGGATGTTCAGTTATCCTGGCTAACCTCTGAGTTAGATCAGATACTAACCATCGTAACACTTCCAGGGTAATTCTGCAGGCAAGCCCTGTGTATGTGGCCCAAGTGTTTGATACCGAGTTTAAAGCAGGGGGTAGGGGGGTGCAGGTTTACCTTTGTGGCTAAAGAGATCAAGGGGAATGGAGAAAAACCGGAAGTGGGATACTGAAAATGCATGATCAGCCATGATCATATTGCATGGTGGTGCAGGCTCGAAGGGTCGAATGACAATTCCTGCACTAATTTTTGGTGTGTGTGTGTGTGTGTGTGTGTGTGTGTGTACATTTGTAAGTACATGCATGTCGGGGTGTGTGAGAGAGTGAGAGTGTGTGTGTGAGAGAACAAGTGTGTGTTTGGGCTTTTATGGGATCCAGACACACATCTCCCAGCCTAGGTCCATTTTTGATTATATGGATACTGGAACATTTGGGCCAGACTATTTGTATAAAAATGATTTTTTATACCTTTCAAACAGTGAATATATAGACAGGGTATTTATTTCTCAATTTATGTGGAAAATAGTTGAGTGACAATTGAGCAATGTGATCACGCTCCCATGTAAACCTTGTCACAGGGGAAGGGGTTAATGATTCATTGGAGTTAAAGCCAGATATAATCAGAGTGTCTGAAATGCTCAAGTCATTCTTGACTGCTGCATTACATTGGTTACATATTGACTTTTATCCTCTCTGACAGGACACGCCATGAAAGGACATATCCCTTCATGATTAATGACCTTCACAAATAAAACACTACCTTTTTACTAATTTTTCACTGACACTCACTAAAACATTTTTGGAGGAGTACAAATCCTTAAAACAACACCAAAGATGGACAGTAAGTTGGCACTTTGTGCAGACATTACACCATCTTTTTCTCCTGTCTTCATCCTTGCTATAATAAGCACTGGGAGGAATGTTGCCCGTTAAGTGACGACCTTGGTCAAAAATCTTTTTCTCATATTGAATTTTTTCTGTGATTCTCTGACTGGGAAAAAAACACATAACATTTCCCTCTTTGATCTTTCACATTTCTTTGTCCAACAATACTGAATTGGTCAATGAATCAAAACCAAAAAAATCATTTCCGCTGCAAGTAACAAGAACATAAAAACTAGAAGCAGGAGGAGGCCATTCAGCCCTTTGAACCTGCTCTGCTATTCATTTTGACCATAGCTGATCATCAAATTCAATACCCTGATACCCCCTTCCCCCCATTTGCCTTGATCCCTTCAGCCCCAAGAGCTATATCTAATTTCTTCTTGAAATTAGACAATGTTTTGGGCACAGCGACTTTCTGATGTAGTGAATTCCACACATTCACCATTCTCCTCCTCACCTCAGTTCTAAAAGGTTTACACCTTATCCTCAAACTATGACCCCTAGTCCTCGAATCCCCCACCATTGGGAACATTCTTCCTGAATATGCCCTGTCTAAACCTATTAGAATTTTATAAATTTCTACACGATCCCCTCTCACTCTTCTAAACCCCAGTGAATATAATCCTAACTGACTTAATCTCCTCTCATATGACAGACCTGCCATCCCAGGAATTACCCTGATAAACCTTCGCTGTACTCCCTCTATAGGCTGATTTCTGGGATAGCAGCTTAGAACAGGAAGAGGGAATCTTATAGAAACTAATAAAATTCTAACAGGATTACATAGGAACATAGAAATGTAGAAGAGCAGAAAGAGGCCATTTGGCCCTTTGAGCCTGCTCCACCATTCACTAAGCTCATGGCTGATCATCCAATTCAATTGTCTAATCCTGCTTTCTCCCCATAATCTTTGATCCCATTCATTCCAAGTGCAATATCCAGCTGCTTCTTGAATGCATTTGACATCAACTACTTCTTGTGGTAATGAATTCTATGATCAGACAAGGTAGATTCAGAAGTATATTCCCCAATGATAGGGGAGTTCAGAATTTGGTGTCATTGTTTGAGGATAATTGGTAAACATTTTGGGATTGAGGTGAGGAGAAATTTCTTCACTCAGAGAGCGGTAAATGTGTGGAATTTACTACTGCAGAAAGTAGTTGAGGCCAAAACATTGTCTGATTTCAAGAAGAAATGAGATATAGCTCTTGTGGCTAAAGGAATCAAGTGATATGGTAGGAAGGGGGGAATCAGGATGTTGAATTTGATGATCAGCCATGATCAAAATGAATGATGGAGCAGGCTTGAAGGGCCAAATGGCCTACTCCTACTTCTATTTTCTATTTTTCTATGTTTCTTCCTGCCATGTTTTCTGCATTACAACAGCGACAATACCTCAAGAGTAGTTCATTGGCTGGAAAGTGCTTTGAGATATCCTGCGATTGTGAAAGGTGCTAAAGAAATGCAAAACTTTCTTTGATCATTTGTGCTGTCACTCATTGGACCCGATCTTCCTGCTCCCTTCTGTGCAAGTGACCATTAGGACATGCTGCACCCCAACAAGACCCAGACCAGGCTCTACTGACACCAGTCCTGTGGGCTATATTTGTATTTTGACCGAAGGTTTGATCAAGTAAAATTAGATCAGGCCCAAGCAGGGAGATTTGTTGGATTTCTGGCTACTCTATCCCGTAAGAACTTAGCAACACCAATTTTAAATCCAACCGATTTATTTGATAGTAAATCTGCAAGCTTTTGACACTCTCGTGTCTTCGTCAGGCAAATGCAGTGTTCTGGTCTGCATCTCTGCATCATGACTCTATCCTGTATCAGATATGATTCTGAGCTGGAACATAATCTCATAGCTATCACTGTGAATTTTATTCACTTTCACCTATAATCAATACTGATATTAAACAGAATTTCCCCTGATTATCATCATGTATCAGAAAATAAGTGAATCTCTTCCATTATGTACAATACAGTCTTACATTTCGTACGACACAACCTCCTCTGTCAATGCAAAATACCCCCCGCAGCTTCACTTTAAAAGGTTACTGAACCTTGCCTCCTCAATGTCTCCACATTTTATTTTTGTTCATTCCAACACATAAAGTGCATGATTCCCACGTCTGGGTTCTGAGACCGTGGGTGCGTAAGGAAATTAGATTTCAGCTGCATCCAGAATGTTAAAGTGAATGAGATTTCTTTTTAATCTCCTATCCTTTTGACTGAAAGCGGTAGCTTCATCCATTACACAACCTGTCTGAGGGAGAGAAAGGATATTTAGTTACTGTTGGTTCATCAATCAGGACTATTTAGGTAAGGGGTTATTTATCATCATTGACTAACTGGTGGCTCTTAAATGGGTGATCTTATAGCTGATAGCAAACTGGCAGAGCCCTCTTTCAGAAGATGGTGGTAGAAAGCAATGCTTGTCATCTCTGAGAGAAGAACAAGTGAAGGTCAAGATACTGAATAATTCTTTCTGTTTCAGAAATGCACATTCCGCACCAGTAGTGGGACTGTGTCAATGATCAGAAGCAGTCAGACTATTACACAAGGCAGAGAAAGAGTCGGGAAACTAAGGCAACATAAGTGTCACAGCAGTTTGCATCCTCATGAAATCACAGAACAATGCAATAGGCAAGGAGACCATGCAGCCCATTGTGCTTCTGCCAGCACTACACTTCATTCTCCTTGTGATAATAATAAATAAACATTAAACTCTGCAAATTCTTCTCCTTTCCACTACATCTTTTTCTTATCATTCATGGAAAGTGGGTATCACTGGCAAGGCCAACATTTATTGTCCATCCCTTATAGCCATAAGTATGTGGTTTGCTAGGAAATTTCAGCAGGTCAATCTATCCCAGAGTCACATGTGAGTCAGACTAGATAAAAATAGCAGATTAACTTCCTTGACAGGATGTTAGCGAACAAGGGTTTTCTGCGACAACCGATTCTTGTTCTGTGGTCACCATTACAATGACTGGCTTTCAGGTCTAGAGTTTTTTAAATCAATCAATTGAATTGAAGTTACACTACCTGCCAATTTGGAATTTGACTTCACATTCCTAGAAGATTAGCTGTCAGGATGGTGGCATCATCACTAATCCACTGCCTCATTTATCTAATCCTTTCATTCTTTGTTTGCAGCACTTCACAAACTGGTGATTAATTTCTGAATTCAGTCATTTGCTTCTTGTTTTTTGAAAATTTTCTCCCAGAGCTAATAAACTAAATGTACTGAGAACTAGCCTTTACCTGAGGTAGAATATTAGAGAATGTCAACTCATCTTTGGATTGTAGTGTCTGACCAGCCTGTGTAATGGGGATATAGTGGACACAAATCTATTTGGATAACTGTTTTCTCATGTGGCATTCCAGCACTGGGAAATACCAGAGCTGGCATTTTTAAACTCCCCTTCACAAACTTTGTTACTGACTGGAAAGTTCCATGACCTTTTATTACCTGCCTGAAATTAATCCCGAAGGAAATAAAAGCTGTATTTGGCCTCGATAAGAGCAAATCAAAGCAGGAAAAAAGAATTAGAACATAGAACATAGAACATAGAACAATACAGCACAGAACAGGCCCTTCGGCCTTCGATGTTGTGCCGACCAAAATAAAAAGCAATGCCCCTCTTAACTAAACCATTCCCTTCTCATCCATATACTTATCAACTAACCTCTTAAACGCCACCAAACTTGGCGCATCTACAACAGCTGCAGGCAGGGCATTCCACTCCCTAATCACGCTTTGAGTAAAGAACCTACCTCTGATATCCGTCCTATAACTCATACCCCTTAATTTAAAGCTGTGTCCCCTCGTGCTAGCTTTCTCCATCCTAGGAAAAAGGCTATCACTGTCCACCCTATCCAAACCTCTAATCATCTTATATGCTTCAATAAGATCCCCCCTTAGCCGCCTCCTTTCTAACGAAAAAAACCTCAAATCCTTCAACCTCTCTTCATAGGACCTGCCCTCCATACCAGGCAACATCCTGGTAAACCTCCTCTGTACCCTCTCCAATGCCTCCACATCTTTCTTATAATGTGGCGACCAGAACTGCACACAATACTCCAAGTGCGGCCGCACTAGAGTTTTGTACAGCTGCAACATGATGCTGCGGCTCCTAAATTCAATCCCCCTACCAATAAAAGCTAAGACTCCATAAGCCTTCTTAACAACTTTATCCACTTGACTGCCTACTTTCAGGGATCTATTGACACATACACCAAGATCCTTCTGTTCCTCAACACTATTAAGAGCCCTACCATTAGCCCTATACTCTACACATTTATTGTTCCTGCCAAAGTGCATTACCTCACACTTTTCCACATTAAACTCCATTTGCCACCTCTCGGCCCAGCTCTGCAACTTGTCCAAGTCACTCTGTAAACTATAACACCCCTCTTCACTATCTACCACTCCACCGACTTTAGTGTCATCTGCAAATTTACTGATCCATCCCTCAATACCCTCATCCAGATCATTTATAAAAATTACAAACAGCAGGGGCCCAAAAACAGACCCCTGAGGCACACCACTCGTCACCGAACTCCACGATGAATATCTCCCATCAACCACCACCCTCTGTCTTCTATCTGCCAGCCAATTCCTAATCCAATTAGCTAAATCACCCTCTATTCCACACATCTGCATTTTCTGTAGAAGTCTTCCATGGGCCACCTTATCAAACGCCTTACTAAAGTCCATATATACTACATCAACCGCCTTACCCCCATCCACCTCTCTGGTCACTTTCTCAAAAAACTCAATGAGGTTAGTAAGGCATGACCTACCCTTCACGAAACCATGCTGACTATCCCCAATCAATTCATTTCTCTCTAAATAACTATAAATCCTATCCCTAATAATTCTCTCCAATACCTTGCCCACAACAGAAGTAAGACTCACTGGCCTATAATTCCCTGGAAGGTCTCTCTTCCCCTTCTTAAACAATGGGACCACATTCGCTATCCTCCAGTCCTCCGGAACCACACCCGTAACCAACGAGGACCTGAAGATCAGAGCCAGAGGCTCTGCAATCTCCTCTCTTGCCTCCCAGAGAATCCTAGGGTAAATCCCGTCCGGCCCAGGGGACTTATCCAACTTCAAACCCTCGAGAATTTCTAACACATCCTCCCTATCTACTACAATACTCCCCAATTTGCAACCCTGTACCTCAGTGCTCTCCACAGCTACATTTCCAGCACTCTGCGTGAATACCGAAGAGAAATATTTATTCAGTGCCTCGCCAATCTCTTCAGGCTCCACGCACAACTTCCCACTGCTATCTATGACTGGTCCTAATCTTGCCCTAATCTATGATAACATAGCGAAAATAACAGAATGAACAAATTATAGATTGAAACAAAAATTAATGCAAACAGTTGGATTGTAATATTCCTCAAAGAAATATCTCCAGTGGTATTATGTGTTGTAAATTACTTTGAATTATGATGTCTGTTGTCATATCAGTAAACACAGTATGGCGGCATAGTGGTTAATACTGCTGCCGCACAGCACCAGGAACCCGGGTTCGATTCCAGCCTTGGGTCACTGCCTGTGTGGTGTCTGCATGTTCTCCCCATGTCTGTATGGGTTTCTTTTGGTTTATTCCCTCGATCCAAAGATCTGCATGCTAGGTGGATTGGCCATGCTAAATTGCTCCTTAATCTCCCATGGTGTGTAGGTTAGGAGGATTAATATTGTAAATACATGAGGTTACAGAGATAGGGCTGGGTAAAATGCTCTGTCAGAGAGTCAGCGAAAATTCAATGGATTGAATGGCCTCCTTCTGCATTGTAGGAATTCCAAGATTCTAACACTGCAGCCATTTTTTGTTTGCAAACAAACAACAAAGACCCTAATCTGTTTCAGATGATGTTGTTTCTCTTTGACACAAAGAATTGCACACTCTTCACCGTGCCATAGGATTTTAAATGTCCATCTAATTTACTCATCTCATGGGCAGCATGGTCCTCGCATTATAAGAAAGATGTGGAGGCATTGGAGACGGTGCAGAGGAGGTTTACCAGATGTTGCCTGGTGTGGAGGGCAGGTCTTATGAAGAGAGGTTGAGGGATTTGAGGTTGTTTTCGTTAGAAAGAAGGCGGCTAAGAGGAGACCTTATTGAAACATATAAGATGATTAGAGGTTTAGATAGGGTGGACAGTGATAGCCTTTTTCCTAGGATGGAGAAAGCTAGCACGAGGGGACATAGCTTTAAATTAAGGGGTGGTAGTTATAGGACGGATGTCAGAGGTAGGTTCTTTACCCAGAGGGTGGTAAGGGTATGGAATGCCCTGTCTGCTGCAGTTGTAGATGCGCCAAGTTTGGTGGCGTTTAAGAGGTCAGTAGATAAGTTTATGGATGAAAAGGGAATGGTTTAGGTTAGAGGGTCATTGCTTTTTCTTAATTGGTCGGCGCAACATCGAAGGCCGAAGTGCCTGTTCTGCACTGTAATGTTCTATGTTCTATGTTCTGTACAGTGGTTAACACTGCTGCCTCACAACATCAGGGATCCAGGTTCAATTCCAGGTAGGGATCACTGCCTGTGCGGAGGTTGAACATTCTTCCCGTGTCTGCGTGGGTTTCCTCCGGGTGCCCCGGTTTTCTCTCACCATCCAAAGATGTGCAGGTTAGGTGGATTGGCCTTGCTAAATTGCCTCTTAGTGTCAGGGGATTAGCAGAATAAATATGTGGGGTCACGGGACTGTGGTGGGTGCAGACCCGATGGGCCAAATGGCCTCCTTCTGTATGGTAGGGATTCAATGAAAAGAACCACAATGATTCGTAATGTTCAGTAGTCGATGCCACGCTGAATTGTCAGCCAAGTTTATACGCTAAAGTCTTCATCCTGTGTCCAAAACTCTCTGATGAAGTGAGAAGAATGTTGCCAACTGGATCATATTGACATAATGGAAACAGATAGAAGACAAACGCGTTGCTGGTGCTTTCCAACCTGATGTTGATGAAATTCAACGCCATTTCTCCTCTGCCTTATCTGGCCAAAGGCCCTCACCGTGCGAGCCAATTGTCTTCATCACCTTCCACTGCCAGAATTCTTGAGAAAAAAGTGATCATGTCTTGTGATTGGATCGTTCCTTGGTGCAGAAATTGATTCGATTTTAACGGTGGTTACTTATTACGTAATAATAAAACAACAATATATTTGATTCCACAGCACAAAATCAATAGTCTCTTTTATATAGTTCCAGATATGAGAGATTACAATGAAATGGGTGGATTGAGGAAATTGCGTTTCTTTTACCCTTTAGAGTAGAGGAGGCAAAGAGGCCATTTGATGGAGGTGTTTAAAATTAGTTAGAATTAATGAGGAGAAACTGTTCCCAATGGCTGAAGGCTCAATGAACAGAGGGTAGAGATTTAAGGGGTAATTAGCTAAAGAAAACCAAAGGTAACAGAGAGGGGAAGATTTTTTTTTAAACAGTGAGTGGTTAGGATTGAGCAAGTATAAAAATAAATTACTGCAGATGCTGGAATCTGAAACCAAAAGAGAAAATGCTGGAAAATCTCAGCTGGTCTGGCAGCATCTGTAGGGAGAGAAAAGAGCTGACATTTTGAGTCCAGATGATCCTTTGTCAAATATTCTGTCTGATAGGGTGGTGGATGCAGGCTCCGTCGTTGCTTTTAAAGGACAATTGGTAACACATAAAGGAGAAAGAACTTGTAGTAATAGAGGGAAAAGTGGGCCAATGGGCCCAACTGGATTACTCCAGAAAAACAGAGTGGACACAGGCTAGAATACTCCAACCTTGCCTGCCGTTGGGATTCTCCAGTTCTGCTGCAGTGAATGGAGATTTGGCTGAGTGCAAAATTCTCTGTTCTCGCTGGTTATGGTGGCAGGACGTATCAGACTGGAGAATTCCGGCCATTGTCTCAATGCGCCAAGTAACACTATTCTGCATGGAATTATTCAACCGTTTTATCTGATCTTCTGTAGTTCATCTCAAGCCTTCATTGCTTTTCTCAGCTTCCTGTTGAATAGTTCCTTCACATTCAATTTGTTGATAATCTGAAGAATCTTGAATAGCTTAATAATATCCCTTCGCAGTTTCTTTCTGCTCCAGTGCAAATGAACAAATAGTGGCACAGTGGGTTAGCACTGCTGCCTCAGTATCAGGGACCCGGGTTTGTTTCCCAGCTTGGGTCGCTGTCATGTGGAGTTTACACATTCTCCCCGTATCTGGATGGTTTCCTCTGGTTGCTCCGGTTTCCTCCCACAGTCTAATGAAATGTGGCTTAAGTTGATTGGCCATGCTAAATTGGTGTCTGGGGGATTACCAGGGTAAATACATGGGGCTATAAAGATAGGGGCGGGGTGAGATTCGACACAATGAGCCAAATGGCCTCCTCCTGCGCTGTAATGATTCTATGGCTCAGATTCTGTGGTCTTTCCTTGTAGTTCAGATGTTAGAAGCCAGGGGGTGTCAGATGTCAGAGTTGAATTGATCGGCCATGACAGTGGCCCCCATTCATTGGCCAGAAATCCTGTGGCAACCCTGCCATGCCTATTTCTAAAAGTTCCAAAGATAGACAGGCAAATACCTGATTGACAATGAATCCCTTCCCTTAAAGGTGAACTCCTGTCCTCCAAGAGTTACTGATCAATTGGATGGCCCGTCGCTTGTCAGACACTGCAATGCCTCTGGTGACCACTCCTGGTACTGCAGGAATCCCAGAACAGCATCCAGGCCCCACAATAATATAAATTGGTTCAGACATATTAGATCACTCTGGTTGGTAGGAAAGAGACTTTCAGCGGGGGCAGGCATTGCCATGGGAGTTGTTCTTCATGGCCCAGAGAGTGCCTGATCAGAGGGCCGCCCACCCCTCCTCACCATCCTCAATGCAAACCCAGAGGGAGAGCCCAGCTTCTCACCCCAGGTATCAGACGTTGAGTGTAGTGGAGACAGTTTCAGTTGCATCAGGAAAAAGTTATTAGATAATTATTGGAAGAGAAATACTGCTGGGCTACAATTTATTGCCCATCCCTAATTGCCCTGGAAAGGCAGTTAAGAGTCAACCACATTGCTCTGGACCTGGACGCACATGTAGAATGTGGAAACTTTAGAGAGACAACAAAAAAGGTTTATCAGGATGTTACCTGGTATGAAGGGCATTAGTGGTGAGGAGAGATTAAATAAGATGGGATTGTTCTCCCTGGAAGGACAGAGGCTGAGGGGCAACCTGGTAGAAGTTTATAAAATTATGAGAGGTATGGATAGGGTGAGCAGTTGGAAGCTTTTTCCCAGGGCAGAAATTACAATTACAAGGGGCACCAGTTCAAAATAAGGGGTGGGGGGAATGGTGCAGAGGAGATATGTGGGGGAAGCTTTTTACACAGAGGCCTGGAGTGCACTGCCAAGTGAGGTGGTTGAGGCAGACATGTTGGTGACATTTAAGATTTATCTGAATAAACACATGAACAGGGGAGACACGGAGGGAAACAGACAGTTGGTCTGGACAAGATACCATGATTGACGCAGGCTTGATGGACCGAAGGACATATTCTTGAGATGTACTGTTCTTTGTTCTCTTTGCCCTAGGCCAAACCAAGGAAGGACATTAAATTTCCATTCCTAAAGACATTAGTGAACCCAATAGGATTGTCCTTAATGACAATCGACAATAGTTTTATTGTCAACATTAGATTTCCAGATTTTTATTAAATTCAAATTTCACCATCTGCCACAGTGGGATTTGAACCCAGATCCTCAGAGCATTCCAGTGGGTGTCTAGATTATTAGGCCGATGGCAATACCACTGCACCAAACCTGTGCTGTAACCATTCTATGGTTCAAAAATTAAAATACAAAAAAGAAATCAGTTCTCCACTGTAAACAGTCTGCAATTACACAAGAGGCTTTAACTGTGGCATGACATTTCATGATTCGTATTCCCATTGCTGTAGGACTAATGAAATGTAAACAGTTGGGGGAAGAAGGTGTCAAGGCACACTGCAGCTCCAATATGTTTTTTTCCAGAAAACTGCTTGATTGCATCTGGATGTGAGGTGCACTTGATTCCCTCAGATAAACGGTGTCATGGTCTCCAGTCAACGGACAAATAGTAGACAGCCTTGCAGTGCTAAGGGAAAGCAAAGAGCCAGTTACCAGAGATTTGTTCCATTCCAACATCTCTTCAAAACTAGCTGTGGACTGGCATTGTTAGAATTGGCAGAGAATTAGCAGGATGACAAGTTTTATAAATAATTAAAACCTAAAGAGAAAAGAAGCTTATAGGTATGTCAAAGGAACATTATTGTGCTGTTATAGATCTTGACAATTTTCCAAATCAGTAGCATGCTGAATTGGGGTGGCACGGTGCCACAGTGGTTAGCATGCTGCCTTACACCGCCAGGGACCCAGGTTTGACTCCTGGCTTGGGTCACTGTTTATGTGGAGTTTGCACATTCTCCCCATGTCTGCACGGGTTTCCTCTGGGTGCTCTGGTTTCCTCCCTCAATCTGAAAGAAGAGCTGGTTAGGTGAATTGAGCCCAACAGGTGCCGGAGTATGGCGACTACGGGAATTTCACAGTAATTCATGCGGTGTTAATGTAAGCCTTACTTGTGACTAATAAATATATTTCATAGACTTTTTACGCTGATGCTTTGTTTATTAACACCAGTGTTAAAGTTTAAAGTGTCACAAGTAGGCTTAAATTAACTCTGCAATGAAATGACTGTGAAAATCCTCTAGTCGTACTAATCTCTTCTCAGATGTCAATTAGACATGCAAGCTTGGTCCCACAGCTTCAGAAATATGAAACTTAGGAGGAACAGAGTCAAGCAAAAGAGCGTGATCAGTGTTCCGGAACCTTCTGAGAGCTTGTGCTCGAACAGGAATTAAAGAGAAACAAAATGAGTGTAAATTAGAGTTTAATTATTGGAGCCTGACTATTAGAAAGTCTGGAGGTAGGGTACATTACGGTGAAAGAACATTTTCTGTCATGCAGACAGTGAAGTGACATACAGAGAAAAGGTTCTTGCAAGATTCTCAGCACCTTTTCAAACAGGATTATCTGGTAAATGCTTGAATTCAGGTCTATTATCGGTATAGTTTTGATACATGAGCAAATTACGATGTGTATATTGGCTATAATTATAGGTGGGGTGAGGAAGAACAAAGTGCTCTCTTTCCTTTGTCTTTCTCTTTGATTTTATTATTTATTTTTCTAAAGATGTCATTGCCTAGAAACCATAGAATCCCGATAGTGCAGAAGGAGACCATTTGGCTCATCACGTCTGCATCAACTCTTATCCATGGTATGATGTACAGAGCCACATGGTAGGCTACTCAGAGAGAACAGTCTAAAAGCAGGACTGTAAACTGGGATCTGTAAATAGTTAAAAACAAAAGTTGCATGTTTAAACATAAATTCTCAAGATCGCACCATTAAGACATCTAAAGAACTTGTGTTGCAATGTGATTGGAGGATCAGTGTTATCAGCATATTACAATGTGGTTGGCAGCAGTGGGAGCTCGTAAGAGATATCACAGCAGAGATAGTCCCATAATTGAATGATTCACTGTAATATGAAAATTGGCAGTTAAATGATTGAACTCAGGTCAGTATCCCAAAGAATGAAAGACTGAAGTTGGATTCAAGGGATGTGCACCTCAGAAGAAAAATTGCAAGAATCCTGAGTGATTCAGCTTGAGAAAATTGCTCAGATTATAAAACAGGTAAGCAGCACAATCAAAAATTGCAAGATCCTGAGTAACATTATGCAAAGCATACCGGGCATTGATGAGATAGTGAGCATTAATTACATAAATAAGTTGTGCACTTACATTGCAGAGCAGCTTGTTGTCCCATGGCTCAGGTTATCCACAAAAGAGCTGGAAAACAGCTATGAATTCAAATCAGAACTGTACAAATTAGCTGGAAGCATCAAAGATTTAAGAAAAACCCACAGAGTTTAAAATAAAGGGACCTGCAGAGTTTAAAATAGACTTAGATTGTCAGACTAATCATAAGAAATGAAGATGACCAATGTTTGTTTAATAAAGTCAGAAGAAAAGAGATAGAGCTACAAAACAGCAGGTGGACTGATTCCATTAAAGAGGCTGATGTCTGCAAAGCTTATAAGAGCAATGCATTTTTGTTTTTGTTTTTGGAGTTTGAGCTATATTACTCTAAAAAAACATTCAGTCAACCTGGAAGGTTGCAAAATTAATTGGCTTCTTCAGATCAAAGAAGATTGTAAATGGGGATTTGTTACTTAAGCATCAGTTTGAGCCTGCTCAGAGCATGTGAATCTGTGGAATTCCCTGCCCAGTGAAGCAGCTGAGGCTACCTCGTTGAATATTTTTAAGGCAAAGTTAGATAAATTTTTGAACAGTGAAGGAATTAAGGGTTATGTGAGCAGGCGGGTAAGTGGAGCAGAGTCCATGAAAAGATCAGCCATGGTCTTATTGAATGGCAGAGCAGGCTCGAGAGGCCAGATAGCCGACTCCTGCTTCTACTTCTTATGTTTTTATGTGATGCCATCATTGGATGTGTGGGGTTTAGGAAGGTTCTGTGGTTTCAATCTTTCATGGTATTTGCTGATAGAATTTTTTGTTGCAGTTCGAACCAGTCGTTCAATGAGTAAAGTTAGTACTCAAAATAAATGACAGCTGGATAGACCTGTAATCAGAGTATAGAAGGAACATTGTTGACTATGTAGAATGCAGGTGACACTTAATCTTGTGAGGGGATAGAAGGTTGAAGAATGCCTTGTTGGAACCTTCTGTGGGCCTCACATCATCTTCCATGTCACTAAATAAGCAACTGAATGAGCTGAAAATGTTGAAAAGTAGCTCCAATAACGAGGTGCAAGTTATCCAAAGTCAAGAGATGGGAAATAAACTAGTAGGGTTGAGGAAAATTCTCCAGGGGACGACAGCACACTGATGGACGGTCCCTACAGAAATAAACAACTTTCACATTCATGTGCCTGAGCAGAGAATTTATGTGGAATGCAAGAAATAAACTTGAGTACTTAAGATGACAGCAAATGGCTGCAGATGCTGGAATCTGAAACCAAAAGAAAAAAATGCTGGAAAATCTCAGCAGGTCTGACAATACCTGTAAGGAGAGAAAAATGGTGCTGTCTCAAGTCCAGATGACCCTTTGTTAAAGCTGAGATTTTCCAGCATTTTCTCTTTGGGTTTGAGTGCATAAAATGTAGTTTTGATGTTAATGTTAATTGTCTATGCAACTGTCTAGGGGCACAGTGGGACAATGGTTTGCACTACTGCCTCACAGTGCCAACGACCCATGTTCGAGTCCCAACTTGGGTCACTGTCTGTGTGGAGTTTGCATGTTCTCCCTGTGTCTGCATGGATTTCCTCTGGGTGCTCCGGTTTCCTCTCACAGTCTGAAAGACATGCTGATTTGGTGCATGGGCCATGCTAAATTCTCTCTCAAAATAGGTGCTGGCTAGGGGATTTTTACTGTAACTTCATTGCAATGTTAATGTAAGTCTACTTGTGACACTAATAAATAAACTTTACCTTCATAATGTTAACTTCACCATATTTGTGTTTAATTATTTTGTGTACAATAAAATGGTTCTGTTTTCAAAAAAATAGTTGTGTTGTAATTCTATGAAATGACGGATTCCTAACCAGCTCATAAGAAAATGGAATCCTTGGTTTATTCGTAGAGGTGTATAGCATAGCAACAAGCTTATCCCGAACTTCTCCAAAGCACCAATTAGGCTGCAGTTCCTACTCTGGGTGTCACACTTTGGAAAAGATGTCAAAACCCAAGAGATGACGCAGAGGAGATTTGTTAGAATGTAACGGGGTTAAAGGAGTTGGATTACATGGACAGAATGGAGAAGCAGGGCATGTTCTCCTTTGTGCAGGCAAGATTAGGAGAGGATTTGATGGAGATGTTCAAACTCGAGAAATGTCTCGGTAGAGTAAATAAGGAGGAAGTTTTTCCAATGGCAGGAGGGTTGGTAACCAGAAAATACAGATTTCAGGTGTTTGGCGAACTGCCAGAGACAACATGAGAAAAACATTTCTTACATAGTGAGTTGTGATCTGCAATGTAGTGTCTGAAGAAATGGTGAAAGCAAATCCAATAAGAACACTCAAAATGCAATTGGATAAATAATTGAAGGGAAATAATTACAGGGGTGATTGGGAAAGAGCAGGAGGGTGGGATTAATGTTCGCTCACAGTTTTCTTTGCTGTCAATGTCCTTTTTTGTTCATGTTCAATATCTTTAAATAGAGCACAACTTGCAAGCATTCTGTCTGTCGACTTTCATATAGTCATGCTGCTGTCCCCATGTGCAGCTTACGAGGAACATTGGGTGGAATTAATTGGGTAGTTCTATTAGAGAGCTAGCACAGACATTGATGGGCTGAATAACTTCCATCTACAAAAGAAAAACAAGTTTGCATTTATCTGGCACTTTCCATGACCACTGGATGTCTCAAAGTGCTTTACAGCCAATTAAGTACTTTTTGAAGTGTATTCACTGTCATAATGTGGGAAATATATCACCTAATTTATTTTTAGCGAATTCCTTTCAACAGCAAACATAGAAACATAGAAAGTAAGAGCAGAATGAGGCCATTCAGCCCATTGAACCTGCACCACCACTCATTATGATCATGGCTGATCATTAAACTCAAGAGCCTGATCCTGCCTTGCTCCCATATCCTTTGATCCTCTTCACCTCGAACATTGTATCTATCTGCTTCTTGAAAACATTCAATGTTTTAGCCTCAAATACTTTCTGTGGCAGCCAATCCCACAGGCTCACACTGAGAAATTTCTCCTCATCTCAGTCCTAAATGTCTACCCTGTATCCTTGGAGTCAGATAACAAACAGATAGCCTGTTTTTTGCAGTGTTGATCGAAGTATGAATGTTGGACAGGAAAACCTTTGTTTTTTTTTTCTCCACCGCCTCCCAGGAGAGATCTTGTGATGAGTTCAGACAGACTCACGAGATAGGCTTGCTCAAGTATGAACTACCTGATGAATCCTAATTGATGGTTAAATCTGGGAGCCTCGTGCTTTCTATTTAAAGCAGGTGTGTCAGTCTCTCAGCCTGCATTCAGCAGGAAACAACTGGAGAGCTGGCTGTGTACAGATGTACAGTGTAAATAAAGTAACTTGGTGACAGGAATTTCGCCTCTGTGGAGCGATTACAGATCTTCAGCGAGATCTTCCATATCCTGCTAAGCAGAGAGACAACTTAACACTTTTCCAGAAAGACAGCATCTCTGACAGTGTGGCATGCCCCACCGTACTGCGCAGGGAAGATTTCTGCACTCAAATTCTGGCATTGGGTATGATCTCAGAGCCTCGTGATTCAGTAGCAATTTAGCCACATCCGATACTGACATGTGCTGTATCATCTGATGATTCTATCATCACAGACTTTTAACAAGCAGCAGCATAAGAAGAAACAGATGGAAATAGCTGCTGTACTGTTATATAAAGAGCAAAATACTCATTTTGCCAAATATGTCTCAGAATTTTCAAAGCTGAAAGTTACTGATATTAGAAAATAAGCTAAGCCTAACATGGGCTGTAATATTATAATTCTCCAATTGTACTAGCTGTCATGTTTACATTGACAAGCAAATTTATCTAGTCCACATAAGTCATTGTATGGGTTACATCAACCTGTTCCACGGTCATTTCTTCACGTCTCTGAGATGAATTCAGAATTGAGAGATACATCATGCAATGGTGAAATGCTTTCCTCCTGATGGTTGATTAATTCATACAGTCTACAGAATCTACAGTGCAGAAGGAGGCCAGTTGGCCGATTGAGCCTGCATTGACAATTATATCCAAGTCCTGTCTATCCCCGTAACCCCACATATTCCCCCTCCTAATCCCTCTGACATTAAGGGACAATTTAGCATGAGCAATCAACCTAAACCAAATATCTTTGGACTGTGGGAGGAAACCAGAACACCCGGAAGAAACCCACACAGAGATGGGGAGAGCATGCAAACTCCACATAGATAGTGACCTGTGGCTGGAATTGAACCCGGGTTCCTTGCACTCTGAGGCTGCAGTGCTAACCACTGTGCCAACCTGAAATTGAATTGATTGAATTGATTTATCATTGTCACATGTGTTAGGACACAATGGAAAGCATTGTTTTACTGCACGCTGTTATAGTCAAAACATACTGTTCATAGAGTACCTGGAGAGAACGAAAGGATAAGATATAGAATATAAAAGGTTGAATTTGACAGTATGCTGGAGACAGCTCACGAAAAATCACCATGCTTTGGTACCATCATGGTGGCTGAACGGACTTATTTAATTGTCTTGTGTAAAATGGTTCTGAAACAATTAGGCATCCTCATAAAACCGTTAAGGTTTTCCTTCTGTTATACCAATGAATTGAGGAATCATTCGGTAGCCCCGCTTAAGAAATTCACTGGGCAAAGAGACGGAAAATCCTGCTGGCATGAAGGGCTGGAAATTTCCAGTACAAGTCTTTAGGAAGCTAATATTCCTCTACCAGATGAGGAGCTTCTTGGCTTGGAATATTTTATTAAATGTAAAAAGCCAAAACCTTTATGGACACAAATGCTGGGAAGAAATAGGCCAAACCAGAGGAAAGTGTGCTGCCAAGGTCACTGCTGAATCCAAGTCAATGCTATTTAAACCTGATATCTGGGTCACTGTGCACCATCTTCTTGGAGATCCTCTCCACTTTGAGCCGATGGTTTGTGGTGTTGTTGGTAGCTCTGATGTGGAGATGCCAGTGTTGGACTAGGGTAGGCACAGTAAGAAGTCTCACAACACCAGCTTAGAGTCCAACAGGTTTATTTGGAATCATGAGCTTTTGGAGCGCTGTCCTTTCATCAGGCGGTTTGGTTGGGTTACATCAACTAGTCTCAGTTTTGACAAACGATCATCTGGACTCAAAATGTCAGCTCCTTTCTCTCCTTACAGACACTGCCAGACCTGCTGAGATTTTCTAACATTTTCTCTTTAGGTTTCAGATTCCAGTATCTGCAGTAATTTGCTTTTATTCTGGGTGAAATTGTGATTGGGGCAGATTCGATGGGCTGAATGGCCTCCTTCTGCACTGCAGGGATTCTATGAACATTTTGTTGATCCATCAAATGTTCCTTTCTGCTTGTGATGAACTCTGGACCGGGTGGGACAAAAAACGTCAGGCGTCTGCTTCAGCAAGGACCAAATTAAAACATGCCGGTTTTGCAACTCTCAATGCAACTTCACCTGATGTATTTACTCTTTAAACATTTGGAAAGGCTGTTGACACTCTTAATGTTACTGAGTTTCACTGTAAGCAGCTGAGACCTCAAATATTTGAAGTAAACTGTGATTGACAGTGCAGAATTACTGATGGAGGCGCTGGCTACGCGAAAGTAACTCTGTAAGACCATAACATTCAGTGGTGATTGATCGCAAAACTCACCAGTGACAAAATGATGAATGGGTTATGTCTTGTTCAGGTCATCATCAAATAGTTTCCATAATGCATTGCTGCCACTGTCTGAACATGGAGCTAATTTTTAGAAATGTGTGCTCCCACCATGCTGCTTCTTTGGCTGTGTGTGTCAGTAGGTGTATCACACACGCAATCCTCAGGTTATCAGACCTGTCATTTTAATGCACTCAGAAAAGTTATCCCATTCTTCTTTGCAGTGTTAAAATGTCACAAAAAGCCCCACCCCCCAACTGACAAGAAATAGAACCGGATTACCCATGGAAATACTATGGCTCCCAGAACAGTTCAACAGCTGAGAATGCTGTGGTGAGTAACTTACTTCCAAACCACCCGCCCCCCCCAAAGCCTACCCACAATCTGGATGGAGTGTGATGGAATACTCTCCATTTGTCTGGATGAATCGTAGGATCCCTTCAATAAGGCAGAGGGCCATTCAGCCCATTGACTCTGCATTAACTCTCTCATAGATTATCCCACTCATACCCTATGCCCATAGCCTCATTTATTTACCTTGGCTAATCCTCCTAACCTGCACATCTTTGGACTGTGGGAGGAAACTGGAACATCCAAAAGAAATTCACACAGACACAGGGAGAATGAGCAAAACTCTGCACAGACAGTTACCCCAAGGCTGGAATTGAACTCGGGTCCTGACACTGTGAGGCAGCGTTGCCAAACATTGTGTGCCATCGTGCCACCCTGAATAGAGCTCCAAATACATTTGTTATGGACAATTCATTTAAACAGTCTTGATTTCTCCTCTCACTATTTGTCCATAAACAGAAAGGTGTCTTTGGTTTATGATGTCCGCCTTTGTAAATTTTCTCCTACCCTTCAGTTTTGGCATTTGTGCAAACTTCTATGAATAATCCCACATCAAACTCAAGGTAAGACAAAATAAGATGGTTTGTTTATTTTACACACAATATGGGAAAGTGGGTTTCAGAATGTCTATCCCTTTTACATTCATATTGAAATAGGGAATATGGAACAAAAGGGGTGTAGGGCAAGACCACAATTAGAGTGATGATTTTACATGAGTCCAATGTCCAGAATCAATTGCCCAAAGTTTTATTCCTCCAGAGAGCAGCAGACTAAATGTTGAAGGATGATGCTTATTCCCAGAAGTGAATTCCACCACCGTAGGAGAAAGTACATAGAGATGAATGCGTTTTGAAGGCACAGATGCGGAAATTTCAATGTTCCAGTAGTTCACAGTGTTAACGAGGGCTAGGCAATTTTAAACTCAATTTTTAAAGGGGCAGATATCTCGAATCCTCCTTTCTCCACTGTGAGTAACATTAACCAATCTCACATGTTATCTGGAGTTGGGTAGGGTTCTTCCTGCTGCTACTGTGAGTTGTTAAATGGTAAATAGAGACATACTGCTGGCCTGAAGACCTCCTTCGCTTCTGAGGTCAGACAGTGACTCCCTGAGTCCACAAGGCAACATTACAGGTTGGAGCAACGAGGGGTGGGTCATGTGTGACATACTACCCATTTTTTTAAGACAAAGGATGTATTTTTCTAGGCCTGGAATCTTGAGGTTCTAATGGGAGTCAGAGATCCTTTGTCCTTGGAAACACAGGTTGGGATTTTATGGCCTTGCTCGGCCCAAAACTGTAAAATCCTGAAAAAAAGTCAGTGGATCTTCCCATTGTTTGCCTCTTGCCTGTTTCAATTCCTGTGGTGGGGAGGGTGGTAAAATTCCAGCCATAGTGCAGAATTTATTTTCACTGAAATAAAGAGGCTTAATGCAGTTCCAGGAAGGGATGGTAGTGCCATACGTCTATAGCGATTAGGAGCCTTCGATGTTTGTCTAAGGATCAGAGATTTCTCTAGTGTGTGTCATGGTTAATCAGGATTTAAAGATATTTAATAATAATTTAATAGAGTAACTAATTGATGTAGATGTATATTTTCCTTTCTCTCCTCTGACCAGGATACACTCAAGAAGCCCAGAACTTTACAGGAATAATAAGCAGTGTATTGTACGCTCCATAAGATGCAGTGCAGTAACTCACCAAGGTATCTCCCAAACTACAACTTCTCTAGAAGGACAAAGGTAGCAGACATTTGGAGACACCACCACCTGCAACTGCGTCTCCATATCACACACCATCTTAACTTGGAAACATATCGCCAATCCTTCAATCTCATCGGGTCAAAACCCCAAAAACTCCTTGCCTAACAGAAGGTGTACCTGCATCATGTGGACTGCAGCGGTTCAAGAACAAAGTCCATCAACACTTTTTCAAGGAAAATTAGTGGGATGCAATAAATGCTGACATTACCAGCAATATACATCCCATGAATAAATAACAAGAAAAAAATCAAACAGAATTGCTCCAGTTATAACAGTGCCCAAAATTGTCAATGTTAATATTGACTAGACTCCAATGCAGTTCCCCAGCCTTTAGTCTCATTCATCCCACCAGCGCTTTCACTGAGAGCAGAGAATTTGGTGCTCAGACAAAACTATTTTCACTGCAGCGGGACTGGAGAATCCCATTGCAGGCGAGGTCAGAGAATCCACTCCATGTGACGTACTATTCTGTGATTCTGTTGAACCACAGCAATTCCAACATGTTATTGCACTTCATTGCTTTTCAAATAGTGGTGGGGGGACAATTTCTGTGTTAGAGAACTTGTTTGCTAAAGATGATGAAGGGAAGGGAACAGGTGGAGAAAAGATACGGAAGTCTGAGATCACGTACTAACCAAGTCAAGAATAGGTTCTTCTCTGCTGCCATCGAACGTTTGAATGGACCAATCTTGCATTAAGTTGATCTTTCTCTGCACCCTAGCTATGACTGTAACACTACATTCTGCACTGTCTCCTTTCCTTCTCTATGAACAGTATGCTTTGTCTGTATAGCGCACAAGAAACAATACTTTTCACTGTACATTAATACATGTGACAATAATAAATCAAATCAAACCAAAATCAGGCTGTTTTTTACATGCATCTCTGGTGATGCACATGGAACAAAATCATAAATCTGAACTGGTTGGCAGAAAATCTTTCTGGGGTGGCACGGTGACACAGCTCCAGGGGCCTAGGTCCTCTTCTGGCCTTGGGTCACTGTCTGTGTGGAGTCTGCACATTCTCCCTATGTCTGAGTGTTTCCTCGGGATGCTCCAGTTTGGTTCCACACTTCAAAGATGTGCAGATCAGATGGATTATCCATGGGACAAGTGTGGGGTTACAGGGACAGGGCAGGGGAGAGTGCTTGGGTAAAGCAGAGTCAGTGTAGGCTTGATGGGCCAAATGGCCTCTTCTGCACTGTAGGGATTCTACGATTCTATGAAAAAGCCCAAGCTGGCCGAGACTCGGTGTTTAAATTGAAAAGCTCGTGCTCAGTTGGAGGCAATCATCTCAGCTCGGAAGAGATTCCAAGATTGATCAGGCTTTCAGAAACTCAAATCAAACGGAGCTGTGTTGGAGATTGAAGGCTGTTTGTTTATCCTTCCAGTCCTCTAAACTATGACAAAGACTGACGATCCACATCCACTTTCAACCTGTGCCGACCTTAACAGGCAACATACAAAAAAAACACAATCTATTTGAAAGGATGCTTTGTGTCCTGCGAACAATATAAACTGACAGATAACCTGTGGATTCAATGAACCTCCATTTCCTTTCAATTTTACTGATATTCCTTGCAGTTAGTGGAAGAATAGACTGCACTTGAATGCACTTTTAAACAGTTGTTAGTTCAAGCTGATGTAAGAGAAAGTTGCTATTGTGATAAACAATGAGATGCCTTTTCAAAGAAACATCTATTAATAACATTCACAGAACATGCACAAAGTCAGTAATGAAATCCTTCACTTGAACCGCATGCACAGGTTTCAAACAAATGGGATTAAAACTCATCAAAGTTATACAACACTTTAAGCTCGCAATATTGAACTGAAATCATAATGTGAGAGGAGGATAGATTTCTGAGAAAGGATATAGGTTTCTGCAGCTTGCTTCTTAACCTCGGGATGTCCCTCGGTGTTCTAAACTATTGAAGAACTCTTTGTAATCAGCGCTGTAATGTAAAAAATGCAGTGGCCAGTTTTGTGCACAGTAAGCTACTACTAAGAGGACTATAATAATGACCAGATATTCTATTCACGTGATATTGCCCCTAATACAAAGCCCTGGCTTCTCTGCAAAATATTGCCACAGAATCCTTCATTTAAGTAGATAAGTTTATTTATTAGTCACAACTCTGCTTACACTAACACTGCAGTGAAGTTACTGTGAAAATTCCCTAGTCGCCACACGCCGGTGCCTGTTCAGGTACAATAGGGAGAATTTAGCATGGCCAATGTAACTAATCAGTGCATTTTTGGACTGTAGGTGGAAACCGCAGCACTCAGAGGGACCCCTTCTACCGCAGGAGAGAAGATGGGAAATTGGTTTATCATCTGCCCTGGAAGACTCCACTTACAACTGTGCAGCACTCCCTCAGCACTGCACTCGGAATGTCAGCCTTCATTATTACACTCAAATCTCTGGAAAGAAACTTAAACCTCCAACTTATAGAATTCTACAGCGCAGAAAGAGACCATTTGGCTTATTGTGTCTGCCCTATTCACATAGCCCCTTGCATTTATCCTAGCTAGTCCCCCTGACACTACAGGTAAATTTAGCATGGCCAATCCACTTAACCCAGCACCTGGAACAAACCCACGCAGACATGGGGAGAATGTGCAAACTCTACACAAACAATGACCGAATCCGGGAATCAAACTGGTGCCTTTGCGCTATTAAGCAGCAGTGCTAACCACTCTGCTATCGTTCCACCCTTTAGATGGGCTGAGGGAGAGGAGTGACAGCACATGGGCTACAGGTCGGGTGCGGAATCATCTTATTTTGACAGTTTCTTTTTAATCCATATGAAAAATTTATGGCAAAGCCTTACTCAACTGTGCAAACGTTGGGCAGAATTCTCCCACCTTGAGATGGAGGACAGCTCTGGTTATATCTTTCCCCCTGACCAGAATAACAAGACCCTACACCAGATTCAGTGTTTGGAACCTCATTGATTCTGCACGGACGAACTTCCCTCTGATTCTCCTGATTAGGCCAGTATCCGACTAGTCTGCCTGCCTCAGCTGACTGGTTTAAAGGTCCATATTCAAATCCCAGTCTAACAATTCCTATGGGTCTCCCAAGCCCAGCTGGCTTCATCAGATTGTGCAGGATGTCAGCAGCCCAGAGGGAAAAGACAAGCAGCTTTAGGAAGAAGTCAGCACTGGCCTTCCGCACCAACACCATCAAGATCTTTACCTGGAGAGTGTGGGCCCATTGGTGTGTCCTCCACCCCAGGGGGGCCTTAAAGAAGTTCACCAATCTCACCTCTCTGGCCTGGGAGTCCATTGCCCAGGAAGTCAATCTGGCACTCACCCACCCATCAAGTGCCATTTCATCACTTACTCTTTCAACAAGACATTCGAATCACCATCATCTCATTGATCACATTGCTCACACTCCATCCCCTGGCCCATCTCAGGATGGTGAAACACACACAGGGGATATATATTTCACCCAACATCTGCTCCATCCCCTCTCATCACATCCCTTACTTTTATCTCCATACATAAGACTGTAAGACATAGGAGCAGAATTAGGCCACTCAGCCCATCGAGTCTGCTCCACCATTCAATCATGTGTAATATTTTCTCATCTCCATTCTCCTGCCTTTTCCTCATAATCCCTAATCCCCTTATTAATCAAAAACCTATCTATCTTTGACACTCAAGAACCTGGCCTCCACAGCCTTCTGCGGCAAAGAGTTCCACAGATTCACCACACTCTGGCTGAAGGAATTCCTCCTCATCTCTGTCCCAAAGAATTGTCTCTTTAGTCTGAGGTTGTGCGTACAGACCAAATTAATGCACAGCTAACACTAATAAGGCCATATTTCCCAGATATCTTTTAAGAACATGTGATTTCAAAGAAGAAATTAAATCAGTTCTTAGGGCTAACGGGATCAAGGAATAGGGGGAAGGAGAGATCAGGATATTGAATTCAATGATCAGCAATGATCAAAATGAATGGCGGAGCAGGTTTGAAGGGCTAAATGGCCTCTCTTACTTTCAGTTCGTAGCTTTCAATTCCTCTTTTTTAGCCTTTACCTGGTTTCCCTTTTAAAGAACTAATGGGCTCTGCTCCAACAACACTTTTTAAGAGTGAATTCCAATTTCTAACCATCTCCATGTAAAGATGTACTTTGCTACCCTTCCCTTTCATTATTGTTCGCAATCGTCTTAAACTGCTGTCCTCTCACAATCCCTCATCAACTTGTGGAAATAACGTACGATTATTTACTAATGTGCAGTTGGAATGGAATGGCGATTAGGTTAGATGGTGTGATGTGTTTGATTCCCCTCCAGACAATGATAGACATGAGGTCTGCCTCCTCACCCTGCTCCTTCAGAGAGAAAGGCAGTGACAAAAAACACCAAGGAAACGGCTTACGATAAAGCATCAGCAGATCAGCCACTGAGTCAGATATCTGTCTTTGAGCAGAACACACATGGGCAAGTTCCAAGATGGCCTTCTAATCTCTCGTGAAAAAGCCCAAAATCAAGTCTGTCTTAATAACTGTAATTCCTCAACTCAGCAAACATTGTCGTGATGTGGGAAATACAAGCTGTGGCTGGTGAATTGATGTTGCAGCCTGCTTTATTACATTTCATTTCTGAAATGGATTGCACACAGCACTCCAAAATGTATAAAAATCAAGGTCTTATATAAGTTTAACATCACCTCCTGAATTCTGTGTTACCTTGCTGCAAAGATTGCCTTTTTGTGCTTTCTAATATTTATTGCACATGGCAGCACAGTGACACAGCGGTTAGCACTGCTACCTCACAGCGCCCCGGGTATCTGGACTTGATACCCTGTTTGGATGACTGTCTGTGCAGAGTCTGCATGTTCTCCCTGTGTCTGCATGGGTTCCCTTTGGGTGCTCCAGTTTCCTCCTACCGTCTGAAAGACGTGCTGGTTAGGTGCATTGGCCATGTTAAATTGTCACTCAATGTACTTGAACTGGTGCTGGAGTGTGGCAACCAGGGGATTTTCACAATAACTTCATTGAAGTGTTAATGTAAGCCTATTTAGGACACTAATAAATAAATAAATATTGGTGAGGGTTAAAAGCAATATTATCTTCCCACATCCTTTATGTGGTTTGGTATGTGACCCCCATGGGGAAGTGAAGAGGGGAAAAGTAAAAATAATGTATCATTACAGAATAGAAAATAATTACATTCCAAGAAGCAGTGCGATGCTGCACTGGAATGTTAACAGGTGAGCAAGATTAAGGGAGGGTTGAATTTTTGAACACAATTTTGCTTTGTAGCTGATGACGAGAAAGACTCTGCCTCTTGCTGTGCGCACCCCTGTCCAACGCTGGCATCTCTACCTCACGGCTACTGGAGTGAAGAGAAGAGGAGAGGGAGAAACAGGCTGGAATCATGTTGCAGCGTCACATATTCCCACAGCAGCTACTGGAAGTACATGGAACTTCCACTAGAAGGTGGGATATTTGGCTATGTGCATCCAGGTTCCAGACAATTAATTACAGACTCGTGGTTAAGGTGGGCAGGAAGTTGGTGATCTTGCCATTACCTCACACATTTAACGATCCAGACACCATATTCAAAGCACATTCAAGCAGATGGGTTCATACCCTGAATGATTCCCAGGAGGTTGGTGTGTGCTGTGTATGGAGAGGGGGAGTGGTATTGTGGATTGGGGCATAGGGGGAAGCCCCAGTAGCTGGTGGAATTTGAATTCAATTAATAAAGACCCAGAATCACAATCCAATCTCAGTAATGGTGTCCAGGAAACTATCATCGATTATTGTAAAAGCCCATTTGGTTTATAATGTCCTTTAAGTAAATCTTCTGTCTTTACCATGTCTGGCCTACATGTGACACAGTAAGTAGTCTCACAATACCAAGTTTAAGTCCAACCAGTTTATTTGATAGTAATCCCACAAGCTTTCGGGAACAGAGTTCCTTCATCAGGTATGTGGAAGGTTCTGATTACAGAAGGGCATATAAAGGTGCACACAGTTTACAGAATACTGATTAGAATGCAAGTCTTTGCAGCTAACCTGCTATTCAAGCCTTAAAGGAGCAGACAATGTGAGTGGAGATAGCATTAGCACAGGTTAAAGAGATGCGTATTGTCTCCAGACAGGACAGTAAGTGAGATTTTACAAGCCCAGGCATGTCATGGGGGTTACAGATAGTGTGACATGAACCCCAGATCCTGGCTGAGGCTGTCCTCATGTGTGCGGAACTTGGCTATCAGTCTCTGCTTAGTGACTCTACGCTGTTGGGTGTCAGGAAGGCTGCCTTGGAAAATGCTTACCCAAAGGTCAGAGACAGAATGCCCGTGATCGCTGAACTGTTTGCCAACAGGGAGGGAACAGTTTACTCCATGTGACTTCAGAACCACAGCAATGTGGTTGACTCAGATGTCTCCTGAAATGGCCTAGCAAGCCACTCGCTACAATATTTGTACCCAGCACAACCTTACGCTACAAAGGGGTTATACTTTGGCAGAAGGAGCATGGAAAACTGAAGAATCTTCTCCAACATGGAGTACACTGAAGGAGAAGGTGGGGACAAAGGCCAGGATGTTATGGAGTCGCAGGTAGAGGCTATTGTGAGGATACAAGACAGCAGCCACACCCATGATAATCTAATCTAATAGGTAGAGTCAGCTGTTGCTACTTATCCTCAACTATTTGGCCTTTGACCATGTGCTGGTTGGTTGTCTGCAGTTCCTTATTTGAAACACAAGTTATATTTCACTCTTGTATACCTTGAGTTGTAACAGCTGAATTAAATTGCACTACTTAAAGCCTTCCCTGCTGGTGCAATTCTTTGGCTGTGCCAAACTGTGCATGTACACAAGACCCCTTGCCCGCATAACAACCTGCAAAACACACCATCCTCACATCACCCCGTGCACCTGTAAGTTGCAGTTAGGTTTTTCCTGTGTTCTCACAAAGCCTGTCGCCCTGGCACGTTGAAAGAAGCGTGATTTCTTCTCTTGGCGAGGATGCAGTTATGTCACCCTCACACCTGTTCCCAGTGGGGTGTAGATATTGCAAAGATCTCACTCAGGCATAACCCGAAACCTGGTTAGAGCAGCATTAGGAGATCATTTAGACCCACAAGTTTTCTCCAACATGCACCATGATTAGGAACATTGTTATTAACTTGTCCCCAGTCATCAAACTCTCTCAGTAACCTCTTGATACCTTTATCGTCCAGGAAACAGTGAAGTCACTTCAAAGTGTGGAGCTGCAGTTTCCTCCCATAGTCCAAAAGACATGCATTGGCCATATTAAGTTCTCCCTCAATGTACCCAAACTGACGCCGGAGTGTGGCGACGAGGGGATTTTCACATAACTTCATTGCAGTGTTAATTGCAATGAGGTTTACAGATCTCAGTCTGAGACAGTGTTAGTATTCCTGTGAGACTGTCGTTTTGGACACCCTATTCAAGTTAAACAGTTTACAGCAGAGTCCAAAACTGCAGAGTCCAAAACTGCAGAGTCCAAAACTTGTTTTGGCCATTCCATCCAAGTTAAACAGCTTTCCTGCAGAGCTCCGAGAGGCCCTGATACTTCAGATAGCTAGCCTCTCAGTTCTTTGCAAGGCTCAGCACGCAGGTCCTTTCTACTCATATATATCTATATCCCGGTCTTTTAATAAAACTTAGTGCACTTTGATTTCAATCTGTTTGTACAAAGTCTACTCTTAACCTTGAACAGCAGATGAGCAGGGCAAACAGTTCTCTATACGAGGTCTCACAAAGGTTCCAGTCAACCGCACACACACACAAATCTCTTTAATCTTACCCTAAGTCCGGCTTATATCGAAGGCCAACTTGTCTGTTTTGTTCACACTTCATACAGCCTTCACCTGCATGTTGGTTCAATGTGAAAATAGAATAAGCACAGCCAGGCCAATTGGACATACATGTTCCATCATTCTCCTGAATTTTTTTATTTATTCATGGGACTTGGATGTCACTGGCTGGCCAGCATTTATTGTCCATCCCTAGTTACCCTTGAGAAGGTAGTGGTGAGCTGCCTTCTTGAATCGCTGCAATCCATTTGCTGTGGGTTGACCCACAATGCTGTTAGGGAAGGAATTCCAGGGTTTTGACCCAACATTTAGGGAAGCCTGTTTGTTATTCTTCAGACCAGGGGTGGCTTGGGGGGAGGGGTAGTGGGAAATTTTTGTTTTTTTCATTCTCGACCTCCAGCCGTTTGTCTTGCCTCTCACATAGCTGCTAAACTCCCCTTGAGAAGTCCTTGCGTCCACCCTATGTCTCTCATCAGGGCAACAGGAGTAGGAGATGCACACTGATGCTACAGCTGAGTCTAAGGCTTTGGAGATATGGGTTCACATCCCACCAGGGTGGCTGAAGGATTTAAATAAATTCACTTCATATTCTGTGAAAAGAAAGAAATAACATGTTTGGTTTGATTGTCATAATAAATAACCCTTTCTAATTAAAACAGGAAAAATGTACTTCTTTTATGGCTGATTGGGGGTGGGGAGAGAGGAGGGGATGCTGACAACTGAGCAGGCCAGACTAGCAAGGGAGAGGACAAAAAAAGTCTTGTTGCCAACAACACAAACCTGCAGAGATTGTGGTCACTGAGCTACATGGCACAGACTCTGTCCGGTCACAAGGTGTGGTGCAGGAAATTACGGTGGAAGAAAAAAGTTACCCAGCAACTCATTGGATAGACAGGAAATTAAAAATAACATTGGGATCATTGACTAGAAAGTAAATGGTAGCATTGTCGGTAAAGCACGGGGCTAGTAATCCCGGAATGCAGATCATAAGTTCTGGGGCGAGAGTTCACATCCTAGGGTGTTTAATTCAGTTCACGGATAAATCCAGAATTAAAAGTTAGTATCAGTAAAAGCCCCCAGGTTCTTTTATTTTCCCGTTGAGGAGGGAAATCTGCTAGCCTTATCCAGCCTGGTGTTCTGGCTGTTTCATAGAATTCCTACAGTACAGAAGACCATTCAGCCCATTAAATCCATATCACTATCTCTTGGAATCCCTATAGTGCAGAAGAATCCCATTCAGCCCATCAAGCCTGCACTAACTACAATCCCAGCCAGACCCTATCCTTGTAACCCCATATATTTACCTTGTTAATCCCCCTTACACTAAGGACCAATTTAGTATGGCCAATCAACTTAACCCACATATCTTTGGGCCAAGGGAGGAAACCAGAGTACCTGGAGAAAACTCACGCAGTCAGCGGAGAATGTGCAGACTCCACACAGACAGTGACCCAAGGCAGAAATCAAACCCGTGTCCCTGGCACTGTGAGGCAACAGTGCTAACCATTGTGTCATTGTGCTGCCCTCAAGTCCTGAAGTGGGATTTGATTCCATAAACTTTTGATTTCGATGTGTGAGTGCTAGCAGCTAACACTGCCAAACAGGTAGGCAGCACAAATCAGCAAAGAGTTATAAATGGATCATACGCTTAGAGAGAAGATTTGAGGAAATGGCCAGATTAAGTGAACAAAAAATATGTATGCAAAACAAACTTCTCACATCAACAGTGCAAACACAGTCTAGGCAGTGACTATGTTTTAAATGATCTGCAGGTCTAATATCACCAGAAAACATCAGAATACTTCAGTCATAAGTGAAGTAATCACTGGATTATAGACATTGACCGGCTGACCACATTGGTAGGGAACATCATTCGTAATTGAACAGGCATTTTGATTGAAGCATTTAAGTAATTGTATCCTATTCATGGATATTTGCTAACCTGAAAGTGCTCGTGAAACCTTATCTTTCTCCCGGCCATCTGGCGAACCAATCTCCGGAGTTAATGGCAATCTGTGGGATGAGACACGCAGCAAAATATCCCTCTCAAATCAGCGGGGACCAAAAAAAAATCAAATCAAATCTTATGAACGATGGCGCTGTCTATATCTATTATTGTCACTGGCAAGACTACTGAGCTCAGTGTTAACCCTCCATCTATTTCATTAGTGTGTATCAGTCTCTGGATTTCTAATTGGAACAAACCCAGGTGCGTGAGATGGGAATGGATTTCATTCCCCGAATGAACATCAAGGATTAGCTAATGCAAAAGAAAGCAACTATTTCCTGTGAAGTCTCTCTTTAAGATGATGTGCCCCTTTATAAGGCAATAAAATCCCAAGTTCAAAGCATTTTCAGAGTCTTTTTTCTCTTGTGTCATTTCTCCCCCCTTTTTTAAGTCTCGATTTAGCAGGAAAAAAGAGAGGAAAAATGAATGGGAATGAAATGGAGAAGGTAGACGTTGAGTCATGAACAGGCAATAGGACAACTGGTCCATATCACTCTGGCATCTTTTCTGTTCTTCTTTCTGGTTTGTTGTTGTTGTTGTATTCACTGCACAGTGCATCAAGCAAATTATAACGTTAAAGTAAAAGTTTATTTATTAATCATGAGTAGGCTTACATTAACACCGCAATGAAGTACAGTGAAAATCCCCTAGTCACCAAACCAGCCTCACATCCATTGACTCTGTTAACATTTCCAGCTGCCTCAGCAAGGTAGCCAGCATAATTAAGGACCCCACGCACCCTGGACATTCTCTCTTCCATCTTCTTCCGGCGGGAAAAAGATACAAAAGTCTGAGTTACGCACCAACCGAATCTAAAAAAAGCTTCTTCCCTGCTGCTGTCAGACTTTTGAATGGACCTACCTTGCATTAAGTTGATCTTTCTCTACACTACATTCTACACTCTCTCATTTCCTTCTCTATGAACAGTATGTTCTGTTTATATAGTGCGCAAGAAACAATACTTTTCATTGCATGTTAATAATGTGAGGATAATAAATCAAATAAAAAAAAAACCTCTGGTGTCTGTTTAGGCACACTGAGACAGGAGTTAGCACAGCCAGCGCACCGTTACTAGTATATCTTTCAGACAGTGGGAGGAAACCGAAGCACTCGGAGAAAACCCATGCAGGTATGAGGAGAATGTGCAGATTCCACACAGACAGTGATCCGAGCCGGGAATCGAACCCAGTCCCTGCTGCTGTGAGGCAGCAGCACTAACCACTGTGCCGCCGGGCTGCCCCCAATTATAGAGTGACGGAACAAATTTTCCCATTCCACCTGCTATGGGAATTGTATCAGGCGGGACACGGATCTTGAAAAGATCTTGGGTGGGATTTTCCAGTTTCGGGGCAAGCGTGTCCAAAAAATCTCACCCATAAAATCACACAAGCACAGAAAAGGCCCTTTGGCCCATCAGGTCTGCAATAATGGTAACTATTGCTGAAGATGTGTTAATCCCGTTTTCCATGTCCCAAATCATAGAATCATAGAATCCCTACAGTGCAGAAGGAGGCTGTTTATCCCATCGGGTCTGCATGACCACAATCCCCTTCAGGCCCTACCCCCATAACCTAGCTAGTCTCCCTGACACAAAGAGACAATTTAGCATAGCCAATTGACCTAACCCATGCATGTTTGGAGTGTGGGAGGAAACCAGAACACCTGGAGGAAGCCCATGAAGACATGGGGAGAAAGTGCAAACTCTACACAGACACTGAGTCAAGCCGGGAATCGAACCTGTTGTCCCTGGCACTGTAAGGCAGCAGTATTAACAATGAATGTTACGATATTTCAAGTGCTCATCCAAATATTTTTAAAATTTTGCAAGGTTTCTGGCCCCCACTACCTTCCCAGCTGCAGATTACACATTCCCACCACTTTCTGAGTGAAAAGATTTTTTTCTCAAATCCCCTCTGAATCTCCTGCTCTTTACCATGTCCCCTTGTGATTGACCTCTCGGCCAAAGGGAACAGTTGTTTCTTATTCACCCCGTCCATATCCCTCCTAATCTCATACACCTGTCCCTCCGCACCCCTCAGCCTTCTCTCCTTCTAATAAAAGCAACCCAAGCCTATCTCGTCTCTCCTAATAACTCAGATTGGTCAATTTGTAAAAGATCAACACTCTGGAGGTTGCTTGCTCTAAGTCCAAAAAAATGACTTGAATATCTGGCAAATTAATCTCAAGGCTTTTTATTCCAGAGGTGGAGAGGGCTTGAAGTTCTGGATTCACACTGCGTAACCTTCTCCTTAATTCAGAGAGCAACAGCTATATTAACAACTACAGCCGAATACAGCACTCTAATAGATCTCACACTCCTGGCCTGGTATGGAACTTGCTGCTTTGTGAAGTACCACTGCTGAGTAATTTGCATTGGCATATCAAAGATCTCTCTTAGAAGTGGAATTAATTGCATGCTCTTTGCTTCTAATTTTGGATTTGCTTCGTGGAAACCACAAAGAGGCTAAGTGTGAAGTATTGACATATAGGCATTCTATACATTACCCAGGGAAAACATAAAATCCTTTAGCAAAAATTTCACACCAAGGTACTTCAGATCAAAAGGAATAAGCGGATCAAAGATAAAAGTTCTCCAAAAAAAAATTGAATGACATTGGCAGACTGGAATAAACAGGCGCCAGCTTTAACCTCCCCATGCCTGGTGTAAACCAGATACCAGGGCAGTCAAAATGCGAGGAATGTTCAGATCTTTCTGTCTTCCTGGAATTTTTTGATTTTGATTCGATTTGATTGATTATTGTCATATGTATTGGGATACAATAAAAAGTACTGTTTCTTGCACGCTACACAAGCAAAGCATACCTTACATAGAGTACATAGGGGAGAAGGAAAGCAGGGGATGCAGAATGTAGTGCTACAGTCATAGCTAGGGTACAGAGAGACATCAACTTAATACGAGATAGGTCCATTCAAAAGTCTGACGACAGAAGCTGTTCTTGAATCGGTTGGTATTTGACCTCAAACTTTTGTATCTTTTTCCTGACGGATGAAAGTGGAAGAGAGAATGCCTGGGCTGCATGAGGTCATTAATTATGCTGGCTGCTTTTCCGAGGCAACAGGAAGTGTAGACAGAGTCAATGGATAGGAAGCTGCGCTATGGACTGGGCTATGTTCACAAGCCTTTGTAGTTCCTGGCTGTCTTGGACAGAGCATGAATCATACCAAGCTGTGATACATCTGGAAAGAAAGCTTTCTATGGAGCATCTGTAAAAGTTGGTGAGAGTCGTAGCGGACATGCCAAATTTCCTTAGCCTCCTGAGAAAGTAAAGGCGTTTAAACATTAACTCGTTTATGAGTAAGTACTCGCCCAGGCTGGCAGGATCCTATTTAAATATGCAGATCAATGTCCAATTTAATAACTAATAAACAGATAAATAATTTAATAAATAATAATAATGAAAATATATAAATAATAATAAATATATTTTAAACAATTTCTGTTCTAATTTGAGAACTGAATGGAGAGGATCTAAATCGAATTTGCTCAGAACTTGGTTTTGATTGTGAATGAGATGACTGATGCCCATAAACGCTGTGGTAAAAAATGTTTATTTTCTGTTTGCCTGGGAGTCAGGAGAGGCAGATGCCATAACAAATGAAGCTTTGGGACTTCTTGACCCTTAACTTCATGTACTCACCCCACCCCTCTCTCGCACCTCCTTCCCTTTCTCCAACTTCCTTTGCCAAATGACACTTGCAGTCTCACCAGTTTTTTTCATTTATATATCAAACTCTATCCAATCAAAGTCTCAGCAAATGAGACACTCCCGATCCAAGTTGAGAAGGCAGGCTTCCCACTTCCCGTGTTGGGTTTGATCTACATGATCCAAGCTGATTGGAGCAGATATTGCACCTTCTCCAAGGCTTGTTTTCATTTTGCATCTTATCCAAAAGGCCAAGATGCCACTTTAAAAAATTGCTTCAAATGAAGCCTTAGTGTAACCTCATGAACAAGTGCAGGATGTCGATATTACACTTGATTTCAGCCAAAAGGCCTCTTACCGATGCCCTTACTGGGGGAGTCCAATCCCTCTGGTCCATGTACATCACCACCTGTCTGTGATCACATGCTCCACGTTGCATCCACATTGAGGTCTGTGAGCCCACATTTTGCACCAGATATGAGCTGTCCGCCATGTTGGGCTAGGCATCAAAGAGATAGTCAACAACCAGGACAGAAAGAGACCTAAAACTCTTTCAACATGGAAATAGGAGGCTGTTGGAATTTTCCTTTATCAAACTGGCTGGCTTTGAATGCAGATAACTTTTATCCGACTGACATTCAAGGAAGCTGAGTGTCCACACGGCCTAAGCAGGGGGTTGTCCCTCGGTGAAAACAAACTGAAAAGAGGGGTCCCACTTAGAATTATACTTTCTAAGTAGAATTAGGAATTGAAAGTAGTTGAAACACTAATGAAAATTTAACATTTCTGTGGATGCTTGCTCAGCACAGCAGACATATAATGGTTTCTTTATCCGTGGTAATACTATTCTGTGACCTCTTACCACCCGCAGACAATGTGCTGAGCTTTGGTTTCAGAGAAGAGAAAAGCTTTGAATGGAAAACAATAACAGGACCACAACCCATTCAGTTTTACATGCTGGTGTTTGAGAATTGCAGTAAGGGGCATATTGAACGCAACAATCAGGATAACGCATTTAATCTGTTGCAAAAAAACGTGTTTCTTCACTGAAGGAAAACATTAATGAAAAAAGGCTAAAGCTTGCACATTCGATGAATCATGATTATCACAAAACATAGATGGTGAGCTGTAGCTGTATCGCTGGATTTATCAGCAGATGAAGATCGGCAGGAATTTCAGTTTTACGATGTAAACTCCAATCAGATGAACCCCCATAAAACTGTCAACCCACATTTAGGATCTACGAGCAGAGGAGAAAGCCATTCGGCCCATCACTTCTGTGCCAGATCCTCAGCAGAGTTGTCCGATTAGTCCCACTCATCCAAAAATTGGGAAATGATACACAGAGACCGGAATTTTACTGGCATGCCTGCCTCGATTCTGGGGGAGGATGAGACTCGGAGAACGACATTCCCCATTGGCCTCGGGTCGGATCGTAGAAACCTCGGTTAGATGTGCCAGTGAAATTCCACCCAAAATATCACAATACCCCTTATAATCCATGGCTAGTGGTGTTGATAATAAGAGTATCAGCACCTTGCAAGACATAGTTCGCTTCCTCTGTATAATGAACACTGAGTACTGTTAGGGAGACATTTGACTGAAGGGGGAATGATATGAGGCTTAACAAGGAATCAACACACATAGTGAGAGAGTTGGGGAGAATACTACTCAGTTTAGGAGCAAACAAGCAGATTAATTGTCTAGAGCACAGTGTTGAGGTGTGGGGCGAGGGTGGGGGAGGTGAGGGGGGAATGGCATAGAGGGGATGTTTGTGTCCAACTCTGCCTGGGTCAAATGTTGGGTGGAAAGAGAGAGAGGGAAATGAGTCCCCATTTTGACCTCTGACCCCATGAGTTTAATGCTGATGCTGAGGTTGGTTGGGAGTGAGATGAAGCAGAAACAGGTGATTTCAATTGACTGAAGTGATTTTAATTTAATAATTTAAAAGTGGTGATTGGGGCTTTAAAAAGCTGAACAACACAAAGGTGAAGGTGGGAGTCGAAGCAAGACAGACTGTCACATAGAGATGCAAGACTTAAAAAAAATTGTGGGACATAAGGGTCACTGTCTGGGGCAGCATTTATTACCCATCCCTAACTGCTCTCCACTTCAGCGGGCAGTTGAGGGTCAACCACATTGTTGTAGATATGGAGTCAGACACAGGGCAAACTAGGTCACAAAGACAAGTTTCCTTCCCTAAAGGACTTTAGTGGAGAAGATGGGTTTTTCCAGTTCAGATTTTTGTTTTGATTATGTTAAAATTTCATCATCTGTTGTGGGGGGATTGGAACTCAGGTCCCAAGAGCATTAGCCTGGGTGTCTGGATTGCTAGCCCAGTGACAAGACTACTAGGCCACTGCCTCCCCTGGAGGTACGTACGGTAACTGACTCTGAATCTGTACACGGTGGAGTTTAGAAGAATGAGGGAGGAGGTGGAGGTGGAGGTGGAGGAGGCCGGGGGGGGGGGAATCTCGATGAAATATATAGAATATTGCAAGGCCTGGATAGAATGGATGAGGAGAAGATGTGTCCGTTCATAGGAGAGACTAGGATCTGAGGCACAGCCTCAGAGTAAAGCAACCACTCTTTAAAACAAGATGAGGAGGAACTTCTCCATCCAGTGGAATTCACTGCCATCAAAAGGCTGTGGAGGCTAGGCTATTGAGTGTATTTAAGACAGAGGTAGACAGGTTCTTGACTGATAAGGGGATCAAAGGTTATGGGGAAAAGTGAAAGAATGGGATTGAGAAATATATCAACCATGATTAAATGGCGGGGCAAACTCGATGGGCTGAATGGCCGAATCCTGCTCCTAAATCTTATGGTCTTAAGTGCAGTTCTGGGGAAAGGAGACTTCCAATGAGTTTGATGAACAATTTGACATTTAAAAGACAGTCGGGTAGGAGGAATGATAAAGCGGAAAGAATAAGAGAGTGAGAAGGTAGGCAGAAAGAAACAGAAATCAGCCTTGCAATTGGAACTGACTGCTTTAATCCTGTTGGTCGCAAGAAATCTGGTTTCGGTGATGCTCGACATTTCTTGATATTTTCCAAGAATTCCGGCTGCGTAAAATCCCAAATCTGCACCATGGCCGAAAAGTGATAAGAAAATGATGTGGAATAAATGTGATGCTTGTACAGATTTTCGTCTCCTTCACTAACATGACACATATCCAGTTAGAGTCAATACTTGTCCTTACAAACAAAGCTTTTCTTGTGTTTCACTGCAGTGATGGAAGAAAGGTGAGCATTTATATTGCACTTGTCACAACTACCAAACATCCCAAAGCTCTTTACAGTCAATGAAGTCATTTGGTCTGAAGTGTGATCGCTGTTGTAAAGCCTACTGCACTCAGCAAATTTTCACAAATAACATAGAACACCACAGCACAAGCAGGCCCTTCGGCCCAGAAGTTGCCCCAATCATATCCATAATTACCAGGCCTATCTATAACCCTCAATCCCATTAAATCCCATGACTTCTCATCCAGAAGTCTCTTAAAAGACTCCAACGAGTTTGCCTCCACCACCACTGACAGCAACCGATTCCATTCACTCACCACCCTCTGAGTGAAAAGCTTACCCCTGACATCTCCTCTGTACCTGCTCCTCAGCACATTAAACCTGTGTCCTCTCATAGCGACCATTTCAGCCCTGGAAAATAGCCTCTGAGAATCCACCCTATCGATATCTATCGACATCTTATAAATCTCTATCAGGTTGCCTCTCATCCTTTTTCTCTCTAGGGAGAAAAGACCAAGTTCTCTAAACCTATCCAAATAACAATCTGTAAATGACTAAGTAATCAGCTATTCTGATGGTGACTGAGGCATCACTGAGGGGGTAACTTTTCTGCTCTTCTTCTAAATGATACTAAATGATCTAAATGGGATCTTTTATATCAGCCCAAGTGAATAGATGTAGCTTCAATTTAATGCATCGTTAGAAAGACAGCAGACCAACAGTGCAATGTTGGCTCAGTGCCACATTGGAGTGTTTAAGCTTATTTATTAGTGTCACAAGTTGGCTTACATTAACCCTGCAATAAAGTTACTGTGAAAATTCCTTTACCGCCACATTCCGGCACCTGTTTGGGTACACAGAGGGAGAATTTAATATGGTCAATGCACCTAACCAGCATGTCTTTCAGACTGTGGGGGGAAACCAGATCACCCAGAGGAAACCCACATACACGTGGGGAGAAAGTGCAGACTCTACACAGACAGTCACCCAAGCCAGGAACCAAACCCAGGTTCCCTGGAGCTGGAGTCAGCTGTGCTAACCGCTGTGCTGCCAATAACATGTTGACCCATGCGTTGCTGCCTAAGTACAGCTGAGATTAATGGTGCTTATCATTACTCGTGTGCAAATTTTCCAACAATTTGCAGTGAAGAAGCGATTCTCCATAAAACATAAATCACTGCAAGTTGCATCACTTCACTAGCTCCTCGAAAACCTTTCACCTTCCAGCAATTTTGCATTTTCCCATCAATGGATCATGGAACTCATCATTTGTTTTAGTATAAAATATAACGTTAAATTGTTTTCCTACCCAGACACGGGGAGAATTCCGTCTGGGTCCAGAGAGTGACCCAAGCCAGGAATCGAAGCCAGGTCCCTGCCGCTGTGAGGCATGATGGGGAGATGCTGGCATCAGATTGAGGTAAGCATGATAAGAAGTTTTACAACACTAGGTCCTGAAAATTCTGAATCCGGAACATTGTGAGTTAAAGGCCACAAAAAGAAGCCTCTACCTGATTGTGCCATGTAACATGCAATTCCGCTGCACAATTATAGAAAAGTTCCACAAAATTGCTATCCTTTTTGGAAAGTTTCCATGTGTTCATTCAAGATCCCAGGCTCAAAGGATGCACTTTTGGAATGTTTGAGGTAGAATATTCGCCCAATAATTATCCTGGAAGTGCAGGTTAAAACACAATCAACATCACTCGAAATTGGGATAATTGGGATTAACTGGACACCACGCGATTTTTTCCTCCACAGCATGCTGTTAGCCAGTGACAGGATCTTTTGGTCCCACTGCTATCAATAGGATTTCCCATTGATCCCAGCACATGCAACGGGAAACCCACAGCACCGCTGTTAGGACCAGAAGATATAGCTGGCATGAAGAGCTGGAAGATTCTACCGCCACATGTATCCAAACAGAAATAAGAGCACAAAATTAGGCTAATCAGATGGAACTATGGAATGATGCCGACAGAAGATTTTCATGCAGCACTTAGAGCTGTATTCTGCAGAGAGTGTGTCATTCTGTGAAGACAGATTGAATCAACTGGACCTTCATCCAATGTAATTTGGTAAAAAAAGTCAATGTTTCTGCAACATACAAGATCCCAGCATGGCAGCTGGTAGGAGTTTAAATTCAATGAATAAACCTGGAATTGAAAGCCAGCTTCAGTAATGGTGACCATGAAACTATCATCGATTGTAAAAACCGATCTCTTCATTAATGTACTTCAGGGAATGAAATGCGCTGTTCTTATCCAGTCTGCCCTACATCTGACTCTAGAGCAATGCGTGTAGACTTTTAACTGCCCATTGAAATGGCCTAACAAACCATTCAGTTCAAGGTCAGTTAAGAAGGGTAATAGGAGTTGTCCCTGCCAGCGATGTTCACATCCCATGTAAGAATAAGGGAAATAATTCTTTGGGGGTTTGGCAGAACAGACATTGTGAAAACGTTTTACCATGGCTGGCAAGATTAGAAACAGGGCCACCTCTCAGAATAAGGGACTAGTTCTTTCAATCATAGGATTGTGAATCTCTGATATTTTCCAACCAGATGATTGAAGATGGTTGATTTATTATTGTCACATGTATTAACATACAGTGAAAAGTATTGTCTCTTGTGTGCTATATAGACAAAATATACTGATCATAGAGAAGGAAACAACAGTACAGAATGTAGTGTTACAGTCATAGGTAGGGCGTAGAGAAGGATCAACTTAATGTGAGGTAGGTCTATTCAAAAGTTTGACAGCAACAGGGAAGAAGCTGTTCTTGAGTCGGTTGGAACGTGACCTCAGAATTTTATATCGTTTTCCTGGTGGAAGAAGGTAGAAGAGAGAATGTTTGGATGCATGGGTCTTTATTGTGCAGACTGCTTTTCTGAGGTGGCGGGAAGTGTAGACAGAGTCAATGTTTGAGAATTTAGTTTGAGCGGTGGACCGGACTTCATTCACAGCCCTTTGTAGTTCCTTGTGATCTTGGGCAGAGCAGGAACCATACCAAACTGTCTTACAACCAAAAAAAATGTTTTCTATGATGCATCTGTAAAAGTTGGTGAGATTCGTAGCGGACATGCCAAATTTCCTTAGTCTTCTGAGAAAGTAAAGATGTTGGTGGGCTTTCTTAACCATAGTGTCAGCACAGGGGGGATCAGGACAGGTTATTAGTAATCTGAACACCTAAAAACTTAAAGCTATCCATTCCTATTGATGTAGACAGGGTATATTATGAGTATATTGAACAATAATGGATAAAAATTTGGGTCCTTAGATAAACAAAGAATGCTGGGATAAGTTGGGAAGTTGAAGTTAAGGTCGATGATTAGCTTATTGAATAGTGGAGCAGTGTTCAAGGGCCGAATGGCATTCTCTTGCTCCTATTTCTTGTGTTTTTCTGAGCTGGGAATTAGCATGGTTAATTTGAGATATTTTTGAGCATACAAAGGCCAAGAAACAAGTGCCGGAATTTAAGGAGAATAGGCTTCCCAGAATGAGAGAAGGGAAATGTTGAGTAAGTTGGTTCATTTTGCTTCTTTTGTTCTCAAGAACTTGCTTCAACTGCCATGATTTCAGTCTGATCCGAGTCTGAGAGTGATGAGGAGACAATGGAAATAAAAGTGTTAAAAATAGAAGATGTCCAAAGAGCAACAGCACGAGTGTGTGCACACATTCTGCACACACTCACGTACACATTGCAAATGCCATTGCAGATGAATCACTTAGCATTTGAAAAAAGAGACAAAATTAATTGGGCAGAATAGCGGACTGATAGAAGATTACCTTGGTGTGCAGTGTTCTGCATTAATTGGCCACCAATGACTGAAAACTCCATATCAAAGGCTTAGACGAATCTACCTATCCACACAAGACAACAAGCTGGTGTGTCACATAACTCCAATGAGGTTTCCTAATGAGGTATCTAATTGTCAAGTCGCGGATAAAGATCTCAGTTATCAGTTTCTTCGAAACATCTCCTTTATTGAATTTAGAAGTTACTCCACATCAAGGAACAGATTAATGGAGATTCATTACACGCTGGCAAAATTAACAGGAGAGGGCAAATGATTAACTCGTTATGCTGCGTAAAGCTAATTTTTGGTGTGTGAATGGAGAGTTGTAACGGGACTGGCTTCAGAAATTTAAAACAGCACAACAGAGGGTTCTATTCACATCTTTGAACTGTAAAAGTAACTAGCCTGTCAGTGCAATGTTTGATGTTCTTGCTGCTACAGGCAGTTTCACTATCCATTTTTCTATTAAGCAGAATCTCCTCAGCCCAGTCTGCAGCAGTGAATTCACAGACACCCATTCCATCAATTCTCATTGTGCTTTTTAACATGAGGGAACGGCAGACAGAATGGGAATCGATGATTGTGAACAGGACCCATTCCCAATCTCCATGATTTCAGGAGGAGTTTGGATTGTAAATTTGAATCACTGGATCTTTAGGATTTTACATTTCCTCGCTATAGAAATACAGAAATTACATTTGCCTGTGGTAGGAAAACCAGTGGACTCATACAATGGTGAATGCTTGTACTTGATAATTACATGTAATAGTGTTAAAGCTGGAGGTCATGTGGTGCACTGGGCGACATTCTGACCTCTGACCCAAAAGCTCCAGGTTCGAGTCCCAGTTCGGGTGGAATTTTCCAAAATGAATGGTGATGTCAGGTTCAGACTGAAAACTGATGTGTTTCTCTTCAGAAGCACAGCCAAGTTTTCTGAGCAGATCTGCTGACAGTCAGTCCAAAGCAAAGTATGGGGGGCACAGTTTGCACTCTGGCAGGGAGGAGCCTGGTAGAGCTTCTGGTAGAGGAACAGCACGGTAGCATGGGGCGGCACGGTAGCACAGTGGTTACACGGCTACTTCACAGCTCCAGGGATCTGTGTTCGATTCCTGGCTTGGTCACTGTTTGTGTGGAGTTTGCACATTCATCTCGTGTCTGCATGGGTTTCTTCCGGGTGCTCCGGTTTCCTCCCGCAGTCCAAAGATGTGCAAGTTAGGTTGATTGGCCATGCTTATAAATTGTGTCTTTAGTGTCTTGAGATGCGTAGGTTAGAGGGATTAGTGAGTAAATATGTAGGGATATGGGGTAGGGCCTGGGTGGGATTGTGTTCGGTGCAGACTTGATGGGCTGAATGGCCTCTTTCTGCACTGTAGGAATTCTATGAGCTGGTAAGACTGCATTCACAGAAATCTTTAAAAAGCACTATGTTTAAAAGGATCTCTGATCTGTGAAAAAAACTCTGTTCCACCACCCCCTTGGCTGTAGAGGTGTCCACCAACCAGGCGATGGCACCCCCTCTCACTACAGAGATATGGAGGGGCACTATCCTCCCTCTCCTCTCCTTGCCCCTCTCCACTTCTCCCCCCTCTGTTATCATTAATGCACAACCCTCTCCCCCACACTGCACATAAGAGGAAAACCCCTCCCTCAATCCCAGTGGAAGACGACTATCTCTGTTGCAGTGCCAACTCAATGCCCACTCAATGTCCTGAGGGGATATTAGGAGGGCTGCCTAAAGGCTGGGTTAAGGATGTAGGATTTTAGGAAGTTCTTAAAGCTGGAGATGGGGGGCGGGTGATGGGGGTGGTGGGGACGATGGGAAAGAATGATACCCAACCAAATTCCTCATTCAAAATTGTTAAACTGCATTTAAATGTTTAAAAAACAATGAACTTTCATAATTTATAATGAAACTTTGGAGCCGTGGTCAAGATCACTTTCCAATGAACAGTCTATAATGGACCATAACTTTTAATAAGCCAATGTTTAACTACCAACATACAACACTTCTATTCATATTTCACTTCTATTCACTTCTATTGATATCAATAACTAAGTTCCCTTATGACACCTTGCAAAAAAATAGGTTTGAGCTTATTGACTGTAAAACAAACACTAATATTTTCGGAAATGTCATAGTGTATTCAACAATATAACAGAGCAAACATTGCACTGACGTCGACATTCATTCCAGCTCTGTAATATAAGGTAAAAAAATATTTAAAATATAATCTTACATTCAAAATTAAACTTAAATTTTGTTAGCCTCTTTTCAATTATTTTCTTAGCTAATACGATCATTCTAAACTGCTTTTCCTTCTGTTTCATCCAATCCATTCCTCTTTGAATGGAAGCTTAAGATGACCTTGCTTCAATTGTCCAAACTGAAGTTTTGATGAAATCGAAACATTGATCTATGACTGGCTAAAACCGAATCTAAAGGCTGTTTTTCAGCCAAATGCATTAGGGACGAAGCAAGATCAATCTTTTATCGAAAGAAAGAACTTGGGTTGTGCCATTCACAATCTCAGAACGTGAACCAGTTAAGTACTTACCGAAGGCAAGATGTGACGTTGGAAACAGGGCAGCAGCTTGCAATGCTCAGTTCCACAAACAGTGATGAGAAATATGACCAGATAATCTGTTTTTGCGGCACGGTGGAATAGTGGTTACCACTGCTGCCTCACAGCTCCAGGGACAGCGTACAATTCCTGCCTCGGGTGACTATCTACCTGGAGTTTGTGCATTCTCCTACTGTATGCGTAAATTCTCTACAACTGCTCCAGTTTCCTCCCACGTATCAAAGATGATACGTGGGATCAAAGATGAGATCAAAGAAGGGTTAAGTTGATTGGCCATGCTAAATTGCCCTTAGTGTCAGGGGGACTAATCAGTAAATGTGTGGAGTTGTGGAGATAGAACCTGGATGGGATTGTGGTGGGTACAGGCTAGATGGGCTGAGTGGCCTCTTTCTTTACTGTAGGAATTCTATGATTTTCATTGATAGTTAAATGTTACCTAAAAATGAGCCACAGGATTTTTAACATTCACTCAAGAAGCAGACACTGCTGTGTGTTTAAAAGCAAGAACAGCATTGTTTGAGATTTGAAAGCCGGTTGATGAGTTAACTCACATTTGGCAGAGATAAATGGCTCCCTTTTCTGCAAGGTGAGGGGGAAGATTTGATTGATTGATTGATTGATTGATTATTGCCACATATGTTAAGATAGTGAAAAGTATTGTTTCTTGTGCGCTATACAGACAAAACATACTGTTCATAGAGAAGGAAAGGAGACAGTGCAGAATGTAGCGTTACAGTCATAGCTAGGGTGCAGAGAAGATCAGCTTAATGCGAGGTAGATCCATTCAGAAGAGAGATAGCTTCTGAGTATAAATGATCTCCAAAATGGTGGAATGGTGGCACAGTGATTAATACTGCTTCCTCTCAAGCGCTAGATCCCGAGTTCAATTCCAGCCTTGGATCACTGTCAGTGTGGAGTTTGCACATTCTCCCCATGTCTGTGTGATTTCTTCTGGGTGCTTTGGCTTTCTCCCACACTGCAACAATGTGCAAGTTATGTGGATTTGTTGCCTCTTAGTGTCCCAGGATGTGTGGTTTAGGGGCATTAGTGCAGTACGAATATGGGATTATGAGGATAGGGCTTGGGTAAGATTCTCTGTCGAAAAATTGGTACAGGCTCAATGGACTGAATGGCCTCCTTCCACACTGAGGGGATTCTAAGTTTATTTCTGACCAATTATTTGATATCAAGGATCATTTTTATCAGTTTTGCTATTTTCCTCAAAATTATTGTTCCCCCGAAATGGAACATTCAGGCCTAGTAGGGACAGCACGGTGGCACAGTGGTTAGCACTACTGCCTCACAGCGCCTGGGACCTGGGTTCAATTCCCGGCTTGAGTCACTGTCTGTGTGGACTTTGCACATTCTCCCCATGTCTGTGTGGGTTTCCTCTGGCTGCTTCAGTTTCCCTCCATGGTATGAAAGACATGCTGGTTATATGCATTGGCTATGCTAAAGTTTTCCCTCGGTGTCCCCGAACAGTCATCGGACTGTGACAACTGGGGGATTTTCACAGTAACTTCATCTCAGTGTTACTGTAAGCTTACTTGTGATACTAACAAATAAACCTTTTATCTTTGATTTTACTGAAGTGGCCATACCGAATTTGGGGTGGGGTGAAGCTCATAGAACAGTGTTCCCCAGCGTTCCTCTGGTGCGGCCGCACTTGGAGTATTGTGTGCAGTTCTGGTCCCCACATTATAAGAAAGATGTGGAGGCATTGGAAAGGGTACAGAGGAGGTTTACCAGGATGTTGCCTGGTATGGAGGGCAGGTCTTATGAGGAGAGGCTGAGGGATTTGAGGTTGTTTTCGTTAGAAAGAAGGCGGCTAAGAGGGGACCTGATCGAAACATATAAGATGATTAGAGGTTTAGATAGGGTGGACAGTGATAGCCTTTTTCCTAGGATGGAGAAAGCTAGCACGAGGGGACATAGCTTTAAATTAAGGGGTGGTAGTTATAGGACGGATGTCAGAGGTAGGTTCTTTACCCAGAGGGTGGTAAGGGTATGGAATGCCCTGCCTGCAGCAGTTGTAGATGCACCAAATTTGGGGGCATTTAAGTGGTCAGTGGATAGTTTATGGATGAAAAGGGAATGGTTTAGGTTAGAGGGTCATTGCTTTTTCTTAATTGGTCGGCGCAATATTGAGGGCTGAAGGGCCTGTTCTGCGCTGTAATGTTCTATGTTCCCCGTTGGCCTCAGGCACGATCTTACGAGCCTCGGGAGGCAATAAAATCAAGAACTCAGTCTGCAGACGCCCCCACCCAAATCATCCTCAGCCAAACAGTCGGAAAGGTGGGCATTATACAGTAAAGAAATCTTTGGTGGCATTGATGTCCACTGACTTTCACATGCCTCCCCAACTGTCTACATTACGAGAATATGGATGCACATTTTGTGTTGCTGTCCAACTGTCCAGAACGTTGGCAATAATAATTTAAATTGATTGTTGATAACTGTTGAGTTCAGACTGGAGACTCTGTCAAGAATGGCAAGTTACGGATTCAATGAAAATTTGCACGTCCACATCTCCTCTCATGAATACCTCATCTGTGTTGGGATTATATAAGCAATCACATCACATCACAAATTTGAATGAAATCTCCACTACATCAGCATATTTATCTCTGTACTTCATGCCAGAAACAGCAATATTATTAAAGATATATTTATTGATGTTCTTTTCCTGACAAGTTCTTTACCAATTCTATTTTCTCATCAGTCATTTGGATGGTGACAGTTTTTGAATTCACCAATGTATTACTGCATACTCCCTTTCTGATAAACTGTCCCATTCTATACCACACATCATTCTCCCACATGCTACTGTAAAATGCAATGGAGCACAGACTTTTCTATCATTCATCTTACTTTAGTTTTAAGCTGTCATTCACTGCATTACTTTTGCTGTAAATGATGGGCTTTGCCATCTTGCCTAATTACCTTCCACCTCATCATAAACTTCAATCTCTCTGGGTCAGAAGTGGTCCATACCAATTGCTAACAATGTGACAGCCTGCAGCACTGATACAACTCTCTCTCTTATTACTGTTATGGCTCCCTTTATGACTTTAGAAATGATTCACTTGGAGACCACTCCCGATCTCAGGAGGCTTTTGTTTCGACACACACGTTCACCAGATGCTTTCTGTCGTATTCCTACTCATGGGTAGGTTTGTGTTGGGTCCACGGGGTAGCAAATTCACAGACATGGGTGTAGGTCACTGACTGTCAGTCGCTGCTTGTGGGAGTTTGCCCTGCACTTTATAGGTGCCACATTTCCTCCATTAGAGCAGCGATCACACTTTGCAAGAGCTTCTGTGACTTTGAGGTGCCTGGTGGTCATGAAGGGCCCCATTTGAATTCAAGTCCATTCTTTTTTTAAATGATTAAAGGAATCGGCAAAAACAGCAACAAGAAAAAACTTGTATATATATATATAATGCCTTTAACATAATAAATACACAATTTCAATGTATTTCACAAGAGCTTTTCATGAAGCAAGAATGGAGACTGCAATGAATTCAATGGGGCCAATGAGGTTGGCTTCTTAGAGTATGAGCTCCCTGATTGAGATAATGATTGACTGCCCAATCAGGCAGTCTGAGGCTGTGAGGAGTGTCAGGTCTACTGACACTTTGGATTCTGACTGTGTATCTGAAGCACTGTTAGGAGTGGCATAGAATTGATAAATAAAAGGAATCTAATGCCAGCATATTGGCCTCTGAGGAATTATTGCAGAGACCAAGATACAGAAGGAGATATGAGTGCGATGACTAAAAGCATTGTCAAAAATATTTCCATAAAGCTTTCTGTAGGAAGTCTGACTGATATCAGATGCTTTACCTGATCCATACAATCACTCATTTACGATAGAATTACTCTGCTCAGCTGCTTAGTTTTGTTTTCTTGCTACTGTTTTTGCTGGTAGGACTTTTTAACAACTGTTTCCATCCTTGAGAAATTGTCTATTAGAATCCACTTATCCAAGCCAGTTTTTTTATTCATTCATGGGATATGGGCATTACTGGCTGGGCCAGCATTTATTACACATCCCTAGTTGGCTGAGGGCAGTTGAGAGTCAACCATATTGTTGTGGATTTGGAATCACATGTAGGCCATACCAGGTAAGGACAGTAGATCTCCTTCCCTTAAGGGCATGAGTGAACCAGGTGGGTTTTCCCGACAATCGAAAATGGTTTCACGGTCATCAGTAGATTCTCAATTCCAGATATTTTTTGCATCTGAAGGTATCTGCCAAGAAACAATAGAGTTTCAGTGAATAGTGATCAACAACGAACATCTTCCAGGTCAGCACTAATAAAATAATCAACAGCACGAGTGATCCTGCCTCTAGGGGCTCGGAAACAAAGCAGGCAGAGAATCACAGCACAGTACAGGACAGGAGGAGGCCATTCAGCCCATCACATCTTCCCTTGTTCTTCTGAATAGCAGTCCTTCTAGTCTCACTCCCTTGGCCTTTCCCCATATTTTTCTTCTTTAAGTATTGATCCACTTCTCCTTTAAAAGTTACCATTGAACTGATTTACACCATCCCATCCGGAAAGTGTGATTCAAGCCCAGTGCCCTTTTTATGAATGGGTTTCACCTCATTTTGCCCCTGGTTCTCCAGCCAGTTAAACCTGAGAACTCTGAGTTGTCTGATATTTTTTAAATCACACAAACATTGGTGGTCCTGCTTTCAGCTAACAAAGCCTTTAGATCCAGAATTTCTTCACTAAATCTCTCAGTGTCCCCGTTCCTCCTTCCTCTTTATAGACTTTCCTTAAAACCTTCATTTTTGAACTGGACTATTTTTGCACTAATATCTCTTTATGGAATTTAGAATCCAATCTTGCTTCATAATTCTCCTACAAAACACATTTGGATATTTTAATTATTTTATAATTACGAGCTGTTTTTGTTGGTCTTGTTTTTATTGACCCACTATCAATTTTAAAAACGTCTGAATTCATATAGCATCCTTCATGACACACCAGTCATCTCAAAGCTTTTTACAGCCATTAAAGTATTTCTTTTTTGAATTAGATTTATTATTGTCACACATATTTGCACACAGCGAAAAGTATTGTTTTTTTGCGCACCATACAGACAAAACATATCGTTCATAGGTAAGGAAACAAGAGAGTGCAGAATGTAGTATTATAGTCATAACTAGGGTGTTGAGAAAGATCAGCTTAATGCAAGATAGGTCTATTCAAAAGTCTGATGGCAGTAGAGAAGAAGCTGTTCTTGAGTCAGTTTGTGCATGACCTCAGACTTATGTATCTTTTCCACAATGGGAGAAAGTGGAAGAGAGAATGTCCGGGGTGTGTGGGATCCTTAATTATACTGACTGCTTTGCTGAGGCAGCGGGAAGTGTAGACAGAGTCAATGGATGGGAGGCTGGTTTGCGTGATGGATTGGGCTACAATCACCATCTTTTGTAGTCTCTTGCGGAGTTGGTCAGAGCAGGAGCAATACTAAACTGTGATACCACTATGAAGAATGCTTTCTATGGTGCATCTGTAAAATTTGGTGCGAGTTGTACCTGACATGCCAAATTTCCTTAGTCTTCTGAGAAAGTAGAGGCACTGGTGGGCTTTCTTAACTACAGTTTTGGAGAAGTGTAATCAATGTTGCATTGGAGGAAATGCACAGCAAGCTCCCACAGACATCAATGTGGTCAATCTAATTACGTGCTGTTGACTGAGGGATAAAAATTGACGAAGGCGGCAGCATTAACTCCCCTGCTCTTCTTCAAAATATTTCCCTGGGATGCTCTACAGCCCCCCCCACCCTCACTTGATAAAGAAACAGACCGTTCCAAAAGCTAGTGGCATTTGCTACAAATAAACCTTTTGAACTTTAACCTATTGTAGTAGACTTCTTACATGTTTAACATCCAACAGAGAGAGCAGCTTGCACCTGAGTTTAAAATTGTATCCAGGTCCAACAACACCCAAGAAGCTCAGCATCATCTGGGGAAGAGCAACCCATCCTACACATTAATATCTACTCTCTCCACTTCCGAAGAACATTGTGTTCCATTCAAAAGATGCACTGCAACAACTTACCAACCAGAACATCTCAACAGCATTTGATGCTTGAGGCGGCATGGTGACACAATAGTTAGCACTGTTGCCTCAGAGGTTTTATTCCCAGCTTGGGTCACGGTCTGTGTGGAGTTTGCACGTCCTTCCCATATCAGCATGGGTTTCCTTTGGGTGCTCAGATTTCCTCCCGCACTCGAAAGATGCGCAGGTTAGGTTAATTGGTCCTGCTAATTTGCCCCTTCGCATTAAGGGGATTGGTAGGGTAAACACGTAGAATGGCGGGGATAGAGTATGACTCTTGATTGTTGTTTGTGCAGGTTTGATGGGCCAAAGGGCCTCTTTCTGCACTGTAGGGATTCTATGGATTCTATCCTATTAAACTGGAAAGACTGCAGGAAAGCTTTACGAAAATGTTACTGGAACTGGAAGGTTTGAAATTAAATGGAAATGTTGGATAGACTGGGACTTTTTTCTCTGGAATGCAGGAGGATGAGAGGTGACCTTATAGAGGTCTATAAAATCACGAGGGCCATAGATAAGATGAATAGCCAAGAGTAAGGGCGTCCGACAATAAAGGGCCCAGATTTAAGATGAGACAGGAAAAATTTTAAAGGAATCTGAGAGGCAACTTTTTCACACAGAGGGTGGTGCTTGTATGGAATAAGCTGCCTGTAAAGATGGTAGAGGTGGGTACAATTACAATATTTAAAAGACATTTGGACAGGTACATGCATGGGAAAAGTTTGGAGGGATATGGGCCAAACACTGTCCACAGGGACTAGTTTTCAATTTAGGAAACCTGGTTGCCATAGATAAGTTGGACCAAAATGTCTGTTTCCGTGCTGTGTATCTCTATGATTCTTTGCCTTTCCAAACCCATAACCATCAAGAAAAGTAAGGGTAGCAGACTCCTGGGAAAACCATTCCCTGCAAGTTTGCCTCTCAGCCACACAACATCCTGATCTGGAAATATATTGCTGTTCCTTCACTGTCGCTGGGTCAAAATCAGTAAGAGGTCTGACAACACACATGTCAGCACAATGTGTGCTATTGCAGACCAGAACACCTCACTTGCCTAAGGAAGGCTACAAAGGCAGAAAGCTTGCAAGTTTACTAACAAATAAATCAGTTAGATTTAAAATTGGTGTTGTTAGACCTCTTATTGAGTTTACCCCAGTCCAACGCCTGCAGCTCTACATCATGGCTGGGTCAAAATCCCAGAATTTCTTTCCTAACGCAATGTGGGGGGTACCTACATTGGCAGCAGTTCAAGAAGGTGGCCCACCATCACCTTCTAAAGCACAATTAAGAATGGGCAATAAATGCCAGTCTAGCTGTGACGCTCATATCCTGTGAATCATTAAAAAAGAGGGAATTGTAGAATATTAAAAAGCTGAAGGTTTGAACATGGCTGTGTGATTAAAATTGGCATGTGCAGAGGCTAAGATTGAGGAAGAGTAGTAATTTGGAGATGTGCAGGGTTGGACAAAATCATGCAATAAATTAGGACTGAAGATTGTTTCGAAAGCACTATTGTTCCTCAACTTCTATTGGGTCAATAAGAAGTAGCACCCAACAAATCAGAAAGTTTCAAGTGCTCCCTCAGCACAATATTTCCTAATGCAATACCAATAAACCTTTCTCCTTTACAGGAAGATTTCATTATCTGAAAGGACCGATGGTGCAGATGAAGTGTTGCTTCAGTTTTTCATCTTCTGCCCTTGCGAGACGCTGGATATCAAATTTCTCTTAGGAACTAAAAGCTCTTTCCAATAAATTTGTTCCACTTAAATTGCTTGTCAGGAATTATTTCCACTGTTATTATTTGCCCAAGCAATGTGCTCAAGAGAGACAAGGTACATTATTCTTCAGAAACCTGCTCTTTAATGCACTAAGCTATAAGACATAGTTCAGCGTCTAAAAGGAAAGTTGGCTTTACTAGATTTGGTGCTTTTCATTTATTCATTTTGGGGATGTGAGTATTGCTGGATAGGCAAACATTTATTTCCCACTCTTAACTGCTCTTTTGAAGGTGGCATGAGCCATTTGTAGAATCACTGCATTCATGTGGTGTAGGTACACCAACAATGCTGTTAGGGAGGGAATCAATGTTTGCTGACCTGAAGATTAAACCCAACAACGAGGGAGAAAAAAGGTTACTGAGGTACGTTGGAACAGAAAAAAATTAACAGACTTTGGATACTCCAGAAATATTTCCTGATGTAGCTGTCTGATTTATATGCAAGGAATTAAGCATATTTGAATAGAAATTGGTGCAGGAATTAGCTATGAATTCTGGAAGACCTTGAAAGTCCCAATGGGTCAGATGAGAGTTATGCTAGAATAATGGGTGATATTTTCCACATGCATGTGTCCAACATCAGTGGATCTCTCGTGGCTGGTCTGCCTCCTCCCCAGCAATGATTCGCGCGGCAGGCAAGAATGGAAATTTTACTCCAAAATATCTTCGGCAGCTAATGTCCAGAATTCAGTTGTTCTTACGTGCAACATGTTCTTTTATAATTATGCCTTTGTGAAAAGTGCATTCAGAGTTGCTAGGCAATGCTAATTGTTAGAAAGTTCATTTAAAGGCCACAGTACAGTCAATGTTTCTTTTAGCCATCTTTTTTTGAGGCACTTTGCTTCCATGAATTTCTGCTGATCATTGTGCTGACAGTTTTGGTTTCGCCACCAGCATCGCCATTTTCCAACAATGGCATTTTCAACAGGAATGCCAGGGTTTATCCAATAGCTCGACGCTCACTTCACCGCAATATGTTCACTTGCGTTAACCGACAGGGTACACAGGCCTTACTTTGGCACAGGTTGCCATGGTCCCCAATCCCAACGGACGCTGGTGCACCAGACATAGAAGAACTGCTTTTGTTTTTACTTTTCAAGGGGTTGTGAGTTTGACCGGTTAGACCAGCATATGTTAACAATCTCGAATTGCTTTTGAGAAGGAGGTGATGAATCACCTTCTCGAACCGCTACAGTCCAAGTGGTATCGATGTAGCCACAGTGCTGCTCAGGTGGTACTCCAGGATTGAGACTCAGCCACAGTGAAGGGTGGTTGATGTAGTTTCATTCCTTTTTTAACTTTTCTGCAGCAGTTTGGAACAACTGAGTGGCTTCCTCAACCATTTCCGAGATGAGTTAGCCATATTGCTGTGGCTCTGGAGTCATACGTAGGCCTGACCAGATAAGGAGGGCAGATTTTCGAAAAGACATTAGTGAACCAGATGGGGTTTTTCAACAATCAGATTTTAATTCCAGATTTACTAATTATTTGAATTTAAATTCCACCAGATGTTGTGGTGGGATTTAAATCTCACATCCCGAAACCATTAACTTAGACCTCAGAATTACAAGTTTAGTATTACCCCATTATACCTTTTTTTTAAAAATTAAGTTTATTTTATTAGGGTTACAAATAGACTTACATTAACGCTGCAACAAAGTTACTCTGAAAATCCCCCGAGTCATGACACTCCAGCGCCTGTTCAGATATACTGAGGGAGAATTTCGCAGTTAGCTAACACATCTTTCATTTGCCTTCAATTTACTCAATACACAGTTTGGCTAAGCACAGAGTTTGATGCTTCCTTGGAAGTTCTCATACAATATCTGTACTTCCAATGGCATTGCATAGGAAATAATAATTAACAGGCAGTATGACAGACTGATCATTCCTGTTAGAGAATAGAATCATAAAAGGTTTTACAGGAGAAATTGGCCTATCAGCTGATCCCGTGTGCTTCAGCTAAAAACCAGCCATCCATCCGAATCTCACTTTCTAGCTCTTGATCTGATGCACATCCAATTACCTTGGAGATGAGTTGAGTGGTTCTGCCTCCAAGACCCTTTCAAGAAGAGAGTTCCAGAACCAGCCCCCACCCCACCCCCACCTTCTCCCACCCCATGTTAAAAAAACATTTCCTCATCTTCTCCGCCACCTTCTTATCAATCACTTTAAATTTATTATCCACCCTCTCCCCTCCCTCCATCATTGACTTATCTGCCCAATAGATGTCCCCCCCCACCCCAGTCCCTTCACAATTTTAAACATTTCAATCAAACCTCCCCTCTGCCTTCTCTGTTCCCTGGAAAATATTCCCAGCTTATCCAATCTCTCCTTATAGAGAGAGATGGCCTAGTGGTATCATCGCTAGACTATTAATCCAGAAACTCAGTTAATGTTCTGGGGACCCGAGTTCAAATCCCACCACTGCAAATGGTAGAATTTGAATTCAATAAAAAAAAGTGGAATGAAGTCTACTGGTGACCATAAAACCATTGTCGAAGAAAACCATTTGGTTCACTAATGTCCTTTAGGGAAGGAAATTTGCAGTCCTTACCTGATCTGGGCTTCATGTGACTCCAGAGCCACAGAAATGCGATTAACTCTTAATGTCCTTAGGCAACGAGGGATGGGCAATAAATGCTGGTCAGCCAGTGATGCCCATGTGCTGTGAATGAATAAAAGTAAATTCCTGTCTTGACAACACCCTCATAAATCTTCTCTGTACCCTCTCTAATACAACTATGTACTTTCTGTAATGAAATGACATTTCAATCGGGTTTTTGATTGTATTCAGTTGGTAGATATTAATCAGAAAATCAATTTATCCATATACACATATTTAAGTATAAGCTGAACATGGGCTTGTTGCTCACATCCAATGAATGTTGATATGTAATGTCTGCCTCTGTAACTTAAAGCTTGTGTTGACAGACTAGGATTCCTTGTCTAGCTGTCTGAATGTTAACAATATGATCAACATGTCATTGGCCACCTTAACACAATCACCTAGCAACAGCAGTCAGAAACTGAATACAGGAATTTGCAGCCTCACTCAAGCGAGGCTGGAAATTCCTACCCGAGGTCGATGGATATTTCCATTATCTGCCCCTTGCCTGCTCCCATTCTGTGGCAGCGGGGCAGTAGAATTTGTTTAACGGAGCCTGGAGGGAGAATGTGAACCCTTCCTTTTCTACCCCTCCTGCTGGGTCATAAAATTGGGCCGGACACGAAACAGCAGCCAATCCCAAACTGCCAATTTCCCACCAATTCCCGTGTCATCAAGGAGCCAGCAGTCCTTGCCGTTCCCCATAAGGAGTTGTTTCAGTTGCAGTCTGACTGGGACTGGTACCAAGTCTCCTTCAACAGCACATTCTAAATCCTACTACCTCACAGGAGAAAGGCTGGAGATGCATAGGAACATCACCACATGGAAATTCCCCTTCAGCCCTCATACCACCCTGACTACAAAATGTGTGGTCATTCCTTCAGTAACACTGGGTCAAAAGCCTGGAATTCCCTCTCTAACCGCATGGTGAGTGCACCTACACCTCAGGGATGGCAGCAGATCAGGAAGGCAGCTCGCCATCGCTTTCACATGGATAATTAGGGATGAGCAACAAATGCTATCCAGGAATGTTCACATCCCATGATCAAATGAAGAAAAATATGGTGAAATCTGTCTCCAACTTTGACCAGATATGCTGCTGTATTGAGTACAGTGCTGTGCAGGTGACATAGAACATAGAACATAGAACATAGAACATTACAGCACAGAACAGGCCCTTCGGCCTTCGATGTTGCACCGACCAATATAAAAAGCAATGCCCTTCCAAACTAAACCATTCCCTTCTCTTCCATATACTTATCAACTAACCTCTTAAACGCCACCAAACTTGGCGCATCTACAACTGCTGCAGGCAGGGCATTCCACTCCCGAACCACCCTTTGGGTAAAGAACCTACCTCTGATATCCGTCCTATAACTATCACCCCTTAATTTAAAGCTGTGTCCCCTAATGCTAGCTTTCTCCATCCTAGGAAAAAGGCTATCACTGTCCACCCTATCTAAACCTCTAATCATCTTATATGTTTTGATTAGGTCCCCTCTTAGCCGCCTCCTTTCTAATGAAAACAACCTAAAATCCCTCAGCCTCTCCTCATAAGACCTGCCCTCCATACCAGGCAACATCCTGGTAAACCTCCTCTGTACCCTCTCCAATGCCTCCACATCTTTCTTATAATGTGGGGACCAGAACTGCACACAATACTCCAAGTGCGGCCGCACTAGAGTTTTGTACAGTTGCAACATGACGTTGCGGCTCCGAAATTCAATCCCCCTACCAATAAAAGCTAAGACTCCATATGCCTTCTTAACAACCTTCTCGACTTGACTGCCTACTTTCAGGGATCTATGCACATATACACCAAGATCCCTCTGTTCATCAAGACTATTAAGAATCCTACCATTAGCCCTATACTCTACACATTTATTATTCCTGCCAAAGTGCATTACCTCACACTTTTCCACATTAAACTCCATTTGCCACCTCTCGGCCCAGCTCTGCAACTTGTCCAAGTCTCTCTGCAAACTATAACACCCCTCTTCACTATCTACCACTCCACCGACTTTAGTGTCATCTGCAAATTTACTAATCCATCCTTCAATACCCTCATCCAGATCATTTATAAAAATTACAAACAGCAGGGGCCCCAAAACAGACCCCTGAGGTACACCACTTGTCACCGAACTCCACGATGAATATCTCCCATCAACCACCACCCTCTGTCTTCTATCTGCTAGCCAATTCCTAACCCAATTAGCTAAATCACTCTCTATCCCATACATCTGCATTTTTTGTAGAAGACGTCCATGGACATGGACATGGACACAACAAGTCATGGAGTCTTGTTGTGAGAGATTACAGCATGAATGTCTTCCATCTCTCCTTAGCCTTCCTCACTTTCAGCCATAGCAACACCTGCCAGTTAGTTAAAGTAATTTCTGAGCCTTTCCTAAGTCTATCAGGATTTCTGTCTTCCTTTTACAATGCATGTTTGATGTCATTTGCACTTCAGTTTATTCCCATTCCTACCATTAGTGTCTCTCTTGTATAGTATGAGGTCTCACAACACCAGGTTAAAGTCCAACAGGTTTATTTGATATCACGAGCATCACCTGATGAAGGAGAAGCGCTGTGAAAGCTGGTGATTCCAAATAAACATGTTGGACTTTAATCTGGTGTTGTGAGATTTCTTACTGTGCCCAATCCAGTCCAACGCCAGCATCTGCACACCATGACTTCTTGTACATGCCAATTCTATTCTCAAAGCTTAACTTAATTGGTGACAATGATAGTGGGAATATTGCATGTCAGCAACATGAAAACAGACAGAATGAACAGTTAGAAGATCTACCCCAACTCTGGGAACAGGAACGAAAGGGCCATTGTTGTGATTTTGCATTCCCAAGATGGAACTCGTCAATGCATATTGAAGGATGAGCCCATTTTTGTAAAATCAACTTTTAAAACGTGGCAGGACGAGAGCTGGAAAGACGGTGACATTGGGGAAAAGCTCACTGTTTAGTGGAACTTCCAGAGAAATTAATTCTCCCCCTTGCTAAGTGGTCAGTGCCTCTTCGAATTCGAACGAACGCAACTCATTTACTGAAGTGGTTTGCTTGGCTCAAGATTTCCGCATACTCCAGATAACAACAATCCAATTTGCAAAATTGTTTGTAACAGAGCCTATTTATTCATCCAGAGATTCAATCTGAACAAACACGACATGAGACACTTAAGAGGAACAATGGTTTACGTAAAAATGAGTTGATTTTTAAATGTGTGCTCTGTCTGAAAATTAACATTTGGCAGCTGATTGGTATCTCCTCCCCCAGTACAATATCTCGATCCAGAATTCTGCTTAATGAGAGTGAATGAGATGTGCTTTGGTGCAATGAAATTGTATTTTTAATTCTCCCATTCATTTCCAATTCCTTTTTTATAGCGTTTCATAATATTTTTTCCCCCTCCTGGTCTCCAAATTACATGACAAGGCGAACAATTAATACTTTTCGGCAATTCCGTTGTTTTCCCACAAGTGCTAACCCAATTAGAGATCTAAAACTGAATCCCTGCCTTCACTGGAGTAATAGAGGCAAGGAATATCAGACAAAGGAATACATACCTTGCCAAAGCCAGTCCACCATTTACAAGGCACAAGTCCAGATTGTGTTAAAGTACCTCCCGCTTGCCTGAATGAGTGCAGCTCCATCAGTATTCAAGAATCTTGACACCATTCAGGACAAAGCAATCCGCTTAACCAGCACTTCATTCATCATCCGAATAATTCAATCCCTCCACCACCGACACACAATGGCAACAGTGTCTACCATCTATAAGATACACTGCAGCAACTTGCTAAGATTCCTTTCAGGCAGCACAGTGGCACAGTAGTTAGCACTGCTGCCTCACAGCGCCAGGGACCCGGGTTCGATTCCTGTCTCGGGTGACTGTTTGTGTGGAGTTTGCATGTATTCCCCATGCCCGTGTGAGTTTCCTCTGGGAGCTCTGGTTTCTTCCTACACTGCAAAATGTGTTAGTTTGATTGATGTTAAAGTGTTCCATACTGTCAGAGGGATTTGCAGAATAAATACATGAAATTGCAGGGATAGGGTCACGTTGGGGTTGTTGTCTTAGCAGACTCGATAGGCCAAGTGATCTTCTTTTGGATGGTGCAGTGATTAGCGCTGCTGCCTCACAGTGTGAGAGATCAGGGTTTGATCCCTGGCTTGGGTCACTGTCTGTGTGGAGTTTGCACATTCTCCTTTTGTCCATATGAGTTTCCTCCGGGTGCTCGGGTTTCCTCCCACAGTCCAAAGATGTGCTGGTTACATGCATTGGCTATGCTAAATTCTCCCTCAGTGTACCTGAACAGGTGTCAAAGGTGATGACTAGGGGATTTTCCCAATAACTTCATTGCAGTATTAATGTCAGCCAACATTGTGACACTAATAAATAAATAAATAAACTTTTATGCTAAAGGGATTCTATGATTGCATCTTCTAAACCTGCAAACCCTTCACTTATAGATGGACAAGGGCAGCAGGTGATTGGGAACACCTCTCCAAATCATGCACAATCCTAATTTGGAATGAGACTGGTGTTTTTTCATTGCCTTTGGGATAAAATCCTGGAATAACTTTTTAACAGCACAGTGGGTGTACCAACAGATCATGATCTATATCAAGCTCACCACTGTTTCTTCAAAGGCAATTAGGGATGGACAATAAGCATTAGTGCAGCCAGTGATGGTCAGATTGCACACATGAAACAAATAAAAGAAATAATTTTACCAACAAATTCATTTTAAAAATCATTAAAGGACCTTACCTGATGTTTCTATTGGACAAGTCAGACCCCAATGTGGACCGTGACTTGTTTAGAGATATGGACGAGCAGAGTCACACAACTGCTAATGAACTTGTAAGAAAAGAATAAAACATTTATTAAACAAGAAAAAAAAACCATAATACCAACGTGACAATCACTACAGATGCCTGGTTTTTCATTGGCTAATTTCTCCAGGTCTGCCCCTTGCAGCTCTGTCTTAGAACATTACAGCACAGAACAGGCCCTTCGGCCTTCGATGTTGCGCCGACCAATATAAAAAGCAATGCCCTTCCAAACTAAACCATTCCCTTCTCTTCCATATACTTATCAACTAACCTCTTAAACGCCACCAAACTTGGCGCATCTACAACTGCTGCAGGCAGGGCATTCCACTCCCGAACCACCCTTTGGGTAAAGAACCTGCCTCTGATATCCGTCCTATAACTATCACAAGTCTTCATCTTGAAGCTATCCTCTGCCCTTTGTTCAACTGCAGTGAACAGTCCCTTGTTCATATTTCAGTTCTTTGTCCTTTGACTTGACTGTTTTCCTGGGATTTTCTCTTTTAGTTTTTGGGACTTGCTTTCTGTCCCTCTGTATCATACTGTCTCTGCGTTACCTGGTTCTAAACTTCAGTCAATTGCTTCTGCTTTTCAGTGTGGGCCTCTGCTTGCTAAGCAACAGTTTAGTTTCTTTTTCTAAAACCCTGTTTGCTTTAAGAGACATTAAACCTGATTATAATGCAAGCAAAATTTAAAGTGAAACAAAATATTACAGACTTGTAGGTACTTTTAATGCTGAAACAAAAACATAACAAATACAAATGGGAGTAGGCCATTTGGCCCTTCGAGCTTTCTTGGCATTCAATAGGATCATGGTTGATCTGACATTCTTCACATCCACTTTCCTGCCTTTTCCCCATCATCCTGATTCCGTTACTAATCAAACATCAATTTATCTCAATTTTAACTATACACAAGGCTGAAATTCTCCCGCTTTGCCCTCTGTGGGAATGATAGTGGGCGAGAATGGAAGATTCAGAGGACTGTGAAGAGGTCCGTTGAGTTTGGGTGGGAATTTCTGGTCTTGGGGCTCACGCAGCGGCAGAATCCCACCCAAGAATTCTGCCCCCACAGCTCTCTGTGACAAGAAGCTCCAAAGATACTCAAGCCTCTGAGAGAAGAAATTCCTCCTCAACTCAGTTTTCAATTTCTTGCAGATAAAGCTAAATATATCTTAAACAAGTTTACCTTGGCACACAAAAAATACAGAAGCACAAATCAAACATATGCCTTATTTCTAATACCCAGAAATACTAAATGTAAATTACTTAAACTATCTCTATTTCTTCACTGTTTATTAACTCCATTGCTTCAAAAATGAACCTTTGTGCTTTGTTATGCTAATTGCCTTATTAAACAGCGTTGACGCTATTAGTGATTTATTTATCTAGACTCCAAGAACCCTCTGTTCTTCTTTTAATTTTGGTACTTGTCTCAGGAGTAAATGACCTGTTTAAAACAGCCATCCATTTGTAATACACTCCAGTCACTGAGAAGGTCAACTCTCTCTTCAACCTCAATGTCATTAATAACCTCATGCACCCCAAAGAATCTTCATGGGTCAGCCTATTTTATTTAAGTTGTTCAACATTGAATAATATATTTTCTCAACAAGGTTCGACTCCAAGTTTCTTTAAGAGTAACTATTTTATTTCATTGCACGTTGCCAGTGGCATAAGCATTTAGAGGGTCTCCCTGTCTTGTTTGGCCCTTTCTTGTTGGTTGTGAAGTATTTTAAAAATAAATATATCACTGAATGAGGGGCTAGAAATTAGTGGATGTCTGCATATCTGACTCGTTGGTGAGGCAGGAATTGGGGGAAGGTGGGGGGACATGGTGGGAGGTGGTGGGAATGTGGCGGGGGAATGGAGATTGTGGAGGGATGGTCTGTGGGCAGTGAGGAGTAATTTTAACTCCAGTCTCCTGGCAGGAAACTGATGGCATTTGTCACGGGCCATCACGACACTTTTCCTGCTGTGTTTAAAACTCAAGTCCCCTTAAGTCACCAGACAAAGTCACAGAGTGGTTTCAAGATGAGTTATGAAAGAATAGAGCTAGAGGATTTTTATTTAAGTCATTCAGACCAGTCAGAATGCAAAATTCAGAAATACCCAAGCAATTATAGCTTCAATTTCGATTAAAGCAATTAGCATATAACAATAAAAGTATGAGTTTATCCAATCATAGTCATTGATTAAAGTTACATCATACATACATAAAGGTATAGCCTCGATGTAAAACTTGTGCATGTTGTATCATCAAACAATGCTAGCTATATCTCTGACCAATGGTATATCAACCTCCTTTTCTATTGCTCCTTGCTCCAATGGGCAAATATAAACCACAGCTGCACATTGTTCAGTTAAATGGTCCTTAATTCTTACCTGGGTCTTCTACAATCAAAATCTATGGTTGTCACGTAGCTTTCCCTGTGTGATTAAGCTTGCAGCTTATGCGATTTTTAAACTTGTCTGATTATTAACATTGGCTGTCCTTTCTGTATCCTGCTCAGCAGCTCAGTAGCACAATAGTTATTACTGCTGCTTTATAGCACATTTGTCCTTTTCCTTAGCACCTCAAATGCTTAGAGGAGAGCAGTTAGATTTTTAATTCCCACTGCTGCCTCGCAGCACCATGGAACTGGGCTCGATTCCTGGCTTAGGTCACTGACTGCGTGCAATTTGCACTTTCTCCCCGTGTCTGCTTGGGTTTCCTCCGCATGCTCTGGTTTCCTCCCACAGTCCAAAAGACGTGCTGGTTAGGCGTATTGGCCAAACTAAATCTTCCCCAGTGTACCCAAATAGATGCCAGAGTGTGGTGATTGTGGGATTTTCACAGTAACTTCATTGCAGTGTTAACGTAAGCCTACCTGTGACACAAATAAATAAACTTTTAAACAGTTTTATTCTCCACTGAAACCAGGACTGGCGTAAGGTGGAGCAGCTTGGATCACCTCCATATCCTAGCAGGTACATTAGATTGAAGCTCTCCCCTTCATGCTTAGTGATGCAGTTTGGCTAAGATCAAGTGTAGTATCGACATGCTGTGCTTGATTCAAGCCGTTAAGTTAGATTTTAGCTTCATTTTAAGCAATTTTTTAAAGTGGCATCTCGGCCTTTTGGCTTAGATGCAAATGAGATCAAGCCTTGGAGGAGGAGCTATATCTACTCCAATCAGCTTGGATCATGTAGATGAAGCCCAAGACAGGAGATGAGAGCCCTGTCTTGTCAGCTTGGGTCGGGAATGTCTCAACTTGTTGGGACTCTGAATTGGATTTGATTTGGTTTGGTTGGATTGAATTGGAACAAAGTTTTAAAAAAAATGACCACATTTATGTTTGGTAGGTGTGATAATGCCTGTCCTGAGTGGATCCCGCTGTAAGGCCACATGAGAAATTGAAACTCTGTTGCTCACATTTGTGACCAAACTCGCACGACCTGGGGGGGCTTCTTTGCCAAATCTGTCATGGCCACACTTACTTTCAGAGGCACAGCTTACTGTGTTAATTATTCATGACTGTGTGATAACATGGAACAGTTGCTTCCAGTGCAGCTAACCCCTCCCGAGCAAATATGGTTGACTTTGCTATTGATAGCATAGACTGAAGAGAAACCTCATTGTGATAAAGCTCATTTAAATCAACAAACTGATCTACATCGCTGTCCTGAGTTTTTACACACACTGAATTCAGTTAATTACCTCACCGGTTGCACCTTAATTGATTTTTTGACAGCATTAGAATGCTCATATAGAAGCTGCCACCACTTTGACCCTATTTGGACCATCTCTATACTGCAGGGTGAGCATTGCTAATTCACTGAGTGACTGTTTTCTCGTCTGCTTTACATAATAGAACCTTAAATCAAATCTGTCAATCATCATGTGCAAAACATTTCCAATAAAGACTGGGAAAGTAAAATTATCTCCCAACCATTTTAGATATATATTTTCAGATCTTTGGAATGTAAACTATCTCATTCTCAATTTACCAAGCAATTATCTGTCTTGATTTTCATGGGATTGACCAATCTATTCAATTTAAAAGGCTAGTTTTTGCTGTCAATATTAAGCTTTGACAGACAGCAATTGTCAGGATTGTGATATATTCACTCTGCACTCATCTTCCAAGCAATAAAAAGGGATGAATGTAAAACACTTCACCTTTCTGGCTAATATAGCCAATTGCGGCATTTCACGGAAGAACTTGTTTATTAGGAAAGTACCCATGCTGCTCTAGTAATCAATCTGATGCTTTAATTCCACAAACCGAGCAGGTTTGAACACAAACAGAAGTGTGGCGGCCGTGTGTACCATCTACAAGATACAGAGCAGCAACTCACCAAGGTTCAATAAGTCAACACTTTCCAAACCCATGCCAACTACCATTCCAAAGGGGCAAGAGCAGCAGAAACATTACCCACTTGAGGTTTCCCCCCTATCCCCAGTATTTCATCATCTGACTTGGAAACACATCGTCATTGCTTCACTGGCAGCACAGTGGGGTGCTACTTCACAAGACCAAGGACCCGGGTTTGCTTCCCGGGTCACTGCCTGTATAGAGTCTGCATGTTCTCTTGTCTGCGTGGGTTTCCTCCAGGTGCTCCAAAGATATGCAGGTTGGATGGATTGGCCATGCTAAATTGCTCTTTGATGTCCCAAGATAGATGGGTTAGGGGGATTAGTGGGGAAAATAAATAGGGTTATGGAGTAAGCCTGAGTATGAATCAATGCAGACTCAATGGGCTGAATGGCCTCCTTCTGCTGATAGTGATTCTATTATATTCTATTCTGCAAGAAAATGGAATTCCTTCCCTAACAGCACTATGGGGTACCTACACTACTGCAGTGATTCAAGAAGGCAGCTTCCCACCACCTTCTCAAGGGTAACAAGAGATGGGCAATAAATGCTGGCCAATCAGCGACACTCAGGTCCAATAACCAATGAAACGCATTGCAGCGACATTGCAATGAAAACATTGAAATCCTCATTGCAAGATGAGTTGCCTCAAAGTCGTTGTCCAAAACCAACAATTTTTTCACATTATAACTCATAATGCTATTCATACATTGTTGGGGAATAAAGTTTTGGAAATTAGTTAGCAAATATTAATAATCTTGGGACACCTTAAACTGACTTTCAGAAACTGAAGTACATTTGATATGCAATCCTTGTTGTAATATAGAAAATGCAGTGATCAGTTTGTGCACAGCAAGCTCCCACTTAAAATATTGCAACGATGACCAGCTGGATCATCTGTCTCTTTTTAGGGATGTTGAACTGAGGGATAAATATTCCTCAGGATACTGGGGAGAATGCCTGCTGCTCTTTTTCAACATAATGCACAGGATCCTTTACAGCCACCTGAGACAGCAAACAGAGCCTCGCTTCAATACCTCAGCTACCTCCAACAGTGCAGCACTCCCTCAGTACTGCACTGGGATGTCAGCATCAACTTGCTTGTGCTTGTGCCATGGAATGGGAGTTGAACTCACAGCCTCCTGTCTCAGATTCAGAAGTGCAGCTTTCGGAGACTCTGCCAGAGAGGCATTACTAGCTATATTTCATCTCCTTCAGTAAATCCTCTGTGCAACATGTAATATTCATGCAATGCCGCCAATTGCTGTGAAAGTCAAGATGACCCTCAATTTTTAATGCATCTAGCTGCTTGCAGGCAAATACTGATGATACCTGTAGTGTTTACAGATGTCTCAAGGAGGTCACGGATGTATCAATTTCAACACCAGCTGATGGGAGACCACAGCACTATTTTGCTGAACCATTGACTTTCAGAGGGCTATAACCAATCTGTACCCAAGAATATGTCCAATTTGATCGCAAAATGCAGCTTTCCTTTACCTGGTCAGATTAGTATGTGGCTGTTCATTTAGGTTCAGACCTGTTTTTCTGCACTTTCGAGCACTCTGAAAAAATGATCCGTGGCTCATAACATACATGTACCAATAATTGTCTGACAGAGAATCAACAACCAATCCATCATATTCAAACAGAGCATCGGAAAGCAGTGCTTCACCAGTCTGACTTAACAAAGAAAAGGCTTGAAATAGACTACAACCCCCATCTCCCTCCTTACCTCCAATTTCCAAAATAACACCTGTCTGTACTGAGGTTCGGGACATCGACTTCAAGGCGCTGTCAACATAGACAACAACATTAAGAATAACCACTTATAAAATCATAAAATCTGTACAGTGCAAAAGAAGGTCATTCAGCCTGCACCCATTCTCCGACAGAGCACCTTACCCAGGCTCTATCTCCATAACCTCACATATTTACCCCATTAATTCCCTTAACAAACTCATCCTGGAACACTAAGGGACAATTTAAGATGCCCCATCTAATCCACACATCTTTGGACTGTGAGAGGAAATCAAAGCATCTGGAGGAGACCCATGCAAACATGGGGTGAATGTGCAAACTTCACACAGACAGTGACCCAAGCCAGGGATTGAACTGTGGTCCCTGGCACTGTGAGGCAGCAGTGCTAACCACAGTGCCACTGATAGAATCTTTCATATGATGAAGCATTCCAGTGTACTTCACAGGAACATTAAGAGGGATATTTTAAGAAGTGTGTTAAGGGGGGGAGGGGAAGTGAGGTAAAGAAGGTTATTGAGAGAATTCCAGAGCTTGGGGCTGGGCATCTGATGGCACAACTACCAATAATAGAGCCATAGAAATGCAGAATGCCACAATTAGGGGTATCTCACAAGTTTCCAGACTTGGAGGAAAATATAGCGATGCGGGGACAAGGGCATGGAGGGCTTTAATACCAAAGAAGTGAATTTTAAAATCATGATGTGGCTCAAGCCATTAGAGATCAGCAAGTACAAGAATGATAGGCGAACAGGACTGGCAGACATGAGTGACAGAGTTTTGGAAAGTGGCAAGTATACAAAGGGTAGAATGTGGGAGAGCAGCCAGGAGGGCATTGGAATAGACAAATCTAGAATAGTGAAGGCATGAGTGAAGATTTCAGCAAATGAACTGAGACAGGGTGAAATGAAACAAGGTTATCATAGTGAAAATCAGTGGTTTTAGTAATGGTGTGAATATGAGGTTGGAGTTTGAAATGTCTCCCCGTATCTCTGTGGGTTTCTTCTGGTTTCTCCCACAGTCTGAAGATGTACGGTTGGCTGGATTGGCCATGCTAAATTGCCCCTTAGTGTCAAGGGGACTAGCTAGGGTAAATGCATGAGGTTATGGGGATAAGACCTGGGAGGGATTGTGGTCAGTTCAGCCTCGATGGGCCAAATGGCCTTCTTTTGCACTGTAGGGATTGTATGATTCTATTCTCTGTGTAACTCATGCTGCTAACGGAGGTGTTGCCTTTTGAATGAAATGTTAATCTAAAACTTTTTCTAGTACCCCACATGGATGTGAATGACTCCATTTTGAAAATGTGCTGGGGATGTTATCCCTGGTGTCCTGGCCAATATTTATTCCTCCATCAACAACACAAAAACAGATTATCTGGACTTTATCACATTAGTGTTTGTGGAAGCTTGCTGTGCACAAATAGACTTGTGTGTTCCTTACAAATGTCAATGTACTTTAAAATTGTTTCGTTGGCTCTAAAATACTGTAGAACATCTTGGTGTCGTGGGCGGCATTGTGCAAGTCTTTCTGTCTTGCCCATTTTACTCTCAGCCCATCAACCCATGGTTCAAAGTAATATTTTTGAATATATTAGCAAAATATGTCACGGCCGATAAAATGATTTAACTTAAAAGCGTAATTTTGTGCTTTTGATTAATTGGATTAGCAATTAGAATTCAGGCTTCAAATTAATGTCTTTATCAATCATTCTATCGATTGATGGAGTTGAAGATTGGAATGGTGCTTTGCAATAATTAGAAAGTCCCCGTCTGTGTATGTGCTCTCTGTAGAATTTCACAAGATGTGTCAGAGTATTCAGTGCCAGTGGAAGTATAGCACTCCTGCTGTGAGCAGTTTCTGACCTTTTTTGTCTCGCTGAATAATTTCGAAACAAGCCTGCAAATGAATAAAAGAACTTTAAATTGTCATAGTTACACCATTGCCAGTTGATGTATTTTTACTTTCAAAGAGAGAGAGAGAGTGCAAAACACAGATCACAACATTTTTTTTTCAGTTGCTGTAAACTGAAAACAAGCTGGAGGGTAGGTGTGTCAAGTTTTTAAAAGTAAAACTCACAATTCAAAATTATTGCAAACTTTTTTTTTAATGACAATGGAACACAGACTGGAGAGGAGTTACTGATACAGAAAAAGAGATACCCATTGAGCCTGCTCAATCATTCCATAAAGTCATGGCTGTTTTTGTGGCTTTGACTCCACTTTCCTGCCTGTTCCCCCACATATAATCATAACTCAGCCTTAAATATATTCAATTATGTTTCTGTGGAAGAGAATTTCAAAATAACAACCCTCTGGGAGAAGAACCTCCTCCTTATCTCTACCTTAAATGGGGCTGTTGAGATAGTCCCATTTTCTGAAACTGTGCCTCCTAATTCTTGATTCCCTAAACAGGGGAAACATGTTCTCAGAGCTTACACTTGCAAGCCCCCACCGATTTTCATTGATGTAATGTATCTCTATGGGAGAGCAGCGTGTCATTACTGGAAAAAAAGTTAGTCATGTGATTCAGTCTCAGTGTTACTTTGACCTGGGAATGAAACACAGCATACACAACTCTGCTGTCGATGTCTTCAAGTTTTCTACTTACACACACACACACACACACACACACACACATATATATTTCTCATGTATCTAGTTTAGACAAATGAATCCATAATGTGTCTTTCCAATCCCTTATGAGTAATTGATACATTTTGTACTATTATAAAACCAGTTTCAATAAGATTGCCTCTCAGTCTTCTAAACTCCAATGAATATGGTCCCAGCTTGGCTAGCTTTATCTCATAAGACATCCCCTCCATCTCAGGAATCACTGACTAAATCATTCTGAAGTGCAAGTATATCCCTCCTTAAGTCAGGAGACCAAAACTATTCACAGTACTCCTGTCCAGTTGCAGCAATTTACAGATGGTGATTTGATTTGATTTGATTTATTATTGTCACATGTATTAGTATATAGCGAAAAGTAGCAGGAAGTATAGATAATGTCAATGGAGGGGAGGCTGCTTTGTGGGATGAACTGGGCTTCTTCATGACCCTTTCGTAGATTCTTGTGGTCTTGGACAGAATCAGAGCCATACCAAGCTGTACACAAAGAAAACACTTTCTCTGGTGTTTCTGCAAAATGTTGGTGAGAGTCATAGCGGGGCCTGTTTGTGCTGTATTGTTCTATGTTCTATGTTCTATGCCAAATTTCCTTAGTCTTCCTGTGCTGTGCTGTTCTTTGTTCTGAGAAAATAGAGGAGTTGATGGACTATAATGCCAGCATGGAGGGATCAGGACAGGTTGTTGGTGATCTGGATATGTAAAACTTGAAGCTCTCAACCATTTCTAATTGTCTCCATTGATGTGGACAGGGGCATATCCTCCATTATGCTTCCTGAAGTTCAAGACTATCTCCTTCATTTTGTTGACATTGAGGGAGAGATTATTGTCACACCAGTTCACCACATTTCTATCTCTTCCCTATATTCTGTCCCATCATTGTTTGAGATCTGACCCACTATTGGAGTGTCATCAACAGATTGGAAAATCGAGTTGGAGGGAAATTTGTCCACAAGTTGGAGGTGTATAAGTACGGGACTGAGAACACAGCCTTGTGGGACACCGGTGTTGAGGATGATTGTGGAGGAGGTGTTGTTGCCTACCCTTGTTGATTGTGGTCTGTGGGTTCGGAAGTTCAGGATCCAGTCACAGGGGGAGGAGCTAAGCCCCTAACCACAGAGATTGGAGCTAAGTTTCATGGGAATAATGTTTTTTATACATAGAAAATTAGAAAAATTATGGCACAGGAAAAGGCCATTTGACCAGTAAATATACTGGTCAGAAAAATAAATCCAGCCCACTCCCATATCCAGCTCCTGGCTCACAGCCTTGTGGGTCCTGTAAGTCAAAGTCTGTATGTGAATGATTTCTAAATGTGATGATGACTCCATCCTTCAGCATCTTTTCAGGCAGCACCTTTGGATGAAAAAAAGAAATTCTCTTCAAGTTCCCTCTGATAAATTGCTTCACATTTATGTCCTCCCATTTCTATATCCCTGCTCAGGGAAGCAGGTTAGAAAAGAGTTGAATGCACCTGTCTCCGATTTGCATGAATTATGACTTATAAAATAGTTAATTGTGCAGCTGCGCTGCTTATATCTAATGTGTACTTTTACCAAATGCAATATTTATTTATAAAAGGCAGAAGCTTGCCATTTTCTCAGCTATTTATATTGCATGTGCCATTAGCTTAAACGTCCGCAGTTAAATGTTATTTAGAATTAAATATTTCATTGCTTCTTCAGCCAGATGTGTTTTTTTTCAGTTCTGTGCTTGTAAGGAGGTCCATCCTTGCGATCATTTCCCAAAGGTGGCAACGTGCCATGATTTACTGCTATGGGTGGTCCTGAGTTGGTTGGAATGGGGATTGAACTGTGTTGTTGGTCTCAAACTGATCCGCACGCTCGCTGACTGCCCACCCATCCTGAAGATGTGATTTATTTGAATATTATTTATGTCAGCATCTTTTATACCAACTACATCTATCAGGTTGTTGTTACAGATCTAAAAACAATCCTTGAAAGAAAAGAATGAAGACTTGAAATTGACAAATTGTCTTCTGATGTTCGAGTTATCCTGCGTTGTGTGGTCCCTTGCAGGGTTTGGCCATGTGATCAATCCGTGACTCCATCACCTACTTCACAGCTTTATTCAGTCAGGATCCAACCGCTGGGGAGTAAAGAGCTACTGAATAAATCTGTTCTGTTGTTGCTCATGTGCAATCTTTCTAATCTTTGATCTTGCACAAGTACTACAAATAGAATCAAAAGAAAACTGGCAACAAGGTGCGGATTTTAATTCTTCAACTAAAAAAGGAGATAAGGGATTGGAAATGGTGTGAAAGTGGGGATAGCGGGATTGCATCCCAATTTTAAAGCCCTATGTTTGCAGGAAATTTAAGTTGACAGTATAAATCAGTACATCAGGTTCAGAGCTAAAATAAAAATCGAAAGCATTCTTTCTGGTTGTATCACAGTTTGGCATGGCTCCTGGTCTGCCCAAGGCCACAGGAAATCACAAAGGGTCATAAACAAAGCCCAATCCAGCACACAAACGAGCTTCCTATCCATTGACCCTGTCTACACTTCCTGCTGCCTCGGAAAGTAGCCAGCATGATCAAGGGCCCCACACGGCCCAGACATTCTCTCTTCCAACTTCTTCCATCAGAAAAAAGATACAAACATAGTGAGCTGGATCTCAAACAATGACAAGACAGAGTACAGGAATGAGATAGAGAATCTGATGAACTGGTGCGGCAACAATAATCTCTCCCTCAATGTCAACAAAACAAAAAAGACTGTCACTGACATCAGGAAGCTTAGAGAAAAACATGCCCTTGTCTACCTCAGCAGGGACCAAGTAGAAAGTGTTGAGACCTTCAAGTTTTTAGGTGTCCAGATCTCCAGAACCTGTCCTGGACCTCCATTGCCCACACAATTGTTAAGAAAGGCCAATGTCTCTACTTTCTCAGAAGACGAAGGAAATTTGGCATGCCGGCTATAATTCGCACCAACTTTTACAGATGCAAAACAGAAAGCATTCTTTCTGGTTGTATCACAGCTTGGTATGGTTCCTGCTTTGCCCAAGACTGCAAGGAACTACAAAAGATCATCAATGTAGCCCAGTCCATCACATAAACTAGCCTCCTATCCTTTGACAGTCTGCATTGACTCTGTCTATACACCAGACCTTTGATCTTCCATCTTCTTCCTTCGGGAAAAAGATGCAAAAGTTCTTGTACCAACCAACTTAAGAACGGGTTCTTCCTTGTTGCTCTCAGATTTTTGAATGGACTTACCTTGCATTAAGTTGATCTTTCTCTACACTCTAGCTATGACTGTAACACTACACTGTGCACTCTCCTGTTTCCTTCTCTATGAATGATATGCTTTGCTTGTATATAGTGCAAGAAACAATACTTTTTATTATATGTTAATACATGTGACAATAATAAATCAAATCAAATAATTGTTACTTGGCACACACAATGCCAAAGAGGATTTCTCATCACATGAGTTGTTAGCTGTTAGTCAATGAGTAGCATTTCAGTCCTGAATTTTGATGTGTGGCTTCCAACCCTTCCCTGGAGAAGAGAACATAAGACTCAAAACTGACACTAATGTAATACCAAGGGTGTGTCACATTGTCAGAAGTGCTGTTTTGGGTGAGACATTAAACTGAGGACCCATCTATTTTCAGATGAAGCTAAAAGATCCCAAAACACTATTTTAAAGAAGAAGAAGGGAGTTATTGCCAATGTCCTGGCCAATATTTAGTCCTCAACCAATGTCTATAATAAAACACAATTCTGGTGGGATCTCACTGTGCACAAATTCGCTTCTTGGTTTTTACATTCTAACAGAGATCATTTTTTTCAGAAACAGTACCCATTGGTTGGAAAGCACTTTGGAACATGCTGAGGTCATATTATTTAATCAAGAGACAGTGGAATGACAATAATGCCATTGAGCTAATGGCCAATAGATGTATTGGAACATGAGCTAATGGCTGATGTATGGCAACATGGGTACAAATCCCACTCTGACATTTGGTGGAATTTGAATTTAACTAATAGAAAATCTAGTATACAAAACAGGAAGAGTAATCATAGAACACCTACATTGCAGAAGGAGGCCATTTGGCCTACCATGTCTGCATGGTGGAACATTCTGCACAGACCAAACGCCACTCTATCCCCTTTTCCTCACCTATTTACCCCATTAGTCCCCCTAACCTACACATCTTTGGACATTAAGAGGCAATTTACCATGGCCTAATTTGTACATTGTTGGAGCACAAGAACATCCAGAACAAGCCTATGCAGACACAAGGAGAATGTGTAAGCTCCACACACACAGTTACCCAAGGCCAGAATTGACCCCAGGTCTCTGGCATTGTGAAATAGCAGTGCCATCCACTGTGTCACCGTGCTATCTGTGGTCACCATGAAACTATAATCCATTGTCATCAGAATCCGTTTGGTTCAATAACATTCCTAAAGGAAGGAAATGTGCTGTTCTTCCCTGGGCCCACATGAGACGCCAGATCCACAACAATGTGGTTGACTCGTAGCTGTCTTTCTGAAATGAAATAACTAACCACTCAGTTCAAGGGTGATTAGGGATGAGAACAAATGCTGTCCTTTCCAGTGATGCCCATATACCAATAAATAAATTATTCCTTCCTTTTATATGTACAAATATTGCATCAGCTATCATTTTATTATTTTGTTTTTCAAAGTAAAACTTCAAAGAAGGTGGTGTGTAAATGAGTACCTCATCTTGTGCCAGTTTGAGCAAGAGCAGAGACAAAGTTTAAAAATAATCAGCTCAAGTTCTCCGATTATAAGATTAAGCTTTGCAGGAATATTCATTATGAGAATTTGCAGCTCAATGTTGATTTAGCTTTGACAGATCCAGTGAGCTGCAGTTGTTAAGCTTATCCAGAAGTAGGAACAGTTACTGCAAATTAGTGCTAGCTCTCCAACCATCAAGATCATCAGAACTTAACAGCCTGTTTCACAATAAACTTTAAATGTTGCTCTGCCTCATCACTTATAATTAACATTACCCCTATCAAACAGGTGGCACGGCAGCACAGTGGTTAACACTGCTGCCTCACAGTACCAGGGACCCCGGTTCAATTCCAGCCTTGGGTCACTATTTGTGTGAAGTCTTCACATTCTCCCCATGTCTGCATGGGTTTCCTCCAGGTGCTCTGGTTTCGTCCCACACTCCAAAGATGTGCAGGTTATGTGGATTGGCCATGTTAAATTGCCTCAAAGTGTCTAAAGATATTTTGGTTAGGTAGATTAGTCAGGGTAAATTGCCTCCTAGTATCCAAAAATGTGCTGGATACGTGGATTAACCATGCTAAATTGTCCTTTACAGTCCAAAGATATGCTGGTTAGGTGGATTAGCCATGGTAAATTGCCCCTTCGTGTCCAAAGATATGCATGGAGGTGGATTAGCCATGCTAAATTGCCCCTTAGTGTCCAAAGATGTGCGTGTTAGGTGGATTAGCTGTGTTAAGTTGCTCCCCACTGTCCAAAGATGTCCTGGTTAGGTGGATTAGCCATGCTAAATTGCCCTTTAGTTTCAAAAGATGTGCAATGTTAGGTGGATTAGCCATGCTAAATTGCCCCTTGGAATCCAAATATGTGTGAGTTAGTTGGATTAACCATATACTCTTGGTAAAATGCGTGGGGTTAGCAGGATTGGATCTTCCTCGCCTAACTGAAAACACAGTAATCAAACAATTCACAAGCAGTAGTATGGTACTCAACAACATTTGAATCTTTACAAGTTAAAGTTCAGATCTTTCAGTGGAACTCTTCTGATCTCACAAGTTCATCATCAACCACATTACCACAATCTGTATCAGCATTGCAGGTTACATTACAACAGTTAGTTGACTATCTGAAAATCCTTTACCCACATTTTCTAGTAACTCAAATTCAAATCATCTTGTTCTGCACACCAGGTAGTTTCTCATTGGAAAATATTCAACTTGGTTATGATTGGATGCAAATTTTTAAATGGTGATCAATACAGGATGGAAGACTGGTTTTAATTAACTGGGACTTAATATAAACTATTTTTCACATCAGAGACTTTTTCTTCACAGAAATTGAGTGAAGCACATTAAAGTACAGATCACGTTGTAGTCAATGAGGTGTGCAAACACACGTCCATACAGCAGGTATCAATGAACGAAGCGTGGAGTTGTCTGTCTTATCTTGTGTATAAAATGGCTGATATACCTTATCTCATCTAAACAGTAAACTAATCTACAATTCAACTTTGAGACTATAGAATGTTTCCAGTTGTTTAACAAAACATGAATAGATGCCTCAGATAGTTAGCAATGCACTGGACAAAACTGTGATTTTGTCTTGCTGCCTTCCTACCTTAAAATATGTTGACAAATCATCTGCATTTTACTGACAGCACAGTGGCACAGTGGTTAGCACTATTATCTCACAGCACCACGGACCCAGATTCAACCCCCCTGGCTTGGATCCCTCTCTGTGCAGAGTCTCCATATCTGAGTGGACTTCCTCCAAGTGCTCTGGTTTCCTCCCACAATCAAAAGCTATGCTGGATAGGTGCATTGGCCATGCTAAATTGTCCCTCTTTGTCCTGACCAGGTGCCGAAATGTGATGACTAAGGGATTTTTGCACATTAACTTTAGTGCAGTGTTAGTGGTAGCTTACTTGTGACGCTAACAACAACTTTAAACTTTAAGTGTTGAGTACAGGAATTAATTTGAAGATTAGTTGACTTGGCTAACACAAAAGAAGTATAAGGAAGATTTCAGGTGGCTGGAATTCACCTCACAAGGGAGAAATTTTTAAACCACAAAGGTTATGCCTATCACACACATCATAGAAATATCGACCCTGAATTTGAGAGGTACAAGGTGATGGATCACATCTCAGGAATCTCACTCCTGACCTATCCAGTACCATTTTCTTCAGGATTTTCACCAGAATATACCAGTGCTTTTGTCTAATTAAAAATGAAGAGAAGATACCCAATTGCTGTTGGATCCTGAGTGGCAGGGTCATTTGAGACCTTAGGGGAGTGGTCATCATTCTGCTCTTTTGTGAGTTGTCCCAGGGTCAGGTAGTGGTCCTATATCCAGGGCTATGAATTCTGCCTTTGGAAATTTGTTGGTTCCATTTTTGGCCAATGGAACAAGAGGTAGAATCTCAAGGGGCAATCAATACAAATAGATGAAAAATTCATCAGGAAGTGGATTTCTTGTAATTCCTTTAAACATATTTTAAGCGCCTTTTTCCAGAGTTTTATTGCTCAAAGTAAAGAAGACAGTCTGTTAGAGTCATCAAGAAATCCCAGGATGTCTTTCATGATAGAGTAGAAAAAAATAAAGAAATAAAGGCAAAGATCCAATTAGACCCAAAGGTCACCCCCAAAGGCTTTTCAGGATGAGACCTATGCCCTATGCCTTGTTTGAAAAAGCGAAGACAGAGGTGGGAAAACTAGAGGAACTGGGTATCATGCAACTAGTCCAATTAGCAGAATGGGCAACACCTATAGTACCTGTGATAAAGCCAGATAAAACTGATTGCATCTTTGGGCACTATAAACTGTGAACCAAGCTGTCAAGCCAGACTAGTACCCCATTCCAAAGATAGGAGATTTATATGCAAAGCTGCCTGGAAGACAGTCATTGATAATAGATATGAGCCATGCATGTCAACAGTTGGATGAGATGATACATTCTGAGATTACATCCCCATTAACATCCATAAACTGTATCAGCGAACACCCCTTCCCTTTCATTGTTTCATTAGCTTGTGCCATGTTTCAAAGAACAATGAACTGTTTGCTACGAGGCTTGCCATGTGTCGTGATTTATTTGAATAATGTGTTGATAATGAATTAAACAGAAGAAAAACAAGAAATGCGGGAGAATGTAGATTTGCAGCAGGTGGGTTTAAACAAGAACTCAGAAGGTTGAGTTTCGGGAAGATCCTGCTGGGGGATCACTGGGCCTGTTTCCTCTTACCCTACCCGCAGCCCCATTCTTTACACTAATAGCCTCGTCCCCATTCTACTGATATCTCTCCATTCTACTGATGGCCAAGCCCCCAACATGGCGAAGAGGTGAATCTAATGGCACAATGAAATGGTCTCTATTGGGCCTTTCATGATAGCAATAGGCTGCTCATTCCCTTGAAGTTCTCACCTCCTCACTTTTGGTCCTGTTATTGGTGAACTGCTTCAGTGATGGGATGGCAGACTGACTCGACTTGGCTCCCTGGTAACTTTACCTCTCCCTGACTCTCTGCCTGCTCCCTGGCAATGGGTAAAATCCTGGACAGGGTATCAGACAGCACAGTAGCACCCTGGTTAGAACTACTGCCTCAAAGCACCAAGGACCCCAATTTGGATTTCAAACCTGATGACTGTCTGTGTGTAGTTTGCACATTCTCCTTGTGTCCGTGTGGGTTTCCTCCAGATGTTTCGATTTTGTCCCACTCACTGAAGATGTACAGGTTAGGTAGGTTGGCCATGCTAAATTGCCCCATCATGTCTACAGTTATGTAGGTTGGTGGAGGGGGATTAGCGGAGTAAAAACATAGGATTATGAGGTAAATCTGTGTATGAGTTGCTGCACACTTGATGGGTTGATTAGCCTCTCTTTCTGCACTGTTTGGATTCTATGATCTGAATGTACAAGTCGCTCCCACACAAACTTTGGATAAAGTTTAACTTTATTAAACTGTACGAAAGATTATGTTTAACAGAAGGCACCAGGAACAGAATAGAAGTTAGCCACCTGACAGAAAAAAATTATTTCTTAATTTTATTTGCATCAAAATTAGGCTTACATTAGCACTGCAATGAAGTTACTGTGAAAATAGATACTTCATTAAATTGCAAGCTGAAATACAGCTTCTGTGATTGGCAGAAACATAACTTTTGACAATATAAAGTTTATTTATTTATTAGAGCCAGGTAGGTTTACATTAACACTGCAATGAAGTTACTGTGAGAATCCCCTAATTACCACACTCCAGTGCCTGTTTGGAGACACTGAGGGAGAATTTAGCATGGCTAATGCACCTAACCAGCATGTCTTTGGACTGTATGGGGAGAACTGGAGCATGCAGACATGGGGAGAATGTGCAAATACCATACAGACAGTGATCCAAGCCAGGAATTAAATCCGGGTTCCTGGCACTGTGAGGCAGACATCAGAGCAGAATTAGGCCACTCAGCCCATTGAATCTGGTCTGCCTTTTAATCATGGGTTGATATTTTTCTCATCCCCATTCTCCTACCTTTTCTCCATAACCCCTGATCCCCTTATTAATCAAGAAACTATCTATCTCTGTCTTAAAAGACACTCAATGACCTGGCCCCAAAGCCTTCTGCGGCAAAGAGTTCCACAGATTCACCACTCTCTAGTTGAAGAAACTTCTTTGGATTTCTGTTTCAAAGGATTGTCCCTTTAGTCTGATGTTGTGCCCTCTGGTCCAAGTTTTTCTTACTAATGGAAACATCCTCTCTGGCAGAGCTAAGCACTGTGCCATGGTGCCAATATTTAAGCATAAAACTCTCTTTTTAAAATTGTCAACTTCAATCACTGTCAGCGGTATCTGCAGTTTTTTATTAAAGCTTTGTTGTAATGAGGGAAGGAATGAACTATTGGCTAAATATAAAAATCATATTGCACGAAATTACCGTTCGGAACATTTACACCAGTGAAGCGGACGATCCTTGTTTCTCCTCTGAGCATTTCGAGCTGTCACAATAAATGATTTTGGACACAAAGTAATGTGTGCATTTTCTCCGTGCTTATGCTGTCTGGGGCACCAGCCAGATATTGGTGATCTCCCCACGGTGGGACAAAATAATATCACTCTAATCTGTTACAAGTTTCAGCAGTGTCAAACTGCTGAAAAATAAAACTACTGACGACATTTCTGAAAGGCTTCTTGTGGGCGATTATAGAGAATTTTCTGAAAACAAAGCATCGCCGGTTTCACAATCGGTCTGTTTTGCGAGTTCTTTCCTGTGTGACATTCTGATAAATCTGTCTTATCTTTTGCCTCATACAGCTTTATCTGGGAAAAAAAAAATCCTTCAAGCATTAGAATTAGATTAAGTGTATTTTTCTGCTCAAATTCTTGTTGGATTCAGTTCATTCTCCTTTATCCCAGCGGAAAGCAAAGCATCCCTCGAGATTTCAGCAGAATCGAGTATTTTGTAAGCACGACTGGAAGAGAAATATTACAGCAGCAGTCTGTGCATTCAAATATTACTGCACGTGTTAACACGAATTCAGATGAGCTCAGAAATCAATTTAATTTCCTTTCTGAAGAATATAATGAGACGGGGTGCAACTCAGCCAGATGTTTGGAAATTAATTAATCGTGACCAACGCAGTCATTTAGTTCCCTGATTTGTTGTTGCAACCAGCCCGGCAAACCAGAAATAGAGGCACCAGTAATTAGGATAGCCAGTTTATCTAAATGCGCCTCTCCACCTGTGCGTGACTCAGCTGCGAACAAGGGGATGTTACATTTCAGCCAACTCTTGAATGTTCCTCTCGCATTTCTATAATTGCAGCTAATTTACAAATTCCTCTCTAAAGCATATTTTAAAAAAGAAAGATTAACCCATTGCTGTTTTGAAGACAGGGCCTCTTCTGCATGGTATTGGCGGCACGGTGTAACAGTGATTAGCACCGCTGCTTCTGGGTTCGAATCCCAGCCCTGGGTCACTGCCCGCATGGAGTTTGCACATTCTCCCCATGTCTGCATGGGTTTCCCCCAGGTGTTCCAGTCTCCTCTCACAGTCCAAAAGAAGCGCTAGTTGTGTGCGCATTTGCCATGCTAAATTCTCCCTCAGTGTACCCGAACAGGTGTGGAATGTAGCGACTAGGGGATTTTCCTGGTAACTTCATTGCAGTGTGAATGAATGCTTACCTGTGACTCTAATGAATAAATTTTAAACTTTAACTTTATCATTCTATGACATGTGAACTGTGCACATTACATTCGATTACAAGCACACCTTAGTGTTACAAGTCATTAAGTATTCAAAGGGTTTGTTTAAAATTTTTAGCCTGTGTGTAGAACAGGGAGGGTACGTGAGGGAAAACTAAACTCTTGATGACGTGACCCTTTTGTGATCTTTCCCGGATACTTACTGTTTGCTCCCACTTATTTTATAACAGTGACGACAATTCTAAAGTGCTTCATTGTGAAGGGCCTCATACAAATGCAATTCATGTGTGGGTAAAGCAGTCTTCTTGTGGGTAAGGGCATGTGTGTAATCATCCTCTGCAGCCTACATTCTGATATACTCATTGATCAAGGATGTTTCTGCGCTGTAGCCCATTCATAAATTCACCTCCACCACCATTTATTGTAGCAATCATTTGATACATGTGGCAGTACAGCTGTGCAAAGCCCTCAGCAAAAACCAAACAAGAAATTGTCAGAAGTCAATGCTGAATCTTAATTGATTGCAAAGTGAAATTTCAATGCACGAATGAGAACAATTTGAAGTTGTTTGGGTGAGAATGTATATGTCTATAGTGCCGCTTCAGGTCACACATACAGTTATAGTGCACGCTGACCATGAAATCTACAATCACCTGAAAAATACTTCTTGACGACCCTTCAGCTGGCTGAGTAATCGCAGTGCCGATGGATGCCATTTGCTTTATTCACTAATCTCGCTCCAGACTAAGGCTATCAATCTAAATCCTATTTTACTGCTCCTCCCCTGTATCTTTTGTCATTCACTACAAGTGTCAGCAAGCATTACCCAGAGATTAATCAATACATATTGAGTAAAATTCTATACTAAAAGCTGAACTGATTCACTTAAATGAACTGTGCAAGTGTAAAATCCAGACTCACCCTCGACAACAAACACTGGGTAAATTATCACATTAAAATATTGGTTAAATATTACAGCAAGCAGCGGTACCCAGGAGAGATCTCAAAAGGGTCACATGATCAAGAGTTCTGCTTTCTCTCAAGTGCTCTTCCTGCCCTATGCAGAGGTTATAGCTTCTAAATAAACTTTTTGGATACTTATTGACTTATAACTCACTCAGATGTCGAATATAATGTGTGCAGTTCACATGTCGTAGAATCAGACAGTGAAGAAGAATTCCCTCTGTCCATTGATGATCTTACGATTGTTCTCCTGGGGGATCTTGCTCCCTGCTGTCAACACACCTGTGATGTACCCATGCCCCATTTGGACCTCTACCCCCACCCCAGTGGCTGGGTATATATTCACCTTTCGACATGACCACATGAGTGTCTGTAATCCATCAATGCAAACCAGGGTTTGGACTCTTCCAGAGTTCCTCACTGTCACGAGGACTGTGTCCCCTCCCAAACCATACTTCCCAATTTCTGAGTTCCTCTTATGTCATACTAACTACTCCCTTCCCCACCAACACCTGCTCCCTCCTATTTAGGAATCTGTGCGCATCCTCTTTGAGTCAAAAAAGTGGTAGCTCCCTGACATCAGGTTTGTCAATGTTTCTTGTATCCTTGTTGGACTCCAGCCTCCCACCCCTTTGTCTGTCCTCTGCCTTCCATTGTCTCTCATCCTCCTCTATCTCCTTGCCCCTTCGCCTTCTATCTTGCCCTCTTTTCCCTCTCATGTTCTTGTACAGGCCCCCCTTCCTTCTCCCATCCCCCCACCCCCATGTTCACCGTTCCTCCCTTTACAGCCCTTGCAGAGAGTTGCTTTCAACATTGTTCCTCTGGTGCTCATGAACCCACCCTTCCCTCATATCCCGTCTCCAGTTGCAATGGAAGTGGAGTTGTGCCTAAGTACCACAGGACACTGGTGTCCTTGTTGACAATGGTGTTGGTGACCAGGGCAGAAGAATCCTGCACTCCCCAACCCCATCTGCAATACTGGCCAATATCTGAAAGCTGAGGTCATAAAGTCATAGTAGTTAAAAACTAGATGGCATGAACAAGTTGGGCCAAAGTGCCTGTTTCCATGCTGTAGACTTCTAAGCTGGTCTCAGTTGTCCACATTTGGCCCATATACCTCATTACCCGTCTTATCTGTGTAACTATCTAAATGCTTTTTAAAATAGAAAATTTTGCCCGCCTCTAACACTGCAGCTCATTCTAGACACTCGCTAACCTCTTTGTGAAAAAATCACCCCTCTGGACTTATTTGTATCTCTTCCCTCTCACCATAAACCTATGCTCTCTCGTTTTACACTCACCTAGTTTTGGGAAAAGATGTTGACTATCTAGCTGACCTATGCCTCTCATTATTTATATAGACCTCTATAAGATTACCTCTCAGCCTTCCCCCTTCAAAGGAAAAAAGTCCCAGTCTATCCAACTTCTGCACATGTATCATTGCACAGTGGTAAAGTAAAAGTAAAGTTTACTTATTAGTCACAACTAGGCTTACATTCACATTGTAATGAAGTTACTGTAAAAATTGCCTAGTTGCCACACTCTGGTGCCTGTTTGGGTACGCTGAGGAAGAATTTAACATGGGCAATACAGCTAACCTGCACAACTTTGGACTCTGGGAGGAATGATGTGGAGATGCCGGCATTGGACTGGGTTAAGCACAGTAAGAAGTCTGACAATACCAGGTTAAAGTCCAACAAGTTTATTTGGTAGCACAAGCACAAGCTTGTTCCAAAAACTAGTGACTTGTGCTACCAAATAAACCTGTTGGACTTTAACCTGGTGTTGTGAGACTTCTTAATGTGGGAGGAAACCAAAGCACCTAGAAGAAACCCACACAGGCATGAGGAGAATGTGCAAATTCCACATATGACCCAAGCTGGGAATTGAACCTGGGTCCCTGGCCCTGTGAGGCAGCAGTGCTAACCACTGTGCCATCTTTGTGTCCTTGTGGAAAACACGGACAAAGTGCAGGAGCAGACCAAGCTGACAGCCCCAGCAGATTGGCATTCATTGCAACGTGAGCGATTTGGTGCTGTGATAGTTCGAAAATGTATGTTGCAAAGTCGGAAGTGAATGGAGGTCTGACTTATGCAGTTTCAAGTGGGTTTGAGGCTCGAGTAATTTTCTGCTGATACAGCATTAAGATCTGAAGGTGTGAGGGGATTCCAGCAAGCAACTTTATAATGAGCATTCTGGAGATTTAAGTAAATGTAAATTGTGATTAGGCCGCTAACCTGCCATCGGATAATTAAAAACTCTTTTTCCAGCGCCTGATTACCGACATTTAGCCTGCTGCGAGATTCACCGTTCTCGCCCTGCTCAGGCATGATGAAAAATTCCACACAATAACTGGGAACTTTTGAAAAGTTACTGGTCTCTGCAGAGATCATAATCAATTGGAAGCAAAATGTCTTTGTATTGAATTCTGAACTGTTCCTAGTGTACCGTTAAGTTAGACTGTTTGTGTTATAGCTTTTGTTCTGTGAACATTCACTCATGGCCCATTGTATATCCTGACTTTGCTCTAACCATAGCTTAAATACTTTATCACTTACTTTCTGGTTTAGCCTTCCTCTGCAATTCATAACCTCTAGACAATCAACTAACTTTGGGACTTGAATCTTTTTCTTTGCAAAGGCGCATATTCCTGTGACCCCTGTCTTGTTAAGCTCAGCAGGCTCTCTGTATAAATCAATTGCCAAGTCCTCTCAAATCCATCCATAGCTTTGTTCCGCCCTATCTGACTGATCTGCTCTAGTTCCATCTACTGTTCCTCTGACATTTTCTTTTACCCCCACAGTTTCTCTGCTCCACCTTAGAGGCTCGTCTTTCAAGTCTCTCATTTCTCGTTTCCCTGATATTTCTCCAAAAGCACTTTGCCCTGTTCTTCCTGTTTGGTTTCATAGACCTCCTACAAATGCATCCCTTTCATCCTGCCTTTGATATTTTCCCCTCCTAATCTTCATCCACTTGCTACTGCACAGCCAACTGCTCCCCTTTGGAAACATCCTGAGATATTTCTGTTCCACAAGGAGAGATTTATACATCCAACGAGTTTGGAGCTAATGAAGCTGCTGGAACCTTTTGTACCAGATGTTCCATGACATCAAAGACTCTCGACTAAGGATGGAACTGACAAATGTTTCCAATGGAATAGGAAGACAAATGTCTATTGACAGCACTAACGTCAAGAATTGGATGATTATGATGTGGATTTGAGTGATCCAAATGAGTGCCAGCTCGCATCTATGGCCTCCAGTCAGTCTGAAGCGGGTATTATAGAAGATTCCACTGAAGAATCTTTCATTAGTGTATCGGTGATGCTGAAGTGTTGGAATGTTTTCTCTTAAACAATCTGGCTTCAGGAACAAAGCAATGTAAAAATTTGCCCCATCTCCTCCAGTAACAATCATAAATGGAAACTGAACACAAACAAAATATCAGCAGCCAGCGAGAAAAAAAAATGCTGCATTTTAAAACAGAAAATGTTGCAAGTGAAAAGTCATTTCACATGATATTAATTCTTCAAAATGAAACAGAATCTCCAACTGTTCTAATATGCTGGATTGTTCTTTTATATGTATCCCAGGAAGGTATTTGCAATACCTCACTTCTGTTTAACTCTCACCTTCTCTGTTTCCTCAACATCCTTATTAAATATAAGGGTTTCTCTGGATATGTCAAAACCTGTCAGTTTCCCCATCACCCAGTTAGAAACTCCAACAGAATCTACGCTTGGTTTGAAGCAGTGACAAGCATGTACTGAGTGTGTACTGACAAACTGAGAGGAGATGAGAGAACTGAAGGATAGAATTGAAAGTTGAGTCCGTCACTCTGTCAAGTATCTTAGCAAATCTTTAATTGAGCACTCTGATAGATACCCTTCAGCAAGGCAGGCAAGTATTTCAGGGAGGCATGGTGACACAGTGATTAGCACTGCTGCCTCACAGTGCCAGGGACCTAGGTACAATTCTTGGCTTGAATCACTGTCTGTGGGGAGTCTGCATGTCCTCCTTGTGTCTGCATAGCTTTCAAAGTACAAAGAACAAAGAACAAAACAGCACGGGAAACAGGCCCTTCGGCCCAACGAGCCCGCGCCGCCACCTCGATGTTCCCATCTCTACTCGTGATCCCTGTCTATGTTTATAGATCTGTGGATTAAAAACCAAATTTGAGACAATTTAGGGAGAATTTGTTTTGCCAATTAGCCTAACAGCACATTTTTGAGATGTGGGAGGAAACCGGAGCACCCGGAGAAAACCCACGCAAGCACGGGGAGAATACGCAAACTCCCACAGACACAGGCCCAAATCCATGTATCTGCACAGCACAGTGATAGTCACTGAGCTGTCGTGTTGCCCATCAAATGGTCCAGGTCAAGCGTACACTAATGATGTGAAGCACTAGGATACTCTCGAAAAAAATCCAAGAGCAGCCCTCTCACAACCCATCGCGTGTATGCCCCTTGTTAGACAACAAGGTGGACCAAAGCACCTGTAGGATAAAAACAAGTACATCAATATCATCATCTATTTACACACTTCCCAGGGACTCCCAAGGCTCATGATCCCTATTTTAAATCAGTTTTCTATACCCCTCCATTCCCATTCTGTTCATGTGCCCATCTAAGTATTTCTTAAATAACTCCAGAGTGCCTGCCTCCACCACTTTACTTGGCAGCGCATTCCATACCCCCACCACCCTCTGTGTGAAAAAACTCCCTCTCGCATCCAAATTATACCTTACCCCCATCACCCTAAGCCCGTGACCCCTCGTGCTATTTGAGTCCATCCTAGGAAAAAGCTTAATCCTGTTTACTCTATCTATACCCCTCATAATCTTGTACACCTCTATTAGATCTCCTCTAAGTCTATGTCTTTCTAAGGAAAACAGCCTCAATTTGCCTTTCGTCTGGGTGCTCCGATTTCCTCCCAGTGTCCAAAAGATGTGCTGGTTAGGGTGCATTGGCAGGGCTAAATTCTCCCTCAGTGTAACCAAAACAGGCGCTGGAGTGAGGCGACTAGGGGATTTTCATAGTAACTGCATTGTGGTGTTAATGTAAGCCAATTTCTGACAATAATTAATAATCATAAAATGAAGCAACATTGACAATTTTCGGTTGCATGGAATGCAATGGATTCAACAGAAAATAACAATCAAGCCTACCTTGCAAGAGCCCAATGTGCGCCTGTTTATTCTGCTCAGATTCTGTGGAATAAAAACATAAATTAAAAAAAAAGTGTTAGAAGCAAGATTACAAATGTCACCTTGAGAAACTTTCATTGTGAGGACTTTTCATACTATTTCAAATTTTGGTCTTTTCTGGTTAGCCTTCCTTTATTCTGTCAAACAATTAACTAGGGTTAATTATCAGCATTATTGACAGAGCCTGATTAGTTTCCATCGTAAGTACTCTTGTTAAATATTAAAAATGACCATGCCTGTACATGTTACGGAGCTGATGTTGTGCTGCTCTATCTCATCCTTTTGCCACCCTTTGATTAAGTTGAGCTTTCTTTGTCAACCATTATTTCACTTAGACCCCTCACGCATTCCTTAATCTGTTCTACCTTACTGCCCACATGTTCGAAATCTTAATTCTTTTGGAACCATCTAAAAGAAATAGAACGTCTCGCACAGCACTTTACATGACTGTAGGACATTCCAAAGCAAGCTACAGCCAATTAAGTATTTTTCTTGAAGCGCAGTTACTGTCTAATGAGTAGAATGAGGCTGCCAGTTCGCACACAGCAAGCTCCAACACACAGCAGCATGATAATGAGCAGATAAGTTCTTTTAACGCCATTGATTGAGGCATGAATATCAGTTGGAGATAACTCCTGTAATGATGTACTTTCACAGAATTCAGTCATGAGCAAAAAAGACATTTATTAATAACAATTGTACAATAGTTGCATGGCTGAAGTTGACTCCCAAAACATCGCTCCCTTGGACACTTCTCACCAAGTGATGATCCCAAACTCTGTTCCAGTTGGTGACCCTTACTCTGCTGTATTGTCCTTAAAGGGAAAATGAGAAGGGTAATATAAAATTTACAGTGTGAAAACCACTCATCATATAGAAAACATAGAAACCCAATGATGCAGAAAGAGGCCCATTGACTCTGCACCGACTACAATCCCACTCAGGCCCTACCCCATATCTACCTGCTAATCCCTCTAACCTACACAACGCAGGACACTAAGGGGCAATTTTAGCATGACCAATCAACCTAACTTGCACATCTTTGGACTGTGGGAGGAAACACTTACTGTTAAGCTAAAGAAGGCTTAGAACCTCTTTATGAGACCTGCGAACTACACACATTTTGCAACATGAACTGAGAGATTCAAGGACTGAACCACTGTGAACCTGATTTGTCCTTCTATAAACACCAACATTCATTCCCCCTTCCCAGGGAATGTTCTTGTGCAAGCATTGGGAATGTAATACTCACTCACTCTACTCTCACTGTCCGAACCATAAAAACCTACTCCCAGGTGTAGCAGGGACCAGAGAATAGAATCCCTACAGTGCAGAAGGAGACCATTTGAATCTGTACTGTCAACAATCCCAATCTGACCCTAACCTTGTAACCCCACATAATCTCCCAGATTCTAAGAGGCAATCCCACCCAGACCTGTTTGCCATAACTCCGCTAACTTACCCCGTTAATTATATACACCCCTAATCCCTCTAACCTACACATCTTGAGACACTAAGGGGCAATTTAGCATGGCCAATCCAACTAACTTGCACATCTTTTCAGTGTGGGAGGAAACCGGAGCACTCAGAGGGATCCTGTGCAGGGGAGAGTTTGCAGACTCCACGCAGACAGTGACCCAAGACCAGAATCGAACCTGAGTTCCTGGTGCTATGAGGCAGCAGTGCTAACTACTGTGCCGTTGTGCTGCCCTAACTATTTATTTATTTGTAACTTTTGTGAGAGACTGAACATATCTTAATTCCAAGTAGATTCAACAAATACCACGACAACAAAAATGAATCAGTAATCTATGAAGTAAAACTTCACAAAGTAATGTTATTTCTATGCCTTGCTGCCATTGTCTGAGTTTAACCTCAATGAAAATCTGTGCGTTAGTTTAATCCCTCGAGTCTACCAATGATATACTTTGCTGTGGAACTTACACTCAGATGTCTTCTTTAAAAAAAACTCCTTGAAGAAGGCAGAAGACAATGTGATTTATATCATGCATAAATCATTCATGTCAGTGCATGACTGAAATCCTGGAAGAGAATGACATATAACTGCTGTCACTGGCAAGAATTAAAACTGAAAAATTATAGAATAAAAGCTCTTCTGAATCTTGCATCAATTGGTCAATCATTAAGCAGTAATGTTCAATAGTTCATCAACAAAAGGCCTTTACTGCATTGATTGAAGATGGATTAATACAAAGTTCTCAAAGTTTATGAGGGTAATTTGAAAAGTCGGCTCTACCTAATGTCAAAGCAGGCTGAACAAATTGGAATTCAGAAATAATTACAAAATCATTGTCCACTTGCCTCCAAATTAAAAATTTGAATTGTCCCATCATTGAAGATACACAGCGCCAGTTTTAAGTTTAAGTTTATTTGTTAGTATCGCAAATAGGCTGACACTGCAATGAAGTTACTCTGAAAATCCCATAGTTGCCAAACTCCAGCACCTGTTTAGGTATACAGAGGGAGAATTTAGCACCTAACCAGCATGCCTTTTGGACTGTGGAAGAAAACCAGAGCACCTGCAAGAGAAAACTCATGTAGACCCAGGGAGAACATGCAGACTCCGCACAGCCAGTGACCCAAACCAGGAATCAAACCAAGATCTGCAGCGCTGTGAGGCAGCAGTGCTAAACCGTGCTGCCCCATGGTGGCGGAGTGGTTAGCACTGCTGCCGCACAGCATAGGAACGGGAGGGGCAAAGGGGGGGATTCAATTTCGGCTTTGGATGATTGGCTGTGTGGAGTTTGCACATTCTCCCCATGTTTGTGTGGGTTTCTTCTGGCTGTTCTGGTTTCCACCCACAGTCCAAAAATGTGCAGGTAAGATGCACTGGCCATGCTAAATTAAATCTTAAATGTCAGGGGGATTATCAGGGTCAATATGTGGAGTTACAAGGATGGGGCCTGGGTGGGATTGTTGCTGGGCAGGCTCGATGGGCCGAATGGCTTCCTTCGACACTGTAGGGATTCTATGATTCATGACATTATTGTAATATGTATCTGGGTTTGAAACGTTACCTCCATTTAAGAGGTTACACTCAAACCCTGTTTCCCACTGTTCACTTAGTGATATCACTGTAATGACAAGGAACAGGTGAATGATCTTGAAATGCAGCTAAATTATTCCCCTGTAACATTTTGTGTTTAATATTTCTATTTTATTTCCTTTTATCCTTTCTGAAATAATCATCTGTTAACCTCCCACTACCCCAACATCTGGGTTTTTTAATTCATTCGTGGGATTAAGAGTTTATCGCTAATTGCCTCTGAACACTGTTAACCACATTGCTGTGGAACTGAGGTCAGGTAACAATGGCAAATCTTCTTCCCTATAAACACAAATGAAACAAATAGATTTTTACGACAATTGACAACAGTTTCATGGTCATTGATAGAATTTTACAGTAGTGATTTTTTAAAATTGAATTCAAGGCTGAGATTATCCCATTGTGAACAATGGTTTTCCTGATGGATTGCAGTGGGAGATGCCCATCTGCAGCTTTGTCCCAGGATTTGCGCTTGGAATGCATCTGCATTTCCCAGGGCTAGCAAACAGTCACCAGTCAGACCACGCTGGAAACCGTTGGAAGTCAGATAAGTAATTTGAATCTTTTTTTTAAACATGTTTTAAATGTGCTTTAAATCTAATTGTTGGGAACTTTTGGGTCTCAATTGGATCTCTATTCCATTAGGAGTACTTCATTCCAGCAAAGCTGACATTAGCTCCCCACGTTGGGGGAACTAGCAGGAGAACCCACCAGAACAAAAGGAGAGCAATTGGGGCCCACCAAGGGTTGGGCATTAGGGGGGTGGTGCCCCCAGACATGGGAGCCCTGACAATGCCAGTCTGTGGCCAAGGGGCAAAGTGCTTATGTCCAGCTGGCACCTTAGCACTGCCCACTGGGTATTCGGCAGTGCCAAGGGGGCAGAGCATATTGTGGGCAGGGACTACAGGGGTCCCACTATCAGTCTGCAGACAGGATCAGTGTGGGATGGAGGGAGGGCAGCATTTGGGTGGGCTGGGAGGGGGGTGATCTGCTGGGTGGGACCTGCATCCGGGGTGGAGGTGGGGAGTCTGACCCCAGAGGGGATCAGCAGAGGGTTCTGCTGGAGTGAGCAGATCATTCAGGGCGGTTGAGGCCTGGATATTTGGGTGCTCCTGGTAGGGAGTGGTAATCAAACCACTGTGGGGGATCCGGGCTAGCCAGCAATTAAGCTGGTCAGCAAACAGGGAGTCTGACAGATCAGGGCCACTGCACATGCGCAGAGTTCCAGAACTGGCAAATTCCAGTGCAAATCGACCCCGCGCTGCTGGAGATTCATGACTGGGATCTCGGCATTTGCCTGAGGAAGACACGGAGTGTTGAAAGCTCGCAATTTTACTATCAAATAAATCGATTGGATTAAAAATTGGTGTTGCTAAATTCTTACTGAGTTCTTATCTCTGCAGTGCACAGAGTGGGGAGCTGCATATGAGAAGTTTGATAAGGCGTTTGATAAGGTGGCCCATGGAAGACTTCTGCAGAAAATGCAGATGTATGGGATAGAGGGAGATTTAGCTAATTGGGTTAGGAATTGGCTAGCAGGTAGAAGACAGAGGGTGGTGGTTGATGGGAGATATTCATCGTGGAGTTCGGTGACAAGTAGTGTACCTCAGGGGTCTGTTTTGGGGCCCCTGCTGTTTGTAATTTTTATAAATGATCTGGATGAGGGTATTGAAGGATGGATTAGTAAATTTGCAGATGACACTAAAGTCGGTGGAGTGGTAGATAGTGAAGAGGGATGTTATAGTTTGCAGAGGGACTTGGACAAGTTGCAGAGCTGGGCCGAGAGGTGGCAAATGGAGTTTAATGTGGAAAAGTGTGAGGTAATTCACTATGGCAGGAATAATAAATGTGTAGAGTATAGGGCTAATGGTAGGATTCTTAATAGTGTTGATGAACAGAGGGATCTTGGTGTATATGTGCATAGATCCCTGAAAGTAGGCAGTCAAGTCGATAAGGTTGTTAAGAAGGCATATGGAGTCTTAGCTTTTATTGGTAGGGGGATTGAATTTCGGAGCCGCAACGTCATGTTGCAACTGTACAAAACTCTAGTGCGGCCGCACTTGGAGTATTGTGTGCAGTTCTGGTCCCCGCATTATAAGAAAGATGTGGAGGCATTGGAGAGGGTACAGAGGAGGTTTACCAGGATGTTGCCTGGTATGGAGGGCAGGTCTTATGAAGAGAGGCTGAGGGATTTGAGGTTGTTTTCGTTAGAAAGGAGGCGGCTAAGAGGGGACCTTATTGAAACATATAAGATGATTAGAGGTTTAGATAGGGTGGACAGTGATAGCCTTTTTCCTAGGATGGAGAAAGCTAGCACGAGGGGACACAGCTTTAAATTAAGGGGTGATAGTTATAGGACGGATATCAGAGGTAGGTTCTTTACCCAAAGGGTGGTTCGGGAGTGGAATGCCCTGCCTGCAGCAGTTGTAGATGCGCCAAGTTTGGTGGCGTTTAAGAGGTTAGTTGATAAGTATATGGAAGAGAAGGGAATGGTTTAGTTTGGAGGGGCATTGCTTTTTATATTGGTCGGCGCAACATCGAAGGCCGAAGGGCCTGTTCTGCGCTGTAATGTTCTATGTTCTAAGTTGAACTGGCAAAACAGTCATGATCAAGAACAGTTTTCTCAACAATTCAGTGTTTTTGGGAGAATTGCAGCCCAAATCTTACATTCTGCTGTACTGGGATTCGAACCCAGGTGTCTGGCGCGTTACACTTGGTTGCTGTATTAGCTAGTCTAATGACAATGCCACTCTACCTCTCCTCACGCTGCGATCTATGCTCAAAATGAATTTCAAAGCAAGAATTAATTTATCAGACTCAAATGAAAGGCAAAAATTGTGATGGATTTATAAATGAAAAATGGGGCAGTATTATTACGGAAAAGTGGAAGGCAAAAATGATTAATGTGAAATCTTGATGCTTTGTAAAAGACCAGCTTTTGCAAGATGAATCCATTTATTGTCAATATGATTCTGACATCAATAAAACAAAAGAAAAATACTGTGGGTTCTGGAAATTTGAAATGAACAGGAAAAAAATCAGCAGAATTATTAATCAGTTCTCTTTTAGCAATGTCAGCATATGATCACAATAGCATAAATATATGGGATTTAATTGTTTTAAGTTTATTATTAGTGTCACGGCAATGAAGTTACTGTGAAAATCCCCTAGTTGCCATGTTCCGGTGCCTGTTCGAATACATTAAGGGAGAATTTAGCATGGCCATTGTACCTAACCAGCATGTCAATCGGTCTGTCGGGGGAAACCGGAGCACCCGGAGGGAGCTCATGCAGATATGGGGGAAAGTGTAGACACCACACCGGCAGTCACCCAAGGCTGGAATTGAATCCAAGTCTCTGGCACTGTGCTAATCACTGTGCCACCGTGCTACCCAAGCATGTAACCCATCATTAAAAAAAAAACTTGTTAGGAGCCCATTAATTTATTTGCGTCTTACTCCAGTTTACATTTTAAGAGTACTACATAGAAGCTGAAAACTAAAATGGGAAAGTATTCCAGATGGGCGACATCTTTGTGCAAATGATCAGAAATCTGAAAGTATGACATTTAATCACAAATATCTTGACACAGACAAGTACAAGGGAATAAACAACAGTTTAAAGTTTGAATAAAGGGGAACTGGGCTTTCTACACTTCTCTTTCTAAGTTATCATGGACAAGATGCAGAGTGAAATGGCCATGATCACTGTGAGAGGCTGCAGGTTAAGGGAGAAGGATTGGGCTTAGGTAGGGTGCTCTTTTGCACGTTCTCACCATGTCTGTGTGAATTTCCCCCAGGTGCTCCGGTTTCCTCCCACTCTTCAAAGGTGTGCTGGTTAGGTGGATTGGCCATGCTAAATTGTCCCTTAGTGTCAGAGGGATTAGCTGGGTAAATATGTGGAATTATGGCAATAGAGGCTGGGTGGAATTGTTGTCAGTCCAAGCTGAATGGCCTCCTTCTGTGCTGTAGTGAATCTATGTTTCTATGTATTCACATTTTTCTCAGATTTTCTACTGAAAGAGATAAACAATTACAAGCGTATTCATCTGATTCCACAAAGAACTTTCTCTACAAAGGATTCCCAATTGCTCCTGAGATCACTCTCACCAATCTGTGCACTGTGCTCCATCGATGGGAATTCTTCATCCCTATGATATCATGTATACGTTCCACTATAAATGTGAAACAACATAGTCTAAATTTAGCCTGGTCTTAGTCCTTTTTATTAAATAAGGGCGAGAAAATACATCTTTAAGCCTGCCTTCAGAGTATCTAAAATATTGGACAGGATTCTCCAGCCTTGCCTATGGCCGGGATTCTCCAGTCCCGCTGCTGTGAATGGAGATATGGCCAATTTTTGCATCCTCGCTGACAGGAGGTAGGACATCAGAGAATTTTGGCCTCCATCCATGCCTATTCCTTCAACTCACGTTTTTGAAATTGTTAGAGAAGGAGATGAGTGGTTGAAGCTTTTCATCTTGCACTCAATCAGGACAGCTGCAAGAATACCAAATTTCATAGGAAATAACAATTTGTACTGCATGGGGAAAAGGGCGCTGATTGGTTGGCAAGTTAACTTGGGTTTGTCAAGAAATTGCCACGTGGAAAGCATCAGGAAATAGTTGTTCTCCAACCATTTATTTAATTAAAAAAGGCACAATACCTAAATGTGTTAGGCTAAAGCTTTTGTGGAGTGACAATTACCACCAGGAATCCAAGCCATGCGCATTTTTATGACTCTCGTGCCTGTGTTTTGGCAAGTTTTCATTCACAGACACATGAAAAGCTTAATGACATTTAGTTTTTTTCATTGTAGTCAGAGTGGGAGCAATGGAGAGTTAGCGGGATCAGTTTACCCAGGAGTTCAACATGATTTTTCCCCGTCTAACATTTCCTGGGTAACAATCCAATTAATTGAATGGGAATTCTTTTAAGTCTCTGACTCTAACTCAAAGTTGGAGATTTCCTCAGAGGATCTCAGGAGCAGGAGACTATCAGAAATTGAAACTTCTAGGGCAATTCCCACAGATTCCCTGCATTGGGACTTGTGATGGGGTCCAGTAGTGTATCTTCTGCGATGCCTCTGGGTTAGACCGTTTGCAGGCTACTCTTTCTTGCTTTGATTCATTGAAATGTCCAGAGCTAGACTCATCTTGCCCATGAATAGCATTGACAACTGGGGAACAAAAGCATTAGATGAGGGGAGGGAGAGAGCAGATGGGGAGGAGAGGGAAACTTTCCAGCTGTTGCTATTAAGTCATGTGTTGACACAATTCCTGATAACTAAAATTCCTGGATGCAATTTAAAAAATCCTTCACTTCAAAGTTGGTTAATTTGGGTAATCATTAAGGAAGAGAATCAATCAATTACAGACTCATACACCATGACGACTCACTTCAATCATGAAGAGATAATCAACTGCAAGGATTGAAAATTGCACTCTCTGTAGAATACCACTGCATGTTTTGTTTTCAGAGACGCAGGGGTAAAGGTTTTAAAAGACACTGCCAACTATTTTCCTTGGTGGACATGCTTACCAGAGCAGAACAAACTCAATTTCCAAAAGCTCGGTTAATGAAATATCAACTGTGACTTCAAAGATTATGAGCTGGATTTTACAGCCTCTCTCGGGCAAGACCAAAAATTCCCACTCGAGTTCAATGGAAATTTCTGCTGCCAGACCCTCACTTGCACCAATTCAATGGCAGGCGAGGTTGTAGAGTTCCAGAGTCCCACTCACAGCTTAAACACAAAATATCTACATTGACATTCCAGCACTGTTGGAAGTCTCTCCTTCCAACTTTGATTGGTTTAATGGAGAGTGCAGGAGGGCATGCCAGGAGCAGCACCAGTCGTATCTAAAAATGAGGTGCCAACCTGGTGAAGCTGTGACTACTCATGTGCCACACAGCAGAAGCAGCAGGTGATAGAGCCAAGCGATCCCACAGCCAATGGACCAGTTCGAAGTGCAGCATCCAGTCATAAAACAATTAACTGGAGGAGGAGGCTCCGCTTATATCCCCATCCTCAGTGAGGAGAAACCCAGCACGTCAGAGCAAAAGAAAAGGTTGAAACATTTGCAACTATTTTCAGACAGGATTGCTGAGTGTGTGATCCATCTTGGCCTCCTCCCAAGCATTCAGCTAATTCATGATAATAAGAAATAGCTGAAGTCACTGGATCCTGGAAAGGTGATGGGTCCTGAAAACATTCCAGCAACAGTACTGAATCTTCAGAACGAGCTGTTCCCCAGGCTGAGATCTTCCAGTACAACCACAACGCTGACAATTACCTCGAAATGTGGAAAATTGCCCAGAAATATTCTGTACACCAAAAGCAGGATAATTCCAACCAATTATTGCACAATCAGTCTATTTACAATCACCGTCAGCAAAGTGATGTGACGAGCCATCGACAGTGAGATTAAGTGGCTTTTACTCAGCAATATCTGGGTTCCACCAAAGCTACTCAGCTCCTGACTTCCTTACAGGCTTGATTCAAACTTTAGAGGTGAGAGTGACTGCCTTTGACATCAAAGCAGCATTTGATCGAGTGTGGCATCAAGAAGCCTGAGCGAACCTAAGTCGGTGGGCTTCAGACAAAATCCTCCTCTGGTTTGAGCCATAGCTGGCTCAAACTAAGATGGTTGTGGTCGTTGGAGGCCAGTCATATTATGTTAGTGCCAGAGCATCACTGAAGGAGTACCTGAGGGTAGTATCCTAGGCCCAACTGTCTTCAGCTGCTTCATCAAATACCTTCTCTCCATCATAAGCTCCGAAATGGGGGTGTTTGCTGATGATTGCCTTGTTCTCAGCCCCATTCGTGAATCCTCAGATAGTGAACTCGGCGGTGTCCATATGCAGCAAAACTTGGGATGAAAGTAGCAAGTGGCATGTATGCCACACAGTATCCTTGACATTCAATGGCATCACCCCATTGCTGAATTCACCTCTCCTGGGGATTGCCATTGCCCAGAAATTGAACAGGGTTAGCTGCATTAATACTGTGGTTACAGGGGCAGGTCAGATGCTCATAATCCTGATGGGAGTGAATCACCCCCTGACTCCCAAAGCCTGTCCACCAGTGGTTCAGTGCATTGGCCGTGCTAAATTCTCCCTCAGTGTACCCAGTGCAGGAGTGTGGCCGACAAGGGGATTTTCACAATAACTTCATTGCAGTGTTAATGTAAGCCTACTTGTGACATTGATAAATAAACTTTAAAAAAAAGGAGACTCCTTAGCTTGAGTTACCAAAAAATACAAGCCTGACTGTCACTCATTTTTCTGTTCAAAAAACTTTGGAAAACTTAATGACTTTAGTGCGGAAATGTGGCAAGCACGTTAATATGCTTCAATGATAGAAAATGTCCCTTTTTGCACTGGTGATTACAATTTATCATTTTTTGAATTGTTTCATTAGCGTGGTAATATGGAAAATTATGGCCTGGGCTCTGAATCTGCTCCGACATCACATTCTACTGCTTCATGTTCACGCAAAATGGAAAAATAATGTTTGCGCCTTCAATTCATTTATCTGTGAAACCTAGGGGTCATTTTCTCTAATATTATGACTGGGTGTCTTGCTTATGGTGACAAAGATTTGATGATGGAAATTCAACTAACAGCTAATGGTTCTGGTCCAAAAATTAAATAGCTGTAAAATCTCCTGTCCGGATCTGCTGTGTCCCACCTGGATTGGGAGTCCATCAGACACTCGATTTTCTCTGGAAACTTTTATTTGTCCAGGGTACTTGCCTGAATCAAGCAAAAGGGTCCTTAATTCTGTGAATCCTACAATATTCATGGGATATCAAATGTTGAGTTTGGGAATCATAAGATCTTTACAGTGCAGAAGGAGGTTTTTAGGCCCATCAATCCCACCCAGATCCTATCCACATAACTGCATGCATTTACCCTCGCTGACACGAAGAAGCAATTTAACATTGCCAACCCACCTAACCCGTGCAATCTTTGGAAAGAAACTGGAGCATCTGAAGGAAACCCACGCAGACATGGGGAGAATATGCACATAGATGGTGACCCAAGCCAGAAATCGAATCCGGGTCCCTGGTGCTGCGAGGCAGCAGTTCTAACCACAGTGCCACCGTGGAAAGTGCACTGCATACACACTGCACAATTGTACAACATCCTGAAAAGTCAAACCCACAGTTGAGTGAAGGGGAAGGCTCGAGTCAGCGAGAAAAAAGGGGTCCACAAACTGCTCAATAGTTTATATTTGAAGTTCCAAAGGCAGAGAGAATGTTGCCCCCAGGGTCAATGACAAACTGACACCCACTTCCAGCACATCTGAGGCTGTTCTCGTACCCATAACCTTCCCTCCTCCACCGCCACCTCCAGCCCTGGTTTCATCTCCCACCGCACCACAATGACCCTGTCCCTTCTAAAATTTCTCTCACCCTCTTGACTCTACTCCCCTCCTCCCTGACAGACTGGTGGGTTCAAATGTCTCTCATGAAATGTTTTCCCGCACTGCAATGAATCACCAGCTGGAATATAGTTTTCTATCAAATTAAAGATCAAATCGAGTGCTGTGAGACAGCCACTTAATGCTTTTGACCTCTGCTTTGTTTTGTTGACCTCTGCATATGTTACAAGTTCCTGAGCCTCCTTTGCTGGGATTATCTTTCACTTGTGGCTTTAACAGAACAGTATGGTCACAAAAATGGGGCTCAGCACTCTGACATTTTATCACTAACTGCGACAATGTCACCACTGCCATTTTGAGACAAGGGTCTCTTTGGGCAAGGACCAGTCTGCTTCACAGGGAAGGCCCATTTTAACCTGTAAATTGTGGACCCCAAACTGAAAGCTTGAGTTGGAAAAAGCTTTGAATGTGCAGCATGCAAGTTCCAATCACTTCCCAGCTTCTAAATGGCCTTAAAGTATGTTTGAGACTCATTCTCATTGCCATGACATCCACAGCCCAACTTCAGCCACGCAGTCTGTGCTTAGTTTGGTGCTCATGACAAAGACCTTACTCCAATTTGTTGCATTGAATATCGTCTATAGTATGCCGGCCCCTTGCAAATAAGTCTCCAAATTTGCAGACATCTTTCCACTGAGGGTTTAGATGAGCATATAATGTATGCAATCCCTGGATTTACAGAATCAGTACAGAAGGAAGCTACTTGGTCTATCAAGCTGCATTGACAATAGTCCCACCTTATCCCCAGACCTCCACATATTTACCCTGCTGGTACCCCTGACATGAAGGGGCAATTTAGCATGGCCAATCAATCGAACCTGCATATCTTTAGAGTGTGGGAGGAAACTGGAGCATCTGGAAGAAACCCAGGCAGAGGTGGGGATAATGTGCAAACTCCACACATAGATCCTCCAATAGAACACTGTATCAAGGCCCCCCACCCCCCCCCACCAAACTCCCCCCCCCCACCCCCCCGTAAGTCCTCACATTTATCATGGCCTTTCCCTCTAACCTGCACATCCTTGGCGTGTGGGAGGTAACCAGAGCACTCAGAGGAAACCCACACAGACACAGGAAGAATGTGCAAACTCCACATGATCAGTCACCCAAGGCCAGAATTGAACCCTTGTCTCTGTCGCTGGGAGGCAGCAGTATTAACTATTGTACCACCATGCCACCTGTAAAGGATAAGATCTGTAATGTAGGATGTAAGAACAGAAGTAGGCGATTTGACCCATATGTTCACCTATACGCTCCTATTATTCAATGAGATCATGGCTGATCTGAAATGATAACCCTCAACTTTATCCCCAAAACCCTTGAATCCTTTGGAAGACCTAATGCAGGTAGGAAATATACAGTAAATGGCAGAACATTTTAGAATTTTGATAGATGGAGGGATCTGGGTGTACAGATACACAGATCATTAAAAGTGGTAACGCAGCTAGAGAAGACAGTCAAGAAGGCATACGGCATGCTTGTCTTCATCATTGGGCATTGATCTTAAAAATTGGCAAGTCATGTTGCAGCTTTATAGAACCTTAGTTAGGCTACACTTGTAATGTTCAATTCTGTCATCAGACTACTAGAAGGATGTGGGGGCTTTGGAGAGAGGACAGATAAGATTTACCGGATGTTGCCTGGTATGGAGGGCATTAGCTATGAGGGGAGGTTGGAGAAACTTGATTTGTTCTCACTGGAACGACGGAGCTTGAGGGCTGACCTGATAGAAGTTTACAAGATTATGAGGGGCACAGACAGAGTGCATAGTCAGAAGCTTTCTCCCACGGTCAATTACTATGGGACACAGGTTTAAGGTGCGAGAGGCAAGGTTTAAAGGAGATGTCCGAGGCAGATTTTTTACAGAGAGGATGGTGGCCACTGGAACTCACTGCCGGAGAAGTAGTGGAAGCGGATACGGTAGTAATTTTTAAGGGGCATCTTGACAAATATAGGAATAGGATGGGAATTGAGGGATACGGTCCCCGGAAAGTTTTAGTTCAATTGAGCAACATGGTCAGTGCAGGATTGGAGGGCGGAAGGGCCTGTAACTTTCTTTGTTCTTTGCTGATTTGATTCACAACTTCACCATTTCCTGCTAATGTTTTGCTACGTTCTGGATTTGCGCTGATCTAAAATCCTCCCTTTTATTAACCACATGCTTTTGTATTATTCTCATAATCCTCCCTCGTTCTCACATGAATTACTCTTATCTGACTCCATGACCTTTGCACCTGCTGAATTAAGAAAAGCCTTTTTTTAAAAAACATTTCAGTTGTTTTTCTGTTCTCAGCCACTGTAGCCTTAATGGGCTGAGTTTACTCAGCAGCCTGCACTTGCTCACCACAGACCTCAAAGAGAACATTTCCTAATCTTTGCCCTGTATTTCACTTTGCTCTGCTACTCCCACTTCGCTGGTCATCAATCTACAGCCCTGGAGTTAACCTTTCCAAAGCAGGATGAGACATTAACTTTTAACACTCAATAACTTTCTTAACCTCCCTTTTCACTGTCTACTGCCACCCTCCAAACAAGTGTCCCCAGAGAGAGTTTCCCCGAGAACTACATACGGTGGCAGAGTGGATAGCATTGCTGTCACACAATGCCAGGCACCCGGTTTCGATTCCTGACTTGGATCGCTGTCTGTGCAGAATGTGCACGTTCCTCCCTGTGTCTGCATGGGTTTCCTCCAGGTGCTGTTGTTTCTGGCCACAGTCCAAAAGATGTGCTGGTTGCATTAGCCACGCTAAATTTCTCCCTCAACATCCCTGAATAAGTTTAGGGAGCTCAAGTTTCTACTGTCCACAGTTTTCTCATAAACACTGCTGGGGGAAGCACAAACTCATAAAGCCACTCACATTCTATTAGAAGAGGGTTCCTTCCAAAAGGCACTGCCCCATCCTGGGGCAGAGAGCGACTTTGTTCTATTACATTCCACTGAACTACGTGGGAAGGTGTTACATGAAGGCTGTGACTTTGCCAATGGAAAGTGGTCAGATTTGTCTTCGGCTGGCTGCTTTTGTCTGCCTTCTGGTAATTTACGAGGAATGCTATTGATGGTTGGCCGTGGGCAGATCCATCAAACCCCCTGTCAAGAAAAGCTCTCGCATGACCTGAGAGTGACTGTGCGGAAAAGAAATAATGGGGGGGAAAGCAAAGGTCACTTTTAAAAAGCAGAATATGTGTTAGATTTTCCAAGTCATCACCCATTTCCAGCTCAGATTGGAAACGCAGTGAAAAACTGCTCAGAATTTCCCAATTCAAATGGAGAACTGCTGAAGATATGGAAAATCTATCCTTTAATTATCCATATCAAGTAATTTGTATTTTCACTTCTCTCTCATTCTTCCAGATTATTGAATTCCTCTAGTTTGCCAGACAAATTGTTTTCTATCTGTTCACAGGTGTGCTGATGGAAAATGGCCATTGTCAATTATTCCAACATTCTCCTGGCACATCTCCAGCATTCTGCTCTCCGAAAACTGGAACAGATCCAATACTAGACTGCCCACAACCTAACGTGCACCAAGTTCCATTCATTTTACACACTTTGTCCCACACTCTGGACAGGGTTTTCCAGCCATTCACACTGGCTGGATCTTCCAGTCCTGCCAATGGTGTCTCTGGCGCACGTTTTGCAGCAGGGAGAGTGCTGACAAAGGGAAAACCTCATTGACAATGGTGGGACCAGAAGATCCTGCCACCAGCCAATGGCAGGTCACCTGTTGATGTAGAAAATCCCATCCTATCTCTCAGTCTCACCATGATTTTAAAATTCTCATCCTTGTTAATAAATTCCTCCGCAGTGTTATGCCTCCCTATCTCTGTGACCAACTCCAGCTCTACAACCCTCCAGCATATCATTCAGTTGTGTATTGCTGTCGATTTTAATCAGTCCACCATTACTAGCATTGCCTTCAGCTGCCTAGGCTCCAGGCTGTGAGTATCCCTCCTCAACTTTCCTTGTCTCTTTGCCTCTCGCCCCCTTTTCCAGGTTCTTTATAACCCACTTCTTTGACTAAGCTTTTGGTTATCTGACAGATAATCTCTTCATGTGATGCAGTTTATGAATTTGATTTGATGATGCCTACAGCAAAGTATCCTGGAACATTTCACTCTGGGGACTATTCTCTAGTCACGCACAGATTCACCTGGATCCCGGGATTCACCGACCCTTCAGCACAATGGAAAGCCAATGGGAATCACAATTGGTTTCCACAAATGGAGCCTTGGGCAGGGGCCTCAGATGTCATTGTAATCTCTGGGTGGCCAAGTACGTGGTTGGTAGTTCCATGTCATTTCTCCCAGTATCCAGGCACTGCCATTCTGGCACTGACAAGATGCAGGACCTAATGAGGGCCCTGGCAGGGGGCAGGGTCTTACACAATCCCAAAGAAGGGTTTAGTGCATTTGGGGAAAGGGGGGGGGGCGTGCGAGAGGTATCTAATGCCAGTGATTGTGTGGTGTGTGGGGAGGGGGCAATATCCCAGTGCCAGCAAAGATAGATGGGGAGGGGAGGGGCAGGTTTAGTGAGATGTTGATCATGACCAGCATTGATTTGGCTTGTTGGACTCTAAGAGAGATCAAGTACGGGGATCATATGTCCCTCTGATACTGCCACACTGTAAGAGAGAGTCCCCCAAGAATCCTGGGGATAGGGTGTATCAGGGCAAAGGATTTACCTCAGCATTCTCTTCTGAAATGGGGTCCAGCAGCTGGAATGTCACTTCTTACCCTGGGCAACCTGAACACTATTCTTGGCTAGATGAGTTCAGGTATCTCTCTAATCTTTAATCTACATGCCACCTTGACATCCAGCAGGCTTTCAAATCACAGCAGCACTTTATTCTGCAGAAGGGATTCCCCTTTCTCTTTGTCAGAAGCTAAGAGAAGCCCCCTTTCGAGTCTTCTCACTGATAGGAGAAAATACTTTCACTGGGGGGAGTGGAGGATCCCTTCTCCACAGTTTCTCATGCTGCCCCATGTTTTTAACACTGCGTTTACTCCGAGTCTCAGAGCCTTCCCCCTAGAAAGCACAAGTTCTTGGAAATCCCTTGAAGTCCTTTGCTTTTCTTTGAAAAAAACTTTGTTTTCATTCATAGTGCAGTCTAACAAGACTGATTGGCAGCTTAATGGTTTTTGCATTGAATGCAGTGTTTACCTTTCCCTTCAAGGTTGAATGCATCTGAATTACCCCTAACCTGAGTGTTTACACGAAACAAAGAACGGAAAGCGCTTAGCTGCTTTTGAAGTTGCCGGCACCTGAGAGCCAAAGGTTCTCCGGTTTTGCCACTGGCATGGGCACTTAGAGCCAAATTGGATGATCTGTGCACTCAGTCATTTTTTTTGGAGAATTCAGCTCTCTGTTAAAGGAGCTAAAGAAATGCAAGCTACTTTGTGAGAAATGTGGGAATGCCTTCGTATGTAATCATTTATTCAGGAGACTTGCACAGTAACTTCATTGCAGTATTAATTTAAGCCTTACTTGTGACTAACAAATAAACTTTACTTCATTTATTTAGACATTTATCAATAAAGAATTATTACAGTGCAGACGGAGACCATTGGGTCTATACAGACTCTCTGAATGAGCAAGTTACTTTGTGTTATTCACCCATCTACACTCTGTAATCCTGCACACTGCTTCTTTTTCAGTTAATAGTCCAATTCACCTTTGAATGTTTCAGTGTAACCTGTCTCCACCATACCCTCAGGCAGTGAATTCCAAACTCTAGCCACTCACTGCATGAAAATAGTTTTCCTCATTTTGCTTTTGCTTCTTTTCCAAATTATTTTAAACCTGTGCCCACTTGTTGTCATTCATTTCATAAGTATGATTTTCATCAGCAGCACTGACCTCCTGTCCCAGCGTGGTGTCCGGAGATATATTGGAGAGAAATAATGTGTCATTGCAGAAGAGCTGAATGCTGTGGCTGGAGACAAATAACAACCTGACTGAATGGAAGGGAGAATACAATTAAAATGTGACAAGCAAATGATCCGGTGTTTAAAATCAGAAGGGATTAGAATAATAGGGAGACACTGTTCCTCAGTGCTCACTGTGGCACAATAGTTAGCACTGCTGCCTCACAGTGCCAGGGACCCGAGTTCAATTCCTGCCTTGGGTCACTGTGTGTGTGTGTGTGTGTGTGTGTGTGTGTGTGTGTGTGTGTGGCATTTGCATGTTCTTCCCATGTCTGCATGGGTTTTCTCCAGGTACCCACCCACAGCGCGAAAGACGTGCTGGTTGGGTGTATTGGCCATGCTAATTTGTCTCTGTGTACCCGAACAGGCACTGGCGTGTGGTGACTAGAGGATTTTTACAGTAACTTCATTGCAGTATTAATGTAAGCCCACTTGTGACACTAATAAATAAACTTAAAAGATTTAAACAAAAGTATTTTCTGTGTAATGATCAGATCAGTCTCAGTGTTTTATGAGGCAAACAGTGATACCACAGCACTGTGACAATGTACACGGTGAGTGTGCCCCCTGCTGTGGGGAGGCCGCAGGTGCAGCCTTTTCCATCCTTTTCAAACAATTTTGCTTCATTCTGCAGCTATTTCAGGGAGGAGTTCATGAACATAGCTATAATTGCTTTCTCTGTAAAACCTGGCCTTCCAGCAAGTAGGCAGATTTTCCAGCTGTCTGGTTCACAAATGATTCTTAGGCAGCTGGAAGCTTTTGATGAGGCGAGGCATCTAAATTTTACTCTGTTCTTAAGTTACAAAATCAAGGCGCAGAGTGAACAGGGAGAGTCCTTAATCCATCTCCTTGTCTGCTCCAAAAACTAATTCACATTGAATCCAATTCAAGGTCTCCACAAGACAGAGACAAGCAAGAATTAAGCTGATAAGATAACCCTATGTTGGGCTTGATCCGATGCTTGATCTTAGCCAAAAGGCCAAGAAGCGATTAGCTATAGCACTTAATCAAGTAGCAAGACAGATGGGTTGGCTGGAGGGCAAGTCTCCTTTTGGCTAACATCATTGTGGCTTTTAACAAAAGTATAGTAGAAAATTCTGATGAAGCTCTTTTCTGTCATAAAATGACAGGGTTTGCTGAGTAAGAAGTCTCACAACACTAGGTTAAAGTCCAAAGAGTTTATTTTGAATCACGAGTTTTCAGGTGAGTGAAGGAGCAGCGCTCTGAAAGCTTGTGATTCCAAATAAACTTGTTGGACTTTAGAACATAGAACATAGAACATAGAACAATACAGCACAGAACAGGCCCTTCGGCCTTCGATGTTGTGCCGACCAAAATAAAAAGCAATGCCCCTCCTAACTAAACCATTCCCTTCTCATCCATATACTTATCAACTAACCTCTTAAACGCCACCAAACTTGGCGCATCTACAACAGCTGCAGGCAGGGCATTCCACTCCCTAATCACTCTTTGAGTAAAGAGTTTAACTTGGCATTGTGAGACTTCTGTCTGTGCCCATCCCAATCCAACATCAGCATTTCCATATCAGGGTCTGCTGAGAAAGAGATAATCTCTTTGGATGATCCTTCCTGCTGTGGAATTTGCATACATCATGTGTGATGTACATGTTCCTAAAAAAAAATCGTTGTTGTAGAGGCATCATTATGTTAACAGCTTGTCTTTTTCATTTCTAAGACTGATATTAAACATTATTCTCTTTTGGAAAACCATAAGACTATAAGACATTGGAGCAGAACTAGGCCACTTGGCTCATGAGTCTGCTCCACCATTCAATTGTGGCTGATATTCTTCTCATTTCCATTCTTCTGTCTTTTCCTCATAACCCCTGATCCCCTTATTAATCAAGAACCTATCTATTTTTGACTGAAAGACATTCAGTGGCCTGGCCTCCGCAGCTTTCTGCAGCAAAGGATTTCACAGATTCACCACTCTCTAGCTGGCAAAGTTTCTTCTCATCTCTGCTTTAAAGGACCTTTCCTTTAGTCTGAGGTTGTGCCCTCTGGTTCTAGTTTTTCCGATTAGTGGAAGCACTCTTTCCACGTCCACTCTATTCAAGCCTCACAGTATCCTGTAAGTTTCAATAAGATTCCCCCTTCATCCTTCTAAACTCCAATGAGTACAGACCCAGAGTCCTCAACTGTTCCTCATATGACAAACTCTTCATTCCAGGGATCGTTCTTGTGAACCTCCTCTGGACTCTTTTCAAGGCCAACACATTCTTCCTTAAATATGGGTCCACAGTACTCCAACTGGGGTCTGACCAGAGCGTTATACAGCCTCAGAAGTATATCTCCGCTCTTAGAATTAGAATTATTAGAACTGCTTAGAACTATTTCCTTGCAGTAGTAACCTTAGGATGTTACACTTTAGTTCATATTTTCGTGTTGTAATATCATTACTTAGTCCGAAAGGTTTTTTTCCCCTCTAAATCCTTTTAGTTCCCCATATTATAATTACATTCTCCCTTGTAACCCTTTCTGAGTTTGCCTTATTCAATTTGTATCCCTTTAGTGACAAGCTGTTTGTTTTGGGCTGTTTTATCTCCTTTTTATCTACAGTTCTTTTATTTGTGCATTTGATTGTATCTACAAACCTTCTGAAAAAACCTTCAGGGACACAGGGCAAGGTCACTCTCCATTGACAAACCACTAGTTTTATTGTCTCGGCTGACAGCTGCAATAGACAGCATGTGTGAAACTTCCTGCCTAGTGAAATAACTGCATTTACCTGGAAACCACTTTAATCTCCATTACCCTTTGATTGAAAGTTTTTGTTCAGCTTTTTTTTAAATATCTGTTACAGGTGTAGACTGGGCATCCAGTTGTTACACTCCCGCAACAAATCACAGCAAACAATGGTTCTTGCGGCTGAGTAAAATTTCAATAAACAAACAGATCATCTTGGTCTCAATGATGCTCTCTAACCAGCACTGAACTTTATTATTTTAATATCCTGATAAAGAAAAACTTTCCTCTTTGCTCTCAGTGGAAGCTCCAACATAATCTATAGAAAAGCCTAACTTTATAAGATAAACCTTGATAACTACTTTGTCTGTCCACAGAGAACATAATAATGAGGTTGGATTGCATAAACGTTCCTGCAGATTTGTTTTCCAAATATTCTGATATTAAATTTACCTTTCAATAAGCCTGTTCATTACTACCCTGGACGTGCCTCTCTTTACCTGAGTATATGAACTTAAAAGATGGTTCTCAATTCAAAAACTTAATATAAATTCTCAATATCCCTCTCAGATGTGGAGCAGAATCATAAAATATTTATGCAAACAACTTTACACTCTGCCCTAATTCTCACCAAGCCTCGTTCATCCATTATTAGCCTAGTGTTTGATGACTTCCATTGGCTGCTGGTTAAGCAACATCTCAATTTTAAAATTCTCATCTTTGTTTTTAAATCCCTCCACAGCTGCTCCCACCCCTACCTCAGTAATCTCCTCCAACCTCACAACCCTCTGAGATATTTGTCTTCCTCTATTTCTGGCTTTTTGAGCATCCTAATTTTAACCCCTGCTACTGGCAGCCATGCCTTCAAATGCCCGGATGCTAAGCGTAGACTTCCCAACGGAAACCTCTCCGCCTCTTCAACCCTCACCCCTCACTTCCCTTTTCTCATTCATGACACTCCCCTTAACCATGTTTTTGGTCAGTTGCCATAATATCTCCGTCTGGATGGCACAGTAGTCGGCACTGCTGCTCCACAGCAACAGAGACCTGCGTTCAATTCCTGGCTTGGATTAAATTCTGTGTGGAGTCTGCACATTCTCCCCGTGTCTAGCTGGGTTTCCTTCAGTGTTCTGATTTCCTCCTACTGTCTATAAGATATGCCAGTTAGGTGCATTAGCCATGCTAAATTCTCCCTCAGTGAACCTGAACAAGCACTGGAGTATAGTGACTAGGGGATTTTCACAGTAACTTCATTGCTGTGTTAATATAAGCTACTTGTGACAGTAATAAATAAATAAGTTTGTAGCCTTTTTAATGCCTAGTGAAGCAACTTCTGATGTTTCATTGTATTAAAGGTGCTATATAAATACATGCTATTGTGTTGTTCTGCAATTAAATAACCCACAAAACCTACATGCATATGGGAACTTGACATTACATCACACTATTCATAAACTTGTTCAGTTCCTTCTTATACAAGGAAACATAAAGTAGTGTTTCAATGTTTGCTGGATTTTTAAAAAATAATTGAAGGATCTAGGCTTCAGTAGTTAGACCAGCATTCATTGTCCATCCTTGAATGCCCTTGAAAAGGTGTTGGTGGGCTGCCTTCTTGAACTGCTGTAGTCCCTGTGGTACATCCACAGTACTGCTTTCCAGGATTTTGACCCAGCGACAGCAAAGGATATATTTCCAAATAAGAATTGTGAATGGCTTGGAAGGAACCTCCAGATGATGGTGTTCCTGTGTATCTGTTGATGTCGTTCTTCTAGATGGTTGTGATTTTAGGTTCTGAAAGTGTTGCCTTGTTGAGGGTCTGCAGAGCAACTTGTAGGTGGTATACCCTCTTGGCACAGTATTTCTACTGGTAGTCCAGTTCAGTTTCTGATCAATGGTAACTCTCAGGAAATTAATAATGGGAGAATCAGCAATGGTAATGCAATTGATTATCAAAGGGCAATGGTTAGATCCTCTTGTGTGGGAGATGGTCATTACCTCATGTGTAGTGTGAATCTTACTTGCCACTTGTTAGCCCAAACCTGGATATTGTCAAGGGCTTGTTGTATTTGGAAGTGGATTGCTTCAGTGTCTGAGGAGATGTGAATGGTGCTGAACATTTTACAATCACCAGCGAGCATACCCATTCCTGACCTTGTGATTGAAGGAAGGTCACTGGTGAAGCAGCTGAAGATAGTTGGACCTAAGATTCTACCCTGAGGAACTCTTGCAAAAATGTCCTGGAGTGAAATGACTGACCTCCAACAACCACAGTCATCTTCCTTTGAGCCTAGCATGACTCCAACCAGAGTCTTCACCCAATTCACTTTGGGGATTCGCTTGAATTGCTGTAATCCCAAGCTACAGATCAATTCTAGAAGGTGGGATTAGGCTGGATTGCTCTTTATTGGCCAACATGGAAACTATGGACCAAACAGTTGTCTTTTGCTCCATAAATCTTTCTGCTTCTTCTGTGCTTCTGAACTGAGATTGTTCTCTTGAAAGCAGGGAAGTTTAAAGGAATATTAAACAGCAGGATTCAAAACCATGAAGAGTTTTAATTGGGTGATTAAGGAGAAGTTATTCTGTTGGAAGTTGACTGGGAAAATAACCGGAAGGGGAGATGAGGGAACATAGTTGGAATTCTCTGGTCTCGCACACCTTATTATCGCTACCAGCGAGAACAGGTAATTTGGTGCGCAGCCGAATCTCCATTCACTGCAGCAGGACCGGAGAACCCCAGCCACAAGTGAAGTTGGAGAATTCCAGCTCTGATTTTACACAGTTGCCGGGATTTCCTAGCACCACACCCCTCCCCCCCCGCCATGGTCTGCATCCCGGCAGCAGAGGCAGATCACCAATAGCTTCAAGTGGTACCTTCCAGTCCTACAGAAGTCAGTTGTCACTTGCGTTTCTCGCCAGCTGTGCAGTCAGGCAGACCACCAAGGGGGAAGGCCATCTTTGGTAGCAAAGAAGATCCCACCAGCGGGAAGGGCCAGCAAATTCAAACCAGTGAGTTGTGGTGTGAATTGCACAGTCTGAAAGAGAGGAGGAAACAGAGTGAAGAGTAACCTTCAAAATGGGAATGGGATATACTTAGAGGCAAGTAACATATTAATGCTTCAAGGGGTCAGAACAGGATAATGGGAACTAATTTAACATTAGTGATAAGGGTAAGGTCCTGACGTAGATAGAGGATTAGTTGACTGGCAGAAGGCAGAGAGGAGGGATAAAGACGTCCTTCTCAGGATGGGAGCCAATGACTTTTGGCTTGACTCAGGGGTCAGTGCTGGGACCACAGCTTTTCACAATATACAGTAATGATTGGAAGGAAGAAACTTAAGGCATTGTTGTTTAGTTTGTGAATGATACAAAGATATGTAGAGAGACAGGTAGTATTGAGGAAGCAAGGGGGCTGCAGAAGGACTTGGATTGGTTAGGAGAGTGGGCAAAGAAGTGACAGATGGAATACAATGTGGAAAAGCATGAAGTTATGCACTTCGGAAGGAAGGATAGAGGCATAGACTGTTGTCTAAATGAAAAAGTGCGTAGGAAATCAGAAACACCAAGGGACTTGGGAATCATTGTTCAAGGTTCTCTTAAAGTTAATGAGAAGGTTCAGTCAGCAGTGAGAAAGGCAAATGAAATGTTAGCATTCATGTCAAGAGGGCTAGAATACAAGAGCAAGAATGTACTTCTGAGGCTGTGTAAGGCTCTGGTCAGACCCCATTTGGAATTCTGTGAGCAGTTTTGGGCCCCATATTTAAGGAAGGATGTGCTGGCCTTGGAAAGGGTCCAGAGGAGGTTCAGAAGAATGATCTCTGGAATGAAGAGCTTGTCGTATGAGGAATGTTGAGAACTCTGGATCAGTATTCACTGGAGTTCAAAAGGATGAGGGTGGATCTTATTGAAACTTACAGGATATTGCAAGGCCTGGATAGAGTGAATGTGGAGGGTGTGTTTCCATTAGTTGGAAAAACCAGAACAAGAGGGCACAAGCTCAGTCTAAAGCTTTAAAGCAGAGATGAGGAGGGATTTTTTTCCTAACCCTAACCCTAACCCTAACCCTGAGTAGTGAATCTGTGGAACCCATTGCTGCAGAAGGCTGTGGAGGCAAGGTCATTGAGTGTCTTGAAGATAGGAATGGATAGGTCCTTGATTAATAAGGGGATCAGAAGTTATGGAGTATGTAGATGAGAAAAATATCAGCCATAATCAAATGGTGGAGCAGACTCAATGGGCTGAGTGGCCTAATTCTGCTCCTATGTCTTATGGTCTTAATATCTCTACAAAGAAACCTGCTGGCAATGCCTGTGGTATTATCGCTAGTCTATTAATCCAGAAACTCAGCTAATGTTCTAGGGACTTGTATTCGAATCCTGCCACAGCAGACAGTGGAATTCAGTAAAAAAAATCTGGAGTTAAGAATCTATTGATGACCATGAAACCATTGTCAATCGTCAGAAAAAATCCATCTATCTCAGTAATGTCCTTTAAGGAAGGAAATCTGACATCCTTACCTGGTCTGGCCTACCTGTGACTCCAGAGCCACAGCAATGTGGTTGATTCTCAACTGCTCTCCAAGGGATGGGCGATAAATGCTGGCCAGCCAGTGACTCCCCACGTCTCACAAATGAATTAATAAAAAAAACAACTCAATGGGCCAAGTGTCCTTCTCCTTTCGTGCTGTATCATTTTATAATTCTGAAGCAGTGCTATCTTATTTTTAGAGAATCTGTTACTGATTAGCGTTTAAGAGCACAGATTATATTCTGCACAGTGCCTTATCAGAGGGCAGCAGCTAGGATCAGGGAAAGCTTCATGGTAACGGTGGAAAATCGAAGCTTTTTATTCTATCAGATCAGACTTGTTTGCCCCCTCTTGCATTCATAAGAAAAATGCCATTAGCACGATTCCCAGTATTAGTCCTATTCAATCAAAGTTTAATGAGTAACAGAGCCAGGATCTGCAATCTCACAGAATTCCTCTCCCCTTATCAATACTACTGTCGGGTTGGGGCAGTGTTAGGTATGTTAGTATTTCCTTTTCATTCCTCCCCCAGCTCCACTCATCAATAAAATTCCTTTCTCATTCCTCCCCTCAAACTTCTTTCAGGCGTCGAGAAGTATACACTTCAATTCGATTCTCTTATTAACTTTGATCATCAAGAAACATAAAACATATGGCTGGTTTCGGGGCATTCACACTGAAATGATGAATAACCCTTGAATAAACTCCCGTTTTTTTATCTTTGCAAAGACATAAACACAATGAAGATATTGTCAGTCAGACGGTTGCTGCAGGCCAGCAGAGACCATTAAAGGTAATGGGAAGCAAGAAAAAGCATGCCCCTTTCTCCTGATTCCACATTAACAAGTGAAAATAAAGGGAAAAAAAACCTTTCTTTGCTCAACGTTTTAGTGATAGCAGCTGTCCAGGACAGAAGGAAAAACCCAAGAAGTGTAGGGTGGCATTAACTACGAAGAGGCACAGGCTCTTTAATTTGATTTATTATTGCGATACTTTGAAAAGTATGATTTCTTGTGTGACAAAACATACCATTCATAGAGTACATAGGGGAGAAGGGAATGAAAGAGTGTGGAATGTATTGTTACAGTCATAACTAGGGTGAAGAGAAAGATCAACTTAATATAAGGTAGATTGATTCAAAAATCTGACAGCAGCAGGGAAGAAGCTTTTCTGAGTCAGTTGATACATGATCTCAGACTTTTGTATTGCTTTCCCAATGGAAGAAAGTGGAAGAGAGAATGTCCAGGGTTTTTTGGAGGTCCTTAATTATGCTGCTTGCTTTTTTGAGGCAGTGGGAAATATAGACAGGGTCAATGGATGGGAGGTTGGTTTACGTGATGGATTGGGCTACATTCACAACCTTTTGTGGTTTCTTGTGGTTTTGGGCAGAGCAGGAGCCATACCAACTGTGGTACCACCAGAAAGAATGCTTTCTATGGTGGATCTGTAAAGGTTGGTGAGAGTGCTGACTCAGTGGCCAGCAATCTGTCCTTTTCCTGATATAGAAATTGTAGGTTCAAGGCCCCCCTGGAGATCTGAGTCCATAATCTAAACTGATGCAAACTGAGGGAATGCTACACTGTCAGATATGCCATATTTCAGATGGGACATTAAATTGAGATCTTGCCTGATCTCAGAAATGGATGTAAAGTGTCTCATGGCACTATTCAAAGAGGATCAAAGATGAGATGGCCAGTAAGCTGGCCAACATTTCTCCCTCAACCAATCTCACTATACTTGGATTATCTCCACCTTATTTCATTGTTGTGCCCACAGTAGTATACTTCAGAAAGTATGTCATTTGTTGTAAAGAGCTTTGGGATGTCTCAGGGCTGTGAAAGGCGTTATGGGTGGGTGGCATGGTGATATAATGGTTAGCACTGCTGCCTTGCAGTGTATTGACCATGCTAAATTCTCCCTCAGTGTACCCAAACAAGCACCGGAGTGTGGTGACTAAGGATTTTCACAGTAACTTCACTGCAGTGTTAATGTAAGCCAACTTGTGACACTAATAAATAAAAATTAAGAAGTCTCTCTCTGAAAAATGTTCAGCAATCACAGGAATACCTGAAATATGGGCTGGAAATTTCACACCAGCAAGATTCTGTGATCCTGTGGCAGTGAATGGAGATTGGGCTGAGTGCCAAGTTCTCATCCTCATTGACAGTGGCAATGCGGTGTGAATGGCCAGAGAATTCTGGATAAGGTACTGAAGAAGTGGACCAATTACCTGCATAGATTGAAAAGAGGTCACCCAGATTTTTGACCAGTTTACCTTGAACTAGGGCACAATTGTAACAATATCTATCTTAAGAGGTGCCATGGATAAAAACAAATTACTGCGGATGCTGGAATCTGAAACCAAAAGAATTCCCAAAAGAAAAGAACCAAATTCTTTGCCGTTTGGCGATTCACATCCTTTATCCTCTCTGTGGATAGCTATTAGCAGTCTTTTTCCCCCTGGTTTCTGTGGCTATGACTCATGTTTCATTCCCTCCCTCTGCAGTATAAATATCTCCCATTTTCTCTGCCTTTAGCTTTGACAAAGGGTCATCTAGACTCGAAACATCAGCTCTTTTCTCTCTTTATAGATGCTGCCAAACCTGCTAAGACTTGCCAGCGTCGTCTCTCTTTGGGTGCTAAAAGAGACTGTTACTTAAAGAAAATAGCAAGGAAAGTAAGGGCCTGATTTTATCATTTTCATTCTAAGCGCTGAATCTGGGTGTAATGCAGGTCTGAGTTGGAAATCTGCTTTCAGGCGCCCTCATTCGCAATGAACCTGAAAGAAAAATTGTTGGTCTTGAATCGTACTGTGAGCGGGGCTTAGTGCAGCTGAAATGATGGGAGCTCTGAACTGCGCATGCACAGTTAGAAAAAAATTTGAAAAAGCACGTCAGTGTCAGATCGTTCACAGGAGTGGAGAAAGTGGCCCAAGGGCAAAAAGTGAAACCAGTAGCCCCCACAGACATCACTGTCCCCCTTATCCACCCTCACCCCCCGCTACTTAGAACGATTGTTACCCCACCCCCTCTGGCCCTGCCACCAATTGCTCACAGAGTGCCAGTGGACCTCCCTTCCCCCATCCCTCCACCAGAAATCTAGCTGACCACTCCCCCCCCCCCCCCCACCCCCCACAACAGAGATCCATCTGCATCCCTTCAATCAGTGAGCAATTCCACCCCCCCTCCCGCCAAGAGAATGATCTGGCCTCACCTGTGTTTTGCGATACTGATTGAGGGATAAATATTGATCAGGGTACTGGAGATAATTCCATGGGATCCTTCCGAGCAGGCAGACGGAACCTCAGTTTAATGTCTCATCATAAGAACTAGGAACAGAAGTTGGCAATTTAGCCCCTTGAGCCGGCTCTACCATTTAATACGAACATTGCTAATTTCATCTTGGCTTCAGCTCCACCCTCCTGCCTATTCACTTCAGCCTCTCAAACCCATTACTAATTAAACCTCTGTCCACCTCTTCCTTAAATTTCCTCAAAGTCGGGGCATCCACCATGCTCTGGGGCAGTGAATTCTGCAGACTCAACACTCTCGGAGCTGACACTAAATGTGGCACCTCCGAGAGTACATCACTCCCTCACTGAAGGCTCTGCTTGGATTTTTGTGCACAAGCCCTGGACATTGGATTTGAAGCGAGAACTCAGGAGCAAGAGAGCTAACAACTGAATTACTTGTCACACTTAGACCCCATACTTGACAGCATGATGGATTACCAGTGTCCTTTCCTTCTTAGCAAGAGGAGGTAACATTTCAGCTTAGGTTGCAGAAGAGAAGAGAATCCAGTACCAGGAATCAAATGTGGACCATGCTGCATGCAGAGTTTCCAACCATTGGCCCGAGGACATCCATGTGACTTTCCTGAGGGAAATATATATAAATCCATGAACAACACAGTATTCCTGCGGACCCCAATAGCCATTACCAAGAACTGCATGCTCATGTGTGACTTACATGATTACATAAACAAGCAATGGTGGGCTAGTGCGGTCAAAGCTGGAAGAAAAGTTGGTTAAAAATTAGAGGTTTACGACGGGAGAGTTTCTAATAACATGCTTCCTTCCTAATTATACACTGCCATCAGAAATGTTACAAGATACAATTATGACAGTATGGTCTACGACTCACATTGCTGTTCCCGAGTCTCAACAACTGTCCCCTCCACAGAACAGATGCGAAGATTTAACTGCTTTGAATTTAGTGGTTGTTGTTAGAATTGAATTCACTCACTTCTTTGAATCTTGCTGAAAAGATATGTGTTAATGCTCACAAAACTAACATCAACAGGACAATTTGTGTTCAAATTTCCTTGCTGTAATTTCCTACTTGCTTCTCCCTCTTTAAGTGCTAGTTTTATTTGCGTAGAAATGTCACAAGGTTCATTGTGCAACAATCAGTAAGCTATATTGTTGTGGCTGGAGCAAAAATAGGGATGGGGCAGTTCAGCAGCTTTTTGACTCTATTTGCTCATCAGATTGTTGAGTCTTTACACTCATCAACACTAACTTTGTGAAACAAAGACTACACAAAACTTTCAGTGCTAGGATAACTTAAACAATTGAATCTTGCTGAAAAGGGAAATATGATGCTGAAGTTTTTAACCTTAGACTCATCAGATCAACACAGGTGACATGGTGGCACAATGGTTAGAACTGATGACTCAAGTGCCAGGGAACTGGGTTCAGTTCTGGGATTAGGTGACAATCTGTGTGGAGTTGGCAAATTCTCCCCATGTCTGCGTGTGTTTCATAGAATTCCTACAGTGCAGAAAGAGGCTATTTGGCCCATCAAGCTTGCACCATCAATAATCCCAACCAGGCGTTATATCCGTAACCCCACTCATTTCCCCAGCTAATTCCACACCCCTTCAACACTGTGGAGCAATTTGCCCATCCACCTAACCTGTAGGTGCTCTGGTTTCCTCCCACAGTTCACAGATGTGCAGTTTAGGAAGATTGGCCATGATCAATGTGTGGAGTTATGGGGGTGTGGTGGGGGAGTGGGCCTGGTCAGAGTATGTCTTTGGAGGGTTGGTGCAGACTTGATGGGCTGAATGGCATTTTTTCTGCACTTTAGGAATACAGATTAAAAAAAATACTTTAATAAAAATTTTGGAAGATTCACTATTTGTGGTGTGAGATTCCACAGTTTCACTTGTCTGTTATTGGGGTCTCCAAGCCTGAATTGTCGACTGGGAGGACTGTAAAATATGACATTACCAGCTTCTTGTATGGCCTGAATTACCAGCTTGCAGAGTGAATAATTCATACTAACTTCTCAAATCCGCCAATTTCCCAATCGCCCTCAAGTTCAATGTGGGAGTCTTGATATGAGCAGGGGATTTTAGCAGATTTGCCGAGACTAAGACTGGAATGACACAAATCGCCGGCAATCTGTGGAAGTCTGGAATGTAACATTCCTCCACAAATTGCTGTTTTTCTTTTGATAAATTATGAATGCCTGCAACTTTAATGCATCAGTACGAATGACCTAACTTCCCAGAAATCTCTGACTCTGTGCATGAAAGTTAATTCATGAGGAATCAACAAACGTTGACAAACTTGAGCCCCCTGTTTTGGACGTTCGTTCCAGTTCCGATAAAAATGGAGGCTGGCCCATCTGTCCTCTGCAACCTCTGCTGCGATCAGATCTTCCCCCTCATTCCGCAGTGATAACACTGTGTTGATCTGCAGCTGCCAGTCTGTTACTATTTGCTGTTTACACATGGAAACATCTCCAGCCATATCTACCATGCTGGGACCCCGGGGGTGAGTCAGCTAATAATTTGGCAGAGTTAGAGAGAGCGACAGGCTGCACAATGTAATAGCGCAGCATCTGTAACCAAAGCAATTTGCACTCTGTCTGAGTTTCAATTAGGCCCACTGCCATTAGGAATATTAAACACATACATTTTTTTTGTATTTTGAACCCATATTATTACCCACTAATGTCCTTTATAATTACACTCTGCATTCTTTATTGGGTCCAATTTTTCAGACCCATAATAATCTCTGAAATTTCATCTGTAACACACAGGTGCAGTCCAGTTATATGTCAATTTATATTCAGAGTGCATTTGGGAAATCCATTTTAAAATTTAAACAAAAATTGCTTAAATTTGGTGACATTATTTGAAGGGAAGTTGGTAATTATAGAGGGTCTGGTGTACTGCATGTTACCAGATGGTCCAATCTTTCATTTTGTCTCATTCTCTCACATTCTCTCACACAAACACACGGTCCCATCACTTCCCGACTGCCTGTGGCTTTCTCCCAGGCATTTCACGCTCTGAAAGTGAGTGGAAAAAGGTTGTTTTTCAATACTCAGTGACATAAATTGATATAAAGTAAAGCCTTTCTTGCTTCTAACTATAATCGGAACCCAAGGATTGAATTCATTGATTCAATTCTCCCAAAAGACTGCTGGTACTTGAAGGGATTGTGAGTCAGAAGCTTCATGTTGTTACACTTTCCTCTTGAGTGCTGGCATAGTGAGCTTATCTTTCTAGCTGACTTTCAGTTGATTGTCACTGGTAGATTATGTTGCATGATTTTTATAAAGGAATGAAAGGTTTGTGCCTTCACGTGTTCAATGAAAGGCAAAGAGTACACACACCTCATGGCACATTTACCAACACTACCTCTTTTCATCAGCTACAGGGCATCTTAGGGAGGTCCAACATCCCTGCCGACTCATGGGAGCCCCTGGCTTGTGACCAATCACAATGGAGAAGGCTCATCTGGGATCAGCACTGAGCACCACGAGAGACTTCGATAGAAGCAAATTACTACAGGTGCTGGAATCGAAAACAAAAACAAAAAAATGCCGGAAAATCTCAGCAGTTCTGACAGCACCTGTGGAGAGAAAATAGAGACAATGTTTTGAGTTCTATTCTTCTTGTCTTCAGCTCTGATGAAGTGTCATCCTAACTCGAAGCTGCAGTCTAATTTACTCGATGAGTTTGACAGCCTCAGTATTATTGCTCCTGCAAATTTTGGGTGTATAAGTGTGGCCATTTGTCATCTGGGATCTTTGGAAAGGGGTTGGATTGTTGTAACATCTCAGCTGGTTAATAATGTCATTCAGAGAAGAGAATTTGACATCACTTGTGAGTCCATTGGTCTCCGACAATGACACGATGTAGAGTTTCCGGCATTGGACTGGGGTAGACACAGTAAGTAGTCTCACAACACCAGGTTCAAGTCCAACAGGTTTATTTGGTTGCTTGAGCTTTTGGAGCACTACTCCATCATCAGGTCACTCATCAGGTTTAAGTGTTTCATTAAATTGTTCCATTTACAGATACCAAATACCCTGGACTGAGCAGAAACCCTGAACTAGTGACTTCACATTGGATGAATGATTTTGCAACAGACTTAGATGATGCCCTTTCGAGATCCTTCCTACCCATTGTCACTCAGGAAAGGCATCATGACAACAAAGGTACTGTCCACTTGTAAATCCAGGAATTTTAAGATTCCTTACATGCAGGTAGCTGCACAGCATCACCAAGAGGGACTGGCCAGAATCCTCAAGGGAAATTCCCCACAAGTTCTGCATATTCTTCTCCATCGGAGATGCACCAACTACGCGGAATGGACTGATACTGCTGGTTAATAATCCATCATTCCTGCTGTGGTTCAGAGGTGGTTTCAGGATCCAGGCTACACATGTTCATGACAAATCATCACCATGTCCCTCAGCTGAACAGTAATGTGGTACTCTTGGACAATGCCCACTCTGTACGAAACCGCCAACACCTATTAGAGGTTTTGGGACCAGCACTGGCAGATGGCACCCCAGTCATTCAGGGCCAACAGCACAGGCCCCCTATAACAGGGAAAATGGAGACTCCTCCATGGGTGTACTGACCAAACCTTGTACCCACTGGGTACACCAGAACAACGGCCCAGATTATTTGTACTGAGAACATCAGTGCTGAGTACACCAAACGCAATCACACACTGAAACCATAAGAAACAAACCAAGCATCCAATTTCAGCACTACCTACAACAAACTAATTCATAACTGGCTTTCATCACTCTTCCTTCATCTTTCTGGGGGATGGGAAAGAAACCCAAGGAGGTCCAATGGGCTATTTACCAGCTGTGACAGATTAATCTATTTTTCACACTGTAAATAGTTATGTATTTTAGTTGTGTTATCCCATTCAATCTATATGTTATCAAATAGTTTGCACACAGTTATTGTTCACGCACACTATGATATCTCCAAACCATTGATTATCCCCACTTAAGCGGGAAGATGAAAACCCAGTGGTCACATAGTAACGTGGCCACTCAGAAACTCATGTGATGGGAGCGTGATGTTCTCCAAGGAACACGGGCAGACTAAAAGCCCATAAATGCTGCTTAGATTGTTGAATTAAATATTGTTGTTTGAATCCCTTGGCCGCCAGTCATTGGGACCCATGACATCTATCAACATTTGTCATCAGAAAACTTTAAATAAATAAAGTGATCTATCAGTGAATTTAGAATTCGTCTGGCCTTACTAATACTCCAAAAGCTGCCTAGCTGGCAGGATTTGTAAAGAATGCTTAAAATACTGCAAAAGGGGCATGATTACTACCTTAACCTTTCCTCCCTTTTGAATCTTGAAAATTAAATGATGGGAGTTTAATGTATTCGCCTCCTCGATATGTGATCCGTTGTATATCCATAAGACCACACTGTGAAATTGCACAGTCTGGGCGAGGGAGTGAGATATTGCTGGCCCTCTCTGACTTTCAATTAAAAGCAGGGTTGTGACACTCTCCAGAGACATATTTATTCCAGACACTGACGTTTATATTTACCTTCCTTGTGAATCGATGCACTTTCACCGTGCTTGTAAGGCCGCTTGCAGCTACCTTGTAGTGAATCTGGGCATCAGAAATTCACTGCCTTTGGGCTGAAAGATCCAAGCACTGAATATATTGCACCTATTGCATCGAGGTGACATGGTGAGTTATAGAATCACTGGCAATTACTTTGTATCAAACAGTTAGATTGGAAATTCATGAGGAAGGATGTACACTTTGATTTTCAATCTAATAGTGAGAATACACGGCAGAAATATGGCATTGCTTCCACTGTGTGTAAACAGTAAAAAATATATTCCTTTCAGTAGGCAGCAAAGTGGTTTCTGTATGCAGTTAAATTTTTCACTCATATTGACTTTATTTTTAATCTTCTGTTCAAAAGGTTCTGCACAAAATATAACCCTTTGCCCAGTGAATATGAACCCAGATGGGGATTATCTTTTAAAAAATTAGCTTTGTGTAGTGGCTATCTGGTAGAAAAGTTTAATAATATATAACCTAACCATCTATTTGCCTCTCCTTTTAGGTCCCCTTTGAGTAACAGCCCCCGAGTGTTTGACAATATAAGGGCTCAGAGAAATACACCCAAAACACTGTGCTCTGGAATAGGTCAACTCCACCTGGGATCATTGCACTGAGAAGGAGTATAGGAAGGCACGGTGGCACAGAGGTTAGCATTACTGCCTCACAGTGCCAGGGACCTGGGTTCAATTCCAGCCTTGGGTGGCAGCCCATGTAGAGTTTGCACATTCTCTCCACGTCTGCTTGGGTTTATTCCAGATGTTCGCAGTTCGAAGACATGCAGGTTAGGTGGATTGGCCATGCTAAATTGCCCCTTGGTGTCCAGGGATGTGTAGGTTAGATGGATAAGCCATGGTAAATGCACAAGATTACAGGGATGTGGGGGCCTGGGTCAGATCTGGTTAGGTGCATTGACCATGCTAAATTCTCCTTCAGTGTACACGAACAGGTGCTGGACTGTGGCAACGAGAGGATTTTCACAGTAATTCATTGCAGTGTTAATGTAAACCTATCCGTAACATGATTAAAACTTGAACGTGAAATGCTCTTTCGATCCTGGGTAAGATGCTCTGGCGGAGAGTCTGCACAGACTTGATGGACCGAGTGGCCTCCTTGTACACTGTAGAGGTTGTATTACCCTAGTAAGAAAGTAACACAGCTTACTGAAAAACTGTCCAATCACCTCTCCACCAGTCCACCCATTAATCTTTCTCTCGATCCGACTACCCCTCTTTCTCCCTCACCCCCATCCTCTGCAATTACACCCTCTCCCAGGGCAGGTATATGTAAAAACAGAAGCCCGTTGAACAAACCCTTTGAAAATACAACATGATAATTAGCTTTGAAACAATAACCAAAATGGAACTGAGGAAAATTACAGCAGTAAATTAGTTTTGTTAAAAAATCAGGTTCATTGCCTTTAGATAATAAATATTGTATCCTTTCATGTAAGATTGACTTTTAAAAAAGTTATAAAGAAATCACATTGCCCTTTCAAGTTAATGGAGAAAATTACACCAATGAATTCTTGCTTCCTTTTATTTCCAAAGGTTACAGAAATAAGAATAACCAGAGTGTCATCAAGACAAAATATCTTCTAATATGAAGCCACATTTCTATTACCTCTGTTAATATTTCAATCATTCATTTTCACTGTTAATGCCCTCGTTTCTTTAAATTCCTCTAGCCTGCTGAACTGTTCTGGGTTTGAAGTACATCTCAGACCCTGTGAATCCACAGCACAGTTCACAACACAAATGTCCCATGTGGTGCTTATATTAAGTGGCGGGGTGGCGGGGGTGGGTGGGGGGGGGGTGTGTGTGTGCAAGTGAGCGACAAAATGAAAGAGAAAGTGAAGGATCAGAAAGAGACAGGACATTGAGGGAGAGAGGGGCTGTGGTGAGAGATTGGGGAGGTTTCTTCAGAAGGAAATCTTCAAAATACAGCTAACGAAAATACAACAAAACATACTCCTGTTTATATATCAAAGAGAGGGTTTAATAAAGAAACATCATTATTCCAAACTAGGGGCCTCATTCTGGATCAGTCCAAGCTCCCCACAATTCTATACAGTTCCTTATTTTTTGTGAATCAGCTGACTATTATATCACTCTGGAATTGGTTCCATGGTTTTTATTGGATCAGCTGACCCTTACACTTTGTTCCCACTGGTCACATTATGTCCAATACAAACTTGTCACTGGTTATATTCTAACTGTGGGGGTGTGGAATAAAAGAGGGGAATCCCTATGCTGCACAGAGCAGAAGGAGGCCATTCAGCCCATTGTGTCTGCACCAACTTTCTGACAGAGTATTTTACCAAGGCCCTTTTACCACCATCCCCCCACCCCATCCCTGTATCCCCATAAATTTACTATGGCTAACCCCTTGTAACCAGCACATCTTGGGACATTAAAGGGTAATTTAGCACAGCCAATCCACCTAACCCGCACATCTTGTGGATTAGGTGGAGGAAACCCATGCAGACACAGAGAGAATGTGCAAACTCCACACAGACAGTCACCAAAGGCTGGACCCAAAGCCGGGTCCCCAGCATTGTGAGGCAGCAGAGCTGACCACTGTGCCACAGTGTCACCTTTTTGGTGATAAGTGGACTAAAAATGTCAAGTCAGGTACTCCTAGGTGTTGGTCAGTAACACGTGATGCTGATGCAATAGAGGGATTCCCCATCTTTTCCCTGTTCCAAGCAGATCACTAAATCGCAATATGCCACACATTGGAAATTCTAAATAGCTAAGCTTAATTTTATCAAGCAGAATCACACAGGGATTCATTAATAAAACCAACTTTCATTTATTTTCTCTATTATTCTTTAAACAACAGAATAGCTGAAGATATGAAAGGCCAATCTCCTGAGGCGGATCTGGGATATAAATGGGTCAGTGGAATGTGGCCTGTATTGATTTATAACATTGAAGATTACGGATTGTGGATTAGAATGGAGCCGCAAAGTGACATTTTATCTATTTTTGTCATTTCTAAAATTATGCTTTCATTTATTTAGAGCTTAGAGGATTCATTTTTTTTCCATCAGAAACAGACTGTTCCCTAAACATTGGTGATCTGTGTGCGTCTGGGCAGGATTAGTGCGGACAGAATGCACAAAATTGCAATTAACTGCTCCCCCCCCACCCCCGGCTCAACTCCCATCAGAGCAGAGAGATTCCCCACCACAGGAGTCCAAGCCTCGCAGCTCACCCTTCAAAAGTGGTGGTTTTCACAAGAACAATAATTGTATTCAGGTGGAGATTCAGGCCTGATTGAACAGTAAGTCTCCAGGGATATGGGGCAGATGGATTCCAAGATGCAGACAAAGTGTTGTTTTCACCAGCTTTTGGGGTAGGCCAGTGGCACAATAGTTAGCGTTGCTCCCTCACAGCGCCAAGGACCCAGGTTCGATTATGGCCTCGAGTTACTGTGTGAAGTTTGCACGTTGTCCCCGTGTCTACGTGAACTTCCTCCGGATGCTCCGGGTTCCTCCCACAGGAAGTAGTTGATGCCAAAACATTGAATGTATTGAAGGGCTAGAAATAGCACTCAGGGCGAACGGGATCGAAGGTTATGGGGAGAAAACAGGATTAGGCTATTGAGTTGGGCGATCAGCCAGGATCATGATGAACGGCAGAGCAGGCTCAAAGGACTAAATAGCCTCCCCCTGCTCCTCTCTTCTCTGTTTCTACATGGTCCAAAGATGTGTAGGTTAGGCTGATCGGCCAGGCTTAATTACTCCATAGTATCAGGGAGATTAGCAGGATAAATACGTGGAATTACAGGGCCAGCATCTGGGTGGATTTGTTGCCCTTGCAGGCTCAATGGGCCAAATGATCCCCTTCTGTACTGATAGGATTCTATGATCTATCAAGTCCACCCACTGCCATCCATGCCAGTGCTATGAGGGCACAGTCCCGAATTGGGGTTGCAGCTGATGGAGTTTTGGAGCCATAGTTTGGATAAAGTAGGACAATGAAATGGTATTATTTGTGTTTCAGGTTTTGTTGGCGTGTCAGGGTAACTCTGCAAAATTATGCATTCTTTCTCTGATGGTTCAACCCAGAAATACAGACGATGACCAATTTTCATCCTGATGTTCACAACAAACACTCTGTGCTCAGAGACAGTAAGTGTTAGTTAATGCTGTGAACCGCAGGCGTCCTGAGACAGTGGAGTGGGGAGCAGAGGATCTTTCACAGTCTAGCAGCTGGTTTCAGTCAGGAGTCAGTGCTCGGTACACCCAGTCTCACCAACATTAAATAGTGAGCCGTTCTTATCTGGTACAGTCAGAGGGTGTTACTTAAAGCCTAGAGAAACGAGTTTTGGGATGTTAGCCTGAGCGCTATCTAATCCTTGTTTGGATTGTCTACAGTTTGAAAGCTGGCAAAGTGAAGGGTTTCACATCTAATGGGCAGATCTGGCTTTTCTCAAGATATAAAGAATGTGGTCATTTTAACTTCTTGGCTCAAAAATATTGCAATGAAAATGACACAACAGTTGCAATTTTTTGCTGTGAGGAATATTGCTTTTTTTGTAGAAATATCCTTTATTCATATAAAGTCTGAAAGACACATTACAAAACATTTCAAATTGTTATAACAGTAAAATGCAACGATATTCACATTTCTTCCAGAGATGATTCACTCTAAGATGTTCCAGCTCAGTAATGAAAACGTTACACATATTTCAATATTTTCATTACAGAGAATAAAGTTCTGTTAAAACTATATAGATCAGACATGTTGAACCCTGTGCTGATTTAATGCAGTTACATACAGTTAGGATTAAAAACACAATCCGGGGGTTCTACCCAGTTACTAGTCCCTTACTCTACATTAGCTGTAATGCCTTTCCCAAGTGTGGCAATTGCCCCAAACTTGGGTGCATCCCTCAGCACATAGTCCTGGGCTTTGAAATGTCACAGCACCAGGTTAAAGTCATAGAACCATAGAAGCCCTACAGTGCAGAAAGAGGCCATTTGGCCCATCAAATCTGCACCGACCACAATCCTACCCACACACTACTCCCATATCCCCACTTATTTACTCACTAATCCTTCTCACCCACGCATCTCAAGACACTAAGGGGTAATTTTAGCATAGCCAATCAACCTAATCCACACATCTTTGGACTGTGGGAGGAAACCAATGCACCCAAAGGAAACTCACACAGACACGAGAGGAATGTGCAAAATCCACACAGACAGTGACCCAAGCTGGGAATCAAACCAAGGTCCCTGGAGCTATGAAGCAGCAGGGCTAACCACTGTGCTACCATGCCACCCTTACCATTGTGCTACCATGCTGCCCTTGAAAGTTTGAAACCTATTGGACTTTAATATGGTGTTGTCAGACTTCTTACTGTGCTTATCCCAGTCCAACACTGGCATCTCCATATCTTTGGAATGTGCCAGTCTGCAACACTCAGTGGAAGACAATTCTTTGCATTGGAAGACCAACAAATTCCAGGTGGACCAATGAGCATTGGTCACTGATTTGATGATACCCCAGCAACAGTTGATGTTTATCTTGATGTGTGTCCTTGGGAACAACCAGCAGAGCACAGAGTCCAACGTCACAGAGCTACTTGGGATGAACCTCAACAAATGCCACTGCATCTGTCTCCGGACCTGCTTCACAAAGATAAATTCCACAAGAAGGTATCTCCTTGACCCTTCTCCCCCCTTCCCCCATCCAACCTCAGCAGTCATTTAGAGAGCAGCATGGGCTGACACAGAGAATCCAGGCATACATGAAGGATTTGATGGAGAGTGTTCTCATCACCAACCAAGTGAAGTCTTGGTGCTTGTTTGAAAGTTCTGGTGATGAGGCATTCTGCCAAATAATTCAGACAGTGTGCTCAGGGAAACATCTGACTGGAGGCACCAATCTCTTTTTCTCTTAGGACCTCAAGGACATTACGCGCAGACCAATGCCTAATCTAATCATCTTGTGGTCAAAGGTGTTTTCCTGCAACAGCTCAGTTTAGAGGCAGAGTAAAACTATTTTTGCACCACTCTACCAAAACAGAGCCGTTATAGTGAGGGCCAGACACAGACATGGGCCCACTTGTAACTCAGTGTAAGTGAATCGATTTAGAGCAAGGTAAAATCTCATCCAGAGTTGCCAAACGAGATACAAGATAGAATCCTCATTCAGTGACGCAGTGTTGACAAAGTCAAGAACACAATAAATGGGAATATACTGAGAGAGTAAATGAAGTGAGAGATCTTGGTATGCAAGCACACAGGTCCCTATAGGTAGCAGTACAGGTAGATAATATTGTAAAGAAAGCATATGGAATGCTCTCCTTCATTGGTGGAGGTACAGAAGTCAGAGTATAATGATGCAACTATATAAGATCTGGTGGGGCCACAGTTGGAGCATTGTGTGCAATTCATTACAGGCAGGATGTAATTTCTCTGGAAAAAGTGCAGAGCCGAATTTACTGGAATGTTGCAGGGCTGGAGAATTGTAGCAATAAGGAGAGGCTGGAGAGGTTGGGGTTGTTTTTCTTGGAACAGAGAAGGCTGAAGGAATGACATGATTGAGATGTCCAAAACTGTGAGGATAGAGAGGGAGTAGACAGGAAGAACATATTTCCTTGGCAGAAAGATCAAAAACCAGGCTTCATAGATTCAATGTAAGTGGCAGAAGGATTATAGGACTCATGAGAGAAAACATTATAATGAGATGGTGGAGCAGCGCTTTGAAAGCTACTGGCTTTTGCTACCATATAAACCTGTTGGACTTTAACCTGGGGTTGTGAGATTTCTTACTATATTTACCCCAGTCCAACACTGGCATTTCCACATCATATCTTTAGGTCAGCATGGACAAATGTGTCGAATGATCATTTTTAAAAAAAATCATGTCACAAGTAGGCTTACTTTAACAGTGTCATTCTGTGCTGTATTATTTCTATACTTCTATTCCAAAATATCGGTCTCCAACACAGAAGTTGTTTTGAGAACCAACCACAGCTCACTGAGAAAGGAATACTTCAGAATGATTACATGAAATAGAGCAAAGATTAACATGAGGAAGTTGAGAGTAAGTGAAGAAGTAAATAATCACCAAAACTATAGCATATCCTTCCATACCCAAAACCCAAATGTCAGGCATGACAAGTAACTGTGCTCAGCTGGAAAGCAATACTGAGTTAAATAATATCCAAGATTTAATTTTAAGAAATTATTTGGCAGAAGATGCTGATGATAAACAATCTGGTACATATTATGTTCAAGGAATTGATCCAGATATCCTGAAATTAATTGAAGGTACTGATTGAAATGTGGATAATAGTCCAAACATGTCACTGAGAGGTAAAGGTGTCAACCAGACACATTTACAAGCATATTAGAATTCAATGAACAAATGGACGATGCCTTCAAATGCATTATTTTCTGCTACAAGATCCAGCATAATTACAGACAAAAAACCTTGGATCCAAGTGTGAAGTAAATAAAAATTCAGGAAATACAAAATGAGAATATTCTTCCTCATAAACAGAAAAATGCAAATGAGGGTAAGATCTTTTGATGGAAATTGAAAGGATTTGCAGGTTACTGTGAAGGTCATAGAATCTTACAGTGCAGAAAGAGGCCATTCAGCCCATTGAATCTGCACTGACCACACTCCCCATAACCCTACTTATTTACCCTAAAAACCACCTGACACTAGAATCAATTTAGCATGGCCAATCAACCTTACCTGCAATCTTTGGATTGTGGGAGGAAACCAGATCACCCGGAGGGAATCCAGAAAAACACAGGGAGAACGTGTAGACTCCACACAGCCGGTAATCCAAGCTGGGAATTGAACCCAGGCAGCAGTGTTAACCACGTATCGCACAGTGTAAAAGATATGTTCTTTATTCTTTCATGGGATGTGGGTATCGTTGGCTAGACCAGCATTTATTACCCATCCCAAATTGCCCTTGAGATGGTGGTGGTGAGCTGTCTTCTTCAACCGTTGCAATCTCTGCGGTGTAGATCTACCCACAGTGCTGTTAGGGAAGGAATTTCAGTGAAAATGAAGGAACGTTCCAAATCAAGATGATGTGCAACTTGGAGGAGAACTTGCAGCTAATGGCGTTCCCATACTCATGCTGCTTTTGTCTTTCTTGCCAATGATGGTGGGTTTAGAAGATGTTGTCAAAGGGCAATACACTTTGGTTTATTTTTCAAAAATATTGATACCTAGATGAGATTCAATGATAGATGATAAAAATTAAAATGAAATTGTCTATTATTTAATAAAACCAGGCTTATTAATATGATTATTCATTGTTCCCTCGATAGTGGTATAAGGTTGGGGATAGTGTGGGGTATGTGTGGTGGAAGATAATGTTACATTTCAGGCTAAAATACTGCATTTGTTCATGATTGGAGAAGAACTCACCTGTATAACTGGAACTGATCTGTAATAACACCTCTCCAACATACAGCAACAGTTCAGTTCTGGACAATTTGACATACATCAGGGACTTAGCAAATATAGCTTTTGAGTAAATAGTTGAGATTCACAATGTAATTCCCTACTCTGAAATATGCAAATAAGTCTTCCAGATAAGGGAGGTTCAATTAGCTTATGAGGGCTGCATTTCCAAGAAAATTTTGCAGTGTTCGTGACATTTTCTCATTAGAACGGAGCAATCAAATAGTCTTCACTAAATCCTCTAACCTGCCTTTTTGAAGAGAGAGATATTGATGCTATGATATGTAGTTGTCTGCTTTGAAATTAACTGAATTTTGTTTTATTTTATCATGAGATGTGGGCATCGCTGGCAATGCTAACATTTTTTGCCTGTCCCTAATTGCCTTTGAACTGAGCAACTTGCTCAGTTCAATTCAGAGACCAGTTGAGAGCCAACCACATTGCTATGGTTCCAGAATCAATATAGGCCAGGCCAGGTAAGAACAGCAAATTTTCTTCCCTAAAGGACATTCATGAACTAGATGGGTTTTTACAACAAACGACAATGGTTTCATGATCATCATTATCAAGAGTAGCTTTCAATTTATTAATTGAATATACATTCCATCAGCTGCCATGGTGGGATTCGAACTCAATTTCCCTGATCATTAGCCTGGGACTTCTGGATTACTAGTTGAGTAACATTAACACAGTGCCACTGTCTCCCCCAGTGAAGGAACAGTGATATATTTCCAAATCAGGATGGTGTGTGGCTTGGAAGGGAACTTGGTGTTCCCATCCATTTTATGCTCTTGCCCTCCCAGGTGGTAGAGGTTGTGAATTTGGTATGTACTATAGGTCAGATATGGAGGATATATGGGAGAACACAAATGCTCCCATGTGGAAGGCATGTGGAGCGGGTGTGGGTGCGGTGAGTGTTTGAGAGCCTGACATTCATTATTACAACTGGATCACACCTTAGCAAACAGAGGTGACCCTTCTAACTTACCAACATCTGCTCATCTCTGTTGTGACTTTGGGTTCGTCCACCTTGGTAATGGTCACAACTTCACCCTGCCATTGCTTCCCCAAAATAAAAATATGGCGGTGGAGTCTCTTAGGGTCTGCCAGATTGGGAAATTTCCCATCTCAAGCTTCCTGCCTCCTCAAAGGTCTGATCATTCCAGTCAATAACTTTTCATTGGGTGTAATTTAACTTGTGGTGAGAGAAGGCCAGCTAATGCTGAACCATTGATCCCTATTGAAATATTGTATGTAACCTGAAAGATTAATTGTGTTGATCAAATAATATCAAATCTTTAAGCACTCTCACTGTTTGATTTCCAAATACTAATTATTTTTTCAATATTGTATTAATAAAACAAAACACATTCATGATTTCATTTATGATTGGTTCTATTTGGAACCGATCATGACATTCATGATTGGTTCTATTTGGATTATTTTTGGCAAGAGGTAGCAAAGTGGCACAGTGGTTAGCACTGCTGCCTCATAAGAACATAAGAAATAGGAGCAGGAGTAGGGCCATCTAGCCCCTTGAGCCTGCCCCACCATTCAATAAGATCATGGCTGATCTGAAGTGGATCAGTTCCACTTACCCGCCTTCTCCCCATAACCCTTAATTCCCTTGTCTATGAGAAATCTATCTACCCATGACTTAAATATATTCAACAAGGTAGCCTCCACCAGATCAATGGGCAGAGAATTCCAGAGATACATCACCCTTTGAGTGAAGAAGTTCCTCCTCAACTCTGACTTAAACGCCTCATAGCGCCAGGGACCCAGGTTCAATTCCAGCCATGGGTCATTGTCTGTGTCTGCATGGATTTCCTCTGGGTTGAAGTTGAAGTTTATTTAATAGTTACGAATAAGGTTTATATTAACACTACAATGAAGTCACTGTGAAATTCCTCTAGTCTCCACGCACTGGCACCTGTTCACGCCAATGCACCTTGCCAGCACACCTTTCAGAATATGGGAGGAAACCAAATTACCCAAAGGAAACTTACACAGACATAGGCAGCAATGACTCAGTTCACCAACAAGAGAGCTGGGGGCAACCTGAGATTAATCTCACAGTGGGATTAGTTCCCAATCTGGCATTCCCAAGGCCTCACGGATCTCCAACTCCATTTATTACAAACTTCTCACAGATAGCGATCCAAGCCAGAAATCGAACCCGCGTCCTTGGTGCTGTGAGACAGCAGTGCTAACCATGGTGCCACTGTGCCACCCCAAACCAATGTTCTGGTTTCCTCCCCCAGTCCAATGATGTGCAAGATTGGCCATGCTAAATTGCCACTTTGTGTCAGGGGGACTAGCAGGGTAAATAGGTGGGGTTAGAGGGATGTAGTCTGTGTGTGATTGTGGTCAGTGCAGACCCGATGGTCAAATGGACTCCTTCCGCACTGTTGGGAGTCTAATCATAGGTTGAGAATTTGATGGTTTCAGCAACGACCCCAGTTCACCAACAAGAGAGCTGGGGGCAACCTGGTATTAATCTCACAGTGAGATTATTTCCCAATCAGGCACTCCTGAGGCCTCACAATTCTCCAATTCCATTTATTACAATTTTTCCGCTGCATTTTCTGCAATCCTGCCTTCAGGAGCCATTCAATACAGGGCTGCAGGATGGCACAGCGGTCAGCACTGTTGCTTTCCTGTGCCTGCAACACCACCATTGCCTCCCTGACCACCACATTTGCTGGTCAGGGGGGCCATAGCAAAGTGGGGGAAGGGGAGGTCACTGTAAAAGTAAGTGACTGGTGGCAGCTCCTTCTGTTGGTCACAAGTTGTCCAAGAAAGAAGGATCCCACCACCAGCCCACTGGCATTTCTGCCTGGGTTTACCTGATGGCCTGGTTGGATGCCAAAATGGTGGGATGAGATGTTTAAATGACCACTTGAGGGCTTCAATTGGCCTCTAAGTGGGATGGCTGTTCGTGACCTTTCCTATCCTGCACTTAGTTGGGGGATTTGGGGGAGAGGAATCAGGAAGGTGACATGCCTTTCAGCTGGAGACCTCCCACCCTATTATATTCTTCTCCGCCCCTCCCTTCCTTCCTCTCTCTCCAGTCCTGAGTGGAGTATTCTGCCATTACAGTGCAGAAGGAGGCTAATCAGCCCATCATGTTCATTCTTTCTTTCTATAGAGCAATCTGAATCTGTCCCATTCCCTGCTCTGACTCAATATTTATTTCCTTTAGTTTTGTTCATTGATCATCAGTCTGAGAATTAAGGGTTTCCCCTATAAGACTGGAACATGGAGAATTGTTTTTTTCACTCACGGGGTTGTATGACTTTGGAACTCTATCTCAGTAAGTGGGTGAATTGGGATCATTGAAAATTGTTTAGGTAGATATAGATAAATTCTCGATAACAGGAGTAAGATGGATTTGTGGACATCAAGGCACACAGAGCAGTCATGAGCATATTAGAATTATCAAATCACAGAATCACAACAGTGCAGAGGTGGCCATTCGTCCTGCACTGACAACAATCCCATCCAGGCCCTATTCCCATAACCGCACATATTTACCTTGCTAATCCCCCTGACACTAAGGGACAATTTATCATAGGCAATTCCCCTAACCTGCACATCTTTGGATAGTGGAAAGAAACAGGAGCTCCCAGAAGAAACCTACACAGACACGGGGAGAATGTGCAGCATCTGCGCAGACAGTGATCCAAGCCTAGGATGTGAACCCTGATCCCTGATACTGTGAGGCAAGTGTGCTAACCACTGTGCCACTATGCAGTCCTGTATTGAATGATGGAGCAGGCTTGAGGGGCCGAATGGTCCACTCCTGTTCTTAGTTGGTATGTTCCTATGTCTTTACTTCCAACAATCTGTCAGGCAGTGAGTTCCAGGTCTTTGCCACTAGCTACATAAATATGTTTATTTATCCCAACCCCTCCACTATCACATCTCTTTTCGACAACCTTATATCTGTGACCTCTGCTCGTCCTCCTAATGGAAAAAGCTTTTCTTTTCCTGCCTTATCTAAACCTGTCATAAATCTCCTCTCAACCTCCTTTGGTCCAAGGGGAAGAAATTAACTTATTTGCTCAGCAGCTTGTAAATATAATTTGGACCATCTGATAGAAGATTATACAAGTGAGCAAAGTAAAGGCACTTAATAATTTCCCTGGATGCCATGGCAAGTTTTAAGGCAATTCCTCGACAAAGAGTTAAAATGGTAGAGATACATCTTGTGCCCTTTCATTAATATTCCTTGCAAGGTTCAATGATCTGATGAGGACTGCAGAGTCTTGCGTTGCCATTTCTCACCTACGTATAAACTCTACTTCAAAGGACTTGCTGAGTAACTCATTCCTCAGCCCTCATATTTTCGGGTGAAAATGTTATGACTGCGGATAAAAGCAGTTGAGCAGAAAATCATGTCTTACAAGTGATTTAAGGTGCTGTTTTTATGTCTCAATTCTTTCCCAGATTGCCATATAAAGTCATGACTGCAATGCTGTTGACAAGACTCACAGTGCTGGACTGGTGAGATGTCAGGATTTTAATTGGTGTTAATCCAATCCCAGTGTGGGAACCAAGTCAAAAGCAATTTAGCAAATACAATCACAACCCATGAAACCCAGGTACTAAAGTTACCATTCGCTGCGAAAGCCAAGTAAACTGTGGGATAGTTGCAGCAGTTCACTGCTCTGCCATATTCATGTTTAAACAATTAAGGACATTCTTTTTCAAATTTCTCTTCTCATTCCCCTGTTTAAATAAAGCCATTTTAAATGAAGTCATTCCTAATCTAAAGTAGCAAAGGGTACAAAATATGAAGCATTTCCACGATAACATTCCAGAGTTTAAATTTCACCCTTCACGTTTATCTGATGTATAGAGCGTTTGCAAATGGAATGCTAAAGTGCCTTTCCTGGGTGGTACAGTGACACAATGGTTAGCACTACAACTTCACAGCGCCAAGGACCCAGGTTCAATTCCAGCTTCAGCTGACTGTCTGTGTGGAGCTTGCCCATTCTCCCTGCGTCTGCATGGTTTTCTTCCAGGTGCTCCTGTTTCATCCCACATTCGAAAGATATACAAGTTAGGTTGATTAGCCATGTTAAATTGCCTTTTAGTGTCAGGGAGATTAGCAGGGGAAATGCATGGGATTACAGGGATAGGGTCTGAGTGAGATTGTTGTTGGTACAGGCTTGATGGGCTGAATAACCTCTTTCTACACTGTAGGAGTTCTATGGTATTCTAGATAAGCCAATTTTTACTGACCCCTACTTCAGTTTTTAGCCTAGCTTACTGATCTGCTGTCCTTCAGGCTCATTAGCACCCAAGAGCAGTTCAATTTATTTGAGATGTTTGCAAAGCTCTCCACCCAGGAGAAATGGGGCTGGTGGCCTAGCTAAAATTCTCTCTAGGGTATTTACTTGCCCTGAAATGTTGCACTGAGTGACATGACTACAGCATTTGCTGCTTGATGGTGGCCCAGAGCCAGAAGAATCATAATATCGCTAGTGTAGAAGAGGCCATTTGGCCCATCAGGTCTGCATAAACCCTCCAAAAGAGCACCCTACCTAGGCCCAATCACCCGCCCTATCCTGTAATTCCTTGCATTGATTGTGGCCAATACACCTAACCTCCTTTGAGTCTGGGACAAAACCAGAACACCCAGAGGAAACCCCTACAGACATGGAGAGAACGTGCAAACTTCACATAGACAGACTCAGGGTCTGAATTGAACTGAGTTCCTGGCACTGTGAGGCAGCAGTGCTAACCATTGTGCCATCATAGAAGAATGATTTGATACTTTTTCCTCCAACTTTCCTTGTAGGTCCAGGTGCTACTGGAATGATAAGCCTGACTTTGTCAGGGATCTATCTAATGAAAGCAATAACAAGAATTTGAAAATTCATGATAGGACATAATTTGCCCAGCAGTAAGTGGAATTCTATTTAGAGATAGTAGTAGTCATCATTCTAAAGACATGATGATATGTGAATTGCCCAGTAATAGGAATAGCAGGGATCTAGACTGAATCAAGTGGAAATTGCCCAGTTGGTTGAAAGAACTTACCCAGATAACTGAGAAGTCAGTAGAGGTATACAAATGTTAATTTCTAGAGTCAAAGAATTTGAGAGATGCCAAATCACACATAATGAAATATCAAAGAGCCGGTGTATCCAATAGCGCAATATTACATGTGGATGCAACGGCCTAATGGTATTATCATTAGACTATTAATGTCAGCTAATGTTCTGGAGATTCAGGTTCGAATCCTGCCACAGTAGATGGCGGAATTTGAATTCAATTAAAAAAAATCTGGAATTAAGAGTCTATTGATGACCATGAAACCATTGTCGATTGTCAGAAAAAAGCCCATCTGGTTGACTAATGTCCTTTAGGGGAGGAAATTTGCTATCCTTACCTGGTCTGGCCTATATGTGACTCCAGAGCCACAGTAATGTGGTTGACTCTCAACTCCCCTTCAAGAGCCACTGGGGATGGGCAATAAATGCTGGAGCAGTCAGTGACACCCAAGTCCCACAAATGAATAAACAAAAATCCAACAGCCCAAGAGGCTATTTTCCATCTAACAGCGAGACAGGCCAAAATCTTCAGGGAAACTGGTTCCATCTAATATTTGGAACCACGGCAGATTGCAAATATTCTCCTCCACAAGATGCTGTTTTGAATCTTTGCTGAGCTAACAAAATACATTGTTTGAGACTAGATCATTTAAGTTGTCTTGTGACTTAATGTGACTTAGAGTTCCAAAATTTGAATTTGAATATTGCTTGGGAAATGGGAATGTGGGTATAATTTGGGAATGAGAGGTAATCTCAGAGAAACGGTGTGTGTTTAATCATTCATCTATTTAACAGTCAGAGCATATTATAATCTTGCTTGGGTATTCTCCTTCACTTCTTTCAGCTTAATAAATACTTTTTATTGATTGTTTACACAAAGGTAGGGCTGTTTGCCTCACTGGGTGGCATGTGTCTCCTCACATTAATTCAAACAGATAAACACCATGACAAACCAATGTTTCACCTTGGGACATTCTCACATATAACATCAGCATGGATCTTTGTATACTGTATGTAAGCTCTTAGGTATACACGCATTGCAATATCTACTCTGTGATGGTGGCTCAGGGCTGTTTATAATAAGGGCTGATAAAACTAACCGAGACTCGAAGAAGCATTGCACATAAGTTTATGTCTCTGACTTGCCAAAGTCACACAAAAAGAAAAGTTGTGAAAATAATTAACATTACCAGAAAATAAAAAAAGTTTGTAAATAAAAGACGTGCCAGAGATACTCAACAGATCAAGCAGTATCTCTCTGAAGGAGGAAAGGCAGAGTTAAGTGTTGGTTCTCATCACCAACAATTTTTCAGTTAAAATCGATCCTTACCTATTGAATTAAAGTTTGGTTTTGGGCAGGTTTTCGGTGATAATACAATTTGGTCTGTAACATAAGAATCATTTTATTGCCTTGGCAATTTTTTTTGTATCAGCTGGCATGAGGGTGTCAATTATAGTTGTTTCTTTAGGACTTTAACTGGATTTGGCACTTGGTGATCTTCTTCCACGAATAACTCTGATCTGTTTCTTTATGATCGTAGATGATAGAATCGTAGAATCCCCACAATCCAGAAGGAGGCCAATCGGCCCATCAAATCTGCACTGGCTCTCTGACAGAGTATCTTATCAAAATCCTACCTCTGTAACCCCACAAATTTACCCTGCTAACCCTCCTTAGAGATCTTGGTACACCAAGGAGCAACTTAGCGTGGCCAATCCACCTAACTTGCACATCTTTGGATCATGGGAAAAAGTACAGTTTTGCGATTCTGATGCAGGAGGCAAATTTAGGCTGAAGTGTCAAATCATCATAAAAATATAAATCAAAAATAGCAGGCCATTCTGCCCTTCAAGTCTGCTAACCCATTCAATAAGAATTTGGTTGATTTTCTATCTCTGCTTTATGTTCCTGGCCTATTCTGATATCCCTTGATTCTCTCAGAGTCTAAAATAATTTGCAATGCCAGTATTGTTCTGAAGAACAGAACTGTCCTCTGAATTAGAAAATGATCAATATCTATAGTCTTCGAAGTCAGCAAACCTCTTCTTATGTCAATGCTAAATGTTCAAATTGTCCTGAGACTATGACCCATAATTCTGGGCTCTCCAGTCAGGGAAACTGCCTCTCAGTGCTTTAGAGAGGAGGCAAAAGTTTGATGTTCAGTGGAAATGGTAGTATGGTGAAGGGGCAGGTAAGAGGAAGTGTAAAAGAGTTGGACTGGAATTCCCTCTTCCACCCCCTCGATGGCGTGTTTTCCAGCAGTGGAAGTGTCTCGATATTGGGCATGGTGCATGTTCCAGTTGCTATGGTCCACAACATGTTTGATGGTTCATCTGCCTTGCCACTGGAGAACCAGTGTGTGGGGACGGGGGAAGGGCTTGCCTTCAGAAGGATCTGACCTTCTGGTGGGAAGAGCTGGAAAATCCTGTCCTTGATGTTTGGCCTCTTTTGGGTACCCTTAGCATCTATCCTGTCAGGCCATCAAAGAATCTTCCTTGTTCTATTGAGCTCACTTCTTGTTCTTCCCATACACAGTATAGGTCCATTCCACCCAATATTCCCTGTAGGACAGCCTTTCATCCCACAAATTAGTTTTGGGCTGGATTTTACAGCCCCCTTGGGAAAGGCCGAGACCCAGTTCCCAACCCCAGAACTCTGCTTGTGTATATTGGAGACAGATAAGTGGGCCAGCGTAGGGGAGGCGGAGTTGGTGAGGGGCTGTTTAATGGCTCCCTGGCCTCGTTGAGAGCTCCTTCTCCTCAATCATCCTGGTCTACCCGCCCTTTTATCTTTAATTCCAGCTCACTGGCTGCTCTCTGTTGGGGACGGGATACATTCCTTGCAGGGGCACTGCTGGGACCAGAGGGCTGCCAGCCACTTAATTGGTGGCAATCTCTCATAGGCAGGACATCCTACCAGATATCCGGTCTTACTGATTTGGGTGGGGCCCTCCAGATCAAGATCTAGACTCACCCTCAACTTGTTGACTGGGGGAGGTGGGGCTCAGATTCTAAAGACCTCCAAAATCCAACATCTGATGAACCTTGATCGAACCCCCTCTGAAGTAAGTTAATAGTTCCCTAGCTCAGGAGACAAAAAGTATTTTACTGATTCTTATGCCACTGTGGCAGATGGGTATTCTGGGACTCATGGTGCAGGTTTGATGGGTTGAATGGCCTTCCCCTATACTGTGTTTCTTCACACTTCATAAGTTAATACTAATGGATAGCAATTCACCTTTGGCCCTTGATATTCTGCTTAGCTGCCGGTGCGGTTTTCAGATCTTTAACCTTCTATACCTGCAAGACAAACCTTCTCTTCTGGGATTTGGAAGGTTTAGAGTAATTGCAAATTTATTGCAAAATAGCAGCTTGGTGTATTTGGAACTGAGATAGGTTTTGATGCCCTTATCTGAGAAAGGATATCCTTGTTGTAGAGGGAGTATAGTGAAGACTGATTCCTGGGATGGCAGGTCTGTCATATGAGGAGAGACTAAATCAATTAGGATTATATTCATTGAAATCTAGAAGCGTGAGAGGGGATCTTATAGATTCTTCCCAATTTTCCCAATTGTGGGGGAATCTAGAATTGGGGTCATAGTTTGCGCATAAGGGGTAAATCTTTTAGAACTGAGGTGAGGAGAAATTTCTTCATCCAGTGGATGGTGAATGTACAGAATTCACTCCCACAAAAAGTAGTTGAGGCCAAAAAGTTGTCTGATTTCAAAAAGAAATTAGATGTAGCTCTTGGGGCTAAAGGGATCAAGGGATATGGGGGAGGGGAGAAATCAGGATATTGAATTTGATGATCAGCCACGATTGGCGGAACAGGCTGGAGGGGATGAATGGCCTAATCGTGCTTCTAGTTTCTATAGGACATTAACAGCAATCCCAGACAGACTGATAATCAGGTGAAAAGGTGGAATTAGAAAGCTCAGCACGCACAACACTGGACATCGTAAAGCAAGACAATACTTCTCTCATTCACTCTCTTTGACAGAAGGTTCTAGAAATGGGAAAAATCAGGATAGACTCATAGCTTTTCCAGTAATTTCTGTTTTTGTGAAGGGTCGCCTGGTATATATTCCACTAGTAGTCCTTATAATCACCAATTAGAAAATTGCATTTGTATAACATCTTGTACATTCACAATTCTTTAAAGCCAATGTATTACTATTGATGTATCATATCTATGGAGGGGTAAAAAGCAGTATGATTTTGCTCTCTGTGCACTGAATAATTACTGAACCTGTGTTTTTGGCACTGTTGGTATCAATTTTTTCAAAGCCATCATCTAAATAATGAGAACAGTTGTGATCGTAACAAGTTTGAGTTTTGAATCAGGAGCAGGATGAGGGGGAAAAAGCAAAAGGTATACTAGCGCCAAAATCTTGCTGCCATTCATGGCGGCGAGAAGTTATGATCCCGCTGACAGTGCATCCCTGGGTGTGTTCAATGGGAAACCTTGTTGACAATGGCAGGAGCGTGCTAGCGAGTGATGTGCCATCGCAAAACATATCTTGGAGAGAAAGGAAAATCACACGCCTGGGAATCTCCCATTGGCATAAATAATGCACTTCCTTCCTTCAAATAAAAATGTGCATGGAGAAAGGGAGCTTATCATCGAAGTCATAGAATCCCACAGTGCAGAAGGGGCCATTTGGCCCATCAAGACTGCACTGACCACAATCCCACTCAGGCCCTATCCCCATAACCCCATGCATTTATCCCATCTATTCTCCTCACACTAAGGGGGAACTTAGCATGGCCAATTCACTTAATCCACACATCTTTGGACTGTGGGAGGAAACTGGAGCACCCGGAGGATACCCACACAGTATAGGGGGGAGAACGCGCAGATGCCACACAGACAGTGACCAAAGCTGAGAATTGAACCTGGGTCCCTGGCATTGTAAGGCAGCAGTGCTAACCTCAGTGCTGTCATGCCACCCATAATATTGAACCTGAGTTCAGTGAAGCCATGTATCGCTTGCTCTTCAGTATTGTCTGAGCAGTAACCATCTCATTTTTTTACAAGTTTATTGACTCTGTGCTATCAGTTCCAACGGAGGATCCTGAGAGACAAAACCCAAAAGAAATACAATATTTTAAAATGTACTGGGTAACAATCCGTATTTTTCTAAACGGTTTTATGAAATCGAGAATCTTTGGGAGAATTTTATAGCTACAACCTGGCAGTCAAAAGGTGAATTCTTGCTCCTTGGTTTTGCTGTTCCCTTGTACTTCACAGGACCTACTTTAACCCCTCCGATGATTAATGGTTTGTTAACGTGAGTACATTTATTTTCTTAGATTTAGCTGCCCCAACTGTCACACAGGGAATAGATATACATGACGCTCATTCAACTAATTAACACAAAGCAAATGCATTCCTGTGTCATTAATTAATCTACCTCTCTGGCCTGGAAGTAAAAATTAATCTCTCTGTAGTTACTGATTGAGTGTATGTGGTGGTCGGAGAGTGAGGAGATAGTATAGTTTACACCAGATTAAGTGAGATTTACTGCCGATCTCTTCATATGTAAATAAAACCACATTCTGGCACTCACCATGTTGTCAGCATGAAAAGAGATTAATGTGAGGGAAGACTTTGAAAATAAACAGATAGATCCACAGAAGTTGTAAATTGAGATTCTATCTCTCTCTCAATTTAAAACTGTATTAACTCAAACCAGAACAATCCAATGGTGTGAATCAAATGTACCACAATAGAGAGGACAGGGAGGCTGCACAATTATATTAACAGTTTAGAACAGTCTAATCTGTTGCCACAGCAACAGCAATGGCTCAGTAAATTCAAAGATAAAAGGTATGAATGTGGGCCCAGCGTGATTTTACAGCAGACATTGCTCGCGCAACGCGTGATTACAATATAGTTTTATTTGTACAGAGAGCATTTTTTAAATTATACAAAATCATTGGCAGCGTAAAAACTGCACATAATTCATACGTCTTCAAGCAAAGCAAATTGTGAACAAGGCTCTCTGGCTAAAGTCACAGAGTAGAACATTTTTAAAAAGCGTTTGTCTGGAAACACTGCCATCAGCAAATGATGGATGCTAAACACATTTTTTATGACATTTCTCGTGCTACGATTTTAACACAGACAGTAACCCATCCATTGTGAAGCTAAACTATTTCACATTACAGGTCTGGCATTGTAACTTTAGAATACTGAACATAAGTAACAGTTATTTATTGCCTTTGCTGTTGTTGTGGATTCTGGTAAAGTGAACTTCAAAGCATGAAGTATAAAGCTGTCATAGCACTGCTACTTTTTAAAAAATTATTCATGGGATATGGGCGTTACTGACCGGCCAACATTTATTGCCCATCCCTAATTGCCTTTGAGAAGGTGGTGGTGAGCTGCCTTCTTGAATCATTGCAGTCTATGTGCTATGGGTTGGCCTACAATGCCATTAGGGAGACAATTCCAGGATTTTGACCTAGTGACTGTGAAGGAACGGTGATATAATTCCAAGGCAGGATAGTGAGTGGCTTGGAGGGGAACTTGCAGATGGTGGTGTTCTCACCTATCTGCTATCCCTGACCTTATAGATAGAAGTAGCCTTGGATTTGGAAGATGCAGTCAGAGAACCTCTGTGAATTGCTGCAGTACATCTTGTAGATAGTATACACTGCTGCTACTGAGCATCAGTAGAGGAGGAATCAAATCTTTGTATTGTATGTTTATGATAGATCTACATTACTCAGCATCGAGTCCCTGCAATAAACTTAGTGACTAGTGACTAGTTAAGAAAGCCGACCAAGGCTCTACTTTCTCAGGAAGCTAAAAAAAAAATCAGCATCTCCACTACTACCCTCAATGACTTTTATAGATAAAACGGATCCTTTCTGGTTCTATCACAACTTGGTATGTCCTACTCTGTCCAAGGATTCAAAAAGCTACAAAGAATCATGATGAAACTCAGTCCATCTGCAAAACAGTCTCATACCCATCAATTCTATCTACAATGCCTCGGAAAAGCAGCCAGCGTAATCAAGGACCCCATACACCCCAGACATTCTCTCTTGCACCTTATTCTATCAGTAAAAGGATACAAAAGTCTGAGGTCATGTACTGACCGACTCAAGAACAGCTTCTTCCCTGCTGCCATCACACTTTTGAATGGATTTATCCCCACATTAAGTTGATCTTTCTCTGCACCCTAGCTACAACTGTAACGCAACAATTTGCACTCTGTCGTTTCCTCCTCTATGAATGGCATGCTTCCCCTGTATAACACACAAAAAACAAGGGGGGGAGTTCTTCCATCCTGCCCAGCATCAGGATTGTTGCGGGTAAGGGGCTGACAATGCAAAAGGTTTATTGATCTGAGGCAGATTCTTTGGCTTTGGGGTGAGCGCAGCCAGAGAATCCCACCCAATACTTCCCACTGTGTTGTAATTCATGTGCCAATAACAAATCAAATCAATTCAAACAGCTTGAATGTTGGTTTAATGTAAAAACAAAACTGGGAGAAGGCCTCCAACCTGACTGATCTTGTCTCATCTTTCAGCCTCAACTTTTATCCATTCTGAGTATCCTTAATTTGCAGGAGAGTCCTTTTTGGCCTTTGATATATTTGATGATGGAGCATCTAGAACATTCTGGGAAAGAAAATCCCAAAGATTTGCAACCTTTTTAGTGGTGAAATTTCTTACGTCAATCCTATGTGATTGGCCCCTAAGCTGTGTCCCCTTGTTTGAGATTGCCCAATCACGGGAAACTACCCTGTCGTTACCCTTCAAAACCCTGTACATTTCGATGTGATCACCTCTCATTGTTCTAAATTCAAGAGATTGCAGACCCAATTTATTCAGGCCCAGATCTTCATCCCCTGATGTTCAGGGTCAGATGAAATAGGAGTGTGGGCAGCTGACCCTGGAATGAGTGCAGATGCTGCTGAAGTTGGAGGCATGCTGAGAGGTAGGCCTGCCTCTGTGAACTGGCGCTGTGTTTAGGTAAGCAAAAGAAATTATTAAAACATAAAAAAAAGCCATCCAATCTTCTCACCTCACCCCTCTTATCCCGCATCCCCTCCCTCAGCACCTTGCATGCCAATCCTGCCTCTCTGCCAATCTGCATTAACCGTCATACCCTAATGCCAGAACTTGCCGCTTTACTGAACACCCTTTCCCCTAATCCTTCCACGATTACTCATCTGGTATCCTCGGACACTTTGACAATTTGACACCATCTTGACAGTTGGATGTGTTGATTTTTTCTTTGACAGTTCATTGGCAGTTGGAGAATTCTTTGATAGTTAGACAATTTCTTGATGGTTGGACAGTTCCTCGACAGCTGGATAGTTCCTTGACTGCTTCGCAGTTCCAATGAGTGTGTGCATTAAAGTACATAATCAAGTTTAATTTTAATTTAATTTTAACAATTCCAAAAACCATGTTATCTATCACTTACCTCTCCCAAAGATATCCCTGGATCTTATCCATAGAACTACTTTTCCTGTCTTCAGATATACCCCGATCATCCAATTGAACCTACAAGTTCAGATATCAGCCCATTCTATTTTCATACTCCATGCCTTCCAAAATCTCAAGATAGTGGAAGAAGATAGTAATTTAAATGGCCAGCTTCCTCCATGAATGGTGCATGTACAAATCACAGCCCAACTCCAGTCATGCCCCTCTGAAGATGAGAAATACTAGTTCAAGGACGGTCATTCTTGTATTTTTTTGCCTTGTTGTAATAAGGATCTGAGCTGCAGCCTCTTGTCTTTGGACAACTTTCTCATCCTATTGAATTGCCGCTGTGTCACCTTTACTGCAAATATATTCTTCCTTAAGTATGAGACAAAACGTGCACACCACATCCAGCTGTGGTCTCACCAAAGTCCCAGACTATGATAACAAGACATATTTATTTTATTCCCATCATGTTGCAATAAAGGCTAACATGCCATTTGCTTCCGTAATTGCTTGTTGCACTGGCATGCAAACTTTATGTTCCTTGTACGACTATACCCAAATCTCTGAGCATCAATGTTAAAACCTTCACCTTCTTTGAAAAAAAATCTACTTTTCTTACCTAAACCTGCTTGCCTGTCTTTAATGAACCCTCTAACCATGCTAATACATTACCATTAGTGCTATGAGTCCTTATCTAGTGAATTAACCCTTTGTGTGGTACAGGTTAGCACTGCTGCCTCGTAGTGCCAGGGACCTGGCTTGGATCACTCACTGTGCAGAGTCTGCATGTTCTTCCTTGTCTGCATGGATTTCCTTCCACAGCCTGAAAGACATGTTGGTTAGGTGCATTGACTGTGCTAAATTGTCTCAGTGTTCTTGAAAGTTGGAGTGTGGCAATGAGAGGAATTTCACAGTAACTTAATTGCAGTGTTAATGTAAGCCACCTTGTGACACTAATAAATAAACTTTAAAGTCTTATTGAGTGCCTATTGAAAATCTAAGTGTATTACATCTCCAGCTTTCCATTTATCTACCCTACTGGTTCATAGAATCATAGAAACCTTACAGTGCAGAGGGAAGCCATTTAGCCATTGAGTCAGACTCAACAACAATCCCATCCAGGTCCTAGCCTGTACTTACCTTGCTAATCCCTCTAACCTATACATCTTGAGACACTAAAGAGTAATTTAGCATTGCCAATCCACAAAACCTGCACATCTTTGGAGTGTGGGAGGAAACTGGAGCACCAGGAGGAAACCCATGCAGACATGAAGAGATTGTGCAAACTCCACACAGGTAGTGACCCAAGCTGGGAATCACACCCGGTTGCCTAGAGTTGTGAGACAGCAGTGCTAACCACTGTGTCACTGTGCTATCCATAAAGGCTCAGTTATGCCTTTAAAATGTTCTAATAAATTTGTCAACAGGATGTCCCTTTTGTAAAACCATGTTGACTTGTTCTAATCACACTACTCTTTTCTAAATGCAGAGCAATCCAATCAGTCCACTCCCTGTATAGTACCTCTAACTCTGCAAATTCCCATTCAATTTCCTTTTGAAATCATTGCTTGCTTCCACAATCCAAATCATTATCACACACTGTGTAAAAATGTTCCTCCTTACATCATACCCTCCTACACCTCTTGCCGAAAATCATAACACTATGTTTCTTAGTCCTTGTATAAGGGGAATAGGAAATGGGAAAAAAAAAATTCCATACAAAAGAGTCCAGAGGTGCAATTTTTTCACACAGAGAGTGGTAAGTGTTTGGAACAAGCTGCCGGAAGTACTCGTAGAGGCAGGTACAATTTTGCTTTTAAAAAAGCATTTAGACAGTTACCTGGATAAGTTGGCTACAGAGGGATATGGGCCAATGTGGGCAATTGGCACTAACTTATTAGTTAAAAACAAAGGGGCAGCATGGACAAATTGGGCCGAAGGGCCTGTTCCCATGCTGTAAACCTCTATGACTGTATCTATCAACTCACACATAGTCAAATAGGACTGTGTAGATATTTAATAGAGATGTACAAGATGTGATTAGTCCCCCTGGGATAGGGTCTAGATGGGATTGTTGTTGGTGCAGGCTTGATGGGCTGAATGGCCTCTTTCTGCACTGTACAGATTCTATAGTTCTATAATTCTCCGTTGTTTTCTCCAAGGCAACGCCTCAGCCAATCAGAATTGCTTCATCAACCAATCAGCACCCTCTCATCCTGTTGCATAAATTATAATTGTTTTAAATTTGGAATTCTTGTGTCAGTCCTGATGATTACGAGATAACAGGTTCCAGCAACATGTCCCTCTTTTCAGCAATATTCTCAATTCTGTGCCCCCAAGTGACACCATCCTGACGTGGTTCCTTCATTGTAACCAGATCAAAACACTGGAATTCTCTCCCTGACATTAAAAGTGCAACTGCACCTCACGGACTGGAACCGCCAATAAAGCGGTCATCATAGAATTCTACAGTGCAGAAGGAGACCATTCAGCCCATCGAGTCTGCAGCGACCACAATCCCACCCAGGCTCTATCCTCATAACCCCATACGTTTACTCTAGCCAGTCCCCTGACACTAAGGTGCAATTTAGCATGGCCAATCCACCTTATCTGGGCACTTTTGGACTGTGGGAGGAAACCAGAGCACCCGGAGGAAACCCAGGCAAACATGGGGAGAACATGCCAATTCCACATTGTTACCCATGCTGGGAATTGAACCTGGATTTCTGGCTCTATGAGGCAGCAGTCTTAACCACCGTGCCACCCCGCACCTTAGCATCACTTATTCAAGAGCAGTTAATGGTGACACTAAATGGTGGCCTTGCAAGTGACATCACGTCTTGTGAATGAATTTAAAACAGAGAGAAAAGAAAATTGGGCAGTGAAAACTTGATTTTCCTTCTCAATTCTTTTTCCTCTCCCCTTCTGTCAGGGCAGCATTGACTGCGTGCCTGGATACAAAGGCCTATCGATGCTGGTTACCCTCTGGCACTTCAGCTAAAGCAGCTTTTATCCAGGTGTGAATCTGTGTCAGCTGGCTGCACCCCAGGAGAAGGATCACAGCCAAGTTTGAGCGATCCTCATCTGCTGCCCAGACACGCACATCCAGCTGGGAGTTCTTGACAATGATCAGGAGTGGCAATCCGGAACAATCCTCCCTCTCTGAGCTGGACACCGTGAGGACAGTCGTAATGTCCCATCCAACTTCAGTGCAGCAGGTAAAACTTGTCCAGCCAGGAGGAGAGCAGGAAGAATTCAGTGGTGTTTAACGCTTGGTGTAATCCATTGGATTTACTTTAGTCCAGATTGAGTTGGTTCAGTAATTAAAGTAAGAACACACCAAATGGAATCCTTGAGGACTGTATACATTTCCAGTTTTAAAATGCTACACCCTGTGAACGGTAGAATATAATAACATTCAAATATGTACAGCCACCTCTGAACAGACAAACCATCTTTTTTTTTGAGAATTGTATATTGAATTCCATTCAACTGTGAAATCAAAAATATACTGTTTCTCACAGGAGAAATTGTTATAATTACATTCCTTAATCACCAGTAGCACTTCTGTGATGTTTCATTTCATCAACCTAATGTCAATGCAGTAAGGGTCCTTGCCGTTTTATAGTCTGACTCCCTCGGAACAGCCTGAAGCCCCCCACCACCCCCTCCGACTCTGCTTTTCATTGTTGCTGCCAAGTTTGCCTGAATGCAGCTGGAAAATACAAAAGCAATTTATTATGATGCAAAAGCAGGTTAGCAATCAGTACAGCAGGCTATACGCCCTGCTGGAATTGAGCACAGCACTACACATAATTAAGTCTATTTTAGCAGGCTCCACTCTACATACAGCTGAGCAAAGCAACTTACGCTGAATAAATATCGCTTCCACATCTTCGGTTGCGATCGAGCTGCCGACTGGTTACCGATACGAGATTAGTGACCCTGGGGCCCTGCTTCCATTGCTTAATGCAGGCAGGGAGAGGAAACAGAGTCAAAATTAAAACAAAAGACAGAATCTGTCGTGGCTTTGCCAGTCATGCATCAAATCATGTTGGCGTTGTCAAAGAAATGCAACCAAATATGTATGTAAAGCATCGTGAATCCCATGGGATTGAGCTGGGTTTTTTTCCAGAAAAGTTTCTCACAAGGATAAAACATTTCCGACCAGTATTCACCATTTATTGGTATTCTATTTTAAAGTATACAATACAAAAGGATGACACAGTGGCACAATGGTTAGCACAGCTGCCTCACAGCGCCAGGAACCAGGTTTGATTCCCAGCAAGGGTCACTGTGTGTGAGGAGTCTGCATGTTCTCCCCATGTCTGCATGGGTTTCCTTCAGGTGCTCCGGCTTCCTCACACAGTCCGAAAGACATGCTGGTTAAATGCATTGGCCATGCTACATTCTCCCTCAGTGTACCCAAACAGGTGCCAGAGAGTGTGGTAACTTGATGATTTTCACGGTAAATTCATTGCAATGTTAAGGTAAGTCTACTTGTGACTAATAGATAAACTATAAAAACTTAATTTTATTGATTAGTACTGCTGCCTCACTGTGCCAGGGACCCGGGTTCAATTCCACCCTTCAGTGGTTGTTTATGTGGAGTTTGCGTGTTCTCCCTATTGTCTACATGTATTTCCTCTGGGTGTTCTAGTTTCCTCTCACAGTGCAAAGATGTGCAGGTTAGGCAGATTGGCCATCTAAATTGCCTTTTATTGTCTCAAGGTGTGTAGGTTCGGAGGATTAATGAGTTAAATGTATGGGAGGGCATTATGGGTGTAGGATAGGAGTGGACTTCTGTCAGAGGATTGGTGCAGATTCAATGGGCTGAGTAGCCTCCTTATGCAGTGTCGGGGTTCCATGAAGCTAGCTTAGATTTTTCTTTCTGCTGGAGGACAGTGATGTACAACACAGGAAAAAGTACAGCCATTTAAACACATGTCCTATAACCAATAAGGAAAACATTTTAAAACAATGTCAGACATGGGACATAACAGACTCTCACAGAGAATTGAGGGTTCTCCAATTAAATCATGAGAAGTTGGCTCGCTGGTCAACTAACTGTGGGAAGGAGTGATCAGTGGAAGCTCAGTGTCTGGCGGTGGGGCTGTTGGGAACAGCAAGTCATGTGATAACACTCAAGCATAATGTCCAAAAGAAAACAGCAAACTTGGCTGCCTCTAGCAGCAACGATATTAAAATAAAATGATTCTCATCTTTAGAGGCAAAACATCCTGTGGTACCATTATTAAATGGCTCCGCCATTTTGGATCCTGGGATGGACACATGCCAAATTACTGGCCTGTGTCCTCTCACAACACCCTGCTGTTAATAAACCCATCAAGCAATATAAACGGGAACTACCACACCAACTACTGGGTGGCACGGTAGCACAGTGGTTAGCACTGCTGCTTCACAGCTCCAGGGACCTGGGTCCGATTCCCAGCTTAGGTCACTGTCTGTGTGGAGTTTGCACATTCTCCTTGTGTCTGTATGTCCAAAGGTGTGCAGGTTAGGTTGATTGACCATGCTAAAATTGCATCTTAGCGTAGGTTAGACGTAAAGCATGTACAATATGTAAGGATATGGGGGTAGGACCTGGGTGGGATTGTGGTCAGTGCAAACTCAATGGGCTGAATGGCCTCGCTCTGCATTATAAGGTTTTTTGATTCTATGAACTACGATAAGGAAGAACAACTTGCCAATGGAATATTCAAACGGGCCTCCCTTCAAGACCACTGTCTCAACAGTTGTTTTTTGAAGGGGTTGATAACTCAGCATCAACCAGATCAAATTCTTCATCCTAGCCAGACGTTACAACTGGCCTGATTTGGCTGCAGTGGGGATCCTGCCACATACCCAGTTATCTTGGCTTTTCCATCAATCTTAATCTCAAAAATATGCTGCCTATAAGTTGCTGGGTGTGATAATGGTCTGATGAAGGCAGTGGGACAGTCTGTTATCTTAACTAAAAGGACTGAAGGATTGAGAAAGAAACAGAAAAACGACCGAGAAGGAATTCAGAAAGAGAAAAAGGAAAGATGAATTGGATTGAGAGAAAAAAACAAAGAACAAAAAACAAAGAACAAAACAGCACGGGAAACAGGCTCTTCGGACCATCGAGCCCGCGCCGCCACCCCGATGTTCCCATCTCTACCCGTGATCCCTGTCTATGTTTATAGATCTATGGATTAAAAAACAAATTTGAGACAATTTAGGGAGAATTTGTTTTGCCAATTAGCTTAAGAGCACACCTTTGGGATGTGGGAGGAAACCGGAGCACCCGGAGAAAACCCACGCAAGCATGGGGAGAATGCGCAAACTCCCACAGACACAGGCCCAAATCCATGTATCTGCACAGTACAGCGATAGTCACTGAGCTGTCGTGTTACCATCAAATGGTCCAGGTCAAGCGTACATTAACGACGTGAAGCACTAGGATACTCTCAAAATCCAAGAGCAGCCCTCTCACGACCCATTGCGTGTATGCCCCTTGTTAGACAACAAGGTGGACCAAAGCACCTGTAGGATAAAAACAAGTACATCAATATCATCATCTATTTACACACTTCCCAGGGACTCCCAAGGCTCACGATCCCTATTTTAAATCAGTTTTCTTCACTCCTCCATTCCCATTCTGTTCATGTGCCCATCTAAGTATTTCTTAAATATCTCCAGAGTATCTGCCTCCACCACTTTACTTGGCAGCGCATTCCATACCCCCACCACCCTCTGTGTGAAAAAACTCCTTCTAGCATCCAAATTATACCTTACTCCCCTCACCCTAAGCCTGTGACCCCTTGTGCTATTTGAGTCCATCCTAGGAAAAAGCTTAACCCTGTTTACTCTATCTATACCCCTCATAGTCTTGTACACCTCTGTTAGATCTTCTCTAAGTCTACGTCTCTCTAAGGAAAACAGCCCCAATTTGCCGAACCGAAAGGTGACAGAAATTACAGAGTCATAAAGTCATAGACTTTTACAGAATGGAAACAGACCCTTTGGCCCAACTTATCCATGCTGCCCCTTTTTTTAACCACTAAGCTAGTCTTAATTGCCTGCATTTGACACATATCCCTCTATATCCATCTCATCCATATATCTGTCTAAATGCTTTTTAAAAGACAAAATTGTACTCTCCTCTGCCACAACTTCTGGCAGCTTGTTCCAGACACCCACCACCCTCTATGTGAAAAAATCGCCTCTTGACCCTTTTGTATCTTTCCCTTCTTATCTTAAACCTATGCCCTCTAATTTCAGACTCCCCTCCCTATCTTTGGGCAAATATATTGACTATCTAACTGATAAATGTCCCTCATTATTTTATTGATCTCTATAAGATCATCTCGTAGCCTTCTACACCCCAGGGAGAAAAAAGTCAACCTGTCCAGCATCTCCTTATAACTCAAACATCAAGCCCCAGTAGCAGCCTAGTATATCTTTTCTGCATTCTTTCTAATTTAATAATATCCTTTCTATAATAGGGTGACCACAATATTCCTCCAACGGCCTTACCAATGTCTTGTACAACTTTAACAAGACATTCCAACTCCAGTTTTAATGTTCTGACCGATGAAGCCAAGCATGCTGAATGCCTTCTTCATCACTCTGTCCATCTGGGACTCCACTTTCAAGGAGTTATGAACTTGGACCCCTGGATCTCTTTTTCTATAATTTTCCCCAACGCCCTACCATTAACTGAGTAAGTCCTATCCTGGTTCGATTAACTAAAATGCATCACCTCATATTTGTCTAAAATTCCATCTGCCATTTGACAGCCTACTGGCCCAGTTGATCAAGATCCCATTACAATCCTAGATAATCTTCTTCACTGTCCACTATGACACCAATTTTGTTGTCATCTTCAAACTTACCAAATCTGCCTCCTAAATTCTCATCCTAATCATTAATATAGATGACAAATAACAGCAGACCCAACATCAATTCCTGAGGCACATCATTGGTCACAGATTTCCAATCTGTAAAACAACACTCTACATTTTATCTTTTGTCATCAAGCCAATTTTGTATCCATTGCACTACCTCACATTGGATCCCGTGAGATTTAACTTTATGCAACAACCTACCATGCACTATCCTGTCAAAAGTCTTGCTAAAATCCATGTAGACGAATCAACTACACTGCCCTCATCTATCTTCTTCATTTCCTCTTCAAAAAATTCAATCAAATTTGTGAGATATGATTTTCCACTCAAAAAGCCATGCTGACTATCTCTAATTAGTCCTTACATCTCTAAATGCCGGCAGATCCTATCTCTCAGAATACCTTCTAACAACTTACCCATCACAAATGTGAGGCTCACTGCCCTATAGTTCCCAAGCTTTTCCCTGCAGCCCTTTTTGAACAAAAGCACAACATTTGCCACTCTTCAATCTTCAGGGACCTCACATGTGACTGTCGATGATTCAAATATCTCTGCTAGGGGATCTGCAAGTTCCACTCTAGCCTCCCACAATGTGCTGGGATACGCTTCATTAGGTCTTGGGATTTATCTACCTTGACATGCTTTAAGATTTCCAGAACCTCCTTCTCTGTAATGTGTACACTCCTCAAGACATCACTACTTATTGGTAAAACACTATTGGTAAAGCATTGGTAATGTACAAGAAAGAAAACAATTTAAAATTGTATTTAATATTAAAACAAATAATGATCCATGGTCCATTGATGGGAAAACGCTGCAACTTCACAAAATCGCTGGAAGGTAAAAGGTTTTCGAGAAGCTAGTGAAGTGATGCAACTTGCAGTGATTTGTAAGTTGTGTTTGTGATTTGTGTTTTATGGAGAATCTCTTCCTCACTGCAATTTGTTGCAAAATTTACATACGAATAATGATAAGCACCATTAATCTCAGCTTTACTTAGGCAGCAACTTACAGGTCAACATGTTACTGGTGGCACAGTGGTTAGCACAGCTGACTGCAGCACCAGGGACCTGGGTTCGATTCCCGGTTTGGGTGACTGTACAGTATCTGCACGTTCTCCCCGTGTCTGCATGGGTTTCCTCCAGGTGCTCCAGTTTCCTCCTACAGTCCCAAAGATGTGCTGTTGGGTGGTGCATTGGCCAGACTAAATTCTCCCTCAGAGTACCCGAACAGCACTGGAGTGTGGCAACTGGGGAATTTCACAGTAACTTCATTGCAGTGTGAATGTTAACCTATTTGTGACACTAATAAATAAACAAAATACTGACATGCATTGCTCCCACATGGTGGCGTTGTATGTTATGTATAGTCTACATCTAAATCTCATATCTTGCTGAGTGCTTTGCCAATGACCTGAACAAATGAATTTATTGCTTTCTAACTTGTTTGGAAACCTCTGGAGTTTGAGCGCTCGCTATGTTTCTTGGTACTGAATTACAACTTACAATCGGTGCCACTTTGTTCAATGATTGTTGTCAGCTAATTGTGCTCAGAGTTGTGCTCAGAGCGAAAAGTAAATGAATCAATTGTGTCAGTGTCTTGAGAGTAGGAGGTTCATCCATACTTTGTCCAGACATTTTCCAGTTGAAGAGCGCGTCCACGTTCTGCAGGAGACAGGCCCGCTGGGCAGCTACAAGAATAGTGCATAAACCTTCCCTTCACCATAATGTGGGGACTAGAGGATTTTCACAGTACCTTCATTGCAGTGTTAATATTCGCCTACTTGTGACATTAAATAAACCTTAAACACATGCCAAGGAGACCACAGAACTTCCCTTTGGGGAGTGTAACCCATCTCTGCTGTACTCCCCACTGATACATCTAAGAACGAGAATACTCATGCTACTGGCTGGGTTATTTCCACAGGCAGCTCCAACCAGAGACCTAATTGGGGCGAGGGGCTGACTATGAATATGGAATGAAGCTGACTTTTGTCTCCATGACAAAACGCTCGACAAACCTGATTATTATTTGGGGCGGAGGAAGGAATGGAAAAAACTGCACACAATTTTTGTCATGCTGGCAGATCACACAGATTAAATACTGAGCTTGATGCATGCCGACACATTTGCAAGGTTGTCAAACACATTTTTCACAAGTCTTGGACCCTTTTGATTTTTTTTGTTTTTAATTGTTGCATCATTTATCTTTCAAGTTTTACATGTCCTTAAACAAACTTAAAAATCTTACAGTTTTTTTTGCTGATTCGTACAACTGTAGCGAGATGAGAGGGACGATATCAGATCTCTCTCTCTTTCCAGAGTGTAAATCTTAGAATTTTAGCATTTTAAAAGTCTTACTTCTCAGGATCTGAATATATATCTTTTCCCAACAGGGCAGTTACTCAATACATTTGCATTATTGTGAAGTGGCTTCGCTTTGTGGTATTGCAAACTGTGCAATAATAAGAGAGCTTGTGCCAGCCTATGAAGATCTGAAAAGCATTGAGCGTCAGAGTGAGAGAAGTGATGGTTAGTGTCTGCATCCTATAAGTGCCATTTCTAACAACAGAAACTGCATCTTTCGTTTCAACAATGAGTACACTTCTAAAGCGCTGAAATGGCTGGAAAGCACTCTGGGGGATGTCCTGAGATCATGAAAGGCGTGAGAAAAATTTAAGCTCTCCCTTTCTGTAGCCGTTTTCCATCGACTTGACAACTGTCAATTTTCCAACCCCCATTGACCCTTAGATTAACTGGAGCAGTCACATCAGCACTGTTTCTGTGAGCACAAGGCAGCAACTGGGTATTCTGCAAAAGGTAACTCACCTTTTAATCCTTCAAATCCTTTTCCGCATCTGCAAGTCTCATTGGGAAGATGACGGGGTACTCAGCGGCTGTAGGTGTATTCGCAAGAACCTTCATGAAACCTGACACCATCTAGCAGACACTAGTCCACTCCGTTGGCAAACTTAGTTCTTAGTTCTTTATTGGTATAATGCTGCCAGAATCTGTTCAACCATAAATAGATTGAAGCATCTCACCACAAAGTACCATGATCGCATTGTCTACTCCAGAACTTGAGTATAAAAATCAAGGCTAACACTGCAGTGTACAAAGGGAGTGCTATCCTGTTAGAGGTGCCATTTTATTGGATTAGATACTGGACTGAGACTCTCTCTGTCCTGTAATGTGGACTTTAAAAGGCCCTCCTAGGCACATTATCAAAGAAAAGCAGGCAGTTGTCTCTGGTGAGTTGGCTAATATCGACATCACTAAAACAGATTATCTGGTCATTATGACATTCCATCTGTGGGAATTTGCGAAATGGAAATTGGCTGCTCTGTTTTCCTTCATGTTCACGTGTTGACTATAATTCAAAAGTATCTCCTTCACTGTCGAGCAGTTTGAGATGTTCAGCGGTTGTGAAAGGCACAAGATGGAGTAAAAAAAAGCCATTTTGTTTTGTTCTCCGTTCTTTGCTGCTCTGGACTCAAAGAAGAAGAGGAGAGTGGAATTTGCCACCAGGTTTCCATCCTGATATGGATATATATTACAGTTTCTTTATCATTGCTGGGTCAATACCATGGAATTCCATAAAGGAACACCCATGTGGCCGTATCAGTGTTGCAAAGTGAGGGGTTCTCCATCAGGAAACTTGGGATTACCAATAATCACAGCCTAGGATAGCACACTACATCCCAAGAACATAACAAACCTGCATCTAACCCATTATATTTTCAGGAGTCTGAGATTTGATGTTAAAACTTGAGCGCATTACCAGGAACTTCTTCACTATAGAATCATAAAATCCTACCGTGCAGTAGGAGGCCTTTCGGCCCATCCAGCCTGCACTGAAAATAGTTTTACGCAGTCCCTATGCCCCTAACCTCACATATTTACTCTGCCAATCCCCCTGACACTAAGGAGCAATCTTGCATGCCCAGTCAACCGAACTGTCACATCTTTGGAATGTAGGAGGAAACTGGAGCACCTGGAGAAAATCCCCACAGACCTGGGGAGAATGCAAACGGTGACCCGAGGCTGGAATTGAACCAGGTCCCTGACACTGTGAGGCAGCAATGCTAAGCACTGTGTCACTATACAGCCCCTTGATGCTACTGTCTGAAGCATCAAGTTTAATGTAACAAAGATTTAATTGCCAGGATAGAAACAGCTCATTCCTTAAAATATCACTGACATCAACAAATGGAATTAGAATAAAGATCATGCCCAAAATTTTGCTTTTCTCTTAAGTAGAGATCAGTGCAAGTAACTGAGAGCTGATCTCAGTATAACACTGATAGGAAAAATTTAATCTCATTTTCAAGTTCCAAGAAGAGCAAAATAAGAGATCTTGCAAAAGTATAGTATTTCATTATATTTATCCTTCAAATATATGAACGTCCTACATTGCCCCTTCCGTTAAAACTGTTTACATGAGAACAAAGGAAGATGGAAAGAAAATTAAGTAAAAAAGCTACTAATTTGCAGATAGCAATCTCCCATAAAATAGCAATGTGATAATGATTATTTAACCTCTTAATTTTTGTTTCGTAGTGTCACAAGTCGGCTTACATTAACACTGCAATTAAATTACTGTAAAAATCCCTTTGCCGCCACATTCCGGTACCTGTTCAGGTACACTGAGGGAGACTTTAGCACGGCCAATGCACTTAACCACATTTTTCAAAATGTACAAGGAAATTGGAGCATCCTGAGGAAATCCATCCTCGTTCAATGATAAAAGCAAATAATTGCAGATGCTGGAATCTGAAACCAAAAGAGAAAATGCTGGAAAATCTCAGCAGGTCTGGCAGCATCCATGAGGAGAGAAAAGAGCTGACATTTTGATGACTCTTTGTCAAAGTTGGATGATGTTGTTTCATGATGTTGAGTTTCAATATAAATATTGACTGGGGCATTTGGGGGAACCCCATTGCTTCAAGTCGTGGCTATATGTTTTTTACATCCAGCCGAGGTCAGAAGTTGTCTTGGGTTAAAAATCTAATTCAATAGACGGCACACGCAACAGTGCAGCACTCCATGAGTAGTGTGTAAACCTAGGCTTTTGTCTTCCCTTGAGACTTTGAAGTGGAAATTGAGCCTGCAACCTCTGACTAAGAGGCAAGAATGCTTCCCACAGAACGAAGGGTGGCACAACGTACAAGTAATCATCCATTGAACAATAAGCAGAAAGAGGTCGAATTTCCAATACCATTTACCCACGTTTCCGATGAACCTGTTGTGCATTAACAATCAGGAAAATTCTCACGGAAGTACATTCCCAGAGAGTGCACTTATTCCATAATTAGCACGCCCATTACGTCACAGGAACATAAGAAATAGGAGCAGGAGGAGGCCATCTAGCCCCTTGAGTTTGCCCCAAAGAAACTGGTGACAAACCAGTGCAGCAAAATAAATGGTGAGCTGTTGGCCTCCTGCTCCCCCTTTATCGTTTGTGATCCCTCTGATATCTGATACGGAACAATGGGAAATAATTGAGATGTAGATTTCTTTTCCCCCACCTAGCTATTTAACATTTAAGCCCTTGAGCTGCTGTCTAGGTAACCACATTTTATAAGCAGGCAAGAAATCAAGCGACCCTTAACGTTTTAGTTAGTTGATTTTTGTCTGATTGTAATTGCGAGGTGCTGAGTAATATAATGGTTCTGGAGAACCCGCAATCTGCTACACCTGTTGCCTTTTCAGTGTCGTGCCTTTTGCTGCAATTTAATAGTTTTATCTCAGATACTTCAGTCATCTTGAAAATTGAAATTTCAAAATTTTACGTTTTCCCATCATTGTATTTCTCTTTATCCTTTTATCCGCTTTAACAAAAATAACTTCCTTAAGTTGGAAAATGAAAACCTTTCAGATATCCCTTTTTAAAAATAATCACAGCAGAGCAACCTGAAAAAAAAGAATAAAAATAGTTACCTTATTAATCGAAACGATCTACCAATCTCCACTGAATTTGAGAGTTTCACTGTTACTCGGAATTACAATTTCAGCACTTCAGCTGTGTTCAACAAAGCAATGATATTCAGCTTTGAAAATTATTGTCTTGCTTCCCTAAGTCCACTTCTTATAGCTCTGACAAAGGGCCATCCTGACTTGAAATGTTGGCCCTGTCCACTCTCTACAGATGCTGTCAGACCAGCTGAGATTTTCCAGCCAAAAGAGAAAATGCTGGAAAACCTCAGCAGGCTAGTAGCATCTATGAGAAGAGAAAACAGCTGAAAAGAGAACCCTTTTTTATCAAAGTTAAAAGGTATAGGAAGTGGGAGATATCAATACTTCCCACTTTCATCAGCTCTTTTCTCTCCCTGCAGATGCTGTCAGACCTGCTGAGATTTTCCAGCATTATCTCTTTTGGTTTCAGATTCCAGCATCCACAGTAATTTGCTTTTATCCACTGAGATTTTCCAGCATTGTCTGACTTTATTCTACTTTTTACAATTGTAATTGCACAGTAACAGATAGCAATCTTGTTTATCCTGATTGTCTATTAGGAGACGAAATGAAAATATATAGGCCAGAATCTTACAATCGTTCATGCCGGGGGGGATTTTTCCATCAAAACAGAGATTTGCCAGATCGTTGCAGCAGGAGTGTGGTGTGACCGACAGGTAAAATCACACCCATAATCTTTCTGAGTTACATTTCACCACATGTAAATAATTCTGCCTTTCCCTACAAGGTGTTGAGTCCTGTCACTATCTATACCTTTGATTAGCTGCCTTGAGTTTGCCCCCTAGCTGGTCCACTATCAAATCACATTCACCATGGAAGATTAGCTGCACTTTTTCTTCCCAAAAAAGCTTTTCATTGTCAATATCTTTTGAATCATTCGGCCTTTAGATTTTATTGCCAGAAGAATACTGGGCTAAGTCTTAAGATGCACAGCCAAATCGCTATTTGCCATTTCACAAAAGGACAAAAGGGTAATACTGCGGATGCTGGAATCTGAAAGAAGAACAGAACATGCTGGAAAATCTCAGCAGGTCTGACAGCATCTGTGAGGAGAGAATAGAGGCAACTTTTTGAGTCTAGATGATAGCAGTGACGTTCTCCTGATTTTTGACCATGACATAACTAAAAGGTCCGTGAAAATCTTGAAGAACTTGCATGGACAGGCCACTGTTAAGCAAAGTAAGATTCCAATCTTTTAGGGAATTGAAAGGGGGCATGTGGACAACAATGTTTATTCACATGACCTTCCCATTTTTCAGCAAATGTTACCCTCCATTCTCAACTCACAATTACTGACTTTCCTCCCTGGAGGAGTAACTGGATTCTCCATCCCCTCCCCTACCCTCAAACTGCCTGTGATTCCAGAGCCACAGCGATGTGGTTGACTCTTAAATGCCCTCAAAGATGGATAATAATTGTTAGCCCAACTAGCAATGCCTTCATCCCATGAACAAATTAAAATAATCACATGTCACCATGAATTTCTGATGAACTATTGCAATAAATTATTGAGGTTCAGGTTAATTTCATTTAATTTCTCCCATTTAAGACAGCAATGGAGCTTTTATTTCTCTCAGGGGGTTGAGAGTGTATGGAACAGGTGATGGACACCAAGCACAGAAGTTTGACATTTTTAAGGCACTGCCAGGTAGGTATTTGTTAAGCAGGGGGTAAGGTGGGTGGGTGGGGATGGATTGCAGGCAAACAGAAATGTACAGTTAAAGTTGTGATCAAATCAGCTGTGATCTTATTGAACGATGGAGCAAGCTCAAGGGGCCAAGTGGCCTACTTTACAGCCATAGAAATTTGAGATAATTTAAACCAGAATAGCATTAGTTGTGATGTTACTGAAGTGATGCTGTTTTCATGATTCTGAGTAGTGTGCATTAAACCACACATGGAGGCATGTCCAACAACAAAGGACAAGTGCTCTCTCCATTACATAGAAAGACTGGCATTTCTATAACATTTTTCACAACTTCATGGTACTCCAAAGTACAGCCAATGAAGTTCTTTTCTAAGTACAGTCACTGCAAGAACCATGGCAGTCAATTTGCATACAGTGAGTTCTCACAAACATTTGTGTGACAATTGACCTGATCATCTGTCTCAGTGTTTTTCACTTGAGGAATAAATTTTAGCCAAGATGTTAACTAGCCGGAAAAACTGAGGCTACTGTCTGGAGACTCTTCATTGCATTGGATTCTCTAGCATGTATAGTGATGCATTCTGCCTTATAAAAACAATGTTATTCATACAACACAGAGTTAGGTCCACCATGTCTGTGTCAGCACTTTGAAACCGTTGCCCAATTCTTCCCCATTCTCTGTTCTTTCTCAACCCAGAGATTTTCCTTCTTTTCTAATATTTAGTCAATCTGTTTTTGGAAGTTACTATTAAATTTGTTCCCATCGCACTTCCACGCAGCGCATTCCAGATGATCGTAACCGAAGGGATTTCAATTCAATTCTCTTCTGCCATTTCCTCCCAAATTATTTCAATTTCTGTTCTCAGGTTACCAGTGCTATTACATTTACTCTGTAGAAACCATTCATAATTTTGAGGAAGTCAATCATATTTCTTCAAACTTCCCTGTTCCAAAAGAGAGCAATCTCAGTTTCTTCAATTTTTCCAAGTAATTGAACACTCTCAACATTCCTGGAGACCTTCTTGTAAATCTATAGCCCCTTCCAAGGCCTTAACATCTTTCCTAAAGTGTGGCACTCAAAATTGACCACTCTGGAGCTGAGGTCTACCAGTGCTTTCACAAAGGTCAAAAAGACTGTTAGAGGCATTGATAGGCTGGATAATCAGAAGCTTTTTCCCAGGATGGAAAAGTCAACTACAAGAGGGCACAGGTTCAAGGTGGAGGGGGAAAGTTTAGTGAGATGTGCAGGGAAAGTTTTTCACATAGTGGGTGCCTGGAAGGCATGTCAGGGGAGGTGGTGGAAGCAGGCATGTCAGACACATGAATGGGAGGTGAACTGAGGGATAGAAACCAGTGTGGATAATAAGTCGTGGTCTAAATAAGGATTAGGTATCAGCATAGGCTTGGAGGGCCGAAGGGCCTGTTGTACTGTTCTTTGTGTTTTGTGCTCCGTATTCCTTAAGAAAACTCAAAAGGCAGTATGCTTGTATAATCAAAATGTGGAAACTTGATGCATTGGTGCACAGCTTAGAATCAGAGAGAGGAACATTCATGAGATATTTGTGGGTGCATAGCATTTGTATTCTCCAGTGGATTAGTGTTTGGTCAACTGCAAATAAAAAAATACATTGTAATGCCCTGGACCACACACAAATGGAGGTAATTAAGCAATTTTTGTGCATTATACCCCCCCTCCCAAGGATTGATTCTGAATTAAAATCGATCATTTAAATTAGTAACACTCCACGTTCTGACATTTTAGACTAACAACAGCTAACACACACAAACATTTGTGCAAAGAAAGCACGAAATCATGAAACCCCAGGACTCAAGTAACTTCTATTTAATACTGAGTCCACAGCACAGGACAGTGTAGTCATCACTGTCAATGTTAGTGTCATTCCCCATTGTATGAAAAGCACATTTTGTGTCATGGCATCATGGGCTGGAATTTACCGTCAGAATAACTGGCAGATTAATAGTCTTTCTTGTTATTTATATCTCAATGGTGCAGCAACACCAGCTGAAGGAAAGAAGCATCACTAAATGATAATGACCAGAATGTTGTTTGGCGACATCACATTGTCTAGTTCAGCGTGGAGTACATTGAACAATGTGAAGTTGTTCTTTCTTTTTATATTAATCCATGGCTGCGCCAACATTTATTTACCATCCCTAGTTGCCCTTGAACTGAATGGTTTGCTGGGCCATTTCAGTTAAAATTTAATTGCATTGCTGTGGATCTGGAGTCATATGTAGGCCAGACCAGATAAGGACAGCAGATGTCCTTCCCCAAAGAACATTAGTTAACCAATTAGGTTTTTTTGACGATGATCAACAATGGTTTCATGGTTAGCATTGGGATTTTAATTCCAGATATTGAACAGAATTCAAATTTTACTCTCTGATCTGGTAGGATTCGAACGCAGGTTCTCAAAGAATTATCCCAGGTCTCTGGATTACTAGTCCAGTGACAACACCATTACATCACTGCCTTCCCCTAAATAAAAGATAAATTCTTCACAGGGAGTCCATTCTTTTCATGTCAGGACTAAGTAATGTTTTGTTGTGTTCAGAGTCCAGATGAGTATCTTTTGGGCTTGTGCATTCTCTCAAAGTAAACTTCTCAAGACTGTAGTTTGTGGAAACTATTGCACTTTATTTACAGCTGCTACGTACATAGTGGGACCTTGGCATGAGGTTGGAACTTCTTTACTCACTCCAAACCTGTTACTCAATCATGTGATGGTACATCAGCATCATGTGCTTCTGATGTTAACCCTTTGCTGTATATCTCCCCCACTCATATGCATTATCCTACAAGTACCATCACCAGAACAATATCAGTTGTAATTTTAGCAGATCACCAAGTAAACTCTTTAAAACCCTGAATGAACAAGGACAAATCTAGCGAACTGCAAACACATGTCCTGACACTGCACAATCTGGGGAAATTTGAAATTGTACTTTTCCACAAAATATCTCAACACCACAATGTAATTACATACTACCCATACTGAATAAAATATAAACTTTTAATATAGCTTTGTGGCATTACAGGCCACGTCTAAGAGGCTGAAATAAGGACAGCATTAATTGCAGCAATAATATATTCCCAATGAGTGGATTAGGGCTCTACACTGCAGCATCTGAATAGAAGCTAAATTTCTTTTTTTGTTATTCATATGTAATGTGATCTCATCCAAAACAAGATATTTACATGAAATAGAATTAATCACAAGTTCTTTTGGGAATTGCAAATGTGGGAAAATATCCTCTTTCACTGTGACCTTAATGCATTTAATGTCTTTGGTACTGCAGTTTGTGATTTTTACAACTATGAGAAAATGTGAAACATGGCAAAGCAATGTCCAAACTACCCCAACACGTACACACACCCACCCACACGTGGGCGCACACACACATACGCACACAAACACACACACGTGGACACACACTTACGTGGAGATATACTGGAATAACTTCCATCAGGCATTAAAGTTGGCCTATTGGAGTATGAAATCCCTGATTAAGGATCTAACTGATTTATCAATCAGGAAGTCTTGTACTTAACCAGGAGTGTCGGTTCCTCTGACACCCCCACAGGTAGACTGCTGACCAATAGCATTCTGTGTACAGCTTTTGGAATTGTAAATAAAGGGATTTTGGTGAAAGGAACTTCTGCCTCTGAAGACCCATTTCACAAATGCGTGCACACATGCACACAGAAGGAGAAACATACAAACTACAAGCAGGAATAGGACATTCGGCCCTTTAAGCCATTCATTTTGATCATGGTTGATCATCAAATATCCTGCCCCCCCGCCCCATTTCCCCATATTCCTTGGTCCCTTTAGCCCCAAGAACTATACCTAATTTCTTCCTGAAATGAGACAACCTTTTGGCCTCAACTACATTCTGTGTTGGTGAATTCTACACATTCACCGCTCTCTGGGTGAAGAAATTTCTCCTCATCTCAGTTCTAAAAGGTTTACCCCTTGTCCTTAAACTATGACCCCTAGTTCTGGATTCTCTGTCTAACCCTGTTTTATATACAATTTTATAAGTTTCTATGAGATCCCCTCTCACTCTTCTAAATTCCAGTGAATATAATCCTAACCAACTTAATCTCTCCTGACATGACAAACCTGCCATCCCAGGAATCAGCTTGGTAAACCTTCACTATACTCTGTCTATAGCAAGGAACATCCTTCCTCAAATAAGGACACAAAACTGCACACAATACTCCAGGTCTAGGCTCACCAATGCCCTATACAATTGCAGCGAAACATCCCTATCCCCATACTCAAATCCTTCCGCTATGAAAGCTAAAAGACCATATGCCTTCTTTACTGCCTGCTGTATCTGTGCGTTGACTTTCAGGAACTGATGCACAAGGGCTCCAAAGTCTCATTGAATATCTACCTCTCTCAATTTACACCCACACACATGCATACAGACACAATCTTATGCACAAACAGACACACACAGAAAGAGTAACACAAACACACAGCCAAACAAACACAGACACCTAAAGGCAGGCAGACAGACATGCAGTCTGATACACATGCAGTCAGACAAACACATTCAGTCAGACACACTTGCAGACAGACACACATGTGAACAGACACAGAGGCAGGCAGACACAGGCAGACAGCCACAAACGCAGAAAGGCACACATGTAGACATACATGCAGATGGACGCACACACAAAGAGACACACATGCAGACAGACACACGCAGAGAGACACAGAGAGAGAGAGATACACACACACACACACACACACACACACGCACGGACAGCCACATGCACAGATAGACAAACAGACAGACACATGGACAGACACACACAGAGAGGCGCACATGTAGACAGATATGCAGACAGACAGACACACACACACAGACACACATGCGGACAGACACACGCAGACAGACATACATATGGACAGACACATGCAGAGAGAGACACACACATACACGCAGAGACACACATGCAGAGAGACAGACCAACATGCACACAGGCAGATACAGACCAAGCTAGAATTTGATCCTGTTAAAAGAACATATCATTTTTTTGAGGAAGATACTTTATTGAGTAAAGAGAGAAAACAGAAGTGAAGTGATACTGTGTTATCTGGATCTCAGTGGGACAGAAGCCAAAGTATTGATCCATTTAATTATTTCTGCCAGATATGAGAGCAGACTCAATCCCATGCTGAAACAAAGCAGTTAAAGATGCAGCTGGGAATTTAGTCACATCCATTTGTGCAGATGAGCAAGCTGTTACCGGTCTGACCTAATTTGGGGGAAAAAAATCAATTAACTTTCCATTCTCTTCTGAATATGTTTTTGGTGTGGGCCCTGGGATGCTGTATTGAGGAGGGTTACCATTTCTTTAAGCTTTAGCAGACTTAAAATTTTGGATCTTATTTGAAAAAAATAGAACTATTGCATTAAGCATTCAAAGAACGAATTTGCTTTGAAAGGCCAGTGGTTGCCTGGGGTATTAGGTACTTAAATTCAATAAGCCCCATTTCTCTTCAGCCTTGTATTCTGAAGCACGACCAAAATTAATTATTGCTCAAAAATAAAAGCGAGACATTTCAATGAGAGGGTGAGTGAAGGAGAGTTGATTAATTGCTGAGTCATACTAAAATGGCAGAGAGAGAGAGAGAATACAATGGATGTCCCACTTTGCAATTCAATCAAGTACATGACGGAGATTTGTAATCAGAAGATGCGAGAGATCTAAGTGATGGTTCCTCAAGTACAGACAGTGATATAATGTTGAGGGATATCAGCCTCTGAAATCTGGTCAATAGAATCCATTAAGCAGATAGGAATGCATAATGCCCAGGTGCATCTCACTGCAGTACGCTTTAGAACAAAAAGAACAAAGAACAAAGAACAAAGCACGGGAAACAGGTCCTTCGGCCCAACGAGCCCGTGCCGCCACCCCGATGTTCCCACCTCTACCCATGATCCCTGTTTATGTTTATAGATCTATGGATTAAAAACCAAATTTGAGACAATTTAGGATGAATTTGTTTTGCCAATTAGCCTAAGAGCACATTTTTGGGATGTGGGAGGAAACCGGAGCACCCGGAGAAAACCCATGCAAGCACGAGGAGAATGCGCAAACTCCCACAGACACAGGCCCAAATCCATGTATCTGCACAGCACAGCGATAGTCACTGAGCTGCCGTGTTACCATCAAATGGTCCAGGTCAAGCGTACACTAACGATGCGAAGCACTAGGATACTCTCAAAAAAAATCCAAGAGCAGCCCTCTCACGACCCATCACGTGTATGCCCCTTGTTAGACAACAAGGTGGACCAAAGCACCTGTAGGATAAAAACAAGTACATCAATATCATCTTCTATTTACACACTTCCCAGGGACTCCCAAGGCTCATGATCCCTATTTTAAATCAGTATTCTATACCCCTCCATTCCCATTCTGTTCATGTGTCTGTTCATTTAGTACAGAAATTGTACAAAAAAAACAACAAAATTTGGGTTTAGCTCACATGGTGTATAAAGGGAATTTCATAGGGATGGCATGGACAAGTTGGGCTAAAGGGCCTGTTTCCACACTGTAAAACTCTATGAGTCTACAATGAGATCACAACAAACAGACTGAACAATTCTCCCTCCCCCCATTTCTCTGGTGGTATTCCAGAGAGTAACCTCACCTCCAAACACACACGGCATCAATGAAAATGGTGAAGAGAGGTAGTTGCTGGAATATAAGAATTGAAAATGCTGGGTAAACTCAGCAGTTCTGGCAGCATCTGTGGAGACAGAGCAGAGTTAACGGTTCAAGTCTGTATGAGTCTTCAAAATATCGAATGGGATTTTCCTCCTTCTCCGCCTTGTATTTCTGGATTATGTAAGACAGTGTGCCACTTGCTGTTGGTTGAATCTTACGGTCACATTGTTGTCAATGGTTTTCCCAATGAACGTACCTCTCGATGGAAGGAAACCCATCCGTTGACTCTGTCTACACACTCCGATACTATGGAAAAGCAGCCAGCATAATCAAAGACCCCACGCACTCCAGACATTCTCTCTTCTAACCTCTCTCTTCGGGAAAAAGATACAAAAGTGTGAGGTCACATACCAAGTAACTCAAGAACAGCTTCTTCCCTGCTGCTGTCAGACTTTTGAATGGACCTACCCAACATTAAGTTGATCTTTCTCTACATCCTAACATTACAAACTGTGTCTTTTCCTTTCTTTCTCCCCTATGTACTCTACCAATATTATGCTTTGTCTATTTCTCTTAACCTATTCCCTAAATGCCAATAAATAATGCTATTTTACAACAACTTATGCAAATCAGTAACAATTCACGGGACTCCAGATTTTGTCTCTTTTTGGATTAAATTGAAATGCCAATAATTTTATATCTTTCAAGAGGTTTAATTAAATTAAACCAAGTTCAATGAAATCCATCAAACATTCTCTTCCTGCAATGTGCATTCTTTCCAGTGTTTGGTTTTAGATTACTTTACATTCTTCTGGGTTATTTCTCATGATGGTACCTATCTTTTTGTTAATTTGTTATTTATTTTAGAAGCCTTTTTGTTATCCCCAATCTGATCGAACTGAACAAGATGATTAAAGGTATGGATAAAGTAGACATGGAGCAGCTGCTTCTGCTGGTGGGGCATTCTAGGGTGAGAGGTCATAGTCTTAGGATAAGGGGTGGCAAATTTAAAATAGCGTTAAGGAGAAATTACTTCTCCCGAAGAGTTGTGAATCTGTGGAATTCACTACTCCAAAATGTGATGGATGCTGGGACAGTGAGTAAATTTAGGGAAGAGTTAGACAGATTTTTAATTGGTAATGGGTTGAAGAGTTATAGGGAGAAGGCAGGAAAATGGAAAGAGGAGCATATCAGCCATGATCGAATGGTGGAGCAGACTTGATGGGCTGAATGGCCTCATTCTGCTTCTAAACATTATGAACTTATGAACCCAAACTAACCAAAAGTCAGATGTAACTGATTTAAACTTTGCCCATGTTACACCATTATGCGGGGTTGTGGGGGGGTGCTATGAGGAATTCATTGGCCCCTTCACCAATGACAGGAATCCAGATGAACGAGGCATTGGGCAATAATCGGGATCCACGCAGAACGTTGGGAGTGTTTGGTTTTACATGGATGGCCCTCTGGACCTAATGGGGTTCCCATCCAGAGCAGGTACCGACACAATATTGTGTCATTAGTGGACTGGACAGTCTATTCAATCACCACCCGCTACGCACCCATCTACCCAGTCACGTGGGCGTGATTTGATGTTGCCTTGAGAAGTGGAGACCTCGTACCATGGGCTTTGGTAGGGTACAAGGAGGAACAAGGCCCATTCAAAATGTGGTAATGAATGGAGGAAGAGTGGGTGGGCAGTGTTGAGCGTCTCAACTGTGGTAAGTGGAGGTTGAGCTGGAGGGAAGGGTTTGATCTCAGGGGGTTTCCTCCAGATAGAGATGCCTTGAGTTACTGGTTTAATGTGTACTAACCACTAGCATCACCACTGCCATCATCATCAATATCACCATTATCACCAGCCCCACTAGCAGCTCAAACATCACCACCACTACTTTACCCTCTGAGTCACTCACAATGGTGACTTGATACAATGTCACCGTTCCTTCAGTCACTGAGCCAAAATGCTGAAACTCCCTCCCGATAAGACACTGACTACATCTGGCAGCACGGTGGCACAGAGATTAACACTGCTGCCTCACAGCACCAGGGACCCAGGTTCGATTCTAGCTTTGGATCACTGTCTGTGTGGAATTTGCATGTTCTCCCCATGTTTACGTGGGCTTCCTCCAGGTGTTCCGGTTTCCACCCACACTCCAAAGATATGCGGATTAGGTCGACTGGCCATGTTAAATTGCTCCTTAGTATCAGGGGGACTAGCAGGGTAAATCCATGGGGTTACAGAAATTGGGCCTGGGTGGGATTGGGTTTGATACAGACTCAATGGGCTAAATGGCCTCCTTCTCTACTGTCGGGATTCTATGAATTCAATGAAGCCACCTCGCCAATGGGTTCTCAAATTATAGTATATTACATCCCATGAATGAATAATAAAGAAAACACTGGCTTAGTAAGGGGGGAGAAGACAGATGTCACACTGCATCCTGTGAATAAGCCTATAATCAGCAAGTGTATTAGTGCCTAGATTTCACACTTCAACAAGCAGCTTTGGATCAAAACAACAAAGAGTGACAGTCTGAATCATGAAAAGAATTTGAACAATGAACTTCAAGAACTTTAGAAGGAGTTCCACAGATTCAGCCAGAGGGTGGTGAATCTGTGGAACTCTTTGCAGCGGAAGGCTGTGGAGGCCAGGTCATTGAGAATCTTTTAAGACGGAGATAGATGGTTCTTGATTAATGAGGGGATCAGGAGTTATGGGGAAAAGGCAGGAGAATGGGGGATGAGAAAAATATCACATATGATTGAATAGCTGAGCAGACTTGATGGGCCGAGTGGCCTAATTCTGCTCCTGTGTCTTATGGTCTTCTGGAACCATAAACTAAATATTGAAATAGTGTCAGATGACTTGCCAGCCATCTGGAATCATAAAAATTGACGCAGTGTTAAATTATTGTTCTGCAACGTGTTCTGTCAGACACAACTTTTGATTACAGGATGATAATTATATTAAGTATGAGGCACAAAAATAGGCACTTTGAAATTGATTGACTGCAGAGTATTATCGTCTGCAACCCTGCTCTTGAAAACAAAGTTAAAGATTTCCAGAATCATTCTTTTGTTCTCCTTGTGAGAATTAAAGTAGATTATCAAAGTTTCTAAATGCGGAGACAACTTTGTCCAGATTTTTTGGTGTGATTTTCTGTTGGTTTCCATGGAGCAGGTTTGAGAAATGGGAATCAGGAACATTTTCACTGCCTCCCTGTCCTTTTTCAACATTTTCAGGTATGCTTGCACTAGAAAAGTAAAGGTTATTTGTCAGTCACAAGTAAGGCTTACATTAACACTGAAATGAAGTTGCTGTGAAATTCCCCAGGTTGCCGCACTTCGGCACCTGTTCAGCTCAAAGCACCGAATCAGCTCCTCTTTCAAAATGTGGGAGGAAATTCGAACACCCAGGGGAAACCCGTGCAGACATGGAGAGAATGTGCAAACTCCGTACAGGCAGTGAGCCGAGACCAGAATTGAACCTGCGCCCCTGGTGTCGTGAAGCAGCAGTGCTAACCATTATGCTACCATTTGGGAAGATCTATTGGAACATTTCACATTTCACATTTTATCTTGACAAATCATCAATGATGCTGTGCACCATTTGCCAACTAGAGACAGAATCTTGTTTTTTTCCATTACTGACACCAGACTTTGCTTTAGCTTCTCCCAGCTGATATCACAGCTGCAAGGATGTCTGTGAAGTTAGGGAAGAGAAAACATGTTATCCTGATTTCCCCAACCTTGTCCCCGCAGTTGGGATTCTCCGACTCCAAACCCGCAGATGGGATTCTCCCACCTCGCCCCTGGCTGGGATTTTCTGCCCTTGCTTCTGCAGCTAGGATTTTCTGATCTTGCCCCCAATGTTGCCTGGAGCTGGGATTCTCCAACCTCGCCCATATCTGGGATCCTCCGACCTCACCCCCATAGCTGGGATTCTCCGATCCTACTCCGTTTTGGGATTCTCCAACCTTGCCCACGGTTGCGAATCTCCTATCCCACTGTAGTGAATGGAGTTTTCGCTGGGCGCCAAATTCTCCATTCTCACGGACAGCAGTTGGAGAGGGCAGTGAACGAGATCAGAGAATTCTGGCAATTATTTTTAGCCATGATATTCCAGTCAGAATGGTACAGGGCAGACCCGATAGATCAGATACCTTTCCCTGTCGGTCAGTATTGTATGTTGATAGAATTAAATTGTGGGCATTCACTGTTGCTGAGAACTGTGAAGTGGGATTTGAAGTTTTAGGTGATACCAACTTGGGAAAGTTATTTTTGAAAACACTAAAAGCATTCTTTCCCCCTTTTGACTGACACTAACTCGCCAAACTATATCTGCAGCAATACCTTCCCATGTTTGTATAACAACTTGGTATGGCTCCTGCTCTGCCCAAGACCGCAAGGAACTACAAAAGGTCATGAATGTATCCCAATCCATCACACAAACCAGCCTCCCATCCATTGACTCTGTCTACACTTCCTGCTGCCTGGGTAAAGCAGCCAGCATAATTAAGGACCCCACGCACCCTGGATACTCTGTCTTCCACCTCCTTCTGTCTTGAAAAAGATACAAAAGTCTGAGATCAAGTACTCAAGAACGGCTTCTTCCCTGCTGCTGTCAGACTTTTGAATGGATTTACCTTGTACTAAGTTGATCTTTCTCTACACCCTAGTTATGACTGTAATATTGCATTCTGCATCCTCTCCTTTCCTTCTCTATGAACGGTATACTTTACTTGTATAGCATGCAAGAGACAATACTTTTTGTACGTTAATACGTGTGACAATAATAATTAAAATCAAATCAAATCAAAGTTTTCCTTTCCCCCCACACCCAAGGTGATTGATCCAACAAAACCAGAAATGCCACCAAGAGATAACAACAGCAATTAGAATAAGCCTGATCTTTGGGTAATCTGTCCTGGTTAAGATAGAGGATGAAGAATAAGGAATGCCTAACTCTTCCAGACTGATTCAACCACAGAATCCCTATAGTGCAGAAAGAGACCATTCAGTCCATCAAGTCTGCATCAACTCTCTGACAGAGCATCTTACGCAGGCCCATCCCTTGTCCTATCCCCTTAATTCCACACATTTATTCCACTAATCCATACATTTGGTACTCTAAGAGGCAATTTAGTATGGTCAATTCACCTAACCTGCACATTTTTGGAACATGGGAGGAAACCCACACAGACACAGGGAGAATGTGCGGACGCCAAACAGATAGTCATACAAAGCTGGAATTGAACCCAGGTCCTTGCGTTGTGAGGCAGCAGTGTTAACCACTGTGCCACCATGCTGCCCTAATAAGTATTAATATGAATGTTATTGATGTATTTTCGGAGGTTGTTGTGGAATGTAGTCTGACCATTTTGTAAAATTAATCTTTTCCTTCGTCGTGGAAGCCTTCACTCTTTCTATTGACGTATCCTTCGGCTTTAACCACATATCTGTCTCCTCGAAATGTATACTTGTCTGTTCTCATCAAGGGGATCAAAAACTATCAGATTTAATTGGAAGACGACTATGAATAATTCAGTACTATGTGGTTTTAATGTGACTAAGGGTACATTTCAACTCATTTCAGTCTTACTTCTGAAGATGTATACGAATTTGAAATTTTGGTCTCTGCTCCTGATTAACCACATGACACAAAGAAATTTTGAGGTTTATGGCAGAATTTTCCAGTCCCATCCATCCCAGAAATTGTAGGGTGTGAGACATGAACTAAGCAAAGGTCTGTTGATCTCGGATGCGATTTTCTAGTCTTTGGGTGAGCATGGCCAGGAATTCCTACCCTCAGTTTTTACATCATTGAAAGAAATTTCATGCGATTCTGTAAATCGGATGGATTGTTCTGGTTGATCATGCTGGCAGGATTTTCCAGACTTGCCGCTGGCAATGCATCCCCACTGTCGGTTTCCTGGTGATGTGGGATGGAGTCAATAGAAAATCGCATTAACAGTCGTGGGAACAGAAGATCCCACAATGGCCAATGGCAGGCCATCCTGGTCCGAGAAACACGCCACCTCCTGCTTCGAGAAACACGCCACCTCCCGCTTCGAGAAACACGCCACCTCCCGCTTTGAGAAACACGCCACCTCCCCTGAACACCCACCTCCCGCTCCAAGAAACATGCCACCTCCCGCTCTGAGAAACACACCACCTCCCGCTCTGAGAAACACGCTACTTCCCGCTCTGAGAAACACTCCACCTCCAGCTTCGAGAAACACACCACCTCCCACTCTGAGAAACACACCACCTCCCGCTTTGAGAAACACACCACCTCCCGCTTTGAGAAATACGCCACCTCCCGCTTTGAGAAACACCCACCTCCCACTCTGAGAACACCCACTCCCGCTCTGAGAAACACGCTACTTCCCACTCTGAGAAACACGCCACCTCCCGCTTCGAGAAACACACCACCTCCCGCTTTGAGAAACATGCCACCTCCCACTCTGAGAAACACACCACCTCCCGCTCTGAGAAACATGCTACTTCCCACTCTGAGAAACACGCCACCTCCCCCTCTGAGAAACACGCTACTTCCCGCTCTGAGAAATATGCCACCTCCCGCTTTGAGAAACACGCTACTTTAGAAATACGCCACCTCCCCACTTGAGAAATACGCCACCCCCGCTTTGAGAACAACGCCCCTCCCACTCTGAGAAACACACCACTCTCCCGCTCTGAGAAACACGCTCTTCCGTTCGAGAAACACGCCACCTCCCGCTTTGAGAAACACGCCACCTCCCATTCTGAGAAACACACCACCTCCCCTTTCGGAACAAACAGACATCTTCCCTTCCGAGAAACACCCACTCCCGCTCTGAGAAACACGCACCTCCCATTTTGAGAACACGCCACCTCCCGCTTTGAGAAACACGCCACCTCCCCCACTCTGAGAAACACGCCACCTCCCGCTTCGAGAACAGCACATCTCCACTCCGAGAAACACGCCACCTCCCGCTTTGAGAAACACCCACCATCCCACTCTGAGAAACCCCACCTCCCGCTCTGAGAAACCACACTCCCGCTTCGAGAAACACACCATCTCCCACTCCAGAAACACGCCACCTCCCGCTCTGAGAACACGCCAGCCACCTCCCATTTGAGAAACACGCCACCTCCCGCTCTGAGAAACACGCCACCTCCCGCTCTGAGAAACACGCTACTTCCCGCTCTGAGAAACACGCCACCTCCCGCTTCGAGAAACACGCCACCTCCCACTCTGAGAACACGCCACCTCCCGTTCTGAGAAACACGCTACTTTCCCGCTCTGAGAAATACGCCACCTCCCGCTTTGAGAAACACGCCACCTCCCACTCTGAGAAACAACCACCTCCCGCTTCGAGAACACGCCATCTCCCACTCCGAGAAACACGCCACCTCCCGCTCTGAGAACACGCCACCTCCCACTCTGAGAAACACCCACCTCCCGCTTCGAGAAACACACCATCTCCCACTCCGAGAAACACGCCACCTCCCGCTTTGAGAAACACCCACCTCCCAGTTTGAGAAACACGCCACCTCCCGCTTTGAGAAACACCCACCTCCCACTCTGAAGACACGCCACCTCCCGCTTGAGAAACACCCACCTCCCAGTTTGAGAAACACGCCACCTCCCGCTTTGAGAAACACCCACCTCCCACTCTGAGAAACACGCCACCTCCCGCTTCGAGAAACACACCATCTCCCACTCCGAGAAACACGCCACCTCCCGCTTTGAGAAACACGCCACCTCCCACTTTGAGAAACACGCCACCTCCCATTCTGAGAAACACACCACCTCCCGCTTCGAGAAACACACCATCTCCCACTCCGAGAAACACGCCACCTCCCGCTCTGAGAAACACGCCACCTCCCAGTTTGAGAAACACGCCACCTCCCGCTCTGAGAAACACGCCACCTCCTGCTCTGAGAAACACGCTACTTCCCGCTCTGAGAAACACGCCACCTCCCGCTTCGAGAAACACACCACCTCCCGCTTTGAGAAACACACTATCTTCCGTTCTGAGAATCCCACTCAGAATCTTTAAAAAAAACTTATTTAAATAGAAGAATTTGGGAAACTAGTGTAATGACTTAATATGTTTGTTGAGTGAAAATTCTTGTTATTAAACAAAGTAATTCTAATATTTATCAGTTCTCCTACAAGAAGGCACACCACCCCACTAACTGTTAATGATCCCCAGAACGTTATCAACTTCTCTTCCAGTTTTCTCAGTGGAATGATAGCCCCTTTACGGGGTGTACTTTGAGGATCATGCAATCCAGCCACCCACTGGGGAATGAGCATGGGGATCATTGCAGAGCATGGATTTTTGGAGCCACAGTAGATCCCAGAGCTGGGGTGTTAACATCTGCATCTTTGTCTGCTGGTAAATAAATTATGGCATTCCTATAGTGCAGAAGGAGGTCATTCAGCCCATCGAGTCTGGGCTAACTTTTGAAAAGAGCATCTTACTCAGTACCCAACTGCAACTCCCTCTCTCAGTGACTCACCACCTGACTTGGAACTGTATCACTTTTTCTTCACTATCAGTGTGTCCAAATCCTGGAACTCTCCCTGACAGTACTGTGGATGTATCTACACCACATGGACTACAGCGCTTCAAGAAAGTAGCTCAATACCCGTGTCTCAGGGGCAATTAGGGATGGGCAAGAAATGCTGGCCTTAATTCTCATTAACAAATAAAATGACTCCTCTTAGAGTTTAGGAGAATGTTAAACAGATGGGTTTGAATAGTAATATAACTGAAACCTTGATGAGAAGGACTGATTTCTTAAATATGTTTGATAAGTTATAGACTATTCATCATTTGAAATTCCACCTGAGGTAATTCGGTTTACAAACTGGTTAGTTTACAACCAGCGCAAATTGATTTTGCAATTTCCATTCATTGCCAGATTTAGTTATTAGTGTTTTTTTGGATGTGTAGCATGTAGTAATTTCAGCACCTGAAAGTAAAAATAGCCAACATTATGTTCATTGTAACTGCAGATGTTAATTTCAAAAAGTAGTCTATGCTGGTCAGGAACAAATGATGTGGAAGGGGTGCGAGAGAAGGGAGTGCAGAGTAAGATTTAGATGAAGAAAGCTGGTAGACTCAGGAAAGTTAGAGTCCGATGCAGCACCCAATCTCCCGCTGCTTCACAAAGCAATGAGAGAAGATGAGGCTATTTAAGAAAGTACACAGAAACACACACACACTATTTATATCTGATGCGGTCATGCTGAAAAGTAGCAGCTGTCTGCTTTTAAAGGGGATGGATCAATTACGAGTGAAGACTGAGAAAGCTTAATAGGGTGCCTCTGTACTCAAATCACAATTAAACTTCAAGCATTTAATTGACAAGAAAATAATGGAACATCTTCATAAAGATTTAAAACATCAGCAGCTGGCTGCTACATCAGCATATACAAAAGATGATTGAATATAAACATAATATGGCATGATAGTACAGTGGTTAGCTCTGCTGCCTCACAGTGCCAGGGACCTGGGTTCAATTCTCGGCTTGGTTCACTATCTGTGTGGAGTTTGCACATTCTCCCTATGTCTGTGTGGTTTTCTTCTGGGTACCCAATTTCCTCCAACAGTCTGAAAGGCGCACTATCCATGCTAAATTCTCCCTTAGTGTACCCAAACAGGAGTGTGGCGTCTAGGGGATTTTCACAGTTATTTCATTGCAGTGTTACTGTAAGCCTACTTGTGAGACTAGTAAGTAAATAAATAACAGGTGACACAGTGGTTAGCATTGGTGCCTCATAGTGTCAGGGACTCCAGTTCAATTTCCAGCTGGGGTGACTAACTACATGGGGTTACATGTTCTCTCCGTGTCTTTGTGAGTTTCCACTGGGTACTCCAGTTTTCTTCTACAGCCCAAAGATGTGTGGGTTAGGTGAATTGGCCATGTTAAATTGCCCCTTAGTGTCAGGGGTATAAGCAATGAAAATACATAGGGTTGCTAGGATGGAGCCTGAGTGGAATTGTTGTCAGTATTAGTTCAATGGGCTGAATGGCCTCCTTCTGCACTGAAGGGATTCTTTGATTCTATAACATAAGGAACAGGAACTGAAGTAGCAACTGCCTCTCAAGCTTGCTCTGCTGTTCAGATTGTGGTCTCAATTCCATATAACCCTTAACACTCCTACTGTTCAAAAATCTGTCCACCACCACGTTGAATGTATTCAATGCCTCAGCCTCCACTGCTCTCGGGGAGGGGGGAAACGGACGGACGGAATGAACGATGGGGAGTTGGCTATAGGACATTGGAATGGTCGAAATGAGGACTTTTCACACTCAGACTTTACGAAATCTAAGTTCAAATCCACCCAGAAAAGAAAATTCCAAACCTGGATTCTAAACTAGCTTGAAATCTCGTATCCAGAAATATTAATCCAGCTGGAACTGGTGCCTTGAAATTCAAATAGTGAACTTTACTCAGATGGAGACTGGGAATCGGAACCACCTAAAATAGTTAGGATTAGCTGTCAGCGTCAATTAATATTTTAAAATATATCAGTTTTTGTGGTGCTGTGTAAGTCAATATTGTACTTGCTCCACAGCAAACCATCAAACAAGATTGTACTTTTACCAAAATCCTGACTAACTGAATCATCGATAAAGGCACAGCACTCTGCAAGGAAATGATGTGATCCAATGCGTGTACGTGCAAGTGGAAGTCAAATGTTTCATTCTGGAGCCACAGAATATTATAAATCTCATTGATACAATTAAATATTTGCATCTCTTGCCAAAGATGTTAAATTTGTAAGGCGAAATATTAAATTTCTCCATCATAAAACAAATCAAATGTTATGTTTTTTGTCAGATGTTTAAACAAGACAAGCACAGCAATCTGTTGAAGTATTCTCGGCGCCAGGGACCTGGGTTCGATTCCCGGCTCAGGTCACTGTCTGTGTGGAATCTGCACCTTCTCCCAGTGTCTGCATGGGCTTTCCCCGGGTGCTCCGGTTTCCTCCCATAGTCTGAAAGATGTGTTAGTTATGTGCATTGATCCGAACAAGCACCTGTGTATGGCAACTCGGGGATTTTCACAATAGTTTCACTGCCTTACTTGTGACTCATAAATAAACTTTCAACTTCTATACATTTGAAAGGCTGCAATTTCAAGCAGCCATTTTTTGGCATCTACTTTTTAAAGTGGTTGCCACTATGGTTTTCTTCTAATCCAGCTGGACACATGTTTTTGGAGCTAATAGGCTGGAACTAAAGTTGAGGGAAATACCAAATCCACCAAGATAATCCGCTGCTTTAATCGAATGTTCTGGTAGATGTTCCCCATCAGGAGGTCTCTGCAGATTCTGGCCTTGAGGAGGTTGCAATTTCCCAACCCACTGGGTATCTGAACTGGTTCACACTTCCCGGAAACTACAACATACAGGATTTGGGAACTGACTGGTACAGAGGGAAGGACTAAACAACACTGCAAACTGGGAAATGCCTCACTACGGCAAAAGCTGAGCCAAAGATAAAATAAAGCAATTGCTAAAAATTAAAATTATATGGGGAGTGCGCACACACTGACTTCATTATATCTGAAAAGAGGGAAGACCTTTGAGTGGAATCTTTTCAAAAATGCACACAGTGTTGACTCAGGCAAGAAAACTGGCCTGAAGTTCACAAATTGCACAGCTGGCATCTCTTGTGAGATTGAGACATTCAGCTGGAGGAGCGGGGTCTGAAGACACCAGCAGGATCAGAAATCCTAGGATTGGAGCACCCTTTTTAAATGGCTCCCCGATCTCCAACTGTTTAAAAAAGGACCCTCTCCCCATCAGGAAATCAGGACCTTGCTCACACACCTCCGTCCCCTCACATTACTGCAACAGCAACTTAGGGACATTTCCTCCCACATAGAATGAAAGAGCAGCAGGCCCACGGAAACATGATTACCTACAAATCCACTCCCAAGCCACACACCATCCTGACTTTGAACTCTACCACTTTCACTGTCCCTAGTCAAAATCCTGGAACTCCTTCCTCAGCAGTGCTTTGGGTTTAGCTACGTTACAAAGAAGATGCCTCACTACCCACTTTCTCAAAGTTAATTAAGGGTGTGCTATTAATGCTCGGTCTAATCCAGGCTTGACAGGGTCGATGCTGAGAGGTTGTTTCTCCTTGTGAGAGAGTCTCAGACCAGAAGATATAATTTCAGATTAAATGGGTCGTCCATTTAAGACAGAGGTGAGGAGGAATTTCTTCTGTCAGTGGGTAACAAATCTGTGGAATTCTTTACCCAAGGGCTGCAGAAATTGGGTTGTTAAGTATGCTGAAAGCTGAGGTAGACAGATTTTTATCCAATAAGAGAATCAAGTGTTATGGGAATAAGGCAGGAAAGTGAAGTCAAGGATTATCATATCAGATCAATCATGATCTCATTGAACAGCAGAGAAAACTCGATGGACCAAATGGCCTACTTCTGCTCCTACATCTTTTGGTTTTATGTCTCTCATGTCCTGTGATCAAATAAAAGAAATCCAGACTTGGATTGTACATTGTTCAAAGTACAAATGCCTTTCTTCCCAATTTAAGATGTTTTCTTTTCTACAATACGTATTTTCTTTTCAAACAGTTTTTGTCCTATTTCTATAAACGTCTATAAAGACCGTCCCTAATTGGTTTAGCTGATGGCTGTTCAAGTAATTCATCTGTAAATTGGTCATGTTCTAAACGACATCATTAATTCCTTATATTGTCCTTTTATCTTTAATTATCCTTTTCTCTCCATCCTCTTTCAAGATGATTTCTGGAAATCATTTCCTGCTGCTCTCATGAACATTTTCCCTTACCGCCCAATCTTTCACCCTTACTTTTAAAAGTCTTTAATTGCCTTGAGTATTTATTTTGTAAATTGTAACCTCCTTCTCCTCATGCATCTGTTTCTCTAGCTTGCAGTATTCTTCAGCATTCTTATTACTCAAACATCTAACTTTTACTTTGTGTTAAGAGAACACACAAGTCTAGCCTCACTGCTGTATCGTTGTTACTGAGGGAATCTTCATCTCTTTAGACTAAAACTTTCCATCATTTTTCCAAAGCCCAATCTTTCAGGTGCATCTTCCATCTCTCTTTCAAACTCCTCATTCAGCTCTGTAGCTGGAGCCCACTGGAGTTGTACATTGCATGGATACTTGAGCATTTTCCTCAAATTCTCTTTGCCATCGTTTAAGAAAAAAAGGAATTTGCGTTAGTGTAGCATTTTACATGACTACTGGTCATTTCAAAGCACTTCAGTGTAGCATTTTTTGGAGTGTGGGTCTCTGTTGCAATGCAGGAGAAAGCAAAACTAATTTGTGCACAGCAAGCTCCCACAAACAGGAGTGTGATAATTGTAGACTAAATGATCATGTGATGGAAGAGGTCATATGACAGAAGTGTGCAAGTTCTCCCAGAGAAAAGTAGAATACAAGCTTGTAACAGCCACTTAGCTTGTGAATAAGCTCAGACAATCATAGAATCAAAGAGTCTTAGAATTATACAGCACGAAAGAGGCCCTTCTGCCCATCAAGTCCACACTGACACAATAGAACACTTGAACTCCCACCTAATCCCAGCATCTGGCTCATAGCCCTGAATGTTATGATTTGCCAATTTCTCATCCAGATATTTTTTGAAGGATGTGAGGCAACCCACCTCTATTACTCTTCCAGCCAGTGAATTCCAGACAGTCACGACCATCTGGGTAAAAAAGGTTTCTATCACATCACACTAAACCTCCTGCCCCTCACCTTGAGCTATGTCCCTGCATGAGTGACCCTTCAACTAAGGGAAATAGCTGCTCCTGTCCGTGTTTCTTGTAATCTTGTACACCTTGACCAGGTTACCCCTCAGTCTTCTCTGTAGCAATGAAAACAACCCAAGCCTACTCTTTATAACTTAAATGTTCCATCCCCGGCAGCATCTTGGTGAATATTCTCTGCACCCCCTCAAGCGTGTTCACATCTTCCTATAATGTGGCAACCAGAATTACATACAGTACTCCAGCTGTGACCTCACCAAAGTTCTATACAACTTCAACATGACTTCCCTACTTTTGCAATCTACACTTTGATTGATAAAGGCACGCATCCCACATTCATTTCTCATCACCCTACTAACATGCCATTCTGCTTTCAGAGATCTGTGGAAGAACACACCAAGGTCCCTTTGTTCTACAGATCTTCCAAGTATTCTACTATTCAATAAATACTTTCTTGTGAAATTACTCCTTCCAAAATGTATTACCTCATATGTTTCAGGGTTAAGTTCCATCTGTCACTTATTTGCCCATTTGACCGTTCATTTTGTATCTTCTTGTAGTCCCTGACACTGCACCTCACTGATAACTACCCAGCCAACTATTGTTTGCTATAAGTCCTCGCTTACCTGTCTTTGGGAACACCTGCACAGTGACAATAATGACCAGATCATCTGCTTTATGATATTGTTTTGAGGGAGATGAATAATGTCCAGGGCATTGTGCTTCTTTGAAGAAGTGTTATAATAACCACAGGATGTTTGAATTGAGTGTCTGTCCCTCTTCTGCGGCCATTTTTACAGTGGGGTGACCCAGGAGAGAGAGGATCCATGCTGCCCATTGGTATATTTGAGGTCATACCATAGAACCATAGAATTCTACAGTGCAGAGGAGGTCATTCGGCCCATTGAGTCTACACCGACCACAATCCCACCTAGACCCAATCACTATAACGCCATGCATTTAGCCTAGGTAGTCCCCCTGACACTAAGGGACAATTTGGCATGGCAAATCCATCTTTGGGAGGAAACTGGAATACTCAGAGAAAATCCATGCCGATATGGGGAGAATGTGCAAACACCAGACAGACAGCGACCTAAGCTGGGAACTGAATCTGGATCCCTTGTGCTGTGAGGCAGCAGTGCTAACCACTATGCCGCCATGTCACCCCCAAGCTGTTAATTCTTCTGTGATCGATGGGGGCTGGGGTACATTATTTAGTGAATGGTTTATTTAGTGAAGTTTGCTTTGATGTTTTATTTTAGTTACAGTGCCCCTCCAGGGACTGTCACCTCCTCCCATTATTGCTTAAGTTATTGATTTGTGGTTTATATAGCCTGACATCGAACAGTAGAATGTTACAGCACAGAAGCTGGCCATTTGACTGATGTGGTTTAGGCTAATGTTCTCCCCACAGCTCCCAAATTAATCTAATTTATTCCCAGTCATCTGCTTTCACCTTTTAATTTCCCTGCTTTTTTAAAAATTTTCCGAAGCGAATATTGTATTCCCTTTTGGAATAATTATGAACTTTGACTCACTAATGGTTAGCAACAGAGAATTTATTTTGGTAAGAAGTTTTTTTTTCCTGTGGCCAGTCGAATTAAATTAATGCTCTCTTCATACTGACTTTAATTATAGCTGTTGATTTAAACAATGTGCGCTGGGCGGGAATTGGATTGAAGTGCACCAAGCTCCATCTTTCGTTTTCACTGATATTCTTTGGGAACAGGTCAAATTGACCCCACTATCTTACAAACCAGTGAGAAAAAGCCAATCACTATCTTGCTTACTCTAACATGTCATCATTTTGATAATATCACACACGTTTGTGCTTCATCTTTAAGCACGATATTGTGTGTCAAGTGAAAAAGCAAAGTAATTAGATGCAACCCAATCCCAAGGAGACCAGTTGGTAACTTTCTCCCCAGAATCAGATTGTTTTATTCACTGTTGCCCTATCCTGCACTGTCTCCGTCTGACTGCTGGCGTCTCCCCAGAGATTACTTGCTTTGATTTGTGGGGTGAGAGGGAGGCAGCTAGTAAGTTATGTTACCCCTATCGAAGTAGGTAATTAATAATTGAAATGTCAAAAATTATAGCTTATCCTCATAGAAAAACTCAAAGCTTCCCTGAAACACAAAACAAAGAGGGGCTGCCAACGTTTCCACAAGAATATATTTTACCATTAAAGTCAGTCGGAGATATTTGAGTTCTCTGAACTGTAATCTTGCTCGGCATGTGAAAGTGTGTGAAGATAATAATTAACACATGCAAATAACAGCTGTTCACACAATTCGAATCACTCAGGATTGCCATTTACTCTTGAGTTGCAACTGCAGCTAAAACAAATTTAGAGAAAAATAATTTGCCCATCTGTAACATTCATAGCACACTCAGAAGTGAAAGTCAGCATTAGTTTCGTTTGCTTGTTGTGAATAGGAAGTTACTCCAACAATAGTCCACGAGTCGCCACGGGAATAAGCCCCAGGTCCACGGCAATGATGGAATGAGCAGGTGGTTAAAGGGCTATCACGCGATTTCTTCCTCATTCGTGACCAGATTGACTCCCTCTGCCATTTTAACTGCCATGTTTCTGGGAGTGTCCACTGTGTGCAAACCTTGTGATCCTAGCACACAATTAGGGTCCTCATCATGAATTTCCCTGTCAGCACACCATGCATATTACTGGCAGAAAGGAGGAGGGCCAATCCAGATCCAGAAAAATTATGTTTAATTGACTTTATTGCTTCAGGGATTTCCCTCTACATCAGACTTCCCTGTCTTCTGACAGTGGAACCCCCCCTGCCAGGTGCCAACACACCTGGATGGAGATCCCCTCCACCATCCAATTTTCAAACAGTGTCACAGGCTGCTCTCTCAGGGCTCCGACGACAATTTCCTCTGACCCAAAAGCTCATTCTCACCTTTTGATCACGTGCTGATTTTGTTATGGGTTCAGTCAGGAGACTGATGGAAGATATTGACCAGGGTGTTTCCCCTCCCCCACGGCGTGTTTTACAGTGGCGTAAGTGACCCAGCATTGGTTGATCTTCCAGTCCCATCAGCAGATTTTCCAGTTATGCGCACCCTCGGCCAATGGGGAACTTGCAGCAGGACGACACAGTGGCACAGTGGTTAACACCACTGTCATACAGCTTCAGGATCTCGAGTTCAATTCCCGACTTGTGACACCGTCTGCGCAGAACCTGCACATTCTCCCCATTTCCTCCGGGTGCGTTGGTTTCCTTCCACAATCCAAAAGACATGCAGGTTACGTGCATTGTCCATGCTAAATTTTCCCTCAATGTACCCAAACAGGCGCTGGAATGTGACGATTAAGGGATTTTCACAGTAACTTCATTGCAGTGTTAATGTAAGCCTACTCATGATGCACATAAATAAAACTTAAAAACTTTAAACTTCGGCGGGATGAGAAGATCCCACTGGCAGGAACGGCCAGAAAATTTTAACTGTTAAAAAGAGGTCAGCAAATTAAAAACAAGATTACTTGGCATTCAGCAGTAAAGAAAGAACAACCTTGTTAAGTGCATCCAACAATCAAAGCAGGAGCTTCTTGAGCAGATAACTGCCTTCAACTCTAATCCTTCAAAGGAAAAACATACTTTATTCGATTGGAAGTAACCTCAAGTCTATAGTTTTATGTGTGGTGTGTGCAGTTTATGGAATGGGGATTAATGAGATGCTAATTTTACTTCATTCATGACTAGGATTTCAGAACTGTCACTTCTGGACGATGAAATATGCTTCTCTCATTAGTAAAACCGCCCATCACATTGTGTATTTTTCTGTACTTCAGTTTACTGAGAGAATTCTACAAATGGCCTCCTAAAACAAACTTAATTAAGTCCTACATCTTAATAATTATTTCAGACAACGGAAATGTGTTGAGGAAATGAATTAACATAAGTTTAAGGCACAGTATGCAAATAATTGTCAGTTTACAAGTACACAACTAATAACCTAGTCAATTCCATTTATAAGACAGGTGTGCCATTAAAGTCACGTTTAAAGCCTTGAGCTCAGAACATCAGTGCACTGAAACCTTCAGCATAGCAGTTAGCAAAATGTTGCTATTTATACATATCTACAATATGAGCCAATTGCATAAATTCATGTTCCTGGTAGGAAGTGTTGCCTGCGGAGAGTTAATCCAGAACCCAGTCTGTTTTTTTTTTCCACAATTTTTCCATCAATTAAATACATTTCATGTGGAGAAAGGTTTACTGAGGAATTACAAGCGTCTTGAGCAATGAGCAGTTTCAAATCACCGAATCTTGTAGCACAGGACAAGGCTCTTTGACTACTCCATCCTGTGCTGACTCCTGGAAAGAGCTGTCTGTTATGCATGTTGGGGCGTAGCCCCTTTAATGGAAATAGGTTACATGATCCTGGCTGTGGGATGATCTGCCCTGGTACCTCACAGCTGTAGTTTGGAGCAAGGAGTGAGTAAGACCTGCAATAAATGCCTACTTTCTCTGATGCCTGACAGTGGGGTGAGTTCTTGAGGATATGTCACACTGGTAAAGAATCTAACACTGCCCGCCACTAAATTTCTTTAACATGCCCAGTTCTCTTTTGTAAGTTTCAGTGGGATCCGTTTCCTTCATGCAAGTAGCATAGTTCACACATTAAAAATCCTTTATATGGGGAAAACAAAACTTACTTGTCTCTGGTACAAATTACATTAAATCTTTGTTTGCTGATCTACTTTCCATAGGAAACAATTTCTCCCCACTTGGCCCATCAAAGCCCCTCACAGTTTTGAATCCATCGTGAATGAAAGCCAGATGATCATGCAAACCAGCCTCCCATCCATTTTCTCTTCCCACTGCCTCAGAAAAACAGCCACCATAATCAAGAACCCCACACACCCTGCACATTTTCTCATCCACCTTCTTTCTTCGGAAAAAGATACAAAAGTCTGAGGTCATGTACCAATCGACTCTAGAACATTTTTTTCCCTGCTGCTGTCAGACTTTTGAATGGACTTCCCTCTCACTAAGTTGATCTTTTCGACACTCTTGCTATGACTGTAACACTACATTTTGCACTCTTTCCTTTCTTCTTCTATGCTTTGTCTGTGTAGCGCACAAGAAACAATAATTTTTTCTGTATGTTAATACATGTGACAATAAATCAAATCAAATCAAAATCAAAGAAATCTCCTCTTAAATTCTGCTCTGAGAACAATCCCAGTTTCTCCAATCCCTTCATATAAATGAATTCCCGCATCCCTGCTCTCACCCTGGAAATCTGGGCTATTTTCAATGATTGACAACTTCCAGAAATGTAGCACCCAGAATTGGACATAATAAATCAGCCGAGTTTTAATCTATGTTTTTGTAAATGTTCAACATGAAATTCTATTTCCAAATCCATGTACCCGATACATTTCCCAAACCATCTTATCAACTTGCTCTGTAATCTTCAGAACCTGTGAATCCAAACTGCCAGGTCCCTCTACTCTTTCATCACTCCATCTCCCCCACACCACCCCCCGCCCCCAACCACCTGCCACCAAAGTAGTGCCATTGTTCCTCCAAAGTGCAAAACATCATGAGAGACACAAAAATGAAGAGCTGAATGATCATTAACATTACAAAATGTTACTGCTGAAGGAAATAGTCAGGTAGTAGTGTTAACACTAGATTAGTAATCCAGAGGTCCAGATTAATATTGTGGAGACATGTGTTCAAATTGGAATTTAAATGCAATTAATAAATTGCAGCCTCAGTAATGGTGATTTTGAAACTTCTGTTGATTGTTGTAAGAACCTCCCTCATTCAATAATGTCCTCTAGGGAAGGAAATCTTCCATACTTACCTAGTCTGACTCCAGACTCACGCAATGTAGTTGATTCTTCACAGCCCTCTGAAGTGACCACTCAGTGCAAGAGAAATTGGGGGTTAGCAACAAAGGCTGGCCTTACCAGCCACAATAAGAAGTCTGACAACACCAGGTTAAAGTCCAACCAATTTATTTGATAGTAACCTCACAAGCTTTCGGGGTTTGTCCCTTTGTCAGGTGAGTGGAGAGGTCTGGCCTCAGACAGAGCATGTAACAACACCGACAGTTTACAGATTACTGATTAGAATGCGATTCTTTATAACTAATCTGCTATTCAAGTCTTAAAGACGCTGACAACGTGAGTGGAAAGAGCATTAAGCACAGGTTAAAGAGACGTGTATTGTCTCCAGACAGAACAGTAAGTGAGGTTTTATAAACCCAGGCAAGTTATAGATACCCCATCCAACGCTGGCATCTCCACATCATGACTTACCAGTCATGCTATAACTCTATGAAAGCTTAAATAAAAGAAGATAAATAGTGATAAAAATCACAAGAAATATGAACAGGAGTAGGCCATTCGGCCCCTTGTGCCTACTCCGCTTTCAATTGGATCATTGATGTTCCTTGTGTTCACTTTCCTGTCTGTTTCCTGTAACCCTTTATCTCTGTAAAACTCAATCCATCTCAGCCTTGAATGTACACAAAGACTCTACCCCCATAGCTCTCTGTGGCAAAAAGTTTCAAATCTCACAACCCTCTGAGAGAAGAAATTCCTCCTCAAATCAGTCTTAAATTGATGTCTCTTTATTCCGAGACTATGTCTTGTGGTTCTAGACTCTCCCACAAGGAGAAACATCCTCTCAGCATTTACCCTGACAAGCTCCTTAAGGATCCTTTGTGTTTCAATGAGATCACATCTCATTCTTTAACTTCCGATGACTAGAGGCCCAGTTTGTTTGACCTTTCCTCAAAAGGTAATCCATCCACCCTGAGGATGAGTTGCTTCCATTGGTTGGTAAGATAATTTCCCTTCAATGGAAAGGAAAGTTGCACTTGGTGCAAAATGTTTGGGTGAGCCTTTGTGCTCAGTTTTGCACCCAGTAGCAGCAGTTAAAATCAATGCCAGGATCAGAGTGTCACTTACACATTGTGAGTTTGTCATTGATTTTTATTTCACTTCTATACATGTTCTTCTGCTGTGTGTGAAAGCATTGATTCTTATGTCTTTCTCAGTCAAATCTGCTAAAGTCATGCTGCCACTAAATCACATTCTTCTATTCATCATAAACAAAGCAACGAGGATTGGTAAAACAGTAATGTAGGTTCTTTATTTGAAAATGATGGTATACACAGTGTATTAACTGAGAGGTGATGTATTGTAATGTATTGCCTGAATTGTACATCTGCTGCTGTATACTGAGTATAGAGTCATGATTTCTTTTAAAAAAAATTCTCTTGTCACCAATTATTACATCATACACAGCACTGCTGCCTTCCAGCAGCAGGGACCCGGCTTCAATTCCAGCCTCAGGTCGCTGTCTGTGTGGAGTTTGCACATTCTCTCCATGTCTGCTTGGGCAACAACCCCCTCCCCCCACCTCCCACATTCCACCCCCCCCCACCCCCATCATCCCTATTTCCTGCACAAAGATTGTGTGTGTCAATGTCCTTTTCACTAAATGGAAACTGGTGAGTGAGGAAATTTCACAACTCGAGCTATCCACCCTAATCACACAAATCAATATTTCATGGTGCAATATTTAATGAGATGGTAGCTGGAATTTGGAGCGTACATTTAATGACCTTACAAAGGCCACTAAGATAAGAGTAAATTGTACAAAGTGCTCTAACCATCATTGATAGTTTACTTTGCTTTACTCTGAGAGTGGCTTATTTATCAATGTGCAAGTGGAAAAGACATCCTTCCTCACTGGGGCATATTGATTGAATACAGTATCATATGAAAGCATCCCACTAACTGGTGCCCATGGATTTTTAATTACACTTTTGATTCAATCTGTTTTGGGACCACTTGCTAGTACCTGAGTTTTTACCTATTATGATACACCACAAGTGATTCTACATCTTTGCATTCCTTTCCCATGTTGTAGTTGTGGACAGTGAGATCATTGCATGAAAGTTGGACAAAGCGTTGGGGACCAGATCAGACACTCCAAGATGTATTATGAAGTTTACTTCATACCCAAACTTTTTTGATTTTGGTATCATGATGAGCATAAAGTGTTTCATTCCAGCTGTGATTCAATTGTCCCATTAAGAAATTTTTACTAAAACTAACTTTATTTAGTAAGACAGTTAAAATTTAACAAAAAAAATCAGCAGAGGTTTTACCAAATGAAAACACTTAAAGATGACAAGGTATAATTCTCAGTAGTTAGCTATCGCCATAATTCCAATATAAGCAATATTGTCACAGGTATAAACCCCCTGTTTAGAAAAAGTTATCTTCAACACACAGATCGGGACTCAATCACCTCGCCCTTCATGGAATTGGTGCCGGCGAGGGTCCAACATCCGAAATCTCCATTGGCCTCGGATGAGAATTTCCAGTCTTGCCTGAACTAGTCCGTAAAGTCTCACCCACAGGCTTACGTGAATTGATAGACTTCCAGCATTGTAACACTCTGCTCAGAGATACAGAAAAACACACATCGCCTGACTCCCATACAGCAGCCTCCAGAGAGAAACAAAATCTATTTTCAAGCAGCAGAGAGATGGAAAGAGTTATTGCTCTGTCCAAATTCAATCAACTGCCATCTTGTTTTCTCTCCGTAAGCCTAGCCTCACCTGGTCACATGATGTTTCTTGTCAATCAACCAAATCAAGTCCTACTGAGGAAAATCCTAGCAGAAAACACTAACATAACAGAATATTAGCCCAGACTAAAACAAATATTTTAGCAATTAAGATCAATTATGCTGCTGCAGTAACAACATGTAGCCTGCCAGTTACAGATAAAGCTGCACCAGTAAATAAAACTCATTGCTGAAACAAATCCTGCACAACAAATATGACACAACTATATCTATTAAAGGCACAGTATTGTCACAAGATGAAAGGAGATAGAGAGGTCATCAGGGCATCAATTTCCTTGTATGTCATTCCACTGGATCCTACATTAATCTGCCAGAAAGCCAGATCAGGAAATTCTACTGTCAACTCCTTACTAAAGAATGTCATGTCATCTCAGCTCATCAGTAATCTATAGTGACCAGCCACCTCCCTCCAGCTCCTTCCTGTATTGTTCCTATAGTTTTCTGACAGAAAATAACAAGGGCAAAAAGCAAGACCTTCCAACACTACCCACCATTCATGAAGTTATGCAACAAAAACTCAAAAATCTATCAAGTTGTCTCTTGAATACACTCAGCATCCCTTACTCTCTGGAAAAGAGAATTCCAAAGATTTCAAACCCTCAGAGTGAAGAAATCTCCCTCATTTCAATACTAAATCTCTTCATTCTAAGATGGTGACCACATGTTCTGGGTACCCCAGGCTGGAGAAGCTTTTGCTACCTTGGCGTTTTTATAACGTTTCCATTAGATCGCTTCTCACTCTTATAAATTCAAGGGAATATAATGAACCCAATCCCCCTATCAGTGTAGGGAACCCTTGTTAAACTTCAGGAGGAATTAGCACAAGACAAATTGGAATACACCAATGAAACATCATTGTTTCATGATGTATCAAGTTGTCAGACCACTTACTGTGTTCCTGCCACAGTCCAAAGATGTGATTTGGCCATGATAAATTGCCCTTAGTGTCAGTGGGACTAGCTAGGGTAAATGTATGGGGATAGAGCCAGGGTGTGATTGTGGTCAATGCAGATTGGATGGGCTGAAAGGCCTCCTTCTGCACTGTAGGATTCTGTGATGCTATGAAATCTCAGGTCTCAAAATTATCGGGGTTTTCCAACGTGTTCCAACTCGCAGCTGGAAAGTGGATAGTGTTACACCAACCACTCAAACTGGTAAACTGAAAAATGGATCTGTTATCTGTAAAGTTTAATTAGCACTTTTACAATCTCGGAGAGCTCTTGATGACATATTTCACTTGTACACATGCTACCGATGCCCTCTCATGTGGTACATTACATATTTTCCATCCTGTAATGCGCATAGACCATAACCACACCGACTTAAACACGTACCACAAGAGGTACTGAATCAATTGGGCACCGGAAATGAATGTCAGCCCTGCTGTCAGCAGGGAAAATACCAAGACTCAGCACGTTTGCTGAGTATAGCCCTGCGATCAAGATTAAAGCAGCAATTTGAAGGAGTAACTCTAGCTCTGACCAAGGGTCATCCAGACTCAAAATGTTGACTTTATTCTCTCTCCACAGATGCTGTCAGACCCGCTGACACTTTCCAACATTTTTTGTCCTTGTTTCAGATTCCAGCATCTGCAGTAATTTGCTTTTATCCAAGGTTCGCTTTGAGATGCATTGGGAGTCGAGGAGTCAAAATTGTGCAGCATACCATGTGCTTCATCAGGTTAAAATTTCCCTAAAAGCCCCTTCACAAACAAATGAAGGGATAGCTGCAAACCTATTGCAGTCCGATGTACTTAATATTCTGACTGAAATAAGACGTTGGGGGCATGCAATGCTGAGAGTGAATAGCATGTACCCTCTAACAATGCAACCAATGACAATGTGCCGTAAGATGTTGTAGACTCATCTAACCCATCCCACATATTCTTCATTTCTACTCAAGAGAAACTTAATTAAATCACAAGGTCGGTAAAGTGCGATAGCAACATTTTTCAAATCAGAATGATATAGCACAGGAGGCTGTGACCTGCTGGGTATGTGCCAGAAATTGTCGGCACTTAACAGACCACAGATAAACACCAGCAGCTAAAATGGATTCGCACACAGAAGACTCTAACCTTGTGAGATAAACACACCATACAGACTCCTTCACAGATCAATTGCATTATCTGGCTCTCGAGCCTTTTGATGCAATGCTCGTTAAACTAAACTAAAAAAAACAGGAATGAGAGAGAGAGATACAGAGAAATCAAGTTCACAAAACAGACGGTGAGGACCACTAAAGAAATTAAACTTTCAATGGTCATCTAAGCCATTAATTAAAACAAAACTTAGAGAAAATGCAAATGTCTCAAACTCCTTGAAAAATCAATAACATCAATATTATCAGTGGAAATGTGGAAATGGTCAATGTGTTGAATAATTAGCTGACATCAGTATTAACAGGAGGGGAAGAAGGGACTAGGGAGAGTAAATGCATGGGGTTATGGGGATAGGCCTGGCTGGGATTGTGGTTAGTGCAGACTCAATGGGCCAAATTGTCTGCACTGTAGGATTCTATAAGAGGCTGGCTTGCCTGATGTCCCAAAGAAACTAATGTTGAATCAGAGGTGGTAATTTACCAAAATAACAGCGAGAAATAAAATATTGGCAATCATTTCAAAGAATAATAGAATCTTAGAATCCCTACTGTGCAGAAAGAGGTCATTTGCCTACCAACAACAATTCCACCCCATGTACTCATGCTGCTAATCCCCTGACACTAAAAGGACAATTTTACTTGGTCAATCAACTCCATCCACAATCTTTGGAGCCTTTGGTGAGAAGTTTGATTTTCTTTTATTTATTATTGTCACCTGCATTAGTATACAGTGCAAAGTATTGTTTCTTGTATGCCACATAGACAAAGCATACTGTACATAGAAGGAAACAAGAGGGTGCAGACCATAGTGTTACAGTCATAGTGACCATCTAAACAAAGATCAACATAATATGAGGTATGTCCATTCAAATGTTTGATGGCAGCAGGGAAGAAACTGTTCTTGATTCAGTTGGTTCATGATTGCAGACTTTTGTATCTTTTTCAAAGAACAAAGAACAAAACAGCACGGGAAACAGGCCCTTCGGCCCAACGAGCCCGCACCGCCACCTCGATGTTCCCACTTCTACCCGTGATCCCTGTCCATGTTTATAGATCTATGGATTAAAAACCAAATTTGAGACAATTTAGGGAGAATTTGTTTTGCCAATTAGCCTAAGAGCACATCTTTGGGATGTGGGAGGAAACCGGAGCTCCCGGAGAAAACCCACGCAAGCACGGGGAGAATGTGCAAACTCCCACAGACACAGGCCCAAATCCATGTATCTGCACAGCACAGCGATAGTCACTGTGCTGTCGTGTTGCCCATCAGATGGTCCAGGTCAAGCGTACACTAACGATGTGAAGCAGTAGGATACTCTCAAAAAAGGTCCAAGAGCAGTCCTCTCACGACCCATCGCATGTATGCCCCTTGTTAGACAACAAGGTGGACCAAAGCACCTGTAGGATAAAAACAAGTACATCAATATCATCATCTATTTACACACTTCCCAGGGACTCCCAAGGCTCATGATCCCTATTTTAAATCAGTTTTCTATACCCCTCCATTCCCATTCTGTTCATGTGCCCATCTAAGTATTTCTTAAATAACTTCAGAGTACCTGCCTCCACCTTCCTGACAGACGATGGTGGAAGAGAGTGTATTTAGGGTGTGTGGGGTCCTTGATTATGCTGGATTCCTTTCTAAGCAGGAGAAAGCAAACGAGAGTCATTGGATGGGAGGTTGGTTTGCGTGATGGACTGGGCTTCATTCATGACATTTTGTAGTTTTTTGTGGTCTTGGACAGAGCAGGAGCCAGGACAAGCTGTGATGCAACCAGAAAGAATGCTTCTATGGTGTATGTGTAGAAGATGGTGAGAGTCGTAGCAGACATGCTGAATTTCCTTAGTTTTCTGAGAAAGTAATGGGCTTTCTAACTATTATGTCAGCATAAAGACACCGGGATAGATTGTTGGTGATCTGCACACCTAAAAACTTGAAGCTCTCAACCATGTTGACTTTATCCCTGTTGATATAGACAGGAACATATCATCCATCATGCTTCTTGTGGTCAATGACTATCTTCTTTATCTTGTTGACATTGAGGGAGAGATTATTATCTGGTTCACCAGATTCTTTATCTCATTCCTTTACTTTGCCTCATCATTGTTTGAGATCTGATCCACTATGGTGGTGTCATCAGCAAACTTGGAAATCGATTTGGAAAGGAATTTGGCTACACAGTCATAGGTGTATAAGAAGTATGGTGAAGTGCTGAGGACACAGCCTTGTGGGATACTGGTGTTGATAATGATTGTGGAGGAGGTGTTGTGGCCTATCCTTCCTGATTGCAGTCTGTGGGTTAGGGAGTCTAGGATCCAGTTGTAGATGGAGGAGCTGAGCCCCAGGCTACGGAGTTTGGAGATTAATTTTGTAGGAATAATGGTGTCGGAGGCTGAACTGTAGTCAATAAATATGAGTCTGACATAAATGTTTTCCAGGATATTATAAAAGACTGGATGTGGACCCAAGATAGTTGGATGGAGTTAAGATAGAGATAAGTGATGGTTGAACTGGTAAGAGAGCCTGAACAACGATCTCCTGTTCCTACGTTCATTTGTACATGCCTTGAAGATCAAATTCATTGGCTCCTGAATTTCTATGTTTCTCAAAACACCAGTTTGCAAAATATGTAGCGGCTGTTTAAACAAAAATTACTCAGGGGGGGTCTGCTTGTGATTTAACGTGGATAATTGCCTGATAGTCCATATAGGTATGCACAGTGACTGTGATGACAGAATGAATTAGAGGAAGGCGAAATATGGGGGAAAGAAAAACTTTAAAAATATTCATAGCCTAGCCTTTGAAAATATCTCTGCACCATGAGATAGTGATTAACAAGCAAACAGAATGTTAGGGCACTTTGCCAAAAATATAGAAGACAAGTCCATGGAGTATGAACCCAATGGTGTAGCATTAACTGTGCTTAAAAGAAAAACCTAATCTGGGGATAAGTACTTTGAATTTTAAAATGATTCATTGCAGAATACAATGCATATGCAAATTTCCTCCATGGAGCTCTGAAGGTATCTATTTATGATGCAGTTACATGGACACACTCTGGTTACAGGATGTAAGGGGATTTGTTGTATGAGAATGTATGTTGCCTCACAGAGGTTAGCTCTCTTTCCAGGAGTCAAAGGTGTCTGCTTCTGTTCTACCATCTACCCGTCGCGCCATCAACCCTCCAAGCAATTGACTCTGTCTACACTTCCCACTGCCTCGGAAAAGCATAATTAAGGACCCTACGCATCCCAGACATTCTCTTTTCCACCTTCCTTCGGGAAAAAGATACAAAAGTCTGAGGTCATGCACTGATCGACTCAAGAACAGCTTCTTTCCTGCTGCTGTCAGACTTTTGAATGGACCTACCTTGTATTAAGTTGATCTTGCTCTACACCCTAGTTGTGACTGTAACTGTACATTCTGCACTCTCTCCTTTCCTTCTCTATGAACGGTATGCTTTGTCTATATAGCATACAAGAAACAATATTTTTCACTGTATGTTGATACATGTGACAATAATAAATCAAATCAAATCACACAGCCTGATAGATGCAATATTCTCAAAAATAGAAGTTGGAAATGAGAGATGATGACTGATTGAAAACAACTTTTTCAAACTATTTTGTAGCAAATTGCTATGAACTAAGGCTCTAAAAAATCTTCTCTCATTCTCCTTTATCTAACCCCAGTGACATATCCTTTCTGCTGAATGTGATTTTGATTTGATTTATATTGTCACATCTATTAGTATACAGTGAAAAGTATTGTTTCTTGTGTGCCATATAGATAAGACTTACCATTCATTGAGAAGGAAACGAGAAAGTGCAGGATGTAGTGTTACATCATAGCTAGGGTGTAGAGAAAGATCAACGTAATGCAAGGTAGGTCCATTCAAAAGTCTGGCAGGAACAGGGAAGAAGCTGTTCTTGAGTCAGTTGGTACGTGACCTTAGACTTTTGTATCTTTTTCCCAAAGGAAGAAGGTGGAAGAGAGAATGTCCAGAGTGCTTGGTGTCCTTAATTATGCTGTTCTTCTGAAGCAGTGGGAAGTGTGTTTATTTAATATCTTTATTTAACTGCCCCTGCAATGCACCCAAACTATTCTCTTCAACTAGGTTTCACATTTTCTAGTTGAAGAAGTTTCAAAGTTTTTGTGGTTCAATTTTATATAATTCAGTTGGAGATGGGATACTGAGAGTGAACATCGCTCAACTCTTCCAGGAGAAGCTGAACCAGTCAAGGGAGTTACAAAGAGGCAGATTTCCCAAAGATCCTCAAACTGTCCAGATAACTAGAGAATTGAGATAAAAATGAATGTCTTATGATAACCAAAGTTAAGAGAGCAAAGATATTGTTCAGAAGAATTCAGTGGAGAGTAAACAAAATGTTCTGATGAAATAGGCAATTGCAGGACAATCCTGGACTGGATTCACCCTTGAAAGTGGAGCAGAGACTTTACTTAAAAGTGTGATTTGTAAAACCTGGACTGGAATTTGGAATGCAAACTACTAAAGGAAAGCATAATTATGAGAGAAGATTTTAAATTATGTTTTGGGGAGTGGTGTTTGGAAACTCATATGACCATCATCTGAGGGGATTGTGAGGAGAAATCCATTAACAGTAACTTGGGTGAAGAGTGGAGTGTGTGTATATGATGTGCTTAAAAGAGACTTTATATGGTAATGAGACCATTATAGTTTAAGAGGTACTTTGCAATAGTGCTAATCCTAAAATCTCTGTCTAATTGTTAAGCCAAGGCTATATTGTATCACAATCCATTTTTTTTCATTTTTAATGCTTTTTTTTTTGTTGCTAAAACTAAGTAGCTGTCCTGTGACACTGATCAGAGAATCATAGAATTCCTACAGGGCAGAAGGAGACCATTTGGCTATCGGCTCTGCACCAACTCTCTTACAGAACGTCCTACCAGGCCCCATTCATGTAACACACACATTTAGCATGGCCAATCCACTTAAGTAACACATTTTAGAATATTAAGTGGCAATTTATCTTGGCCAATCCATCTAACCCATATATCTCTGGACAGTGGGAGGAAACTGACACACCTGGAGGAAATCCACGCAAACACGGGGAGAATGTGCATAATCCACATAGACAGTGAGCCATGGCCAGAATTAAGCTCAGGTCCCTGGTGCTAACCACTATGCCACCGTCCGCCCCATGTTCCTTCACATTTTATATAGAAAAATAAAAGTTACAGTTTGGTTTTGACTCAGGGTTCCATTCCAGGACCAGTTGCACACCAACTGGGATTGTAACAATCCTGGCCAGAATTGACAACATCACAATAACAAATGAGTGAAAATAAGTTTGAAAGCACTTCATCATCTGTTCATCCTAGGTGCATCAAAGGACTGAAAGCTGCATTCACAATGTATCAGGGTAAGTGAGACAGATATGAATAAGGTATAACCTGTGCCAGCATGACCAGAGACTGGCAGAAGTAACTCGTTTTGAAGTCCGCAGCTTGACAGCCTGCTGGAGTTGAAGAATTTTTAAAAGTTGTTTTTATTGCCTGGATGGAGTTGGACATTCTTCTGACAGGTCAAGGACTCGTGAGACCACAGTGATATTTCTGATCCTACTCCCAGCAAGAAGGTCTGGTGAATGGATTCCCATTGGGATTAACCCTTCGTTTGCCACTTTAGTCGGGGAAAAGAAATAGCATGGGGACAGCAGAGAACAGTTTAAAGTTTATTTCAGTGCGTCACGAGTATGCTGACATTAATAATGCAATGAAGTTACTGTGAAAATCCCCTAGTTGCCACACCCTAGCGACTGTTCGGGTAACTGAGGGAGAATTTAGCATGACCAATACACCTAACCAGCACGTCCTTCAAACCGTGGGAGGAAACAGGAGCATCCGAAGGAAACCCACGCAGACACAGGGAGAACGTGCAGACAATGATCCAAGCCGGGCCCCTGGCACTGTGAGGCAGCAGTGCTGACTGCTGTGCCACTGTACTGCCAAGCAGGACAGAGTAATTATACCCAAGAAAATTTGAACTCACCCCAAAATGCCTTGCAAATCACAAAAAGCATGGGAAGAGGAATGGTGTCCAGTTCACGCACTGCTTGTGGAACCTTGTTACATACATCCACAAGGTGAGTGGCTATTATATAATTACCTTAAAGCGTTTGAAAGGCTCTATATAAATGCAACTTCTTTCTTTTATCTGCTCAGAAGGGAATAGGGGAACCATGCCAATTATCACACAAAGACATTCAGCCAAGATTGTCTGGGCAGATAGCTCATGCCTGTAGCTGTGAGAGTGCTGATTGCATTCAGTATTTATGCCACAGGGGATTTATACAGTATCATCCAGGCACACATTTGCCAGCAAACAGGCACACTGAGGAATAACTGGGGAATTATTCCAGTTTGGTATGACAACAAGGCAGTGAAGTGAAAAGGGCTATCCAGCATTATCCTATTGTTGGGTTTGCCCAAAGCGAAATAGATGGCAAGCATGTGGCACTGCAGCTTAACTCCTTCAATCTTAACAGAAAGAGGTCCCAAACACTGTATATCCAGACTGTGTGCAATCAGATGCAAAAAAAGCCCCATGCTGAACATTTCCATATTGTCTTCAACCTCCAGCTGTGTCTTCCTCATCTTCCTGTGACCTAATATTCCTGACTCAGTCTCACGCTCCAGTCTGGCTCTCACTCCAATTCCCTGATTGCTGCATGTCTCTGCTCCGATGGTTCTGAAGAGCAGAGTAAATTATGTTGAATGCCGTGAACTGTTACAGTAAAGCTCTAGTGGTGCAAAGATGTTAACCAACTGAATCCTAGAATCATGGAATCCCCAGGATGCAGAAAGAGGCCATTCAGCCCTTGGGTCTTTATTGACTCTTCAAAAGAGCATCTCACCCAGGCCCTTCCCTCCTAACCTTGCCCATCTAACCTGACCTTTGAACACAAAGGGTAAAGGACAATTTAGCATGGCCAATCCACCAAACCTGCTCACCTTTGGACTGTGGGACGAAACCGGAGCACCTGGAGGAAACCCACACAATCACAAAGAGTACATGCAAACTCCACACAGACAGAAAAGTACAAAATGGTTGAGAGCTTCAAGTTTTTAGGATGTTCAGATCACCAACAACTTGTCCTAGTCCCCCCATGTCTACGCTATGATTAAGAAAGCCCACAATGTCTCTACTTTCTCAGAAGACTGAGGAAATTTGGCTTGTTCGCTCTGATTCTCACCAACTTTTACAGATGAACTATAGAAAGCGTTCTTTCTAGTTGTTTTACAGCTTGGTATGGGTCCTGCTCTGCCCAAGACTACAAGAAAATATAAAGGGTTGTGAATAAGCCTGGTCCTTCACACGAACCCAGTCTCCTGTCCGTTAACTCAATCAACACTTCCCACTGCCTCGGAAAAGCAGCCAGCGTAATTAAGGACCCCATGCATCCTGGACATATTCCCTCCACCTTCTTCCATTGAGAAAAAGATACAAAAGTCTGAGGTCACTGACATAAAAATTGCTAATTCCCTGCTCCCATTAGACTTTTCAATGGACTCACCTCATACTAAGTTGATCTTTCTCTACACTCTAGCTATGACTGTAACACTACATTCTGCACCATCTCCTTTCCTTCTCTATGAATGGTATACTTTGTCTGTATAGCGCACAAGAAACAACACTTTTCACTATTTGTGAATACATGTGATAATAATAAATCAATGAAAACTCAAGGCCAGAATAAAGAGGTTCCTGGTGCTGTGAGACAACAGTGTTAACCCACTGTGCTATCAAGTCACCCCGACACATCTAAAGGAGGAAAGCAGGTAAAGGAAATTAGAATAGCTTTCTGAAGTGAAGTTTTCACTGTGCATCGAAGAAGTGGGATGATAGTTTATTATGTCAAGTACAGAGAAAGAAACCTACAGCCAGTACCTGCTCACTCACTCACTCCACCTGATACCAGCTGCTGTCTCCATCCCTCGGGTCTGGAAACATTTGTCCTTGTAAGGTATGCTCTGGCAGAGGTCTGGGTGGGAGCAGAGGTAAGGGATTATCACAATTCTTGATTAAACGTTTTGGGGCTTGAAAATGAAGGGATCAAAAAGGAAGAATTCCATTTGATCGCCGTTACATGCAGTGAAATCTCGGTTTCAGTGTTGAGCTCATAATGGACAGTGACAGTCGCAAGCTCAAAGCTGTGAGACCTCAGGTAAGCCTCTTAGTGAAAGGATACTCAGGAGCACCTTCACACCCTCAGGGTGTAATACTTTGTCCTATGTGCAATTGGCAGGCAGTTTATGGATCTCAGGGTGATTGATGGGAATATGTGGATAAGTTCAGTGTTGTGATTTCATGGTTGGCCACACAAGACCATATCAAACCATATCGCTGAGTGTTGCCTGTTCTTTAAATGCATTGATGCTAATGCAATGGTCAGCTCTGACCATTGGATGATATTGATTCCAAACAAATGCTTTTTCTTGTCTGGTGGGCTTCAACTAACAGCATTGCTAACTGTCAGTGTTTGCTGAGATGGGAGCAGGGGGGCTGGTGGTGGGTATTACTACCACCCGTTTTCAATGACAACTATCTCTTTAAACTGCGACAGGCTTTTATATTCTGTTGGTACATTGCAGTTCTCACTCACACCACACAAACTCCCAAATGGCAGTGTGGTCAAGCTAATTTAAATATTTGAAGGTAAGATTATGGCTCTGTTCGGACTAAGGACAAGGACATCCCTCCCTCTCTCTGTTTTGGAAAATCTTAGTTTGAATGTAGAAATCTTAGAATCCCTATAGTACAGAAGGAGGCCATTTGGCTAATTGAGTCTGCACCGACAATAATCTCACACAGGCCCTATCCCCGTAACTCCACATATTTACCCCACTAATCTCTCTAACTACGCATCTCGATCACTAAAGGGCAATTTAGCATGGTCAAGCAATCTAACCCACACATCTTTGGGCTGTGGGAGGAAACTGAAGCATCCCGAGGAAACCCACGCAGACACAGAGAGAATGTGTAAACTTCACACAGATAGCGACCTAAGCCTGGAATCGAACCCATGTCCCTTGAGCTGTGAGTCAGCAGTGCTAACCACTGTGCCACCGTGCCACATGTGTGTCAATGTAAATTGAAGTGTGTTCGATGCAAATGCCTGACGAAGGCCATAGAGTCGAAAGCTCGCAAATTTACTATCAAATAAATTGGTTGGATTTAAAATTGGTGTTGTAAAACTTTACTGAGTTTACCCCAGTCCAATGCCGGCATCTCTACATCATGAATGAAATCAGACAGCTGGGGCGGGGTGGGGTGGTGCTAGTTCTTCTGTGGGTCGTAGTAAATACATTCCTGGACATGGCTGGAGGAATGTGAGGAAAATTCAGCTTTGTGTATCTCATCCAAACAACCCAATGTGTAAAGCTTTGATTCCATTGTCTAAAGGCAGGGAACTGTTGGAGGAGGTCAGTTGTCCAGTAGTTTAAAATGTAAAATATGAACTGGGTTGGGATGATTCAGATTGTGTAGGGTATTTGTAAAGTGAGGACACATTAGATTGAAAGGAATCAGTTTTATAAGTTTCGATTTTCATTGATAGTCCTGTTATTCAGCTTTTCATCAGCTATCCATTTGTTATTCATATCGTTGTGATCTTGAAACATAGTAAAGTAGATCTAGTTTGAGATTTTTAGAGTGCTATATCTTTACAAGGGTCATTATTGAATCTCCATAAAAGTTGTTATGATAATGGAGGAAAAAACAGAATTGTGCACAAAAATTTTGGACCTTAGAAAGACCTGAGTTCTACATTGTAAAATGGACACAAACTCCAATGGTGTTTAAGAACATACAATTATCGACCCATAATGTTGATGAACAGAGGGATCTTGGTGTATTTGTGCATAGATCCCTGAAAGTAAGCAGTCAAGTCGATAAGGTTGTTAAGAAGGCATATGGAGTCTTAGCTTTTATTGGTAGGGGGATTGAATTTTGGAACCGCAACGTCATTTTGCAACTGTACAAAACTCTAGTGCGGCCGCACTTGGAGTATTGTGTGCAGTTCTGGTCCCCACATTATAAGAAAGATTGGAGGCATTGGAGAGGGTACAGAGGAGGTTTACCAGGATGTTGCCTGGTATGGAGGGCAGGTCTTATGAAGACAGGCTGAGGGATTTGAGGTTCTTTTCGTTAGAAAGAAGGCGGCTAAGAGGAGACCTTATCGAAACATATAAGATGATTAGAGGTTTAGATAGGGTGGACAGTGATAGCCTTTTTCCTAGGATGGAGAAAGCTAGCACGAGGGGACACAGCTTTAAATTAAGGGGTGATAGTTATAGACGGATATCAGAGGTAGGTTCTTTTCCCAAAGGGTGGTTCGGGAGTGGAATGCCCTGCCTGCGGCAGTTGTAGATGCGCCAAGTTTGGTGGCATTTAAGAGGTTAGTTGATAAGCTTATGGAAGAGAAGGGAATGGTTTAGTTTGGAGGGTCATTGCTTTTTATAATGGTCGGCGCAACATCGAAGGCCGAAGGGCCTGTTCTGTGCTGTAATGTTCTATGTTCTATATTCTATAATAAACATCTCTTTGCGTTTCCAGGCAAAGTGCTTATAAAAGCACCCAAAGGCCAATTACCATGATTTCCAATAAAGACAAAGGAACATAGTGGCAACCTCATCTAAGGAATCCCAGGTGTAATTGCCTCCCTGGACTGACTAGTGGATTCCAAGTCCAGATGAAATGTTAAAAGAAGGGAATTAACAAGCTAGTCATTGTCTTTCGCCATGCAAGAACTGTTTCGTATAACCTTTTGTTTGTATTTACTTATTATTGGAATCAATTCTTACTTCTGATCTAAATGAATGTAGATGCGTAGGTTTTACTATTTTTCTCCTTACTTCTTCAGTAGTTAATAAAATTATCCTATCTTAACACAAGAAAGTTGATTAAATTTGTTCCTTTTTAAACATAACTATTGGGTCTGGGGGAAAGGTATCCAAGGGAACGGGAACCTTATTAGATTAAATCTTGTCGTTTGGGCTGGTCGTAACACAGTTCAAATGCAACAACATTTTCTCAGCTTCTGCCTCGTCAAGTCCATTAACAATTTTATACTTTCTATTTCACAGTGTCATTTGCCAGCTAGCCCAGAAGTTCCCACCATTGTGCTTCACGTTTAGCCTATCCGATGCTCTGATGCAACTCAAACTGTGGCTCAAATTCTCTGGCTTATAAAGTCAGCAGGATCTTCTGGTCCCACCAATTGCATACCCTCACTATGAGTTTCCTGGTGGGGTGGACTCTGTGGCAGTGACAGGGCAGTGGGGGTGTTGAGAAGGTTCTATAGTTACTCAATTTTTTTTTTGATTTAATATTTTCTTGGTAACTCTCCAGATAAATATGTTAGAGCCCACTGAACACTCTGACCCTATCTCAGAAGGGAAGACTTTTTCAAAGGGTTCTGGACACAGGGAAGTTGCCCAGAATCACAGAATTGTTATGGTGAAGAAGGAGGTCATTTAGCTCATTGTGTCTGCATTGAGTCTCTAAACAAGTATCATGGCTTTTAATGCCATTCCCCTGCCTTTTTCTTGCAAATTCTATTTAAATCATGAAAGTTTAAACATCCTGGAAAATTCCCACCAAGTCGGTGACTCGGAACTTCTGAGGCGTTCCATAACACATCTTCTGGGGTATTTTCAGGTTCGATTGTCCGAGAATCTCTGATTTGGGCCAGCATCTCATGACAACAAGTCTTTCAATCTTTCTAGAACAACCATTTAAACCCAGAAAATGTAGTCGGCCGGTGAGCTTGAAGGTACCAGGGAGTTTAAAAAATTAAACCAGCTTCCTAGTACTCTGAAGCCGATAGAGGGACTTCCTCTCTGTCTTTGCCAAGTTATTTGTGCCATGGCTTGTTGATATAGTTAGTGGCATAATAGATGCTGCAGCCAGTTTGGCTTCAGTTTTGTGCCCTTCTTTCCTTCATGTTGGGCCATCTCACTCAAGTATTCTGCTTGGATCACTTGAAAAACAGCCTCATTATTAATTTTAACATGCTGGCTTTGCCAACGCTTGCTATAATCTGTAACCTGCATTGCTGCTCCCTGAGCTTATGTGAAGGATTGCATTGAAAAAGAAGATATCCCCTCCACGGTCCAAGCTTCTCCTCATCTGGAAAAAAAAACCTTGCAAATGTTTTGATTATAATTGGCTTCCAGATGAATTTGCAAATGACATTTGGACATTGGTGTCCAATATTCACATCCCTACCAGCCAGAGCAAGGTCCAAAAGCAAACATCAAACAAATTGTCTCACAAAAATAAAATGTGATGCAAATAAAATTAAAATGCACTGAATTTTTCTTGCGATTGCTTTTGATTTTATTCTTTTCCCAACTGCCAGGCCACATCTCAATGCCCCGCTTTTCCTCAACTTTAAGAGCTTCATAGGAAGCTCCTGTTAAATGCTCTCCAGATGTGAAGCTGTCCACTCAAACAGATGGGTCAACTGCGCTGTGCCACACTCAAATCCACCTGAAAGAATTGCAATATTTAAATTAAGCTTTTTGGACATGGAATAAAAAGTACTTAGGCCAGCTTAAGAGCTGAATGGAAAAAAAATCACAACACACAGCAAATGCCAGTTCCATTCAAGCATTTGTATCGACGATGTATTGTCGACTTCTCATTCAATGCCAGAAAATTTACACCAGCATATTCTGATAAAGAGCCTGAAAAAAAACATGGCTAAATTTCGAGTAATAAAGAGACGAAAAAGTGGTGAGACTTCAGGCAGTCCGGAACCTGAAAAATTTCAAACAGTGAGGAGCCAGAAAAAATGTGAGACTTTGAGTACTGAAGAACCTGAAATAATTGCCAAATTTTGGGCAACGCAGAGTCTGTAATAATGGGTATCGCTCAACAATCACCAGGCAAAACAGTTCCCTTCCTGTGGGCGAACACTTCAGCAGTCACGGGCATTCGGCCTCTGACCTTCGGGTAAATGTTCTTCAAGGGGGCTTTCGTGACACACGACAGCGCAGAGTCGCTGAGCAGAGACTGATAGCCAAGCTCCGCACACATGAGGACGGTCTTAACAGGGATCTTGGCTTCATGACACCCTATCTGTAACCCCCGTAACTTGCCTGGGTTAGCAAAAAACCTCACTTACTGTGCTGTCTGGAGAAAATACACAATTCTCTAACAATGCTCAGGATCCCCTTCACACACATTGTTAGCCCCTTTAACACTTGAATAGCAGATTAGATGTAAGGATTCGCATTCTAATCAGCAATCTCTGACTGTCTGTGCTGATGTGTGCTATTGCAGTCCAGAACACTGCACTTGCCTGATGAAGACACGGGAGTGTTGAAAGCTCGCTTTTTTACCATCAAATAAATCGGTTGGATTAATAATTGGTGTTGCTAAATTCTTACTGAGTTCTTACCACCCCAATCCAACGCCGGCATCTTTACATCATAATGGGTAGACTCAGGCAGTGAGGAGCAGCTTCTGTAGCCTGTGGTTTTATGTCTCAAGTTCAGCAAAAATATGAGATTTGACATGACAGATCAGCAATTGACTGGTGAGTATTTCCTATTTATGCCATCGAAACTAGGGAATTTCAATCAGGATAAATAGAACATTTATTTGAATAGTAAGAATGTAAGGATACACAAGATTAGAAGAGTTTGTCATTGAAAAAATAAACAAAAATTATTACTTTGAATTAATAAATATGGTGGAGCAGTGATGTGCTGTGGCTGCAGTATGTGGACACCAGTTTGTTTCAAGGTCAAACATGAATGCACTGATTGTCTGCAGCTTGAGAAACTTCAGCTCAGCTGGAGGCCAAGCTGTGGATATTACAGGGGGAAAGGTACCTGGGCACTCTGTATCACAGTCACATCCCTTAGGATAGTGTCTTTCCATTTGGTCAGTAATCAGAGAGAGGAGGATTTGACTGCAAGTGAGGCAGGTAAGGGGACCCCGAAGATGGCAGCTGAGAAGCTTCAACCCTTGCAATTATCCAATAGCTCTAAGGTTCTTTCAGTTTGTATAAGTGAGAACGGGGAACGACAGGATGGCTGAGTGTATTGGCATTGGCTCTGTGGTAAAGGAAGCCATTCAAATGCAGGAGTAAATAGGAATGCAGTAGTAGTAGGGACAGTATAGTGAGGCAGTTAGACACAGGTCTCTACAGCCGAGTGCAAGAAGTCAAACAGGCTGCGTACCTGATAGTAAAGGTAGAGGCAGCTACAGCTGGGGAGGCATTTGAAGTGGAAAATGGAAGAATTAGTGGTTATGACCCATGTAAGTACCAATGTCAGAAAACTTAGGAAAGAAGTTCTGCATAGACAGTACGAACAACTAACGGTTAAATTGAAAAAAACAGAATCTGAAAGCTAATCATCTTTGAGCCACAAATGAATTGCCATAGGGTAAATAAGGTTAGAAAGATAAATGCGTAGCTCAAAGACTGGCATGAGAAGAATGAGTTTTGATTCGTGCAGCACAGGCACCAAAACTGGGAAAGTTGGAGCTGTATCATTATTATTCACCTGAACCATGCTGGGACCAAATTTTGGTGAGTCACATAACAAGGGTGGTAAAGAGGGCTTTTAACTAAATACCGAGGATGCGAGATCATTTGAGGGATGATGTGACAAAGGAAAAGGGCAAGATAAGAAAGCAAAATAGCGATAAGGGTAATGACAATCAGAGAATAACAGGAAGGGACAGACTTCAGAGTGTTCTAACAGAATGTGGCCAGAGTTTGCAAAAATGGGAGAAAGAATGAAAAGCTTTATATCTGAAAGCTTGTAATATTCACAACAAAACAAATGAATTATCAGCTGAAATAGAAATATATGTCTGTTTTTAAAGTTTATTTATTAGTGTCACAGGTAGGCTCACATTAGCACTGCAATGAAGTTACTGTGAAAGTCCTCTCGTCACCACACTCCAGTGCCTGTTCAGATACAGTGAGGAAGAATTTAGCATGGCCAATGCATCTAACCAGCACGTCTTTTGGACTGTGGGAGGAAACTGGAGTACCAGGAAGAAACCAACATAGACATAGGGAGAAGGTGCAGACTCTGCACAGTGACCCAAGCTAGGAATCAAACTTAGATCCCTGGCCCTGTGAAGTCACAGTGTTAACCACTATGCCACCCTGTACGACCTGATAGCCAGCACTGAGATATGGCTGCAATGTGACCAAGGCTGGGAGCTGAATAACTAAGGATGATGCTAGCACAATAATGAGAAATGACCTTAATCCTAAACATCACAATGTGAAATCAGTTTGGATAAAGACAAGAAACAGTAAAGCGACAAAGTCAATTCTGGTAGTAGTTTATGGGCCTGTTGAAAACAACAACGTTGTCAAACAATACATGAAGGGAAAACTAACAAAGTCTTCCAAGAAAGGCATCGCAATGATCATGGATAATTCTAATCAATGTCGATATTGAACAGATCAGATCGACAAAAGTAACTCAGAACATGAGTTCATAAAGTGTTTTTGGAATAGTTTCTTAGTACCATCCAGAGAGCAGGTTATTCTAGACCTGGTAACATACAGTAATACAGAATTAATTCATGAACTCAGAGCAAAGGACCGTCTGGGTGGCAGCAATTGTAACATGATCAAATCTTGCATTCAGTTTGAGGAAGAAGAGAGTGGGTCTGAGACTAGTGTTTTAAACTTAAATAAAAACAATTACGAGGGCATTGAAATAGAGATGGCCAGGGTGAAGAAGGAAAATAGATTAAGGGTGTAAGTTTGTAGAAATTCAGTGGCAGACATTTAAAGAGGTATCTCATAATGAATAGTAAAGATTCATTCTAATGGGACAGTAAGACTCCAGAAGACAAATGCAAATTCGTAGCTAACGAAGGGAAGTTAAAAATTGTAGCAAATAGAATAGAATAGAATAGAATAGAATAGAATAGAACATTACAGCACAGAACAGGCCCTTCGGCCTTCGATGTTGTGCCGACCAAAATAAAAAGCAATGCCCCTCCAAACTAAACCATTCCTTCTCTTCCATATACTTATCAATTAACCTCTTAAACGCCACCAAACTTGGCGCATCTACAACAGCTGCAGGCAGGGCATTCCACTCCCTAATCAATCTTTGAGTAAAGAACCTACCTCTGATATCCGTCCTATAACTCATACCCCTTAATTTAAAGCTGTGTCCCCTCGTGCTAGCTTTCTCCATCCTAAGAAAAAGGCTATCACTGTCCACCCTATCTAAACCTCTAATCATCTTATATGCTTCGATAAGGTCTCCTCTTAGCCGCCTCCTCTCTAACGAAAACAACCTCAAATCCCTCAGCCTCTCTTCATAGGACCTGCCCTCCATACCAGGCAACATCCTAGTAAACCTCCTCTGTACCCTCTCCAATGCCTCCACATCTTTCTTATAATGTGGCGACCAGAACTGCACACAATACTCCACGTGCGGCCGCACTAGAGTTTTGTACAGCTGCAACATGATGCTGCGGCTCCTAAATTCAATCCCCCTACCAATAAAAGCTAAGACTCCATATGCCTTCTTAACAACTTTATCCACTTGACTGCCTACTTTCAGGATCTATTGACACATACACCAAGATCCTTCTGTTCCTCAACACTATTAAGAGCCCCACCATTAGCCCTATACTCTACACATTTATTGTTCCTGCCAAAGTGCATTACCTCACACTTTTCCACATTAAACTCCATTTGCCCCCTCTCGGCCCAGCTCTGCAACTTGTCCAAGTCACTCTGTAACCTAAAACACCCCTCTTCACTATCTACCACACCACCAACTTTAGTATCATCTGCAAATTTACTGATCCATCCCTCAATACCCTCATCCAGATCATTTATAAAAATTACAACAGCAGGGGCCCCAAAACAGACCCCTGAGGCACACCACTCGTCACCGAACTCCACGATGAATATCTCCCATCAACCACCATCCTCTGTCTTCTATCTGCCAGCCAATTCCTAATCCAATTAGCTAAATCACCCTCTATTCCACACATCTGCATTTTCTGTAAAAGTCTTCCCTGGGCCACCTTATCAAACGCCTTACTAAAGTCCATATATACTACATCAACCGCCTTACCCCCATCCACCTCTTTGGTCACTTTCTCAAAAACTCAATGAGGTTAGTAAGGCATGACCTACCCTTCACGAAACCATGCTGACTATCCCCAATCAATTCATTTCTCTCTAAATAACTATAAATCCTATCCCTAATAATTCTCTCCAATACCTTGCCCACAACAGAAGTAAGACTCACTGGCCTATAATTCCCTGGAATGTCTCTCTTCCCCTTCTTAAACAATGGGACCACATTCGCTATCCTCCGGAACCACACCCGTAACCAACGAGGACCTGAAGATCAGAGCCAGAGGCTCTGCAATCTCCTCTCTTGCCTCCCAGAGAATCCTAGGGTAAATCCCGTCCGGCCCAGGGGACTTATCCAACTTCAAACCCTCGAGAATTTCTAGTACATCCTCCCTATCTACTACAATACTTCCCAATTTGCAACCCTGTACCTCAGTGCTCTCCATAGCTACATTTCCAGCACTCTGTGTGAATACCGAAGAGAAATATTTATTCAGTGCCTCACCAATCTCTTCAGGCTCCACGCACAACTTCCCACTGCTGTCTATGACTGGCCCTAATCTTGCCCTAACCAATCTTCTATTCTTAACATATCGAAAGAAAGCTTTAGGATTCTCCTTAATCCTATCAGCCAACATCTTCTCGTGTCCCCTCTTAGCTCTCCTCAATTCACTTTTTACCTCCTTCCTGGCTAATCTATAGCTATCCATTGCACTAACTGAGCCTTCAAGCCTCATCCTGACATAAGCCTCCTTTTTCTTCTTAACCAGCAAATCAACTTTTTTCGTACACCAAGGCTCTCTTACTCGACCATTTCCTCTCTGCCTGACAGGGACATACTTATCAAGGACTCGCAGCAGCTGCTCCTTGAATAAGCACCACATTCCAGATGTTCCCAGTCCCTGTAGTTTCCTAGTCCAATCTATGCACCCTAATTCTCTCCTGATGGCCTCATAATTACCCTTCCCCCAGCTATAACTACTGCCCCCAGCTTCATGCCTATCCCTATCCATCACTAAGGTGAACGTAACCGAATTGTGGTCACTATCACCAAAATGTTCACTAACTTCCAAGCCTAACACCTGGTCTGGCTCATTGCCCAGCACCAAATCCAATGTAGCCTCACCTCTAGTTGGCCTATCTACATACTGAGTCAAAAAACCTTCCTGCACACTCTGTACGAAAACTGACCCCTCTAACGAGCTAGAGCTATAGCTATTCCAATCAATATTAGCAAAGTTAAAGTCCCCCATCACAATTACCCTACTACTTTCACTCCTAATCAGAATTGACTTTGCAATCCTTTCCTCAACCTCTCTAGAACTATTAGGAGGTCTGTAAAAGACTCCCAACAGGGTGACCTCTCTTCTCCTGTTTCTAATCTCAGCCCATACTACCTCAACAGACAAGTTCTCATCAAACTTCTTTTCTATCACCGTGACACAGTCTTTGACCAATAATGCCACTCCTCCCCCCCTTCCACCTCCTTCTCTACTCCGACTAAAGCATTTGTACCCCGGAACCTGCAACATCCATTCCTGTCCCTGCTCTACCCAAGTCTCTGAAATGGCCACAACATCGAAGTTCCAGGTACTGGTCCAAGCTGCAAGTTCCTCCCCCTTATTGCGAATACTCCTTGCATTAAAGTATACGCATTTCAAACCATGCCCCACCCCACCCGTACGCCGCTGTGTTTTACAACTCTCTTCTATAACCCCCTTACTCTCATCCCTCTCAGCACCCCAACTACTTAGGATCCCACCCCCCCCCCGAATCAGTTTAAAGCCCCCATCATAGCCTTAGCAAATTTTCCCCCCAAGATATTAGTCCCCCTCTGGTTCAGGTGTAGACCATCTCTCTTGAAGAGGTCCCACCTATCCCAGAATGAGTCCCAATTGTTAAGGAACCTGAACCCCTCCCTCCTGCACCATCCACGCAGCCATGAGTTCAAACTTTCCCTTTCTCTGTTCTTCTCTAAACTATCCCTTGGCACAGGCAAGAGTCCAGAGATAACCACTCTGCCTGTTATGGACCTAAGCTTCCACCCTAACTCCATAAATTTCTGTTTAATATCCCCTTCCCTTGTCCTACCTACATCATGTGTCCCCACATGAACTATGACTTGGGGCTGACTCCCCTCACCCTTAAGAATCTTAAAAACCCGATCTGCGACATCCTGGACCCCAGCCCCTGGGAGGCAACACACCAGCCCTGAGTCCTGTTTATTACTATTTACTCTCCTATCTGTCCCTCTAACTATGGAGTCTCCTATAACTAGGCCTAATCTCTTATTCCCCCCACCCACCTGAGCATTCTCAGCAGGCTCACCCCCAGAGACCTGCTCCCTTTGGTCAGCTCCAGTTGATTCTTCCTCAACTGTAGCCTCCAAGACAGAAAATTTATTTTGGAGGGGAACAGCCCCAGGGGATTGTCTCCCCGATTGCTTCTTACCCCTCCTCCTAATAGTTACCCAATTATCACTTTTAGGAGTTACAATCTCTTTGTTACTCCTGCCTATTTCCTCCTCAACCTCTCGAATTACCCTGAGTTCCTCTAATTCCAGCTCCAGCTCCTTAACACGATCCTCAAGGAGCTGCAAATGTGCACACTTCCTGCAGGTGTAATCAGCAGGAACACTACTGGTGTCCCTCACCTCATACATACTGCAGGAGGTGCAACGTACTACCTGCACTGCCATCACTGTTACTTTAATTTCCAGGAGAGAAAAAAAAACTTCTCACACACTTTTATTATTAGGTTAGAGGAGGGGGGAGGGTGGGATACTCTACCTGTGTAGAGTATCGGGTTACCTCTCTGGACCAATTTATAGAGTCAGAGAGAAAAACTACAACTACCGGCAGCCCCTAGTGACGACTTCCGGTTACAAGTTAGTTTAAATAAAAAACGGCAAAAACTACTCCCGCTCGCTGTTTTAAACAAAGAGAAAAGTTAAAAAACTACTTAACAATCGAACTTCTTGCTCTCCCAAATCACGCCTCTCCGTGCTGCTCCAATGGAACAATGAGGCCGATACCCAGAGGTTAGTACTTATATAGCTTAAAAACTACAACTACCGGCAGCCTCCTAGTGACGACTTCCAGTTACAAGTTAGTTTAAATAAAAAACGGCAAAAATTGAAAGCAAAAGGGCATATTTCTGTTAAGATCAGTGGCAGGTCGGAAAACTGGATACCAATGGATGTGTCCATGGTGTGGGGTGTATGTTTTAGTTTTGATTCAATGAGTGGATCTTAAAACATGCCTGAAATATGCGTGATTTACTCAGGAATAATCTTAATTCTCAGCAACACCAGAATTATCCAAAAAGATTAAATATATAAGTGATACATTGTTGAGATGGTCAATGAGAAGAACTTTGTCTATGAGATTATTCAGATATTTTAATCTGTGTCATTAATTTAGTTTCATTGGGAAACTATCTCCAAATCTGCAGTAAATGTTGTACCAATAGCTGAATGCCAGCCTATCTGCATTTCATTTTGGTTACAGAATGTAGTGTTACAGTCATAGCTAAGGTGCAGAGAAACATCAATGTAATGTGAGGTAGGTCCATTCAAAAGTCTGACAGCATCAGAGAAGAATCTGTTCTTGAGTTGGTTGGTACATGACCTCAGACTTTTTTTTGATGGAAGAGAGTATGTCCTGGGTATGTGGGGTCCTTAATTATGCTGGCTGCTTTGCCAAGGCAGCGGGAAATGTAGACAGAATCAATGAATGGGAGGCTGGTTTGAGTGATGGACTGGGCTTTGTTCACAAACTTACGTAGTTTTTTGCGCCTTGGTCAAAGCAGGAGCCATACCAAGCTGTGATACAATCAGAAAGAATGCTTTCTATGGTGCATCTGTAAACATTGGTGAGAATCATGACTGACATTTCAAATTTCCTTAGTCTTCTGAGAAAGTAGAGGAGTTGATAGGTTTTAGAATCATACAGTGCACAAAAGACCTTTTAGCCCATTGAGTCTGTACCAACACGTGAGAATATCCAGTAATGAAGCCTGAGGTTCGCCAGTGTTGTGAATGTGGTGTCTGTCTCTGTAAGACAGCACAGCAGAAAAGTGTCACCTCATTTGAGGAATTATTGGGATCTGAGAATGAGTGGTGACCCCCAGAGATGGAGCCCTCTCTCGGGCAGTATCATCGAGCAGCCATATAGTAAGTATGTAAGGACTGCTCCAGGACAGCTGAGAGCTACCAATCCCTGTACCTACTTTCTCTTATCAATAAAGACCTTTAAATCCAAACAAAGTCTGAAATCTTTTGTTGACATCAGAATATCACAACGTAACAGTTAGTATTTGATAGAGAAACCTTTCAGCAAAAGTTCTTCAGAATGAGTCCTGAAGAAGACTTTCATCTCAACATATTAACTGTTCCCTTCCTTTTAAATGTTGGCTGATGCACCGTCTACTTCCAGCATTCTCTGTTTTCGTTCTTACAAAGAACAAAGAAAATTACAGCACAGGAACAGGCCCTTCGGCCCTCCAAGCCTGCACCGACCATGTTGCCTATCTGAACTAAAACACCCCATCATTCTGGGGACCACATCCCTCTATTCCCATCCTATTCATGTATTTGTTGAGATACCCTTTAAAAGTCACTATCATATCTGCTTCCACTCCATCCCCGGGCGTCGAGTTCTAGACACCCACGATCTTCTGTGTAAAAAAACTTGTCTTGTACATCTCCTTTAAATCTTACCCCTAGCGCCTTAAATCTCTGCCCCCTAGTAATTGACTCTTCCAGCCTGGGAAAAAGCTTCTGACTATCCACTCTGTCCACGCCCCTCATAATCTTATCCAGTATTTATTTTGAATTTCCATTCACTCGTGCTTCGAGACTAAAAATTCCTTCACACGTTAAAGGTCAGCAGAGTGGGAACAAATCGAAAAGAATCAATTTTTTTATTATTTTAACTCAGCTTCCAGCTGAAGCTACATGTAGCATATTATTGAAAAGCCAGCTCAGATTTCCAAATTGTCTTTTCATTGAGAGCCAAGGTATAAAGCTCTGTCACTCTCTTGTGCTCATTAGAACTCTGCTGTTTATTCATTTTAGTTTTTAACCATCTGTTCCTGCTGCTCTGGCCAAGAGTCGGTCATTTTCATTTATTAGAAACAAGGAAAGCTATCAGGAATTTGGCTACAATGTGAATCCTCAAGCTTTATCATCATTCCCACCTCCCACTCAGAAAAAGATTTCGCTGGGTATTTAATCTGCTGCTTGTTGATTCTCTCATTTTCAAAATATACAATTATTCAATCGGATTGTTATTCATGGACTGGCTCACTCTGCTGTAATTATTCATGCTGATGCATTTTCATTCAGCCTGTCCACATTCACACAAAAGGTCAGCTCTCACACAATGTAAATTAGCAAAAAAGTGATGGCTTAAACTCACAAGCTAATATGCCCATAGAGGAAAAGAAATTAATCCCTTTTGGGAGAATTAAAGGTAGATAATATCTTGAGAGCTTTTTTGTAATGTTGTTAATTATGGAGAGATTTTAAAATAAGACATCATTGTCGAATAAAGAGTTAACAGATAGGATATGTTAATATGTAACAAAGAATAAAAAGCAAAGAAAATTACAGCACAGGACAGGCCTTTTGGCCCTCTAACCCTGCACCAATCATGCTGCTTGTCTGAACTAAGAACCCCCACCACTCCAGGTACCATATTCCTTTGTTCCCATTCTATTTATGTATTTGTCAAGCTACCTTTTAAAGTCAGTATTGTATCTGCTTCCACCATCTCCCCCGGTAGCAGGTTCCAGGTAACCACTACCCTCTGTGTAAACAATATGGCCCCTTACACTTTAAACCAATGCCCCCTAGTAATTGACTCTTCCACCCCAGGAGAAAGCTTCTGACTATCCAACCTGTCCATGCTTCTCGTAATCTTGTAGACTTCTATCAGGTCGCCCCTCAACCTTTGCCATTCCAGTGAGAACAAACCTCATATGAGTTTCTCCTCATAACTAATGCCCTCCATATCAGCAATATCTTGGTAAATTTTTTTCTGTACTCTCTCCAATGACTCCACATTCTTCTGGTAATGTGACGACCAGAATTCTTGGTGACTGTTGGCATGAAGTTCTCCCCACGCCTCTGTGAGTTTCCTCTGGGTTCTCTGGTTTTCTCCCACAGTCCGAAAATTGTGCTGGTTAGGTGCATTAGCCTGGCTAAATTCTCCCTCAGTGCTCCCAAACAGGTACCAGAGTATGACAACTCAAGGATTTTCACAGTAATTTCACTGCAGTGTTACTGTAAACCTACTTGGGAGGCAATGGCCTGATGGTATTATCACTTGGCTGCTAATCCAGAAGCTCAGCTAATGTTCCAGGGACCTGGGTTCGAATCCCACCATGGGTGAATTCAACGAAATAAAATGAAATTGAAAATCTACTAATGACCGCAAAACCATTATCGATTGTCAGAAAAACCCATCTGATTCACTAATTCATTAATCTCCTATCATTACCTGGTCTGGACTACATGTTGTCCAGAGCCACAGCAATGTGGTTGACTCTCAACTGCCCTCCAAGGGCAACTAGAGATGGGCAATAAATTCTGGTCCAGCCAGTGATACCCATAACCCATGAATGAATTTTAAAAAATCTTGTGACATGAGTAGCTAAACTTAAAGTAAAATAGCACATGTTAGGTATGAACTGTCTTTTTCAACTAATCATTAATAATTACTACAAAATAAAGAACCCATCTATTATTCTTAGTAAAATTGGCAGCTTATTCATTGCAATCACTTGGCATGTACTTATTACCCATGGAGTTATTGAAATGAATAAAATTCAACAGTTTCAGATAACGCTATGTTGCTGTTAAATGTGACAATCACAATGACTGACATATACAACATACTTACTATTTAGCTTTTTGGTTAATTTTTTTGCTCATTAGTTATGTGCATGAAGACATGCACAGGGATCAAGTTATTTCAAATTTAATCTCCGCATCCAGTGCACAAGAGGAAAATTAATCAATATCCAAGACTGATCTCACCTGTATTTGGTTTGAAATTAAGACCACGCAATGATAATCAGCCTTATAATTGTTTTTTTCGTGTCTCATTGTCACTGAAGACGTTTAGTTGTCGGAACAGTTTCAGAGATTGTTTGTTTACACAAGCTTATTCTACTGTTTCTCCTCATGGTCATTAGTTGTGATGTATTTATTCCCAAAGAGAGATAGAAAATGAGAAAAATCTGCTAAGAATGGTTATTTAAAAATAATTGATAATTCAACATGAACTATGCTTTGAAAGAAGTAGATCAATGTTATCAGCAAAAGCTTCCACCAAAATTCAGAACAGGAGATCAAAAGTGGAAATGTGTTGACAATGATCAGCTTTGACAAAGGCTTATCTGGACTCAAAATATCAGCTCTTTTCTTTGCTTACAGAAGCTGCCAGACCTGCTGAGATTTTCCAGCATTTTCCCTTTTGGTTTCAAATTCCAGCATCCGCAGTAATTTACTTTTATAATGGAGATCTAATTCTTTGCTATCGGAATTATGGGATTAAAGGAACAGTGACGGCCTGGATACAAAACTGATGAATGGAAAGAAAGCACAGAATTGGGCGCCACAATTATTAGTGCTGCTGCCTCAGAGCTCCAGGGGCCAGTTTCAATTCTGGCCTTGAGATATTGATTGTGTGGAGTTTGCACGTTCTCCCTTTCTCTGCGTGTGTTTCCTCTGAGTGCTCTAGTTTCTTCCCACAATCTAAACATGTGCAGGTTAGGTGGATTGGCCAAGCTAAATTATCTCTTAGTGTACTGTGATGTGTAGGTTAGCAGGATTAATGGGGTAAGTAAAGTGTTGTTTACAAGGATTGGGCCTGGGTGGGATGCTTTGTTGGAAAGTCGGTGCAGACTCAATGGGCCAAATGGCCTCTTTCAGCAATGTGGGGATTCTATGATGCTATGAATTGTTATTTGGACTGCTTTCATGTTTCCAGGAATCAATATTAAAACCACACCATTTTGATATATTAAGGACCTGTATTTAGATGTGCAGGGTGTAAGTTCAAAGTTTTCAGATATTGTGTTTCTTGGAAATTTGGTAACCAACTAGGAAAGTAGGAACTGAATTGAGGGGGGTGTGGGCTGGTGAGCTGGAGAGCTGTTTAGTTGATGAAATTTAATGCAGGAACATGCTGTGTGGATAAATGTTCTGGGGGATGTGGAATGAGGAGAGGCAATATGAATTAAGTTGTGTGAATTTTAAAGGATGTGAATGAACAAAGAGGTTTGGAGGTATTTTTGCACAAAAGTGGCTTGTCTAATGGACTTGTCAGATATAAAAGCAAGGACGTGATACTTAATCTATGTAAACGAATGGTTAGGTCTCAGCTGAGGCATTCTCTTCAGTTCTGGGCACCATGCTATGGGAAAAGTGTTATAGAAACATACAAACTAGAAGCAGGAGTAGAATATTTGGCCCTTTGAGCCTGTCCTGCCATTCATTATGATTGTGGCTGATCATCTAATTCAATATCCTGATCTTGCCTTCCCACAATATCCCTTGATCCCATTAGCCCCAAGAGCTATAGCGAATTTCTTCATGTTCTGGCCTGGTGTCATAGTCTAGGAGGTCCCAAAAGAGATTGATTTGAATTGATTTATTACTGTCAAATGTATTAGTATACAATGAAAAGTATTGTTTCTTGCGCATTATACAGACAAAGCATACAATTCATAGAGAAGGAAATGAGCAAGTGAAGAATGTAATGTTACAGTCATAGTTAGGATATAGAGAAAAATCAACTTAATATAATGTAAGTCAGTACAAAAATCTGATGGCAGCAGGAAAGAAGCTGTTCTTGAGTCAGTTGGTACATGACCTCAGATTCGTACAGAACAATGTAAAGTTGAAAGCTTTCAGCTACACAGTGATGCTAGTTGAAACTTTTTTAAAAACAAACATAGAACATAGAACATAGAACAATACAGCACAGAACAGGCCCTTCGGCCTTCGATGTTGTGCCGACCAAAATAAAAAGCAATGCCCCTCCAAACTAAACCATTCCCTTCTCTTCCATATACTTATCAATTAACCTCGTAAACGCCACCAAACTTGGCGCATCTACAACAGCTGCAGGCAGGGCATTCCACTCCTTAATCACTCTTTGAGTAAAGAACCTACCTCTGATATCCGTCCTATAACTCATACCCCTTAATTTAAAGCTGTGTCCCCTCGTGCTAGCTTTCTCCATCCTAGGAAAAAGGCTATCACTTGTCCACCCTATCTAAACCTCTAATCATCTTATATGCTTCAATAAGATCCCCTCTTAGCCGCCTCCTTTCTAACGAAAACAACCTCAAATCCTTCAACCTCTCTTCATAGGCCCTGCCCTCCATACCAGGCACCATCCTGGTAAACCTCCTCTGTACCCTCTCCAATGCCTCCACATCTTTCTTATAATGTGGGGACCAGAACTGCACACAATACTCCAAGTGCGGCCGCACTAGAGTTTTGTACAGTTGCAACATGATGCTGCGGTTCCTAAATTCAATCCCCCGACCAATAAAAGCTAAGACTCCATATGCCTTCTTAACAACTTTATCCACTTGACTGCCTACTTTCAGTGATCTATTGACACATACCCCAAGATCCTTCTGTTCCTCAACACTATTAAGAGCCCTACCATTAGCCCTATACTCTTACACATTTATTGTTCCTGCCAAAGTGCATTACCTCACACTTTTCCACATTAAACTCCATTTGCCACCTCTCGGCCCAGCTCTGCAACTTGTCCAAGTCACTCTGTAAACTAAAACACCCCTCTTCACTATCTACCACACCACCAACTTTAGTAGCATCTGCAAATTTACTGATCCATCCCTCAATACCCTCATCCAGATCATTTATAAAAATTACAAACAGCAGGGTCCCCAAAACAGACCCCTGAGGCACACCACTCGTCACCGAACTCCACGATGAATATCTCCCATCAACCACCACCCTCTGTCTTCTATCTGCCAGCCAATTTCTAATCCAATTAGCTAAATCACCCTCTATTCCACACATCTGCAAACAAGTCTCTTCTATTTATTTCTTTTCAGCCAAATGCAGATAGGACAGGTCAATTTCTTGGTCGATTCCAACACCAGTCTGAGGACAAATCAATAGAAGCACTACCCCCATTCTGGAGCCTGTGCATTGGGAACAGCAAGACGAGTCTTCAGCAGGAGGCTGGACACGCCAGTCCTCTGTAACTGCAGTGAATGTTACTGACTTCGCTTACGAACTTACCACCTCCAGTGTCTCAGCCAGATTTTTACCAGTAGCACTGAGGACATTGTCCTTGGAGCATTGAAGGTTAAATGGAGATTTAGTAGGATGTGTTCACAATCATGAATGATTTTCATAGGAAACTGAGAGAATGATAAAAACTGGCCAAAATTCTCCCTTCTCGCCATCTGTGAGAATGAATGGTCATGATGGAAAAATTAGACAGCCCCTTTAAAGGTCTGTAAAGCTCAGGCAAGAGTTTCTGGTCTTGGAATATGCATGGCTGGAGAATCTCGCCCACTTGTGATTCAAAGGGATTCGGTGAGGGCACGGATTTAAAATGATTGGCGTAAAGAGCCAGATATGACATGGGCAAAAAACGCTGCACAGTAAGCTGCGATCTGGAATGCACAGACTGAAAGGACAGTGGGAGCAGATTCACTTGTACCTTTCAAAAGGGAATTTGATAAAAACTTGATTGGGAAAAAATTGGCAGGACTATGGAGCTAAGCAGAGGCATTGGACAGCCCCATTATAGAGTTAGTAAAGGCACCATAGATGTACTGGCCCCATCTATCATGCAGTAATAATATCATAGAATCATAGAATTCCTACAGTACAGAAAGAGGTCATTGGGCCCATCACATTTGCACAGACCACAACCCCACCCAGGCCCTATTCCCGTAACCTCATATATTTACCTTACTAATCCCCTAACACTCGGAACAATTTAGCATGGCCAATCAACCTAACCTGCACATCTTTAGACTGTTGGAGGAAACCAGATCCCATGATGGAAACAAACACAGACACAGGGAGAATGTGTAAATTCCACTCAGACAGTGACATGTGGCTGGAATTGAACCCAGGTCCCCAACATTCTGATTCACTGGGTGGGATTTTACAGCCTTGCTCATCCCAAAATTGGAAAATCCTCCCAACGGTCAGTGGATTGTCCCTTTGTCCTTCTCTAACCCACTCTGATTCCTGTGACAGGAAAGGCCGTAAAATTTTAGCCACTGGCTCCCAATAGATAATGGATAAATTGCTGTGGCTCAACTGTTATTTCAAACACAGAAATGTCACTGTATCTCTAAAATGACATTGCATTAGTTGTATTTGACTTCATTACAATAAAAATCATCAGAGTTCCCTCAGGTCTTTTCCTTCCTAAAATGATAATACGATGTCCACAGTATCTATTGCAAATAAAATCATCAAAAATCAATTTTATTTCTCCTTCCGGGTCCTTCTGTTAGTCAATCAAGAGAACCAATGGGAAACCTTTAGCAGTGTGTCTGCCATGTTGCAAGAAGTGAATAAGTAATTTGCTTTTCAATTTCTCCTCCTCCTCCTATTCCATGCTTACAGAATACCTTCTATCCACTTGGCTGATTCACTTCTTCCTCCCTCCTAAAATTAACTGATCAAAAAAACAACCAAACTCAACATATACAGTAACCACCGATATATAAACACTGAAAAATACTTGCATTTATATAGCATTTTGGAATGCAGTTAAACATCAAAGGATAGCACAGTGGTTAGCACTGCTAGCTCACAGTACCAGTGGCCTGGATTCAATTCTGGCCTTGGGTCACTGTCTGTGTGGAACTTGCACATTCTCCCCATGTCTGCATGGGTTTCCTTCGGGTGCTCTGGTTTCCTTCCATGATCCAAAGGTGGTCAGGTTAGATGGACTGGGTCATGTTAAATTGCCTCTTAACTTCTCACAATGTATAGGTTAGGGATAAATACATGGGTTTACAGGGATAGGGCCCTTATGGGATACTGTATTGGCTAGTTGGTGCAGACTTGAAGGGCTGAACGATCTCCGTCTACACTGTAGAATCTATCAAGCTGTTGGCTGGTAGTTTCTTGTTGTTCACACTGGTTGGATCTTCTGATCCTGTCAATGTTGCGCCCTGTCCATGGGTTTCCTGGTGATGTCCAATCAATGGAAAACCAAGTAGATTCCACTGCCAGCCAATGGTGCACTAACTCCTGCCCTGAGATACAGCATGAGGAGGCCAGAAACACCCCCCATTCAGTTGTTCCAGACTATTGCAGAAAATTCCAATGAAGTGGACCACAGCGATTCAAGAAAACAGCTCATCACTCCCATCGCAAGGACCATTACGAATAAGCAACAAGTGTTGGCCTTGCTAGTGACTGCCACATTCCACGAAAGAATATAAAATAAGCTACTAATTAATCATTTATAGAGGTCACGTGACACCAGGCTATAGTCTAACAGGTTTATTTGAAATCACAAGCTTTCAGAGCACTTTTCCTTCATCAGGTGAAATGACCCTGTTGGACCTGGTGTCATGTGACCTCTCATCTTGTCCACTCCAGTCCAACACCAACATTGCCAATCTGAGCAGAAAAGATTTATGAGGGTGGTTTCAGTGAATAGATTGGAGAAGCAGGTTGAGAGGAGATTTGATAAAGACGCTGAAAATTATGAAGGTTCTGAAGAAAATTGATGAGGAGAAACCACTCCCATTTGCAGAATGTTTGAGAACCTGAGGGCACCAATTTAAGGGGAAAAGCAGAAGTGCCAATAGTAACATGAGGGAAACACTTTTACACAGTGAATGGGTAGGATCTGGAATGCACTGCCTACACGTATGATAGAGGCAGATTCATTCGGGGTTTTGAAAAAGAAGATTAGGTAATTATCTTTTTTATTCATTCATGCGAGTGTGTGTGTGTGTGTGTGTGTGTGTATGTGTGTGTGTGTATATATGTGTGTGTGTCCATGTGTGTGTGTGTGTTGTGTGTATGTCTGTGTGTGTGTGTGTTTCCATGTGTGTGTCCATGTGTGTGTGTGTGTCCATATGGGTGTCCGTGTGTGTGTGTGTGTGTGTGTGTCCATGTGTGTGTGTGAGAGAGATCTCGGTATTTGAGCCACACGTGTAACCTTTCTTTCTACTTGACATTTGCAGTGCCGTGTGACTGGGAGTCGCTGATCCGACAATCATGTCACCCCTGGCCAGAAGTGACAGAACAATTCCTTATCCTGTCCAATTAATTACTGATTTTGACTGCAGACTTGTAAGATTTAGGCAGCGAGTTACTTGATTGTGTCAGGAAGCAGAATTCATTTCAGGTGAAAACATTTGCTAGTTCAGTGACTGATCTTCTAACAAAGAACTGAGATCTTGCACAATGAATAAGCCGGGATGAAAGTCTACTTAATTATAAAACGTCATTTAATACAAAAGATCTCTTGAGACTATTTCACAGAAAGGGAGCTCTTTCCAGTGTCCAGGTCAATGTTTATCCCTCAATCAATAGATTTTCTGGTCTTTGTCACATTGTTGTTGTGGGACCTTGCTGTGTACGAATGGTTGTTGCATTAGACAACACTCCGGAAGTGCTTCATTGGCTGTAAAGTGCTTTGAGCAGTCCTTCCGTCCTGTAAGATACTAAATAAGTGTAAATCATTCTTTTTTTTGCCCATATCTTCCGACCTGAATCCTGACTAAGGAGAATGGGCGGCACACGTGTACACCGGGACAATGCGGAAGTCTTGACACACAGACATATGTGCTGAAAGCACGTCAAATGCAAACTTTGGGATATGCTTCCAGGACTGAAATACCACACTGAAGTGCCTCAAGGAAAAATGACGGAAAAGCACTAACTTCGCTTACTCATGCCAATAATAGATGAATGTTTGCGCTAATCTATTTACACAATTTTTTCTGATCTAGCTTCAGTGAGTAGAGGCAGTAGACATTTTCTCGGTGGGTTAACTCTTTTGTAAATGTGTTTAAAATATGTGCAATGCATGGCACGTGAAAAAAGAACTGTTTTTTTTACAACTTTGTCACTTAACTCCATTAAAAAGAAGATTTATTTGTAACAAAGTGGATTCGCTGTATCTGTAATAAGTTTCAGCTAAAGTCTGTTTGGATTTTGCTGTGTATTTTAAGCAGTTGTTTATTCCAATTTTAAAAGTCTCTCTGATGCAATGTTGATTCTTGAAAGCCTTTTGGTGAATTGAGTTCCATTTATTAATTGCATTTCAAATTCTTCAGGGAAGTGTAATTCTTAAGGTGGCACATGCAAGCCTCCTGTAAGCTGATACAAACGATCTCTTTAATTGGTATTGCAGATTGAAAATCTGGAGTCATGTTCCACCACCTGTACATCACCTGTTTAGCTCGACTGTGGTATTTTTTTCTGCAGAAGGCAGTGGGGGCCAGATCATAGAATGTCTTTAATACAGGCCTAGATAGATTTTTGATTAATAAGAGGGTCTGGGACTATGGAGAAAAGGCAGGAGAATGGGGATGAGAAAAAAAAATCAGCCACGATTGAATGGTGAAGCAGACCCAATGGGCCAAGTGACCTAATTCTGCTCCTATGTCTTATAGTCTTGGCTTCTTAAAGTCACTGAAGTTCTGTTGAAGCTTCGATGTAGGCGCAGGGATAGTGAGAAAAGAATCAGGCTGTATGTAAAATGTACAATTAATACGTCTAAACCAGCCCTCTTCCCTTCCTCTCCCCTCCTCCCATCTCTGCCCCTTGATCACTGAAAAACAATAGAAACATTGTGTTAAAGTAAAAAAAGTATTTTATTGATTATTGTGTGAGAGAGAAAAAATATATTTTATTTCATGCAACTTGGAAAAGATAAGGCAGTTGAACAAAATGACATCCTGCCGATGCTAAAATTAAATGCTGAGTTCAATGTTAACATGGTATTAAAGTGTTTTGTTTATAACGTTTTTTTGTGAACAAATATTTTCCATTAAATTTCACAAAATTCTACAAATTTGAAACATCAAAGCACAACAGTTAAATGTGATTAATTATTAATGAAGTAAACCAGGCAGATTTCACACAGCCCAAAATGTGAGCTCTCTTTTGCCCAGGCTCATGCAATAAGGTTTCCAGATTGTGCTTTGAGAAGTTCTGACCTCTCTTCTTCCCAATTTCATGTTCAGTTTCCATATTCTAAACTAAAATATGCAAACACTTTTAAGCATGCCACATCTAAAGTTATATAATAATATAGCGCAGATTTAAATAACAGTTTCACACATTAAAAATATTAACAAAACCTGTTTATTTATGCATATTAACTCATACTCATCTTCAATCATAAGTTTAAAAAATACACTTTAAATGAAACAATAACGATAGGATTAACTGCTTAAAAGAAATAGTAAAAACAAAAACAAAATTCAACATATCTTTAGAATAGCAGGGAATCTTTCTCTACCCTCAATGCAAAAGTGCTGTTGTGATAAAGACCTCAATGGATACCCATCTGACCCTGTCTTAAGGGGGTAGGTTAGAACAAAGAACAAAGAACAAAACAGCACAGGAAACAGGCCCTTCGGCCCAACAAGCCCGCGCCGCCACCCCGATGTTCCCACCTCTACCCGTGATCCCTGTCTATGTTTATAGATCTATGGATTAAACGCCAAATTTGAGACAATTTAGGGAGAATTTGTTTTGCCAATTAGCCTAAGAGCCCATCTTTGGGATGTGGGAGGAAACTGGAGCACCCGGAGAAAACCCACGCAAGCATGGGGAGAATGCGCAAACTCCCACAGACACAGGCCCAAATCCATGTATCTGCACAGCACAACGATAGTCACTGAGCTGTCGTGTTGCCCATCAAATGGTCCAGGTCAAGCGTACACTAACAACGTGAAGCACTAGGATACTCTTGAAAAAAATCCAAGAGCAGCCCTCTCACGACCCATCGCGTGTATGCTCCTCGTTAGACAACAAAGTGGACCAAAGCACCTGTAGGATAAAAACAAGTTAGAGTCCTCTTGTGCTGGGGCCTACACAGATTGTCCTGCTGAAGGCTGCTGCCCCCCAATCGGGAGTTGGATTGTGAATTTTGTCCAAAGATAAGCATGCAAGGAGTTCAACTACTCTTGGCAGCCATTACTTTCCGTCACTTATCTTAAGTTATGGCCACTGTTTTTCTTGAGCAGCAAAAAATTAAAGGTACAATTTAGATTTTGAGCTGTAACTCTCCTCCATTAGAGATTCAGAATCATCATTTGCGCAGAATGGGACCATTCAGCCCATAGTGTCTGCATCAGCTCTTCAAATGAACAACTCATCTCATGTCATCTTCTCCCTGGAACTCTGCACATTCTTTCTTCTCAGACAACAGTTTAATTCCATTTTGAATGCTTCCATTGGACCTGCTCCTGCCACACTCTCAGGCAGAGCGTACCAATCAGTTGCTGTGTGAAAAAAATATTTTCCTCAGGTTATTTTTTGCTTTCTTAAATCTGTATCCTCTCATCTTCGATCCTTTCGTGAGCTGGAACAGTTTTTCCCCATCTACCCTGACTAGCCCCTTCTGATTTTGAAAGCGTCTATCAAACCTCATCTCAATCTTCTCTTTGCCAAGAAAAACAGTCCTAACTTTTCCAATCTAGCTTCATAACAGGAGTTCCTCATGCCTGGTGCCATTTTTATTAATCTCATTAATCTACATTGTCCTCCTAACAGCTCACAATGTTTCCAAGTTTTGTATCATGTGCCTATCTTGAAATTCTGCCCTGCATACCACAATCTAGATCATTGATGTACACCAGGAAGAATAAGGATCCCAACACCAGCACCCCCCCGCCTCCCCATCCGTTGACTCTGTCTACACTTTCTATTGCCTCGGCAAAGCAGCCAGCTTAATTAAGGACTCCATGCACCCTGGACATACTCTCTTCCACTTCTTTCTTCTGGAAAAGGATATAAAAGTCTGAGGTCACACACGAACCAACTCAAGAACAGCTTCTTCCCTGCTGCTGTCAGACTTTTGAATGCACCTACCTCGCATTATTTTGATCTTTCCCTGCAGCCTAGCTATGACTGTAACGTTACATTCTGCACTCTCATTTCTTTCTCTATGAACAATATGCTTTGTACTGTACACAAGAAACAATACTTTTCTCTGTGTGCTAACAATAATAAATCAAATCAAATCAATTCAAAAACTAACCTGAGGGTTCTCCACTATAAACCTTGCAATGAAGAGCATCCAATCATCACTACACCCTGTTTCCTTTCACTCAGCCAATCTCACCTTATGTTTTGTGTTATTATGGTCTTGCAGAAATCCAAAAGATCCAATTATTTCTGAAAAGATTTAAGTCACAAGATTCATGATTTAAATCAAAAGAATTTTACCAAACAAAAATCAAAGGATGTCAATATTTATAATGACACATTCCCATGTATATCCAATTATCTTAAAGACATTAACATTGCAATGGACACACGCTTAAACTTTGAACTGAGCTTCCTAAATCAACTTTCCTTCTAAAAGATCATAAGACATAGGAGCAGAATTAGGTCATTTGGCTCATTGGGTCTGCTTTGCCATTCAATCATGCTGGAAAGTTGCTCTACTCCATTTTCCTACTTTTTCCCCATAACCTCTGATCTCCTATCAATCTCTGTTTTAAATACACTCAGTGACTTAGCCACCACAGCCTTCTGTGGCAATGAATTCCAAAGCTTTCCCACCCTCTGGCTGAAGAAATCTTTCCTCACCTTGGTTCTAAAGGACCGTCCCTTTTCCCTGAGGCTGTGCCCTTGGATCCTAGCCTCTCCGACTAATGGAAACACCTTCCCCATGTCCCCATGCCTTTCACTATTATGTAAGTTACAATAAGCTCCCCCTCATCTCTCATAATTAACTGCTCATTCACCCTTTTTCCTTTGGTCACCTGCCCAGGCAATTTATTCACATGATCAGTTACTGAAAGCAAGATGCTTTAACAGAAATCTATCTGTCGGGGAACTTCTTAGAGAGACTATCACATCAACATATCATACAGGCCACAGTTATTGGTTGTGCTAGCCATGGGCACAAACCCCACAAAAGCTGTTAAATGTCATGAGAGGGCAAAAGCAGAACTTGCGCTGCCACAAGTTCAGTTTGGGATCTTTCCCACCCCGCCCCCTCCAATGACACAATCAGGTTCATACCAGGAAGGGCACAAGTCTGAATTGCATACATTAGAATGGGTTTTCATGAAATTAGCAGGTTTGATGCTGTAACTAAGATCCTCAATGTATCTTACCAACCAGCTGGCGAGACATCACGCTGGTGAAAATCATGACTATTTTTGAAATGAAAACCAGCTGCGATTGCCAAAGTAAGTAAATATAGCCCGAGATGGTGAGGGATATGCCCCAGCATCCTGGAATTGACCCAGGCAGCGCCAACCTGGCAGACTCTCTGTGGAACCTTAGTGGGGGAATTCCCCTTACATGAGGTGGGAGTTACACTCTAATGAATCATAGAAGCTATGGCACAGAGACAGACCCTTCAGCCCAAACTTGTCCATGTTGACCAAACTTTCCATCTAAACAAACCCCATTTGCCTGCATTTGGCCCATATTTCTCTAAACCCTTCTTATCCATGTATCTGTCCAAATGCCTTTTAGATGTTGTCAAAGTCCCTGCTTCAACCACTTCCTACAGCAGCTCATTCAATATGTGCTGCCCTCTGTATAAAACAGCTATTCCTCAAGTTTCCATTAATTCTTTCCCCTCTTAATCTAAACCTATGACCTCTAGTTCTTGACCCACGACCCTGGGAAAAAAGGCTGAGTGCATTCGCCCTACCCATGTTCTCTCATGATCCTGTACATCTCTATAATGCTTGTCAGTGGAGGGAGCGCAGCCCAATGCCTATGGAGAAGTGAGGAGAGTTGGGGGGGGGGCAGACGTCTGTTGAGGAGAGGGAACAAGTAACTAAGTGCCCTTGCAATCAGCTTGGATTCGAAAAAGCTGCAAAGTAGAACAAGAACTGAGAGTTTTATGCTTCAGTCTACTCCGGCAGTGACAGAACATTCCCACTATTCTACTCTTTTTACATTGCATCTGCAGGCTGATTTGCAATTCAATGGGAATAAACTACACTGGAGGCGAATTGCTTTCCCTCTAACCTGTTGGGATTCTTTAACCGCAGCACACTTTCAGATGAATCAATGAACCTTCATTTATGGGCCGTTGGTCTTACCATGTCCTGCAGTCACACTGTTACAGTTTCTTCAAATGGATACAAACACAAATGCAAAAAATCCCCCCCAGCTATTTATCTCCTTGCCTGAAGAACACCTGAGACACAAATCTGCTACCATGGGAAGTATTGAATGATTCAGCCTTCAAGGTACAGAGGGGAAGTGGGGGAAAAAAAGTGATGGACATTTCAGATTCTGAACTTGAGATTGAAAGTGCCTTAGGGGAAGAAAACAACTCACAAGAAAGGAGCTAAGAAGGCCTTGTGTACACTTTCTACCAAGGGCAGTAGGAAGCTAAGAAGATAGAGGGCTCCATCTACGGCTGAAACATGGTGAAGCCATTTTCACTTGGCACTCCTTCCAAAGCCAAGAGCAGAGTGAACTCTTTGGTAAACAGTATCATGGGTTAGGGGTGCTGGAATCAGCCCAGCATTGTCAGCGGGGTTCCCTGTTGAAGGCACCTCTTGACATTGGAAAGCCCAAAGTGGGGGTGCGCTGACAGTAGATTCCACCAGCGTGAATGGTTGAAAGATATTGGCTGAGAGGGTCATATCTGGCTCCCTCAAACAAATGTTTGGCTGCTGGTTCCTGGGAGATCTATTGACCCAGTGCTGTTCAGGTATATTGGCCAAACACGCACCATGCCATCAGCAGAAATTTGTATTTATTAATGCATTTAAGATAGTAAAATGTCCCAGTGTGCTGAATAAGAATGATATCAATGAAAACACTTCTGTCGTTATGTAAGATATCAGGCCAGCAGGGTATAGATAGGCTGGTACATCGGGCAGATAAATGGCAGATGGAATTTAATCCTGATAAATGTGAAGTGATGCGTTTTGAGAGAAATAAGTGGGGAGGGGTGGTGTTATATGATAAAGGGTAGACTTATTAAGAGTATAGAAACGCAGAGGGACCTGGGGGTGCAAGTGCACAAGTCTTTGAAGGTGGCAATACAGGTGGAGAAGGATGCGAAGAAAGCTTATGGTATAGAGTATATTATAGGAAGGGGTATAGAGTACAAGAGCTGGCCTTTAATGTTGCAGTCGTATAGAATGTTGGTTAGGCCTCATTTGTCCAGTCCTGGTCGCCTTACTACTGGAAGGACGTGGAGACCTTGGAGAGAGTCCAGAGGAGGTTTACCAGGATGCTGCCTGGTATGGAAGGACTGGGTTACGAGGAAAGATTGGGCAAATTGGGGTTGTTTTCCTTAGAAAGACAGAGAATGAGGGGAGATCTAATAGAGGTGTATAAGATTATGAACGGTATAGATAAACAGTGGTAAGCTTTTTTCTAGATTGGAAACCAATATTATGAGAGGCCATGGGCTTAGGGTGAGGAGAGTGAGGTATAATTCGCATATTGGAGGGAGGTTTTTCACACAGAGGGTTGTGGGGGTATGGAATGCACTGCCAAGTAAGGTGGTGGAGGCAGGCATGCTGGGGTTGTTTAAAGGATTCTTAGATAGGCACATGAGTGGAATAGAGATGGTGGGATATAGGACACTGTTTTAAATAGGGATAAAGAGCCTTGGGATGTTCCTGGGAATCAATTGATTCCTATGGACCTTCCAACATATTTTCTGGCTCATTTGTTTTACTTTTGAGCTTCTGGGGATTCCTTTGAATGTTTGCATAAAATGTGCATGTTATTGACGTTTTTCCTTTTAATCCACAGGTGCTTCGGTCCGCCTTGTTGTCCAACAAGGGGCATACACGCGGTGGGTCGTGCAAGGACTGCTCTTGGATGTTTCGAGAACAGTCGAGTGCTTCACGTTGTTAGTGTACACTTAAACTGGACCAGCTGATGGGCAACACGACAGCTCAGTGATTATCACTGTTTGCTGTGCAGATACATGGATTTGGGCCAGCGTCTGTGGGTGTTTGTGCATTCTCCCCGTGCTTGCATGGGCTTTCTCCGGGTGCTCCGGTTTCCTCCCACACCCAAAAGATGTGCTCTAAGGCTGATTGATGTAACAAATTGTCTCTAAATTGTCTCCCCTCAATCTGGTTTCCAATGTGGATTTCCATAAGCATAGACAAGGGTCATGGGTGGAAGAGGGAACTCATATTGTTAAAATGGCGGTGCGGGCTCGTTGGGCCGAAGGGCCTGTTTCTCGTGCTGTGTTATTCTTTGTTCTTTGATAGGTGATCAAAGCTTCATTAAAGAGGGAGTTTTTAGCAGAAGAAACAACTGCAATGATGAAGCACTCCAGCTTAGTCTAAAACTCTGAGGAAATGTTCCTCGCCAACTTTTGAGTACAGGCAACGTACAAGTTGGTGTGTACACAGCAGGGTGGTTTCAATAGTAACAAAGCAGCAGATATAGGTGGGCTAGCAAAGCATCTCATGGGCTGTTCATCATAGTCACAAATTTGCTGCCCAACTGCATTGTTGGCCTAGATCTTACTGAGAGCACAAAGCTGGCATGGGTGTTTTTCAGACTCAAACTTCACTTGTAATCATTTCACATTACATTTGATTCATTTTGTTCATGTCTGCTTCATCATTATTTGTTGTGATTGGTTTAATCTCTGAAGTAAATTTACAGTCAGCTGATGGTTGAAGGGAAGTTAGGGACATTAGTCTGAGCTCACCATCAGCAAGGGTTCTTGCAGGTGAACTCTGTGCCCTGTAAGGACCCTGCCAGCCAATGCCCACATTTCAACGTTTATTCATGAGTGTCACAAGTAGGCTTACATTAACACTGCAATGAAGTTACTGTGAAAATCCCCCAGTCACCACACTCCAGTTCCCATTCAGATGCACTGAGGGAGAATTTAGCGCAGCCAATGCACATAACCAGCACGTCTTTCAGAGGAAACAAGAGCACCCAAAGGAAAGACATGCAGACGCAGAGAGAGTGTGCAGATTCCATATAGACAGTCACCCAATCTACGAATCGAACCTGGGTCCCTGGCACTGTGAGGCAGCAGTACTAACCACTGTTCCAACTATTTGCATTATACTGACCCTATAATTTAGGCTCCTCACTTTTGTACCCCTGACTTCACTGTTCACCACATCCCCAATTGTTTAACTGAGATTATCAATTAGACAATTAGGCTAGGACATCTGGTTTAGTCAGAACAATGCAAGATGGAGTTTGTTAAACAGAGGCTGAAGTGTTGAATGTTGATGTACTTAATGTTGTTTCAAACTCTCAATGGCCTTTTTTTTCCCCAATCTTGGATTGCTTACAAAGAACCCAGTGATAAATTCACGATAAGTACTTTATTGATTCCTTTATTTGTTCGAGTCCCTCCTTTGGATAAATATTAATTTGAACAACTATTAATTGGCAAGGTAAGAGCAAACAAGTGGGAACAAGATATTTAATACTCCAAGGGTATAGATACTTTTCACAAATTAGTCAAAGGTTTCACTGCTGTTATTGATCGCGTGGCATGTTTTCCTAGTCAGGGTAAAAGAGTTCTGTCAATAATACAAATGTTCGATTAGCTTCACGAATGGAGGTCATCAACCACTTGGATCAGCTCTTTGTGCAAATCAACCTCAAGTAACTGCAGGATGACGAGCAGAATTTAGGAGCGCTGCCAAAAATCCATTGCAATTCCTCAAGTCAAGAGGCTCATTTCGAACGTCAAGTAGGAATGCTGGAAGTGTGGTTTGACAGGGAAGATGTTTAGCTGGGCTGCTCGCAGGTAACCACATTTAATGAAATATAAATCAATGGCGCTGTAACCTTCTCATGTAACATTCATATCACTTCTGCTCCCTTTTATATCTAACAAGACTTTGTGCAGAAGCAGTCTGGGTTCAATGTGACAGGTGGGTTGAGCTGAGAAATAATGATCTTTGAATTCTGTGGGTTTAACACCTAATGTCACCCAATAAACCAAATATGACACTCTTCCATATTCCCCCTTTACATGGCAGTACAGTGGCACAGTGGTTAGCACTGCTGCCTCACTGCACCAGGCATCTGGGTTTAATTCCCAGCTTAACTCACTGACTGTAGAAGTCTGCTCATTCTCCCCATGTCTGTGTGGGTTTCCTCCGGGTGCTCCAGTTTCTTCCCACAGTCCAACAGATGGGCTGGCTATGCGCATTGGCCATGCTAAATTCTCCCTCAGTGTAACCGAACAGGCGCCAGAGTGTGGCGACTGAGGAACTTTCACAGTAACTTCATTGCAGTGTTAATGTAAGCCTACTTGTGACAATAAATAAATGTTAAACTTTGGTCAGTTTGTTGTAGAGTGGAGCCCATTGAGCTTGCTCTGATATTCATAACATAAGAACATAAGAACTCAGAGTAGGAGTCGGCCATCCAGCCCCTCGAGCCTGCTTCACCATTCAATAAGACCACAGCTGATCTTTTTGCGGACTCAGCTCCACTTACCCACCCACCCACTCACCATAACCCTTAATTCCCTTGCTGTTCAAAAATCTTTCTATCTTTGCCTTAAAAACATTCAGTGAAAGAAACCATTCAACTGCTTCACTGGGCAGGGAATTCCACAGATTCACAACCCTTTGGGTGAAGAAGTTCTTCCTCAACTCAGTTCTAAATCTAATCCCCCTTATTTTGAGGCCATGCCCCCTAGTTTTAGTTTCACCCACTAGTGGAAACAACCTCCCTTCTATCTTATTTATTCCCTTCGTTATCTTGTATGTTTCCATAAGATCTCCCCTCATTCTTCTGAATTCCAATAAGTATAGTCCCAGTCTATCAGCCTCTCATTGTCAACAAACTCTCTCAACTTTAGTATCAATATAGTGAATCTCGTCTTCACACCCCTGCAGTATCAGTATGTCTTTTCTCAAGTAAGGAGACTAAAACTGTACACAATACTCTAGGTACGGCCTCACTAGCAACTTATACACAGAACCATAACAGTGCAGAAGAAGGCCATTCAGCCCATCTTATCTGCACTGACTCTTCAAATGAGCATGGTGAGCTGGTGCCATTCCTCTGCCTTTTCCCTGAGACCCTGCACATTTTTTATATTGAAATAATCATCTAAAACCCTCTTGAATGCCTCCGTTGAACAAAGAAAAAGTCAAACCATTTTGTCGCAAGCAATCAGTATCAAAAGAAGAAGTTATTGTTACTGATGATAATATTGCTAGATATTAGTAGAGAGTGATGTGTATGGGGCATTGATCAATCTAATATATAGTGGCTTAGATATCCTGAATCAGAAATAAAGCATATTTGTTTAATATTTAGATAAATTGTTTCTGTTTGCAGTATGATCTCTTGAGGCAATACACCTCAGCCCACTAACAAAGGGAGAAATGGTTATTGAGATAATGAGCTGATCTTTGTGACCAAAGCTTTCTCTGGGCTACAAAAGCAGAGTTGAACCTGAGCTCTATATTGTGTTGAACAAGGAGATTAACGTTGATCAAACTTCACCCACTGCTCCCAGCTCACCTTGATCATGCTGTGTTCTGAGAAACACATTTCCTGAAGGGAACAGCAAAACCAAGTGGCTTCCCTGTGGTGTTTCACGTGTTTATTTTGTCACATGATGTCAGGAGTGAGGGAATCACACTTGCAGCAACTTAAGAAAATGCCATTGTGGGTAGCTTTTATATTGCTTGCAGTTCATTAACCAGAGCTGGAACCCTCAGCACTTCTTGTTGTGAGAGATTTGAAGACATGTAAAACTCTGCTGTCCACGTCCTGAACTATTTAATCAAATTTAGTTCACTCATCAATCTTTCACCCTCTGACTTAGAATGACTCCAAATTCAGCAGTCCCACAAACCACTGGAAGCGGAGTGAGTGAAGAATGGATTATGGCTGACCTCCGGTGGGAGTTTACACTTTCGGATGAGTGAGGCTTTAAAACCTTGCCTGGTATGTCAAGTAACTCCTTGCATTTGGGGGAGAGAGAGAGAGGAAGCAAAACAAAGAGAAAGACAGAGAGAGAGAGAAGGAAAGAGAGAGATGCATCCAATGTTCCAAACCTCAATCCTGTTTTCAAATCTCTTCGCGGCCTGACACACTTCCGAGCTTTGTAAATTCTCCAGCCCTACAAGCCATTCAGATCATTCTAATTCCAACTCATTCCCAATTTTCATCACTTTGGCACTGGTGACTGTATCTTCACTGGAGTGGGGGGGGGGGGGGGGGGGGGGGGGAGTGGGGGGGGGGGGGCTGTGATGGGAGGACAACTTCAGGAATAAGGTTGACCACATCAGAGAACGGCTTCTGGGTCAGGCAGGGTAAGAATGTTTCTCCCTCTTGCCTGGTCCACTAGGACCAGACACCACACTGCCCCCATCCAACCCAACAGGAGGTACTCGCTGGGAATCAGACCTACCTGGCCCTGCCATCAGACTGGAAATTAAGACTGCACAACACGTGGGGAAATCTAGATATCTGGTTTTCAAACTTCAACCAACCAACCCCCTCACCACCCATACCGTACTCCCCAACACCTCACCCCTACTGCCCCTGACTACATAAACCACTCCTGTTAATACCCAGACCTCTGTGATTGTCCACATCAATACAGGTGCACAGAGCTGCCATTACTTCAAGCATCTCATCTCAAATTAACCTTCTCGCCTCATGAAAATCTTTTACTTCAGATGAAGAACATTACTTTTTATGTTGGCATGGGAGCTCAAACTGAACTCAAGAAAAAGGAAAAATAACACACTCAAAGTGTGGTGAGTCTCTGGAATTCTCTGCCCATTGAACTGGTGGAGGCTACCTTGCTGAATATATTTAAGTCACTGGTAGATAGGTTTCTGATAGGCGAGGGAATTAAGGGTTATGGGGAGAAAGCGGGAAAGTGGAACTGATCCACTTCAGATCAGCCATGATCTTATTGAATGGCGGGGCAGGCTCGAAGGGCTAGATGGCCTATTCCTGCTCCTATTTCTTTTGTTCTAATGTTAACACTGATTGTGTTCAGGAATGATAACTGTAAGATATTGCTGAGACAGTCATAAGATTGTGCATTAAATAGATTATAGAATCATGGAATCCTACAGTGTAGAAGGAAGCCATTTGGCCCATTGAGTTTACACCAACAACAATCCCATATAGGCCTCCATCCCTGCAACCCCACGTACTTACCTTGCTAATCCCCCTGACACCATGGGACAATTTAGCATGGCCAATCCACTTAACCAGAACAAAAGTAAAGCGTATTTATTAGTCACAAGTAAAGCTTACCCTGCAATGAAGTTACTGTGAAATTCCCCTAGTTGACACAATCTGGCGCCTGTTTGGGTCAATGCACCTAACCAGAGTGTCTTTCAGAATGTGGGAGGAAACCAGAGCACCCAATTGAAATTCACACAGACACAGAGAGAACATGCAGATTCCGCACAGACAATGACCCAAGCCGGGAATCGAATCCAGGTCACTGATGCTGGAAGGCAGCCATGCTAACCACTGTACCACTGTGTTAAGCAGGATCCTTTGAGCTTTGTCTTTTTGGGGTGGTGGGGGGGGGGGGGGAAGATCACAGTGTACCCTGATACTGAAAGTTACTATAAACACTAATTTGAATTACTGTTAAAATACTAAAAACTACATTTTTGCCCTTTATAAAGGAGTTTGATTTTCCAGTGTGAGATTGAGATTTGCTGAGAACACTACTGTAATGGGTCAGATCTCAAACGACAACAAGACAGAGATGCAAGACACAATACAATACTGCAGACCAATACATATGACAATAATAAATCAAATCAAAATCAGATTCAGGATATTTAGCAAGACCTGGTGGACAAGGTTGATTGTTCCTTATAATTTCAATCAAAATTCAGAATTGTGCATTTCAAAATACTGAAACAATGAATGTTGTCCTCTCAACCTCTGGGTATCAGCTTTCAAATCAAATTCAAAGGGTTTTTTTTTTATCTCAACTGTTGCTCGTCTGAATTGGAACTAAGGTATACTGTCAGTGGAGCATTAGGAGAACTGTAAGTTGTACCTTAATCAAACTATACTCAAATTTCAGAATGGATGAATGAAAGCAAAATTTTGTGAATGCTGAAAATCTGAAATAAAGATTGGAAATGCAAGAAGTACTCAAACAGCCTGGCAGCATCTGTAAAGAGAGAAGCAGATTTAATGGCTCCAATTGTTCACGTTGGTGGAATTCTTTGGTTACCGCTGGCAGTTCATCAGTTGCCATGGATTTCCTGGTGGGATGGGTGGCTTCAATGGGAATTCCTATTGACGTGACGGGATCAGACAATCCTGCCACCAGCAAACATTGAAACTAGAAGCAGGAGTAGGCCATTTGGCCCTTCAAGCCTGCTCCACTATTCATTTTAATCATGGCTGATCATCGAACTCAATATCCCAATTCCACCTTCCTGCCAATTCCCTTGATCCCTTTAACCCCAAGAGCAATAGTTAATTTCTTCTTGAAATCAGAAAATGCTTTGGCCTCAACTACTTTTTGTGGTAGTGAGTTCCACACATTCTCCCATTATGTACTGTTTCAGCCAAAGGCTTTGGATGGCACCTATAAACTGAGATATAGGGGGCAAGCTCGTACAAATATGTGGGAAATTGTCTTAATATTCTATCTATAATGAGGATTCACAGCAGCAAATACCAACACACTCTAGGAGCAAAGGAGCATGTTGCTCTTCTGCACGTTTGTATTAAAAAGTAACATGCATTCAAAGTGCAGAGTGGGCACAGCGGAAGGAAAGTGGTTAGCTCAGTTGGCTGGATGGTTAATACGTGGAGCAGAATAATGCTAACTACACAAGCTCCATTCCCCACCCCACCCGAAGGCAATGGAGAATGACATTCTGCGAGCTTTGATTGCCTCGATTCTGGGCAGGCATGCCCATAAAATTCTGGTCGTGTTTCTGTTCAATTCCTTGCTAATCTGTGACATTGGAATTAGTTTTGTAAGAGCTAATATTCCAAAAAAAGTTATTGTCATCCAGTTAAAGACGGAACAATTTCTATAATTCTGCACAGAATTATTTGTGAGCCAACACAATGCTGCTAACACGTGTGACTGGATAAATCACCCTGTATTTGTGCCATTCACTCAGATAATGCTCAGTATTAATAATTTCATCCTTAATGAAACTGGCTCACGATATTACCCAAAAGAGGAAAAAGAACATGTTTGGAGACAACTAGCTACAATACGTTTGGATTATTTTCTTTGCATAGTGCAACTATTATTGGGGGGGCTGCTTACAATAAAAAATTCCAACAAGAAACTTGTTGAATTTTAACCTGGTGTTGTGAGACTTTTTACTGTGTTTACCCCAGTCCAACACCAGCATCTCCACATTGTTACAATAAAGAACACAGGAACTGATCTTTCAGTCCACCAAACCTGCACTAACGCATGAGACCTTTCCAAACTACGACCTTTTGCTTCTATTTTGATTTGATTTGATTTGATTTGATTTATTATCGTCATATGTATTAACATGCAGTGAAAAGTATTGTTTCTTGCGCGCTTTACGAAGCATACCGTTCATAGAGAAGGAAACGAGAGAGTGCAGGATGTAGTGTCACAGTCATAGCTCAGGTGTAGAGAAAGATCAATTTATTCAAATGTCTTACAGCAGCAGGGAAGAAGCTATTTTTGAATCGGTTGGTACGAGACCTCAGACACGTGTATCTTCTTCCTGACAGAAGAAGGTGGAAGAGAAAAAGTCCAGGTTGCGTGGGGTCCTTAATTTTGCTGGCTGCTTTGTCAAGACAGTAGACAGAGTTGATGGATGGGAGGCTGGTTTGCGTGATGGATTGGGCTATATTCATGACCTTTTGTAGTTCCTTGCGATCTTGGGCAGAGCAGAAGCTATACCAAACTGTGATACAACCAGAAAGCATGCTTTCTATGGTGCATCTATAAAGGTTGGTGAGAGTCATAGCTGACATGCCGAATTTCTATAGTCTTTTGAGAAAATAGAGGCACTGGTGAGCTTTCTTAACTATAATGTCGGCATGGGAGTACCAGGACAGGTTGTTGGTGATCTGGACTACCTGGTCCATATCCCACTACTCCCTATCTATTTGTGCATTTGTCAGGGTGCCTTTTTAACATAGCTATTGTATCTGCTTCTATCAGTTCTTCTGGTAGTGCATTCCAAGCTCATACACCTTTGTGTAAAAGTCTGCTTCTCACATCTCCTTTAAAGTTTTCCCCTTTGAACCTAACCTATAGGCAGCACGGTAGCACAGTGGTTAGTACTGCTGTTTCACAGCTCCAGGGACTTGGGTTCGATTCCTGGCTTGGATCACTGTGTGTGTGGAATTTGCACATTCTCCTTGTGTCTGCATGGGTTTCCTCCGAGTGCTTCTGTTTCCTTCCACAGTCCAAAGATGTGCGGGTTAGGTTGATTGGCCGTGGTAAAATTGCCCCTTAGTGTCCTGAGATGTACAAGTTAGAGGGATTAGCATGTAATTATTAGGGATTTGGGGTAGGGCCTGGGTGGGATTGTAGTTGGTGCAGACTCGATGGGCCAAATGGCCTCTTTCTGCATTGTAGGGTTTCTATGATTTCTATTTCTGCTAGTAATTGGCATTTCCACCCTGGGAAAAAGACTTTAAGATATAAAATACAGACAAGTGCATTAATAAACAAGCAAGGTGGTGGCTGGAATTTTACCACTCCACTCTCTACGGGAATCGGAGTGGGCAAGGGGCAGAACATGGGAAGATCCATTGATCTCCGGCAGGATTTTACGGTTTCAGGAGTAGCAAGACTTTAAAATCCTAGCTGGTAGGTCCTTGTTTAAGAGAGAGAGAAAGCAAATGCAAAGAAAGAAAAATTTTTCAGAAATGTTCATTTAGCCAGTAGAAAAGAAAAGGAGAGGTCTTGCAAATTCCAGGCTAATTTCCAAGTGCCAGTTCAGAGTCTTCTTTGACAACAGCTCCCAAACTTGCTGATCACCTAGACAAAAACTGAGGGTAGCGAGGAAACACCATCATCTCCCATTTATTCTCCAGGGAACACCAAGTCCTACTTTGGAACCATATTGCCATTCCTCCATCGTTACTGGATCAAAACTCTGGAACTCTCTCCCCTACAGCACTATGGGAGTACCTACAGCACCGAACTACAGTAATTCGAGAAGAAGGCCCATCCAGCGTCAGAAGTCCTTATAAGGCTAGACAACAAATTCTGGTCTTGCTAGCAACACCTGCACCTGAAAAATGAATTCACAAAATAAGTCACCACTATAAATTGGCTAGAACTCTTCATGGGTAAATTGACAGAAAAGAAGTGACAAAATTGAAACATATATTTGACATGCTGACTGTGTGTGACAGGGATAGGACCTGGATGGGATTGTTGTCTGTACAGACTTGAAGGGCCAAATGGCCTCCTTCTGCACTGTAGGATTTGATGATGATCACCATTGACTGCTGCAGTAAACATTCAAGATCTGAGATCACAATGAACTTCAACCAACAAAAAAGCTATCAGCTTTTTTTAAAATGAACTTAAATCCCCTAGCTGTCATGGTGGGATTTGAACTACATTTCCAAATCATTAGCTCAGCTCGCTGGCTTATTAATCCAGTAACATTACCACTATGCTGCTGGGTCCACTAATAATTTACCATCATTAGTTCCTGGAATCTACCAGAGATGGATTTCATGACCACTTGGACAGGAATGAGTTGATCATACAGCAGGAATTATGGACTCTGACTAATGGAGTTAACATTATTACTGTAGGCAGAGAATGTCAACCTGTAACCTTTGTATCTGGAAAAGCTCTTGATTAGATTCCACAGGAGTGATTATTAAGCGCAAGTAAAATCACATAAAATCAGAGGTCATCGTGTGATACAGGTCAGTATCAGGTTGGAAGGTAAGAGACAAAGATCAAAGGAGCCTTCTTTGATTGGCAGGATCTGTCCTGAGTTTGCTTATTTTCAGCATACACATTAATGATGAAGTAGTAGAGAGTTGTATATCTAGATCTGCAGATGATACCAAGTTAACAAGTTAACACAGCAAGTTAGATGGATGGGAACAGGAAGCAAAGCTGAAAGAATCACCTCATCGCTTCTGTATTCCACCCCTTTGAGATTCCAGCCAACATTCCATTAGCTTTTCTAATACCGTTTTTAACCTGCACAGTAACTTTTAGTAGATTGTGCACATGGACACCTAAATCCCCATCACCACTGCAATGCTCTTAGCCTCTAAATATTGGGAAAATCATCTGGTCTAGCTTTCTTTTACTTTTAAGTGGATGCCTTTGTACACCTCCACAGCATTGGAAACAATGTCTCAGGAAATATGTATTGACCTTGGAAGTAGTCTATCGCAATTTCACTAGTTCGTTAAAAATAATAAAGCTGGAATTTGCCCCACACAAAAAAAAATCAGACCTGGTTTCAGATTTGATTAAAACTTCCAAGATTCAACATATAGAATCCCACAATGCAGCCATTTGTCCCATCAAATCTGCAGAGAGTGTCTGCAAACAGAATGTCATAAATCACAGCATCCCTACATTTATAGAAGAACTCAGGCCCTTACCTATTCTTGTACCCCAAATATTTCACCATGGCTAATACCTCTAACCAACACATCTTGGGACACTGATGGACAATTTAACATGGCCAATCCACCTAACCTGCACATCTTTGATGTACGAGAGGAAACCAAAGCACCCAGAGGAAACCCTCACAGACACAAGGAGAGTGTGCAAACTCCACACTCAGTGACCGAAAGCTGGAATTGAACCCGGGTACCTAACGCAATGAGGCAACACTGTGCCACTGTGGCATTCTTGTTCAACAGCTTTCTGTTGGGCCAGGGTAGGACCAAAGGCAACTAAATGGAGTTGAGATACACAGCCAAAATTAAAATAAACAGCAGGATATGTCTGAGAGAATGAATGGAATATGTTCCCAATAATAGGCGTAAATATATTATTCACGTTGTGTTGCCCCTGAAGCTCAAAAAATAAGCATTTATAATGTCAAATAAAATCCTCCTTTGCCTTTCAGTGACCCAGAAAGACAGCTTTTGTACTTTGAAGATTGTTCCTGCCAATATCCATATGGGATTCTAATCTGCATGAAAACGGATGTAATTAGATCACTGTATATTTACCCAGGGCTAAGCAGCGTTTTCACTTGCTGCAGAATGAAGTAAATCAAATACTACTGTTAGATACTGTGAAGCTTCAACCTTTAATAAAATGCTTGTGCCTGCTTGAAGTCTCAGATTGTACACGATTTTAGACAATCTCAAATCTGGCATCAACATAAAAGGAGATATTCAAATACAATGATTGAAGTAATTAATGCCACTGCCACAGTAGTTGTACTCAGGTCGCTGCAAAGCCTGATTCAGGAATGCAATGCATGTATTTTTCTGCAAACCAGACATTCCTATCTCCCTGTCTGACAAGGAAAGGAACTGTTACTGTAGAGTTAGTTATTAATCTGTGTTCAAATATCAGACTCTGCTGAGAGAATGTGTGGCAAGAGTCACGGGAGGTATGCCTACCAGATTACAACTTGATGTAATATTCTGAAACATCTGGAAACGTAGAGCTGATTCCAGCTAGATCAAATTGTGGCTCTATCTGCGGTGTTTCCAAGTCAGATTAATCGAAGAAATGGACATTTCCATTCTCCAATATTGCTATAACAATTTTGAAAACAATAGCAGCAGTTTTTCAAGAGCTGGAGGAGAAAAGACTCGGAGTGGAAGAGATTAAAAAAGCCTGTCAGATGATTATTTCCCTTTGAATGTGTTCTATGGAATGGAAATGTTACAGGAAATGAACCTGTCTTTGATAATCTCTCCCTCTTTTTCAGTTTTGCTCACTATACAGAGCGCTGCCTGGCAATAATAAAGGTCTCAAGCAGAAAGAGAATTTGCAAAGCTGCATCTATGCCAGAGATAGGGCAGACTCAATCGCTGATTGAAATGAACTGGAATGTAAACAGTCCACAAAGTGAGAATGTAGTAAAGTGCTTCCTGAATGCCGGTGATAATTGATGATAGAGAAATCATCGCGTTCAGATGTGAGGGGAGGCTGGAGATTACCGTTAGGCAAACAGAAATCATGAAATAGCATCCAAAGAGGCAAGTGTTGAAGGGATTGAAGTAGATAAAATGAGCCAACCATGTGTTGTCTCAGTCTCTAATAAATCAGGTAAGAGAAAACAAGCATTGAGGCCCAACTTAAATCAAATGATGATATCCATTAGTGTTGACTTTAAATCTCACTATTGTACAGCCCCAGCATAACCTAAATTTCTTTTAATGAACAAATTAATTCTTTTTCTCTCTCCACAGATGCTACCAGATGTGCTGAACAACTCTTGCTCTTATTTCAAAGTTTGGGGTGATATGATGGCAAAGTGGTTAGCACTGCTGCCTCATTAGTGCCAGGGACACAAGTTCAGTTCCCAGCTTGGATCACTATCTGTGTGGAGCTTGCATATTCTCTCCACATCTGCATGAGTTTCCTTTGGGTGCTCTGGTTTTTTCTCACAGTCCAAAGTTGTGCTGGTTAGGTTGATTGGCCATGCTAAATTGCCACTTAGTGTTGGGGGACTAGCAGGGTAGTGTGGGGCTACGGGGACTGGGGCTGGCTGGGTGGGATTGTAATGGTGCATACTCAATAGATCAAATGGCCTCTTCTACAAAATAAAGATTCTAATGTCACCAGCCTTAATGGTCCTCTGCCTTCCTCCAAACACCAGGCTGTTCCTCATTTCCTGCTCACTTAGTTCTGCCATTGGTGATTATTCTTTCAAGCACTGTGCTCCTGTCCTCCAGAATCCTATCTTCAATTCGACAGCTATCACCTGCTTCCTTCTTTTCAAGCATCTTTCAAGGAAACCAAGTGTACTTGGCTGCACTTCCAGGTTCTCTAATCTTCAGTGTGCACTTGTGTTCTATATTACAGCATCCACTCATGTTTTCCTGAGTAAAAACATGCAGCATGTGAGAAGACTATGGAAGATGTTGAAAGCTTGTAATGGAAGCAGCATATTAAAGAAGGAAGAGCTTTAATACAAGTGAATGAAAATTTTAGTGATTAATAACTACGCCCCAATACTGAGGATAATAAAACAAATATAACTTAATTTAAAACTAATAGGAAAATTAGAGTGTGATAATTAAAAAATGAGGCAATGGCCGAGTGGTATTATTATTAAACTATTAAACCAGCAACTCAACTAAAGTACCGGGGCTCCAGGTTCAAATCCCACCATGGCAGCTGATGGAATTTGAATTCAATAAAATATATCTGGAATTAAGAATCTACTCATGACCATGGAACCATTGTTAATTGTTGGAAAAAGCTCATCTGGTTCACTAATGTCCTGTAGAGAAGGAAATCTGCCATCCTTACCTAGCCTGGCCTACATGTGACTCCAGAACCACAGCAATGTGGTTGACTCTCAACAGCCCTTGGGCAACTAGCGATAGGCAATAAATCCTGACCAACCAGTGATGCCCATGTCTGATGAATGAATAAAAAAAAGTTAAAAATTGTAGAAGAAAATTTTAATCTTGCTTTCTAGAAACTGGTCCTGTAACTTCCTCTGAGTTCAAGATCCTAAAGTATTCTGAGAAAATGAGAGGGAATGCAGGAACAGGAGAAGCCTGAAATAACTCCTCCGAGATTGATATCTCTTCACCAAATTTAGATTTATTTATATAGTAAGCAATAATCAGACAGATACTTCCTGGTACAGAGTATAAACCCAGGGTGCCAATCTAACATTCCACATAACATACACAATAAGTGGTTTAATCTGGGAGCTTGTCTGGAATAACATGGTGTGCAAAAGTCAGGAATTACTTTTAGGGCCTTGCTCACGTTACAGATAGCCAAGGGGAGAAAAGAAGAAGCCTCCAGCAATTGGATCCAGCAGTGATGAGTTGCCCAGAATGGTGGGTGTCTCCTCATATCCATGATGTCTCTTAGGAAATGGGAGCCTCCACCCAGCAGCTCTGCTTTGGTGATCTCAGACTTTCTTCAGAACATTCACATCTTCAGTAAACGCTGATAGGAATGTAGGAATGTGACAAAGAGATGGGGGAAGGGAGTACATGGAGGGAGGTTAGGTGTAGCTGGGAGAGGAAAGTCCTTGGAAGTGGGAGGTGAAGTTGGGAGGGGGGCTTGAACTGAGAGCAGGCCGATGAAAATTTCGGACTGGATAGTGGGTGTAGGGATTAGAGAGGACTGAATTTGAGGAGAGGTGGTGGAGGGAGTTCAGACAGTGAAGATGTCCAGGGGAAGAAGGGAGGGCAGGGAGAAGGATGCAGGAAGGAGTTCGGGAGGAAGTTCAGGATGCTGAAGGAGGAGGAGAGAGGAAAAAGTAGAGGGGAAGGGAAATGCCCACGTAAGTGTGCAAGGGGGGGATTTGTGGATTTAGTGCCTGGAGAGTGAACTGAGGGTGGGTGTGAGAGGCAGGTGTGGTGAATGTGATGGGGGCGGAAATGTTGGAGGATGAGGATGCTCAGTAGTGGCAGAAGGGGCAACAAGGATGTTGGTGGGGACTCAGAGGCAGGCACGGATCCTGGGGATGGGAAGCAGGAGGTCAATGTGGGTAGGAGTGGGGTGTTCACAGCGTCAGGGAACATGCATATTCACCTGGACATTGTGGAAGGGAAAGGGTTAAGATTGAAAGGTGATGGGGAGAGGTCAAAGGTGATAGGTGATTGGAGGAGGGTGGAGGGGGAGTGGGCGTTAAGGTTTAGCTGATGATGATCATCGCCACACTCATCTTTCCAAAATGAAAATTAATCAGTGCCACATGTTGGGTGGACAGGTTTGCAAAATGGGACAGAGGGTGTAGAGATATTCGCCGATTCAGTTAGATATCTGAGAGAGAAGGCCAACGGGCAAAGCTCAGGACATTGAGGTGAGTGTGGGGGATGAAGGATCCACATGTGGGGGTGAGAGGATTGGTGGGGTGGAGTGGGGCTTGGAAGGCCTGGTCACAGACACATCTCCAGAATGACTTATGGTGTTTTGTGTCTTGCTGAATTGCAAATGTTTGTGAAGGGGGTGGTGGTGGAGTGGAGGAGTGGGGGTGTCCTCATGTGTCCAATATAATTATGTTAGAATTAGCACTGCACATAGCAAGTGTGAATGTATTTCCATAAAAATACAGTGATAGTGTTCACCTGTGTAACTGCATATGATCAGTGTCTTTTCTTCCTTGGCTTAATGCTTCTAAAGTGCTGTTAGGATATCCACAGCAGGGGTGGAGTTGTCAGCCCTGTTGCCTTTGGTGATAGGCCTCAGGAGGGCAATGGTCAGTTTTATGACCAAGGAGGACAGAGGCCTGAGCATAAAACTGTCGATAAATTTGAACTAAAGCTCTACAACAGTAAAATAATTAACTCAGTGCAAGCTCCTTCGATATTTGGGAATTATGCTCATTATCAGCAGCTGTGCAGTGAACCATTGGAGTGTTACCTGGAATTATCTGTTGGTCCAGGTACAGCTATCAGAATCGCTTCCCATTGACCAGTAAGAGTCCATGATATTGTTGTGGAGCTGCACTCAAAAACTCTAAGACTGTGTTTGTTCTCTCCAGCCTATTAAAGAGAATTCTACAGCTGATTATGACAGTGTAAGAGGGGATCTCATTAGAAACTTATAAAATTCTAACAGAGTTAGACAAGGTAGATTCAGAAAGAATGTTCCCAATGGTAGGGGAGTCCAGAACTAGAGGTCATGGTTTGAAAATAAGGTGTAAACCTTTTAGAACAGAGGTGAGGAGAAATTTCTTCACCAAGAGGGTGGTGAATGTGTGGAATTCACTACCACAGAAAGTAGTTGAGGCCAAAACGTTGTGTAATTTCAAGAAGAAATTAGATAAAGCTCTTGGGGCTCAAGAGATTGAGGGATTATGGGAAGAAGGAGGGATCAATATATCGAATTTGATGATTAGCCATGATCATAATAAATGACAGAGCAGACTTGAAGGGCTGAATTGGCCTACTCCTTTCTCTGCAATGATAGCCAATCCTCAGACAGTTTTAACAGATGAACCTGGTGTGTGAAATAAAATTTCAAAGTGAAGTTCCACAATAGTTTAATTGTTAATACTGGATAAATTATTTAATATTATTGCTATTGCGAGCAATTTTTTTTTCACAGCAGAACAATATTGTCAGGTTTTATTGTAGCCCCTAAAAAAGGAGACTGGTGAATTTCTGTGAGGTGGATGTCTTTGTGAAAGGTAGCTGGATAGTATTAAAGCCGGAGATTCAGTTAACTCATTTATCAACCGTCAGAGGGTAAAGTAAAATCCTAAACATCCTTTCTCCCTGAGTTGACCTAAAAGGATTTTTTTTAACCTGTCCCTGGAGATTACATGACTGCAGGTTGCAACATGCCCATGCAGAATGGATGGGTTATTGTTTTTCTTGTCCTTTTTCATGCTTTTGTACATATGCTCATGAGCCATGCAGCCCAGAGACTGCTGTCTGTGTTGTTAAAAACAAGATGGACCTCTGAATGTTCTGAAAGCTCTTGTCTCTCCATTTGTGTGCATTGATACATTATCCCACTCTGTAGTAACATTTACGTTTCAGTTTTTCTCCTTTCGCTAAAGGTAATATGTGTTGGGTAACATGGTAGAACAGTGGTTGGCACTGCTGCTTCACAGCGCCAAGGATCCAGGTTCGATTCCCATCTTCGGTTACTGTCTGCGTGTTGTTTGCATGGGTTCCTCCAAGTGCTCCAATTTCCTCCCACAGTCCATATTTGTGCAGATTAGGTGGATTGGCCATGTTAAATTAACCCTAGTGTCAGGGGGATTAACAGGATAAGTATGAGGGATTAAGGGATAGGTCTTGGGTGGGATTACATTGATGCAGACTCAATGAGCCAAATGGACTCCTTCTGCACTGTAAAGATTCTGTGATTCTAAGTTCACTTACTTAACAAGAATCTCAACACTTCGCCCACTTTTCATTGACTGGACCCTTTAATCATTCTACTTTGCATGGAGATCTGGCAAGGATACAGACATACAAAATTAAAGCAGGAGTAGGCCACTTAACTGCTGGAGCCCACTCTTCCTTTCACTAAGATCATGATGATCTGATTTTGGATTCATTTCCTATTTCTTTCTCACCCGCTACTGTACCCTTTCACTCACTTGTCAATCAAGAATCTAATTCAGCCTGAAAAAATATTTAATGTCCCCGTTGCCTCCACTGCTCCATGAAGAAGAAGGTTCCGCAGACTGACAACCTTTTGAGAGTGTAAAATTCTCCTTAGCTCCATCGTCACTGGGACATCTCTTACTTTGAAACTGTAGCCCTGAGTTTGGTCTCACCCATCCTCTCATCATCCACTCTTGTCAAGTCCTCATATGTATTGTCTGTGTTTCACTAAGATTGCCTCTCATTCTAAAATACAATGCATTCATCAGATTCCTGACTTATGCTTTGAAGATGTGGATAGGCTTTGGGAAATCAGAAGGCAAGTTAGAATTCCCAGCCTCTGACCTGCTCTTGTAAGCACAATATTTATATGGCTGGCTCAATTCAATTTCTAGTCAATGGATTTTGATTGTGGGCTCTCAGTCATGATAATGCCATTGAATCTCAAGGGGAGATGTTTGATTCTCTCTTGTTGGAGGTGGTAGTTGCCTTATATGGCATGAATTTTACTTGTCACTTATTAGCCCAGGCCCGAATATTGTCCAGGTCTTCTAAACATGGATTGCTTCAGTATCTGAGGAGTCACGACAGGTGCAGAATATTGTGCAATATCAGAGAATATCCTCACTTCTAACTTATGATGGAGAGAAAAATCATTGATGCAGTTAAAGATGGTTCGACCTAGGACACTACCCTGAGGAACATGACTGTGATGTCCTCGAACTGAGATTATTGACTTGCAACAACAACAATCTTTGTGCCAGGTCTGACTCCAAATAACAGCACGTCTTTTGGATGGTGGGTTTCCCCCGATTAGCATTGACTTCAGTTTTGCTGGGGCTTCTTGATGCCACATTCAGTTAAATGCTGCCTTAAAATCAAATGCAGTCACTCTCACTCACCTCACCTGTCAAGTTGCATTCTTTTGTCCACGTTTGGACCAAGGCTGTGATGAGGTCAGGAACTGAGTGGAATGCAGACTGGACATCAGTGACCAAGTTACTGCTGAGTTAAGTGTCACTTAATCACTGCTGTTGACCACTCCCATCACTTTGCTGATGATTGAGTGTAAACTGATGGGGTGGTAATTAGCAGAGTTAGATTTATCTCACTTCTTGTGTACAGGACATACCTGGGCAATTTTCCATATTGCTGGGTAGATGCCAGCACTATCTGCCTTGGCATATGGTCATGCCACACAACAAGGAAACTATCCTCAACATGATAATACAAATGGTCTTCATAATGCAGTGATCACTCCAACCAATACCTTCATGATAAATGAGGGAAGCAAACCTAAAAGGAAGGGAGAACACAAACAATATGGAGGCCAGTAACCCAGTATCTTTGAATAAGATGAGAGCAGAAAATGCTGGATATACACAGCAGGTCGGTCAGCAGAAGCTCCACCTCTTTAAAGTTTCAACCACGAATTTCAAAATGAAATCCAACAGGAGTCCAATGGACTTCAAACAAAACTCACTGCTTCATGGAATGGTTAAATGTGAATTTGTTACAGCTGTTTTCTGTTCTCAGTTTGATTCTAATTATAGAGAATCCCTACAGTGCAGATGGAGGCCATTCAGCCCATTGAGTCTGCACTGACTCTAAGAAAATATTTCACCCAAGCCCTCTCCACCATCTTATCCCCGTATGTCCACAGTGGCGAATCCATCTGTCCTAGACATCTTTGGACATCTTGATCAAAGAGATAGATTGTAAGGATCACCAAAGGAGGAGAGAGATGGTTTATTTATAAAGTTTATTTATTTATTAGTTACAAGTAGGCTTACATTCACACTGCAATGAATTTACTGTGTATAATTCCTAGTCATCACACTCCAGCAGTTCGGGTACACTGAGGGAGAATTTAACATGGCCAATGCACCTCAGTAACACGTCTTTTGGATGGTGGGAGGAAACTAGAGCACCCAGAGGAAACCCACACACACAGTAATCCAAGCCAGGAATCAAACCGGGGTCCCTGGTACTGTGAGGCAGCAATGCTAACTGCTGTGCCACCGTGATAGAAAAGCAGAGCAGAGTGTGATGGGAAGTCCAAAGCTTGGGGCATGGGAGAACTGAAGGCAGAGCCAGCAGTGGTGGAGTGATTAATATTGGGGCTGTTCAAAGACTACAGCAGATCCATTTACCTGCGAGCCACGAGGGATCGCTCCATGTTCCATGCACATCTTCCCAGCACTAAAATCTTTGTTTTCCGACACTTGAGCTTTAAATGAGCCATATATCTTGGGGAAAGGTATCTCAGCGAGCGTTGAGCAAGATGAATACTGCAGGATTGATTGGGTTTTTTTTTGCAGTGTTTTGGAGATTCGACTCAATGACACCTGAAACCACGGTGAATCGAAATATGATGCGTAACATCTCTGCTCGCCAATAAATCATGTTGTGGTGCCTTTCTGTGTTACTTGAAACCTTTATGTGTGTCCTTCAGAGCTTGTTAAGGTTGGGTTTTTATTTTCCTTCTTGAATCTTTGATCTTTCTCTTCCCTTCCATTTGCACTTGGCGTCACTGTTTTACATCAGGCCGCAAGATGGTGTCAAAATCAACAAAACACTAAAAATACCAATTGCAGCTTTAAATATTAAACTGCAAAACACATCCAGACTGTAATGTATGACATGTGGAGGGAGATTGGCTTAAGCAAGTAGCACAGCTGCATGGATTAGACAACAGATGTCTCAGACGCAGACAGAATACGAGATAACTCCCTAAAGTCATAGAAATGAAACAATAGCTATGGGGCAAGCAATAGGATTTTGAGTCTTGTATACACTAGGCAAATAACAAATGTTGGCCTGCTGGCAGTTGATCAGAAATGTGTGCAGTGGTTGGAATTAACTAAAACACCATCATAAATTGTCAATATTATCCAGAGTGAACAATTTCACCAGGAGAGGTAGGAATTCAGATAGATGTGTGCTTCACTTAAAGGAACATCCAAGAAAAACTTATTAAATTGCTCCATCAGTCACTGGTTTACGCATTAAGAATTCTTCATTGTGTTGTTGGTGTAAGTTAGGCTCTTTGTCATTCCTGCTTTGTGAATCTTGCCACCATTGTGGCCACCACCTCAGTAACATAGTAGAAGTTCCAAAGGTACTTCATTGAATCATTTGAGGCCTAAAGACAGAGATGTGGCGAGAACCTTGATCAAAGAGATAGTTTTGAAGGAGGGCCTTAAAGGAAGGAATAAAGCGTACATGTGGAGAAGGTTAGTGAGGAAATTCCAGAACTGAGGGCCTAGGGATCAATCACTGGCTTGTGTTTGTTTGATACCATTTCCAGTGCATTTGCATTTCTACAGAACCAGTTACTTTGTAACAGAGAACTTGTATAATGCTGGGGAGGCACCGTGTAGCTAGTGCTTTCTATCACACAGTCATCTGGACAAATACAAGACTGCCAAGTTTCAAACAATCACACAATTTACACTGCAGGACAAAAGACTGCTGATTGATTGGCAAGATGTTGCTTGGTATCTTGGCCAATCAGAGTCATCTTGCCAACCAAATCAGCACTCTATTCTCCTGCAAAATAAATTGTTTGAATTTGCTATTTTGTATTGAGTGCAGGATGATACACTTTAGCAATGTGACCTATATTTCAACAATATATAAAATCATTAACGTAGAAGAACTTCCAAAAGCACATTGTGGAATCATTTGAGGCTGAGTTAAAGACAGAGATACAATAAGGCATGACCAGAACCTTGATCAAAGAGATAGGTTTGAAGGAAAGCCTTAAAGAAAGGAACAAAGTGTACGTGTGGAGGTTAGTGAGGAAATTCCAAAACGCTTTCTTGTTTCCTTCTCAATGAACAGTATGCTTTGTATAGCACACAATAAACAATACTTTTCACTGTATGTTAATATATGTGACAATAATAAATCAAATCAAATCAACTGGGGGCTTAGATGACTAGAAGTATTGAATATCAATTTATTGGGTACACAGCATAATTGGGAAATAATTAAGTTACCAGAACTGGAGAAGGGTAAAGGAGTGGAAAAAATTAGAAAAATGGGGAAAGGTGAAGTTATAAGTGAATTGGAGTTTGGGGCAGCGCGGTGGCACAGTGTTAGCACTGCTGCCTCACAGTGCCTGGGTTTGATTCCCGGCTTGGGTCGCTGTCTGTGCAGAGACTGCATGTTCTCCCCATGTCTACGTGGATTTCCTCTGGGCATATATAAAGGTTTCAAGTAACACAGAAAGGCACCACAACATGATTTATTGGCAGGCAGAGATGTTACGCATCATATTTCGATTCACTGTGGTTTCAGATGTCACTGAGTCGAATCTCCAAAACACTGCAAAAAAAAACCCAATCAATCCTGCAGTATTCATCTTGCTCAACACTCGCTGAGATACCTTTCCCCAAGATATATGGCTCATTTAAAGCTCAAGTGTCGGAAAACAAAGATTTTAGTGCTGGGAAGATGTGCATGGAACATGGAGCAATCCCTCGTGGCTCGCAGGTAAATGGATCTGTTGTAGTCTTTGAACAACCCCAATATTAATCACTCTACCATTTCTAGCTCTGCCTTCAGCTCTCCCATGCCCCAAACTTCGGACTTCTCATCACATACTGCTCTGCTTTTCCATCAGGGTGGCATGTTGGCACACTGTTTAGCATTGTTGCTTCACAATGCCAGGGACCCAGGCTCAAATCCCATTTGGGTCACTGTCTGTGTGGAGTCTGCATGTTCTCCCCATGTCACATGGGTTTCCTCCGGGTGCTTGGGTTTTCTTGCACAGTCAGAAAGACATACTAATTAGATGCATTGGCTATGCTAAATCATCCTTCAGTGTACCAGAATAGGTACTGGAGTATGGCGTCTAAGGGGATTTTGCAGTGTTAATGTAAGCCTACTTGTGACTAATAAATAAACTTTAAACTTGGATGTTGCACTTGATTTCATGAAAAATTGATTCCTCTACTCTTGCTTGAGTGAGTTAAGTTCCCCTGATGATGTAATGATTCAAGTATTTGTTTAAAATAAAAATATATTTTCTGATATTTAATGAGGTCACTGACCCATCTTAAACAGCGTTTTTCATCTATAATTAACCATCCTCTCCCAATGTCAGTAATAACAATTCCAGGGCAGGTCAAGAAGTACAAGATGCAGAATAAAGTGGTGGCTGATATCATTAGTTATCTATCAAAAAAAAATTATTCTTGGGGCTAAAAGGATCAAAGGATATGGGAAGAAAGAAGAAACTGCTTACTGATTGGATGCTCAACCATGATCAAAATAAATGTGGAGTAGGTGCAACGGGCTGAATATCCTGAACCTGCTCCTGATTTCTATGCTTCTCTTTATATACGACACACACAAAATGGATTTCTCTATTATGTCCTGTTAATGGTATATTCAAATGGAGTAAATAAGTAAACTTGAATTCCAATTAAAACTGACAGTTGCTCATTTGGTGATGGAAGAAAGGTGTAGAGAAAAGCATTCTAATGCAAAATGCTATTTCAGAGGTTGAACAATGCTATAATTGCAATCAGAGTTGCTGGTGTTTCAATGGTATTCCAATTTGTTTCCTATCTATTGTTGGAAATTGATGCACATCACCTAATTTTCCATATTTTACTTAAAAATATCAGCATTTTTTTCTTGCCCTTTCATTTCACCTTGAGGGAAATCTGAGGATTTTTCAACTGATGCCAATCTGGAAAAGTGTGTCCAAAAATGAACCTCCACCTGACCTCAAGAGACGTCCATCAGCAATTAGCCATTAATTGGCCTCAGGATACTCCAATAATTAGTCTTTAATTGGCCTCAGGGAGATGCCCATTTACAATTAGACCTTTTGATCTTCAAGGCTTTGTTGATGGATAATGATGCATAAACACTCCAGCTTTGTACCTCACGTCATCAGTCGAGCATACAATTTGATTGCCTCCTTGTAATTCACTTTGGCTCATTAATAGCCATAAATGATTGCCGTCGTTATCGCAAAGATTTTGTGGTGTGGTATCGCAATGCATCACTACGTACTGTGACAATCATGAATCCTGCACATTAGGGTTCCCCACCTCAGCTGATGTGTGTAAGGAACACCATATAAGAATAGCAGGGCACAATCTCCCTGGCCCGCTGTGCTGACTGACTGGCACAGTGAGCTGGGTAGATAGCATTTGAGGCTTTTGCACCAAATGCGAATCAGTCTACCACCAAAATCCACCTTCCCGGCACTGCTTTGGCTTCGGACCCAAAAAGAGAATATTGTGTAGAGCAGATCTCTGAAAAACTTGGAATGAAACACACCAGTTTTCAGACTTTTATGACACTTAGAAATTTTTGGGGTAGATTGTCCCCAAAGTTTCTTGTTTCTCCCACTTTAACTTTCGAGAGGCTCTTAAGGAACACTAAATAAGTCCATCTTACCTCACCTCACCTCTTCGATACAGTTTATCGGTTGTCCTTTTAGGGCAGTGAAAAAGAAACATTATTGAAAAGTGGCGTATAATTTTACTTAAAAGACAAATTCTATGTATAAAAATAATTGTTTCTTAGACCCTAAGACTATCAGACATAGGAGCAGAATTAGGCCACTCGGCCCATCGAGTCCACTCTACCATTCAATCTTGGCTGATTTTTCCTCATCACCATTCTTCTGCCTTTTCCCTATAACTCCCGATCCCCTTATTAATCAAGAACCTGTTTATCTCTGCCTTAAAGACACTCAATGATCTGGCCTCCACAGTCTTCCACGGCAATGAGTTCTACAGGTTTACCATTCTCTGGCTGAAGAAATTCCTCCTCATCTTTGTTTTAAAGATTGTCCCTTTAGCCTGAGATTGTGCCCTCTGGTTCTAGTTTTTCCTACCGGTGGAAACATTTTCTCCATGTCCACTCTACCCAGGCCTCACAGTATCCTGTAAGTTACAAAAAGATATCCCCTCATTCTTCTAAACCCTAACGAGTACAGATCCAGAATCCTCAACCGTCCCGCACTCAACAAGCCCTTCACTCCAGGGATCATTCTTATAAATCTCCTTTGAGCCCTTTCCTTCGACATGCGGCCTAAAACTGCTCACAATATTTCAAATGGGGTCTGACCAGAACTTTATGGAGCCTCAGAAGTACATCCCTGCTTTTGTATTCTAGACCTCTCGACATGAATGTTAACATTGCATTTGCTTTCCTAACTGCTGACTGTACCTGCATGTTAACCTTATCCTTCTATCCTCCTTCTCCTCATGTAGAATACAAATAATTTTGCTGGGTTTGTTATTGTTTCTTTTAATGTTTCCAAAGTAACAGTTCTATTGATTAATTTAGCAAACTGAATAACTTTTTGTGAAGGTAGTTTTTCAAATGCTTTCATTCCTTAATCTCTCATTGACTATTTGAAATTGAAGGGCAAAATTTTACCAGCACATCTACCTGAGATTCGGATGATCCTGCAAGTAGCCAACGGGGGATACAGTTCTCCAAGCCTCACCGGCCCTCGGAATTGGGGCAGGCATGTCGGTAAAGTTCCAACTGAGGTTCCCAATCACTGAGATACCAACCACAGAAAACGTTTTTATCCCGTTCATCATATTAAAACACCTAAAAAAAATTAAGCAGGAATTGACAACGTTTTACAACGTCAAAAAGATTTCTGAAGTGTATTTTCCCCTTTTTGACTCGTACTTTCCTTTTGACTTACTCATTGGAGTGTCAGGGGAATTTAGACTAGAAGAAGTTTCTCACGCTCTCCCTTTGTAAGATTTCCTCTTTCAAGCAGATAATCTACACGATTGTTTCGCCCTCCAATCCTCACTTGATATGTGAATGCACCTAGTCTCTTTACAATGGCTCCAATCACTTCTGCTTTTCCCCTCAGTGGTTTTTTTCCCACCATGACCTGTTAGCCAGCACTAAGTTTCATCTTCATTTTCTCTTGCTTCGTTGTTGACACTAGGCTTCACCAATGTAAACATGTCCCGGGAGAATGTTTAAACATGAAGCCATAAAGCAAGCAACTTATTGTAGACTTTGTGGCTTTTTTGTAAGAGAGCAGAACATTATCCCGACTGTGTTAAACGGAAGAATGGAAATCACATCTGCAAAGACTTGTGCACAACCTTTTGATTTTTGATTTGATTTATCATTGTCACCTGTATTAACATACAGTAAAAAGTATTTTTTTTGCATGCTGTACAGACAAAACATACCGAACATAGAGAAGGAAATGAGAGAGTGCAGAATGTACGGTTACAGTCATAGTGAGGGTATAGAGCAAGATCAACTTAATGCAAGGTAAGTCTATTCAAAAGTCTGACAGCAGCAGGGAAGAAGCTGTTCTTGAGTCGGTCGACACATGACCTCAGACTTTTGTATCTTTTTCCTGACAGAAAGTGGAAGAGAGAATGTCCAGGGAGCAAGGGGTCCTTAATTATGCTGGCTGCTTTGCCGAGGCAGCAGGAAGGGTAGATGCAGGCAAAGGATGGGAGACTGGTTTGTGTGATCATTTGGGCTACATTCACAACCTTTTGTAATTTCTTGCTTTCTTGGGTAGAACAGAATACCACATTGTGATATAAACAAAAAGAATATTTTCTATGGTACATCTGACGTGCCAAATTTCGTTAGCCTTCTGAGAAAGTAGCGGCATTGGTTGGTTTTCTTAACTGTAGTGGCAGCATGGGGCAACCAGGACAGGTTGTTGGTAATCTAGGCACCTAAAAATTTGAAGATCTCGACCCTTTCTACTTCATCATTGATGTAGACAGGGGAATGTTCTCCTTCATGCGTCCTGAAGTTGATGATAATCTCCTTAGTTTTGTTGACATTGAGGGAGAGATTATTGTTGCCACACCAGTTCACCAGATTCTCTATTTCATTCCTGTACTCTGTCTCGTCATTGACAACCTGTACGTTTCTCTGTTGTACCATTCAATATAATGGTATTGACTTCATTTGACTCTCTTCGCACTCAGAAATATTTCAAATTATCCTGACATAATTTATGGATAACTATCTGACACCAACCACTCTGGCAACTCAGAAGTTGTGAATGAATCTTTCAAAGATTCAACATTTTTGGCACTTGCGCTGTTGGGCATAAACTCAATATTTATTCACTTGCTATAACTGTCGACCAAAACAAGATTGTCTTTCCCTCTGCCTTCCCCTTCAAAGAGCTCCACATGAGCTTGTTACTACAGTTTCTTGTTTTACCATAAAATCAAAGGATCATTTTATTGGATCATTTCTCATTTGTGACCCATTTCACAACTTTTGCCAACTCTTCAGTATCGTCATCTACATTTGGATATCAAAAGTGGCTTCTTGCTGCTGCTTTCGTATAGCCTATACCTATGTGCTCTTGCTGAATTTCCCCCAGCGATCTATCTCTAAACATTCGTGGAACACTGATTCTACAGCCCCGTGGGGACAGCTTTGATCTACCCGCTGTTCATACCTATATACTTCTGCAACTTTTCATCATCACACTCCATAGGCCAGCCATGTATGACATAATTGGACACATTATTGAGCATCATATTCTTACCAGTTAGTTTCTCTGACAGGCACTGGCACACCATTTGTGTAAGCAAAGTAACTCAGGTAAAAATCACACTTACACAATCTGTTGATGGATCACAACTCTCAGTGCAAATTTCAGACATAATCCAACCACAATATAAATTTCATGAAATCACCCCATCGTACTGGGTTTTCACTGATTAGACACCACCTCAAAAGCATCTGGTCTCTATCACAGTGAGAAGCATTTTCTTTATCCTCACCTTCTGTTTTATTCATTTCAGCCAAATGTGTAACTTTCATTTGTAATTACGCTAGAATTCTTAATTTTCATTCCCCATTAGTTCCAAACATGCCTTCATTTTATTGATTGTGTAATGTGCTGACTCACGGTGATACAACGGTTAGTACTGCTACTTTACAGCACCAGGGACTTGGGTTCGATTCCCAGCTTTGGTCGTTGTCTGTGCGGAGTTTGCTCGTTCTTCCCATGCCTGGATGGGTTCCTTCCAGGTGCTCCAGTTTCCTCCCACAGTCCAAAGATGTGCAGGTTAGGTTGAATGGCCAGGCTAAATTGCTCCTTAGTATTGGGGGATTGGCAGTGTAACTATGAGGAGCTACAGGAAAAGGGCCTGGGTGGGACTGTGGTCGGTGCATACTTGATGGGCCAAACGGCCTCCTTCTGCACTGTAGGATTCTATGATTCCATAATCCATATTTGTCTGCTGCCCTCGCTGTAATCTATGTAAAGAACTCTGAGTGATGCATTGTGGAGTCCATGTCCTACTTTGCACAAAGTACTGCATGCCTGTCATTTATCTTCTTCAGAATCAGGAGACCAGATTTTGTTTATCAAACTCAAAGGCTGGAAAGTCTAGCATTTTTCCCTTGCACTGAGCTAGTTTAAAGTGAATATATCCAGCTACCCATCGGCTGGACTTGAAACACGTTCAGAGAATGGCAGCACTGAGACAAGTTTGAAATACTGCTTTTGTTTTCAGAAAAAGATTGTCCACTTTTTCATGTCAGTACACATCTTGATTAATGTATTAATGCCATCTCCCTGGTGCTCTCAGTGTGGGTTACTTAACAAATATCACCAATGATCAACAAATGCAGTGGTGGTCAGGTCACTAGGGAGAGGTTGTCACTCTGTATCAGAGGCTTTATTTCACTGGGGTAAATATTATATTGGAGAAATCTGTCAGCCATTCCGTGTGCCTTTGAAACACATTGTGATTGACGGCTACAGTTAATTGTGAGATATATCATTTTGATCTCCCATTGTCTCGGTTCAAACTTCAAAGCAACAAAAACGACTGCTTTCAAGGTTTCTTCAGTAACTCTCCTTCGTCAGGCAGCTAATGAGCTGGAGTTAGTGGAACAATTCAGAAGGAAATGTTCTGTGGTGTGTGGAAACTGTAATAACTTCACACTTTTAACACACTCATATTGCAGTATAAGACTGTCAATCTGCTCCATCATTGATGGTAGGCCTTTCAGCTTTCCAGAACTTTCTTCTTAAACCCCTTTTCTCTTGATACATTTCTCCTGAACCTCAAAAGCTTTCTCTGCAATAAGCTTCTATCTAACCCTACTTTTAGCCACTTCCTCTAACTCTCTGAATCCACTTCCTGTTTCTCTTGACGTCTGTTTTGTTGACTCACAAATATAAATTGTTATTCTATTCCATAGTCATCTTTATTCAGTCACAGGTCAGCATTTATTACCTATCCATAACAGCCTTTGAAAGTTTGGTGAGCTGCCTTCTTAAATAAAACACACAAGGCCATTTCAGAGCAAAGTTAAGAGTCAAAGACATTGCAATAGTTCTGCATGGAGTCCTATATCTGCTTTGATTTCATCTGATTTCCTTCCCTAAAGGACATTAGTGAACCAGATGGATTTTTCCAACAATCGGTAATGGTTTCATGGTCATCAGTAGACTCTTAATTCCAGAGTTTTTTTATTTGATTTCAAATTCTACTATCTGCTATGGTGGGATTCAAATATGGGTCTCCAGAATATTAATTGAGTTTCTGGATTCATAGTTTAGCCATAATACCACTCAGCCATTGCCTTTGCCAAGTTATGACTGATACTTTGAGATATTCAGCTTATCCTTTGAGGTGAGGAGGCCTTCAAACAGATTACAATGAAAATTATTGAGAGAAACTGTTCCTTCCTCCACTATACTGCATCATAAATGCATTTTAAAAATGGATTTATGATTTTTTTTACACCTTGCTCCATCTGTGTCAACGATTAGACCATTTCCTTATATCTGAAGTCTTATGACTTCAAAGCCGGAACCATTCTTGCCTAGGAAAAACTCTTCAGTTCAATTAATCTTTGGTGATAACACTGTACTTATTAGTGCTGGAGCCACATCTACCTGAGGTTAAAGCTTCTTAGTACCTTAAAGCTGCACCAAAAGAATAAAAGGAGAACTGCAGCAGCCAAGAAAGAGCATTGTAACTCATCAAACAATCCTGCCTGAGGAAGGGCTCAGCAGGACGTTCAGAATCAATGCTGTAATTCACATTGTGCTTCTTCCTGGAACTGTCAGCCTGTGTAAAGGGCAACACCAGCAGTAAGTCAGTGTAATGTGGCATTAAAATTACAAGTGCAGTGTAAAACCACAGAGCAAATTGTAAAGCTTTCATACTGCACATTAACTGCCTTCCTCTTAGCCTGTTCAGCTGTTGTATCTGCTCCCTCATGTTAGTGTGGGGACTGACCAGTAAACAGCTGCTGTTTTTAGTGTCTTTTGTACACCACACGTTCCCTTATAATAGAAACTACATTCAGTGCATTACTAGCACTTGACTTGGCTTACAAACCACCAGAACATATGAGCATAAGAAATAGGAGTAGAAGACCATGTTAAGCTTGTTTTGTCATTCTATATGATTACAGCTGATCTTCAAACTCTATTTTCCCGCCTGATTCTCACATCCCAACATTTATTTACATTCCTACAATCAATGCATTTCATTCTTGAATATACTCAATGACCAGACAACCTCTGTCCTCTGAGGTAGAGAATTTCAAAGATGTACAACCTTCTTTGAGTGAAATAATTTCTCCTTTTTATTCAAACCAGGGGCACCAGAGGGCACAGTTTCAGGTTAAAGAGACGATGCTTTAAAACAAAGATGAGGAGGAATTTCTTCAGCCAGAGAATGATGAATCTGTGGCATTCTGCCGCATAAGGCAGTGGAGGCCAGGTCTTTGAGTGTCTTTAAGACTGGGATAGACAGGTTCTTGATTCATAAGGGGATCAGGGATTGTGGGGAAGGGGCAAGAAAATGAGATGAGAAAAATATCAGCCATGATTGGAAGTGGAACAGCCTCAATGGGCTGACTGGCCTAATTTTGCTTCTTTGTCTTATGATCTCATAGTCAGCCCTCAATGGTTGACTGCTTATCTTGAGACTATGTCATCTGGTTCAAGATCCTATGGATGGGAGAAAGAGCCACTCAGCACTGACCCTGTCAAACTCTCAGAATTTTATTTCAATAGTACGATTGGGAGCAAAGGCTAGGTAGAGATATTAGGACGTGCCAAAGTCATAACAACCAAACTTCTCATCAAACCTATGGCCTTTCACACAATTAACCTGCAATGATTCATGCATGAGGAGGCTAACATTTTACTCAGGTATGATGCTTTCCTGTGTTGTGGAGGTGACCGAGATCTTGGTCACAGCAAGAGAGCTAGCGAGACCCCCGGTTGTCTTTTTTGGGAAGGCCTGCTATATCTATCATATCCTGTGCCATATGGACATTTAATAGGTCAGTGATGGACCTTCTCACAAAATCAAAGATCACAGAGATAGGAGTCATGTATGCAGAGAGTTGCCAGCCAATCAGAAGCAGGCAACTCTCCTGTATCGTCTAAGCAGTGATTGGGTATTCACTAAGATCTTGGATCAAAGAGAAGCCTTTCACACGTGAATATTGGTGTGGGAGAGGAGATTGAGCTCACAGGGGATAGCCAGAGAACCAGCAGTGCCCTGTACTGTCTCTGCATATAAATGAAATTGACAGCACAAACAAAGATGGATGTCTGCAATATCTATATCTATGAAAAGGACACAGCTGAATGTCTTTACTAACAACTGTAATAAAGACATGATTCAGTCACCATTGTCCAAACGGAATTCCAACCGTCTACCATTAAAGATTATTACATTACCGATGGGGTGCAATTAAATGGCTATTGTCTCGGGCCTACCTCTCCAGTTCATATGTAAATACTTTACCGGAATATGTAACAAGAAGCAATTATCTTTACTAGAAGTTGTAAGAAATTCCCTTTAAAGAAAGGATAACTGTGCACAATTGAGCAGAGGAGACTGAAGAAACCTTAGGAATTCTCCAGTTCTCTTCTCCCTACCAATAAGAAGGCAATTAAAGATCAATTTCTCATGAACATTGTGTCCAAATATCTTCTGAGCACCGACAATGGTGGGGAGTCCTGCGTTAAGAGTTGCAGGGCACAGGAGTGAGGTGGGGGGGGGACAGCAGGAAGTGGCTTTTGGGAGACCTTTTCTACCTCTCCTGATACTAGGTTTCTTGCTCTGGAAATGCCGATGTTGGACTGGGGTAAACACAGAAAGAAGTCTCACAACACCAGGTAAAGTCCAATCAGTTTATTTGATAGTAAACCCACAAGCTTTTAGAAACGCTGTTCCTTTGTCAGGTGTGTGCTCATGAGTGTGTGTGAGTGTGAGAAAGAGAGAGTGTATGTGTACCTGTGCTGCTGGTTGTTAAAGGTGATCCGAGTGTCTGACCTGTGATGGAGTGTTGGATTGCTCAACTCCATCTGAAGAGTCAGTGTGTTCTATTCAGGCTGACAAAAAAGCACTCTCGTCAAAGATGCTGCCTGAAAGAGGCATCTTCAAAGCAGCACAATATATTGATTGCCAGTGCTGAGTTCAGAGCCAATTTCACAAAATTGCACTCTGCGCATTGAGTGCGATTTGGGAATTCGGAGAATGATTTCATAACATCAACGTTTATGTTTGTAAGTTATCGATCGAACAGACAGAACAAGATGGTACGAACCCTGAGCTTAGGGGAAGTACTCCTTTCACCCCTCTGTGTCTCCTTTGATAACTTTGATGTTCTATGATGACTGGGAAGGTTTCCTCAAAGATTTTGCTGTGCCTGCTACCTCCTTCAGTTCAACTCTCTTCTATCTTGCAAAGTTAGTTTGTGTTAACATTCAGCAAGCTTTGGAGGTGCACAGAGTAACGTACAACCCTTCCAATTCATCATAGCTGAAACAAAATGATCCTGCTTCAGCAGCAGCTGACAATATTTTTTTGTGCGATGCTTTTTAAAGATTTTTTTTGATGGCCACAACTTGAGTTATATAGTTGTTCATTCCAATTTTCTTCTGCTGCAGTGTGACCATGCATGGTAAACATTCATAGCTTGTTTCTATCTTTGCATTACTGATAGGATGAGGTCCGATTAATGACTATCACAGGTCAACAGTAATTGATTTACAGATTACAATGGCACGCTTTGTCTCAGGCTACTCTGAGAAGGCGTTCGAGTTTTAACATTGAACTTTAACCTTACCTTAGCTGCTGTTGTGAAGTCAAACACCTTATTTTTTTCAGATCCTCAGCAGACCTGTTGGATTCTGAAGGAAATATTCCGAGCCTGTTGCTTGATGTACCAGCTTCATGGCTGGGAGGGTGAATTGTAGTTCTACACACACTGCTACCCTCCTGCCCCTTAGTTCCTGTGGGATAATGCTTCCAAGCGTGTGCTGATGATGCAGAGGCTCAGAATACTACCAGCACATATCAGTAAATTAGTAAATATAGAACATAGAACATAGAACATTACAGCACAGAACAGGCCCTTCGGCCTTCGATGTTGCGCCGACCAATATAAAAAGCAATGCCCCTCCAAACTAAAACATTCCCTTCTCTTCCATATACTTATCAACTAACCTCTTAAACGCCACCAAACTTGGCGCATCTACAACAGCTGCAGGAGGGCATTCCACTCCCTAATCACTCTTTGAGTAAAGAACCTACCTCTGATATCCGTCCTATAACTCATACCCCTTAATTTATAGCTGTGTCCCCTCGTGCTAGCTTTCTCCATCCTAGGAAAAAGGCTATAACTGTCCACCCTATCTAAACCTCTAATCATCTTATATGTTTCGATTAGGTCCCCTCTTAGCCGCCTCCTTTCTAACGAAAACAACCTCAAATCCCTCAGCCTCTCTTCATAAGACCTGCCTTCCATACCAGGCAAAATCCTGGTAAACCTCCTCTGTACCCTCTCCAATGCCTCCACATCTTTCTTATAATGCGGGGACCAGAACTGCACACAATACTCCAAGTGCGGCCGCACTAGAGTTTTGTACAGTTGCCACATGACGTTGCGGCTCCGAAATTCAATCCCCCTACCAATAAAAGCTAAGACTCCATATGCCTTCTTAACAACCTTCTCGATTTGACTGCCTACTTTCAGGGATCTATGCACATACACACCAAGATCCCTCCGTTCATCTAGACTGCTAAGAATCCTACCATTTGCCCTATACTCTACACATTTATTATTTCTGCCATAGTGCAATACCTCACACTTTTCCACATTAAACTCCATTTGCCACCTCTCGGCCCAGCTCTGCAACTTGTCCAAGTCCCTCTGCAAACTAATAACACCCCTCTTCACTATCTACCACTCCACCGACTTTAGTGTCATCTGCAAATTTACTAATCCATCCTTCAATACCCTCATCCAGATCATTTTTAAAAATTACAAACAGCAGGGGCCCCAAAACAGACCCCTGAGGCACACCACTCGTCACCGAACTCCACGATGAATATCTCCCATCAACCACCACCCTCTGTCTTCTATCTGCTAGCCATTCCTAACCCAATTAGCTAAATCACCCTCTATCCCATACATCTGCATTTTCTGCAGAAGTCTTCCATGGGCCACCTTATCAAACGCCTTACTAAAGTCCATATATACCACATCAACCGCCTTACCCCCATCCACCTCTTAGTCACTTTTTCAAAAAACTCAATGAGGTTAGTAAGGCACGACCTACCCTTCACAAAACCATGCTGACTATCCCCAATCAATTCATTTCTCTCTAAATAACTATAAATCCTATTCCTAATTATTCTCTCCAATACTTTGCCCACAACAGAAGTAAGACTCACTGGCCTATAATTCCCTGGAAGGTCTCTCTTCCCCTTCTTAAACAATGGGACCACATTCGCTATCCTCCAGTCCTCCGAACCACACCCGTAACCAACGAGGACCTGAAGATCAGAGCCAGAGGCTCTGCAATCTCATCTCTTGCCTCCCAGAGAATCCTAGGGTAAATCCCGTCCGGCCCAGGGGACTTATCCAACTTCAAACCCTTGAGAATATCTAGCACATCCTCCCTATCTACTTCAATACCTTCCAGTTTGCTACCCCGTACCTCAGTGTTCTCCATAACTACATTTACATCACCCTTCGTGAATACCGAAGAGAAATATTTATTCAGTAGCTCTCCAATCTCCTCAGGCTCCACGCACAACTTCCCACTGCTGTCTATGACTGGCCCTAATCTTGCCCTAACCAATCTTCTATTCTTAACATATCTAAAGAAAGCTTTAGTATTCTCCTTAATCCTATCAGCCAAAGTCTTCTCGTGTCCTCTCTTAGCTCTCCTCAATTCACTCTTTAGCTCCCTCCTGGCTAATCTATAGCTATCCATTGCACATGGCCTGTACCAGCACCTGCTCTTCCAAATACTATCTCCCCTGTGCATCAAAGTTCCTTCCCTTGAAGATTTTGTTTTGCCAATTCAATAACTGTGGTAAGTTTTCATTCTTACATCCAAATGTAAGTTTGGAATAAAAATCAGCAAATTAAGTTTTTCTTTTGATTACGAAATGGAGCATTGGAGCAATTGTGCTTCCACCAGCAGAAATAATTAATCCTACTGTGCAGAAGAAGGCCTTTTGGCCCTTGAACCTGCATCATCCACTCTCTGACAAAGCATCGTACCTGATCCCCGTAACCCCATGTATTTACCATCCTTCAATCGTACACATCTTGGAACACTGAGGGGCAATTTAGCTTAGCCAATCAACCTAATCTGCACATCTTCGGGCTGTGGGAGGAAAAAGCAGCACTCAGAGGAAACCCATGGATACATGGGGAGAACATGCAAACTCCATACAGACTGCCAGCCAAGCTGGGAATCAAAGCTGGGTCCCTGGATCTGTGAGGCAGCACCATTTGTCACTGCTACCCATCTAACAATTTTTTTGGTGAACCATATTTGTAGAATTTGTGTATGCCCACTGTCAAGATGTGGTGTTGACTGTAAAATTTTATGTTCAAAGCAGCACAGCTCCCTGTTGCATCAGGAATAAATAGTTCTAAAACCTGAAAAATGTAAAAAAGTTAACGCTAAAATGTAATAAAGCAGTATGCGTAGCAAAGTGTATTGCAATCATAGGGTATATCTAGTTTGTTAATATCATAGTTGCAGTCAATGAACAGAGAGCTCCAGATTTCATTTTGTATACTTTGCTTGCGATGTTATCGTCATTCTGTATTATAAGATCGCTATTGGATACACACCATGATATTGTAACACAGTAGTTATATTATTGAATTAGTTACCCAAGGCCTGGTCTAATAATCTGGAGATGTCAGTTCAAATTCCACTTTTGCAGTTGGCGAAAGTATATGTCAATCTGTTACATAAACCTGGAAGAATGAAGCTGGTATCAGTATACATGAGTTTGAAGCTAGCTGACTTCCATTCAGATCCTTTCTGTAAAATATAGTGTGGCAATACTCCCTTCACAGTACCATCAAAACCTGCGTAATGCCCAGAAGAACAAGAATAGCAGATGTCTGCAAATACCATCATCTTTAAATTACATGCCATCCTGACTTGGGACTACATTACTGTTCCTTCAATGTTGCTGGGTCAAATTCTTTGACACCCCTTCTGAAATGTATTGTGCCTTTATCTACACCATATACAATGTAACACATCACACCACTTTATTTTGAATTTTTAACTTTCAACTGAGTGGAAATTTTGCAATTTGAACTGAGACAGAGCAAAATGCTTCAAAGTGTAAGATCACAATCTAACATAAGAAACAAATAAATCACTTGAAGGGCATGTGAAGAAAGAGAGAGAGATTCCTTATAATCCAGAGACCCATTGAAACTTATAACTGCTCTACGGAGGAGACACATGCAAAGTGCTGGATATTGAAACAATGGCTGCCACAGGTAGAAATACAAAAATAAATCTTTGGAAATATACAGTGGGTAAACTATTTCAAGGCAAGTCTGTCCAGCCATTTGAAAGAGATTGCAATTGATGTAGATGATATCACTAAAGTCTTTAGCAGAGGAGACCAGGGGAAAAGTGCTCTCTTCCTCTCTCTCCCCCACCTCTCTCTTTGAATAAGTGTGCCACCTAATTAAAGAAGACAATTCGGTCAGAAACCTACCAACGAACCAAGATCTTGTAATAATTGCAACATCCTCTGCATCTGAGCATGTTGAAGAAATCAACCTAAATCAGGTATAGAGTTTAAAATCTACAACTCAAGGGCAATCAATCAATATATGACTGTACATTATTTAACAGTCTTTTAATTAGACTCTAACTTCCCTTATTTCTGGTGTGTACACGTATGTGCCTCTGAATGTCTGCATGAGAATCTAATGTTTGACTTTTACATCCTTATTGTATTTTGGGTTTAGTGGTTAATAAATTTGCTGTTTTTTTGACTGAAAAACATTGTTTGATTGCCTCTTTAGTGTTCAGTAATTAAATAGGTAAATGCATTCTGATTTGGAAAACACGTTTACCATTTGTTATAGTTTGCTTTGCATTTCAGCTCCATGCTGAAGAGAGGGGTTGGAGAACAGGAGGACCTCCTCATGAACCTGCTCCTGGGCCTGGCCAAACTCACCATTAACAAGTCTAAGCAGCAGACAACTGAGGAGGTTGTCCAGCCCAACTATCTGCCCCTCTTCTGCGGCTACATTCAGGGCCATTGGTTCATAGAGTTATAGAGGTTAACAGCATGGAAACAGATGTCCAATTTGTCCATGTTACTCTTTTTTTTAACCACTAAGCTAGTCCCAATTGCACACATTTGGCCCATATCACTCGATACCCATCTTACCCATGTAACTGTCTAAATGCTTATTAAAAGACAAAATTGGACCAGTCTCTATTACTATCTTTAGCAGCTTGTTCTAGACACTCTGTGTGAAAATATTGCCCCTTTTGTATCTCTCCCCTCTCACCTTAAACCTATGTGCTCTAGTTTTACACTCCCCTAGCTTTGGGAAAAAAATATTGATGATCTAGCTGATCTATGTCCCTTATTATTTTATAGACATCTATAAAGTCACCACTAAGCATCCTACACTCCAGAGAATAAGTCCCAGTCTATCCAGCTTCTCTTTATAACTCAAACCATCAAACCATCCTAGTAAATCTTTTCTGCACTCTCTGGAGAGGGATTGCAATGTCTCCTGTCTCCACCAAGACCTTTCAAGCTCAGTAGGCACTGCAGAGACGGGAATACCTTATTAACCTCTTTGATCATTTATAACCTGATGTTTTAAGTTTCATTTGTGATTTGCTTTTGTTTAAGGCAGCAGGGCAGCAGGATGGCACAGTGGTTACCTAATCTCACAGTGCCAGGGACACAGGTTCAATTCCAGCCTTGGGTAACTGTCTATGCGGAATTTGAATGTTCTCCCCTTGTTCTTCCGGATGATCTGGTTTCCTCTCATGCTTCAAAGATATACGGGTGATAAATTACCTCTCAGTGTCCAAAGATATGTAGATTAGGGGAATCAGTAGGGTAAATATATGGGGTAACAGGGATACGGCCTGGATAAGATGCTCTTTCGGAGAGTCAGTGCATACCTGATGGGCCGAATGGTTCCCTTCAGTACTGTGGGGACTCTGTACCTTTAAGGGGTTGTCCCTTTTACCCTCAGCTCATTTGATCCAGTTTTAATTGATTTTCCACATATGCTTGTGAAAAAGAAGCTTAAACCTTTGTTATGGCCAGCCAATAAGATTGCAAAAATGGGAACCCCTTCACCCCTTCTCATCTGATCATAAAAACAATTAAGAAGGAGGTTCATCCCGCCTGCTCGAGCACAATTAGTTATGGACAATATAAACACTGGCCTTGCCAGCAATGCTTCCAACACATTAATTTAATTTTGGAATAGTTCCAAGTGTTCACAAAATTATTGGTTCTTTGAAGAATAATAAGTTCTTTGGATTGGATTTGAGATTTGATTTTGATTTGATTTATTATTGTCACGTATATTAGCATATAGTGAAAAGTATTGTTTCTTGATATTATACAGACAAAGCACACTGTTCATAGAGAAGGAGAGAGTGCAGAATATAGTATTGCAGTAATAGCTAGGGTGTAGAGAAAGATCAGCTTAATGCGAGGTAGTTCAATTCACAAGTCTGACAGCAACAGGGAAGAAGCTGTTCTTGAGTCGGTTGGTATGTGACCTCAGACTTTTGTATCTTTTTCCTGGTGAAAGAGAGATGTGTGGGGCTCCTAATAATGCTGGCTGCTTTTCTGAGGCAGAAGGGAGTGTAACAGTGTCAATGGATGGGAGATTTGTTTGTGTGATGGACTAGGCTTCATTCACGACCCTTTGTAATTTCTTGTGGTCTTGGGCAGAACAAGAGCCACATTAAGCTAAGACACAAACAAAAAAAAAATGCTTTCTGTGGTGCAATCTGTAAAAGTTAGTGAGACTAAGAGCAGACATAGCAAATTTCCTTAGTCTTCCAAGAAAGTAAAGGTGTTGGTGGGCTTTTCTAACTCGTGTCAGCATGGGGAGACCAGGACAGGTTGTTAGTGATCTGGACACTTAAAAATTTGACCATTTCTACTTTACCCCATTGGTGTAGACAGGGGCACGCCCTCCACTATGCTTCCTAAAGTTTATCTCATTCATTTTGTTGACATTAAAGGAAAATTATTATCATTGCGCTAATTCACCAGATTCTCAATCTCTTTTCTGTACTCTGTCTCTTGATTGTTTGAGATTTGGCCCATTATAGCGGCGTTATCAACAAACTTGAAAATTGATTTGAAGGGGAATTTGGCCACACAGACATAGATGTATAAAGAATCTAGTAGGGGACTGAGGACACAGCTTTTTGGGACACTAGTACTGAGGATGATCATTGAGGAAGTGTTGTTACCTATCCTTACTGACTATGGTCTCCCATCTGTAGACCAACCTCCCAGCCATAGACACTGCCTACACTTCCTGCTGCCTCAGAAAAGCAGCCAGCATTATCAGGAACCCCACACGTTTCGGACATTCTCTCTTTCACTTTCTTCCAGTGGGAAAAAGATACAAAGGTCTGAGGTCACACACACAAACCGACTCAAGAACAGCTTTTTCCCTGCTGCTGTTAGAATTTCAGGATCCGGTCACAAAGACAGGTGCGAAGCCCAGATCACAGAATGTGGAGATAAGTTTCATAGGAATAATGGTGCTGAAAGCTGACTGTGTTGATAAATAAGAGTCTGACATAGGTGTCGTTATTATCTAGGTGTTCCACGGCTGAGTGCAGGGCCAGGGAAATGGTGTCTGCTGTAGACCTGTTGCAGCCATAGGCATACTGTAGTGGATCCAGGCATTCTGGGAGGCTGGAATTGATTTGTGCCATGACTAACCTTTCGAAGACTTCATAATGATGGATGTCAGAGCCACCGGATGATAGGCGTTAAGGCATTTGCTTGGCTTTTCTCCGGTACAGGATGATCGTAATCTGTAAACCAATCAGACATATAAATACTTCCAATTGCTGGAAAGTGTTAATTTATGGGAGTTTGCAAATTAATTCCCTGCTCTATAAACCGGGAAACACAATTTCATTTTGACCCAGGAGTAGTTGGAAATTGGGATTGTCTAAAGAACAGAAGGCTCCAAATCCATTAATGATTGAAGTCTGCCATAAAATCATCTTTACGTTCAGTGATAATCCTGACCCCTGTAATTGTCTGAGCAATTTATTTCTGTGCGAGTTTACACACACGGATCTCTCTCAATCCAACCCCCTCAGGACCTGAGCTGGATAATTGTCTCGTTCACGTATACTTTTTACAATCTCTCAGGAAGGAGACCGAAGAAGATGAGACCAAATGCAAATTGTTAACTTTACTTCAAAACACGTAATGATAACCGGTTACCCTTTACAGGGGCAGAGGGAGTGACGATGCTGGCGGGTGGGATTTGGTTAATCCCTGAAAATAGGTGCTGGGATCATGGCGCATTATAAATCTGTGCCATTTATGGAATTGCAGGCAGCGCGCTAAAATCTGCTGCTTTGCTGCATTTATTTAGTGCTAACGTGATTGGCAATGCTCGGGGAGACAAAATATCGCGAGTGGCCAGCACGCCTTAACCTCTTAAAGGGGAGGAGCAATATGGCTGCTAGAAGTGGCGGGAATGATGGAAAAGAGGTGTGGGGGGGGGAAGCCCTGAGATCTCTTTAAGCAGATGCTTAGGATGCACTGGACAAATTAGCAATGGAGGCCAATGCCAGGATTGTCTGCTCCATGATGCCATGCAGGAAGAAGTTCAGTTATCTCACCTGAGTTATGAATGTCAGTGAGTTTCTCTTTTCATCACACATCTTATTTTTCCTTCTGGGTTGTTTCTGGTAAGTAACAATAAAAAATAAATTTGTCACGCCAGTCCACATTGTGGGAAATCATGCCTGTATTTTGAGAATTATAGTGTATTCTGTGCAAGTACTGAGCCGTAATAATTCTGTGATTTTGCGATACTGGCTATAAGAAACTGAATCTTTGCATCCTGGCCTGAATCGACCATCTTTCATATTGTCTGTTATTCCTTTCTCCAGGTTAGCCTGACTCCAATATTGGATCAGGAACAGGAAATAGGGCAAAAAAATCCTGTCACATTGTAAATTCACCACACTATAATTTACCTAAAAGCAAACATCACCAACAGTGCTCACGTTGTGAGATACACTGTCAAAAGTAGGTGGGAATCACTGCTATCTTTTACAGATCCTCGGACTGATGTTGTACCATTCACGTTCCATGGATGGCCATGTGGGCAGATCCACAATCAGTGCTACCCATTGGAGGCAATGTCAAGTTACCATTAATTCTTAGAAATCATCGAAACTCTACAGTACAGAAAGAGGCCCTTCGAGTCTGCACCGAACACAATCTCACCCAGTTCCGACCCCACATCCTATATATTTTACCCACTAATCCCTCTAACCTATGCATCCTGGGAAACTAAGGAACAATTTTAGCATGGCCAATCAACGTAACCAACACATCTTTGGACTGTGGGAGGAAACAGGAGTATCTGGAGGAAACCCATGCAGACACGAGGAGAATGTGCAAACTCCAAACAGTGACCCAATCCTGTCGAATCCAAGTCCTTGGAGCTGTGAAGCAGCAGTGCTAACCACTGTGTTACCATGTCACCCTTAAATCTGGAATTAAAATTTCAGTGATGACCATGAAAGCATTGTCAATTGTTGTAAAAACCTATCTGGTTCTGTAATATCCTTTAGGGAAGGAAATCTGCTGTCCTTACCTGGTCTGACCTATATGTGACTCCAGAGCCATAGCAATGTTCTTAACTGTCCCTCTAAGGGCAAACAGGTATAGGCAACAAATGCCGGCCCAGCCAGTGATGCTCATGTCTTATGAATGAAAAAGAAAAAACAAGGGTAGCATATGGACAGTGATAGCCTTTTTCCTAGGATGGAGAAAGCTAGCACGAGGGGACACAGCTTTAAATTAAGGGGTGATAGTTATAGGACGGATATCAGAGGTAGGTTCTTTACCCAAAGGGTGGTTCGGGAGTGGAATGCCCTGCCTGCAGCAGTTGTAGATGCGCCAAGTTTGGTGGCGTTTAAGAGGTTAGTTGATAAGTATATGGAAGAGAAGGGAATGGTTTAGTTTGGAGGGGCATTGCTTTTTATATTGGTCGGCGCAACATCGAAGGCCGAAGGGCCTGTTCTGTGCTGTAATGTTCTATGTTCTATGTTCTATATGTATTTATCAAATGAATATAATGAAGGAGGTATATTGTGAACCATCTTCCCATGTTTTGAGTGCGCATAAAATAAACTAACCCTCTGTGTTTACCTTAGCTTGAGTTTCTTGTGGGTTATTAACAGAAAATGACAACACTCCAGGCTGAAGAGTTGGAGAAAATATGTTACAGTAGATAACAGGAAAGATCAATGATCAAAAACATTGTCCTGTGCATGGTCATTTGGTGAGTGGAGATATCGGGGCTGTTTTAAATTGACATCCCTCCTGTCTGTAACACTAAGAACCTGCATGTTTCTCACACTCTTGAGATATTCTATCTGTGTGAGATAAGGGTGTCACAGTGATTAGCCCCACAACTCCAGGGGTTTGATTCCTGGCATGGGTCTGTGCAGAGTCTACACATTCTTCCCGTAAGTAATCTCACAACACCAGATTAAAGTCCAATAAGTTTATTTGTTAGCAGGAAAATTTGGAAAAGTTTCCCCCTCATCAGGTGAGGAGGGGCAGCACTCCAAAAGCTTGTGCTACCAAATAAACCTGTTGGACTTTAACCTGGTGTTGTGAGACTGCTTACCGTGCCTACTCCAGTCCAACGCTGGCAACTCCACATCACGTTCTCCCCATGTTTCCTCTGGGTGCTCTGGTTTCTTCCCATAGTCTGAAAGATGTGCTGATTTGATGCATCGGCTATACTAAATTCTTCCTTAGTGTACTCAAACAGATACTGGAATGTAGCAACCAGGGGATTTTCACAGTAATTTCGTTGCAGTGTTAATATAAGCCTACTTATGACACGAATAAATAAATAAATTAAGACTGTCAACCAGGGAATGTAGAAACAATGTGATTGCAAAAGAACCAGTGGGGACCTGAAGAAACACATTTTTTTGATGCAATGAGTTGTGGCCTGGTATTCACTGTCTGAAAGGACAATGGAAGCAGATTTAATAGAGCAGTTTTGGACGCAGTGTGGAAGTTTCGTAAGGAGAGTGAAATTTTGAATATCTTTCCAAAAATCTGGTATTGTTTGTACTTGAGATTAAACCTAACTGCAAGTATTGCTTCTCTTGCAAGTCTGATCCAGAGGGCTAAGTAGGGGGAAGAAAAGCTTACTTGTGATTAATAAATAAACTTGCTATTCCCTGATTCTGTTTGCTGATCATGTTTGTTTCCTTTTTTAAAATCTTTTCAGGCCAAGAATTCATGTGAAACGATGCATTTTGAAGTGGCTGGCAATTCTGAATATTAATGAAGTTTCCAGTCGAGAAATTGCAATGTGTGATTTTTGGTGTACAATTGCCTAAATTGGCATTCTAATGCCCATTCTTTTAAAATGGGCATTGACCCATTTATTTTAGAATGACGAACCAAATAATGTCACATGAATGCCATCAGCATTCGTACGCTAATGTCACAAACAATATCATTCCAGCCCTTTGATGTATTTTAAATGGTGCATTGCCTCTCAATCGCACTTTCTTGTTGATACGATTGTTACGGTTGCAAAGAATGCATTATTCTTTCGTTTATAAAAATAGAAAATTCTGAAAGCACAGATATATTCTGTCAGTGTCTGAAAAGATAAACTATTGGCATTGGCCCTAATAAGGAGAGAACGCTGTGGGACATTTTTTGGCAGGCGTGTGTGTGCATGTATGGTGTGTGTGTGTGTGTGTGTGTGTGTGTGTGTGTGTGTGTGTGTGTGTGTGTGTGTGTGTGTGTGTGTGTTGTGTGTGTGTGTGTGTGTGTGTGTGTGTGTTTTTGTGGGGGTGGGGGGGGGTGAAGTGGATAATAGCTGGGGTGCAGTTCAGAGGGAACCCAAGGGAGGAGGTAGGCATTTCAATGAACACATCCCCACTTTGTCAGAATCGCTTTGCTATTTTTTATTATTAGTGTCACAAGTAGGCTTACATTAACACTGCAATGAAGTTACAGTAAAAATCCCTTAGTCGTCAGACTCTGGCACCTGTTCAGGTACGACGAGGGAGAATTTAACACGGCCAATGCGCCTAACCAGCTCGTCTTTCTTCTGGGGCAGGAAACTTGAGCACCTGGAGGAATATATAGCACATGCAGACTCTGCATAGATAGTGATCCAAGCCAGGAATCGAACCTGGGTCCTTGGTGCTGTGAGGCAGCAGTGCTAACCACTGTGTCACTGTGCTGACTGGGTCCTTCAGGAATTTTAGGCTGGCTTGTCCTTCGATAGACCCCATGATAGCAAGCATAAATCCCACACTGTGTGTAGGATTCTCCAATCTCCTCTGTACCCATCCCACTGCCAGTGAGAAGGGAGAGTTTGGCACTCAATCAAAACTCCATTCACTTTAGCAGCAGTGAAGAATCCTAGCACTGGACAAGGTTGGAGGTTTTGGTGTGTATCTTTGGAACCTGAAGGGAATATTTTAGGAAAGGTATGGTCAGTTTCTTGCTTTAATTCAGGCATTGGTTACTCCTCCTTCTGAGGATCAGGGAATTGCTTTTGATGGGATAGCCATTGATGAGGTGACCTGCTCCAAAAATATTCACCTGATTCCATTCTCAATATTTGCACTGAGATCAAATTGCAACAATTTCTTGTTCGGGAGTTAATGCCTCAATATCATCCTATTTTTACCCCTTGCAGAGGTTGAGTACGTACAAAGGATTACACAGAAGGTGCAGCAGAGAAACAAAGAGACAGCACGGCACTTCATGTTGATATTTTTTCATATATTTGTTCATGGGATGTGGGCATTGCTGGCTTGGCCAGCATTTATTGCCCATTCCTAATTGCCCTTTAGCTGAAAAGCATTTAAGAGTTAACCACGTTGCTGTAGGTCTGGAGTCACATATAGGCCAGATTAGGGAAGGATGGCAGATTCCCTTCCTTAAAGGACATTTGTGAACCAGAAGGATTTTTATGACAATCAACAATGGTTTCATGGTCATTATTGGACTTTTAATTCCAGATTTTTATTTAATTTAAATCTCACCATCTGTCATGGTGGGATTTGAACCTGGCTCCACAGAACATTACCCTGGATTTCTGGATTACAAATCCAGTGACAATTTCACTATAGCACTGCCTCCCTTTATAAAATTCACTCCTCTTGCCTTCTTAATTGGTGACCGACCCCTGCATGATCCCTCCTCATGAACCCCATCATTATACCCCATCATGCAGAGTCAACATGAGCGAAGTCAAAAGGTGGACCTGACTGCCTCAATACTTACTGGGCAAAGTTACCACCAAAGCTTATCTAAAATGCTGCTTCATTCAAAGAACTGGATTGAAAATCACAGCCAAGCAATTAGCGGACACACTTCCCATGCATCTTCACCTCAATTCCCATCCTTTATTTTTCTCTGTTACATTTGCCAAGGTGACGAACAAAATGACTTGTTCTGGATCTGTAAGAAAACCATTCTGTTGTTAGTTGTTAGATGTACCTAAGGTGATTCTTTGCCCTGTTTCCAATTTCACTTGTCGGTCAGTTGGTATCCAAATATAATTCCTGGCCTGAATTCATAACATCAATGAGAAATCAGTTGTGAACTTGGTTTTTCTCACTCTGTGGCACAAAACATTAAAACCTCAGGGAATTTTTCATAGATCAGCATTCATCTCCCAGCCTAGAACCCACTCGCAAGGAAGTGCTACATTCCTGAAGACTGAATGATTTGTGCAGCCATTTCAGAGGCAGTTAAGAGTCAACCACATTACTGCAGGTTTGGAGCCTCCTGTATGCCAGGCCCAATAAGGCAGTGACTTTCCTTCCCTTACATGATAACTGTCAGCCAGATTGGCTTACAACAATAGTTTCATGATCACCATACCTTAACCAATACTAACATTAAAATTCCAGATTTATTTAATTAATTGATTCTAAGTTCCCCAGTTGCAGTGGTGGGATTTGAACTCACATCTCTGGAACATTGCTTCTCCATTGCTAATCCAGTAGTGTGGACACAATTCCACTACTCCCATTCAAGGGTTTGCTTCATTGTGCAATGAAATATACTTCATGCACCCACCCTTCAAGTCACCTCCAAGGTAATAAACATTTGGATGAATTATTCTCACTGGTAACTGGTCCCATGTTACTGTCTAAAGAACAGCGTGAATGTTCTCCTAGCTAAGATCTATCTCTCAGTTGACACAATCAGAAACAGAGAGTTTGATCATTAACGCACCACTGTTTATGGGATCAGGCTGTGCACTGATGGACCCCGTGCATTGTACTTGACTGGCTGGCTGTAAAGCACTAAGGGACAACCTGGGGTCAGGAAAGACACAGTTTAAAACATTCACACTCTACAATACAGAAGGAGGCCATTCAGCCCATCAAATCTGTACCGATAACAATCCCACCCAAGCCTTATTCCCGTGACCCCTCATATTTACCCTGCTAATCCCCCTGACACTAGGGTGAATTTAGCATGGCCAATCAACCTAACCCGCACATCTTTGGATTGTGGGGGAAACCGGAGCACCTGAAGGAAACCCACACAGACATGGGAAGAATGTGTAAGCTCCACACAGACAGTGACCTCTGGCTGGAATTGAACCTGGGCCCCTGGCACTGTGAGGCAGCAGTGCTGACCACTATACCACTGGCCAAACAAAATATTGTTCTTTCTTTGCCAGTATGATTGGTAACTTCAAAACAATGGAATTAAGAATATTAAAATCAGTAATTAGCATTTTTATTAGTATGCCTTGCCAGTTCTTCCAATATAAAAAAACAACTATTGGTGGAATTTGTAAATTGAATTACTGAAAGTCAGGATCTAAATGAAATTTTTAATTGGAACATCTGTAAAGTTTTATCTGCAATATTAGATCTTTACAGAGATTTTCAATACAGCCAAAAAAGCTTTGCAAGTTAGAGTCGCCTGAGAGCAAGAGATGGTTTGGATAATTGCAAATTGGACAGGTGGAGGTCAGTCATTATGGAACTCAGTAATATTTGGAGAACATAAAAGCAGCGTGGAAAAATGAGGAAGTTCAGTTCATTAAAAAAAGAATAAAAGTCTTCTGTATACTTGCAATGATCTTTAAACTTTGAAAAGCTGCCTCTGATTACAAGGGACAGCAAAGAGAGAAAATCATGACATGGCCAAACAGGATTACTAACAGAGAGATACTATAAAATTCTAATTACTAATATTGCACCCGTTTTCACCCTCACCCCCACCCTGTCCATCAACAACTAACATCCATCACATACCCTTCCCCCATCTCCCCCACCGCCATCTTTCGAATCATTCTCCATCTTTAAATCTCTTCTTAGAACTAACTTGTTCCCAATTTCCTCAAGTCCCTCAATGCCCCTATTTCCCATTCTTTTATACACCTTTTTGTTTTCGATGTTTTCGATGTCGGGTAGTTGCTAGAGTCACATTTTCTTCTCTAACAAGTTTGTATAAAATCTTGTTCCAAATTCCCATTTTCTGTACCATTTACCATCCGATACACTCACAAGGTTAATGCGGTGAAGGAGTTTACGCTTTATCTTGTCAATGTGTCAGATTAAAATTCAAATGGCCCAGTGTGTTTGGATACAATGACAAAGTGTAGTTTTGTGTGTTTATGTATCTGGGAGAGAGGCCAAGCCATTCAATTCAAATATCAACATCCCAGGGCTTTTCAATATATACTCAAATACCATCTGTTCTTGTGTTTGAGGGTATAACATCTACATTGCCTGTGTTCCAGTCTAAGCTGGAAAATTATTTTGTGGGCACTCCAAGCTAATTGACTAATATTCATCCAAAGCCATTACACACGCAAGGGGCCTAGAGAAACTCTGTGAATGGTCAGCAAGAAGCTTCCAGGAAAAAGTTCATATTAAGATACCGAACCCAGAAATTGCAGAGTCAGTACCATGATAGCTACGTCACCTGAAGATTCAAATTGGATAACAGATTCCCATCTCAAAATTTACCAAATGCTTTTCGCTTGTCAATGGAAAACATAGGCTTTGCAAACAGGTCAAGAAAGTCTGTTAAGAAAGTTCTTCTTCATTATCAAATGTACAATCCTGAAGTTTACTCTGATAATGAGTGCCACCCAGTCTTGGTGTAAGTCTAACTAGTTTTCCAGGTCTGTTTTTCTCTCATTCATTCTTGGTTCATGGGCATCGCTGACTGGCCAGCGTTTATCGCCCATCCCTAATTGCTCTTGGAGGGCAGTTGAAAGTCAGCTACGTTGCTGTTGGTCTGGAATCACATGTAGGCCAGATGGGGTAAGGACAGCAGATTTCCTCCCTAAAAGACATTAGTGAACCAAATGGGTTTTTCAACAATCAACAACGGTTTCATGATCATCAGTGAATTCTTAATTCCAGACATTCTTTATTGAATTCAAATTCCACCATCTACCATGGTGGGATTCGAAGCTGGGTCCTCAGGACATTAGCTGAGTTCCTGGATGAATAGCCTAGTGATAACACCAGTTGGCCATCGCCTAATCAACATTTAATACAAGTCACCACCTTGGTGAAGCATTGATACCTGCATTGGGAACAGAAGGATCATTAAGCAGCTGATTGTCACTCACCTTACTTACTGGTATTCAATTATAAACTTGTTCAGCATCTTAGCAACTAAGTCTTGATCTTTTAAAGTTCTTGCTGCTGGTGATTTGAATAGGAGTTTCAAAGCACATTCGGAGACTTTCTGGAGCATTTTATTCTGAGAACTCTCTGATAATATCACATAAACAAAGTAACTGCTATGTTATTTGAGCTTATTTTGATACCTTATAGGAGACCAGGAGAAAGGAAGTATCTGGTCTGTGGGAGGAATGAGAAGGGTATGGGAGATGTATCTAAGGACATATACACCCTCATTGGATCCTTGAGTCTCCCTGGAATGGTTTGTCATGTGTTAGACAAATCATTCCACATCTTCAAGGAACGTGATGCAAGGACCTCACATTGCCTCCTCCAGGAAAATTACTTCTAATCAGCACTTGATTGCTCAACCTGCAGGTCGCTCTGGCTTAAGCATCTCCAGACATGTTTGAGAAATGCTAATCAACAATTAAGTGTGTGCTATTAAAATAGAATCAAACTAGCACTGCTTCTTTTCACCAAAATAACCTTTTACTAATTATACTGGTGCATCTGTCAAAATAATAGCCCATTACCTTTTGTTGACCACTTCATCCTCTCTGCTGTGTTGAAAGTTTGTGAAAATTGGCAGGGAAATCTCATTTATCTTTCTTTGGGTCCTGATAAGGCAGTATTGTGGTTAGCACTGCTGTCTCACAGCGTCGGGGATCTGGGTTCGATTCCGGCTTGGGTCACTGTCAGTGCAGAGTCTGCACATTCCCCCTGTGTCTGTGTGGGTTTCTTCTGGGTGCTTCAGTTTCCTCCACAAGTCTGAAAGACATGCTGGTTAGGTTGATTGGCTGTGCTAAATTCTCCCTCAGTGTACCCGAAACAGACGCCAGAGTGTGACGACTAGAGGATTTTCAAAATAACTTCACTGCAGTGTAAATGTTAGCTGACTTGTGACACTAATAAATTAACTTTAAATTTAAACTTTATATACACAAGGGGCCTAATGTCTATTTCATGTGGACATCATGAATTGTGGGACAGTTGCCTTTAGCCTGTATCCAAGGTACTGATCAGATGTGGGATCCTTTTTCCCCCACATTAGACTTCATTGCATTACGTCTAGAAAGCAGATCCCTTTAGCCCCAAGAACTATATCTCATTTCTTCTTGAAATCACACAATGTTTTGATCTCAGTTACATTCTATGGGACTGAATTCCACACATTCATCACCCTCTGGGTGAAGAAATTTCTCTTCAACTCAGTCTGAAATGGTTTACCCCTTATCCTCATACTATGACCCCTTAGTTCTGAATTCCCTCACCATGGACTATATTCTTTCTAAACCTACTCTGTCTAACACTGTTAGAATTTTCTCAAAGTTCCTATGAGATCCCTTCTCACTCTTTCAAACTCCAGTGAATATAATCCTAACCGACTTTGTCTCTCCTCATATGAAAGGCCTACCATCCCAGACATGAAGGTTTCTCTTGTTGACGACTGTGAACATCTACAATTGTCCAGGACATGAGGAAAGATCCCAATATATTCTCACTTAGCTACTTTAGTTGAACTCAATCAAGGAAGCATAATTCAGGTTGAAAATTTATCGGATGCCAGAATCAATCAAGTTTCCATCAGCTAATAAATGATGCAGGACCTGATTTTACCACTGCATCGCGCCTGTTTTCAGGCACAAAAACTTGGTAAAGTCAAGTGTGAGGCAAGTAGCATGATCCGCGCCTGTGTCCGCGTGGATGAGCACCTTATCGTGGCCCAGAAAGGGCCACAATTAGAACCACGCCCAAAATGGTGCGAACCCAATTTAAATGCATGTGCATGCCTTTAGGTTGAATAAATGAGCTGCCCGCCCAACTTTATCAGCACTTTCCCCTTTACTATCACGTTCCCCCTTCCAGTTTCAACGTGAAACAGACATGCCTGGAAAAGGCCTGTTTTGGGCGCTCCAGCTTCTGAAGAGGTGAGTTCAGAGCTTCCTGCGGCTCTCTGGCTCAGATTGGTGGTGGTGGAGGGGTAGGGAGGTGGAGCAGGTCATTCTCTGGTGAGGCGGGAGTGGGGGGATTAGGAAGGCCTGATTGTTCCCAGGTGAGGGGAGGGAGGGAGGAGGAAAGCTCGATCATTCTCTGGTTTGGGGGGGAGGGGGAGAGAAAGGGCACATAATCTCTGGTGGGGGTGGGAGAGATGTTAAAGGGGACAGTAGGGATAAGGGAGAGGGTCGCAATCAGTTTGGATAGCGGGAGGAGTGGGTGGAGAACGGGAACAGTTATGACGTGGGGATTGGATGATGTCTATGGGGGCCTTCGCTCCTGCTCTTTGCTCCCGGGTCACTTAGTCCACTTTTTGGGGTCCGGGAGCAATGTGACAGGGGCGCATTTTTCAATTTTTTTTGCCTTGCACATATGCAGTTGACGACTCCAATCGGAGCAGCAGTGTTTCGGGTACGATAAACCCCGATTCAGACGTTTTGCAATTTTTTTTTCAGGCTAAGTGCTTATGGGGACACCTGAGAACAGGTTTCCAAGTTGGATCTAAATTGCGCCCAGATTCAGTGAAAATGGTAAAATCGGGCCACAGTGTGCGTGAGACCACAATTTCCTGTGTAGTTTTCCTGGCTTCAAACAAGCTGCCCTGAACGTGTCTTCTTATTAAGAGGATCAGGGATTATGGGGAAAAGGCAGAAGAATGAGGATGAGAAAAATGTCAGCTATGGTTGAATGGCAGATCAGACTTGATGGGTTGAGTGGCCTGATTCTATTCCTATATCTTACGGTCTTATGGTGGCCCATTGGTTAACACTGCAGCCTCACAGTACCTGGCACCCAGATTCAATTCTGGCCTGGAGTGACAGTCTGTGCAGACTCTGTACGTTCTCCTGAGGTGCTTTGGTTTCCTCCCACAGTCCAAAGATTAGCAGGTTAGATGGACTGGCCATGTTAATTTGCCGCTTAGTTTCCTGAGATGTGTAGGTTAGAGGGATTAGTGGGGTACGTATGTGGGGTTAAGGGGATAGGGCTTGGATAAGATGTTCTTTTGGAGAGACTTGATGGGCTGAATGGCCTGCTTCTACATTGCAGGGATTCAATGATTCTATGAACCCTGATTACTGTCTCAGAAAACTTAAAAGAGATATATCCAGCAGTTAGAAAACTGGACCTGTATTTTAAAATGGATTAGCCTAATGGATAGAATACAACTATCATTCTGATTCGAGATTCCTTACAATTAACTTAGGTGAAATTATTGACCTAGTCTGAAAGATAGTCTCTCCCCTTATAGCTAAAACCAACATTAATATAAAATAGCCTCCAATTACTGCCACCTATCTATTCCCTAATGGATGCACAGCAATCAAGAAAACTAAGCAGCATTTTGTTGTCTTAATTCAGTGTAATTATTGGCCCTTGCAAATAATCTCTTCCTTTGGAAAGAAATGTCCCAGTAAGTGAACCTGAGAGAAAGGGAATTATTAAGCTCCAGATCCTCATTCTGGAGGCATTGCATTGTTTAGGAGTTTCTTCATTATGAAAGCTTGTCTGACCTATTTTATACGGCAAAGAACAACTTAATGCAGATGAACTTTAAAATTGGGCCAAGGCGTTCATTTGCATGCGACAAATTAGCTTTGCAAAATCTGCTGTTGTATAAACATGAGATTTCCACATAAAAAGACACCTGCAGCAAATTTCCGATCCAACAGAAACCTGATAAGCCATTGATATAGCACCCTTTCATGGTTGAATCAGGCAAGAGTCTTGAATGGAGTTGTACAAGAGCTTGTTGCTTTTATTATTTGCCTTGTGATGCCTTAAATGCAATGAGGTTCCATATACTGATGAGAAAGATGAGAAAAAAACTGGCAACGTGACGCTGCCAGTTCAGGAAGAACAAATGTGACTAAGCACAGTCACCTTGTAAGCACACTTCATTACATTTTGCACATTTCCCCAAGTTACTGAATCAAATACGGGGCAGCACAGTGGTACAGTGATTAGCATTGCTGCCTCACAGCACCAGAGACCTGGCTTGGGTCACTGACTGTGCACATTCTCCCCATGTCTGCCTGGGTTTGCTCCGGGTGCTCCAGTTTCCTCCTGAAGTCTGTTTCAGTGTATTGACCATGTTACATTCTCCCTCAGTAAACCTGAATGGATGCCGGAGTGTGGCGACTAGGGGAATTTCACAGTAACTGCATTGCTGTGTGAATGTAAGCCTACGTGTGACACCAATAAATCAATTAAAGTTAAATTTAAACTTTAAATATTGCATCTTTACCCATTTTCTGTATCAGGAGCCGGAGGAGGCTGGAAAATAAGGAAACAGCTTGTAATGCCCTGACCAGCTGCATGAGCAGAATTGGAGGGGCTTCAGCAACGTTCCCCCAGCCCTACCTCAACCACTAATTATATTACAAAGAAACTAAATCCTGTTTATCAAGTTAATAATTGCTTTTAAAAATGCGCTGAACCTCACAAGGAAACCTGATAAAAGTGCACTGGCTCAAATAGGTTGCAATAATAGATTCCCAACTGGGATAACTGCTGGTTACTTACCTGTAACACAAAAATGTAACATTAGAACAAATCTCTTCCACAGATGGACAATATATACCATAATTCAATTCACCACGAGAGTGACTGCCGTCTGCCTGTGTTATAAATAAGAAAGAAGTGTAATCTGTAGTGTGAATTCATTGATTAGCCCCTTCTGTTAGCACTTTGACAGATTGTGTTAAACTATAAAGGTTGCTGGAATAAGGATAATCCGTGCTACTTAGCAGTTACTTTATGACATAAATATAATGTGGCAGCTTCCACCTTGTACAAAATTGTGCTTGTACAGGAAGAGGCTTCGTACTAACGTGTTAATACATCACTTTCTGCTGTGCTGACCACACTGCCAGCGCTAATGTATCACATAAAGTTGGAATGGGGGAGGGATGTTGGGATTTGATCGGCACGTTTTGAATAACTATAATTAGAATTTAAGTCACACCCATGATTTTTAGTGAAATGGATCGCAAAAGCACTAACCTGCTCCTCTTCTCTCTCTCATCCTTCTCTGCAGTCTCTTCCCACTCTGCTCATTCCAGAATCTGACTGCCAATGGTTCACAAAAATCAGCGTGTGGTTCCGTCAGCAACCACCTGCTCAGCACAAAGAAGTAATTGGTAGCAAAAAATAAAAGTGACTAGCTGAGTGCTTTTCCGGAGGACATCCACAGAGTCACGTTGAGGTTGTACGCTCACGTAAACAGGCAAAAGTACAAGTTTCTTCAGATCTACTGATCTCTCTGTCTACCCATTCTGTGCAATCGATTCATTTTCTCACAATCTCCAGGTTTGGATGCTATTGAACCAGCCAATTTATATCAAAGATTTTTCCAAGTCGAATGTCCCAACAGTGCTATTTTCCATTCTGTCCCTTGTCTGCACAGAGAAATAACACTCTGTGGGGACAGGAAGCGAGATTAGGAGAGGGACAGATGGGAAGGACAAGATCAGGCACATTGTTAACTAGGAATGGAAATATAGTGAAACTTCTGCTTCTGGACATTTTGCCTAAGATCAGGTGTAGTATCGATGTCCTCCACTTGGTTGAAGTCATGAGGTTAATTGAGGCTTCATTTGAAGCAATTTCTTCAAGCAGCATCTCAGCCTTTTGGCTAAGATGCAAATGAGATCAAGTCTTGGAGGAGGAACTATGCCTGCTCCAATCAGCTTGGATCATGTAGATCAAGCCCAATACAGGAGGTGAGAGCCCTGTTTTATCAACTTGGATTGGGAATGTCTCACTTGCTGAGACTTTGAACTGGGCTTTGACTGGGGGAAAAAAACTTGTGCTTTCATAATGCAAATTGCAAACTGCTCAGTGGGGAGACTGGCAGATTACAAAATTCCAATCTTATCAATGCATGGGTAGAAATTCTAGTCACTAAACGTGTTGTTTAAATATTTAAATATTTGAAGAATAATTAGCAGGATAGAAAGATAGTGGTCGAGTTCAACTCCGTACATTGTATTTTAAATGATGAGCTAGGAATTCAAAATTGTTTTCAATTTAACCATCCGCCACAGTTTATTATTATTATTGGGAAGTGATGGCCTCATGGTATTATTGCTAGTTTATTAATTCAGACACTCCGCTAAATGTTCTGGGACTCAGGTTCGAATGCCGCCATGGCAGATGGTGGAATTTGAATTCAATCAAAAATAATATTCCAAATTAAGAATCTACTGATGACCATGAAATCATTGTCGATTGTCGGAAAAACCCATCTGGTTCACTAACGTCCTTTAGGGAGGGAAATCTACCTTCCTTACTCAGTCTGGCCTACACGTAATTCCAGATCCATTGACTCTCCAAAAGAGCATCCCACCCAGGCTCTATCCCTGTAACCCAATGTATTTATACCATTAGTCCCCCCAGTCCACATATCCTGGGACAGAAAGGGCCAATTTAGCATGGCCAGTCCACCTAGCCTGTAAATCTCTGGACTGTAGGAAGAAACCAGAGCACCTGGAGGAAACCCATGCAGACATGGGGATGACATGCAGACTCTACACAGTCACACAAGGCCAGAGTTGAACCTGGGTCCCTGGCACAGTAAGGCAGCGGCGCTAACCATTATACCATCTACTAAAAATACATTTTCTTTATCACAGTTGAATTTATAAAACCATTGATAAATATGAATTACATTTAGTGATTAATATTTATTATAAGGAGCTATTAGGGTTCCTTTTTTTTTATATCGCAACAATATTATTCCAGTAAAGTTAAGAAAATAGACAAGTAAACCTACAGTTTTATCAGACATTGTGACTTTTACATAAATTCTAATGTGTGACAAAATCAATAAAGTTTTAACTGATGTCTCTATCAGGATAAATTTATTGTAATATGGATTAGGTTGAACTTATTTTAACCTCCATTCCTTGTTTACATTGTTTTCATGTCATAAAATGTTATCAAGAGTTTGTTTTTTTAAAAAGGTTCAATCGCAGAGAAGAATTCTCTGACTCACTTTGAAATCTATTTTATTAGTAAGTATTATTGATAAGGCAAATGCATTACTGACAATGCTGTGAGTATAAGGTTACATTGCACAGTGAATAAGTGCCGGCAAATCACTCCCAATTCATTCACTTTGTCAACTACATTGTTTTTATCTAATTTATTTTTTGAATCTGATACAGGCTTTCTGTAAACATTTAAGAGTATCTGTCAAAAACTCAAGGACATGATAAACTATGTGGATAAAGCAGGAGTCTGAAATTTTTGTGGCAGTTTACAGTTTATTTATTAGTGTCACAAATAGGCTTACATTAATGCTCAATGAAGTTATTGTGAAAATCCCCTAGTCACTATAGTCCAGCTCCTGATCAGGTACCAGGAGGGAGAATTTAGCATGGCCAATGCACCTAACCAGCACATCTTCCAGAATCTTAGTGGAAGCCAGTGCACCCGGAGGATATGGGGAGAATGTGCAAACTTTATATAGGCAGTCACCCAAAATGGGAATTGAACCCAGGTCTGTGCCGCTGTGAGGCTGCAGTGCTAATCGCTGTGCCATCGTGCTGCCCGAACCATCATGTCTCCTTGACTGAGAATCTTGTGTTGGATATTTCTCTCTGAAGCAATATTTTTTGACATTAAATATTGTATAGAAAAGCAAGCTGCTGTTTGTGTTGGATGGGGTGGAGGAGGTTAGAAACCATGTAGTTCAGATAGCAGTGAAGAGCTCAGAGAAGAAAAGTAAGACAAAATCTATTTCTCCAGAACGCGATGGGAATGTGAAATTCTCTGCCAGAACAGAGGGAATCTGCTGAAAATTTCAAGTATTGGCTGTGAGGATTCGTTTTGGGGCACAGAGCCAGAATGAACGTGATGGAATGAATGGCCTCCTTATGTGCTATAGATTTCAATGGTTCTATCACTCAGTCAAAAAGTTAACACTTGTATTTTATTCATGATATCACAGCAACGTCTTGACTTGATAAGGAGTCCAGGACCATGTTACCTGTGAGGATGCTTGACCATAAGACCATAAGACATAGGAGCAGAATTAGGCCACTCGGCCCATCGAGTGTGCTCTGCCATTCATTGCTGATATTCTTCTCATCCCCATTCTGCTACTTTTTCCCCATAATCCCCGATCCTCTTATTAATCAAGAACCTATCTATCTCTGTCTTAAAGATACTCAATGACCTGGTCTCCGCAGCCTTCTGCGGCAAAGGATTTCACAGATTCACCACTTCCTGGCTGAAGAAATTCCTCCTCATCTCTGTTTTAAAGGATTGCCCTCTTTAGTCTGAAGTTGTGCCCTCTGGTTCTAGATTTTCTTACTGGTGAAAACATCCTCTCCAAGTCCACTTCATCAAGTTCTCACAGTATCCTGCAAGTTTCAATACCATCTCCCCTCATCCTTCTAAATTCCAACGAGTACAGAGTAAAACAATAACATGTTTGTGTATCTTTAAAATAAGAATATGTACTGAATGCTTGAGATGCAATCATAAAAAAGATGTTCGGAGGAAAAGTCAAAGGGTAAACTAAATGCATTAGAGCACAACAGTACATCTCCACTGGGATAGTCACAATATGTCTATTTCTTCCCCTATTCAAGCTACAGTTATTTATCTTACTCTATTTTCTTGCTGTCAGCCAATATTTTTATTTATGTTTCCACATTTCCTCTGCTACCAAACGTCTTCCTTTGTCTTTTTTCATGACAATGTCCAGAATTTTCTGCCAGTTCACTCCCGCTGCCAAAGAGGACAGAGAATTTGGTGCTCAGCTAAATTTCCATTTTCACCGCAGGGGGCCTGGAGAATCCCCCTCCCATGATCAGCAGGAGAATCGCACTCATTGGATTAAACACTTTCTTGAAAACTTACTGCTTTTGCTTATTTCTTTGAAAGACTCTATTAAGTTTGCTCAACTTGAACATGCCTTGTCCTTGATCAACCAGTCCATTTATAAAACAGTCAGCACCCCCGTTCTGAATCTGGCTGGCTAAAGTCAGTCACTATTGATGTTAAGGTGTTAGAAAATTGCTGCTGTATTACAAAGACATGACCCAAGGCTAATGGAAAAGCTTTCCAAAGGCAAGAGTTTTGTCCATCAAACATTTCAGGAAGACCTGGAACACATCACTTTATTTTCTCCTCCTCTTTTCCAACTATCATAGAATCCCTACAGTGCAGAAGGAGGCCATTTGGCACATTAAGTCTGCACCAACAACAATTCCACCCCACAATCCTATACATTTACCCAACTAATTCCTCTAACCTACACATCCTGCGACGCTAAGGGGCAATTTAGCATGGCCAATCAACCTAACCCACACATCTTTGGGCTGTGGGAGGAAACTGGAGCACCCGGAGGAAACCCACACAGACAAGGGGAGAATGTACGAACTCCACACTGATAGTGATCCAAGCTGGGAATTGAACCCGGGTTCCTGGTGCTGTGAGGTAGCAGTGCTAACTACTGTGCCACTGTGCTGCCCCTGGAGTCTGGAGGAATTCTGGAAGTTGCATCCCTGAATCATCCATCTCTATCAGCAGGAGCCAATTTGTTCCTTCATGTGGAAATCTCTTATATTTTGGTTGGTTCTGCATTGAAAAACCACCTCAATTTGAGGAAATAGTGATAGACTGTTCTTTCTGTATATGGATTAGTAACTAGAGGTCACAGTCTCAAAATCATTGAATAAAGATTTAGGGCAGGATTTTCTTGCTGCACTCACCCCAAGCTTGGAGATTCCCGTCTGAGATCAATGGACTTTGCATGGCCCATCCCTGCTTGCTATGATTCCCATGGCGGATGAGACAGGAAAAATCTGCTCCGAGAATTGAGATGCAGAGAAACGTTTTCACTCAAGTTGTTGCGATCTGGATGCTCAGTCTAAGAAACTGGTGGGAGCCGATTCTGTTAAATTACTGAACAGTGGAAGCACACAAAGAACAATTCGGCCCATCGTATTTATGACCGTTTTTCTGCAAGACCTATTTTTTTTCAGGTCCTTACCCAATTCCCTTTTGCAAGCACAATTGAATCTGCCTTCATCTGGCAGAGCATTACAGATGCTAAACACTCTCTCACTACATTAAAACATGTCTCCTCATGTTGCTGTTAGTTCTTTTGCCAAGCACCTTAAATCAGTGCCTTTTAGTTCTTCTGCTAATGGGAAAAGTTCCTCTCTATCTACTCTTTCAGACTCTCCACGATTTTGAACACCTATACAAAACTCCTTCTAATCTTCTCTTCTCTAAGAAAAACAACCCCAGCTTCTTCAGTCTACTGGGCATTAATGTCCCTCATCCCTGGAACCATTCTCATCAATCTTTTCTGCATCCTCTCTAAAGCTTTCAGATAATTAATTTAAAAATGTAGTGTGCATGGACTTAAGGACAAACTTGCAGGGTGTTGGAGAAAAATGTGGGGTTGCGGGACAAAGTAAACTTGTTCCTTTAAATGTCAGCACAGTGACAATCGGCTAAATGGCTTCTTACTATGCTATAGATGTTGATGATTCCAATCCAGTTCTATTAGTGTCCTTCTGATCTTATTTGCATAAAATTCCAAAGCTTCTAGTTCAAATTCAGATGGATCTAAGGGCCGAAGGAGTTTCAATGAGGAAAATTGGGTGTAAAACAAATTTAAAAGGATGAGAACATTAGGGGTGTTTCATCACAAGGAGGTGGATAAAGAGGTAAAGGTTTTCTGAGAACATTAAAGAGATTCTTAACTAGTCAACACTTTTTGTCAATGATGAAGTGGCAACTTAGGGTGCTGTGCCCAGATTAGTAATCCAAAGACCCAGGGTAATGTTTCTGGAAACCAGGAAGTTTCAAATCCCACCACAGCAGTTGATGAAATTTGAATTCAGCAAAAAATTTGGAATTAAAAGTCGAATGATGGCCATGAAGGCATTGTTGATTGCCATAAAATCCCATCTGGTTCACTAATGTTCTTAAGGAAAGGAAATCTGCGGCCTTACCTGGTCTGGCCTACATGTGATGTGAGACCCAGAGTGATGTGGCTAACCCAAAACTGAACAAGAGCAAACCATTAAGTTCAAGAGCAAATAGGAATGGGGTAATAAATGTTAGCCTGGCCAGTGACACCCATGTCCCATGAATAAATAAAAAACACACAAGGCAATGATGTTGCAGCATAAAAAGGATAAGATCCATTGATGCATAATTGACCTACAGACAATTGACAATTTACATCCAGCATTCTCTATGGTGGCTGTTAAAGTTAAGATGGTGCATGACATCTTTGCAAGGAAAGGTTTTTGCATTTTCATTGCCCCAAGCCTTCTCTGCAAAAGTTTGAAAGAAGGTGCTGATTGCACCTGTCTCTGCTGTAATTTTACTTGTACAAATAACAGAAATTGTTGGAATTGCTCAACAAGTCTAGCATCACTAAGGAGAGAAGCAAAGTCAACACTCCAGATTGATAACCCTTTGTTGACTCTGTTGCTCTCTCCACAGATGCTGACAGATTAATTTCCAGCATTTTTTGTTTTTACTTCTAATATCCCAAATCTGCAGAATTTTGTTCCGTTTTAATTTTGTCCACAGATTCCATGGTAGCACATGGTGCTCACCTTGTTGACATAGATCTTGAGAAGGCAACCTTAGAGTGTCATCATCAGGGTAGGGTTTGTCAGTACATGCAGTAAGTGTCAGAACAGGAAGAAGTAAGTGAAGAGGGCACTGAGTAGAGTGGATATCTCTGCCATGCTGAGACTCCTCAATGCTATTACAATATTCAAATCTTTCCTCAGGCTTTACCCAGATTGGCTGATCCTCTGTAACTACAAAGTTGAAAAATACATATGTTTGTTATTAAGAGTTTCCATCTTACTGAAGAGGCTTCAGGTGAATCCACATTCAACAATTTGCTCTGAAAACTCTGCTTATATAATGACAGCTGTGACAAATTCCACCAAAGTAGCTGCAAATTCTAAAACAACATTTAAAAAAATACAGTCAGTTCTCTCAATCTCCCAATGTTCCTGGATCCCTTAAAATATCCCAGAATCTGGAAGCTGATTTGCTTCTTTGTGATGTTGTGCAGTTTGGTTCTCTTGTTTAGGAAAAGTGTTGGAGATTTTTTGATGAGATTTATGAAAGTATAACCTAGAATGAGTCAATTGTCTTATTAGGGGAAGATTAAACAGACTGGGCTTATTTCCACTGGAGTTTAGAAAACTGAGGAGTGACTAGGTTGAAGTATGCAAAACCCCAAATGATGGAAACATGCTTTCTGTTGTTGATGAGTCCAGAACTAAGGAGGCACTATTTTAAAATTAAGTGTTGCCCTTTTGGGGCAGAAATTAGAATATTTTCCTCAAAGGGTTGTCTAAATCTAGTTCTACTTCTGGAGGTAGTGTTTCATTGCACATTTCAAAGGCGGGGATTGATAGATTTTTGTTCGGGAAGGAAATTAAAGGTTATCGGGGCTTGATGAGAATGCAGTATTTAAAACACAAACAGGTCAGCCATGGTCTGATTGATTAGTAGAGGGGCAGAATAGCCTGTTCCTAATTCATATGTTCCTATGTTTCTATGACTTTACTTCCACCACCCTCTCAGGAAGTGAGTTCCAGGTCACTAATACTCACTACAAAAGTAAGTTCATCTGTCCAACCCTCTTATTTTGTGCATTTGTACAAGTTAAAATTGAAATGCTTGACTTACTGTCCTGTGCCCACACCATGCTCACTTATCCCAGGGCTTTCCAAGGGCACCTGAATTGAGTGGCACCTTCACTCATCTATGCAGATTGAGGTTGTTTGGCATACGTGGACCCCCAATGTAATTTGGACAGCTTACACACACCACATATGACCTGCTTGGCAAATACTGGCTGTTGAGATTTTGTGCCAATAAAAGATCAATTATTTCCATGGGTCGAGGAGAAGCTGGAGTGTTTCTCTGGCTTCCACTCGAATAATGCAAGCCACCTAGGATGCCAAGTTAGAAGGATCTCCTTGCTCAGGGATTGGTGCCCAGTTCCATCTATGCCACCAGTTGAGTGCCAAGACTACTAAAACCAGCTCTTCAAGATCATTCAGATTTGGGACACCCCCACCATGAAGAAAGACAATCCAGTTTGGGAATTGTTATATCAGGGGGAAAAGAAACACTTATGGGAAGTTCCAAGATGTTTGGATAATAAACTGGAGGTAAAGTATGAGTTTAGATCTTACTTTACACAGAATGTGATGAATATGTGGAGTAGATTGCCCACAGGGACTATAACAGCGCACGTTGGCAACAAGTTCAACAGAGAGATGAATAGCTTTTACGGAAATAAGTGGTTCAGAGGTGTAAGTGGCAGAGTATGCCAGCTTTATTTTTAACTGTGGAATTGGGCAAATTTACTACTGTGACCATCTCCAGTCTGAGTGTGTGCCACGTTATTGTTGGTGTTGTGGTTGTACTGTGATGAAAGGCATTTACTCAGACACTTAGCGACACAGCAGGCAGGACGCACTCTCACAGAAACAGTCCTGCAAATTTCCATTTTGGCCACACCACTGGGGGAAACTTTGATTTGATTTATTATTGTCCCGTTTATTAATATACAGTGAAATCTATTGTTTCCTGTGCACTATACAGACAAAGCATACCATTCATAGAGAAGGAGATGAGAGAGTGCGGAATGTAGTGTTACAGCAGGGGCAGGATTGTCTGGATAACAGCAAGTTACTGCGGACGCTGTAAGCTGAAAGCAAAAGAGAAAATGCTGGAAAATCTCAGCAGGTCTGACAGCACCTGCACAGAGAGAAAAGAGATGAATTTTGAGTCCAGATGATCCTTTGTCATCTTCACAGATGCTGCCAGACCTGCTGAGATTTTCCAGTGTTTTCTCTTTTGGTTGTGGCATTGTCAGAATGAGCGAGGTTGGAGAAGGATGGATGGAAGGAGAGAAGGAGGGACAGAGAGAGAAGGTGAAAGGGCCCTAAAACACCCAGCAGGGATCCGTGCTCTTGCTATTCATTGCCATTCACAGCATTCGTCAAGCTGCGTTTGGAGTTGGCAGGGTTACCCACCACTGGGAGACAGACCAGCCAATTAAGAGCCTTGTTAAGGGCAAATAACAGAGGCCCTACAGAGATTTTTCCAGGCAGCCTCCCGTTTCCTGCATTCTGGAGCTCCAGCGGCACACCTGGCAGGCCTACAGCACTTAGGTGAGGTGTAATCAGAGGTGCCATATAGAGGAAGGTACCCACATTCACCACAGCCCCTCCATTTCCCCATTCTCCGACACCCTCACTTCCCCCAGTCAAAATCGACATGAGTGACTGCTCCATCTCCCACTCACTCACTCACAGTGGGGGTGGGCGCAGTAAACAGAAACAAACTCAGCTCACTTCTCCCACCTCCACAGTGGACATTCAACCCTGAAGCAGGGGCAGGAGGCGTGAGGAGAAGGGGTGAGGGGAGGGGGGGTGCGGTGGGGGGGATTATTCTTCCCAGGGAGGAAGGAAAGAATCAGAGAGAAGAGGACATCATGGATTGATTCCAGATACAATTATTCAGAAGGAAGTGGAAGACTTTACCATAACTACCCAAATCCCCAGAGAACCGCCTGCATCTGAAAGTGCATGTTGCTACAGCAACCCAGGCTCCCTGAGCGAACTATAAAACACCATTCCCCTCCCCTCACAGCCACCCAGGGGCAGATTTCCAACCTGTCAGTTTGACTGGGTGCATTGTTTAAATTTGGAAGGAAAAGGATAGAGACAAAGAATATAGAAAAGCACAGATAGCCAAACAAAATGGAATCATCATAATGATCCATCAGAAATTTCAGAATAATTATATCATGCAATGTTATTGCTTTAATTTTGAGATGAATAGTCTTTTACACATAGCCAAGCTCTCTCTGACAAGATGTGTTTTTTTTCAAGAAATCAATATGGAAATAAAGGATGCCATTGAATTGTAAGGGTACTAGAAATACAGATTATTCATTCATAGATGCTTTCCTGCTCGAACAAATTGCCTCCATTTCCCCTGGTAACCCTCTGCTTCTAATATAAAGAAATAAACAACATCAGAATTAACCTTCGTTCCACGTCTGTCATTTGCAAATCAACGGCAATGTTCCCTCACGGCCGAGATCCCGTGCCATCCTTATGAGAATATGCCTGCAACTTGCTTGGAATGTTTACCGATTCAAAGTAAATGACAACCATTCAACCTCCTGTTATCAAAACAGGTCACTCGACCTGTTAACCAACAGCGTCTGTGTAATGACTTACTCAGTCAATCAGCAACTACTGCCATTTATCTGCCAGGAGAAGTTGTGGTGGGGGGGGTGAAAATAAATGTTTTCTTCCTTAGAATGCTACCAGTACTATTGGGAATACAATCCTGTTTGCTGCAACAGATTAATCAATACATAGTTCCATTTATACTTTAGTCTCGGAATGAAGTATGGATTGAACTCCAGATTACAACTTGCTGTGCAGACTGTGCAGAGATCCAGCGCTGTACTGTCACTTCCAGTTATCAGAGTTTCACTGATACACTTCCAACCAAATATATTATAATTTACTTCATGGAACTTCTGAACAGCTGATAAAAAGATCATTAGAAATAGGAGAAGGAATAGGCCATTTGTCCACTCGAACCTGCTTTGCCATTCAATAAAAGCATAGCTGACATGATTGTGGTGTTAACTCCACTTTCTTGCCTGGCTCCCCCTCACACCTTGGACATTCTCTCATCTGTCGGGAAAAAGATACAAAAGTTTGAGATTGCGTACCAACTGACTCAAAAACAGCTTCTTCCCTGCGGCTGTCAGACTTTTGAATGGACTTACCTTGCATTAAGTTGGTCTTTCTCTATACCCTAGCTATGGATTGTAAGACTTCATTCTGCACCCTCTTCTTTCATTCTCCCCTGTATACTTTATGAATGGCATGCTTTGTCTGTATAGCACACAAGAAACAATACTTTTCACTGTATCGCAATACAAGTGACAATAATAAATCAAATCAAATCAAATCATAAATTTTGATATCCTTGTTGATCAAGAATATATTTATTTTAGCCCTAAGTGTATCCACTATCAAATAAATCGGTTGGACTTAAACCTGGTGTTGTCAGATTTCTTATTGTGTTTACCCCAGTCCAACATCTCTACATCGTAATCCATTGATGCAGCTCCCACCACTCTCCAGAGATTAACAACCCTCTGTGATGAACTTATTGCTCCTCCTCAGCTTTAAGTGGGAGATTCCTTAGCTTCAATTTGTACCTTCTAGTTCTAGATTCCCACATAAAAGGAAACATCCTGTGAGCATCTTCCCTCCAGTGCCTCCAACCGTATCCTTCCTTAAATAAGGAGATCAAACTCTAGACAATGACTCAAAGTGAGGTTTCCAATATGTCCTTTACAGCAGTAGTGAGATTTCCCATCTTTTATAACCATAACACCATTAGACATAGAATCATAGAAACTAGAAGCAGGAGTAGACCATTCGGCCCTTCAAGCCTGCTCTGCCATTCCATTTTAATCATGGCTGATCATTCAATTCAATATCCTAATCCGCCCTTCCGCTCCATATCCCTTGACCCTTTTAGCTCCAATAGATATATTTAATTTCTTCTCAAAATCAGACCTGTGGCCTGCCACTTACCTCCCATGACCACTCTTCCTCCCCCTCCCCACCCAATTGCTCAGGCCACCCCTCCCCTCACCCCCCCCCTCCACTTACAGGGAGGATGAGGAGGCTAGGTTTGGGAGGAAGCAATGCAATGGACAGCAAAAGATGTACAGGGGGTTGTAGATAGTGTGAAAGAAAGGAAGCTGGAACAGAATTTTCCTCATGACTGCATCTGGAAGCAGACATGTGCAGGCTGGAGTGTTGGAAAAGCCAGACTGAAGCTGCAATACAATTTAAGTTTGCTAGTTCCCATGGCACAGGTTTCCAGTCTGGCTCAGTGAGATGTAATTGTGTTCCAGTGTTGAAAGCTGTAGGACCAGTATGAACACTTTGTTACTTTTCTCTCTCCGAAATTTCTTCATTCAGCTATGGGGTGAGTTTAACATAGAACATAGAACAATACAGCACAGAACAGGCCCTTCGGCCTTCGATGTTGTGCCGACCAAAATAAAAAGCAATGCCCCTCCTAACTAAACCATTCCCTTCTCTTCCATATACTTATCAACTAATTTTCTTGTTAACTAAGTTTCTTGTGAACTTTATCTTCCCCATCTTCAGCCTTCCTTTTGTGGCCTTGGATGGGCAGAGGTGGGCCATTCGGCCCATTGCCATTGCAATGAAGGTTGCATGAAACAACAACAACTTGATTTTGCACCTTTTGCATAATAAGGTGCTTCATAGGAGCATTGTCAACAATATTTGACAGAGGCCTGTAAGGTGCCTCTTAGGATAGGCCCCAACAGCTTGATTAAAGGGAGAGTGTTTAAGAAGCATCTTAAATGAAGTGTAGAGTGGTTTAGGGAGTGAATTCCAGAGCTTGGGGCCCAGGAATCTGAACATATAGCTGCCAATGCGGACCCTCATTATGTATGCTCGACTGAGAGCCCAGACAATCAATAAATTGCTACAGCAGCTGTGCCCCAGAGGAAACATTGTTTGATTGGCTGCTCAGGTTCTCAGATCTATGCTGTCAATTTCACAATCGCCCTGAGTTTTGTATCAGGCAGGAAGCTTTGGACAATGCCCTCACTACGCAGAGCGCAGCAGGTTGGTCGGAACTGTGGCCACTTGGTCATGTAGTGTGGGGGAAGGTGGTGTGACGTGTTTCCCAAACGCTAGCTAAATTAAGGACTGAACACTAATGTAATGGCCAAGACTTGAGTCCATGGGCTGAGAGATAGCATCAGATGATGAATGGTTGTAACACGCATGTCTCTAAAGAGGCAGTCGGCCCTGAGAAGGGCTTTTGACAGGAACCAGCTCATACCCTTTAAAGACATTCTGCAAATCAGACAATTCAGGAATTAAAATTACTCCCGATTCATCCCAACTTGTTGAAAATCCAGGTTTTGGTCATTCAACGTACAAGTTGAAACCCAGCAATATGACAGCACTGACCACCTAGAGGGTAAAGAACACCCGGAAACTGTGAAATGGTACAGTAGAGCTTGAAGTGGAATATGCAAATACAAACAAATTTTATCTCCATAAACAAATAAATGCCTGCTGCAGGATTTCATTTCCTGAAATATCTCTTCAGGGCTCCAGTTGCAGAATTCAGAACCAGTCGATACTCACTGAAAGGAAACGTTAACCATCTGTTACCTCTGATTAGATAAACCATTGTCTTTGAGGCTTTGTTTGCCTTTTCAACTGATTACATCAATTGAAGAGGGGTTATTTTAGCTTAGCTGTTTGTTCTGCAACAGGCAAATCTTTTCAACACTCAATTGTCAAAATGAAGTGTTCACTTGTGCACTTGTAATGATGATATCATGATAAAACAGACATTATAAAACACTCCTGTCAAACTGTGTTGAAAAGATCTGTTGTGAATTATTTGTCTTCTCTGACATTCTTCAAGTACTCTAGTTGTGTTCAATTTTTGTATTTCTGAGGTGCGAAATCCTTAATCGACAACGCGGAAGCAATTACCTGTGAAGGTGGCAGTGTGGACAGGGATGATAATTATGAAATTATAATCTGTCGGGCAGAGTTCTTTTGCTCCTTTATTCCACAACATTGTATTTTGCAATCCTCTGAAAAATGAAAATTAAACACTTCAAATAGGCCAAATTAGACTTCTGTTTAGACCAAGAGTTTCAATTTATTTATTAGTGTCAATAGTAGGTTTACATTAACATTGTAATTAAATTACACTGAAAATCTTCTAATCGTCAAACTCCAATGCCTGTTCGGGTATACTGAGGGAAAATTTAGCATGGCGATTGCACCTAACCAGCATGTCTTTCAGACTGTGGGGGGAAACTGGAGCATGCAGAGGAAACCCACACAGAGACAGGGAGAACATGCAGACTCTGCACAGACAGTGACCCAAGCCTGGAATCGAACCTGGGTCCCTGTCGCTGTGAGGCAGCAGAGCTAACCACTGTGCCACGGTGGCATACATCCTCATCACCCACCAGAACAACTTCAATTGCTTCACATTGCCTGATCGGCAAACGTGTTGGCAGAAATGATCATCTTTTTGCTTGCAAGGGAGAAGGGGAAGAATGTACATTGAAAATAATAAATGGATAAAAGGAAAGTCACTCATTTATTAATCCGAGAAAAAGTTGTGATCACAATTCATTACAAAAAATTGTAATCGTTACAAAATAAACCTGTGGCACAGACCGATGAGAGTGAAGGCTGGTGCAAGTTTACAAGCTGATGGTCTCGATTTTTTTGGTATTCTGTCTGAAGTGTTGAATAATTGTATGAGAGGATGATGTAAGTGATTTGATGAAATTGTGTCAGCAGTTTGCATCATTTTCAATGACAATGCCCAACTGCTCCCCATCCACTACCCCCCCCTCACATTCCCCCCTGCCACCCCACCCTCCCCCACCCCACCACCCCCTGCCTCTCAGTTGGGTTAGGTGGTAGCACCAAGGAGAAAATGGTGAAAGGAGAAGGAGGGAGAGAGACGGAGGACATGAAGGGATATAATAAAAAGGCCAAGCATGGATGTCGTGATTAATCAACTGATGATAAAGTCTTTGCCTGCCAGTGAAGGCTAGTCGCTACAGTGCCTGAAAATATCTCCTTGATATGCTGGTCATGTCAATACTTATTCAAAATGACACTCGGGGCTCTTTGCCGTTTTGTCATGTGGGGAATGAGGCAGAACCTGAAATGTATCTGCTATCACTTCTCCGCTGCAGTCAAACCATCCCCGTGTTAGCACAGTTCATTTTGCTACCACCTCATTCAGCATATTTAATAAATGCTTCTCTGTTGATAATATGGGAAGATTACTGTGTGGTCAGGTTTCAGAATATACTGAATTTTGTCCCATACTTGCATACCATTTTTGAGGGATTTTTGTGATTCTTCATAAATACTTAACTCTTTGTAAAAATGAGGCCGGCGTGTGTGATCAAAGCTGGCCCATGAAATGTCCGGGGAGGGGGGCCAGCAATCAGTCCATTGTGCTGGGTGGGGGGGCTTGGAGAGGGACAGTTGCAAGATTGGACCATGGGGGAGTCAATAATGCAGGAGTTGCGGGGTTCATCAACGATAGAGCTGGCCAGTGACTGGGAAGCCGGCTGTGTGGGGCTACTGCACATGTGCTTATCTCAGTACTGACAGATCAGTGCATGCACAGTGGCCCGCTCAGCACTGTGCTGCCTGCCTCTCCAGTGGGAATAGACCTCATCCAGGGATTTTTAATGATGTTCAAGCTAGTGCACTCTGTGGTCTGGGAGATTCATTTTGAAAATCCCGCTGGGAAGAAAAGGTTGGATTTACTCCAGTTTTCACTTGAATTTGACACTTAGAAATTTTTTGAGAGAATCACATCCTCTGACTTTAGAATCAAGAATCATAGAAGCCTACAGTGCAGAAAGAGGCCCTTCGGCCCATCGAGTCTGCACCAAACACAATCCCAGCCAGGCCCTACCCCTATATATTATACCCAGTAATACCCCTAACCTATACTATCTTGAACAGTAAGGGGCAATTTCTTAGCGCAGCCAATTAACCTAACCTGCACATCTTTGGACTGTGGGAGGAAACCGGAGTACCCGAAAGAAACTCACGCAGTCACAAGGAGAATGTACAAACTCCATAGATAGTCCACAGACAGTGACTTGAGCCAAGAATCGAACCCAGGACTCTCGAGCTGTGAAGCAGCAGTGCCACTGTACTGCCATGTCACCCATATAATCATAGTTTTGATTGAAACTGATATTGGTGACTCTTTTGGAAGATGAGAGATAGGAATTTTTGTCTGGAATATTTTCATTTTGAGCAGGAATAGGAAAGTGGAAGCTTGGAATTAGCTTCCCATTATCTAGCCGGTCTGATTTCCTTTCCCACCGAATCTCTGGATGCGGCATTATGCCTGGAGTTCAATGGTCACAAACCTGCCCTTTCTGCCTCTGGCTAAAACCCAAATGTTGCCTGTCACCAAAATAATGACCAATAGCTCCCCAAGGTTACAATGGGAGCTATGGTCAGGAAGAAGGTTGCTTGATATGCTCTTGATATCTAATCTGATTTTCTTTGTCACCTGAGATGGGAGCTGTGGCTGGATTACCATCGAAAATCTTTTTAAATCTCTATTTTAATTACCTTTTGTGCGTTTGCTTTAAAAGTGTGATTCCATAGCTCAACTGAAAATGCTAAAAATGATGAACATAATTGACTGTTAATGTCTGAGATAGAGCTTCTAAGATTTCAACATGGGATTGTAGAATTTGCCATGATTGGAAAAGCATCCATATTCAAACATATTTAACTTAATGGGAGGATTGCAACTTCAATGATTCAAGGAGATATGCTGTTTAAATAAACCCTTTAGCTAATCAGCAAAGTACTGAGGATGTCTCTCCTCCTTGAATGCATTCCAAAACTTATCTCTTTGACTAAGTTTCTGGATACCTGTCCTAAATATTTTCTCTGTGGCTGGCTCAGCGCCATATTTTGCCTCACAACACATCTGCGACCTTGGACATCTTATATTGAAGGCGCTATCCAAACACAAGATGCTTCTGGTGTTGTGAAATTAGTGAGAGTTCAGAGCAAAGACCAGGGATGCGTTGAGATTGTGTTCCATTTATGAACACTAAGTAGGATCAGGGATATAAATCTGAGCATGTTTAATCCCAAATGACTCGGACTTGTGCCAAATAATAATGGGCAGGTGGCACGGATGTGCTTCCCTCCGGATTTGAAATCGGTTGTAATAATTGTTTCTTGCTTTGCCTGTGGTTTTTTTCTGTTGTTAAATTCAGATTTAAAGATCAGGTATTGGAGCAAAGGAAAAAAAAAATTGGAAACAAAAAGCAAAACAGTTAGAAAAGAGGAAGACAGTAATGAATAACTCAAGCTGTAGAAAATTGCATTCATATTCATTGCTTTTCTTTCTAATTTGTTTTATCGCCTCATTTTCAGTGTTCTTCTTGGTGCCTTTAGCTGTTATTTCCTTCTCTTCCAGCCTGTCTCAGTTCTTGCCCATTTTGTTTTATTGCCTCACCGTAGTATATTTGTCTCTATGCATGTTTGTCATTTTTCATACTTGTCAACTTGCTCGTGTATTCCTTATCTCAAAGTTACTGAAATAATGTGAAGGATAACCAAGGAAACACAGTTAATTAATGTGCTGTCCCAGCCAGGCAATTAAAGAGCCTCTTGAGTGATACTCCATCTGGACAGTGCAAGCGTGTGAAAGAAAGAGATGAGCAGCAGAGCTTTTATGAGACAGAACCGTTTGTACCATTATTCAATATGCTCACTAATGGTCTGCTTTACCCAATTGCTGTGCCACCTCAGGAGAGTTACTAATGGTCTGCTTTGCCCAGAAGAGGCGCCAATCAAAAGGCCCACTAATGACCCAGGTTGGGCAGAGACCAAAAGGCAAATGACAAACCAAGTGATTCACAAGCAAGAAGCTCCACAAAGCTTGTCTGAGCCTGCGACAGCCGCAAGTTGTGCTTATTCTTTAACTTTGTTTTTTTTTTGTGATATGTATTTTCCATCTCAAGGTAACAGCCAACAGGAATTGTTCAGAATACTTCTTGTGGGGTTAGCAAGATTTTGATAGAGATCATAGAATATTTGCTCTGTCCCCACATCATTCCTAAAGTTCAAAGAACAGCATTTCTGCTGGTCATCTTCTGTAATGGGGAGGCGATGGCCTAGTTGTATTATTGCTGGACTATTAATCTCAAAACACAGCTAATGTTCTGAGGACCCAGGTTCGAATCCCTTCTCAGCAGTTAGTGGAATTTGAATTCAATAAAACATATTTGGAATTAAGGATAACTATGAAAACATTGTGGGAGAAACACATTCAGTTCACAAATGTCCATTACTGAATGAAATCTGCCATCCTTACTGGGTCTGGCCTACATGTGACTTCTGAACCACAACAATAGACTGTAAGAACTCAGCAGGTTTGGTAGGATCTATGGACAGGGAAATTGAGAAGATGACTCATTGAAGCTTTAACAATGGGAAGATTTAATATTAATATCATATATTTAGAAGATAAGGGTCTGACAGAGCCAAACACACTCGTTCCTCTTCCCTGGCTCAAACAGAGGTTCTTCCTCACCCCAGGATGTGCATCCTTATTGGTTCAGCTCCCACACAGCCTGATCACATGATCCTCAATGGATCAGCCCTTTAAAGGGACCACATTAGCACAGAAAGAGAGTAACATTTTGAATCTAATATAACTGTTTATTGGTATTCATTCATTGACTTACGAATTACTTCAGGCAAAGGTGGATGACAGCTGGAATTCAAAATTATCAACAGTTCTGTGCTGCAGTTTTACATATGTAAACTTGAATTCATCAACACTCTGATTCCATCTCCTTATTACAACAAGTCACTTTCACCTATCACCCTGCACTCACTAAGCTGCATTGGCTTCTGCTGAAGCAATGTTTTGATATTAAAATTCCTGAACTTGTTTTCAAATCCCTCCACGGTCTTTTGTAGATTCACAGAATCCTACAGTGCTGAAGGAGGCCATTTGGCCCATTGAGTCTGCATTGACCACAATCCCACTCAGACCCTATTCCTGTAATCTCACAAGTTTACCCTGCTAATCCTCTCAACATTAAGGATCAATGTAGCACAGCCAATCAACCTGACCCGCTCAGATCTTTGGACTGTAGGAGAAAACTGGAGCACCCAGAGGAAACCCACGCAGACTAAGAGAGAACATACAAAATCCACACAGACACTGACCTAAGCTGGGAATTGAACTTGGGACGTTGGTGCTGTGAGGCAGCAGTGCTAACCACTATGCCACCCACCCCTATCTCTGTCCTCTCTTCCAACACCGCGACCCTCTCAGATATCCTTGCATCTACAATTCAATCCTCTTGAGCATCCCCAATTTTAAGTGTACCATTAACACAATTGGTGGGCATACCTTCAGTTGGTTGGGTCCTATGCTCTGGAATTCCCTCCCTAAACCTTTCTGTCTATCATCTCTCTTTCCTCCCTTGATGGATTCCTTGAATCCTTTCTCTTTGACCACACTTTTAGTCACCTGCACTAATCTCTTTCTGCTAAATCAGTGCCAAGAATTGTTTGGAACATTTATGTTAATCACCTAGAGAGGTTTTGTTGTATTAAAAGTGATACATAAATATAAGTTGTTGTTGTTGTGCAGTATAATTCAAGCTGAGAGCTATATTATTTTGCAAATTGAGTTTGTGATTTTATATGTCCTGTTTGTGAATAGAATTCCCGCTCACCTGAAGAACGGGCAGCACTCTGAAAGCTAGTGGCTTTTGCTTCCAAATAAACCTGTTGGGCTTTAACCTGATATTATGAGACTTCTTACTGCGTTTACCCCAATTCAATGCTGGCATCTCCAATCATGAAACAAAACATTCAGATTTGACTTCATAATTTAAAGCACTTGATAAGAAATTGTGCCTTACAAGAGCTCCTGATAGGGTTTGATAGTCCTCTATGGCTACTCTACTGCCATTGAAATGAAGGCAGAGCAGCACCATTCCTCTCACTACAAATACATACCACACATTGCCCAATCCCTGCACTCAAACATTTACCACCAACGTTCCATTCAGTTCACTTCTATATCTTCCACCACTTATGCATTGGGCTGTGCTAAATTCTCCCTCAGTGTACCTGAACAGGTGCTAGAGTGTGGCGGCTAGGGGATTTTCACAATAACTTCATTGCAGTGTTAATGCAGACCTACTTGTGGCACCAATAAATAAACATTAAAGAAACAAATAGGCTTACATTAACATTACAATGAAGTTATCTGAAAGTTCCCCTTCAAGTTGAACAGTGTGTTGAGTTGGAAATATATTGCAGCTCCTTCGTCATTGCTGGATCAAAATTCAGGAACTCTCTCCCCAACAGAATTAAGTGTTCCTACACAACACAATGGCTACGTCCCAAGAAGACATCTCACCGCTACCTCCTCAAGGGAAATTAGGGACGGTCCGCAAATATTGACCTTGCTAACAATGTCTACATCCAAGGGACAAATAAAATAAAACACAGGACAACTCTAATCAAATTATCAGTTCACAGTTTTAGATTGTCGTACAAAAATAAATACTGTTTGAGGATTTGGCGATTGCCATTTTGGGTTTTGTTTCTCCTGTGGCTTACAAAGCTTTAATTTTATCAAGACAAATTTGTCTGGAACCCATCCATACTACACATGTCCTAAGGGCAGAATTGGGAAATGGAGAACATGTATTCTGAATATGAGTGAAATGCTGAACAGCAAGTAACAGGCATGTTTATTTCAGTTAAGATTCCAGCTTTCTGTTTCTCCCAATAGCAGTATTTCTTATTCAGCTGGATGCCTTGACTAATTGACCTTTCATTGAATCTCACTTATTAGTATACTAGTCGTATAACACCAGATAAAATTAATGATGAACTCTCTACATCCAAATTCTGTGGAGAAATTTGAATAAACATTCTGTGTATTAGAGTTTCCCAAACATCTTCCATTGCAGGATCCTTTTGAGAAGGTTTCACATAAGAGGATATCACGTAAAGTTAAAACACAGGGGATTGCAGGTAATGAGATGGATACAAAGCTGGTTAACAGATAGAAAGCAAAGAGTTGGTTTAAATGGGTCTTTTTCTGATTGGCAGTCAGTGACTAGTGGCGTTCTGCAGGGATCTATTCTAGGATCCCAGCTGTTCACATTGTATATGAATGATTTGGAAGAGAGAAATGTATATATCATCTGCAGACTATACAAAGTTGGGTGGGACAGTGAGCTGTGATGAAGATGCAGAGATGTTTCAGTGTGATTTGGACAGCTGTGTGTGTGAGCACCTGCCTGACTGATGCAGTATAATGTGGACAAATATGAGGTCATCCGCTTTGATAGCAATAATAGGAAGGCAGATTATTGGGTGTAAGTTGAGGGAGGTAGATATTTAGCGAGACCTTGAAGTCCTTGTGCATCAGTTGCTGAAAGTAAGCACACAGATGCAGCAAGCAGTAATGAAGGCAAGTGGTACTTTGGTCTTCATAGTGAGAGGATTTAAGTGTGGGGATAGAGGTGTTTTGCTACAATCGTATAGGGCATTGGTGAGGCCACACCTGGAGTATTGTGTGTAGTTTTGGTGTCCTTATCAGAGGAAGGATGTCCTTGCTATTGAGAGAATGCCTGATTTCAGGGATGGGAAGTCTGTCATATGTGGAGAAACTAAGTTGGTTAGCATTATATTCCCTAGAGTTTAGAAGAGTGAGGGGGGCATCTCATAGAAACTAATAAAATTCTAATAGTGTTAGACAGGGTCTTAATGCATGGAAAACCCTGTAGGAGAGTGAAGAATGCATCAGTTATGTCACTTCTCTCTCCCTTCTGTTTCCAAGTTCAAGACCCTATCTCTGCTACATTTTGGAATAATGTCCATAAACATAGACAAGGGTCATGGGTAGAAGTGGGAACATTAAAATGGCGGCTCAGGCTCATTGGGCCAAAGGGCCTGCTTCCCGTGCTGTGTTGTTCTTTGATCTTTGTTCTAAAACACAGAGACAGAGAAATTCCATTAAAAGCAGCTTCAATTCCCATAAGTTCCTCATTGGAAAACAATGGACTGGGGTGATTACATGTCAAAAGTGCCATCATTGGCTGCTTAGAGCTTTGGGGGAAATGTCCTGAGGTTGTGAAAGGTGCTATAGAAATGCACATCCTTCTTTCTGAAGCTGAAAGTTCTGATGACTATTCCATTTCAGAATTCTGTTTTCACATCAAAAATCAGGTGGATTGGAGGATAATGGTGCCTCCGGCCTGTCAGCCTCAGGGTATCGACATTCAATACATTATTTTTTAATGACAGTGAAAATCCTTTTGAACTCGGAAAGAATTTGTTTGCTTTCAGAGTACAAATAGCATTGAACTCTATACTAGGTATGGTACAGCAAGCTATTTCTAACACAGTATCCGAGGCTTCTGAATGAGTATTAAACAGTTACTGTTTATCATCCCTCTCAGGGCTAACGCAGAAGCAAGCTTCAAAAATTAATAACCATTTTGTGTAAACCTGCTTAATTTAAAAATTAACCTTATTGCTCAATTGAAGTACTGAAATATCTGAATAAAAATCAAAGCAGAAGAACTGCAGCATGAAGAGACCTTAACCTTCTGAAATCTATGTTTTTTTTCTAGAATCATTAAAAGCTCAGTGCAAGTTACAATCCCAAGCTTTTCATCACACATTCTTTCAACTTCCAAAATAAGTTGAGTTCCAAATCAATGTAATTCTACATGGATGACATTAAAATGCCACCAAGTCCATACGAGAGTTGGCCGTTATCAGTTCAGTCTCAGAGAATTTAATCTATTAATTGATGGTAATCTGCACTGACTCTGCTCCATCAGAACCATCACTGTTCCAATTGTCTTCCCAAACTAAGAACTCAGTAAGAATCTAGCAACACCAATTTTAAATCCAACCGATTTATTTGATAGTAAATTTGCGAGCTTTCGACACTCTGTCTTCGTCAGGTTGGATTTAAAATTGGTGTTGCTAGATTCTTACTGAGTTCTTACTACCCTAGTCCAACTCCAGCATCTCTACATCATTCCCAAACTAAGGCAGTCTTTTGTCTGTTTACGTTTTTAGTAATCCCTGGAATCGGTCGCCAGTCTGTCTCCAGTGGTTTGTAACTAAAGGGCCGCCACTCCATATCAAGTATGGCCGATCAGGAGTCTCTCCAATTCTTACCACCAGCCATTGGCATGCTTTGGAAGGATTGACACACAAAACCAATTTGGCTATGGAGCTGTGAATTCTGATTAATTCTAAACATCCAACATGAGGATAATTAGCAGCTAATGTTTTAATATGTGGTTTGAGAATAATACAAAATATGTAAATAACATCTGAATAATGCCTCTAAGAAATGTTTTTAACATGCCATTAACATGAAAGATGTATTCATGAAAGATATCAGCACAAGTCAGGCACAAACAATGCAACAAAGTAAATTATCAATGCATATCTAAGCCGGGGAGAATAAGTCCAATTGGTAAAGATGCCTTCGATAGAACCGTATTAAATTGATGAGAGAAAATGTTGAATCATAAGAAGCCATTTTGTCAGCGAGAATTTCCATAATACGGACAGACAAATAACAGAGTTATATTTGAAGAGAATTATTGATTGAAGGACGTGTCATCAGTCGATTGATAAATTAGTGAATGAGTAAAATTGCTGTTAGCTAAGTGCTGGGCTGATTAATCTGATAGATAAAATTATAACTACTCTACCTTTTTGGCATAAAATCTGTGATCTTTGTGAAAGTCTGTTAGAGCATTAGTTGAGTAGGTAGAACCATTGATCTCCCATTTTGGCCAAATGAGATTTGTCTTGTCCTAACTGTATACTTGTTTGAATATTGTTAATTTGTAATGTTTTTAATTCTAACAATTCAATGTTTTAATAAAAACTAATTGAAGAATTTCATTGAACTGAATGAACTTTTTTTGCCTTTTGTGAACAAAGAACAAAACAGCACGGGAAACAGGCCCTTCGGCCCAATGAGCCCGAGCCGCCACCCCGATGTTCCCACCTCTACCCATGATCCCTATCTATGTTTATAGATCTATGGGTTAAAAACCAAATTTGAGACAATTTAGGCAGAATTTGTTTTGCCAATTAGCCTAAGAGCACATCTTTGGGATGTGGGAGGAAACCGGAGCTCCCGGAGAAAACCCACACAAGCATGGGGAGAATGCGCAAACTCCCACAGACACAGGCCCAAATCCATGTTGTCTTTAAGTTAAGTTAATCAGGCCACCTAAAAGAATGTCCCACAACAAGCTGCATTATGCATTCACCTGCCCTGGTAGCTGAGGAAAACAAAACAGTCAAGTAAAGAAAGGACATTATCATGGTCTGATGGGAAATACGGCCATCTTCAGATCAAAAGCTTTTAACTCCAGGCTGAGTGTGCAGACTGCTCTGTTTGCTGACAAAATATGTCTTTGGTTTTACAAAGGGTGATAAAGTCAGCAGGATGCCAGATAATGGTTGCTTCAAAGGGAAGAGCTGTAACGCACACCCATGATAATAAGCTCATTCTAATTGATCAAATACATAGGAACTAGGTATGAAATATAGTCGAAAAGGCTGAGAACAACTGACCTAAGATCAGCAGCCTGAAATAAATCAATTTGAATGATACATCAATGGTTAGTGTCTACATGGAGAAATATACATGTTTCAGGATAAATGTTGGAGTTTTATAGGACTGAATAAGAAGCCTGAAGTCTAATCCTTCTTCATGCCTGATGAATGGGTAGTGACACCATTACTGGTCCATTAGATAAGCATAAGTAGCTAAAGTTTATCTTTGTAAATTTATTATAGTAAATATTTACTTGAGGCATAGGAGAATCAGTCTTGAGACAATCATCAGTATTTATGTTTTTTTTAACATGTTCCTAATAAAGACATGATTTGATTTAAAATAATGGGTGGGATTTTCTGGCCACACTCATTTCAAACTGGAATATCCTGCCTGAGGTTAACAGATCCTTCTATCATCCGCCCCTCACTGCTAAGATTCCTGCTGCGAGCAAAACAGAAAAATTCAGCTCAAAGTCTTTGTGTCTGTCAATTAACTGGAGCAAGGGTTTTGGTTAACGCCATCAAGTAGGACTCAAACCTGGACCTTCTGACTCAACGTGACACAAGACCCCCATATCACAACTGAGGCACATTGAGATTGCTTTCCCAGGAACATTGGCTTTGGTTTCCTGCTGGCTGCATATTTGCAGAATTGTCCTTGCAGGAAAAATCTGAGCACTGAATCCAATGTCAAAAACTGTGAATTGGACAGCAGATCCAATGTTAGCCATTTCCATCCCTTGATAAAGTTGAAGTTTGGTAGCCCTTTTCTACTATCACATCATAGTGCTGTCCTCACATTTCATCTAACCACATTGAAACTCCCTCCCTAACAGCATTGTGAGTGTACCTACACCTCAAAGACTGCAGTGGTTCAAGAAGAGGGTTCACCACCTCCTTCTGAAGAGCAATCAGGGATAAGAATAAGGGCAGCACAGGGGCACAGTGGTTGGCACTGCTGCTTCACACCACCAGGGTTCAATTCCAGCTTGGGTCACTGACTGTGTGGAGTTTGCATGTTCTCCCTGTATCTGTGTGGGTTTTCGCCGGGTGCTCCGGTTTCCTCCCATAGTACAAAGACTTGCAGATTAGGTGGACTGGTCATGCTAAATTGCCCCTAGTGTCAGGGGGATTAGCCGGATAAATGTGTGTGGTCAGAGGATAGGGCCTGAGTGGGATTGTGGTGTGTGTTAGGTAGATTGGTCATGCCAAATTGCTCATAGTATCAGTGGGATCAGCAGGTAAATGTGTGTGGTTAGGGGGATAGGGCTGGGTGAGATTGTGGTCGGTGCAGGCTCAATGGGCTGAGTGGCCTCTTTCTGTATTGTAGAGATTCTATAAAGCACTGGTCTAGCCAGCAAAGTCCACACCCCATCAAATGAATTTGAAAAAAAAAGTGTTCATATTTGCTCATTCCCTACATTTAACCTACCATAACAAAGAACTTTTTAATGAAATGATAGGATTAACAGTTTCATCATCCATGGAGCTTCAAGCGATGATTTTTATTATTATTTTAATGTGTCCTACATATTAAAATGGAATTATGAATTGCTAATGAGAGATGGTTTCTACTAGAACTGGGAAAAGAATATGCCTAAAGCCATTACTTGTAGATCCCTTTTCAGTAGAACTCCTAGTTAAGATACATCACATGCTGACTTCAAACGTAGGACCATTCTTCACTAAAATAACTGCAATTCCCATTATTTATCTATTTTATTATTTTGCCTCCACTTTTTGAGACTTTTTCTTCCACATTAGATTCTTCATCCTCTCTGAAACTTCACATCAGCTTGATTTGTGATATTAATTTTCTCTTTCCTAATTTTGTTCCTTTTCTTTATGCAAACCTTTTAATCTACACAATGCTGTAATCTGCTGCAGAGTGGAAATTTAGTGTGTGGGCAGCTTCACCTCCATTCTTGCATTCTACTTTAATCAAGGCAACCATTTTTATCAAGCTATAGATAGGCACCAGTAATTGTGACATTTTTGTGGTATTATTCAACAGTACTTCCCAAACTCACGACCTTGCCACATAGACAGGCGAGATCAGCAAGCACGTAGAACCACATCACTAGGTTCCCCTTCGACGAACGATCCTGATTTGGAAATTCCTTCACAGTGTCAAAATTCTGCATCTCCCTCTCTAACAGCACCGTAGGTGCACCTACACCACATAGATGACAGCAGTTCAAGAAAGTGGCCCTACCACCATTTTCTGAAGGGCAATTATAAATAGGCAAAAAATGTTGGTTGAGCAACTGATGCTTAAACCCAGATTCCATTCCTGGCTTGGATCACTATCTGTGTGGAGATTGTACGCTCCCCCCTGTGTCTGTGTGGCTTCCTTTTCGAATGCTCCGTTTCCTCCCACAGTCCAAAGATGTGTGGGTTAGGTGAATTGGCCATGCTAAATTGTTCCTTAGTGTCAGGGGGACTAGTTAGGTAAACACATGGGGTTATGTAGATTGGATTTGGGTGAACGCATGGTCAATGCAGACCTGATGGATCTTTTTCTGCACTGTAGGATTCTATGACTCGAAATGATTACGTATAAAGCAATGAAAATTATCAGTGAATGCAAGTTGGTAAATACTAATACATCAAGAATTCTGACATTATACACAACATTCATTAAATGATTCATCCTCTTGCAATTCCCTATACGTTTTCTCATAGTTGTTACACAGGATGGCTCTTCAGGTGGGGAAGAATTCTACGCAGTTTCACACTGCCGCTCCACACTCTAGTCACCAAATATTTAAATTCAGACCTATTTCAATTTAAAAGTCAGGTCTTAAGTCTTTTGGTTGCTAGAGTTTCCTTCCTAATTTTGCCACAATTGCAAGGGAACAGCATTCTATAAATTTTCTGAATGCCTCGATGAAATTAACTCTTTCAATAGAGCCATCAGATACTGTGGGCTGAATGGCCCCCCTCTCATATTCTATGATACATTTTGAACTCTGAGACGTGGTAGTTGCTCATTTTAAGCCTGACCAGCCAGCCTCATTTATAATCCTGAGAAAAGGCAGGATGACAATGGTTGTTAACATTTATTAATCAAACTCCTGTAGATTTCATCAAGCGACTTTCTTCTGAACACACCCTATTCTCGTTCTATTAGACCCCAAACATGTCCATTCTCTTGAAGTCCCACCTTCTTATGGTCAATCTAAAAGGCAATAAACTGTTTTTTTTTTATATTCATTTGTGGGATATGGGCATCGCTGGCTGGCCAGCATTTACTACCCATCCTCAGTTACCCTTGAGAAGATGGTGATGAGCTAGCTTCTTGAATCGCTGCAGTCTGCATGCTGTGTGTTGACCCACAATGCCATTAGAGAGAGAATTCCAGGATTTTGAAGAAACGGTGATATATTTCCAAGTCAGGATGGTGAATGGCTTGAAGGGGAAATTGCAGGTGGCGGTCTTCCCACAGGTCTGAAGCCCTTGTCCTTCTCGATGAAAATAGTCAAGGCTACTTATTACCTATTCAATAAATAACAATTTTTCTCTGTGTCCAATATTTTATCAACAAAAGCATTCAAGTAAAATGTAGCAATGAACTCATTTATTTTTAACTTTTATTATTTTTAGGAATATAATCAGAGGGCGAGGCCATTCAGTCTCTTGAGTCTCTTCCATCATTAAATGAGATCATGGCTGATCTGTGATCTAACTCTGAGAACCCGCCTTTCTCCACATCACTAAATACCTTTGGTTAACGGAACGTTTCCCCCCGGATTAGCTCACAGCAATGTCATGAAGATTAATCTTTAATTCCAGGGCAATCCTGGAGGTTTGCCAACCTTACTTCTGCAGGGAAATTCCCAGAGCGGCTTATTAATCACCTTGCTGTGGATAATCCAGAGCAGAAAACAGGCTGGTGGTGTGCCAATTAGATTTTGTTTTAGTTCATTTTGTTAGTCTGGCCCTGGGTGGATTCATAGAATTAGACGGTTAGAAAAAGGCGAGATATAGTTTATAAAGATGGGGCTGTGGACAGCCCTGTTGCCATGGTAACGTGCTGGTTTGATTAGGCCTACAAAGTTGTGCCTCACCTATCAAAAAGGTCACCAGATGACTCTTTTATTGAACGATTATCTCTCCATCTCTTATCAAGTGAAATATTTTCTGCCTGGATGTTTTGCAACAGAAAGCCGGATACAAACTTTAATTACCTCATGCATTTATTTCTCAATTTTTGAGTTATAAAATCCCATATATAACTGAGGACTGAAATAACTTTAGTCCACAGTATAGAAATTAATTACACAACATTACAATACTACAGTTTGTAAAGCAAAGGGTGATGGTGGTGTAATGATGTTGCTAGACTAGTAATCCAGAAACTCAGGCTAATGCTCCGGGGACCTGGTTCAAATCCCACCACAGCAGACGGAGGAGCTAAAATTCAATTAATAAATCTAGAATTGAAAACTACTCAGTAATGGTGAACATGAAACTATCATTGATAGTTTTACAGACGCATTTGCTTCATTAATGTCCTTGAGGGAAGGATATCCAGTTGCCCTTACCTGGTCTGGCGTACACACCACTCCAGACAATCAGCAATGTGGCTGACTCTTAACTGCCCTTCTGAAATGCTCCACAAATTTTCTCAGGTCGAGGGCGATTAGGGATGGGTAACAAATGCTGCTTTTTTTCAGTGATGCCCACATCCCAGGACAGAAAAAAAACAATCGACTAAATATGAGAGACACGGATAGGGTGGATGATCAGAGGCTTTTGCTCAGAGTGGAAGGGTCGACTACAAGAAATTGGTCAGATTAGCAATGTTCAAGGCATTTCTTAATGGACACTAAATGGGAGGCAAACAGAGGGATAAAAATTACATATTGGTGTAGGCTTGATAGGTCAAAGAGCCTGTTCCTTTGCTGCATTTTCCTTTGTTCTTCTTTATAATCAGCAATGGGTTCACGCACTGGGATATGGGTTGCCATCAGACTGATCTTACAATTGTCTCAGAACATTGTTCAAACCACAGCAGGGCAAGTCAGGGAGAGGGTTCAAAAGACATTTGGCGGTATTAGCTTTATAATGAAAAGCACCGCTTATGAAAATAAGGACGTTCCACTAAACTTTATAAAATACGAATTTGGCCCCATTATTTTGGCCAATTTTTTAATTTAATTTGGATGTTAAGCCCTTGTTAGGGAAAAGGGAGTGTGATGTGATGAGGGAGTGTGTGTGGGTGCAGAGAGCTGCAGGGGGGTGGGAGGGGAGGGGAGGGGGCTTCAAGGGGATTTATTGAAAATCTACTACAGCTAAAATATTTCACTAAATGCTGTGATTGGAGAAAGTTGTACTCTTTGTGGCAGAGAAAAATGAGACTCTTTTGATAGAGATCCTCAAAATCATGAATGGTTTTGATTGACTAAGTGAGGAAATACCGTTTAATGAAACTAGTGTTATCAAAACATAGAAGATAGGAGCAGGAGGCCATTCAGCCCTTCAAGCCTGCTCCACCATTCATCATGATCATGGCTGATCATCCAACTCAATAGCCTAATCCTGTTTTCTCCCATAACCTTTGATCTCATTTGCCCCAACCACTATATTCAGCCACCTCTTGAATACATTCAATATTTTGGGATCAACCACTTAATGAATTCCACAGACTCACCAATCTTTGGGTGAAGAAATATCTCTTCATCTCTGTCCTAAGCAGTCAACCCTGAATCTTCAGGCTGTGAACCCTGCTTCTGGACTCCTCCGTAAAGTTTTACAACACCAATTTTAAATCCAACCAATTTATTTGATAGTAAATCCGCGAGCTTTCGACTTTACAGCCTTCGTCAGGCAAATGCAGTGTTCTGATCTGCAGAGGCACTCATATCCACACAGACAGTTATAGATTGCTGATTAGAATGCGAATCCTTACATCTAATCTGCTATTCAAGTGTTAAAGTGGCTAACAACGTGTGTGAAGGGAATCCTGAGCATTGGTTAGAGAATTGTGTATTTTCTCCAGACAGCACAGTAAGTGAGGACTCCTCCACCATTGAATGCAATTCCCAGCTTGGGTCACTATCTGTGTGGAGTTTGCATGTCTGCGTGGGTTTCTTTCGGGTGCCCCAGTTTCCTCCCACACCCTAAAGGTGTGCAAGTTAGATGGATTGGCCATTCTAAATTGCCCCTTAGTGTCAAGGTGATTAGTGGGGTAAATGCATGGGGATATAGCCTGGGTGGGATTGTGGTTGGTGCAGACTCAATGGGCTGAGTGGCCTCCTTCTGCACTGTAGAGATTTTATGAAGCTAAAACATGTTTAGACTGTTGGTTGTTAGGCAGCTGCCTCAAAGGGTGACAGAAACAAGTTCAAACTTGTCAAAAGAGAGTTTGATAAATAGTGAATATGCTCAGGAATATGGGGAAAGAGCAGGAGGGCTGTGAGTGATTGGATTTCTGAAGCATGAGCAAACAGCTTTCAACATTCCTCATTAACATAATTCACATTGTATAATCTCACCAACTGATTATCTGAGGAAGTGGACAATCATATTCCATTTCACTGCTTACAGATTCTGACTGACTATATCATCAACTAAATCCATGTTGCATCACACACCAAACAGTGAAGTAAGATCAGTATGCTAACCACAAGTCCATAATCACAAATATAGATGAAAAAATGCTTGAAAACTCAACAGATCAATTTGTGTTTCTTTGACAGTTCTGAACACACTGAGAAAGAGGAAATAAGGACACTTTTCTGTTTGACGACCTTCAAATAGATCCTGGTGTTAAAGCAGGTCTCTGGGAATAGTGAACAGTTTGTGTTGCTATTTGTGTTATTCAGTTGGAAAAAACAGGGAGCTAAAGGGCGACGGATTGTTGTATTGAACAAGATCGACAGCTACTATTTCAGTGTTACCAGAACTCACCAAACCAATTAAAGGGATAAACAAAAGGAGTCTTAGGGGATTTTGTGCCACTAGGACTGTTATGCCCCAAGTTAGAAAGAGTCTGCAGATGTGCACCTAATCAGTGTTAACTCTATCCAGGGATTTTGAGCAGAATGTGACTCAAGGACAAAAATGATTGAGTGAGAAATGCTCTGCAGCAAAGGCTAAGTTGGAAAGACTGATATTGCACATGTGGGACAGAATTCTCCGATGTCACCTGCAACTGAGATTTTCCAGTTCAGATGCAGTGAACAGAGATTGGGCCAATTGCCAAATTCCCCATTCTCACGGCCAGTGACAGTGGGGTATGCAAAACTAGAGAATCCCAGCAGTGGTCACCGTTGTGCAGGAAGAAATGGGAATGTTTGTAACTTGGGTGTAATTTTACCAGCACGTCTGCCTGAGGTCCATACGATCCCTTCCGAGGCCAATAGAAAATGCTGTTCTCCGACCCTTCTCCACCCGAGAGTTGGAGGAGGGAGTTCTCATAAAATTCCAGCCATAGGGAGGTGTAACTTTATTGTGTAGGCTATTTAAAATGAAATTTACCTTTGTCTGAAATATCCTTCACCTGTTAGTTCATGTGAAAATAATATTGATTTTGTTTTAATTAAATGTTTTAAACAGTGAAATCTTATCCAATTTCCTCTCGGTTCATTTTATGAGAATTCTTGCTTTTTAGAAGTTCTTATTCTCAACAGGAATTATAACCATTTACATTACGTACAACTGTAATTTCAGTTCTCAGCTGCTTCCTTTCAAGACTAAAAGCCCAAAGGTGCCTGGATTTTCTACATAGCTCAGTTCTTTAATTCTGAGGATCAGGATGATGGTTATTGCCTCCAATGCTTGAGTATTCCAATAATTTCCCAGTAACCATTCTGAACAAAGTACACATGATGGGATCAGCCGAGAGTGCTGATGGCCAAACTCTCTGAATCACGCTGCATTGTTCGATTTGGATCCCTTCATTTCGAAGTGACATCCTCTAAATCATACATTAATTTAATTGAAATAGCCCAAAAATACCAATCATTGAAAATGCATAAATGAATTACTGCTTAATTTGATTGTTTGCATCAGTCAACTGTGAATTCCCACCCAAACGGGGATTGAGCCAATGCAATGCATCACTTCAGTTGCATTCAATATACTATCAACACCAGGTATCTGGGAATTCCAGTCCTTATCCACCGGAATGTCATGTACTGTTGAGTGAGCAGTGTGAGATCATGATTAATTATAAGAACATAATAATGATCATAGAATAGAATCCCTACAATACAGAAGGAGGCCATTTGGCTCATTGAGTCTGCACCAATCACAATCTCACCCAGGCCCTATCCCCAAAGCCCCATGCATTCAGGCTAGCTGATCCCCTAACACTATAAGGGGGAATTTTAACATGGCTCATACACCTAACCCCCACATCTTTGGACTGTGGGAGAAAACCTGAGCACCCGGACGAAACTACGCAGACACAGGAAGAATGTGCAAACTCCATGCAGATAGTGAATTGAACCCCGGTGCTTAACATTGTGAGGCAGCAATGCTAACCATTGTGCCACTGTACTGCCCTAACATGCTATCAGTACCTGGGAATTCCATCCTTATTCACCTGAATATCATGTACTGTTGTGCAAAAGCATTGAACAGCACCATGGTTAATTATAAGAACAAAATGATGATGTGTAGGATTGAATTCTCCTCCAACTGGACTTAATGAAACATAAAAAAAACCCCGAAACCCGCAAATATAAATATTGACCGAGATTCTCCAATCTTGTTCACCCTGCCACCCCTGCCAGTGAGAATGGAGAATTTGACACTCAGCCAAAACTTCATTTTCTGCAGCGGGACTGGAGAATCCCAGTCATTGTAAATAAAAACCAAACTTCAAATCTAAGCACACAGAGGCAGGCTAGCATGTAAGGGGTTAATTTTAAACATTTCAACATCGCAGCAGAACTGATACTATTAATGGATAAGAAGTGGGTTATTATCACAAGACTGGAACACGATATCTGCATCGGATAACCCAATTAAAAGGGGTAAGGAGGTCATTGTCAACAACAAACAGCCCCAGAAAACCACCATCACACAGCAGGATTCACAGCAGTCAAGGAAGAGAGACTTTTACATACATGAGGCCATAAGATATAAGAGCAGAATTAGGCCATTTGGCCCATTGAATGGCAGAGCAGATTCAATCACGGATGATATGATTCCCATCCCCATTCTCGTGTCTTCTCCCCATAATCCTTGATCCCCTTATTAATCAAGAACACATCTATTTCTGTCTTAAAGACACTCAATGACGTGGCCTCTACAGCCCTCTGTAATAACAAGTTCCATGGATTCACCACTCTCTGGCTAAAGAAATTCATTGTCATCTAATTTTAAAGAAGCTCTGAGGCTGTACCCTTGAGTTATAGTCTTTCCTAGAAGAAGAAACATTTCTCCACATCCAATCTACCTGGGCCTCTCAGTATTCTCTAAGTTTTAATTAGATCTCCCTTCATCCTTCTGAACTCCATTATGTATAGACTCAACCGCTCCTCATGTGACAAACCTTCCATTCTTGTGAAACTCACTGGACTCCCCTCCAAGGCCAGCATATCCTTCCTTGGGTAAGGAGCCCAAAACTACTCAGAATGTTCCAATCCAGCATTGGAAGCTGAGACACCTCACCTTAATGGAATCCATTGTTTTTAGTTATGGAAATAACATCCGTACCAAGTGAGTCTGTCTGAACCAGGACATATAACTGATATAAAAAGGCTGGAAGTGCTAAGCACGGACCACCAGCAGGATGGCTTCAGTTAATATATTTATAATATTCTGAGATGGATCACCATAAAAATGGACAAGGTCAAAGAGTCCAATACTGAGGTCAAGGATCAGGAATGCTCATCCTGACTCATGGACATTCAATTCACACCAAAAAGACCAACTGGGACTGAGATTTTTAAAATAATTTAAGAGTAACAAATCAAATCCCAGTGGATTTAAATTTGAACAGAAGGTTTGGGGATTCTGCCTGTGTTTTTTTGAAATAGCTGCTTTCTAATAAGTTGTGGTGATTTTGTGTACATCACTGAAAGCCAAGGTTAAATTGTGGAGGGATTTAAACTGGACTAACAATTAAGTGTTATGTAATGTCATTCAAACTAATTGGGAGTTCTTTGTATCAGGGCATTGGGAGCTTTTTTCAATACGCAACAGATTAGTTGCTGTGTCAAGCCCTGCGTCAGTGTAATTTTCTCCTTAAAAAAAAACTCAAAACTCCAGAACCATCCAGAATGGGGACATGAACCTCTTACAGATGATCAAAGAGGAATCCAAGGATCCTGAACTTTGTAGAGAGTTTCACCAGACATTCACCAGATTGGCAGCGGGAGTGCAGTGGAACATCAAGAGCAAGGATGCCTGTACACTCAGCCTCCTTGACCCACAACTCTTATCATTTCTAGGCAGCTTTCTGAGGGGTGAACTCATTCCTTACAAGATCAAAGATGATGTGGAAGCCCAGGATCTGGAAAATCCCTTTACTGTGTGTTTAGTTTGTGATGAGGTCTTGAGTCTGCAGTTGATCCCACAGCGCGCGTGGCCCACAAAGAATGGGAGAGTAACTCTTGCCTCCGTATGCAACATTATAACAAAAGGAGCAGTAAGAAATACAGTTCAACACTCAATGTATTCTATCCAGATCGCTGAAATAGCTTTGGATGGAGTTGAAAGATATGGGTGGATGAAAGATTTCCCAGTTAAATAGATATAATCAACATAATTATCAATCAGAAAAACAAGACAGCAAGATACCATCACGCAAACCAGCCTCCCATCCATTGACTCTGTCTACACTTCTGGCTGCCTTGGAAAAGTAGCCAATCGATTCAAGAATTGCTTTACCCCTGCTGTTATCAGACTTTTGAATGGATCTACCTCATATTAAGTTGATCTTTCACTGCACCCTAGTAACACTACAATAGGTACTTTCTCCTTTTCTTCTCTATGAGCGATCTTATATAGCGCGCAAGAAACAATACATTTCACTGTATACCAATACATGTGACAATAATAAATTAAATCAAACTAAATCAAATGAATGTTGAGCAAATTCTCAACTACTTTAAATTCTGAACAGTGCATTTACATCATTTTATTTTTAATCAGTTGGCTTTGTGAATCAACTGAAGTTGATGAAGTTTCAGCATCATGGTGGGAATTTTCTCAAACAAAAACAGCAGAGTGTTGGTTCCAATGAGAAAAATGGTGTTTCTTTCCAGAGAAAGAAATGGGTTTTCTCTCTAGATCATACTACACTCTGTCACAAAAAATAACAGGTGGGCGAGTTTCACATTGTCATGTGGGGAGCAGGGGGAAAGAGCGACCTCGACACATTGGCACAGCCTGACTGCATTAAAATCAGGACGCAATGTTTAAAGGGTATCTTGATCAAAGTGAAAAAAATATCCCCCCACCACACCTCAACAACATAGAGATGTCAGGGACTTCCACCAACCCCGCAACAATTCCACAATCCCCCTCACCACAGCATACACAGCATACAGCATTCCACACCACATACACACAGACACACACACACACAGACACACACACATACCCTCTATGACCAGAGCTGGCATTTATCTCCCAACCACTTGCCCCCCACCCCCCCCCCCGCCATCCCCCACTCTCCCCTTTACCAGAGCAGTTCTTCACCACCCCCACTGCCTGACCCCCTCCGCCCCCAGCAGTCAGTGGTGGCAAACCACCCCTGCCTACCCACCTTCCTCCCCGAACATCAGACTCCTTCCCCTGGCTCCCCACCCACACAGCCACTGCTGGCACTCATCCATCCACTGCTCCAAATAGCCTTTGCCGCTCGCCTGTCACATCCACTCCCACCCACCACCACATACAAGTGAAATTCCACCTCTTCCCCCAATGTGGTCCTGCTGTGGTCTGCCCCTGGCACTACCCCCTGACATTTGTTGGCCCTGCCATATTGGCACTGCCTGTTCATGTCCCTCCCCCCCAGGCACTGTATAAAGTTTTGCACCCCCTGGGGGTGGGGAGGATTTGACATTGCTAGAAGGTCACCAAATAGTCATTTCTGCCTGACAATTCCCATTGGTCCATTCCATATTTTCTCAAACATGGTCAATCTATTTGTCTCCCTCCTCCCATTCCAATCTTTGATCTCGGCTGTGATGCTGATTTATTCCCCATAATGAATCATGCAGAATTATACAGCATATCTTTGGATCACTTCACTATTATTTGTATATCTCACCAAGGATCCCACACACAACTTATACACTCCAGGAATGGACGAACAAATGCTTAGTAAGCGAAGACTCTGGTATGGTATTTCAATACAAAAAAAATTTCTCTTTGGAGATCTCATAACTCTGTTTGCTTTGGATGTTATCCAAAAAATATGGAATCCCCACTAAAAATTATTTTTAAAATGAAAGCCCAGTTATGGATGTGTTTCTACAGAACTTAAAGCTCCCAGTTGGTGGATCTTTCTTTTGCTGGGAATATGCATTGCAATTCCTGGCATCAAATGTTATCTCCCATTGGTTCTGCCAATTTTGCAATTCCAGGAGATCATCTTGTCATGATCTGATATGATCTTGAGTTCTCCCCGGTATGAAGACCACAAAACCAGTATCTTACATAAAAGACCTTAGGAAGATCTTTTATGTACATGCAGATGAATGTACAAAACTGTGTGGCATTAGATTGATGAAGATTAAGAGATTTATCTTCAGTGTCCCAGCCAATATTTATTCTTGAATCAACATCACTAAAATAACAGTTTATCGAGTCATTATCACTTTTTCTGAGTGCTTGCTGTGTGTAAGTTGGCTGTGGCTTTTCCCACATTCCAGCAGTGACTGCAATTGAAAAGTGGCTCGGGAGCTGTAGAGCTTTGGGATGTCCTGACTGTTCTACACACAATGGATTGTTTGAAGCCTAGCTGATTGGTGGCACAGTTGTTAGGAGGGACCCAGGTTCAATTGTGGCCTTGGATGACTGTGTGGAGTTTGACCGTTTCTCCCCACGTCTGTGTGGGTTTCATCCGAGTGCTCCAGCTTCTTCCCACACTTCAAGGATGTGTAGATTAGGTGGATTGTTCATAAATTCAGAAGATATCAGAGCATAATTAGGCCATTCAGCCCATCGAGTCTATTCCACCATTCGATCATAGCTGATATGTTTCTCATTTCCATTTTCCTTCCTTCTTCCCATAACCCTTCAATCCATCATCAATTGAAAATCTGTCTAACTCCTCCTTAAATTTACTCATCCCAGCATCCACTGCACTTTGGGGCAACGAATTCCAGAGATTCAGATTTTCTTTAGGAAAAGTTTCTCCTCAACTCTGTTTTAAATTTGCTATCCCTTATTCAAAGACTATGACCTCTCATCTTAAAATGCCCCACAAAGAGAATCTCAGCTCCACATCTACTTTGTCCATACCTTTTATCATCTTGTACACCTCAATTTGATCTCCCCCATTTTTCTAAATTCCAGACAGTATAGATCTAAACTGTTCAATCTTTCTTCATATGACAAACCCCTCATCTCTAGAATCAATTTAGTGAACCGCCTCTTAACTGCCTCCAGTGCCACTACAGGGTTGGCACAGTGGCATAGTGGTTAGCACTGCTGCCTCACAACACGAGGGACCCAGGTTCAATTCCTGGCTTGGGTCACTGTCTGGGTGGAATTTGCATGTTTTCCTCGTTTGCGTGGATTTCTTCTGGGTGCCCCGGTTTCCTCCCACAGTCCAAAGATGTGTGGATTAGGTGGATTGGCCATATTAAATTGCATCTTTGTGTCAGGGGGGCTAGCGATACTATATGAATGTGGTAATAGGGGTATGGCTGGGTAGGATTGTGGTCAGTGCAGATGCAATGGACTGAATAGCCTTCTGCACTGTAGGATTCTATGAGTCTATTGTTCTGTCTTTCCTCAAATAAGGGGACCAAAATTGTGCACAATATTCCAGGTGCGGCCTGACCAATGCGTTGTATAGTTGCAAAAATACCTCCTTATCTTTAGCGATAGGTGCCAATATTCTGTTCACTTTCTTTATTATCTGCTGTCCATGCATCCTGGGTTTTGGCCATGCTAATTTGCCGCTTCATGTCCAGAGATGTGTAGGGTAGATGGATTGGCCATGCTAAATTTCTGCTTAGTGTCCTAAGATGTACAGTTTAGATGGATTGACGATGTTAAATTGTCCCTTACTGTTCAAAGCTTACTGTGCATAGCTTAGCCATTAGGTTAATGCATGGAGTTACAGGGATAGAGTGAGGGTGTGGGCCTGGCTCTTTCAGAGAGTCAATGTAGACTCAGTGGTAAAATGGCCTCCTTATACATTCCATTGGATTCTATGGGAATGCGCAACAGGCCAGAACTGGAGAAGCACAGAGATCCCTTAGGATACAGAAGAGAGAACAAATGAGGCTGTGGAGGAATTGGAATGATGTAAAGATGCCAGCGTTGGACTGGGGTTAACTCAGTAAAGTTCCACAACACCAATTTTAAATCCAACCAATTTATTTGATAGTAAATTCGCGAGCTTTCGACACTATGGCCTTCGTCAGGCAAATGCAGTGTTCTGGTCTGCAATAGCACTCATATCAACACAGACAGTCACAGATTGCTGACTAGAATGTGAATCCTTACATCTAACCTGCTATTCATGTGTTAAAGTGGCTAACAATGTGTGTGAAAGGAATCCTGAGCATTGGTTAGAGAATTGTGTACTCTCTAACCAATGTTCAGGATTCCCTTCACACACATTGTTCGCCACTTTAACACTTGAATAGCAGGTTAGATGTAAGGATTCACATTCTAATCATCAATCTGTGACTGTCTGTGTTGGTATGAGTGCTATTGCAAACCAGAACACTGCATTTGCCTGACGAAGGCCATAGTGTCGAAAGCTCGCGAATTTACTATCAAATAAGTTGGTTGGATTTAAAATTGGTGTTGTGAAACTTTACCGAGGAATTGGAAGACAAGGAGGCGAACTTTAAAATGTTAAAGCCAATGTAAGTCAGTAAGCACAGAGATGGGCAATACACAAAATGGACTTATTGCTCATTAGATAATGGGCAGTAGAGTTTTATGTGCTTACATTCATATAGTTTGTCAGATGGAACAGTGAGATATGTTTAATATGTTAATTGATTTGCTGGACTGTGGACCAATCCTTGTTTAATTTCACCTGCGCTTTGCCCCAACTTAAATATTTTATCAAATTTGTTCTGTAGTTGTCAGGCTGCCTCCCTGATTCAACAATTCCCTCCCCTCCCCAGCTTTTGTAAAGCTTGTTTTGTGCTTCTGAAGCTAAATCATTAACATAAATTAGAAGCAGTAGTGGTCTAAAGATTAATCCCCAGGCCAGTCTATTAACTAATTCCTCGTATCCGAACATTAGTTCCTCTCACTGATTTCCATCTTCAGCCTAATCCTTGTCCATTCTATGATTTCTGTTGCTTCTGAAGTTTAAGTAACAGACATCCGTGCAGAACGTTTTTTTTTTGGAAACCTCAGCTTTCCACAGTGCACTTGAGATGTTATTTTTCGAAACAGGGATGTCTCGGGGGCTGTGTCAGGCAGATTCTACCTATTTGAAATTCATGTGGAAGTTCATTTTACAAATCATCCAAATTATTTTAGTCAGAGTGAGCAGAAGCACCATTCTAATGTGCCAGATGCAACTAGTCCCAAAAGATTTTTTTTCTCAGGACTGGTGAATGCTTAATATTCACAGTGAGCGTTGTTCTGAATCCAGATAGGTACTGTGCTTCCAAAGTGTGTTCTTCTCATCTCCTGCTATAACTTTGACTGGAGGTCATTGTGGCGTTGGAATGAAATGGACCTTTTCGTGGTTCTGTTGACCTGATGCTTGGTCTCATGGGATCTCAATCCCCACTACACTTTGCAATACAATTAAAACAGTTATGGAAATGAAAATATTCTATTAGTGCCAGCTTGACTGAAGGTTGGCTCCATGAGATTATCTCAAGAAGAGATATATCCAGAGGATTTTTAAAAAAATCTCACAGTTAACTAAATATTTCTCACACTCCAACAACACTCAAGAAATTTGACACCATCCAGAATGAAACACCTTATTTGATTGGCACCACATCCACAAATATTCGATCTCTCCATCACCAACACACCCAGTAAAACACAACCTATCCAACATCTACAAGGCACACATCAGGAGTGTGATGGAATACTCTCCACTTGCCTGGATGGGTGCACCTCCAACTACACTCAAGAAACTCAACACTATCCAGCACAAAGCAACTCACTTGATTGGCACCACATCCAATCCCTCCATCGTTGATGTTCAGTAGCAGCAGTGTGTAATATCTAAAAGATGCACTGTAGCAATTCGCTAAAGATCTTTAGACAGCATCTTCCAAACCCATGACTACTTCCATCTAGAAGGACAAAGGCAAAAGATACATGGGAACATCACCACCTGCAAGTTCCCCTCCAAGCCACTCACTGTCCTGACTTGGAAATACACTGCTGTTCCTTCGCTGGGTAAAAATCATGGAATTCCCTTCTTAACAACATTGTGGATCAACCCACAGCACGTGGACTGCAGCGATTCATGAAGGCAGTTCACCACCACCTTCTCAAGGGCAACTAGTGATGGGCAATAAATACTGGCCAGCGAGCAACGCCCACGTCCCACATGTACCAAGCAGAGGACCCCAAGATGCTCTGCAGGAACTCACCAATGTTCCTTAGGTGGCACTTTCCAAACATAAAATCAGTCCTATCTAGAAGGACAAGGGCAGCACATACAAGGTAATGCCATCACTTGGAAGTTCCTCTCCAAGCCACTTACCATCCTGACCTGGAAATATTTCACCTTTCCTCCACTGTCAAAATTCTGGAACTCCCTCCCAACAGAGCTGTGGGTGTACTGCAGGGACTGCAGTGGGCAATAAATGCTGACCTAGCAAGTGACACACACATCCCATGAATTAATAAAACATTTCTTATGCTTGCACCTAGGCATTTAAAGATAAAAGCTAATAATTAATAATTAGTGCAACATTAAGAAACTCTCTATGCAGTTGATTAATAATTCTATACAAAGCAGAAATAATATATGGAATTGGTGAAGAATGTTGAATTTGATTCTATGATACTGTAGAGGGATATGGGCCAAATGCAAGCAAATGAGGTTAGTTTAGATGGACATTTTAGTTGGCATGGATCAGTTTGGATTAAAAGGCCTGTCTCCGTACGTTGATTCTATGATTCTGTGCTGATAAAACAGTGATATTGTTTTACTAGTATCGATGTTATTGCACAAAATTAATGTTTGATTTTCTTCTCTCTTCTTGTATTTGTAACATCTTGGTTACTAATCTTTGGCAGGACCAGTATGTAAGATGCTGGACAGGATGGTAACTAGAAGTGAAAGAGGTGGCAGAGGGTGGCTGGAAAAACATTGATGCTGGAATCAGATCTTTCACAGAAAATCTTGTGTATGAATAAATAAAGCTACAAGAGGCTGTATGTGAAGTCAATAATCAGGAGGGTTTCTGGTTCTGTACAGGTGGCATGAGGTCACTTGCTTTGTCACCACAATCCAGCCTAATGATATAATATTGATATCTTTCATCCTGTGCATGTGTCTATGGATGCATACGTGGTGGTAAAAAAGTCTTTATGTTTTGAGTCTCTGGGATTATAGAATCATCAAATCCCTACAGTGCAGAAGGAGGCCATTCAGCCCATCGAGTCTGCACCAACCATAATTCCACCCAAGCCCTATCCCCATAACACCATGTATTTAGTCTAGTTTGTACCTCTGACACTAGGGCGAATTGTGCAAGGCCAATTCACCTAACCTGCACATCTTTGGACTGCGGGAGGAAACTAGAGCACCTGGAGGAAACCCACACAGACACAGGGAGAATGTGCAAACTTCACACAGACACCCAAGATCGGAATCAAGCACAGGATGAAAGATATCAATATTATATCATTAGGCTGGACTGTGGTGTGAACAAGCGAGTGAAGCAGCAGTGCAACCATTGTGGTGTTCATTCAGTGGATGTTGGGATGTAAGTAGTTACAGGAAGACCACCATCTGCTGTTACTCTGATGTCAATGACAATACCTCTGTCTAGGCCTGAGGCACCTCCAGTGATCAAGGAGAGTTAAATGAAGACATGTCTTCATGATAGAGGTGATAAAGAGGGTCAATAAATTTCTTGCTTGGAAATTGGTTCTTTACCTTATATCCCACTGTAAGACAAAAAGAAAAGTGATTAGAGGATGTGCAATTTTTGTTCTTTTCACAAAGGTGGTGCCAGGACTGACAGCCTAAGATTATCAAGAAAGAACAAGCAGACAGAGGCACTTTTCTCTCGGAAAGAGGAGATTGTAAGGTGCCCTGATAGAGATCTTTAAAATTTTGAAGGGATTCAGTAGACTTGACCAAGAGAAAGTATGAGTCCAGAACTAGTGGCCGCCGATATAAGAACAATGATCGATCCAATAGAGATTGCGGGAGAAATATCTTCATCTGAAGAATGTGGAACACGCTTCCTGCACATTCTCCTCGTGTCTGTGTGGATTTCCTCTGGGTATTCCAGTCTCCTCCCACAACCTAAAGATGTGGGGGTTAGGTGGATTGGACATGTGAAATTAACTCTAGTGTTAGGGAATTAGCTAGCATAAAATGTGAGCGCTTACGGGAATAGTGCCTGGGTGAGAGTGTGGTCAGTGCAAACTCGATGGGTCTAATTTCCTCTTTGTGCATTGTAGGGATTCTATGATTCTAGGAGTTGGAGAGATGATTGGGACAGAAGCACTTAAGAGAAATCTAGATAAGCAGAAGATGGAGAAAGGGACAGAAACATTTGTTGAGAGGGTGAGATGAGTAAGGTAGAAGCAGGCTTGTAAGAAATATAAATACCAGAACACATTTGATGGGCTATCTGCTTCTTTGAGTAGATTTAGCTAGAACTATATATAACTAATGGACTCCAAAGAACAGACAAGTTAGTTTAATGGGATGTGGATGATTTTTTTTCCCCAATTCAATGCTTCATTTCAGAGTACACACACTCTCAAAACATAATCAAACAATTGTCAAAAACTTCCGCCGACATTCAATTGAAGAATATCTACGAGGGATGTTTTGGAAATCTGTTTGAAACTTTGCAAGCTAAGATTAGCATTTGTTTCACGTATAATTGATATGCAGAATTTTCCAGCCACTGTTGCCATACTGGAAAATTGTTAAGATAAATGTGTCTGTTGCAATCAGCGGACTGTTGGGATACTGCTGCTGCTCCCTTGAGCACTTGAACACTTTTGCTGCTGTTGCCTCCAGCTATTCAAGCATTTCTTGTGCCAAGGATGTGTTAAAGTTGAATATTCTCTTCAGCCTCCTCTTTGAAGTGGTTAATGGGGAGGAAAATCTAGGGCTAAATACATTTTGTTCAAAGTATTCCCTCCTATTAATAGGTGCCTTGGCTGAATTTGAATATATGTTTTATTTTTAAACATCTTTTTTTCTCTCTTAAGTGGAGACTTTGGAATCAGAGTTTGCTCAGTGGGAGTCCTCGAATGATGGGGAGCAGCCTGGACTGGCTCTATGGAAATTTGGCTTATCTGCTATGACTCTAACCATTTTTTACAGATGCATCATAGAAAGCGTTCTTTCTGATTGTATCACAGCTTGGTATGGCTCCTGCTCTGCCCAAGATCGCAAGAAAATATGAAGGGCGATGCATGTAGCCCAATCCATCACATAAACCAACCTCCTATCCATTGAGTCTGTCTACACTTCCTGCTGTCTCAGCAAAGCAGCATCATAATTAAGGACCCCATGAACCCTGGACATCCTCTCTTCCACCTTCTTCCATCAGGAAAAGTCTGAGGTCATGTGCTAACCGACTCAAGAGCAACTCCTTCCCTGCTGCTGTTAGACTTTTGAATGGACCTATCTTGTACTAAGTTGATCTTTCTCAGCATCCTAGCTAGGACGGTAACTTTACATTCTTCACTCTCTTCTTTTCTTCTCTATGAATGGTATGCTTATCTGTACAGCGTGCAAGAAATAATATTTTTACTGTATATTAATACATGTGATAATAATAAATCAAACCAAAATCAAAAATTGGAATAGATGGGAAGAGCCAAAAAGAAGCTCATGCCTTAAAAATATCAAGGAAGGTGTCTACAATTCCATCAAAATTCAGTTGCGGGTTGGAGTTAATGAGTGTACACTTTGAATAAAATTCAACATCCTGACTTGGAACTATTTTGCTGTTCCTTCATCGTCAGTGGATCAAAATCTTGGAACTCTCTCCCTGATTGGATGCTAGAGGGAGTTTTTTCACACAGAGGGTGGTGAGGGTATAGAATGCGCTGCCAAGTAAAGTGGTGGAGGCAGGCACTCTGGAGTTATTTAAGAAAATCTTAGATGGGCACATGAACAGAATGGGAATAGAGGGGTATAGAAAACTGATTTAATATAGGGATCATGAGCCTTGGGAGTCCCTGGGAAGTGTGTAAATAGATGATGATATTGATGTACTTGTTTTTATCCTACAGGTGCTTTGGTCCACCTTTTAATCTAACAAGGGGCATACACCAGATGGGTCGTGAGAGGGCTGCTCTTGGATTTTTTTCGAGAGTATCCTAGAGCTTCATGTCGTTAGTGTATGCTTGACCTGGACCATTTGATGGGCAACACGACAGCTCAGTGACTATCGCTGTGCTGTGCAGATACATGGATTTGGGCCTGTGTCTGTGGGAGTTTGCGCATTCTCCCTGCGCTTGCATGGGTTTTCTTTGGGTGCTCCTGTTTCCTCCCATATCTCAAAAATGTGCTCTTAGGCTAATTGGCAAAACAAATTCTCCCTAAATTGTCTCAAATTTGTTTTTTAATCCATAGACCTTTAAACATAGACAGGGATCATGGGTAGAGGTGGGAACATCGGGATGGCGGCGCGGGCTCGTTGGGCTGAAGGGCCTGTTTCCCGTGCTATTTTGTTCTTTGTTCTTTGACAGCATCGTGGGTGTATCGACACCACCTGGACTGCTGTAGTTCAAGAAGGCAGCTCACTACGATTTTCTCAAGGGCAATTAGGGATGGGAAATGAATGCTAGTTTAGCCAGTCACGTCCATATGCGGTAATTGAATTAAGTAATTAAGACTATTTCCTTGAGACATTCCTCAACACTTAAGGTTTTCCTCCCAGTTTTTGACTCCATCCACTTCCCCGGACATTCACTAAGCCAGATTTCATCCTCCTCTTTAACCATGCTCTGAACGTTATCTCATACTTTCTGTGCACCACAGAGACTCCTTTTTTCCCATCTTAATAATATTTCCTTCCTCTGTCTATACTTCATCTCTCAAACCATTGAAACTGCTGCCATTGGGGTACCTTTGAATGATATCTCAAATCGCTTTACAGACAATGAAATACTTTTCATGTGTTATTAAAATTATACACAGCAAACTCCCACAAACAGAAAGGTGGTAATGATCAGATCATCTTTTTTCTGTGATGTGGATTGAAGGGTAAATATTGATATATTACTATCTTCAAAATATTGTCACGGGATCCTTTTCATCCACGAGAAAGTGCAAGCAAGTTGTCATTTTAACAACTCATTCAGATATCAGCACTCTCCTTCGCTCTACCCAGAGTCTCATTTTACAGAGTCACAGAATTGTTACAGCACAGAAGAAGGCCATTCAGCCTGCTATGTCTATACTAACTCTCTGAATAAGCTATTCACCCTAATGCCGTTCCTGTATTTTTCCCGCGTCACCCTGCACATACTTTCTTTTCAGGAAAAACAGGCAGCACAGTAATTAGCACTGCTGCCTCACAGTGCTAGGGACCAGGTTCCGTTCCGGTTTTGGGTGACTGTCTGTGTGAAGCTTCACGTTCTCCCTATGTTCGCGTGGGTTTCCTCCAGGTGCTCTGGTTTTCTTCCACACTCCAAAGACGTGCAGGTTAGAGATGGATTGGCCACACTAAGTTGCCCTTTAGTGTCCCAAGATGTGTAGGTTAGGTGAATTAGTCATGAGATATGTGTGAGATTGTAGGGATAGAGCGGAGACTCGACCTGGATAAAGTACTCTGTCAAGAGTCAGTGCACACTCAATGGGCTGAATGGCCTCCTCTACATTGTAGGGATTCTATGATTCTATGAATCTAATTGCCTCTTGAGTGTTTCAGTTGAACTTACCTTCATTCTGGGAGAGCATATTCCAAATCCTAAATACTCACTGAATGGAAAAATTTCTCCTCACATTGCCATTGCTTCCTTGGCCAATTATCTGTTCTCAAATCTCTAAACGTATTTGCTCAGGGCCTATGGATCAGGACAGGATGGGACAGAAATTGAAAGGTTGACAGACGTGCATGCACAAAATTATTTCTTAAATCATTTCTTTCCAAGTCGAGAAGAAAAGTCAAGCCATTGTTTGATTTGTCAGATTTGTGTGTGTTGTACATGCCTTGTTCCTTCACAGGTTTGTCTCAATATAATACAAAGTCATACATTATTAACTTTTTCCCCTCATTAAATTAAATTGAAAATGCCAATTGTAGTGGTAGACCTTATTAAGTGGGCAGAGGGAATTTTTCACACCCTGACTGTCAGCTGAATTAAATTCAAATCAAACCCCAGACTACGCAAAAGTCATTAAAAGAACAGTACGATGAAAGTTAAAAAAAAAGAGGAGAAAATTGCAGGAGCCAAATTCACTGAGCAATTAGTTTGGTTCCTCAAGGAACGGAAGATAATGACATGTTCACTGGACAATGGAGTTTAGTTTTCCAGTAGTAATTGTTCGAAGCATTTCATCTCCTGCGAAAGCTTAACCACATTATTTTGTGAAAGTTCGCCACTGTAATGAGTTAGAAAGAAACCAATTAGTTCAAAATATAAACAATTGCACAACAATATTGTCTGTGATTTAACAATGGGATAGGATTTGGAAGTCACCTGCTAAATCCAGTTACTTCCATCGTTTTAGCTGCAAGTGTGTTTCGAGTCAGGGGATTAGGAACTTGAAATAGAAAGAGAAAATGTTGGATAAACCATAAGATGTGGAAGTAGGAGCTGGCCAAGTGGCCCATCGAGCCTCCTCTGCCATTCAAGAGATCCTGACCAATCTAATATTGGCACGGTGGCACTATGGTTAGCACTGCTGCTTCATAGTGCCAGGAACCCGAGTTTGATTCTCGGCTTGAGTCACTGTCTGTGTGGAGTTTGCACATTCTTCCCTTCTGTGTGATTTCCTCCTGGGTGCTCTGAGTTCTTCCCAAAAATCCAAAAGACATGCTAGTTAGATGCATTGGCTATGCTACATTCTTCCTCGGTATACCCAAACAGGCGCTGGAATATGGCGATTAGGTAATTTTCACAATAACTTCATTGCAGTGTTAATGTAAACTGACTTGTGACAGTAATAAATAAAAATAAATAAATAAAATATTATAATCCACAACTCCACTTGCCCACCTTCTCCCCATGACCCTGAGTCCCCTGAGATCTGTCTATCCCAGCTTTGAACATAACAACCTAGTCACTATTCTTCTCTACAACAAAGAATTTTGTAGATTCCACTCTTCACTACTCTCAGAGAAGAAGTCCCTTCACATCTCTTTCTTAAATGGGAGATGTCTTATTTTGCCCTTTTGTCTTTGACCCTTCCATAAGATGAAATAACCTCTCAGCATGTACTCCATCAAACCCCCCAACATCACATTTCTATCCCCCTTCACCAGGACTCGCAATATTAAATCTGTTTTTCTCTCCACAGACGCTGTCAGGCCTGCTGAGTTTTTCCAGCATTTTGCATTTTTATTTCAGATTTCTAGCATTGGTAGTATTTTGCTATCGAATCAGCCTTGGGGTGTTTGAACTCAAAGGCCTTATTCGTTTGTTGCAGTTCTATCTTTCCCCAAATCCAGTTCTTGTTGGATCAAGAGACAGACCTCTTCCAGCTCTAAATTCTCTTCCAGAGTTGTCTGTACTTGGAGGGAAGTTGCTCAGAATGGCATTAAAAATGATTGAAGGCAGGGCTGCATGTGTTTAATTCTGAGCCGCACACTTTAGGAAGGATGCCAAGGCCTCAGTGAGGGAAGAGAGGAGATTTAGTACAGTGGCATGGAGGATGTCAGTGAAGGAGCTGGAGACTTTTCTCCATAACACAGAAATAAAATACAATCACAGAATCCCCATAGTTCAGCATAATACAACCTAACAAATCTCCACTGACTGTGTGAAACAGCATCTTATCCAAGCCCACTCCTCATCCTATCCCCATAACCACGTGTATTTACCCCTCTATTCTCCATCTCTGGACACGAAAGGGCAATTCAGCCACCTAACTTGTACATCTTTTAGAGTGTGTGAGGAAACCGGAACACCCAGAGGAAATCCATGCAGACACTGGGAGAATGTACAGATTCGGCACAGATTAGAAAAAGTTTGGTAGAGATGTTGAAAATTATGAATAGTAACTGAAAGGAAACTGCAGGACAGGCAGTAACTGGAGGAGACAGATTTATGCTGCTTCGCAGAAGAACTTTAGGTGAGATAAATGGAATTATTGTTTTACTCAGCAAGTGTTGTGATCAGAAGGACAGTGGAAACAGATTCTACGCGAGATGTTGAAACAAGAGTTGGATAAATAATTGTAGCAGCAAACACTTCCTCGTCTGTGGGTAAAGGGTGTGGGAAGGATATATTAGTTCCTTCTTTCAAAGAGCTGTGTGCATGAGAAGAATGGGTCAAATGGACTCTTTCTCTACTCTACAATTCTCTGTCAAACAGTTGCTCAGATATACCGAATATTGGAATTCACACATTTAAGATTGTTCATCAAGTACTGCTCAATTGCAGAATCACATCCAACTGTAGATCTTCTGTCCTTTGGGATGTGAGATGGTTGAGTGTGATTTCTATCTTGCCTGTTACCAACAAATTGAGGAACTTGTTGATTCAATCAGCCAGTCGATGTGACAAATGGCTGACGTACCTGGGACTGCCTATGGTTCAATGCTGCAATCGGCCCCCAGAGCCTATAGGTCCCTGTTGCTTTCCCCATGGCAATGCCTTGACAACCGCCCAGAGTTAACTTGCCAACCAATCAGCAGTCTTTTCCCCTGTAGTATAAATTGTTGAGATCGTTTGACATTTCTCATTCTTGTATTGGTCCTTTGTACAAGATAAAAAGCTTTAGCAATAAGTCCGACTTTTCCAATAGATTCTCTATTGTGCAGATGGAGACTATTCAGCCCATTGATTCTGCACCAAATCTCTGAAGGGATCTTACCCAAGCATAATCTCCACCCTATCACCAAAGCTCCACACATTTACCATGGCGAATTCCCCTAAGCTAAACACCCTAGGGCACTAAAAGGCAATGTCCCAGGCCAATCCACCTAACTTGTACATCTTTGGACTGTGGGAGGAAACCAGAGCTCCCGGAGGAAAACGTATGCAGATATGAGGAGAAAGTCCAAACTTCACACAGGTAATCACCCAAGGCACGAATTGAACCTGGGTCCTTGGCATTGTAATGCTGCAGTGCTAATCAATGTGCCACCAGGTCATCCCACAGATCTGCAAGATCCTATGTCAGTTAGGACCCATATAACTTTGTTACCCATCCGGAACATCAAATCAAACTGACAGACAGGGACACCAAAATAGCTTCAGAAGTGGAAAGATATTTGATGCATTTTAAGTGCTGACCCGCCCAGGATAAAGGGTTTATATCTATTTGTTCAATTTTATTTAATTTCTTATTTTAAGCATGTGTTACTTCTCTTGTGGTTAGCAAACCTTTCTGTTTACAATCTTTTAAATATCTATTTTTCCTTAATTTCATTTTGGTGAACTGATCTGCATTTGTCAAAACAGCCGGCTTCCTCGCTCGTCACAGGTGTGACTTTCTTTCTAACAGGTACTGGTGCTTACCTTAAATTCTTGATAATTAATTTCTCTATCAACACCAACGGGATTTTTTTTTCTCTGACACGATAATATGTATTAGAAAGCTGGTGTGTAGACACCTCATTATCAATCAAAATTTAGGTGCGAATTCTTAATACGCAGGAAGTGCTGATAAACTGCAGTAAAATCAGGTTGTTAATGGAGTTGAGTGTCAGTCATGGCATGCATTTTAGCTGGCAACTGAATTTTACAATTGAATGATTGAATTGGAGCAACATGGTGGCAAAGTGGTTAGCGCTGCTGCCTCACAGCGTCAGGGATCAGGGTTCGATTCCCAGCTTAGGTGACTGTCTATGCGGAGTTTCCACATTCTCCCTGTTTCTGCGTGGATTTCCTCCAGGTGCTCTGGTTTCTTCCCACAGATGTAGAGATGCTTGTGTTGGACAGAGGTAAGCACAATAAGAAGTCTCACAATGCCAGGTTAAAGTCCAACAGGTTAATTTGGTAGCACAAGCTTTTGGAGTTTCGCTCCTTCATAAGGTAAAAGGTTGTGTTCACAATTCTTCACTCACCTAAAGGAAGAGCAATGCTCCAAAAGATTGTTTCTCCCACAGTCCAAAAATGTGCGGGTTAGCTGGATTGGCCATGCTAAATTGTCTCTTAGTTTCAGGGGGACTGATTAAGGTAAATGCATGGGGTTATGGGGATAGGGCCTGGTGGGATTGTGGTCAATACAAACTTGATGGACTGAATGGCCTCCTTCTGCACTGTAGTAATTCTATAAAATATAGGAACAGAATTAGACCATTTGGTACATTGAACGGCAGTGCAGACTCAATCATGGTTGATATTTTTCTCATCCCCTTTCTCCTGCCTTTTCCCCATGACCCAGCACATGGGTGGCACAGTAGGACTGCTGCTTCACAGCTCCAAGAACCTGGGCTCGATTCCCAGCTCGGGTTGCTGTCTGTGTGGAGTTTACACATTCTCCTTGTGTCTGTGCGGGTTTCCTCCAGGTGCTCCGGTTTCCTCTCACAGTTCAAAGATGTGCTGTTTAAGTTGATTGGCCATGCTAAAATTGACCCTTAGTGTCCTGGGATGTGTAGGTTAGAGGGATCAGTGGGTAAATGTGTTGGGATATGGGGATAGGGCCTTGGTGGAATTGTGGTCGGTGCAGACTCAATGGGCTGAAGGGCCAGTTTCTGCACTGTAGGGTTCTATTATCTATGTTCTATGTTGATCCCTGATCTTATTAATCAAGAACCTGTCTAACTCTATCTTAAAGGTTACTTATGATTCTATGAACATGAGAGAGAAGGATTGGCTACCTGAACTTTGACCAATCTCCATGCATAGTCATGTTCTGAAAGTATGATTTGAAAAAAAAATACTGGGCTATTATAAAAATAACTAATTGATGATCCTAACAATGACAAGTTACATTTATATATTATTTTCAAAGCAGTGAAATACTCCCATAGTTTTACTCATTCTATTGAGTTCCACTTGCTGGTTATTCTTTATTCTTACATCTTTCACAATTGCAGAGAATGTTTCTTTATATTACCAGCACTGTGGGAATCCCCGCTAACTCCACCCCTGTACTAATCTTGTTGCACTGGCCATCAAGGCTGTTGATGAATTAAAATGAATTTATTAATGGAAATTCAGTATCAGGGAACTACTCTGAGTGTCACCCAATAGCATTTGATTTTTGTCAGTATGATTTGGACTTTGCAAATGTACTAAGGGCAACAAAATGGTGCAGTTGAAGACTGGCACAGCAGCAGTAAGACACCAATAACCTCAATGTAACCTCAACTTCCTCCTATACGTCCAATAAATCTTAATGTAGATGTGAGCATCTTGGGGCATCCTTCCCTGCAGCGTATCAGGTAGACAATGTTGGCCAAGTTGCAAGAGTATGCTGATCCGGCACATCTTGCAGAGGAATGGCATTCTCACGTGAGATGATGGCATCCGTGTCGCTGATCCGGCACATCTTGCAGAGGTTGCTATGGCAGGGTTATGTGGCAGGGTTGTGCGATGTGGCATGTTGTGCGGTGAGGCAGGTTGCGTGGCATGCCCCAAGGCATGGTACATTGGGGAGACCATGCAGACGCTACGACAACAGATGAATGAACACTGATTCACAATCATCAGGCAAGATTGTTATTTTATTGTTGGGCAACACTTCAGCGGTCAGGGGCATTCAGCCTCTGATCTCTGAGTAAACATTCTCCAAGGCAGCCTATACAACACACTGCAATGCAGAGTCACTGAGCAAAAATTGATAACAAATTTCCGCACACATGAGGATGGCTTCAACCAGGATCTTGGGTTCATGTCACACAACCTGTAACCCCCACAACTTCCCTGAGCTTGCAAAATCGCATTAACTGTCCTGTCTGGATACAGTACACATCTCTTTAACCTGTGCTTAATTCTCTCTCCACTCACACTGTCTGTACCTTTAAGAGTTGATTGCCCGTAAAGACTCACATTCCAACCATTATTTTGTAATTGAGTTTGTGTCTTTATATGCGCTGCTTGTGAACAGAACTCCCACTTACATGACAAAGGAGCAGAGCTCTGAAAGCCAATGACATTTGCTACCAAATAAATCTGTTAGACTTTAACCTGGTGTTGTAAGACTTTTTGACTGTGTTTTCCTCAGTCCAACGCTGGCATCTCCACATCATGAAAGAGAAATTCTCAGCTATGAACTGATCAAGCTAAGTGCAATGCATTATCCACACCCATGTTTGGGTCACTGGGTGGTTGAAGAGAGAAGATTACATAACAGGCCACTCTTTTGTGTGCTAAACAAATATTATTCTGGCAGAACAGAAAAGCAACTGAGACACAGCTGGAATACGATTCTGAATAGGTTCCATCTCTCCCTCCCTCTTTTTCTCTCTCCATCCGACTTGCGGGTTAAACCTTAACACTGATTACATGTCCCGCTGCCTCAGAAAAACAGCCAGCATAATCAAGGACCCCACTCATCTCGGATATTCTCTCTTTTGCTTTCTTCCATACGGAAAAGGTACGATAACAACTATTTCCTGCTGCCATCAGACTTTTGAATGAGCCTACCTCACATTAAGTTAATCTTTTTCTACACACTATCTATGACTGTAACACTTCATTTTGCACCTTCTCTTTTCTTTCCTTATGTATGGTATGCTTTATGTATGTATCGCACAAGAAACAATACTTCTCATTTATACCAAAATATGGAGGGCAGGTCCTATGAAGAGAGGTTGAAGGATTTGAGGTTGTTTTCGTTAGAAAGGAGGCGGCTAAGAGGGGATCTTATTGAAGCATATAAGATGATTAGAGGTTTAGATAGGGGGGACAGTGATAGCCTTTTTCCTAGGATGGAGAAAGCTAGCACGAGGGGACACAGCTTTAAATTAAGGGGTATGAGTTATAGGACGGATATCAGAGGTAGGTTCTTTACTCAAAGAGTGATTAGGGAGTGGAAGCCCTGCCTGCAGCTGTTGTAGATGCGCCAAGTTTGGTGGCGTTTAAGAGGTTAATTGATAAGTATATGGAAGAGAAGGGAATGGTTTAGTTTGGAGGGGCATTGCTTTTTATTTTGGTCGGCACAACATCGAAGGCCGAAGGGCCTGTTCTGTGCTGTAATGTTCTATGTTCTATGTTCTATGTTCTATGTGAAAAAAAATCAAATCAAAATCAAATGTCTAATGAGTTTGAGTATGCAGGTGCTATAGACTGACATATTTAAAAATAACCCAACCAAGCAGTTCTACATCCAGTAATGTGACAGTATCTTTTTTGTGTGTGTGTGTGTGTGTGTGTGTGTGTGTGTGTGTGTGTGTGGTGTGTGTGTGTGTGTGGTGTGTGTGTGTGTGTGGTGTGCGCGCGTGTGTGTGCAAACCATACAAGATATCCTCTTTTGTTAAACAAAACGTGTCCAACCATGATTTATATAACAAATCAATAATAAAACATTCACAGAATTGGTTGGTGTATCCATTCACAAAAATCTGTTGCAAATGAACCAGAAGATGGAAAAGAATTTCACACTTTCTCACCTTGTTGTGACAACATGTGTAAAGTTCGATCAGAAATATCGACCATTCAAATTCTTCTCTCTATGATTGGCTTGGAGTTGGTCATAGAGTCAAAGAATAATGCAACAAAGAAGGAGGCTATTCAGCCCATTGTACCTGTGCTGACTCTTTGGTGCAAGTGGTTCCCATTCACATTTCTATCCAACTCCCTTTTCAAAGTTGTTTCTGAATCTGCTTCCATCAGGAAGGTAATTAGGTAATTGTGCACTCCACCCCATACCAATTCACTGCTTCATGTTTTTCCTCTCTTGCTATCTGTGTTTCTTTAGCCAATTACTTTAAATACATTCCCTTTGGCTATTAGTCATGAGAGATGTTGCTCCAAAACTTTGCATCTCAACTTCCAGTGGTCAAAAAATATCACTTACAGGGAATCAAAGTGGATTGCCTGTGTGGAGATTACACATTCTCCCCATGTCTGCATGGGTTTCCTCCAGATGCTTTGGTTTCTTCCCACAATCTAAAGATGTGCCGGTTAGGTTGATTGGCCAGGATAAATTGGCCCTAAGTGTCAGGGGGATTAGCCGGGTAAATATGTGGGGTTGCAGAGATAAGGCCTGGGTAGGATTGGTGTCACTGTAGGCTTGATGGGCTGAATGGCCTCCTTCTGTACTGCAAGGATTCTATAATTTAAAAGTCTACACAAGCAAGAGTAATATAGACTCCTGATGAACTAATCTGAATGTCACACAAAACCACAGCAATACTGGACAGAGCCTTTAAAATCAATGTCATATTCATAGATCTGGTGTCACAGTACTTACCCCAGTCCATTATTATTTCATATTTACTCAAACTGTCTATAAAATGTCCAAGTCTCCTTTCAGCTAACACATGACCTTGAACTTATTTGTAGCTACACTATTTAGTATCGAAGATTATCCATATCATAATACAGCTGTGTATCCTACTGGGATAAGAACAATTTCAACATTATAATAATTCATTATTTTCAACCATGTATGGCCACACCCTCTACTTGTATTGTATTATACACACACAGATACACACACACACACTCACTCACACACACAGTCACACACACACACACACACACACACACACACACACACACACACACACACACACACACACACACACAGTCACACACACATACACGTAAACACACACACACAGTCACACACACATACACACACACACACACACACACACACCACACACAACACAGATACACACACACACACCACACACACACACACACACACACACACACACACACACCACACACAGATACACACACACACACACACACACACACACACACACACACACACACACACACACACACACACACACACACACACACACACACACACAGGCACACGTACATCTTCATGTATTCATGTATTGCCACATTCTGCACAAGTAGCATCTTCAGGCCTTACACACATCCACTCAGCACTCATAGAAGGTAGGGACTTTATCACCTGCTTTGGCACCGGTTCTGTTCACACTGTGCCCATCTGTTGTTATGCTGGAAGAAATCTCGCACGAAGATGGAGAAATCCCAGACCAGATGGAGGATACCAAAGATCAGACCACACACCCCATTGGAAGAACAGGCAGCAGAGTTGGCCAGTGAGGACCATGCCATACCTGTGCCAATGGTGAGATTGGTGACCCCCAATAAGCCAATGAGGCACAATCCACTTGTCAATGCTCACCCACCAAAACTGCATCTGCCTTTCAATGTAGGTGACTACCTACACAATCACTACTTAAATCTTCACTCTATTCCAGGCACTAGCAAGAAAAGGAGGAGACACACCACTAGACAACCAATCAGACCCCGGACCCCCAACTATCTTGGCTGAGTAGCACAGATTTGATGTGATTTGGTTGGTTATTGTCACATGTATTAGTGCACATGTATTGCTTCTTGCGCGTTATGCAGACAAAACGTACCATTCATAGAGAAGGAAACAAGAGAGTGCAAAATGTAATGTTACAGTCATAGCTAGGGTGTGAAGAAAGGTCAACTTAATGCGCAGTAGGTCCATTCAAAAACCTGACAGGAGCAGGGAAGAAACTGTTCTTGAGTCACTTGTATGTGACCTCAGACTTTTGTATCTTTTTCCTGATGGAAGAAGTTGGAAAAGAAAATGTCTGAGGTCCTGAATTATGCTGGCTGTCTTGCCCAGGCAGTGGTAAGTGTAGACAGAGTCAATGGATGGGAAGCTGGTTTGCGTGATGGATTAGGCAACATTCATGACAATTTGTATTTCCTTGCGATCTTGGACAGAGCAGGAGCCGTATCAAGCTGTGATATAACCAAGAAGAATGCTTCCTGGTGCATCAGTAAAAGTTGGTGAGAATCATAATTGACATGCCAAATTTCTTTCATCTTTTGAGAAAGTAGAGACATTGATGGGTTTTCTTAACCTTAGTGTTGGCATGGGGGGACCAGGACAGGTTGTTAATGATCTGTACACCGAAAAACTTGAAGCTCTCGACCATTTCTACTTCATCCCTGTTGATGTAGATGAAGGCATGTTCTCCTTTACTCTTCCTGAAGTCGATGACAATCTCCTAAATTTTTTGACATTGAGGGACAGATTATTGTTGCCACACTAGTTCACCAGATTTTCTATCTCATTCTTGTACTCTATCTCATCATTGTTTGAGATCCAACCCACTGTGACAGCATTGTCAGCAAACTTGAAAATTGTGGAGCCGTGATGGTATTTACTGACACTCCTCATCAGCGCTGCAGAGAGACTCATCTTGGCGAAACACAATTGCAAATCATTTTGATGTTGGTGGGAGTCAGGCTTATGGCTGCACTCTTAATTTTCCCATTCCACCTACCATGATTCCCACTACTGGTAGTATTGGAATATTATGCCCTTAGAATGGTGACAGGGCAGATAAGGGTGAGGGGCAGGAGGTTTACAGCGGATATGAAAAAAAACATTTTCACCCAGAGAGTTCTAGGAAACTGGAAGTCACTGCCTGAAAGGGTGGAAGAGATAGAAATCTTCATAACATTTAAGAAGTATTTAGAGGTGATTTTGTGATGTCAAGGCACACAAAGCTATGGGCCAAGTGATTAGAATCACTGGGTGGTTTGTCTTTGATTCGTGCAGACATTATGGGCCAGTATACCTGTGCTGTAGTTTAAATTTTTAAACTTTATTTATTAATGTCATAGGTAGACTTACATTAACACTTCAATGAAGTTACCGTGAAAATCCCCTACTGCCACATTTTGGTGCCTGTTCGTGTATACTGAGAGAGAATTTAGCATTGCCAATCCACCTAACTATCATGTCTTTCAGACTGTGGGAAGAAACTGGAGAACACAAAGGAAACCCACGCAGACACTGGAAGAACATGCAAACTCCGCACAAACAGTAACCGAAGCCGGGAATCAAACTGGGGTCCCTGGCGCTGTGAGACCGCAGTGCTAACCACTGTGCCATCTTCAATGGAGGCTATTTGACCTTTGGATGGGATCTTCCGGTCAAAAGTGCCCCAAAATAATAGTAGGAGGGATTATCATTTAAAAGGCACAAAGCTGCAGCATGCTATGGTGCAGAGGGACCTGGGGGTCCTTGTGCACGAATCGCAAAAACCCAGTCTGCAGGTGCAGCAGGTGATCAAAAAGGTGAATGGGATATTGGCCTTTATAGTGAGGGGGATAGAATACAGAAGTAGGGAGGTCTTGTTGCAATTGTACAGGGTGCTGGTGAGGCCACAGCTGGAGTACTGTGTGCAGTTTTGGTCGCTGCATTTGCGGAAGCAGATATTGTCTTGGAGGGAGTGCAGGGAAGGTTCACTAGGCTGATACCAGAGATGGGGGGGTTAGCCTATGAAGAAAGGTTGAGTAGAGTAGGTTTGTATCCGTTGGAGTTTAGAAAGTTGAAGGGGGGTATCTTATAGAGACATATAAGATAATGAAGGGGATGGATAGGGTAGAGGTAGAAAGATTCTTCCCGTTTAGAAAGGATAGCAAAACTAGAGGGCACAGCCTCAAAATAAGGGGGGAGGCAGTTTAGATTAGAGTTGAGGAAGAACTTCTTCATTCAAAGGTGGTGAATCTTTGGAATTCTCTGCCTGTTGAAGTGGTGGAGGCTACCTCAGTGCATATATTTAAGTCATGGGTAGATAGGTTTCTGATAGACAGGGGAATTAAAAGTTATGGGGAGAAAGCGGGGAAGTGGAACTGATCCACTTCAGATCAGCCATGATCTTATTGAATGGCGAAGCAGACTCAAGGGGCTGGATGGCCTAGTCCTGCTCCTATTTCTTATGTTCTTATGACAGGAAATATATTCTATATTCTATATTCTACGTTGTATGTTCTAAGACAGAAATAATCCCACCTGAGGTCAATGGACCCGTGCATGGTCTTGTCCCACTTGATATGATTCCAGTGTTGGGCGGGGAAGGAAAAACTCACCCGTTGTGTCTGTGCTGACTAAATGTAGCATTTTTTTATGTAATGTATTAACCAGCAGCTGAAATCTGTACAGTTTTGTTAACTGTCAATTTTTGTGAGTGATGATAGGATATTAATGGCAAAATATTAAGAAAAGTTTATCACTTTTTTAAATGTGCATTGTCTAGAATTAAACAAACACAAAAGAGACCAAATCAAATCAATGGTTTCCTCGTCTATGCACAATATTTTCAGAGGCTGCAAATGAATTAATTCAGTTTTGCTTTGTTGTACCAGCTTTATTTTTCTCTGGGTCCTGTGGGAAATGTTTTCCTTTTGGGCATTGCCTATGGTTTATACTCAAATATGACCTATTTTTCATCAAACACTGTGTGATGGTTTTCTCCAGTGAGAATCACTAAATCCCTAATGATGTTTCCAAAAATACCTACTGGGCTCAGTCTATCTCTAAATATCCAGCTGACAATGACTGGAGAACCAAAAGAGGAGAATATTAACAGCAATCTTTCCAATATAGGCACTACAATGGATTTGGGTAAACTATTAAGCTCAGGACTAATCCTCAAAGCTACCCTATAAATGGTTTATTTCAGCTGTAAACGGAAACCATTATCACATGTGTGATATTTCCCGTGAAATGTAATGGAGAATTCACAACAATAAAGAGTATGTTGGAATTAAGAACTGGTGGGTTAAGCAAGCACTGGATATATCCAGGAACAGCATTCTCAACACAAATTACTTTGTGTAGGATTTGCTTCAGCCATGGCAAGCTTTGGGCAACAGCTGTGTATCTTTAGCTGATGGCCACTTTGATATCATCTGTTAATTTGGAAAAGTTGTATTTCTATTGCAGGAGAATCATCCCAAAGCTGGTCGCTTTATAAGCGAACCAATCTTGGATTGAACTGTGAAAGAACAACTGCAAGTTGGTATATCATCACTTTTGTTATAAACACCGCCATGTGACTGCTTCCTCTGCTATCCCTAAAGAAAGGACAGGGAAGGAAAGCACTTTAAAACGGAAGAACATTTTGTGAACGCAGTATTTCTGGAATCAATTACACTTTGTAGATCTGAGCTTGAATTACTGATCATGGTCATAGAATCATAGAATTCTTACTATGCAGAAGGAGACCATTTGGCCCATCAGTGTGTACCAACCATAATCCACCCAGGCGCTATCCTCATAACCCTATACATTTACCCAAGCTAGTCCCCTTAACACTAAGGGGCAATTTAGCATGGCCAATGCACCTAACCCGCACAGATTCATAGAATTCCTACAGTGCAGAAGAAGCCGTTCAGCGTTCAAATCTGTACCAACTACAACCCCACCCAGGCCCTATCCCCATAACCCCATGCATTTACTCCAGCTAATCTCCTTGACAATTTACTATAGCCAATCCACCTAACTCTGTACACCTTTGGCCAAACTGGTGTTTTGAGCCTTAGCAACAGGAGAGACATTGAGGTTGGCTTGTATATGTGCCCTTGCTCAAGGAGTGAAGGTGGATTTGCCTTGAACACTGAGTGGTTCTTCCACTCCATGAAGATTAATGCAAAAATCTAGCCTGACACTGCCCCATTGCAGTCTCAAGGGAAGGTGCACGGTTTGTAGTGCTGTCATTCCAGCAAAACTTTAAACCAAGACCTATAAACTCTCTCAGCTGATGGGAAAAATGTTCCCATGGTAACAATACAAAATAAAAGCAGGGAGTTATCACTGGTGTTCTGATTAATGTACATCCCTCAATCAATGCCAAAACAACAGATTTTCTGTTCACGTTGCTGTATATGTAACAATGCTATATTCAAACTGCATGTTGTGTTTTTTACATTACAGCGATGTCCACAGTTCAAATAAAATAGCTTATCAGCTGTAAATTACTTTCTTATAGTGGGATATCCTGGGGCTGTGAGAGACACAAGTCTTTTCTTCTTTTAATATTGTCTCACTTCCAATCTCCAACACGGAAATACATGCACCACAAACATGACAACTCCTAAATTTGTTCTCAAGAGGGAGGGGAAAGAGGGGAGGGAGCGAAGGAGGGGAAGGAGCAAGGGGAGGTGAAGGAAGGAAAGAGAGAGAAATTGGCTGGAGGAAGGAGAGGAGGAGAAAGAGAGGAAGGAGGGAAGGGGAGGGGAGAGGGGGGAAGAAAGAAGAGAAAGAAAGGAATAGGAGGGAGGGACAAAAGGAGGAAAGAGGTTGGGAGGGGAGAAGGAAAAGAAGGGATGAGAGGAAGGAAGGAATCAGAGGAAGGAATGAGAGGGAGGGAAGAAAGAGGAAGAGAGGGGAGGAAAAGGAAGAGGTGGAAGGAAGGAGGAGAAATTGAAAGGGAAATGTGAAAGGGGAAGAGGGAAGTGGGAAGTAAGGGAAAGGATGAGATTGTTAAATCAGTGGAGAGTTGGATTTCCAGCCCTCGCCAGGGAAGGAGTCATGTCCTGTGAAACTGGCAGCCAATCCAACAATTTGGGCAGTTCCAACAGCATTCATTAGTGGGCACTGCTGGGACTCTAGCCACGCCCAAGAAGGTCCAAACATTCCCCATGTGAGTTAAGTTTTGGGTATTGTTGATGTGAACATACAAAATAGGAGCAGAAATAGGCCATTCAGCCCCTCAAACCTGCTCTATTCTTCACCAAGATCATGGCTGATCTATTTGGTTTGAGTCCCACATTCTTCATCTACCCTCAATACCTTTTGCCAAACACGAATCTGTCTACTCCTGCCTTTGCATTTTCACAGTAAGAAGTCTCATAACATCAGTTAAAAGACCTAAAGGTTTATTTGAAACCATTTTTGGTCTTTAACCTGGTGTTATGAAATTCCTCTGTGCCCACCCCATCCAATGCCAGCATCCCCACATCATTGCAATTCTACTGCCATCACTTTCTGAAACAGGGAATTGGTGCAGACTCGATGAATGACCTCCTTCTGCACTGTTGGGGTTCTGTGGGATTCTATAGTAGCATTCGGCAATCTTGGTTGTTTGGCTAATCCGCTGCATGACTGCTGTGTGCACCTTAAGCTGAAAGTCATCCTCAGGGATAGTCAAGCCTGTGTCTGTTTCCAATATGAGAGGTGAGTGAATTCATTAAGATTGCAACACTGTGGGCATCTTTTGTACATTGTTAACTTGTGTGGTATTGAACATGGTTTCCTGAGGAGTTGGGAAAATTGGCTGGGGGAGAGATGTGGCAACGTAGTTAGGAGGTGGGATTGTAGTTGGGTATCAAGGGGATGGTTGAGTGGGTGGGATAGTTGTTGGAGGTTCGAGAGGGTAGTTGGTGGTAGAGAGGGCAGTCAGGAGATAGTCTGGGTATGGAGCATAATCGATAGGTTGGGACAGTATTTGGGGAGGTTGGAGGATAATTGTGCAGTGTATGGGTAGTCAGATGGTGGGCCAGGTTGGAAGTGGAGACAGGGGAATAGTCGGGGGGGTGGGGGTAAAATAAGGGGAGATATGCAGGGAGTGGGTGGGTGGTCACTGGGGTAGTCAGAGTAGTTGGGAGATTTTGGGGAAGGAAATTGGGGGAGGTTTAGTGGAAGGTTGGAGATGGGTCAGTTTTGTAGTTACCCAAGAGTTAGAAATAACTTTTCCTGAATCTGCCCAGAGAGTTGGAACCATAAGACCATTAGATATACAATCAGGATTAAACCATTCAGTCCATCTGCTCTGCTCTGCCATTCGATCATGGCTGATGTGTTCCTCAATCCCATTCTCCTGCCATTTTCCACAACATTTGATCCCCTTATCAGTCAAGAATCTATCTATCTCTGTTTTAAGTACATTCAATGACCTGGTCTCCACAGCTTGTGGCAGTGAATTCCATTGGTTTACCACCCACTGGCTGAAGAAATATCTCTTCAACTCAGTTCTAAAGGTCATCCCTTTACTCTGAGGGAGGCCCTTCAACCTTAGTCTCTTCTACGAATGGAAACATCTTCTCCACATCCACTCTATCCAGACTTTTCATTACTCTGTAAGTTTCAATGAGATCCCCCCCCTCATCCTTCTAGTTAAATACAGATACAGATTCCTCAACACTCTTTACACACCAAGCTTTCCATTCCTGCCATCATTCTCGTGAACCTCTCCTGGACTGTCTCCATGCCCAACACATCCTTCCTTAGATACAGGGCCCAAAATTGCTTGCAATATTCCAAATATAGTCTGACTAGAGCCTTATAAAGCCTTAGTAGTACACCCCTGCTTTTGTATTCTAGGCTTCTTGAAATGAATGCTAATATTGCATTTTTCTTTCTATCTACCAACTCGAACTGCAAATTAACCTTAAGAGAATCCTGAGCTCGGAGTCCCAAATCCCTTTGTGCTTCCGATTTCTGAATCCTTTCCCCAGAATAGTCTATGCCTCTAGTCTTCACAGTAAGAATTTAGCAACACCAATTTTAAATCCAACCGATTTATTTGATAGTAAATCTGTGAGTTTTTGACACTCTTGTGTCTTCGTCAGGCAAATGCAGTGTTCTGGTCTGCAATCGCACACATATCCACACAGACAGTCACAGATTGCTGATTAGAATGCAAATCTTTACATCTAACCTGCTATTCAAGTGTTAAAGTGGCTAACAATGTGTGTGAAGGGAATCCTGAGCGTTGGTTAGAGAATTATGTATTTTCTCCAGACAGCACAGTAAGTGAGGTTTTTTGCTAACCCAGGCAAGTTATGGGGGTTACAGATAGTGTGTTATGAAGCCAAGATCCCTGTTAAGACCGGCCTCATGTTTGTGGAACTTGGCTATCAGTCTCTGCTCAGCAACTCTGCACTGTCGTGTATCACGAAGGCTCCCTTGAAGAACATTTACCCGCAGGTCGGAGGCCGAATGCCCAAGACTGCTGAAGTGTTAGCCCACAGGAAGGGAACTGTTTTGCCTGGTGATTGTTGAGCGATGCTCATTCATCCGCTGTCGTAGTGTTCTGCATGGTCTCCCCAATGTACTATGCTTTGGGACATCCTTTCTTGCAACGTATTAGGTAGACAACATTGGCCGAGTTGCAAGAGTATGTACCGTGTACCTGGTGAATGGTATCCTCACATTTGATGATGTCGTCCATGTCTATGATCCGGCATGTCTTGCAGAGGTTGCTGTGGCAGGGTTGTGTGGTATTGTGGTCACTGTTCTCCTGAAGGTTGGGTAGTTTGCTGCGAACAATGATCTGTTTGAGGTTGTGCGGTTGTCAGAAAGCAAGAAGTGGGGAAGTGAGGATGGCCCTAGCGAGATGTTCATCGTCATCAATGATATGTTGAAGACTCCGGAGAAGATGTCGTAGCTTCTCCACTCCGGGGAAGTACTGGACAACAAAGGATACTCTGTCCACCGTGTCCCGTGTTCGTCTCCTCTTCTGAGGAGGTCAGTGCGGTTTATCACTGTGGCACGTCGATCGATGAGTCAAGCGCCATATCCTGTTCTCACGAGGGCATCCTTCAGTGTCTGTCACGATCCTCCTCACCTGAGCAAATTCTGTGTATACGGAGGGCTTGTCCATAGGGAATGGCTTCTTTAACATGTCTAGAGTGGAAGCTGGAGAAGTGGAGCATTGTGAGGTTGTCGGTTTGCGGTACAGTGAGGTGCAGAGGTGACCGTCCTTGATGGAGATATGTGTGTCCAAGACTGCAACCGATTCTGGAGAATAGTCCATGGTGAGTCTGATGGTGGGATGGAACTTGTTGATATCCTCATACAGTTATTTCAATGATTGTTCACCATGAGTCCAAAGGAAAAAGATGTCATCAATGTATCTAGTATATAACCTTGGTTGAAGATCTCGTGTGGTGAAGAAGTCTTGTTCGAACCTGTGCATGAAGATGTTGGCATACTGAGGTGCGAATTTGGTCCCCATGGCTGTTCCGTGTGTCTGGATGAAAAGCTGATTGTTGAAGGTGAAGACATTGTGGTCCAAGATGAAGCGGATGAGTTGTAAAATTGCATCCGGAAACTGGCAGTTGTTGGCATTGAGTACTGAGGCAGTTGCAGCAATACCATCGTCGTGGGGGATGTTGGTGTAGAGCGCCGAGACATCCATTGTGACAAGGAGTGTCCCTGGTTCAACTGCTCCATGTGTGCTGAGTTTCTGTAGGAAGTCCGTAGTGTCAAGACAAAAGCTGGGGGTTCTTTGTACAATGGGTTTCAGGATGCTCTCGATATAGCCGGAGAGGTTCTCACACAGGGTCCCATTGCCCGATGCGATGGGACTGCCGGGTATGTTTGTCTTGTGTATCTTTGGGAGGCAGTAGAGATCTCCAATGCGGGGAGTATGTGGAATGAGAGCCCGCAGTGTGTTCTGAAGGTCCGGATCAAAGGTTTTGATCAGAGTGTTGAGTTGATGAGTGTGTTCTTTGGTCGGATCTGCTGGTAACTGTCTGTAGTGTCTCACATTGTATAGTTGTCGGTACACTTCTTCACAGTAGTCCGTTCTGTTCAGTATGACGGTGGCGCCTCCTTTGTCTGCTGGTTTGATGACAATGTTGCGGTTGATCTTGAGAGCACGGATGGCCTTGCTCTGTGCTTGGGTGATGTTCGGGACTGTCCTGTAAGTGCGGTTGATGAATCTGGTGTTCACACACCTCCTGATGGCTTGGGCATACATGTCCAGTCGGGGGCAGCGGCCTTCCAGAGGAGTCTAATTGGATTCATTCCTCTTCAGTTGCTGCACTGCGGATCCCTCTGTCGGCTGTTCTGGTTCATTAGCTGTCTCATTGAGTCCGCTATTGGCCTCTTGGGTTTGTGGAAGAACTCACGCAGCCTCATTCGCCTGATGAATTCCTCTGTGTCCGCTGCGAGACTGATGGGGTCCATTTTGGTGGTGGGACAGAAATTGAGCCCTCGGCTGAGAACTTCGATTTCCTCTGATTGAAGTGTGTAGTCCGACAAGTTAACAATGGACCTCCCTGCGGTAGTGTTGTTTTCTACTGTGGTGCCAAGGGAGGCTTGGTTGTTGCTGGTGGCGATGCCGAGTTTTTCAAGTTTCCTGTTCTTGTTGTGCATGTAAATGGTGTAGTTTCTTTGTCTCATCTGCTTGGCAAAGTTTCGCAGCTGATCTGCGTCCTGAGCGGAAGTTGAGAATATGTATTCCATTTTACTTTCCAGGGTGCGGCGTTTGCTATAGAGCTGGTGTATGAGGTGATTGAGGAGTGTGAGAGAGGTGCAACAGCAAAGCCTCTCAGCGTAGTCCGTGTTATAGGTTGACCTGAGTGGGTTCGTGATCTGTAGTCCCTTTGGTATTCTGTCTGCTTTCTTGCATCTATGTTGAAACTTGATGTCTGTGTCGATATGTGCAATCCTCTTGGAGATCCTCTCCACTTGGATCCGGCAGTATGTGGTGTCGATAATAGTCATGACGTAGAGATGCTGGCGTTGGACTGGGGTGGTAAGAACTCAGTAAGAATTTAGCAACTCCAATTTTAAATCCAACCGATTTATTTGATAGTAAATCTGCGAGCTTTTGACACTCTTGTGTCTTTGTCAGGCAAATGCAGTGTTCTGGTCTGCAATCGCATACATATCAACACAGACAGTCACAGATTGCTGATTAGAATGCGAATCCTAATGAGGATCTCCAAGAGGATTGCACATATCGACACAGACATCAAGTTTCTACAGAGATGCAAGAAAGCAGACAGAATACCAAAGGGACTACAGATCACGAACCCACTCAGGTCAATCTATAACACGGACTACGCTGACAGGCATTGCCGTTGCATCTCTCTCACACTCCTCAATCACCTCATACACCAGCTCTATAGTAAACGCCACATCCTGGAAAATAAAATGGAATACATATTCTCAACTTGCGCTCAGGAAGCAGATCAGCTGCGAAACTTTGCCAAGCAGATGAGACGAAAAAAATACACCATTTACATGCACACCAAGAACAGGAAACTTGAAAAACTCGGCATCGCCACCAGCAACAACCAAGCCTCCCTTGACACCACAGTAGAAGACAACACTACCACAGGGAGGTCCATTGTTAACCTGTCAGACTACACACTTCAATCAGAGGAAATCGAAGTTCTCAGCCGAGGGTTCAATTTCTGTCCCACCACCAAAATGGACCCCATCAATCTTGCAGCGGACACAGAGGAATTCATCAGGCGAATGAGGCTGCGTGAGTTCTTCCACAAACCCCAACAGGCCAATAGCGGACTCAATGAGACAGCTAATGAACCAGAACAGCCGACAGAGGGATCCGCAGTGCAGCAACTGAAGAGGAATGAATCCAATTAGACTCCTCTGGAAGGCCGCTGCCCTCGACTGGACATGTATGCCCAAGCCATCAGGAGGTGTGTGAACACCAGATTCATCAACCGCACTTACAGGACAGTCCCGAACATCACCCAAGCACAGAGCAAGGCCATCCGTGCTCTCAAGATCAACCGCAACATTGTCATCAAACCAGCAGACAAAGGAGGCGCCACCGTCATACTGAACAGAACGGACTACTGTGAAGAAGTGTACCGACAACTAAACAATGTGAGACACTACAGACAGTTACCAGCAGATCCGACCAAAGAACACACTCGTCAACTCAACACTCTGATCAAAACTTTTGATCCGGACCTTCAGAACACCCTCCGGGCTCTCATTCCACGTACTCCCCGCATTGGAGATCTCTACTGCCTCCCAAAGATACACAAGGCAAACATACCCGGCCGTCCCATCGTATCGGGCAATGGGACCCTGTGTGAGAACCTCTCCGGCTATATCGAGGGCATCCTGAAACCCATTGTACAAAGAACCCCCAGCTTTTGTCTTGACACTACGGACTTCCTACAGAAACTCAGCACACATGGAGCAGTTGAACCAGGGACACTCCTTGTCACAATGGATGTCTCGGCGCTCTACACCAACATCCCCCACAACGATGGTATTGCTGCAACTGCCTCAGTACTCAATGCCAACAACTGCCAGTTTCCGGATGCAATTTTACAACTCATCCGCTTCATCTTGGACCACAATGTCTTCACCTTCAACAATCAGCTTTTCATCCAGACACATGGAACAGCCATGGGGACCAAATTCGCACCTCAGTATGCCAACATCTTCATGCACAGGTTCGAACAAGACTTCTTCACTACACGAGATCTTCAACCAAGGTTATATACTAGATACATTGATGACATCTTTTTCCTTTGGACTCATGGTGAACAATCATTGAAACAACTGTATGATGATATCAACAAGTTCCATCCCACCATCAGACTCACCATGGACTATTCTCCAGAATCAGTTGCATTCTTGGACACAGGCATCTCTATCAAGGACGGTCACCTCAGCACTCTCTGTACCGCAAACCGACAGACAACCTCACAATGCTCCACTTCTCCAGCTTCCACTCTAGACATGTTAAAGAAGCCATTCCCTGTGGACAAGCACTCCGTATACACAGAATTTGCTCAGATGAGGAGGATCGTGACAGACACCTCCAGACGCTGAAGGATGCCCTCGTGAGAACAGGATATGGCGCTCGACTCATCGATCGACTGTTCCAACGTGCCACAGCGATAAACCGCACTGACTTCCTCAGAAGATGAACACGGGACACGGTGGACAGAGTATCCTTTGTTGTCCAGTACTTCCCCGGAGTGGAGAAGCTACGACATCTTCTCTGGAGTCTTCAACATATCATTGATGACGATGAACATCACGCTAGGGCCATCCTCACCCCCCACTTCTTGCTTTCAGACAACCGCACAACCTCAAACAGTTCATTGTTCGCAGCAAACTACCCAACCTTCAGGAGAACAGTGACCACAATACCACTCAACTCTGCCACAGCAACCTCTGCAAGATATGCCAGATCATAGACATGGACGACATCATCAAACGTGAGGATACCATTCACCAGGTACACGGTACATACTCTTGCAACTCGGCCAATGTTGTCTACCTAATACATTGCAAGAAAGGATGTCCCGAAGCATGGTACATTGGGGAGACCATGCAGAACACTACGACAGCGGATGAATGAGCATCGCTCAACAATCACCAGGCAAAACAGTTCCCTTCCTGTGGGCTAACACTTCAGCAGTCTTGGGCATTCGGCCTCCGACCTGCGGGTAAATGTTCTTCAAGGGAGCCTTCGTGATACACGACAGTGCAGAGTTGCTGAGCAGAGACTGATAGCCAAGTTCCACAAACATGAGGCCGGTCTTAACAGGGATCTTGGCTTCATAACACACTATCTGTAACCCCCATAACTTGCCTGGGTTAGCAAAAAACCTCACTTACTGTGCTGTCTGGAGAAAATACATAATTCTCTAACCAACGCTCAGGATTCCCTTCACACACATTGTTAGCCACTTTAACACTTGAATAGCAGGTTAGATGTAAAGATTTGCATTCTAATCAGCAATCTGTGACTGTCTGTGTGGATATGTGTGCGATTGCAGACCAGAACACTGCATTTGCCTGACGAAGACACAAGAGTGTCAAAAACTCACAGATTTACTATCAAATAAATCGGTTGGATTTAAAATTGGTGTTGCTAAATTCTTACTGTGAAGACTAGAGGCATAGACTATTCTGGGGAAAGGATTCAGAAATCGGAAGCACAAAGGGATTTGGGACTCCGAGCTCAGGATTCTCTTAAGGTTAATTTGCAGTTCGAGTTGGTAGATAGAAAAAAAAATGTAATATTAGCATTCATTTCAAGAAGCCTAGAATACAAAAGCAGGGGTGTATTACTAAGGCTTTATAAGGCTCTAGTCAGACTATATTTGGAATATTGCAAGCAATTTTGGGCCCTGTATCTAAGGAAGGATGTGTTGGGCATGGAGACAGTCCAGGAGAGGTTCACGAGAATGATGGCAGGAATGGAAAGCTTGGTGTGTAAAGAGTGTTGAGGAATCTGTATCTGTATTTAACTAGAAGGATGAGGGGGGGGATCTCATTGAAACTTACAGAGTAATGAAAAGTCTGGATAGAGTGGATGTGGAGAAGATGTTTCCATTCGTAGAAGAGACTAAGGTTGAAGGGCCTCCCTCAGAGTAAAGGGATGACCTTTAGAACTGAGTTGAAGAGATATTTCTTCAGCCAGTGGGTGGTAAACCAATGGAATTCACTGCCACAAGCTGTGGAGACCAGGTCATTGAATGTACTTAAAACAGAGATAGATAGATTCTTGACTGATAAGGGGATCAAATGTTGTGGAAAATGGCAGGAGAATGGGATTGAGGAACACATCAGCCATGATCGAATGGCAGAGCAGAGCAGATGGACTGAATGGTTTAATCCTGATTGTATATCTAATGGTCTTATGGTTCCAACTCTCTGGGCAGATTCAGGAAAAGTTATTTCTAACTCTTGGGTAACTACAAAACTGACCCATCTCCAACCTTCCACTAAACCTCCCCCAATTTCCTTCCCCAAAATCTCCCAACAACTCTGACTACCCCAGTGACCACCCACCCACTCCCTGCATATCTCCCCTGATTTTACCCCCACCCCCCCGACTATTCCCCAAGTCCTCCTGTTACTCTATATCAAACCCTCTTAAGCCATTTATGTCACAACAGTGGATGGTTCCCAGCGCAAGGATGCTGTCCATCATAAGTTTAAACTTCCGGGATATTCTAGTACAATCCTTACATCGGGAATTCTGATGGGTCTCCCAGTTCATTTCCTGGAATACCTCCTGGATGCATGGAGTTTGAAAATTCTGCACCAATGTCATTTTATTAATTGTGGAAAGCCTAGGAATTAAATTCAAGCTTAACCAAACTTCCACCTAAATGCTAAAAGAGGTTTGCTGTTCATAGCAGATTTTGAAGCTATTGGTTATATTGCTTTTCTTTTTACTTCATGAGCAGTATTGAGTATTGTTGAATTAAGCAAAGATCAGAATATATTCAGCATTGGGAGCACATCAGAGAATAAAATCACCACCCCAGTATTATTGACTGTGAAATGTTAATGATCAAATCCTTCCACTCAAAACCTTCACTGGGTATTCCTCAAACAGCAAACCTTTCATAGAGAATGGTGAAGATGGAGAAAAAATACAAACTGGCTAACCCAGATTTAGCAATTCTTCTGGATTATTCTGGTACTTACATATATTGTGATTAGAGTCTGTTTAGCAGTAATGAAACAACAAAGAATTAAACGTCTCTCCTGCACCGTTTATGTGATTAACGGCCCAATTAAACTCAGAAATATTTCCACCCAACCAGCAACTGATGTGATTGAACCCTCCCAAAGGAGACCCTTCTAATAGAATTAGGATCTGCCCCATTAGAAAACAGAAACCAGGGAGGTAACCTTCTTCAGTTCAAATGGGTAATTATATTAATCAAAAATAACGCAATTAGTAGGTTTGAATAAGTTTATCACCTGAGAAATTGATAATACACATTAATAATGTGCATCTGACGAAACAATGAAGGATTCATTGCCAGACGTATTTATGGTTCAAATACAGAGCAACCGGAATGGTTCTGCTTTTTAATTACACTCTTTGATATTTTAAGACGATTTCATACAGCACTATCGGATGACACAAGGTAAGAACTTTAGCACATACATTACCCAGAAAGAAGTTTCTGTTGCATAACCACAGTAAGCATCGGGTAAAATGGAACATATCACTTTGATCCAAATTTCGATTGCCCATGTGAAATGAAACAGAAAACATGGAACCTGCATTCATATAGCACCTTTCACGACCTCAGGATGTCCCAAGTGCTTTTCAGCCAATTAGGTAGTTTTTTTGAATGTGGTCAATGTTTTAATGCAAGATATGCCGAGGTTAATGTGCACATAGCAAGCTCGCACAAACAGCAATGCAATAATGTTCAGAATCAGAGAATAAAATCCCAAGAGTGCCGAATGAGGTCATTTGGCCCATCGAGTCTGCACCAACAGCAATCCTACCCAGCCCCTATCCTCTTAATCCCACATTGTCACCCTGTTAATCCCAATGATACTAGGGGCAATTTAGCACAGCCAATTAATCTAACTGCACATCTTTGGACTGTGGGAGGAAGCCAGAGCACCCAGAGGAAACCCATGCAGACATGGAGAGAATGTGCAAACTCCACACAGATAGTGACTCAAGTTGAGAATTGAACTTGGATCCCTGGCGTTGTGAGGCAGCAGTGCTAACCATTGCACCGCCGTGCCACCCTGCATTAACTCTGCAAGAGATCTGACAACACCAGTTTTAAATCCAACCAATTTATTTGATAGTAAACTCGTAAGCTTTTGGCTCTATGGCCTTCGTCAAGCGAATGAGGTGTTCTGGTCTCCAATAGCACACATATCAGCACACACAGTTTACAGACTACTGATTAGAATGCAAATCTTTACACCTAACCTGCTCTTCAAGTCTTAAAGTGGCTAACAACGTGAGTGGAAGGAGCACTGAGCACAGGTTAGAGAGATGTGTATTGTCTCCAGACAGCACAGTAAGGGAGGTTTTTTGCTAACCCAGGCAAGTCATGGGGGTTACAGATAGTGTGACATGAAGCCAAGATCCCTGTTAAGACCGCAACTTCGCAACACAGGATCTAACCCCAACCCACATCTTCACACAAACCCCATAATCACATAGATTTACACCGCCAATCCACCTAGCATGTATATTTTTGGAGTTCAGGAGGAAACTGGAGTACCTGGAGGAAACCCATGCAAACACAGGGACAATGTACAATTTCTGTTTTTCTGATGTTGATTGATGAAACAAATATTCATCAGAAGACCCAGGATAACTCACCAACTCTTCTCGAAACAGTGCCATCTTTTACATCCAACTGAGAGGATGATCCAGACTATAGGCTAACACCTCACCCAAAAGACACCACTCTCTGAAGAATGTACTGAAGTGTTAACATGAATTTTTGTACTCCAGTCCAAAACACATTGAAGGGGAATCAGAACTACTTAAGGTCTCTCCTTCATTTATCGACTCAGTGAGTGTGAGTCAAACTAGATTCACAAAATTTTATAAAACAGCAATGCGGTTGACTCTTAAATCTCCATCTGAAATGGCTCAGTCAGCCACTCCGTTCAAGAGATGGACAAGAAATGCTGGACTTTGCTAGCTGTGCCCATGTACCATGAAGGATTGTAAGACCCAATGCACCAGCTATATGAAAGACTATCCACTTTCTTCCCTGGCCCAACACTTTCTCTATAGCTTTTAAAACTTTTTGTTTATCTCCCCCTCCCCACCCCACCTCTTCACAGACAAAGGGAAGGTCCATTCAACACTGAAATCAGGAGCAATTTCTTCATTCAGAGGCTGGTGAATCTTTGGAATTCTCTGTCATGGAGGGCTGTTGGAAGCTCAGTTAATGAATATTTTAACACAGAGATCACCAGATTTTTGGACATTGAGGATGCGATGGGACACAGGGATAATGCGGGAAAGTGGTGGTAAGATAGATCAACCATAATCTAGTTCAAGGAAAGAGCAGGCTCGATAAAGTTTTTTAAATTTAAAGTTTATTTATTAATGTCACAAGTAGGCATGCTTTCACAAAACAATGAAGTTATTGTGAAAATCTCCTATTCACCACACTCCACACTGAAGGAGAATTTAGCGTGACCGATGCACCCTAACCAGACACCTTTGGACTGTGGGAAGAAACCACCCGGAGGCAAACCATCCAGACACAGGGAGAATGTGCAGACTTCCGACAGACAGTGACCCAAGCCGGGAATTGAACCCCAGTCCCTAGTGTCGTGAGGTAGTAGTGCTAACAACTGTGCCACTATGCCACCTGATTAGGCTAAATGTCCTCTGCCCACTCCTAGTTGCAATGTTCCTGTGTTCCATTTTAAAAGATATTCCAGGCCCTGGTTTCATGACCTGCGTGAGTAATATCCCCTTTACTCATTCCTTTTGAATATCTTGGGAGTTATTTTGGGTCAAGTGTGAAAATGGTGCCTTTGTGTTAATCTGTCTGTTTGAAAATCTAATCTTGGCACACCATTTTGGAGCTCTGATGATTCAAGATTTAAGTTTGCCTGGAGGTGACTAAGCAGGTGTCTGTAAGTTTAACACTTAAGTAGTGATTAAACACAATCTCCTTGGAGCAATATATGTGGCCTCCCTCTTTGCAGGAGAATTGGAGGAAGACATATGAGACCTGATAGAAGTAGAGTGGTATTTCATCTTTGTTTCAGGACTAGGTGGGGTTTCTTTAGTGTTTGCCTGTGACCCTAAGAATACTACTACAGATTGTTCATAAAACATTCTTACAGATCTACGTACATCTCGGTACTCAGCACCAGGTTATACTTTGACTTCCTTTTGGATCTTAGTCATGTAACATTGCACCATTGTTACATCAGTATCATATATTCCTGATGTTAGCCCTTAACTTTACAAGCAGCTCTGAATTCTACTGGATGTGTGGATTATAGAATAATATTCTCCCTACAGTACAGGAAGAGGCCATTCAGCTCATTGAGACCAACAACAATTCCACCCAGGCCTTATCTCGGTAACCCCATGTATTTACCTCGCTAATCTTGCTGAAACTAAGGGATAATTTTAGCATGGCCAATCAATCTAACCTGCACATCTTTGGAGTGTGGGAGGAAACTGGAGCACTTGGCGGAACTCAGAGAGAATGGGCAACCTCACCCAAACAGAGGCTGAAATTGAACCCAGGTTCCTGGCGCTGTGAGGCTGCAGTGCTAAGCATTGTGGCATGATGTATAGGGCAGCTGGCACAACAGTAAGCTTCAGAGTCATTCCAGGACCAAGGGGAAGGTGCATTGATTCCCTGGCACAGTGTTCATGGTGCTGGTGAGGAAGGTTCAGAGGAGGAGGGATATTCTGTACCCATGAATTGAGGGGTCATGCTCCAAGCTCATCCTCCTGCCTTTCTTCAGCAGCTGGTGGTCTGTCCTCCCCCCATTCTCCTACTGATCGAGAGGGATAAATAACAAGCAACCCCTTTCTCCTGGTGAATCCCATTGGGTTTCCAATAAGCCAGAGTAACGCAGCAACTTACTGTTTCCATGAGAATCCTTTTTGAGATTTATTGGAATGAATATTGATGTAGCATTGACAAAGTTTCAGCAAAATATCCCAGAAACTCCCCATTCGCATTTAGGAACTGTCTTCAAATCCTAAGAAGCAAGTGGAAGGTGACATGCCTTGAAGTTGTGCTGAAAATGCTTGACAATGACTTTTTTACTAATGTTCAGTTGGTTGTTGCTTTGAACAATCAATAATTAAAATGATAGCCAACAATACCATCCCGCTTTTTAAAATGAGCACTCTGACAGAAGTGTTATGGCACAGAAAGAGACCATTTGGCCCATTATGTCTGTACTGACTCTTCAAATCTGCATCATGACTTAGGAGGAAACTGGAGCACCCAGAGGAAACCCACACAGACATGAGGAGAATGTATAAACTCCACACGATCACCCGAGGCTAGAATTAAACCCTGGCTTTGTGAGGCAGCACTGTGCCAGCATGCCACCCAGCAAGGAAAACGTCTTGGATAAAGCACAAGGAGGGGTCTATGGTAATAAATTCCATTTCTATATGGCTACTCAATATTCTGTGGTCTGAATTGTGTGCCAATTAGACGTGCATGCTCAGTGAGCCTGGAATCAGATGTGAAATGTGCCTTTGACACAATTGGCCCCAAACACAATTTCATGTTGGCCAGTCAAGTGAAAGAAAAGGAAATGTATATGTTGGTGCTCCTGATGGTCTCCTTCAAGGTGGACAGCTGCTGAAGATCTGGCTTAGAGAGCTGCAGACCTCCACAATTTAAATGTGATGGAAACAAACCACAGAAACCTGTGCCCTGGCAACGTCTGATGGCTCAGAACCTCAGTCCCCAGGCACTCTTTTAATTTTATTTCAATCCTGACGATTTGAGATTGTAGCTAAAATGTGAAGGTCCACTCCACCGACAGTAAAAGGAGATGAGCCACATGAATTCCTTTTAATTAACTTCTTGAGGGGGCTAATTGCTTGTTTAATTGTGGACGGGGATATTTCCAGCTCTTGCGCGCACCCATCAACTGAAATATTGCATTCCAGTGCACAATCACATGATTTCACACACTTCTGTTCAAGAAGGGGAAGAGAGACTTTCCAGGGAATTATAGGCCAGTGAGTCTTACTTCTGTTGTGGGTAAAGTATTGGAGAGAATTATTAGGGATAGGATTTATAGTTATTTAGAGAGAAATGAATTGATTGGGGATAGTCAGCATGGTTTTGTGAAGGATAGGTCATGCCTTACTAACCTTAGAGTTTTTTTGAAAAAGTGACCAAAGAGGTGGATGGGGGTAAGGCAGTTGATGTGGTATATATGGACTTTAGTAAGGCGTTCAATAAGGTGTCCCATGGAAGGCTTCTGCAGAAAATGCAGATGTATGGGATAGAGGGTGATTTAGCTAATTGGATTAGGAATTGGCTAGCGGATAGAAGACAGAGGGTGGTGGTTGATGGGAGATATTCATCGTGGAGTTCGGGTACAAGTGGTGTACCTCAGGGGTCTGTTTTGGGGCCCCTGCTGTTTGTAATTTTTATAAATGACCTGGATGAGGGTATTGAAGGATGGATTAGTAAATTTGCAGATGACACTAAAGTCGGTGGAGTGGTAGAAAGTGAAGAGGGGTGTTCTAGTTTGCAGAGGGACTTGGACAAGTTGCAGAGCTGGGCCGAGAGGTGGCAAATGGAGTTTAATGTGGAAAAGTGTGAGGTAATGCACTTTGGCAGGAATAACAAATGTGTAGAGTATAGGGTTAATGGTAGGACTCTTAATAGTGTTGATGAACAGAGGGATCTTGGTGTATATGTGCATAGATCCCTGAAAGTTGGCAATCAAGTCGATAAGGTTGTTAAGAAGGCATACGGAGTCTTAGCTTTTATTGTAGGGGGATTGAATTTCGGAGCCGCAACGTCATGTTGCAACTGTACAAAACGCTAGTGCGGCCACACTTGGAGTATTGTGTGCAGTTCTGGTCCCCGCATTATAAGAAAGATGTGGAGGCATTGGAGAGGGTACAGAGGAGGTTTACCAGATGTTGCCTGGTATGGAGGGCAGGTCTTATGAAGAGAGGCTGAGGGATTTGAGGTTGTTTTCGTTAGAAAGGAGGCGGCTAAGAGGAGACCTTATTGAAACCTATAAGATGATTAGAGGTTTAGATAGGGTGGACAGTGATAGCCTTTTTCCTAGGATGGAGAACGCTAGCACGAGGGGACACAGCTTTAATTTAAGGAGTATGAGTTATAGGACGGATATCAGAGGTAGGTTCTTTACTCAAAGAGTGATTAGGGAGTGGAATGCCCTGCCTGCAGCTGTTGTAGATGCGCCAAGTTTGGTGGCGTTTAAGAGGGTAGTTGATAAGTTTATGGAAGAGAAGGGAATGGTTTAGTTTGGAGGGTCATTGCTTTTTTCATAATTGGTCGGCGCAACATCGAAGGCCGAAGGGCCTGTTCTGCGCTGTAATGTTCTATGTTCTATGTTCTATGTTCTGGGTGAGGTTCTGACCTGTCTGAGTGATGTGACAGACTTTAGACCAGCCAATCTAAAATAAACATCATGCACATTTGCTGCTGATAGCTATCATCCTTTCATTGTATGGAAGAACCTTAAAGACCCCATTCTTATCCAGGACACCATTTATATTGCCAATCTTCACCAGCAAACACTCCTTCACTCACCCCTTCATGGGGTTTTGCACGTAGATGGACTCTACTAAAAGTTTCACTTGACATGCAGAAGCAAAATATTACAGACGCTGGCAATCTGAAACAAACATAGAAACAGAGGATCGTAGCAGGAGGAGGCCATTCAAACCTGCTCCACTATTCATTACGATCATGGCTGATTGTCCAATTCAATAACCTAATCCTACTTTATCCCCATTACTTTTGATCTCATTTGCCTCAAGTGCTGTATTTAGCCGTCTTTTGAATTCCTTCAATGCTTTAACATCAACTACTTCCTATTCTAATGAGTTCCACAGGCTCACTACTCTTTGGTGAAAAAATGTCTCCTCACCTCCTAAATTTTATGATGTTGGGGATATAGTGGTGATGGTATTGTCACTGGACTAGTAATCCAGGGATTATTGTTGGTGTAGGCTCAATGGACCAAATGGTCTCCTTCTGTACTGTACATTTTGTGAACAAAAAACAGGAAAAGCTTGAAATAGTCAACAGATCAGCCAAGGTGCGAGGAGAATTAACATTTCATCAGAGCTTAGTACTGAATTGCTTCTTTCAACTATGTCACCACTGCCATTATAATCGACATGTTGATACCCGTGTTTGACTACATTCAAGGCATTCTGATATTTGGCCATCTTCTTCCAGGGAAAGGCAGCCCTCCATGTTGATGTACATTACATACTGACCAGTGATCCCCAGTGAGATGGGAAAATTGGTGTTAATAGTCAGCAAGCCATCAGGGAGAACTAGTGAAAAGGAAGTAAGAGGGTGTAATCACATTTCTTTTCTTCATCCCATTGATCCAAACATAACCCATCAGTGAGATCTATCCTGAAATCCTTATATTTCTACCAAAAGATCAAATGTAAACTCTACTCCTTCGCAACACATTTATGGTAGTTGTCCATTTAAGACAAACAGCAGAAGAGGGTCACGTGTCTTGAGGGACCAAGTGGGTAATCATCCCAGAAGACAACCTGAAGGCATGCAGAAAGGATGTAAGGACTGGAACAGGCAAAGGGGGACTGCTCTAGGGCAGCCAATTTCTTAATTAATAAATGCCCTTTCAGATCCTGACAAAGGCGACAAGGATAAGATTGATTGTGAGGACATTTTTTTGTGGCCCGACATGTGCAAATAGTGAGATATCGAGATATTACCAGACCATAAGAGACATGGCAACCTTGGATTGGCTGGTACAGTCAGAAGTTTATACACACAAAGCAAAAAATTAAGAGAAAATAATTCTCAAAAGCAAGAGCTGCAACTTTGAGTTTAAGAAAAAGAAAGTTTCGGTTGCAGAAAAATAAGGAGTTGCCGCAAATTTTCCTTGAAAAAGAAACACAGAAGTCAGTCTTTTAAGTGAATAAGGAGCAAGCGGGTACATTGGCGGGTACAGAAGAGCAGTGTCAGGCAATACAACAGGACATAGACAGGTTGGTAGACTGGGCAGATAGATGGCAAATGGAATTTAATCAGGATAAATGCGAGGTGATGCATTTTGGCCGGAAAAATGTAGAAGAGAGTTATAGGATAAAAGGTAAAACTATACGGAGCATAGAGACGCAGAGAGACTTGGGGTGCAGGTTCACAAGTCTCTGAAGGTGTCCTCACAGGTGGAGAAGGTGATAAAGAAGGCGTATAGTATGTTAGCTTTCATAGAAAAGGGTATAGAATACAAGAGTAGGAGTTTGATGTTGCAATTGTATAGAACTTTGGTTAGGCCTCACTTGGAATACTGCGTCCAGTTCTGGTCGCCGTACTATCGGAAGGATGTGGAGTCCTTGGAGAGAGTGCAGAGGAGGTTTACAGGATGCTGCCTGGTATGGAAGGACTGTCTTATGAGGAACGATTAAATAGACTGGGGTTGTTTTCCCTTGAAAGACGTCGGCTTAGGGGGGATCTCATAGAGGTGTATAAGATTATAAGGGGTATAGATAGAGTAAATGGAGGTAAACTTTTTCCACCTTTAGAAATGGATAGGACGAGAGGTCATGGCCATAGGGTGAAGGGGGCTATGTATAGGACGAATATTAGAGGGCAGTTTTTCACACAAAGGGTAGTGGGGGTGTGGAATGCACTGCCGAGTAAGGTGGTGGGAGCAGGCACGCTGGGGCTGTTTGAGGGTCTCTTGGACAGCCACATGAGCGGTATGCAGATAGAGGGATATATTAGGACTGTTTAACTACGGCTTTTTTTCCACAGGTAATTCGGTCCATACTTGACCAACATTGAGCATGCATTTGGCAGGTGGTGTGAGTACAGCTCTTGGATGTTGATTCATGGGTTGCCTGGTACTTCATGTCGTAAATGAGTGCTTTATGTGGACCATATGAAGGGCACCATGACAGCTCAGAGACTATCGATGTGGCTGTGCAGACACTTGGAATTGGGCCGGTGTCTGCGGGAGTTTGCGCGTTCTCCCCGTGGTTGCGTGGGTTTTCTCCGGGCGCTCCGGTTTCCTCCCACATCCCAAAAAATTCGCTCTTAGGCTGATTGGGAAACAAATTGTCCCTATGGTGAGAATTTTCCATATTAGGAATAATATATATTATTATATAGGAATATTAAAATAGGATAATGGATTTGCTACTATATAGTATGACGGCGACGCGGGCTCGTTGGGCCGAAGGGCCTGTTTCCCGTGCTGTGTTGCTTAAAAAAAAAGCCCCGGATAATTGGCAGCTAGAAGAGTTGTGGTTTCAAATTTAGGAGGAACAAATTTGGATAGGAGGCAAGAATTGTTGCAGTTAAACTATTTTATAAAAAATGGCCGGAGTGAGACATTCTGTACCTGTATTGATTCATTTGTTGCAAAATACTCCTTCAAAGGGAAGTCAACTATGTATGAGCACGTGTGTGCATGTTGTGTGTGTGATTGTGTGTGTGCAGCAGGGGTGGTGAGGTGGGGGGAATTACTCCTGTCTTAAAGTGGTAATGCATTTAAAGAGGTCATGCATTTAAGTGGTAACACATTTAATGTGGTCACGCATTTAAAGCAGCAACTTCAAGAGAAAACAGATCAGCAATGGACAGGAAAATTGGAGAAGATGCGAGATAGAGGCAATGCTCAAAAAACGTCCATAAGTAGTGAAGACCTCAAGGAACAGGCAATACAAAACCTCAGAGGGAGGACAATGAGCAACGATCCCAGAAGGAGGACAATAAAAGACATTAAATGACCACATGAGGGACAACTGGAACATTGCAGAATGGAAACAAGTTAACAATTTGTCAGAGACAGAGTTGATAACAGTGAAGCCAGTAAGAACATTGTGGATTCACTTTGGAAGGAACATAGATATTAAAGACTTCAAAAGAAGCTCAGAACCATTGATCATAAAGAGGAACCTGCAAAAAGAATTAAATCTCTCGAGAAGACATTAAAACACCAGGATGAAATGACTGACATCAAACTTTAAAAAAATTGTAAATTTTGACAAAATGATGTTAAGAAGAAGGAGAATTTATAAGATGATGTAGAATAAGCTGAACTCCATGTAAAAGCAACTAGAAAATAAGAACAAGTCCAGTGAAGAATCAAATCCGGAGAATAAGAGCTTGAAGAAGAAAGCTTGACAATGAGAAATTAACTGAAAAGATAAAGCAATGAAATTGACAGCAGAATCAGCAGTTCAGACAGAGAAAGAAACTGTGATTACATACCAGAACAAGATTGCTGAAATGACCCCATGAATGATTCCATGGAAGTGCTCCATGGAAGACTATATTTGAAACTGTACATAATTCAAGTCTACCAATAAGATTTATCCGGATAGAGGAATAGAAGGATACAGGCTGTTGGTCTAGATAGGACAACATGATTGGTGCAAGACCAAAGGGCCTGTTCCTGTGCTGTACTGCTCCTTGTTCTTTGTTCTGACAAAAGTGTTTATGTTTAAACACACAAGCCTCAAGATCTCATCAGTGGACCATCACCACTGCAACAATTAAAATGAACTCATATTAAATACATAATATAACATGATGCCATAATATGAAATAGCAGTTCAATTAGATCCCTGGGATTATTGTCTCTATGACTAGACTCCAAGTAGACATGAAGGGACAGAACATTCATAAACATTCAGGAGTTGAGAGAGATACTCCAGCAGTCAGTATTGCCATCAAGAAATGTTTTCAAACCTGGAAACACCAAAGTACCAGATCAACCTGTTATAGACATAAATGATGTGGAAGCAAATTGTGATGAACTGCCTGCGTGAGAAGGAATACCCGTTAATACAATTCATGTTCATGTTAATACAGTGGAAGCATCTCAGATGACAGACTCACACCATCAAAACAGACACATCCCTCAAAGACTCAAATTATAATTGTCCAACTCGTGTATAGTGTTAAATTAGAATTAGAGTTTGAGTAACTTCACTTTGAAGATTGTATAAAAGAATTAAAGGGAGAGGGATGCGATGACTGTGCCTTTAAGGACAATGCAACAGAAGAGGGTCAATCTTTGTGGATCAATCGGGACTGAGAATGGGTAATCAGCCAGAGGTTGGAGTGCTTATGTGTGTGTGCACTTACACGTTCATTTTCCTTATTAATCAGGACCCTTGGTGTTTCTAGCAAAGACTGTCACATGCATCTATAAGCCAATGTAATTTTGTTTCCATCTCAACCTCCACTGATGTCATCCAGTAAGAAACAGCAAAAAAGTAACAAGCTACTTGGTTTCTCTGTTTCTGCACTCATCAGCCAAGATTCTAAATTGTTTTTAGTTACACATTCTGCCATTTTGGTCCCTTTACGTAAAAAAAGAATATAGTAACATTGGAGGCAGTCTAAAAGATATTCACCAGGCTAATTCCTGGAATAAGAGGGTTGTCCTATCAAAATAGACCAAATAGTCTGAGCCTGTATTCCTTGGAGTTTAGAAATGTGAAGGTTGACCTTATTCAAACATATAAGATCTTGCGAGGATAGATGGTAAGATGCTTTCATTTGTGGGAGAGTCTTCAACGAGGGGACATCGATACAAGATAAAGGAATGATATTTAAAACTGAGGCGTGCGGAAATTTCTCCTCGCAAAGGATAGTGAATTTCTAGAATTCTCTGCCCCAAAAGGATGGTGGAGGCTGGAATTATTTAAAATGGGTGTGAATAAATATTTGATAGATCAAAGAGAAGAGGGCTATGGGGAAATGGCATTGAGAAAGGGTTGAGGCTGGAGTAGACCAGCCATGATAATATTGAACGGTGGAGCCTACTGCTGCTTCTAATTTCTGTGTCCTTGTGTATCCAGGAGAGTGAGCATGGCAGGCAATGACAGCATTTATTATCCATCCTTACTTGACATTGATATGGTGGTGATGGGTTGCTTTCTTGAATCGTTGCAGTGTCTGTGGCCAGGGCACATTCACAGAGCTGTTAGGGAGAGATTTCCAGGATTTTAGTCTAGCAACAGTGAAGGAAGGTGATATATAAGTCAGGATATATATAAGTAGGTTGGAGGGGAAATTGCAGGTGACAGTGTTCTCAAGCATACAAATTGTCTTTGTCTTTCTAGCTGGTTGATTTTGTGGGCTTGGTAGGTGCTGGAAAAGATTGCACCTTCAATCACCCGCTTCCTACAGAGTACCCAAGACATTTATTCCTATTAACATTGGGCCAAGAACCATAGGGCAGTATAAAGTATGTGTGATGCATCCAACATGAATTGTCAAGCTTAGCTGAGGAAGGTCAATAAAGAACAAGTAGTGTTGACCAGAAGATCAAGAAATACATACTCCTCAATGAAGAGTGTTGGGACTTAGAATACATGAGTCTTCCTCTAAAATAAGTTAGAGTTTATTATTAGTGTCACAAAGAGGCTTGCATTAACATTGCAAGGAAGTTACCATGAAAATTCCCTAGTCGCCACATTCATACACTGAGGGAGAATTTAGCATGACCAATGCATCTTTAACAGCACACCTTTTGGACTGTGAACAGAAACCAGAGCATCCAGAGAAAACCCATGCAGACATGGGGAAAGTACACAAACTCCACCTAGACAGTGACCCAAGCTGGGAATCGAATCTGAATCTCTGGTACAGTGAGGCAGCAGTGCTAATCATTGTGCCACTGTGCTGCTCACAATATCATACCCTTGCAGAACATCACATGTATGTTCAGGCATCAAGCCTCCCAGAATGTTCAACAGATGGCAAGTCATTTGGATTTCATTAACCATATCGACAACACCTTGATGGATGGGCTTGTGGCATTTGAAATCTAACCAAGGTGCATTTAGGAGATTTAACCTGCAGCAGAAGCCCTGACTGCAGGAAGTTATATTTCAGGGATGGATAATGTTGCTGGCTCTTCTCCGAGGCAGATTGATCATAGTTAAATGGCTCCTATACTCACAGCATGGACTGGTGGCCAGTGGACTCTGCCAGTTCAACTCTTGCAAGTTGCAATCTCCCTTTATCCCACTGTGAACATCATGCTGCAGAGTCATTATAATGTCCTTCAGAACCATATATTTGCATGTTATAATGAAGCACTCAAAAAAGAGAATGTGGAATGACATCGTATAAGAAGTAATTTGAGAAAAAAATGCCCAGCAGCCATGCACATTAGACACAGTCATTGCTGAGGGCTTTCTAATGAGCTCAGAGTGTATTTTCAAGGGTCATTTTTGTAGAAATGTGTCTTAAAGTGCCAAATTAGCAGCAGATGAAGAAAAAAGACTGCACAATCACTAACCTTAAATGTAACTTCATCCTTATTTATTACAGCTACACAGAACTCATTCTGGAGAGAAAAACACAGATGCTCTTCCAATTTAGAACAAATACAACTTCTCAAATTGTAACTTCAATGACAATAATCCAAAGCACTCACTGCACAACAAACTATTCTCTGGGTATTAAAAAGGCTTGGTAGGCTGGAGAGCAATACTAATTTGACTTTAACTGGCAGACAGAAACTAAAATCTTGTCCTGGTCAAGACCGGATAGAAAGGAAACATTTCTGTCCACCTGGCTATTTGATAAAGCTGTTTCCAGCTCTGACAAAATGTAGTCTTGACACCAATCGTTAGCTGTATTCTCTCTCTGTAAGACCTGCCAAGATTTTCCAGCATTGTTTTTGTTTCAGATTCCAACACCTGCAGTAATTTGCGTTTACATTATTTCCTTTCTCTGTTGTTCAAAATGGACACTGGCTGGGCTGGTAAAATGACTCCAGCTGTCACATGCTGGCTTCTAGAAGTTTCTGAGCTGTTCGCAAGTTCACAAAGGCTAATGCATCGTGCCCCCCTAGAATGGAATGCTCCCAGCATCACAAACATTCCAGCCAAATTAACACAATGTTTGGCTGATGGGATCCCTGCCACAGCTGGCTATGAACAAAGGCAACTGTTTGATCCCAGATATCCAATGTGATGTTAATGGCCTGAACATTACTTGCTTCCAAATACAACAGTGAAATTCTTTGATCTCACCTGCGCCTGGGATTCTCCAGTCCTGCTGTAATGGAGATTTAGCTGAACTCCAAATTTTCCATTCTTGTTGGCAGTAGTAGTGGGATGAACAACACCAGAGAACTTTGGCCAATGAGTTTCAATCAGGGGGCCTTATTAATCTTCCAAAACAACGTTTTCACATGCCTGAGACTTAAGTGTTGGAACTTTACATTTCGCCCGCTCGAGACTCATAAGATCCTGCTCAAGATCAGAGGAGATTGCCATTCTGTGGGTCTCACCCACCACTGGATTAGCGGTAAAATTACGGCTAAGCTGTCTGAATTCCTTTAATTAATAGCCTGTTGGAAGGTATTTTCAGTTTTTTGTTTAACCCTTGAAGGACCAGGCCACAATCTGCACTGTTTACCATCTTACCATTGAACAGCAGGAAACACTCCGATCTTCACCTACACTGTGAAATACAGCAACATTGGAACTTGTGCCTTCAAGACTAATTACTTGCCACTCTCATTGCTGAAGTCTCACTTCTGAAAAACAGATCATCCTGCAACAGTCAGCCAAAAGAAGAAACACACCATTAGACTTTTGATTCTGGACTCTGGACATTCTGGGTGGGTTGTCCAACACGTGTGCCTTGATACCACTTCTGATGTAGAGATGCCAGCGTTGGACTGGGGTAAACAGAATAAGAAGTCTGACAACATCAGGTTTAAGTCCAAATGATTTATTTGAGAGTAAACTCACAAGCTTTCAAGATGTTTCGACTTCTTCATCAGGTGAATGAGGTGTACTGGTTTCAGACAGCACATATAACAGCACAGACAGTTTACAGATTCCTGATTAGGATGCAAAGAAGGTCGCATTCAGGTAAGCATTCTCCAAGGTGGTCTTCACGACAGACGACAGAGTCGCTGAGCAGAGACTGATAGCCAAGTTTGCACACACATGAGGACGGTCTTAACAGGGATCTTGGGTTCATTCACACCATCTGTAACCCCCAGAACTTGCCTGGGTTTGCTCACTTACTGTACTTTCTAAAGACAATATATATCTCTTTAACCTGGGTTCAGTGCTCCGTCCACGCAGATTGTTAGCCACTTTAAGACTTGAATAACAGGTTAGGTGTAGAGATTCGCATTCTAATCAGCAATCTGTAAACTGTCTGCACTGTTATACGTACTGTCTGAGACCAGAACACCTCATTCACTTAACGAAGAGGTCGAAACACCTTGAAAGCTTGTGAGTTTACTATTAAATAAATTGGTTGGACTTAAACCTGGCGTTGTCAGACTTCTTACTGTTGGTAGCACTTCCACAGAAGGAGCTGGCTGAGGACAGAAGGACAGTGCTGCTAGAATGGATCTGTGGCTGGTGAATGAGGAAACCAACAAAAGGGAAAAAAATGTTTGACCTCATCCACACCAACCCGCCTGCAACAGGATGCATCTGTCCATTTCAGTACCAATAGGAATGACCACTACATAGTCTTTGTGGAGATAAAATCCCATTTTCACGTTGAGGATACCTTCCATCTTGTGGTGCTGCACTAACATCGTGCCAAATGAGATAGATTTTGAACAGTTTGAGTAATCCAAGACTTGGCACCCATGAGGTGCTGTGGGCCATCAGCAGCAGCAGCAGAATTATATTCGGGTACACTGAGGGAGAAATTAGCATCCCAATGCAGTAACCAGTACGTCTTTTGGGCGTAGAAGGAAACCGGAGCACCCAGAGGAAACTTATGCAGACACAGGGGAAACATGCAGACTCCGCACAGACAGTGACTTGGATCTCTGGTGCTCGGGATCTCTGGATCAGCAGTGCTAACCATCGTGCCTTCAGCTCCCTGGGCCCGAATCTCTGGAATTCCTTCCCTAAACCTCTTTGCTTCTCCATTTTGAATTTTTCTTATAAGATCCTCCTTAAAACTTCCTTCATTAATCAACTTGTAGTCATGTATCTAAATATCTCCTTCTGTGGCTCAATGTAAGATCCTATTATATAAATCCTCTGTCAACGTAGAAGTTGATCCATAAATACCACTTGTTTTTGTTGTATGCAGACTGCTCATGAATACAGAAACAGGCTCCTTTGTGATATTGCAAGTGTATGTTATTTCAGAGAGCATTAACTGGGTCAGCATCTGTTTAGTTTATAATTATTATCTCCTTATGTAACCAATTATTGAAGCAGTGACTAGGAGCCATACAGGGAGAATTACATTTGTCCCGTCCCTGAATGTGCCAGGTTCACGGCAATTTGCCATCATCCACATGTTTTTATACAATCAAGCACACAGTACATACTTCATCCCTCACTCCCTTGGGTATGTTACACTTTCAATGAATGTTACCACAAAATATCTCCTCATGTTTTCCTCTCTTTTATTGCAAGAAATCAATGTTTACCAAAGAATAATAAAACATCGCATGCACAGCTGAGTTGGAGTCAGCAGTTTCTGTTTCCTTCTCCAATATACAAATGGCATTGGTGAAATAATAACTGTAGTGATATAAGGAGGTGGTTAAAAGCGTGCAGTTTTTTATTTACCCTAGGAAGTCCTGAATCAGCAATCTAATCATATTTCTGCTGCATTACAGAACAGGTTTTTATTAAGGAAGGTATTTGGAGAATTATATTGGGATTTTATGTTGGAACATTGGCTTCTTTACAGGTTGGTGAAATTGAATTAGTGCCTGGCATTGGGAAATAAGAACTACGCAAGAAATAAGCACTCGCTAAACTACAGCTATTAACATATGCTGTTAATGATGAACATTAGCTTAGAAGGAAGGCTCATGAGGGAGCTTTATGTATGCTTAGCTCTGTTTGCTTCAGTCTATGCAAAAACTTCATTTTAAAATATTTCCATCTATGCAATTATATTTACTGTAGGGGTTAACTAACTTGATTACATTGTAAAGCTAAATTGACCAAATTTGAGAACTCAGAAAGGAATGCTTGGTTAGTTGGGAAATTGACTGCATTTTTGAAAGTACAATGCAAGCAAAACAGGCTTTTCATAAACAACATCTGCAAAGCCACGAGATAAGGATGGATATATTGTGGAACTGTGTGGTCAGTCTGTTTCCAAAACCTGTTTGGTCTGTTTTGGAATTCTGCTTTGATTAGTACAGAAATAGCAGAAGAAGTCAAGTGCTCTATCTCTCTCTCCCTGTCTCTCCAGTTTTTTTTCTTTCTGTTCACTTTCTGTAATGATATAATTTTAAGTAATAAAATAAATTCATTTAAACTTGTACCAGTGTCTTCTTTGTTCAGTCGAAGGAATGAATTCAGTTACGAGGAAAGAATTAGACCTTTACTCTTTCGTGTTCAGAAGATTGATGGATGACTGATGGAAGTCTACAAAATGTTTACCTGGAAGGACAAACCGCTTTCACTGGTTGAAGGCTTCAGAACCAGGAGCCATAAAAGTGTATATTATTTCAGAGAGCATTAACTGGGTCAGCATCTGTTTAGTTTATAATTATTACCTCCTTATGTAACCGATTATTGAAGTAGTGACTAGGAGCCATACAGGGAGAATTACATTTGTCCCGAACCTGAATGTGCCAGGTTCACGGCAATTTGCCATCATCCACATGTTTTTATACAAACAAGCACACAGTACACTTCATCCTTCACTCCCTTGGGTATGTTACACTTTTAATGAATGTTATCACAAAATATCTCCTCATGTTTTCCTCTCTTTTATTGCAAGAAAATAAGGGCCATGCTGTTGAGGAGAGTTGTTAGAAAACATTTTTACACGCAGAGAGTGGGGGAGATTTGGAACTGTCTTCCCAAATGCTGGTGAATTCCAGTTCAATTGTTAGGTTTACATACGAGGTCAATAAATTTTCATTGAGCAGGGATATCAAGTGAGATGGGCCTAGGGCAAGTGCATGTAGCCATGATCCTACTGAATGACAGAGCAGGCTCAAGAGGCTGAATAGTCTATACCTGTCCCCATATCCCTTATCTTTCTCTGAAAATTATTTAAAATTTGTTTCTTAGCTGATTTCCTAATTGATGCTATTTTATTCTAGGGATGTTTGGAATGGAAGAGAAGGCCAAAAAGGACAAATCAATTGAAGCTCTTCACAACAGAATCACAGAATATACAGTGCAGACCCACTGGCCCAGCAAGACTGCAACAATGCATGAAATGCCCTTTCTGTCCTCTTAATCCCACTTGCCAGCACTTGGTCCATAGCCATGAATGTTATGGTGTGCCAAGAAGTTATCCAGGTACTTTTTAAAGGATGTGAGGCATCCTAGGCCATGCATTCTAGACCATCGCCACCCTCTGAATAAAAAAAAAGTGTTTCCTCAAATGCCCTCAAACATCCCATCCCTCAATTTTGACTTGTGTCCCCTCGTAACTAACCCTTCGACTCAGGGGAACAGCTGCTCCTTATCCACACTGTCCGTGCTCCAATTTAAAGTCATGGTAGAATAAGGACATGATTTAGTACATTTCTCATTTCTATCTCCTTTTCACTGATTTCGCTCCTATCTTGCCTGAATGACACAAATCAAAATGCACCATTTGCCTTGAAAAGTGATGAAAGGTGCATGACTAAAGGTTAATAAATTGCTTGGACTGCAGTAAACCGAGACCCGGGAAAATAATTTTTTACAGTTTTAAGCCCTAAAGAATGTGGGTGAGAAAAAACGATAGCCGGATCAGAATTGGAATGGTCACCGAGCTAATTAAATAACCGACAGTCAATTATCGGACTGCCACTGTGCATGAAGTCTCATTGATTTGTGGACTGTTCTATTGTAAATTTTGAACTGCTGTGGTATATTCTTCACTCAGCTGAGGAAGAAACAGAATCAATTACACGCTGAGAGACAAGGCCACACATCAGTAACCCTGGATACTGTACTCACAGGAGGTTCAGCATTTACAAAGCTCTGTGAAGGAGCAGGTGTGTAGTTGGGCAAGGTGACTGCCTTTGGACTGCCTTTGATCACAGTCTGAATTCCGCAGGCAAGCTCATCACCACCTTCTCAAGGTAAGAAGAAAAGACAAATTCATTCATGGGTTATGGACAACTCTGAGGCTCATCTGTGGCTGCCCTTGGATTGAGGAGCTTGCTATTCATTTCAGTGGGTGCTAAAGTGCTCATTGGACCATAAGACGTAGGAGTAGAAGTGAGCCATTCAGCCCATCACGTCCGCTCCCACTATTCAATGAGCCAATTGCTGTAGGTCTGGAATGGCATTTCAGCCACATCAGGTAAGGATAGCAGATTTCCTTTCCTAAGGGGCATTAGTGAACCAGATTGTTTTTATGACAGTCAACAATCATAGCTGAATTTAGTTTCAATTTTAGATTCATAAACTACATAGAAAATAGAAACAGGAGCAGGCTATTTCGCCCTTGGAGTCTCTCCGCCATTCATTTTGATCATTTCTTTCGTTCCTGCCATCAAGGCAAGATTGGCCTAACCTAGAAATATCCCGTCTTTCCTCATCTAAATCTATCAGTGTATCCGCTTCTTCCCTTCTCTCTCATGTTCTTTTTGAGATTCCCTTTCACAGAAGCACAGTAAGAGGCCATTCGCCCCAATGTGTTTGTGCTCTTCATGAAAGTAATATTAATGTGCCATCCCCACACCGTCCCCCCCCCCCACAACATTCCACCCTCCCCTCCCGCATCCCACCTTTTCTCCGGTGTTCTGCAAATTCTTGCTTTTCAGATAACACCCCAGTTCTCTTGAATGCCTCGATTGAATCTGCCTCCATCACACTCTCAGGCATTACATTCCAGATCCTAACCGCTCACTGCGAAAATGTTTTTCTTCATGTCACCATTGCTTCTTTTGCTATGACCTTGTGGCAATGTGGCCCTTTATAGGGGGCGATCTTTGAGGACCACATAATTGGGTTAGACTTCTATAGAGAAGTCGTGTAGGAAGCCAAACCAATCAGAAGCAAGGGTGTGCATTCTGGGAAAGAGCTAAGGTGGAGAAAATAGTAGATGTATATTAAAGTTCTGTCAGATCCGTGTTTGCATATATATAAATATTGTTGTTAATATATCAATTATTATTTGAAGGCGCAATGAGCCGCCTGCAAAGTCACTACATATCTAAGCTTTGTGCCTTCTTGTTCTCAATCCTTACATGAATGGGTCTGAGCTTCCCCTATCCACTCTGTCCAGACTTCTCATGGTTGAATGCTGGAATGCTACTTCCTCACTCACCATGGAACCAGAGTGAGTGAGTGAGTGAGGGGTGGGCAGCAGAAATGTCCATTGATCTTGGGCGGAAACTTCTAGTCTTGCTTGAACAAAGCTGTAAAATCCTGCCCACTATTTCTTGGTGACTGTCTTATATTGATGAACTCCAGTTACACTTTTCCACACAGGAGAAAACTCTATTCAATCTATCAAATTTTAAATTTTAAAATTTTAAAGTCCTCTGTTAGGTCAGCCTTTAACAATATTTTCTGAAGAATAAGAAGTCTCAGGCCTTTCATTCTATCCTGATATACCCTGTACCTTTCCAATATCTGATGTTTCGATGTATAATCTACCTCCGCTCTACTTTCCCATACTGCCTCCTTATTTCTTGGTTCCATATTATCTTGTTCTTGAGTGGTAAATACTGCTGGGGAAACTATGTTTATTCCACATTCCCGTACCATTGAGTGGCTTGGAATGTTAATTTTAGAAGGAACAGTAAGTAGTCTCACAACACCAGGTTAAAGTCCAACAGATTTATTTGGTAGCACGAGCTTTCAAAGTGCTGCTCCTTCATCAGATGAGTGCCTGGTACTCACCTGCTATAGGAGCAGTGCTCCAAAAGAAAGAATCACCCACAAAGCATGGCCAGGTAGAACTGATCATATAGGATTTGCAGATGCATGACCGAGAAGGACACAAGTAAACCTAGTTGTGTCTTTAACATCAAACTGACAATCTTTTACAATCATTTTATTTGGCAGAAAACCACAAGTCACCAGATCTACGGAATACAACATGCTCTGGTGAAAAATGAATGAGCGAATGGATTGCTATTTCAGCAGTGTAACCACAACATGACTATTTAATGTCCCCGGAAAACTTGTTGTTAACAAGACAGGATATGCTTCTTGTTTAACTTCTGAAGCTGTTATGATTACAGGAGTCTGCATTTTCTCCATAAGGCAATCCAGTCCAAAAATGAATCTGCATTAAAAAAAACTTGAAATGTGAGAAAAGTTACATCTACTTCATCACTTATTTTCAACATGAAACAGCTCTTGAAATAAATAAGATAAAAGTGGCAGGCATAATCCATTCATATATTCACTGTCAGAAATCAGCATATTGCTCAGGCAGGTACTTATAATGTTCAATTACTATGTTTAGCAATCTTTCACTAACCGATTTGGAGATGGCCCCCATTCTACCTATAATGAAAGTTAAATGCACTTGGCCAGTCTTATAATTTAGAGAGTTTTGTGAACTCAACTTTACCTTTTTGCAGCCTGTTCCCAAAGGTTAGCAATTTCAATGTAATTTGAAATACGGATTCTCTGCCACCAGAGTAATATGATTAAATAGATCTACTTGTGAATATCTGCAGATGGTTTTGTTCTCTGAACGGAACAAAATGTTGGAAACATTTCCCACAGTAGCTGCTAACACAGCGGAAATGTCCAGCCAAATAAGGTACGAAGACATCCACAGTTCTTATAAAAATAAAATACCACACTGCATCATTGCAAAGACCTTTTCTACATTAATAATGTATCATCTGCCATCATTAATCATTCATATAATTTATAAGAAAGTGTTTTTTAAAGTTCAGCAGTTCTGCATTGGTAAGCAGTGCTACAAGCACCATTATCTTGATATCTTTTTTATGATCTTATTTATTTTGTTTCTTATCAATGTTGATCCCAGATAATGTGCATGGCATTAAGGGAGATAATTCTAGATACAAAGGGGCAATTTTTCCCAGGCAAAAAATATATTTCTAATGTATTTAAATCAATGCAAATAGGTGACATTTAAACAGCTGACCTGTTAAATGGGACCAATCCAATTTCACCAGGATGACCCAGTTAACAACTATCATTTGTACAAGACTTGACTTTTTATTTTCTTCCCTAAGTGGGAGACAGTGTAGTTTGCATCTCCTCCTTTCTTGTTAATTTGCACTGCAATCCATAATTAATCGAATGCTTGACACAAGTAAATATAAGAGCAGAAACAATGTATTGATGCTAAGTTAAACATTACCATTTACTTACCCCCACTATTTACAGATAGAGATTGCAAACAATCTATGGGGCAACATGTTGCTAGTGGTTCAGCGAAGTATTGAACATTTTCCTACTAAATCACTCGAGGTTGAGTTAAAATCACACTCAGCGTGAGCGTATGTCCCTACAGGCCAAGAGTATTCCCAATGGAAAATCTTTGAGCATTAACAATTCAAATCCCAGTGCAAAATAAGTTCATACAATGAAACATTTTATTCAACAATGATTGGTACTGATTAGTTGGAATAAGCATTCCAATACAGTTGGAGATCAGATTGAAAATCTGGGGTCAGCATGAAATCCGGATCTTAGCATTTACAGTATCATAGGAAGGGAATGTATCAATGGGAAGCCTCCAGGTGAAACTGTGTGAGACCATTAAATCTTCACAGTGCAGAAGGAGACCATTTGGCCCACTGAGTCTGCATCAACTCTCCAAAAGGGAATCCCACCCAGTCTCCATCCCCATACTCAATGCATTTACCCCACTAATCCCCCTTCCCTACACAGCCTAGGATACTAGGGGACAATTTAGCCTGACCAATCCTCCTAACCTGCACATATTTGGACTGTGGAAGGAAGCCAGAACACTTGGAGAAAACCCACGCAGACATGGGAAGAATGTGCAGATTGCATGTAGTGACTCAAGAAGGGAATTGAGTCTGTGAAGCAGCAGTGCTAACCACGTGCCACCGTGCTGACCAGAGTCCTATTGGAAAGGATGAAGAGAGCTGTAAAAAAATTATTCAATCTCGAAAGGTACAAAGAATGATTTGATAGGAATATTATAAGTTTGATGCTTAAAGAAATAGTTCTTTAAGATTATGGTAAAGAATAAGGTGGAAGTCATAATTGTCAAACATCTGTAAAAAAAAACAAGGTGAGAGAAGGGACATTTAATAAAAAAGAATTACATTGCCTGTATAAGATGGAACATGCCATTGGGAAACAAGTCTTGGGAACTGGTGACAATAATTCATGGCAAGGAACCAGATAGTAAGGGACACTGGAAAATAAATACATAAAGTAAAGACTGGTAGCGCAAAATTCCAGGTTATAACATAGTTAGAACATGTAAGGAAGGAAGAAGGGTATCTGGAGCAGCTTTGCTCTTTGGAGTTAAGCAAAAGCAGTACAAAAAGTGACACAACCAGTGTCAAGGAAGAAATAGAATCCATAGACTGAGATGAAGGATAAGAAAGGATCAATCATGAGAATATGAGTACTGCCAAAGAATAGAAATGATAAGGAGGAATAAATATGTCAGCAAATTGATGGAGTGGGTAAAACACGACAGGCATGTTTGTTTGTGCAGTTATGCAGATTGATTCTCCTGGGTACTGGTGGCACCACAGGCAAATCTTGTATGACCAGTGATGTTCATTATTGAAGAGCAAGCCAAGGAGTGGTTAAATAAGTATCTTTAAAACATAACGTGGTCTGATAGATAAGATGTAGAGAAAATAATTCTTCTGTTTGTGTGAGAAACGAGAAGAATTTGGGAGAAATATCTGAAATGGGGAATGGTTTGAAAGTAGAAATTGTTACTTAATGGAGCAGCATAGATGTATTTGAGAGGAAATTAGATAAATGCATGAGGGAGGAAAGGAGAGAAGGTTATGTTGATAGGATTGAATGAAGTAATGTTAACACTACTGCCTCACAGCTCCAGGGACAAAGCCTCGACCCCCGACTCGGTTCACCATCAATGTGGAGTCTGCACATTCTCCCCATGTCTATGTGGGTTTTCTCCAGGTGCTCCAATTTCCTCCCACGGTCCAAAGGTGTGCAAATTTAGTGGATTGGCCATTCTAAATTGCCCCTCAATGTCAAAAGATGTGTAGGTTAGATGGATTACCTGATAAATACGTGGGGTTATAAGGGATAGGGCAGGGTATGGGCCTGGGTGAGATGCTCCATGGGAGAACCAGTGCAGACTCAATGGGTCAAATGGCCTTCTTCTGCACTGTAGGGATTCTATGATTATTGTCAGGTGTACATGGAGCCAAAGTGGACTAGATGGGCTCAAATTCTACCCCTGTGTTGTACGTTCTTCAACTACCTAAGATTTGCAAAGGCCTGCATAAATTCAAGTTCTCTTTTCCTTCCCTTAAAACAAATGCGCTGATTCGAGTACAAAATAATGTAAGTATTTGTGTTTGCTGCCAGCTTTTAGTTTTCCAATTACTAAGCAATATAAAAGTGAGATCAAATATGTGTGCTGTTGTTTACAATAAAACATTTCTGAATGATTAACTTATAACCATCAGAAGATTGCAAGATCTCAAATTTGTTCACTCTCATATTTGGGCTTTGAGATACAAGTAGTTTCCAGGCTCAGAATGTTCATAACTTACACCCTGTAAGACATGGTGCAAATGGAAAGTTTTCCCTGAACTATGAGTTAATTTGTCACACACTAACTCTGGCCAGCAGATAATTTAGTGGAAGCAACTTTCTCCATCTATCCCATCCAGATTATTATTGTATTGCACTGGAATCAGATAGAGTCACCTGTTCCATTTCAGCCCAATATCATTTGGAAAAATCTTTTGTAGTGGATTAGTGTTGAGGAAAAGATAGGATACATTCTGCATGTTGGGTTTAAATGTCCAGTCTTTGGATGTTAACAGGCGGATGAGTGAATGGGTGGTCAAATGGGTAAGTGGGTAGAGTACAGTGGACAGGTGAACTGGTGGGTAAATAGGCAGTTGAGAAATGTGGGTGAGCGTGTCAGAGGTTAATTAAGTTGGGTCAAGATGGATAGGCAAGGTGGGGTTAGACAAGTTGGATTGAGTGGGGCAGTTAAGTGAGAGAGGAATAATTGGCTTTGACAGGGTCATCTGGTCTTGAAAAGTTGGCTCTTTTCTCCTCTTATAGATGATGTCAGACCTGCTGAGATTTTCCAGCATTTTCTGTTTTGGTAAGGAGCTGTTGGGTCAGGCTGAGGTTTAGTTGGCTCAGGGTTGAAGGTGTAGTCAGTGTTTTGGAGGCTGGTTGGAGTTCAGGGTGTTTTTCAAGTAAGGTAAGGTGTTAATTGGGGTGTCAGTGGAGCAGTTAGGAGTGTCAGGAAGATTGTCAATGGGTTGGGTGCAGTTGTCGATGTGGTCAGGGAGCTACTGAGGTGGGGTAGATAGGAAGGGTATTCCAGAGGTCAGTGTGGGAAGGGGAAGCAGATTGATGCAGGAGTTACCCAAGAATCAAATTAGGTTTAATCTGTCCAACATTTCATGGGTAATGAACAATGTAAGTACAGCAGAATTGGTCCAAAGTCCTGGACTCTAACTCTGGAGATCTTATACAGTATCCTGGGGAATAGGGGAATTTCCCAAACCTCCTGGGTATTCCCCTATTGTTTAACATGTCAAAATCTCCTTAAGTTCTTATGCAAATCCTCATGTCTGTCTGGTTTCTGATGACCTAGGGACCAGTTGATTAGACACAGTGACTGAGATAATTTGCGTGTTTTCTCATGATGCTGACTGAGGAATAAATATTGGCCAGGATCCTGGGGACAACACTTTGTTCTTCCTTCAGAAAGTATGTTGATAACTTCTACATCCACCAAGAAGGCTGTTATGATGAGATGAGGAGAAATGATCCCTTTCTTTGGCCACGCCTGGGTTAGCAAATAGGAGTTGGTGAAACATGAAAAAGAGACATGCTATCTACCATTTGATGACTCAAGCAGTTTCAGACTTTCCTTCCATGTTCCCGTTACTTCCAACTAGAAGATAGTTAGTTGTTTCAATTGTTCTTCTGGAGATAGTAGTGCTGGATTGAATTATTCTTACAAAGTGCCTGTCTGTACCAGGATGATCCCTGAATGATCAGAGTCAGGAAACAGGGTTCAAAGTTTTTTGGTGGGTTGAAGGAAAATGAATTTCGCATGGATCCCATTTCAATTGTTGCTCTCAGGGTCTCAGCTTGTCCTTAGTCTTGTTGAGGAAACATGTTTAAAACATGCAAAGTGGTGGCTTGTCATATGGTTTTCCTTCTCCAAATGCTAAGGGAATCCAAATAAGGTAATTGTCCATGTATTACATTTCTGGAATGCTACCTTAGCCAGAATTCCATTCTTCTCAATGGTTTGTCTCTAGCAGTTGAGTACCGCAGATGATTACCTTAATATCTTGTTAATGGGACATGAGATATTATGCATCCTTCTCGCTCCTCAGCGGGTCATTATCTTTGGTGGAATTTGCAATCAAACTGTCTCATTCCAATTGGAATAAAATTTAAAATATACAGTAATGCAAATTGGGGTAACCAACTTGGGCTGCTGTTTGAAGACTCTTTAATCTCTGCCAGTAAATTTCTAGCAATTTCTGCCAATAGAATCTTCCTGCCCATTGAGGACTAGGCCATTTGAATGGCACATTTTTGCGATTTAAAAAAAAGTGTATTCTTAAAAATCAATTCAGGTTTCCTGTTGATGGATCAAAATTATTATTTGGCACACCACACACATGCCAGCATTTTACTAGCTCACCTGTCCATCACTGTCACTCTGCAAATGCAATCACATGGGATGGGAGAGGGGATACAATTTGTCTGTGCGGTGGTGGGGGAGGTGGCGGGAGCTAGATGTTCGCACGTTGTAGAGCTCGCAATCTTCCATGGACCAATGCAATTGCAGCGGACAGGAGAAGAGTTTGTAAAGTTGCATGCAGCAGCAGGGGCCTGACAGCTCTCTGTCTGTCTGTCAATTCCCTACTGTTGATGTGCAGAATCAGAGGTCTGCATATGCATGGTAGCTCCCTCTACATTCTAGCTGCTGAGTTAAGCCCAGCCCACTGCCTGCAGCAGCTTGAAACAGTCTACACCATATTTTCAATGTCTAAGTGCATAAAATTGAGCATGAAAACACACCCAAAAAATGGAGGAGGAACTCTCCTATTTTCATACTAGTTGGACACTTAGAAGCATTCTTGTAAAACTCCACCCATAAAGTTTATTTATTAGTGTCACAAATAAGTTTACATTAGCACTGCAATGAAGTTACTGTGAAAATTCCCTAGTTGCCACACTCCAACACCTGTTCAGGTATACTGAGTGAGAATTTGACACAGCAATGCATCTAACCAGTACATCTTTTGGACTGTGAGAGAAAACTGGAGCACCTGGATAAAACTCAAGCAGATGCAGGGAGAATGTACAGAATCCACCCAAGCTGGGAATCGAACCCAGGTCCCTGGCGCTGTGAGGCAGCAGTGCTAACTACTGTGCTACCGTGCTACACATCTTAATAACAGAGCAGATAAAGCAATAGTACAATATCACATCTAAGAATAAAACCTCCAACAGGACAACACTCTGAAAGTGTGCACTGGATTTTCTTCCTAGAAAATTTCTGTGCTGGAAAAGAATATTAAGTCATAATCTTCTGAGTTGGAGTTAGGAGTTCTGCCAGCTTGACCATGGCTGGTACTATTTGTGCAAGGTTTATACTTTGACTGAGGTGATGTCTTGTTGGAACATGATGTGAAATGTACTTTTCTAAACAAGTTTAGACATGAGCAGAGGTGAGTAAGCACACAGAGATTGGCTCAGCTGCATCCTGACAAAATCTTGGTAGGATATTACAATGCTGACACAATAGCACTGCTGCCTCACAGCATTCGGGACCTAGATTTGGTTCCCGGTTTGGGTCACTGATAGTGTGGAGTTTGCACAATCTGTGTGGCTTTCCTCCGGGTGCTCCGGTTTTGTTCCACATTCTAAAAGACATGTTGGTTAGACGCATTGACCCAAACAGGCGCCGCAGTGTTGTGACTGGGGGAATTTCCCAGTAACTTCATTGCTGTGTTAATGTAAGCCTTACTTGTGACACAAATAAATAAACTGTAGTTTACTCTTACAATACCAAAAATTCCATGTTACAGGAGCATGAGGCACCTTGTTGGTAACACAACGAGTGTCAAAACTTATATCTTCTTTGATAACAAAGAGAAATTAATGCCGACTCTGGAACAAGGTGGGAAAAGTTTTTCATTTGCTGTCACTTTCTGCCCTTATAGTCATGGATAACAAATTAGGAAATTAATTAAAAGACAAATGCACAAGACTCAGGTGACTTGACAGAATCCAAACTGGCTCTCATTAGATATTCTTACACAGGGACATTCTGGCATTGGACATCCATATAGCACTCAGAAGCAGGTTTTAGCCAGTTATAGAAATCATTGAAACCTAATAGTACAGAAAGAGACCATTCAGCCCATCGCATCTGTACTGACCACAATCCCATCCAGTCCTATCCCAAATCCCTACATATTTTACCCGCTAACCCCTCTAACCTACACACCATGGAACACTAAAGGCAATTTTTAGTATGACCAGTCATCCTAACCCTCACATCTTTGGGCTGTGGGAGAAAACCAAAGCACGCAGTGGAAACCCACGCAGGCACGAGGAGAATACGCAAACTCCACATAGACAGTAACCAAGCTGGGAATCAAACCCGGTCTTTGGAGCTGTGAAACAGCAGTGCTAACCACTGTGCTACTGTGCCACCCCAAAAAGAAAAGTCAAATGCCCAGTTCTTCCACCCTTATCTCCTGAGGCCGAGGCTTAGATTTTAGCTACCAAGTTAGATAGGTCAAGTTAGGAAATTTCCTGACTCTATGGCCCTTCCCTCTCCCTTGCATTAATAGAAAGTCTCTGAATTGTGAAACGTCCACTCTGAAGCAGCAGGTATGGCAACAAGTCAAGTCTGCCAATACCAGAATCAGATGCCAGGAGGACTTGGACAAGGAAACATGCTGAAGTGGATTAACTAGAAGTACTACCTGGGTTTTCTGTGACTTGATCTGAATTGTTTGGGCTGATTTTAAGACATCCCACACTTACACTTCACATCCCTCCACCCACCCACTCCCATCGTTCCTCATACATCTATGCTAGCTCAATATCAACTAATGCCCCAAACCAACCCAATGCCTCCTCATAGTCCTCATACCAACCCAAAACCACATCCATCATGGGAAGACCCTGGGAGCCATGTGGAGATGAAAAAAAATAAGCTTTTAAAACTCTAGTACAACTCTCACTATACAAACTTTATGATGAATAAACTAGCCATGATAGCTTTGAAATCTCATTTAGTGGTTAATCTCTTATTAAAAATAAGCTTCTGTTGGTGACCTTAATCCTGGAACCATGCATGTGAGCTGTTAATTAAACTCAGTGCAACCTGACAAAATAATTGTAGCTTTATAAACTCAGCAAAGTGTTACTAATGAATCGCAGGGAAATGTTAATGAATATTGGATCTACTTGAATGAATGCTACATCCTGTTAATCAAACCAGCCCAAACAATCTTCTTTTATGAACAATCACTGACAGGTGTCATTGAGTTATTTTTTAGTTTAAAGAGGAAGGGATTAATATCTAAATTATGACATTATACAGTCCTTTATACACCTTTCAAGAGTATTTACATCTACTCTATCATTTTGTGACTCCCTCACTATTGGCTAAGGTTCTTTCAACAGCCAAAATATGATTTGTTTGATTTTAGCACTGAGTTCAAATGATCCTATCTGTTAGATATTTAAGTGATTGTATGATTACTTTAGGAGATAATCACATGATTTGATAGTGAGGTCATTTGGGTGTTTTACAGGTTGTTGTTTAATTTCAGTTTCTGTTCTTTGCAGAGAATATCTATTTCAATAAATCTGTTGCATGTTACTTTGAATCTGCATATGAAAACCATGTCTCTTTTCTTTGTGTTTAAAACCCATGACACCTAACATTGTTAGGACATTACACTGATGAGATCAAATTTCATTCACATCCCACATTGTTTCTCTGACCAGCAAAAATAGGATCTGCTGAAAATAGAGATTGAATATGATCATCCCAGTCTTGCCAACCATTTTGATTTGATTTGATTTATTATTGTGACATATATTACTGTACAGTGAAAAGTATTGTTTTTTGTGTGCTATACAGACAAAAGAATACATTACACAGAGAAAGGAATGAGAGAGGATGTGGTGTTACAGTCATAGCTAGGGTGTAGAGATAGACCAACCTAGTGTGAGCTGGGTCTATTCAAATGTCTGACGGCAGCAGAGAAGAAGCTGTTCTTGAGTCGGTTCATATGTAACCTCAGAATTTTATATCTTCTTCCTAGTGGAAGAAGGTGGAAAAGAGTATGTCTGGGGTGACTGGGGTCCTTAATTATGCTGGCTGCTTTTTGGAGGCTGTGGGAAGTGTAGACAAAGTCAATGGATGGTTTGTCTGGTGGATTGGATGCATTGACGACATTTGTAGTTTCTTGCGATCTTGGGCTTGTCCCTATGGATGCTATCTCCATCGTTATTCCATTTCAGATGGATCAGCTTACTATGGGTTGGACGTTCTGCTTCATTCCAAGATGCTAAATAATGCATTTACCCCTGGAATTGTAGGGAGGTTTACAATTTATTGATATATTAAAAAAAAAATCCCTACATACACAAAATACTATTTTTCTTAAAAACTCACAAACCTACTGTGGTTTCAAATCCCTTATTCTGAACATCACCAACAGTTATCTCCATTGAAATGAATATGTGATTCAGGCACAGTCCTGACTGAAGCATGCAAATCATTGGACCAAATTATTCCTCATTCACTTCAATGATGTACAGATCAAAAACTTGGCATATTCTATTATATAATGATTTAATATAAGTGTACTTTAATTGCTCAGCTTGTTAAATATTACAATGTGTTATAAATAAAATAAATGGCTTGTGATGTTTCATTTGTTTTATCATGCATCGAATTATTAACACAGACTGCAGTGTACAGCCTAAGTGTATCTGACAGTGCATTTATGGTACAAGTTCAGCATGAGTGTGAAGTGGTTTCAACTTTGCACAGATGCCGAGCCTGCAGAGTGCAAATTGGGTGTCAAGGCCCCAGTTAACATGGAATGAGACTTGTTCTCTCCTTCAGCTGCTCTCTGCTGTTAGGTAAGGCCCTGTCTGCAAATCCAGGCTGAATTTACATTACAACCTCAGTGCTAAACTGCTTCAGATTAAAGCCACAGTGATGTTCTTGAAGGCATCTTTAAACTCAATTGGTTGGCCTGTGGTACAGTGGTTAGCACTGCTGCTTCATAATGCCAGAGACCTGAGTTTGAATCCTAGTTTAGGTCACTATCAATGCACATTCTCCCCACGTCTGCATGGGTTTGCTCCAACTGCTACAGTTTCCTCCACAGTCCAAAAAATGTACAGGTTAGGTGGATTGTTGAACTGATCTTTAGTATCAGGGGATTAGCAGGGTATATACTGTGGCTACAGTGATAGGGCCTGTGTGAGATTGTTGTCGGTACAGGCTTGACGAGCCGAATGCTTTCCTTCTGCACTGTAAGGGTTCCATGGTTGGAAACCTCCCTCCCCTATTTTCTAACAAAACCACTGCATGACTGGTGCTGGCTGGCAGGGAGGGGAGATGGTTGAGAGATTGGAGGCAGGACGGGTGGGGGGAGGGAGTCGATCAGGGAAGGGAGGTCTGGTATGCCAGCAATCGATGGTAGGGGAATCTGGAAGGTCAACAATCAGGGGGTTCCAGGGTAGGTCAGCAATCGGAAGACAGCAATCAGGAAATGAGGGGAGGGGGTGCTATCACGCATGTGCTGATCTCTGCATCAACAGAGCGACATGTACGCAGTGACCTGCTCAGTGTTATGCTGCCGGCCTCTTGGGTGGGATTAGTTCCTGCCTGTTACTTACCAGAGGGAATCACGCTGAGGCACTCTGTAGTACTCAGAGTGTTGGAGGTTTGTTAAGAATGCCTGAGCAATGGGCAGAAAATATTCCGTTTTCACGCCCATTCAGAATGTAGTTCTGTTTTGAAAGAATCCTATCCCACATCTTTGGAGTTGCTTTCTATTGCATTGGCTTCAAGTATTGAATGTTTGCTGTATTTTTAATTCACATGTTAGTGTGCTACAAAGCTGTACCTCTTGCTAAAATGAGTACCGTATGAATCAGCAGCATGAGGACGAGTGATGGCATTGCCTTTCCTCCAAGGATTATTGGATCTGAATATATTAATCTATGAAAATCAATTTTAATGAGATCATTCAAATATGTGCGCTTTGAGAGGCAGACTGTGTTGCGTGGAGCCAGGCTTTAGAAAGGACAGTGAAGAGATCAAAGATGCACCATAATTTAACAGGAAATGAAATGCCATAAAGCAGTTCTCTGCTGCTTCAAGGACATGTGCACCCCCTGTCTGCTGATATTACAAACAAACTATTCAAAATAATGAATCATTTCAGAACTCGCTGTGAGTAAGCAGTTATGCTGCCATAGTAAATTTAGCACGTGTCAACAGTGGCATTGTGCGTGTCACAAACTGGCTAAATCAAACCAGAGTTTTGACAACTCAAGAACAACTGTAGGTGCAAAATGGCAAATACAATGTTGCACACTTTCATAATTTAAATACAGTGGCACGGTGGTTAACACTGCTGCCCCATAGCACAAGGGATCTGGGTTCGATTCCTGGCTTGGGTCACTGTCTACGCAGGGTTTGCACACTCTCCCCACATGGGTTTCCTTTGGGTGCTCCAGTTTCCTCCCACTGTCTGAAAGATGTACAGGTTAGGTAGATTGGCCATGTTAAATTCTCCCTCAGGCGCCCCAAGTATGGCAACTAGGAGATTTTCACAGTAACTTCATTTTTTGTAGTGTTAATGTAAACCAACATGTGACACTAATAAAGAAACTTTAACTTTAAATGATAGGTCCTGGGAGCAATTCTTCTTTGTTTCTTTAGACAAATTGTCAATTGCATTCATTGGAATCCAGAAGAACGACGGAGGATGTCATAGAAACTTATAAAATTCTAACAGGGCTAGATAGTAGATGCAAAAAGGATCTTCCTGATTGGTGAGTGTGTCCAGAACCACATTGTGAGAACACAAAAACTCAAAAGCTCAAAAACTTTGACAAAGGGTCATCTGGACTCGAAATGTCAGTTCTTTTCTCTCCTTCCAGATGCTGCAAGACCTGCTGAGATTTTCCAGCATTTTCCCTTTTGGTTTGATACTCCAGCATCTGCAGTAATTTGCTTTTATATAAAACAGAGGGATATGGACTGCATAGAGGCAAAAGGTCTCTAGTTTATTAAGTACAGTTCTGGTTTATCACGTACAGTTCTGGTCGCCACACTCCCAGAAAACTTCAGAGAAGGTATAGGAAAGATTTATTAGGATATTGCCTGGTTTGGAACATATTAACGATGAGAAGAGATTGGATTTGGTTTGTTTTCACTTGAACGTTGAATGTTGGGGACCGATCTGATAGAAATTTACAAAATTAATGACAGATTTGTATAGTTGGTTCCCACGGTAGAAATATTAATAACTAGGGGACATCGATTTAAGGTAAAAGGGGGAAAATTTAAAGGAGATGAAAGGTACACACTTTTTACACAGAAGGTGGCAAGTGCCTGGAATGTGCTGCCAGAGCAAGGGTCAAAGTGGACACTATGGCAACATTTAAGAGGCATCTTTGATACATGACTAGTCATAGAACATAGAACATTACAGTGAAGAACAGGGCCTTCTGCCTTCGATGTTGCTCCGACAATAGTCGGAGAATAGAAGAATGCGGACTGTGTAGAGACAAAAGGTTTCTAGTTTAGAAAGACATCATGTGTCAGTGCAGGTTTGGTGGGCCAAAGGACCTGTTCCGATGCTGTATTATTTTTTGTTCTTTAGAAAGGCGTCATATGTCAGTGATAACTTGATGGACCAAAGGACCTGATACAATGCTGTTCTAATTTTTGTTCTTTTGGTTTTACACATAGGAAGAATCCCATGTAACAGCAGCAACAACTGTAAATCCAAAAAGACCAGTGAATTGTACCCGCTGGAGTATTTTTCATGCTCACTAATGCATATGTCCTATTTCACTTAGTGTCTTATATGACTGGTTGTTCCTTTACCAGCTGTTTGCTATGTCAACCTGTAACATTAGACACACATTACTTCAGTCATTGAAAGTGCACTTAGGCTGAGATGTGGCATGAAGATACTCTTGTTCTCTTTGTGGTGGTCATGCTGTTAATGTAATTCTTGGCCTCTTTGTGCGCTTGCAAAAGTTGTCGGAACAGATTAGATCAAAAGGGTGATAAAAGGAACTAAATTTACAAGGGGAGCTGTGAAATAATGCTGCAATCGCTTCTTGATCCTGATTAAAATAGATGCAATATTCAGCTGAGGGTAATGGAGGGAAAACAGTGCAGAGTTCAGCAGGTACATACTGACAAGCACATTTATTCTTACCAACAGCATACAGAAGCCTGCTCCTCTTATACCAGAGAGAAGATATGCATGACAAAAGTGGATAATCTGAAGTAAAATCCATACAGCAGTACAGTTATTATATTTTTCACAGAGTGAGACAAATAAACTGCCTTAGAAAATATTCAAGAGAGGAGATGTCAGCAAAGATACACTCACCGAACACAGAAGTGCAGTGTTCGCAGGAAAATAATACAATATTTGGAGCTCATGCTCTTTCTTATGCTGCTTTATAACAATTTATAGAACCATATCAGATACTCTTTCAGAGATACCAATCCATACCGACAAAAGAGCCACTGAAATCACAATAAAGATCTTGAGTGGGCTTTTCCATGGAAGCTGGCGCATATTTTGCACAGATAGTGGAGGTAGCTAACCATTGCTGGGATCTCCTGCTGCTGCCAATGGCATTCCCCATTAAATGCTTCCTTTCGCTACCGGAAACATGTAGCAGGATGAGCCATGAGCGGGACTGGAAGATACCTCTGGTGCCACTGACCAAAAAATTCCAGCCCTTGGGTTCCCGCCAGTGGAAAAGGAATAACGCAGTGGAAACAGTGGTTAGCACTGTTATCTCACAGCACCAGGGACCTGGGTTCAATTCTGGCTTTGGGTGACTGTCTCTGTGGACTTTGCATGTTCTCCCTGTGTCTGCATGGGTTTCCACCAGGTGATCTGGTTTCCTCTCACAGTCCAAAGATGTGTAGATTGGATGCATTAGTGTGGTAAGTGTGTGTGATTACAGGGATAGGGCCTGAGTAAGATAGTCTTTTGGTGAATCGGTTCAGACTTGATGAGTCAAATGACCTCCTTCTGCACTGTAGGGATTCTATCAAAAGCAAATTGGCGGGTCAGCAGCACATTAGGATCCTTATTATTTTAAGTATTAAACATATAGTTTGATACATTGATTAGGTTCATCCAATATTCAAAGATTATGAATGAGTGTTGCTAAAAAAACTTTTGACAGTTTTTGCTACGACTAGACCCTGGATGAGCCCCCCCCTCTTTTGTTATGATTCCACATGAGAAACCCTCAAATTGTTCTGTTCCCAGGTGAGGAGGGATGAACTGCCTCCTTTTCTGTATTTAACCCCCTATATTTGCCACAAATGATTCCCTTCCCTTGTGGATACCTTTTCCAGTCCAAATGTATTTCTGTTTGAGAAGAAGCCAATTTAACTAGGCTTTCTTCAGTTCAGGAAAGTGTGAGTTTAGTCATTATAAAAAGTAAGAAAAGTAATAAAAATGCACACACATACAAATAGGGTAAAAATGAGAACTGAGTCCAAAACTAAAAGTTAAAAAGATACACAAGTCAGTCTTTGCCTTCTCCATGAGAAACAGACGGTAAAACGTTGCCGTCATTAAGCTGGATAATTCTTGGTAGGTGAGTAGTTGGTTTAGTGCTTTTTGGTTCTGTTGAAAGATTTGTCCCATTTCCCTTTCAACTGTGGCTTTACTGACCTGATTTGACTGCAAGGAGCAGGAGGTACCCAATAGATATTCTTCAACTGCAGCCTTTCACAGCTCACACAGCACAGTGGAATGAGAGCACAAGATGAGCACAATGAGAGCAGTGTTGAAAGGGGTTTTAACCCCTTTTCTTGTTTACTTCTGGAAAGGGAAAACAACAGATGTGTCTGGGATATAACATATAGGAGATGGTTCTAGCTGAAATCATAATCATCTTCCATTATCTCCACAGGAGATTACCATTCAGCATTTTTGCACTGCTTTGCCTCCTTTGAAATATCTCTGTCTCAATAAGGGTGTAAAATCCTGTTGTTTTTCTTAGTAGGATCCACACAGGAATTCCAGCAATTGGTTACTTTTCAGTCTCATTCAGTTTTTGCTTGTACGTTCTTTTTTAAATAAACAAATGTCTTATTTAAAAGTTGAATATGTCCATACGCATTTTGGGCTGTGCTGCATCGTTATGAGACTACATAGCGTAAGTGAGATGCGAATACCACTGAGAATTCTTCATATTCCAAATGTCCCACATCTTAAAACAGATTTCAAACTCACTTAGCCTGGTGTTACTGAAAGTGGAAAAGGCATTATCACTCCAAATGCTAACACTTTACAATTGCGTGTTACTTCTTTAATGCATTACATAAAGATGATACATCTGTGACACAACAGGAACTGCTAAAAGTTGCAAGCTCATGTTGGATGCAACATTAAAAGAGCAACTGAAATACATTGCAACTTGACATGGCAGTGAACAAGTTAGAAATATACATGTGCAATGAAGAAGATGGCTACTTGGAAGGAAAAAGAACAGATCTAGACACATTGGAGAAGTTGAAAGGGTTGGTGATGAAGAGAAGGTGGATGTTATAGATAGGGAACTTGAAATTAAAGCTTTGAATGAAAATTGCAGTGTGTAGATAGGTGATTGAGGAAAGTAGGCCAAGACATTATCCTTTAATGGTATAGGGTGGGTATTTTCGCAATTAGAGTCATACAGCACAGATCTCTTGGCCCAACTCATCAATGCCAAGTAGGTTTCCTGAACTAAAATAGCCCCATTTGCCTATATTTGCCCATATCACTCTAAACCTTTCCAATCCATGTACCTGGCAAAATGTCTTATAAATGTTGTAATTGTACCCACTTCTACCACCATCTCTGATAAATTATTCCATACATGCAGCATCCTCAGATTCCTTTTCAATCTTTCCCATCTATCTTAAACCTCTGCCCTCTAGTTTTGCAATCCCCTACCCTAGGGAAAAGACCTTTGCAATTCACCTTATCTACGGTTCTCATGATTTTATTAACCTCGATAAGACCAGCACTCATCCCCTTTCATGGCATGGAAAAAAGTCCCAGCCTATCCAACCTCTCCTTATAATTCAATCCTTCCAGGTAGGTAACATCCATGTAAATCCTCTAAGCACCCATTCCAGTGTAATAATATCCTTCTGAAAGCAGTTACAGGTGGTAAAGTTCGACTGGCTTCAATGGTTGAACCAAGCAAGGATATTTTAATCAGTTGGATAGTGGGACAATTCTACTAGATGCAGTGGTTGACCTTGTAAAAGGGTGCAGGACGGTCAAGGAGGATGGGAAAAGATAGTTTGCGATGGCTGATGCTGGGTTCAGCTCTGTAGTATCAGCGTAGAGGGACTAGGTCAGGAGAAAAGAGATTTAGATACCTGGATAGAAATGCCATCATATATGTCTATATGCATGATCTTTCTCTGACTGGCAGAATGTGAAGTCCCACAGGGATTGATGTTATGCCCTCACCTATTTATAATTTATCTCAATGTCTTAGATGAGTGGAGTGAAGGCATGTTGGCTAAATTTCAAGATGGTAGAAAGATCGGTAAGAAAGTATGCTGTGAAGAGGACATAAGGAAGTTGTAGGTGGATTTAAATAGCTCAGCAAGTGGGCAAAAACCTGGAAGATGGTCTATAATGTGAGAATATGTGAAGTTAGTCGTTGTGGCAGAAAGAACAAAAAGGCAGATTATTATTTAAACAAAGAACAGCGGCAGAATCTGAGGTGCAGAGAGATCTAGGTTTCTTAATGCACACGTCACAAGAAGTTATTGCACAGGAATAACAAATAATTAAGGCGGCTTATGGAATACTACACTTTGTTACAAGAAGAGTTGAATGTAAAAGTAAGGACGTTGTGCTTCAGTTTGCAGAGTATTGGTGGGAGCACATCTTGAATAATGCATATTGTTTCTTTATTTAAGAAGGATGTGAATACATTGGAGGTGGTTCAGAGAAGTTTACTAGATTGATACTTAGAATGAATGGGCTGTCTTATAAGTAAAGGTTAGAGCATTCAGGCTTGTTTCCTTTGGAGTTTAGAAGAGTGAATGTGACTTTATTGAAGTATATAAGATCCTCAATGACCTTGACAAGGGCAGACATGCATAGAATGTTGCCCCTTGTGGATGGCTCCAGAACTAGCAGGTACAGTTTTAAAATTAGGAGTCACTCTTACAGGACAGAGATGGAGAAAAATTATTTCTCTCAGAGGGTTGTGTGACTTTGGAACTCTCTGCCTCGAAAGATGATGGAGGCGGAGTCATTAAATATATTTAAAGTGGAGATGGATAGATTCTTGTCAGACAAGGGAACCAAGGGTTATTGGCGGTGGATGGAAATGTGGAATTTGAAATATGAACAGCTCAGCCTTGATGCTTTTGAACCACAAAACAGGCTCAAGGGGCTAAATGGTCTACTTTGGCTCCTCTTTCATATGATCATGTGTACTAAAGGTCCTACCTGATTTGCTGTGGTCATGTGACTTGTCCATGAGGCCCTGACTGAAAGCAGCCATATTACAAGCAATTCTAATAAAGATAAAATGCAAACACTACACACTGAGCTCATTAGTGTTAGTGTAGACAAATCATGAATATCACAGGCCCAAAGTATAATCAAAAAAAAGTAATAAAATATTGGCTTTATCTTCAAGGTTTTGGACAACAAAGTGTAGGACATTAGTCTTTAACCACATAGCCTTAGTCAGACTGCATCTGGAGTACAGCATTCAGTTTGGCACTATTCCTCATGAAGGATATGAATTGAATTGAATTAAATTCATTTATTATTGTCACATCAAAGAATATCAAAGAACAAAACAGCACGGGAAACAGGCCCTTCGGCCCAATGATCCCGCGCCACCATCCTGATGTTCCCATTTCTACCCGCGATCCCTGTCCATGTTTATAGATCAGTGGATTTAAAACCAAATTTGAGACAATTTAGGGAGAATTTGTTTTGCCAATTAGCCTAAGAGCACATCTTTGGGATGTGGGAGGAAACTGGAGCACCTGGAGAAAACCCAAGCAAGGATGGGGAGAATGCGCAAACTCCCACAGGCACAGGCCCAAGTCCATGTATCTGCACAGCACAGCGATAGTCACTGAGCTGTCGTGTTGCCCATCAGAAGGTCCAGGTCAAGCGTACACGAACAATGTGAAGCAGTAGGATACTCTTGAAAAAGATCCAAGAGCAGTCCAGGGGCGTGTATGCCCCTCGTTAGACAACAAGGTGGACCAAAGCACCTGTAGGATAAAAACAAATACATCAATATCATCCATCATCTATTTACTCACTTCCCAGGGACTCCCAAGACTCATGATTCTATACCCCTCCATTCCTATTCTGTTCATGTGCCCATCTAAGTATTTCTTAAATAACTCCAGTGTACCTGCCTCCACCACTTTACTTGGCAGCGCATTCCATACCCCCACCACCATCTGTGTGAAAAAACTCCCTCTAGCATCCAAATTATACCTTACCCCCCTCACCCTAAGCCCGTGACCCCTTGTGCTATTTGAGTCCATCCTAGGAAAAAGCTTAACCCTGTTTACTCTATCAATCCCCTTCAAAATCTTGTATACCTCTATCAGATCTCCTCTAAGTCTACGTCTTTCTTGGGATACAGTGAAAAGTATTGTTTCTTACACACTATACAGACAAAGTATAGGAGAAGGAAAGGAGAGTATGCAGAATATAGTTTTACAGTCATAGCTAGGGTATAGGGAAGGATCAGCTTAATATAAGGTATGTGACTAGTGGTGTGCCTCAGGGTCAGTGCTGGGATTACAACCTTTCACAATACACATTAACAATTTGGAGGAAGGGACTGGAGGCACTGTTAGTAAGTTTGCAAATGATACAAATACATGCAGAAGGACAGGTAATATTGAAAAGCAGAGGAGCTACAGAAGGACTCGGACAGATTAGGAGAATATGCAAAGAAATGCAGATGGAATACAATGTGGAAAAATATGAGGTTATGCACTTTGGATGGAGAAATGGAGGCACAGTCTATTTTCTAAATGGGGAACTTAGAAAATCAGAAACACAAAGGGACTTGGGAGTTCTTGTTCAAGATTCTCTTAAGGTTAACGTGCAGATTCAGTTGGCAGTTACGAAAGCAAATACAATGTTAATATTCATGTCGCAAGGGCTAGAATACAAGAGCAGCGATGTATTTCTGAGGCTGTATAAGACTCCAGTCAGACCTCATTTGGAATATTGTGAGCAGTTTTGGGCCCTGTATTTAAGGAAGGAAGTGCTGGCCTTGGAAAGAATCCAGAAGAGGTTCACAAGAACGATCCCTGGAATGAAGAGCTTGTCATATGAGGAACAGTTGAGGATTCTGGGTCTGTATTTGTTGGAGTTTAGAAGGATGAGGGGAGATCTTATTGAAACTTACAGGATACTACGACGCCTGGATAGAGTGGATGTGCAGAGTGAAAAAACTAGGACCAGAGGGCACAACCTCAGACAAAAGGGATAATCCTTTGAAACAGTGATGAGGAAGAATTTCTTCAGCCAGAGAGTGGTGAATCTGTGGAACTCTTTGCCACAGAAGGTTGTGGAGATTGGTCATTTAGAGCCTTTAGGAGAGAGATAGACAGCTTCTTGATTAATAAGGGGATTGAGTGTTATGAGGAAAAGGCAGGAGAATAGGAATGAGAAAAATTATCAGCCATGATTGAATGATAAAGCAGCCTTGATGGGCTGAGTATCCTAATGCTGTCCCTAACTCTCATGGTTTTTTGGCCTATTTAAAATCTGATGGCAGCAGGGAAGAAGTTGTTCTCGAGTTGGCTGATACGTGATCTCAGATTTTTGTACTTTTTTCCCATCAGAAGTAGATGGAAAAGTGTATGTAAGTTTTGGAATGCAGGGTGACTGAGCTTCACTGCAAAAGTTCACCATTAGTATCTTAGTGAATTGAAGCCACTCATTCAGGCTGGAATGCAGCTCAGAACTTCCTAAAGTTAAATGAATGTTTAAACATGTAGGCAAATATAAAACAAGGGCAAATGTTGCCTAGACAGTAAGTATCTCTAAGTGGAATACTACTGCTGGTAATTAGATTACAGCTCTATTATCAAATAATCACTAGGCTGACTCACTGTTCTGATTGCTGATAATAGCCCAAAAAATGGGAAGTTTGATGGCCATTTAATTTGCATTTGTGCATTGGTGATAGGACAGCAGAGAAAACAATCTCTACAATCTGAATTGGTAAAGGAAAGATACAAAGGAAAGGAGTTGTAATTCCATCAGCAATGAAACCCAGATAAAAGCCTGAGAATTGAGAGGTGCTGCAATTCCTTTCCATCTCATAGAATCCTACAGTGCACAAGGAGGTATTCGGCCCATCAAGCCTGCACCAACTACAATCCCACTCAGTCCCTATCCCTATAACCCCATGTATTTGTCCCAGCTGGTCCCTCTGACACTAGGGGTGAGTTAGCATAGCCAATCACCTAACCCACACATCTTTGGACTGTGGAACAAAACCTGAACACTTGGAGAAAACTCACACAGACATGAGGAGAATGTGCAAACAGAGAGTGACCCAAGCTGGGAATCGAACCTAGAACCCTGATGCTGCGAGGCAGCAATGCTAACCACTGTGCCACCATGCTGCCCCAAAAAGAAGTCAAATTTCATCCCCCCTCCCTTATCTTTGGTACCGGGTAATGGTGAAAATTTCCCCTCTTCGCTCAGTGCATTTGAGAAAACTTCCGAGGGTAAAAATTTTGAGCTTCTCGATTTTGAAAATGAAGAAAATTCTCATCTCTCTTTTGAAGGCTAATAAATTAAAGATAACACGTACGGATGTCTTGTCACAAATCTTATCCCCTGTGGTCTAATTGTTCAATATTTCCCTGAAAATCTGATAAGAAGGGATGATGGACCTTCATTATTTTCAAATTTCAAGATGATTATGTCTTCAAATAGGAAATCCACCTCCTATTGTTAGTAACTTACAGGAGAGTCAAAGAGCTTTCCAAAACATGCTTTCCACGATTAAATTTTGCGGGTATATATCAGTCTTTATTTTCAGGTTATTGTAATCTGATCGTATCAACCATTATTCTCATTTATATCTGTGATCCTTGTGACTTTAAATAACATATTCATAGAAATAGAGCAACATTGTTACATTTTAATAATTCCCTTTTGTAAGACACTAGCAAATGCATTTTAATCATCACATTTCAAAATAGTTTAGATCATCTTCTTAAATGACCCTCTCTTAATCATACCTTATCAAAAATTAAATTCAATGTGTTGGAAAATATCACACTCCATTGTTTACAATTCTTTTTTGAAGTATTAGGTAGAATTCCCTGGTCTCGTCAGAATGGAGAATTTGGCACTCAGTCTGATCTCTGTTCACAGCAGTGGGACTGGAAATTCCAGCTGCAGGTGAAGTTGGAGAATTCCAGCCATTTTTCGTTACTTCAAGAAATAATATCAACTCAGAAATTAATTTCATTCTTCCTATGTGTCAAGCCAAGAATTCTGATTCAAGTTCAAATTTAAATTGTGCTGACAGGATCATAGAATCCTTACAGTGCAGAATGAGGCTGTTTGGCCCATCCAATCCTACCCTGGCCCTGTCCTCATAATCCCATCATTTACCCTAACTAATCTCCCTGATACTAAGGGGCAATTTAACATTACCAATCCACCTAATCTGCACATCTTTGGACTGTGAAGGAAACTGGAACTCCCAGAGGAAACCCACACAGACATGGGGAGAATGTGCAGACTCCATACAGACAGTGACCCAAGCTGGGAATCAAACCTGGGTCCCTGAGCAAAATGCTTCTCCCTTTTGGCTGACATTTTCCATTGATAGGTGCAGAATTTTGAAACAGAGCACATGCTGACCACAAAAGTTGACTGATCTCTGAAGTATAGATTTCCTCATTCCCAATGTCAGTTTAAACCTGATGTCCTCAAGGTGATCTCCAAGCAAATTACAACAGCAACAGTGTCAACAGGCAGGGTGAACAGCCAATCATATTGAAGTATCCTCATAGACAGCAAACCAAGAAGTTAAAATCATTGAATATCTTTAATTTTCATCTAGGAAAGAAACAAATGATTATAATGCCATTATTATACCAGCTAAAATGAAGGTAAACAAACTTTAAAATAATTATTTTACAAATATTTGAGGATTTTTATTATAATGGAGAAATTTGACCGTCCATAAGTATTGGGATGGCACAGTAGCACTGCTGCCTCACAACACAAAGGATCCATGTTCATGTCTGGCCTTGGGTCACCTCCCCCCCCAATGTTGAGATTGCAAGTTCTCTCCTCTTATGCGTGAGTTTTCCTCAGTTTCCACCCATAGTCCAAAGATGTGCAGGTTAGGTGAATTGGCCCTTTGTGTCAGGGGGATTAGTGGAGTGAGTGGGTGAGGATCTGGCAGATGGAGTATAAATTTAGCAAGTGTGAGGTTATCCACTTTGGTAGAAATAACGGTAAGAAGGATTATTATTTAAATGGCAAAAATTTGCAGCATGCGATGATGCAGGAGGACCTGGGGGTCCTTGTGCACGAATCGCAAAAACACAGTCTGCAGGTGCAGCAGGTGATCAAGAAGGCGAATGCAATGTTGGCCTTTATAGCTAGGGGGATAGAATATAAAAGTAGGGAGGTACTTCTGCAGCTGTATAGGGTACTGGTGAGGCCACAGCTGGAGTACTGTGTGCAGTTTTGGTCACCGTATTCGAGGAAGGATATATTGGCCTTGGAGGGGGTGCAGAGAAGGTTCACTAGGCTGATACCGGAGATGAGGGCGTTGGATTATGAGGAGAGACTGAATAGGCTAGGTTTGTACTCGTTGGAGTTTAGAAGGCTGAGAGGGGATCTTATAGAGACGTATAAGATAATGAAGGGGATGGATAGGGTAGAGGTTAAGAGACTCTTCCCGCTTAACAAAGATAGCAGGACCAGAGGGCACAGCCTCAAGATTAGGAGGGGGGTGTGGTTCAGATCAGAGTTGTGGAGGGGTTTCTTCACGCAAAGGGTGGTGAATCTTTGGAATTCTCTGCCTGATGAGGTGGTGGAGGCTTCCTTGCTGAATATGTTCAAGTCAAGAGTGGATAGGTTTTTGATTGACAAGGGAATTAAGGGTTACGGGGAGAAAGCGGGAAAGTGGTACTGAACCACTACAGATCAGCCATGATCTTATTGAATGGCAGCGCAGGCTCGAGGGGCTGGATGGCCGACTCCTGGTCCTATTTCTTATGTTCTTATGATTAGCAGGGCAAATACATTTGTTTATGGGGATAGGGTCTGGATGGGATTGTTGTTGATACAGACTTGATGCCTCCTTCTGCCCTGTAGGGACTCAATGATAAAGTTAGCTTTTCTGGATGATTGTGGGTGCTTAGCAATAATTATTCAGTTAGTACATCACTAAGATCCTAGTTGCACCTCATTCAACAAGGTGTAGCTGGTTCACAGATTTTCACAGTAAGCTTAACAATGTAAGTTCTCATCAATTCCGTGATTTTTCATTGTTTGGGATCCAGAGTTTCTGCTAATAACACAGATATTGGAAAAATGTAGAACCACTCACAACAGCAGCTGAATTTCCATATCATCCTGCACGCATGTGGATTCCAGAGTTAGTTTCGGAGGAGTAATACCGGTCATAGCTGTGTTTCATCATTACTACTGTCACAAAAGCAGGGTCAGTGTTTCATAAGGTTGACACATGACGATTAATCTCACACAGCGTGTCAAACTGGTTGGTGTGAAAAGGGCAAAGGTAAAGCTATTCTCTTCAGTCAAGGCCATTTGTGATGAAATGAAACCTATTCTCTGTGATGATGAGTTAGGATAGCAGTTGGTCTATAGGGGTTTAGTCAGCTACCATTTGGAACTTGGGCCCTTGGGAAATTTACTTGACATGTTATACTTTTTTGGTAGCCTCACCTTCCCTCTCTTAAAAGTGTTCAATTTTTCCACTTTTCTTTCTACGTTCTTTGAGTGCTGTCGTTAATTTTGACCTTCTGCCATGTCTTGCCATACATGCTGTGATGCTGTCTCCTCAATATGTTAGCATGCCAATTAAAGCCCACCACTCTTCATCTATCCCCCATCCCCATTTCAACATCCATCTTTTACAGGTTCAGTTCCAGTATCCCTCTCTCACGTTCCTATACAGCCCATGCAAAGCCCCAATCTCTTTGCATCCATGTTATTTTCTTTGTTTTGCCAGCCAGTACTTCCTTCCGTTTCAATGTCCACCTTCATTTCCCAACAAATATTATTGTTGTTCTTACCTGCTGTGATTGCGACTTTTATACAAAGCGCAACCAAGAGCTCGAAGATTCCATATTACTTATGTGGAATCATAGCATCCCTACAGTGCAGAAGAGGCCATTCATCCCATTGAGTCTGGACCAACTCTCAGACAGAGTATCAAATCCAGGAACTCTCCCCTTGCCCATTCTTGTAACCTCACACATATACCATGCTAATCCATCTAACCAACCTACCTTGGACCATTAAGGGGCAATTTAGCACGGCCAATCCACCTAACTTGCATATCTTTGGAGTGTGGGAGGTAAACCCGGAGCACTCAGAGGAAACCTGCATACTCACTCGGAGAACATGCAATCCCCACACAGACTGTCAGCCAAGATTGAAATTGAACCTGGCTCCCTGGCACTGTGAGGTAGCAGTGCTAACCACTGTGTCACTGCACCATGTGTGTAGAACTACCCACAGTTTAAAGGTGACATTTCCTACTCACCTTATTTACATCATTTATATATTCTATGTATGCCTCCCCATTCCTGCAGTGAGTGAAATGCATTGCAACTGTATATCGGAGCTTCCAAAAGAAAGAAATAAGGAGGCATAAAGCTATTTTTAACCACTTAATTGTGCCTTCCAACCAATTTATGTTTTTTCTGAGTTTTTGAGAATTATTCCTGGACCTGTTGTCAGTTCTCAGTGGATCCTGTAATATCAAATTCGTGCCCATGTGTCTACAAGACTAATCTTACTTTTCAGATATGCCTGCAGGCTCAATATACCTGTACAAACAGAATTAATAAAATGTTAACCATTAAAGTTTTTTTTCTTTCTTATCATGAACCATCATTATTCTTCCACTTGAAACCATAACCTGTTGAGAATTCTTTTCTTTCCAACTCCATAAATGATCAGATGATAACAAGTCAGTTTGCAAAAAAAAACAGTCAAAGTAACATAAACCAATAAAGCCATTTTTATTCCCATGAAGACTGAAGCCTTGGGATTTCATGGTGTATCTGTAACGTTTTATGAATGAGTTAGCCCTGGTTCCAGTTGATAGTGTAGTGATTCTCACCAGTTTAACTCACTGCATGCTTCATCAAAACACATATCAGGTTTACGGAATACCTGGGGGCATAACGGTGGCATAGTTGTTTAAATCAACATTGGAAATTAGGAAATCTATGCTTCAGAAATCAATAACTCTTTGTGGTTAGCATGTGCTACGTTGCCTCATAGTACCAAGGAACCAGTTCAATTCTGGCCTCAGGTGACTGCCCACGTGGAGTTTGCACACTCTCTCCATGTCTGCATGGGTTTCCTCCAAGTTCTCCAGCTTCCTCCCACACTCCAAAGATGACCATGCTAAACTGACCATTAGTATTAAAGGGATTAGCAGGGTAAAAACATGGGGTTACAGGGATAGGGCCTGGATGGGAGTGTTGTCAGTGCAAACTCAATGGGCTCAATGGCCTCCTTTTGCACTGTAGGGTTTCTATGGTTCTATGAAGCACAAATTGGAAACTGATTTAACATCTTCAAATATTGGACACAGGATTTTATCAATCTTCTTGAATAATTGAGCACAAATCTGAGATTTGAGGAAAGCAACAGCCTCATACTAGGACTGCTAGAATATTAACCCAGAAACTCAGCTAATGTTCTGGGGACCTGGGTTCAAATTCAGCCACAGCTGATGGTGAAATTTGAATTGAACAAAAATCTGGAGTTAAAAGTCTACTTATTACTGTGAAACCATTCTTAATTGTCAGAAAAACCCATCCTGTTTTTGGGGATGGAAATCTGCCATCTTTACCTGGTATGACCTATATTTGACTCCAAGCTACAACAATGTGATTGATTCTCAACTGCCCTCTGAAATGGCTGTGCAAGCCTCTCAATTGTCGCTGAAGTTTAAAGTTAAAATAACTTTATTCATCACAAATAGGCTTACATTCACACTGTAACGAAGTTGCTGTGAAAATCCCCTAGTCATCACGCTCCAGCATCTGTTCAGGTACACTGAGGGAGAACTTAACAAGGTCAATGCACCAAATCTGTACACCTTTGAACTGTGAGAGAATACCTGAGCAGCCAGGGAAACCCATGCAGACGTGGGGAGAGTGTGCAAACTCCACACAGACAGTGACGTAAGTGGGAATCGAATCCAGGTCCCTACTGCTGTGAGGCAGCACTGCTTGCCACTATGCCACCTTCTCAAGGGCAACTGGGAATGGGCAATAAACGTTACCAGCCAGTGACGTCCAAGTCTCATAAATGAATTTTAAGAAATGGCAATCAGCTAACACAGCACAACTTTTGTCTCAGGCACTTGCAGTTAGATATTTATTTCAGATATTTCTGTTAAACTTGTGATATATTTAAGGGCTACATATTTGGATCTCTTGAAAGATTGACAAACAGCTACCTAATCTCTCTCAGTACACACATAGAATAGAACACCAAGTCATCATGCGTCCATTGTATCCACTGATTTCAAACCCATGAGATCAATCCTTTCATTCTTTTCTACAAAACCTTTTCTGTTTTTATATAAAAACAGAAAATGCTGGAAAAGCTCAATAGGCCTGGCAGTGTCTATGGAAAGGGAAAGAAAGTTAACATTTTGAGTATGTATGCCTCTCCTTTAGAGTGAATGAGAGGGAGAAATATGACGGGTTTAAGTCTGTTGAAGAGAGGGAGTGGAGCAGGTGGAACAAAACAGAAAGTTAGAAAGAAGTGGGAGCTCAGGAAAGATTTGACAAAGATGTCATTTGAACAAGACAATGGGAGTGTTAATGATAGTGTTAAAGACTAAAGAAGGAGCTGATACTGGCTTAAAGGTCAGATGATTAAGTTGGCAGGCAGTGACTAATGGTTCGCCACAGCGATCAATGCTGGGATCTCAGCTGTTCACTATATATTAATGGTTCGGATCATGGAACAAAATGTAACATCTTAAAGTTGCAGATGATACCAAGTTGGGGGCGGGTGTGGGGGGAACGGGATGGGTGAACTGTGACGTGTCTACCTGGGTTTCCTCCGGGTGCTCCGGTTTCCTCCCACATCCAAAGATGTGCAGATTAGGTGGACTGACCATGCTAAATTGCCCCTTAGTGTTCTTGGATGTATAGGTTAGAGAGATTAGTGAGTAAATATGGGAATAGGGCCTTGGGTGGGATTGTTGTCGGTGCAGACTTGATGGGCCAAATGGCCTCTTTCTGCACTGTAGGGTTTCTATGGTAACTTCTATGGACCTGTAGCATGCCCGTATCCCACCTGCCATGACTCCAGGGACAGGAAAGTTCAGCACTGTGTTTATCCCATGCCTGCTGAGGGAAATGTGTGTTTCATTTATTCCGAGACTGAAATCTGCTTTTCCTCCTCTGTACTGTCTATTGTGTTCTTGCTAGGCTAACACATTTTGCAAATGTTGCCACTTGTCACACAATTTCAGCCAAACATTTGTTTTCTGTTGCATTTGCAAGTCGCATTGCAAGGTTATGAACCTTGTCATTCAGCTCAGTGGTTGTTGGAATATCTGAGACATCCGGTGCTTTTTTGTCCTTTAGGCCCTTGGGCTTGAGTATCTGATTTACATTTTCCAATCTTATTTCTGTGCTTTGTTTCTCTGGAAATTATGGAGCTTTCTCTTTCTCCTTCATTTTGTTTTCACCGTTTGCTGGACCTGCCAGCACCAAAGTGATAACTTGTTTCAGTTCTGCGATTCTTGTCTTTGTTATCTACTTGTGGTTTAGAATGTTCTCCGGCATTCCCTTTCAGTATCTCCTCTTATTCAGTCAAGAGTTTCTTCAGCTCTTCTGTCTGTTGCTTGTAGCTGTCGGCTTCCTGTTGGAGTATTGAACAGCGCTGAGTTTGCTCGACTAACTGCTTCATCAGTTTGCTTGGAGTGAGGCTAAACTCAGTTTCCTTCTCTTCGTAATTTTTCAGAAGGATAAGCTTCGCCTTGAAGGATTCCTGTAACATGTGAAGGTCTTTCAAAAGGTTTTCCTTTATCCTGCACAGCTCGCTTACTTCATCCTGACTTTTCCTGCAATGTCATAGAGTCACCTTGAGATCCTTCTGATGTGCTTCCATTTTGCTGTTTAAGTCAGTCTTCGTTCCTTCATGTTGTTGAATGGCAGCAAATTCCTTTTGCATTCGATCTTGAAGGACAATCAACTGTTCTCTCAACTGATCATTCTCTCATTGCCTTCGCCCTGGAATCTTTTATTATTCTTGGCAAAGTTGCTCTTTCTCTCTCTGGGCTCTTTTGTTGATTCTTATCTGGAATATTTTGTTACCCTCTCTCTGAAGTACTGGGTCACCCTCTTTCTGAAGTATTTGGTCACCCTGTTTCTGCGGCATTTTGTCACCTCTCTCTGACATATTTTGTCACCCACTCTCTGGTATTGGGTCACCCTTTCTCTTTGGCTACCCTCTTTCTGGGATCTTTTGTGGCTCTTGGTGAGCTATCCTCTCTCTGGCGTTATCTTATTGCCTCTTCTCTGGGGCCTTTTGTTGCTGAAGGACCTTTATTGAGAGTTGTCCTCGACACTTTAGGAGTTTGCTAGGCATCTGGTGCGGCCGTTTCTTTACGACAAATGCACTGACTTTTCTAATTTTCTGTCCAAGGTTATTTGCACTTTCTTGCATTTACCACTTTAAATATGTCGCCACTTTAAGACAGTAATTAATTTTTTTAAAACTTCAAGCTGTCACCACAGCTGTCAGCTTTCTGAGTTGTGAGTTTCGTGCACTTTTTAGGTTTTCACAAACTCACTGGATTTAAAAAAAAAACTTGGTTCCTGTTCAAAGCACAGCAGCAATCTCTTTTTTTCTGGGCAGTTCTGCAGGTTTTATTTTAACTTGGCAGGCACTTTTTCCTAACCATTTTAATGGATGGGTGTGTCACAGCATTTAATATATGTCCCTAATTGCCCTCCATTTCAGAGGGCACTTAACAGTCAACCACATTGCCGTGGGTCTGAAGTTACATGTGGGCCAGACAAGATAAGGACGACAGGTTTCCTTCCCCAAAGGAGCAACATGGGTTATTACAACAAGCAACAATGATTTCACCATCAGTATTAAGCTTGTAAGATCCTGGAACTCCCTCCCTAACAGCATTGTTGGTCTGCCTACACATCAAGGTGACCGTGATTCAAGAAGGCAGCTCATCACCACTAGCTCAAGGGGAATGAGAGATAGTCAACAAGTACTGGCCTAGTCAGTGACACCCACATCTCGTAAATTAATTTTTTAAATCTCACCTGATGAGCATTCCCACTGATAATTAGAAGACAGATGCTGATGGCTGTGATTTCTAGATTGTTTAGAAGGGCATTGAAAGAGATTTGTCAAAATGAAATCTCAATCAACTGGCTGTGAGGGTGGCTCAGGGATAACAGAGGTTATCCAATTGTACACCTTCTCAGCCCATTGTCTTCCATTGCACTAACTTTGGCAGAGACCACCATGCCAGAGTGGGGTTCCACAATCACCCCCTGGAGGAGTTTAACAGCACAAACTATTGTCCATTGAGATGGAAGACAGACACCTTCGTGGTTAGTACCTGCCCGAGCATTTTTTTCACATTATTCCTAATCTTTGTTGCCTCAATTTGTCAAACATAAGATCATTTGCTCAATCTGCAATTACAACCAATTTTAACCAGAACTTCAGAACTATGGAGTTTATTAGCTCTGTCTGTGTTCGACAGGTATATAGAGGATGAAGTTGAGCATGGGCAGGAATTGAGTGATGGCACAGCAGGTGCCCATTTCATATTCTTCCCGATTTTGTTTTCCACTCAGCTTAGTGGTCAGGTGACATTTGAACCAAGTTGCAATACACATCCAATAGATTCATAGAATCTTACAGCACAGAAAGAGGGCCATTTGGCCCATCACGTTTATACCTGCTCCTGAAAGTGCTACCCAGCTACTCCCATTTTCCATTGTCCTCTAAATTCATCACTTTCACCCATGTACCCAGCTCTCTTCTGAAAGCTTCAATGGAATCTCCACCACTGTCCTAGGCAGCACATTCCAAATCCCAACAACTCTGAGTAAAGAAGCTCCTCCTCATCTCTTTCTTAGCTCACTTGCTGATTATCTTGAAATTGTGACCCCTAGTCACTGACACATCAGCTAATGGAAACAAAATATCCTTCTTTATCCTGTTAAAATTGTACATAATTGTTCAATAAGTTTACCTCTTAATCTTCTCTGCTCCAAGGAGAATAAGGCCAATTCCTATAACCTTTCCTTGTATTTAAAATTCCTCATCCTGATATCATTCTGGTAAATCTCCTTTGTGTTCTCTCTTTAGAGCTTTAAAATCCTTCCTCAAATAAGGTGCCCGGAACTGAACACAATACTCTAAATGTGATCTGATCAATGATTTACAGAGGTAAAGCATCACTTTCTTGCTTTTATGCTCTGTGCCTCTATTTATAAACTCAAGGATCCTACAAGTTATTCGTTTCAACTTACTTGGCTAGAGAATTTTCTACTTGAACCCAGAGATCTTGTAACTATAGAAGAAATATTTCACCTCATGCCCAAATCTGACAGCATATAATCACAATTTATTCCCTTTGACAACTTTTCTACTTTTTATATCCTCACAGCGTTTGCACTTTGCCTTTCATGGAAGATCAAGCTTGAGAATGTTGCAACTACTCTTTCAACCTTCACCTCCCCACACAGAGCATTGCTACTCCGTGTGCTAACAATATATTAAAAATGAAATACATTTAAAATATATTGATTCAAGATACAGTTTGTAGAATTATATAGTATTTACAGCAGAGAAACAGCTCAGTGCGGCCAACTCGTCCTTTCAATTCTTATACTGGACTTTTCTTAAAAGTCATCAACGTAGCCCAATCCATCATACAAACCAGCCATCCATCCATTGATTCCCACTGCCTCGGCAAAGCAGCCAGCATAAGTAAAGATCCCATGCACTCAGGACATTCTCTCTTCCAACTTCTTCTGTCAGGAAAAGATACAAAATTCTGAGGTCGCGTACCAATCTGAACTCAAGAATAACTTCTTCTCTGCTGCCATTAGACATTTGAATGGACCAACCTCACATTAAGCTGAGCTTCCTCCCCGTCCTAGCTATGACTATAATACTACATTTTGAACTCTCTCATTTCCTTCTCTTTGAACAGTATGCTTTGTCTGTATAGCGTGCTGGAAATAATATTTTTCATTGCATATTAATACATGTGACAATAATAAATCAAATCAAATCAAAAATTATATCTCACATGAGCCTCCTCCCACCCTACTTCATCCAACCCTGTTAGCATATCCTTTTATGCATTGCCTTCCTGTAGGAGTGCAGAATGATAACAGGACAGAAAAGGGCCATATGACACTTTTATCTTGCTGGCTCTGTGAAACTTGCTGTCTTTCCCCTTTCAGCCAATTCTCTTTCAAAAATCACAGTTGAATTTGTCTCTGCCCCATTTTGGGCAGTGGTTTCTGGATTGTAATCAATTATTGGGCAGGATTTTACAACCTTGCTCAAACATGGACAAAAATTCCTGCCCAATATCAACAGACACTTCCACTGTCTGTCCCTCACCCGCCCCGATTTGGTGGTGGACAGGATGGTAGAATTTTGCCAATTGTGTAATAAAAAAAATTACTCCTTTTACTTTTGATTGATTTACCAATCGTTTTAATTCTGTAACCTCTGGCCTGTGACACTTCAGCTAAAAGCAAGTTCCTCTCCAGCTACTCTATCCACTCCTCATGAATCAGAATCATAAAACTGTTACAACTCAGAAAGATGAACTTAGAATGGACAAAGAATGTCCTGTCTTAACCTGAGCTACTCCATGAGTGTGAAAGTTGCACATTCTCTCAGTTCTCTGAGCAGCAGATTCTTTGCTGAATTTCACAGTGGATTTATTAGCGGCTAATTTATATTGGTGTCCTCTAGTGTTTGGCTCCCCCCCAAGTGAAGAGAAGTATCATTTTCTTCTGAATATAGAAAGCTATGTACTTGTCAAATATGTGTACTTCAAACTGTCTCGACAATATGTCAGCTTGTCAGCAGTTCACATTGAAGAACTTGCAGTGGGATTAAAAGTTGTCAGTATCTACCAATCAGATCACTTGAAAGGCAAGAGTGAAAGTCATTTATTCAGTTTCTCCAGGGTTTCTGTCAATCGGCAGGCTATGTCCCCATTACCAAATAAGAAATGCTGCAATTGCACAATTTTCAAAATATTCAATGTGCATTTAATTGTTTGTTGTGCAGAATAGAGACAGCATCAAGGATGAGGAAAAACAGGAAGTGCTGAATTAGATCATTGATGTTTAGATACAGTTATTTCTGGTCATCTGGTGCCTCTCAATGTCAACAAAACAAAGGAGACTGTCATCGACTTCAGGAAGCATAAAGGAGAACATGCCATTCTCTGCATCAACAGGGATGAAGTAGAAAGGGTTGAGGGCTTCAAGCTTTTAGGTGTCAAAATCACTAACAACTTCTCCTGGTACTCCAATGCCGGCACTATAGTTAAGAAAGACCACAACGCCTCTATTTCCTCAGAAGACTAAGAAAATTTGACATGTCAGCTACGAATCTCACCAACTTTTACAGATGCACCATAGAAAGCATTCTTGCTGATTGTATATTCCTGCTGTGCCCAAGACCACAAGGAACTCCAAAAGATTGTGAAAGTAGCCCAATCCATCACACAAACCAGTCTCCCATCCATTGACTCTGTCTGCACTTCCCGCTGCCTCGGCAAAACAGCCAGCATAATTAAGGACCACATGCATCCCAAACATTCTCTCTTCCACCTTCTTCCATTGGGAAAAAGATACAAGAGTCTAAGGTCATGTACCAATCAACTCAAGAACAGTTTCTTCCCTGCTGCTGTCAGACTTTTAAATGGACTTGTTTTGCATTAAGTTGATCTTTTTCTACACCCTATCTATGACTATAACACTACATTCTGCATTCTCTCGTTTCCTTCTCTATGAATAATATGCTTTGTTTGTATAGTGCACAAGAAACAATACTTCTCACTGCATGTTAATACATGTGACAATAATAAATCAAATCAAACCTAAATCAAAATCTAGAATATATAGAAACCGATATTGAAATAGGTGGAGATGGACAGGTTCTGTTGCAAAAGAATGAACACTAATGATAAACCCCCATTTCAAGATAGAAGAAGATGTAAAATGAAAAACACATCACTTTGAGGAAGGATGTTCAGATGAACTTGGACCATTCTACTGTTAGAATGCTACCTTGAGAGCCAATCAGATTGGATGGAGAGCAGCAGTGCAGGTTGCATAATGAATTGAAATGATATAAGTGGGGCTAGCTTTGGAATCAGATATTTCTTTTCACCACTGTTGGTAAATTGATAAAGAATTAAGCATTTTCCCAGAAGGAAGAAGCAGCTGTAATGGGGTCAGATCCTAACCAAAATAATCAGCATTTACCGGGGATCAACTGGACAACATAAGAACATAAAAACATTAGAAATAGGAGCAGGAGTAGGCCATCTAGCCCTTCAAGCCTGCCCCGCCATTCAATAAGATCATGGCTGATCTGCAGTGGATCTGTTCCACTTTCCCGCTTTCTCTCCATAATCCTTAATTTCCTTGTCTATCAGGAATCTATCTACCTGTAACTTAAATTTATTCAGTGAGGTAGTCTCCACCACTTCACTGGTCAGAGAATTCCAGAGATTCACTACCCTTTGAGTGAAGAAGTTTCTCCTCAACTCTGTTCTAAACTGTACACCACCTCCCCCCGCCTTATTTTGAGGCTGTACCCTTTAGTTCTGTTTTCCTTTCTAAGTGGAAAGAACCTCTCTACCTCCACCCTATCTAGCTCCTTCATTATCTTGTAAGTCTCTATAAGGTCCTCCCTCAGCCTTCTAAACTCCAACGAGTATAAGCCCAATCTATTTAATCTCTCCTCACAAGCTAACCCCCTCATCTCCAATATGAACCTGGTGAACCTTCTCTGTACTCCCTCCAAGGCCAATACATCCTTATGCAAATAATGGGACCAAAACTGCTCATAGCACTCCAGTTGCGGCCTCACTAGTGCCTTGTACATTTGCAGCAAGACTTCCACGCTTTTTATATTCTATCCCCCTAGCGATAAAGGCGAACATTCCATTCGCAAAACAGAACAGAAGTCAACCAGTAAACTCTAGAGAGCAGTTGTCCCTTCTTTTGTTAGCCGAATCTTGGTTATATCCAGTTGTAATATTTTTATTCATCCAAGAAAAATGGACATTGCTGGCTAGTTCAGATTGCCCATCCTTAATAGTTTCAACCAGCTAATGACTATTGCTAATTAACCAGGAACAAGCAGGACTTGACTGTTCCAATGTACAGTTGCTAACTGATCCCTAATATCATAGAATCATATAATGTAGAAGAGGATCTGTGGCCCATCAGATCAGTACTGTCCAGTGACTGTTTATTTCCCTTTGGCTGATGGTGGGCTCTATAACAATTTGATAATATTTTGATGAGGGCTTTTATTTGACTAATTCAGAATATTTACCAAACCCACAACAGCACAGAAAACAGTAACTTTGTGACGCATTTTATTGTGCTGGCTCCATCTTACATGAGGCTAACTGAGAGAGAAAACCATGTGATTTTACATCATTTCCTGTGATCAGCTACACAGCATCTGATTAGCATGTTACACTGTTGGAATTAACCCCTTATATTACATCCCCCTAAAATCTCTGATGTCCATTTTTATGCTGCAAAGATCAAAGAAACCATAAGTTTAACTGGTGTGTTATTTCCTTAATGAGGTCCTCTTCTTTCTTTCAGGTAATTGATAGTTGACTCAAATTGACGAGTTAGGTTATAATCTGGATTGATGTTTGAACGCTGTATCTCCAATCAATTTGATTGGCTAGATGACTGCTTCCACAAGGCAGAAGGTTGTTTCTGTGTGGCAAGGAGTGCATGTCTGCTCTATTTCAGTTTACCGTGCTTTATTTAGATGAGATAGCACCATCAATGTGGTGTCTATTCAATCAGTTTTCCATAGCGAGTTTGAGGGTAGTTACTTGTGAACTAATTGTATTGACTCATTCATATGGTGCTATGGATTCATTGGCAAACTGCTGCCCATTGCCTGAGATTACAGTGTCTGAGATTTCATACATTGCAAATATCTTATTCAGCAATTTGATCACCAGTTCAAAAGGGTTATTTCACATTTATTCATTTGGACTAGTAGTTACCTATGATCACAAACACCTTCCCTCTGTGTTCAAAGAGATCCATCATAAGACATTCCCATGGTTATGATGGGTAGGAAGGCAGCTCTCTTGTCTGTTGACAATAATTAACACAAATAATACTGTTCAATAACATCGCTTCCAGCCACATTGAGAGACTTGGCTGCCAAATGGAACATCTTGATCTGGTTTGAAAATTTGTGATGCCCAACTGTCTTCCCCAAATGTCATTTTGCAGCTGTTACAGTCGGTGGCCTTTAAGGTTGGTATCATGGAGAGTGAGCTCCTTGATTGAGTTAATGATTTCCTGCCCAATCAGAAAGTCTCGTCTGTCTATAGAATGAGGAGCATCAGAACTACTGACACTCTAGACTCTGACTGTGTATTTGAAACACTCTTAGAAGTGGAATTGAGATTATAAAAAACACTTTAAAGGTTAAGATTAAGGGCAATTTAGCATGACCAATCCACCTCACCTACACATCTTTGGACTGTGGTTTATCAATCTTGCTCGATTCCCATTAAGTGTGGACCTCTTTGATCTTCAGTTGTGTTTGTTCTATTCACCTTCCTCCACAACCTGTATGTAGCTTGCTTATGTAATTTGTATGTAATTTGCTCTTTTGGTGTCTTCATCCACATCATTTTGGGGATCCATTTTTTTTTCCTATTCTTCACTCATACCTTCACACACACTGACTAATCCAGAAGCTGGTGGCTCCACTCTTTGCCTGAAACAAATCTCCCTGGAAAACCCAATCTTCAACCATTTCCCTGAATCCCAATAAATCAACTTCAACATCTTTGACATGATATTCAGATCTTTCCATATCTGGAAAATGTTCTGTCTCTACATTTCCCATGCACATCCTTCATTCCTATGATGCTAATTCAGAGCTCAGTTGCTGTTAACTTGCAGACAACCATTAGATGACAGGCTGATAGGTATTATTCTCAATATGAAATTCTCTACACAAGTGCTGTCATCTTGCCATCACTCCAAAAACACTCCTTTAAAAAAAGCTCTTCACTACATCCCATGTCTTTTCTCAAAATCCTTTTCTTTTAACAATAATGACAGAAACTTGTCTTTTATATAAAAATTAATTAACGCAGAAAAATTTCCCTGAAGTGTAACAAGACAAAGACACAGAGACAAATGCAAAGATAATGCATCCTATTCATTCTTCATCCCATACCTCTTGTAAAGTTTTATGAACCCTTCTTACTTGTGAGGAACACTTCATAAATGTAAGTTCTTTTTTGTTCAGTGTAGCCCTCAACAGGATAATAACACTTTTGTGTGACCATGAACATTGCTATAAAGTGTCCTTGTCCTTTGTTACAGGAATTCATGACAATATTTTCTAAGGTTCTGTTAAAAAGGATGAGAATTGAGAAGCTTGGATGGGCATTTTGAAAATATACAAGAATAATTCATGCTTTTGATTTTGAAATTCTCACTACATATCCTTCAAAATTAATTGAATGCATGATTTCTCCTTTTATTGAATCCACGAGTTTCTCAGAATACTTCTCAAAACAGTTTCTGAATTTGTTTTATTTTCTAGAATCCTTTAGGCCAAGTAACATCTGTGTTAATGATCTCAGCAGAATGAAATCTGATTTCAGAAACTCAATGAATGGCATAACACTCAGAAGCTGAGAAGAACAGAGGGATCTTGAGGTGCTTTGTCCATAGATCCTTGAAGATGGAAGGATAATTTAATAGGGTAGATCAGAAGGTATACGGGACACTTGCCTTTATCAGTTTGTGACACAGGTTATAAGAGTGGGGAGGTTATGTCAAAGTTGTACAAAACTTTGGTTAGGCCACAGCTGGAGCACTGCAAGCAATTCTAACCACCTCAGTATTGTATGGATGTGATTACACTGGAGTGTGTGCAGAGGAGATTCACCAGGACATTGAAACAAAAGCAGAAAATGCTGGAAAAATCTTAACAGGTGTGACAACATCTGTGGAGAGAGAACAGAAAAGTCTTTCAAATCTGGATGACTCTTCATGATCTGACAAAGGGTCATCCAGACTCGAAACATTGGCTATATTCTCTCTCCACAGATGCTGTCAGATCTGTTGAGGTTTTCCAGCATTTTCTATTTTTTTCAGGTTCCAGCATCCACAGTAATTTGTTTTTACATTCACCAGGATATTGCCTTGACCGGAGCATTTAAGCTATGACGAGGGGTTAGATAAACTCGAGTTATTTTCTTTAGACCAGGGAAGATTGAGAGGTATAAAATGATGAGGGATATGGATAGGGTAGATAGGAAACAGCTGTTCCCCTTAGTTGAAGGGTCATTAACAAGGGGACTTAATTTTAAGGTGAAAGGCAGAAGATTGAGGAGGTAATTGAGGAATGTATTTTTCACCCAGTCCAAAGATGTGTAGCTGGATTGGCCATGCTAAATTGACCCTTAGTTTCAGAGGGATCATCCAAGACAAATAGTCCATCTGATTGGCACTCCTTCTGTCACATTAAGCATACACTTCTTCCACCACTGATGCACAGTGGCAGCCACGTGTATCATCTACAAGATACACTACAGCAACTCACCAAGGTTCCTTCATCAGCACCTTTCAAACCTGTAACCTCTATGCACTGGAACACCACCATCTGCAAATTCCGCTTCAAACCACGTGTTACTCTGACTTGGAACTATATTGCACTCAGTCACCATCACTAGGTCAGAATCCTGGAACTCTCTAACAGCACGGTAGGTGTACCCAGACCATATAAGTTGCAGCAGTTGAATGAGACAGCTCACCACCACTTTCTCAAGGGAAATTAGGGACAGGCTAGTCCGTGATACTCACATCCTGTGAAAGAATAATGAAAAGATTCTTTGGCATTATTTATAAAAGAAGTAAGGGAATTATTTAGATGGCTGGTTTGTCACGCAGAGCGACACCAATAGCATGGGTCCAATTCCGGTACTGGCTGAGGTTATACATGAAGTGGAGTTGGCATTGTCAGTGTTCGAAGATTGTCTGCATCTGTGAAGATTTGATTACCTGTTCAGACTTGCATTCCAATCATTATCTTATAATTGAGTTTGTGTCTATATATACCCTGTTTTTGAGTCAGATCCTGCGCTTACCTGATGAAAGTGCAGCTTTCTGAAAGCTTGTGCTACCAAATAAACCTGTTGGACTTTAACCTCACAACAGTAAGTTATGAGACTACTTTACTATGTTATATACGAAGGCTCCAGTTTCTCAGCCTTGCCCCTTGCCTGAGTGTGGTGATTCTCAGGTCAAAACACCAACCAGTCCACCTCCACCTCAAAAGGGGTGGAGCAATTTATGGTCATTTGGGACTATATCAACTTTACCTTTACCTGAATAATATTTATTTCTTGATCAACATACATAGAAAACTGGTAGTCAAATTTCTGACAATACAACCACCTTTTTGGATATTGTGAAAGTTCATTTGTTCCCTTGATAAAAAGTGTCTCAATGGGTAGTCAGGTTAGGAAGCTGTTTGGTCTCTTAGGGGATCAAGGGAGACTGGAAACAGGTGAGAAAGTGAAGTTGAAGCCAAAGATCAGCCATGATTGAATTGAATGGTGGAGCAGGCTTGATGGGCTGAATGGTCTACTGCTACTCCTATTTCTTGTTCTTTTACACAGCACAGGCAAGACATCGAGGCAGATTTGTGGATATTTAGCCACTATATTGAGTCATTTGATTTTATTTGCTAGTTCCTAATTTTAAAAGATGAAAATCCAAACTGTCTTTTCTGCGCATGATGAGTGAAATCATTTTGGCTTGGTGGATCTGCCTTTATTTCTACTTAATAATAAAGGAATAAGCTGTGTATGATTCTGCCTAATTAGTTTATTTACTCTAACAATTTATGTCCTGCCTCGATAGCAATATGCATTTTTAATTGGAAAGATTTCTGTGAGCTATGTTTAATGTAACTTAGAAACATCAGCTACTGCTGAAATTGAAAAGCAGAACATTGAAGCAATTAATTTATCAGCCAGCTGAAAGATATAACTTTGCTTTTATTGCACTGATTATTTAATTAGTTTCCTTTAGATAATCTAATCTAACTTAATAAAAGATATCTTGCTTGGAGGCTTTTGTCTATCTTCATTTCCTTCCGCTTTCTCAGTAGAATCTTTGTAAGAAAATAAGTTTTTCATTCAGGATTGTAGTAAAATTTGTTAGCAGTGAAGATACATAACATTCATTGTGAAGTTATTTAACAATGCTGCCTTCATGCAGATTCCCTATACCTTGATTTTTATTTTATCAGAATAGCTCTTTCCATTTTCTGAATCACTGTTGCATAGAATCCTACAGTGCAGAAGGAGGCCATTTGGCCCATTAATCTTCACTGACCACAATCCTACCCAGTCTCTATCTCCTTGACCACATGTATTTATCCTGCTCAGGGCAATTCATCACAGCCAATCTACCTAACATGCACATCTTTGGAGTGTGGGAGGAAACCCACGCAGACACTGGGACAACGCACAGACTCCACATAGACCATCACCCAAGGCTGGAATTGAACCCAAGTCTCTGGCGCTGTGAGGCAGCAGTGCTAACCACTGTGCCATTGTGCCATCCACATCCTTTGAATAATATTCTTCTGACTTCAGTATTTTATCAGGAGCTCCTTGATTCCACTTAGCTCTCATTTTGGCAGCAGTTCACATACTCAGTTATGTTGTGTGTATCTAATGCAAAGAAGTTCATGTTAGCAGTGAATTAGTAAATGGGTTCATTAAAAATGATCACAGCACTTTTCAAACCCATGACCATTTCCATTTAGAAGGACAAAAACAACAGATAATTAGGAACACCACCAATTGCAAGTTCCCCTCCAAACCAATCACCATCCTGACTTGGAAATATATCACTTGCTAGGTTCCTTCGCTGGGTTAAAATCCTGGCCTTCCCTCCCTAACAGCATTGTGGGGTAATCCACAGCTCGTGGACTGCAGCAATTCAAAAAGGCAGCTCACCACCACCTTCTCAAGGACAACTAGAGGTGGGCAATAAATGCTGGACCAGCCTGCGCCACCCATGTCCCATGAGAAACCTTAAAGAAACCACATGAAAAGTTCGACCACAACTGGGCTCCCATTCTGGTGTTCCCTGCATCCTGATGTCCAGCTTGGTCTCTTTACCTGAGAAGGGTTATACTTGCCTGAGGGGGAATGCGACTGACGTTGACTTGTTCTTGGAATGTGGGAAATGTCCTATGAGGAAAGATTGAATAGTCCTTTTCCATACTGCCTGGTGTTTAGTGGAATGAAATGTGATCTCATTGAAGCATGTATGATTCTTAAGGAAATTGACAGATTGGATGCTGAGATGCATCCTGTCATAGACATAGAATAATGGGTTGGCCTGTTAGAAATTAGATGAGGAGAAATTTATTAATCCAAGAACTTGATCATCAAAGGATTATTGGTTTCCCTTCTCTGCTCCACCTCCAATTCTTCAAGATCTTTCTTGTTGTTTACACTCAAGAGCAGATGTTCAGCGTGTACAAAAACTACAGGACTCCTCCGACATATTCTAATGTTTTAACAATGTTGATCTGTATTATACCGCCTTTGTTGATTATTACCTTGACTAGGTTGGACATGTTTAGATTTGTTAATAGTGATCCCTGCAGCAAACTTGGAGATGTGTTATGACTCGGATGGGAGGAGTATGCAGTTATCCAGCCCCATTATTCCACAGATTGCAACATCAGTGTGAATGTTTAATTCCCCCAACAAGGTAGCCAATTATTCACCACTGTTAGATCCAGAATAAATGAGACTTCAACCAGACTTTTGTTAATAAGTGCAAAATGATTGTTTTGTTATGAACAAAGTACAAAGAAAAGTACAGAGCAGGAACAGGCCCTTCGGCCCTCCAGTCCTAATGCCCTAATTTAACTAAAAACAACATTCTGCCCTTACTTGGTTCTATCCCTCTGTTCCCTCTCTATTCATTTACCCATCCTGATGCCTTTTAAATGTTGCTAATGTGTCTGCTTCCACCATCCTCTGGCAACAAGTTCCAGGTACCCATGACTCTCTGTGTGAAAACTTCCTCCGCACATTTCCCCCTCTCACTTTGAACCTGGACTACCTTGTAAATAACACTTCCACCCTGGAAAAAAGCCCCTTACTAGCCATCCTGTCTCTTGCTCTCACAATGTTTTAGACTTCTATTAGGTCTCCCCTCAGACTCCGTCTTTCTAACGAAGCAAAATTTCTTTGAAAACAAGATTTAAGAACTGCTACGAACACAATTTATAATCTGGAAGTGTGAAGGAACTTTAGATTCCTTCTAAAGTTCCCCAGCACACACACATAGATAAACAACAAGTAACTAGGACCTCTACAGAAATGATTGAGGAAAAAACTTCATTAAAGAGGATAAATTTTGCAGGGTTTTGTCACGGTCAATCTGGTGTTTCCATGTGTGCAGCCAGAATGCTAATCCCAGTAGAAGCCTGGAGGTTCTCATCAACAGAGCTTCAGCATGGGGAGAACAAAAAAGGAGATTAATCCTTCTTGTTTCAGCATCTTGGGTTTCCAAATACATGTTCGACTGAAATGAGAATTCCAGCTGGATACTGATAGCCCACTGTATTCGAATAATTCAAGAAAGATGCGGACTAGGCAGTTTTGGTCCTTCTAAGTTCATTACCAAGTGAGTTAGAAAAACCAACTAAAAAATTTAAACCTCATCTTTCTGAGGTGATTCCCAGTAGATCACTATGGCTTTTGTTTTTGGAAATTTTCTCCCCCAACTTGGTATGGTTCCTGCTCTGCCCAAGACTGCAAGCAACTACAAAAGGGTGTGAATGTAGCCCTATCCATCACACAAACCAGCCCCCCATCCAATGACTCTGTCTACACTTCCCGCTGCCTCAGCAAAGCAGTCAGTATAATTAAGGACTCCATGCACCCTGGACATTTTCTCTTTCACCTTCTTCCGTCGGGAAAAAAATACAAAAGTGTGAGATCATGTATCAACCGACTCAAGACAGCTTCTTCCCTGCTGCTGTCAGATTTTTGAATGGACTTACCTAGCATTAAGTTGATCTTTCTCTGCACCCTTAGCTATGGCTGTAACACTACATTCTGCACTCTCCCCTTTCATTCTCTATGAACAGTATGCTTTGTTTGTATAGCGCACAAGAAACAATACTTTTCACTGTATGTTAATACAGTGACAATAATAAATCAAATCAAATCTTTCCAAATTAAAAAAAAATGTAGTTCTCGAACATACCGGTCGCAATTCTCCAGCTATTCACACCTGGCACAGGTACCCAAGAGGATGGAAAATTTGGCACTCAACCCCCAACATCTCCATTCACTGCAGTGGGACCAGAAAATCCTGTTGGTGTAAATGGCTGGAAAATTCTGGCCATTGTTTCTCAATAGCTGACTCACTCAGTAATTCTGCCAGTTCTGACATCTCCTGAAGGTTGTTTGGGGCAGCGCAGTGGTACAATGGTTTGCACTGCTTCCTCACAGTTTCAGGGATCCAGGTTCAATTTCTGGCCTCGGGTCACTGTCTGCATGGAGTTTGCACATTCTCCTGGTGCCTGTGTGGGTTTTTTCTGGTGTGCTCCAGTTCCCTCCCACAAGACAAAAATGTGCGGGTTAGCTGGATTGGCCATGTTAAATTGCCCCTTAGTGTCAGGGGGATTAGCTGGGGTAAATGCATGGGGTTATGGTGATAGGGCCTGAGTAGGATTGTGTTAGGTGCAAACTCAATAGGCTGAATGGCCTCCTTCTGCACTGTAGATAATCTATGAATTTACATCTTTCCTGCCCTCAGACTGATTCTTATCCATTTCCAAGCCTTAACTTGAATCCCAACAAATGTGCTTTAAGCTTGACACATGAAATGTTAAAGCTTTTCAGAAATCAAGTTCTATCATACATAAAATTTTTGTCATCTTCAACAGCACCTCTGAAAAGGTAGCAAGTGTCTTGGAACACTCCCCGATCCACAAATTGTCCTCTAAGTCATACAATGTCCTGATTGGAAGTATATCGTAATTCCTTCATTAAAATTGAGCCAAATTCTGGGAACGTCCCCTGCAACATAAGATATAGGAGCAGAATTAGGCCATTTGGCCCATTGAACCTGCTCTGCCATTCAATCATGGTTGATAATTTTCTCATCCCCATTCTCCTGTCTTTTCCCCATAATCCCTGATGCCCTTATTAATCAGAAACTTATTTATCTGAATCTTAAAGAAACTCGATGACCCGGCCTCCACAGCCTTCTGCAGCAAAAAATTCCACAGATTCACCACTCTGTGGCTGGAGAAATTCCTCCTCCTCTCTGTTTTAAAGGATCATTCCTATAGCCTGAAGTTGTGCTCTTCTACTAGTGGAAACATCCTCTCCACGTCCACTCTATCCAGGCCTCGCAGTATCCTGTAAATTTCAATAAGATCCCCCCTCATCATCCTGTGGATATTCCTTGAATACATGTACTGCAGCAGTGCAAGAAGGTGTCTACCTTAGTGTTGTGCAGTAATGCTAGCTTCACCTGAGAAGTCCACATTCTCAAAAACAAAATACCGTTAAGAAAAGAAATGTCATAGGGCTTCTTAAGAATCCCCTGGGTTGATGTCATTATTTAACATTGAACAGAAGTAAGACTAATGAGTGTGTAGTCGCCTCTGTCTACTCAGTCACTTTTCTTTAATCGGGGCACTTTATTAATCTGTTTCCAATTTACTGGCACCTCCTCAGTGTTCAATCACTTATCCATCATTACTTCACAAATCTACTCTCTGATGTCTTTCATCATTCTAAAAATAAACACCATCTTGTCTTTAAATATAGATTTTGTTTTGAGTCCATTCAGGCTTCAACCTCATTTTCAGAACAATAATCTCATGATGCTTCTTTTTGGACAGAGTGGTGCTGAAGTCCTCTCCTGTTATGACAGGGTGAAAGGTAAAGTAAATTCGCCATGGTCCCACTTTGGGATGCTCCCAGTTTGAGGGCAGGAGAGTGGTGGGAAGTTTTAATGGGGGAGGTAGGTGGAAGCTGACTGGTGATGATTTAACCTGAGGATTACCACACCTCCGTTTTAAACTTATTTATTAGAGTCACAAGTAGGCGTACATTGACACTGCAATGAAGTTACTTCAAAAATCCCTGAGTCGCCATACACCGGCACCTTTTCAGGTACATTGAGGGAGAATTTAGCATGGCTAACCCATCAAATCAGCTCGTTTTTCAGACAGTGGGAGGAAACAGGAGGAAATAGATGCAGAAACAGGGAGAACGTGCAGACTCAACACAGAGAGTGACCCAAGGCTGGAATCGAACCAGTCCTTGGACTGTGAGACAGCAATGCTAACCACTGTGACACCGTAAAAAGTGGAGAATATGACTTATATTTGACTTCTGAACACCGTGGATGCAAACCCCAACTGTCCAAGTGAATTGGGTTCAATCCTGAGTGTAATCAGCAGCAGCAGAATCCAACCCTAAGATAACTTGTGAGATGGTTGGTGAGTCCACAGGCTGGACTGGATCCAAATGAGGGACACATTTGAGAAGGCAAGGCCTTCATGAAGCACCTCAGCCAGTATGGCAGTAGAAACTGTGCCTTTGGCCTCATTTTACATCACAAACTAGCCATCCAACCACCTGGGCTAATCAACTCCAGCTATGGCCAGATAATGATGCGTTGAGTATCTCCTTTTTTGGCCTCTCCCTGTTTAACAGGTTTGTTTGTTTGCAAGGATATACAAACCAATTTGCTGAGAATTTAGCTGTTAATAACGTGTGATCATAAAATAAGAAATAGGGCTTTCTTAAATTTAATAAAGAAAGACATTAGTGCAATTATATTTATGATATGGAGTTGCTGCATTGGACTGGGATGAGCATAGTAAGAAATCTCACAATACCAGGTTAAAGTCCAACAGGTTAATTTGGTATCATGAGCTTTTGGAACACTGCTCACCTGATGAAGTAGTAGCATTCTGAAAACTCAAGTTACCAAATAAATCTAATGATACGTAAACTGATCTAAGTGAAATAATAAAACATGCAGCAACTTTTACTTGTATATACACACGTTCAAAGTTTGCATACGTAAGGATACAGATTACAGAGTGGGAACGGATAGGTTGGCCAAATTAAAGTTCATTAAAGAAGTAAGAGAGTGTACACTCTCGAGGTTGGTTACTCTTCTGCCTTCAGCTGAATTCAGTAGTCTCACACTTCCAACTTAAAGATGCACTCAGCTAAGTTTGTTGTTCTTGGGGTGTTGGTAGTACTAAGTTGGACTACTTTAACTGTTTTATTCATTTATAGGTTGTGGGGTATTACTGGTTGGGCCAACATTTATTGTCCATCCCTAACTGTCCTCCATGTCAGAGGGCATTTGAGAGTCAACCACATTGTTATCGGTCTGGAGTAAGTCAGAGCGGGTAAGGATAGCAGATTCTCTTCCCTAAAGAAGATTGCTGAACCAGATGGTTTTTTTTCTGACAATCGACAATGGCTTCATGGTCATCATTAGATTTCTAATTCCAGATATTTTGTTGAATTCAAGTTTTATCATCTGCCGTGGTGGGATTCGAACCCGGGTCCCCTGAACATTACTCTGGATCACTAATCCAGTGATATTTAACCTCTGTTTACAGCAGCGATGATCTCAGTCAGCAAGTAAAGCTCTAAGCTTGTCCAAGGGAATAGAGCTAAAAGGAAGACTGGAGGGAGCCTGCTTTGTTCTTCTCTCTCAGATCCTACTCCTCAGTTTTGTCAAGAAAACATGTGTTTAAAACAGGGCTTCTCTTGTGATGTCACCATCTTTCTTCAACTGCTGAGGAATTTGAGAAAAGACATTGATTATGTGTTCCAAAGATGGCTTAAATATTGCATGTCCAGAGTTAACTTAAACATGATCTCATTGTCCAAATGATTAGTCTTAATGGCGGAGCTCCAACAGAACAATACCTCAGGTAATTTCCTTGGATTTGCCAATAAGACAGGAGATATGAGTTCTTCACTCTGCCCTGAAGTGATGGTGTGCAATTCTCCAAAATAAATGACTAAGGGGATGAATCTCTTTCCCCAGTCAGGCAAACCCAAATCTCATTTTGGCTGGAGACTCTTTCAACAGGGACCAAAACGAGATTTGTGAGGGGGAGATCTTGTTTTGAGATTCTCTCTGCCCTGGTCGAGAACATCATCTGGTTTCAAACATAAACATTAATTCAAGTATTCCATATCAGCTTTAAGCCAAATTCTCAAATCTCTTAAGTTCTTCCTCCCACCAGCATGATGTGAAGCAGCCTGGAAATGCTACTGGTCTTCAGTAGTCTACAATCCTACCCCCAGTCAAAACTTTTAAAGTTAAAGTTAATTAAAGGTTTAGGAATTACATTAGAAAACAACTGTTAATTTGAAATCTGAGATGTAAATTGAAGACCTGCTTACCAGTCAGAGGCTGGCAATTCCTTGGACTGATCATGCCAGCAGGTTCCTGGACAGCACCCACCCACCAGGATTTTAGCATCATCGTGGGTCTCCAAAGTGAGGTGGGGAAGGGGATCACAGGTCAGGAAGGTTCAAAGACAGGGATAGCTGGTGGCTTTCAAACCTTCCACCACCAAACTCCAGTGTTGGGTCCCTTGATTGGACAGAGGGCCTGACTTGGAAAGTTGATGACAAACTTGACAAGGTTTTTACTGGACATCATTCAGGAAGTACAGGAGAGTCAGGCAGCTTCCATTTAATTCCTAAGTCATCACCAAATTGGGTTGGGCACATGGCCAATGGGTGTCAATAGGCTCATGAATAAATAAAGGCAAATTCATATCCACTGCTGGGGAATGAAACACAGCTGCAACTCAACAACTCAGAGGCTGAGCCAATCACATTGCTTGAGATCAAGATCAGAATTCTCCAGCCATTTGCAGCAGCAGGATTCTCCAGTCCTGCTGCAGTGAACGGAGATTTTCCTGAGCGCCACATTTTCTATCCTCGTTTGTGGCAGCAGTGGGGGTGAATGGCCAGAGACTTGCAGCCCAGAAATTCTAGGCTACTGCAGACTACGTCAACCAGATGTCTACAATGAACTGGACATCGATATGGTGTTTCCAGGGGAATCTGGAGTCACCAAGTTGAGTAAAGCGAGGGAACCTCACGTTAACCCACTCCGTCTTTCCAGCTTACTCAGGTAGTTGTGATTGTGGGAGTGGGGAAAGGGGGAAGGACAATGGAGGTTTTGCCATCACTGGGAGCAAGACAACAGAATCTTCCCTGTGATTAATTGGCCCATTTGCTATTGTTCCTGTCGCAATGGCCCCCCCGTGAATCCAGCCCATAGTCTTTGACAAAGTATTTGGATTGATTCATTCATTTGTTTCTTACCCAGGTTATAATTTGCAAAATGCTGGCATTTGATCAGAGGCATCTTGAAATAGCCAGTTTGTCACTTTTATTCACTATGTGATGATTAGTACATTCTGTACCTGACTAATTGTGATTTTTTTTACAGCTAATGAGTACAACATTTCAACGCATCTTCAAGTGCAAATGTGACAAATGTATGTTTGTTACATAATGTAGCTACAAAGTGGGATTCAGATCGTGCAATGGAAGGTACAAGGCTTTGTATATAATAAGATTGCCACCATCAACATGTCAAATTTAAGAACAGCTGGTTACTAATGTGAGTTCCATTATATTTATTACTTTGTTTTTTAAAAAAAATCTCAGAACTAACGAACTGTGTCTTTGAAATATGGTTAACACAACCCAAATAACTTCTCCAGCTGTCTGGGAAACATGCTGCCACTGGATTTCTGAACTGACCTTGAGTGTACAATCAATACTGCTTGTCTTCTGCCAACATGTACATTCCTGATTACTTCTGTTACCTCTGAAGCAATATTTCAGTATGATGCCTGGTCCATATTGGTAGCAACAACAGCAGCAGAAAGAGAGATGTATCTCCAAAGTCAGGATTTAGGGAGCTGGGCAGGAAATTAACAAGCAAGACTTCAAATCTCTGCATGCCTGGAAAGCTGGTGCAGGATGGATTTTTGGATCCCTGAGACAATGGGGACCAGTGCCGAGGGAAGGTAAGACCGGCCCAGGTTGGAGAGGTTACACCTGCAAAGAGCTGGGACCAATTTCTTTGCAGAGTGATTTGCCAGTGTGCTTGGGAGGGTTTAAACTAACTGAGCACGGACGTGGAAACCATGAGGTATTATCAGAGAGGACTGCCAAGGTATATAGAATACTGGGAGGGACAAGTAACACTAGGGTGGGAAATAGTAAAGTAGTTTCAGAGTAATAAGGGATACATTAGAATTTTTGTGCATATATGTGAATACACAGAGTGTAGTAAACAGATTGGTGAGTTAACGTTGCAGATTACCATGGGAAATAGAACATTGGAGCAATGAAAGGGACATTGATCAAAGAAGGGCAGGATTGGGTGTTAAATATTCATGGATACAAGGTATTCAGAAGAGATACAAAAGGAAGATAAGGAGGAGGAGTGACAATATTGACTGAAGAGAACATTATATTGTTAGAAAAAAGAATGTCCCAGTGGAGTCAAGGACAGAATCTATTTAGCCAAAGTTAATGAACAAAAAAGGTGCAATGACATTGCTTCATGTAATCTACATGCCACCAACTACCAAGATATAGAGGACCGAGATGAGACGTTCCCATTGGAACCATTGTCAAGTGTTGTAAAAACCCATCTGGTTCACTAATGTTGTTTAGGGAAGGGAATCAGCCATCTTTACCCTGTCTGGCATATATATAACTCCAGAGCCACAGCAATGTGGTTGACCCTCAACTGTCCTCCAAGGGCAATGAAGGAATGGGCGACAAATGCTGGCCAGTCATGAATAAGACATAAGACATAGGAGCAGAATTAGGCCACTAATTCATGTTCCATGAATGAATATAAAATAAGAGTAGGCACAGATTTACAGTAATTGGCACATGGAGCAATGGCAATGCAGGGAGAAGCTTTTTCACTCAGTGAGTGGTTAAAATATGGAATATGCACGATCTGAGTTATGTTTGAGGAAGGTTCAACAGGAATTGTTCAACTGTTCTGTGCTGTATTGTTCTATGTTCTATGTTCTATGTTCTATGTTCTATGAATATTTAAGAGGGAATTGGATTATTATCTGATAAAGACTGAGCAGGGCTAAAGAGAGAACGCTGAGAAATTGGACTAGGCAAAATGCTCATTTGGAAGGCCAGCACAGACTCAAAGGGCTGAATATTCTACTCTCTTCAGCCAGAGTGGTGAATCTGTGGAACTCTTTGCCATAGAAGGCTATGGAAACCAGTTCATTGAGCGTCTTAAGACAGAGATAGATAGGTTCTTGATTAATAAGGGGTCAGGGGTAATGGGGAAAGGACAGAATGGGAATGAGGAAAGTATCAGCCATGATTGAATGGCAGAGTAGACTCAATGGGCTAAGTGGCCTAATTCTGCTCCTATGTCTTATTGTCTTATGGTCTTCTGGTACCATAATTATTCTGCGATGCTCCTCTAATGGAACATGGGCGTGATAGTTGCCTTAGATTTTAGGTCTGGCTAAAATAAATGAGTCTGTGTTCAGACTTTCCTGCCAGATGTTACTTTCCCTTTCTGTTATGTTGTCTTCTTCCCACTCATTACAGTGATGTTTTCAATTCCCCATTTTGATTTATTTCTTTGCTTTCTTTTCTAATCGGTCATTAATTAGCACATGGTAGGTGTGGAAATGGTAATCCATATCTTAATGAAACAAACAGTCCTTGAGTCCAAACAAAGACGCAGCTTATGAATATAAGTACCTGAGGCTACATTATGAAATGCATCTGCGATCAATTTCTCCACAACCAGTAATTAATCATAACGGCAATTGCCAACCATCATTATGGCACTGCACTCATTTTATAATTTCTTCCTTGATTTTTATTTTAGGTTTCAATATCACAATTAAAAAATTCTAATCATCTAATATTTGACCTTTGTTCATGGCCTTTTATGATTTATCCCTTGCAGTTAGATAGATTGATCAGTGACAATGAATAAAAATGAGGCTGTCGGAAAATATCCTGAAGGGCAGACTTAAAATAATGTCAGACTTAGAAGTTTAAAGCAAAGCATAAAAGATGCTAGCGTAAAGTCAAAAAAGCTTAGACACATAGAACAGCAAATTCAATACAGGATCATTCTTATTAGAAGTTTGCAAAATTTCAATCCTCATCTCCCAGGGATACCGGAGAACCAAAGGAACGGATGAAAGTGAGGTACTGAAAGAAATTAGTGATCATAAAAATGCAGCACTGGGGAAATTGATGAGGCTGGAAGTGGCTAAATCCCCTGGGTTGGATAATTTACAGACCAGAGTGTGGAAATTGGTGGCTGTTGAAATAATGGTCTAACCATCTAACCTTGCAAAATTCAGTGGATTCTGCGACAGTCCCTGCAGATTGGATGGTGGGAAATGTAACCCCATTATTTAATAAAGGAAGGAGTTGTAAGTCTGTTAGCCTGATGTATGGAGTAGCAAGATTTCCAGAATCTATTAGAATGGGTGTGATAATTAGACATTGAGGGGACAATCTTAATAGAATTTGGCAAACTGTTAGACTCAGTCAGGAAACTGGCAAACTCTGGTTTTCAGTTTTAGAACATAGAACACTACAGCACAAACAGGCCCTTCGGCCCACAAGTTGTGCCGAACACATCAAAACCTACACAGCCATAGACCTATCTATAACCCCCAATCCCATTGGATCCCATATACTCATCCAGGAGTCTTTTAAAAGACCCCAGTCTTTTAAAAGACTACGTTTCTCGACGTAGAGGTGCCAGCATTGGACTGGGGTATTAAGAACTCAGTAAGAATCTAGCACCACTAATTTTAAATCCAACTGATATATTTGATAGTAAATTTGCAAGCTTTCGACCCTCTCGTCTTCGTCAGGCAAATGTAGTGTTCTGGTCTGCAATAGCACACATATCAACACAGACAGTCACAGATTGCTGATTAGAATGTGAATCCTTACATCTAACCTGCTATTCAAGTGTTAAAGTGGCTAACAATGTGTGTGAAGGGAATCCTGAGCAGGATTGGTGTTGGTGTTAAAATTGGTGTTGCTAGATTCTTACTGAGTTCTTTCAGTTTTCTCTCCAGAATTTGAGCCTCTTTAAAGAAAGAAAATGAGTATGTATGGTTTATGCCATTACTCTGATGGACAGGGACATGTAGAGCCATCAATAGGCTTCACTGAGATCAAGGTGATACATTTAAAGGGTGCGCCAAGAAGAATAAACTTTTCTCTACCTACACACTGCATTTCCACAGAGGAATTGGGGGTTCTCCCTCCCAACCCAGCACCTAATCCCCCCACACTGGCATTTCAACTTCCACACCAGCATCCCCCGCTAACTTGGTCACTGCTCTCTCTCCCCCACCCTCATCTACCACACATAACTGAGCCCCCATTGCATGGATCTCCATCTGGAGTCCGACTACAGCAGTGCCAACTTGTGCTTGGGCATTGCCTGGGTCATTGGCAAGGGATGTTGCCTGGGGGCATTACCAACCCACAGCCTGGCCATATTCCTTTCCCCCAGGACATGGGGGGGGTGTATATTTACATCTGGAGAGATCCACCCCACAGGGTAACATCTCTAAAAATCTGTTGACAACCTCATTGGTGTAACAGTACAAATATACTATGAGGAAAAAAAAATCACGTAGTGCAGGAGCCATTTAAATTTATTAAAATCAAGTTCACATGAGTTATGGCAAGTGGATGAGAGGAATTGGAAATCGCAATCTCATTGGCGAGATTTATGATTATCGGTTTTCTCTGGATCTTGTGCTCCTGCCGCCCCGTGCACCAACAGTCGAGGCTCAAGATCTACCACTTTCCCCTAGAAAATGAAGGTAGGATTGGGCAGAGTCAACAGGACTGTTTTAAAATTCATTCAGGTGTTACATTTATTGCCTGTCCCTAATTGCCCTTGAGAAGGTGGTGATGGGCTGCCTTCTTGAACTGCTGCAGTCCATGTAGAGTAGGTACACCCTCAGTGCTGTTAGGGAGGGTGTTCCAGGACAGTAAAGAAATGGTGGTATGCTTCTGTGTCAGGATGGTGTGTGGCTTCGAAGAAAACTTGCAGCTGCTGATATTTGTGAAAAGTGCTGCATAAATTCAAACTTTTTATTTCTTATCACAATTTGGGAGATGCCAAAGAAACATGGGAGTGGGGGGAAGAATTTGTGTTTTTTCAATCTGTAGAAGAATGAATTTTAGGGATTGCAGGAGAGAAATATATTCTGAGTTGATCCAAAGATATGCCAGGAACTTTTTCTCAGATTGCTACACTAATTCCAGTTATATTCTGGTGTGACATTGAGTGAGGACATTTGTTGAAGCACTGAGCCTGTGTAAGATGCCCTTTTGGAGATTCAATGCCAATTCAATGGGCTGAGTGGCCTCATTGTACACTGTGGGCTTCTATGATTCAATTCTATTCATTACCAATCCTGATCTTTGTGCCACTTTCTGCCGATGCTTGACACTGTGAATCATTCACTTACTGTGACGGAGAAGGTTCTGCTTCTCAGTTTGGGATTTAACTCTTTGATATCACCGTGCAGAACTTCAAATCTCCTCCTATCTATTCCATTGCTTCCAATGTGAACCACTCACTCTGGCATATTTGTCCTCCTATCCCAAGATTTCTCCTGAATTTTCCTGGCCTCTTCAGGAATCGAAGATGATTCTCCAGCAAAATCTGGGAGAAATATAATTGCAGCATTTAAAAAAAAATGTATTTTGTTCATTTGCTTTGAATATTTTCATTGATTAGATGGGTATTTGACTGACTGGCAAGTCAAGATTAGTTCAATCGGGTACTTTGCCAATCGGTTGACAATTTTAGGTGTGGTGATAAGGGGGTTTTTGAAGCTTGAGATTGCTGACTTTGATTTGCTAACAGGATCATCAGCTTGTCTGGGTTTAACTGGGTCTGGATGTGTGGCTTGACTTGAATACTGATCTGAGACCCTCTCCCCCACCCCCCGATTCAGAGCTTCAATTAGTCTCTGTGGAATCAATTGGCTAGCTTGGTGATTACTGCATTGGGGAAGGCAATGACCTAGTGATATTATCACTAGACTATGAATCCAGAAACTCAGCTAATATTCTGGGTACCCGGGTTCGAATCTTGCCACAGCAGATGGTGAACTCTGAATTCAATTAAAAATATCTAGAATCAAGAACCTACTGATGACTGTGAAACAATTTGTCGGAAAAGCATTTTGGGTTCACTGATGTTCTTTATGGAAGGAAATCTACAATCCTTACTTGGTCTTGTCTACAGGTGACTCCAGAGCAATGTGACTGACTCACAACTGCCCTCGGGCAATTAGGGATGGACAATAAATGCTGGCCAGCCAGCAACACTCATGTCCCACAATTGAATTAGAAAAAAAGCAATTGGTCAGAGCTTGCCTGGAGGATGAACCAACAGTGTAAGCATGGGGCTAGAGTAGACCTGATGGGCCGAAGAGCCTCTTCTGCACTGTGTGATTCTATAGAGCAGTTTATAATGAGATAGTCACACAATGAACCCTCCAGAATACACCTGACCAGAGTTGGCAACCTGACGGCTTGCCATTTGGATTGGGAGATTTTGAGAGGCTGCCAGTTCCTCAGGCTAGTCTGTGCCTCTTTGACGTGAGGTAGAGCTGTCGTTGGTGGAATATGGATTTCTGGAACAGGCAAGATATTGCCGATGCCGAAATTTCAAATATTTGCCGTGAAGATGTTTATTGAACAAGTCAGGGCCACGAAGAAAGTCTCATTTCTCTCTGATGACAGCTGGGTTCTACACTAAATAAGTCAGCATGCTCGAAGAGAGGCAGATGAGCAGGTCACTGCCAGCAGCACCAGTCTCAGCTTCTGCCTGTACTGCCAGGAACATTTTAATCATCTTAGCAGGACTGCCAATGTGAAACTCTGCTTCACACTCTCTTGCCCTGGATAGAGTCGTGCAATCTTACATGTCTCACTTCAGTGCTAACTATCCTTCCCTCCCTGCTGGGCAAACATCTTCTTTTATCACAACGTGACACTTTACTCCACCTCCTTCTGTTTCAGCCCTGCTCCTATGCTCAGAAACTGGAACAAACAGTATTCTGCTTTTATTTTGTTTGTGCTTGCATTCATTCTCACCTTCTTGTTAAATACTCTGACATTTTACACTGCACACTGTCTTTATCCAACTGCTTCCACCTCTTCCTCGCTCCCGCTGATGCTTCTTCCTCTCATGCTATGTTGCCTTCCACACAATCTTTTCATAGATAAATCTCTCCACGACTTGTGGAGGGATTGAAGGGATATTGGGGATCGAGGGGGAAGGGCCGGGGGGAGGTATTGGGTGCAGGGGAAGATAGAGTCATGTTACAACTCTCCCTAAAAGTGGAAGTTTCCACTGCTAATCTCACTGGTGCAGTGAGCTGAGGAACGGTTGATGATGATTAGAGTCCTTCCAGGCTTTATGCACCATCTTCTTCTCCTTGCGAAAGGGCTTGAACCACTTCACAGATATCAGGGGTGCCCTTATGATGGACAGTGGAAAATCCTGTCTTCCTATCCAATGTCCACGCTTTCACCAAATAGGCAGATGGACCAAAGTGGTCCCACTATTCATCAAATTGCTATGGTCTCCAACGGAGCCCGATCAGGCACAGCTTCCTAAACTTTCAGCTATGACCATCACAAATATCCTTAATCTGAAGCTCAGCCATAAGGAAGCAGATAGAAGATTAGACGAAAATAAGAAAGGCACTTTGGATTCAGATTCATTGATTTGGTTTGATTTGATTTTATTTATTATTGTCACGTATTAGCATACAGTGAAAAGTATTGTTTCTTGTGTGCTACACAAACAAAATATACAGTTCACAGAGAATGTAGTGTTACAGTCATAGCTAGGTTGCAGAGAAAGATTAGTTTAGTGCAAGGTAGATCCATTCAAAAGTCTGATGGCAGCAGGGAAGAAATTATTCTTGAGTCGATTAGCAAAGATGTTAATGTTTACAAGGTTAAGTCACTCCCCAGCTTGAGTCACTAATACCAATGAGCAGCAAGCTAATAAAATGCAGAAAATATCAGTTACACCAGATGGGCTGCATTATCAGAATGAAACATATCCACAACAAAAAGTACAAGATAGTAGTCACAAAACATTGGTTAATGTGACAGAATTTTGTATGCCTACAATCTAAAAGATTGCTATTCTTTCCTTCCAGATTTTCTGCCCCTCATCAAATTTACCTTGAGTGTTAGCTGTATCTCAATTACTACTGAGCCTCTGGCTCAGTAGGGTTTCAGAGCATCTCTCAGTCCTCCTTTGTGAAACATATTCATTGTTAGTGGTCTCAATAGTTTGTCTTCTATTCATGACAAGGAATGTTTCATTTGCATGACTCGTCATCCTGGGGTTACTGTCCAATTATGTTGATTCCTCTGGTGCAATTCATTTAATATTAACACAACCTGCATGATAGGTCATGACATTTTCAGCACAAATTTGATTTGTTTTGATTTATTATTGTCACATGTATTAACATACAGTGAAAAGTATTGTTTCTTGCGCGCTATACAGGCAAACCATACCGTTCATAGAAAAGGAGATGGGAGAGTGCAGAGTGTTATACTCTGGGTGTAAAGAAAGATCAACTTAATGCAAGGTAAGTCCATTCAAATGTCTGACAGCAGCAGGGAAGAAACTGCTTTTGAGTTGGTCAGTATGTGGCCTGAGACTTTTGTATCTTTTTCCTGATAGAAGAATGTGGAAGAGAGAATGTCCAGGATGTGTAGGGTCCTTAACTATGCTGACTGCTTTGCTGAAGCAACAGGAAGCGTAGGCAGAGTCAATGGATGGGAGGCTGGTTTATGTGATGGATTGGGTTACATTCACAATCTTTTGTAGTTCTTGCAATCTTGGGCAGAGCAGGAGCCTTACCAAGCTGTGATACAACCAGAAAGAATGCTTTCTATGGTGCATCTGTAGAAATTGGTGAGAATCGTAGCTGACATGCCAAATTTTCTTTGTCTTCTTAGAAAGTAGAGGCATTGGTGGGCTTTCTAAAACTATAGTATCTGCATGGGGGGTGGAGGGGACTAGGACAGGTTGTTGGTGATCCAGACACCTAAATACTTGAAGCTCTCGACCCTTTCTACTTCATCCCCATTAATGTAGACATGTTCTCCTTTATGCTTCTGAAATCAATAATTTTCTTTGTTTTATTGACATTGAGGAAGAGATTATTGTTGCCGCACCAGTTCACCAGATTCTCTATCTCATTCCTGTACTCTGTCTCGTCATTTTTTTGAGATCTGACCCACATTGTGGTGTCATCAGCAAACTTGAACATTGAATTGGAGGGGAATTTGGCCACACAGTCATAGGTATGTAAGGAATATAGTAATGGACCAAGAGCACAGCCTTGTAGGTCACCGGTTTTGTAGATGATTGTGGAAGAGGTGTTGTTGCCTATCCTTACTGATTGTAGTCTGTGAGTTAGGAAGTTCAGCATCCAGTCACGGGCAAGGTGCCGAGGCCCAGACCACAGAGTTTGGAGATGACTTTTGTGGGAATAGTAGTGTTGAAGGCTAAGCTGTAGTTAATAAATAAGAGTCTGACATCACGCGGCACAGTGGTTAGCACTGCTGCCTCACAGCGCAAGCACCTGGGTTTGATTCCTGGCTTCGATCACTGTCTGTGTGGTGTCTGCATGTTCTCCCCTCAGGGTGCTCTGGTTTAAATGCTGATTAAATGCATTGGTTATGCTAAATTTTCCCTCAGTGTATCCAAACAGACACCAGAGTGTGGTGACTAGGAGATTTTCATTGTAACTTCATTGTTGTGATAATGTAAGCCTAATTGTAATTAATAAATAAACTTTTATATTAATTAATAAACATACCAGGAAAATGATGTACAGTCTGAAAACATTGTGATTTTTGTCAAGTTAACACTCTATCCATATTGAGAAAGAGGGTGAAAACAGCCCCCACAAAATTTGACTTCAATAACATTGACTTCCTTTGTTTCAGTAAGAATTAAAATAATTGTTAAAGTGCTCCCAACAAATATACAAAATATTTTTATGCAATTCATCTGGACATTAGAATTTATTTAAATATTTTGGAGATGAATGTCAGAGTGTGTGCGTTTGCAAAGCAGGCAATATCATATCGTGGTCCATGAGATGCCCTGCCCAATATATAGTCTTGTTGACTGAAATAACAATAATGTGCATGGCATTTATTGGGCATCTAAAAGTCATTCCATTTGCTTTATGTCAACACATCCAACTTCGCTGCCCTTGTCCACAAGATTATTTATTCAATTTTTGTTAGAATTCAAATCTGGAGAGGAGAGGAGGGAGGGGCAGGCTGGAGGGGAAAGGTGGGGGGCAGGGGGAGTCCAAAAAAATGTGGTTGAGGTCTTCTTCCTTCACATTACCATGAACACTGCCTCTTGTCTGTGCCCTTATCTGTAGAACTTTCTTATTTTTGTGTTCTTGTTTTTAGAATCTTTCAGGATTGAGGTGAGGAGAAATTTCTTCACCCAAAGAATTGTGATTGTGTGGAATTTACTGCTGCAGAAAGTAGTTGAAGCCAAAACATTGTCTGAATTCAAGAAGAAATCAGTTGAAAGTTTATGCATTAGTCACAAATAAGGCTTACATTAACACTGCAATGATGTTACTGTGAAAATCCCCTAGTCGCATCAGTCCTGTGCTTGTTTGGGTCAATGCACCTAACCAGCATGTGGGAGGAATGCCTTTCAGAATGTGGGAGGAAACCAGAGCACTCAGAAGAAACCCACACAGACACAGGGAAAACGTGCAAACTCCATGCAGATAGTGACCCAAACAAAGAATTGAACCTGAGTCCCTGGCATTGTGAGGCTGCAGTGCTCACCACCTTGCCACCGTGCCACCCTAAATAAAATGGATAATATAGTCGGCAGGAAATTAGATATAGCTCTTGTGGCTAAAGGGATCAAGGGATATAGGGGAAAGGGGGATCAGGATGTTGAATTTGATGATCAGTCATGATCAAAATGAATGGCAGAATAAGTTCGAAAAGCCAAATGGTCTATTCCTGCTTCTATATTTTATATTTCTATCTTACATACTCTTGCCTTGAAGAATGATGTGTAGTAGGGCAATTATTCTCATGCTGATTAATAGACTGTGAAATAATTGTTTCTGCAATGACTGCAGTGATCTTTATACAAATGTGGTTGACTCTATTCAACCAGGAGGGGTAGTGGGGAGTCACATTATAGGGATTTAAAACTTCAATTTCCTGCATTCTCGATATCAACCTGTGTAATTTAAGAGTTACAGCTCAGGGCTCTGCTCACCAGCGCTGTTGAGAGAGGTGAGAAAAAACTCAATAAACCAATGTGATGTGTATCACAAACCTCAAAGTTAGTTATCTATCCTGGCTGATTGAGCAAACTCAGGGACAGGAAAATAAAATCGTTGCTGCTGTGACGTCTCAGTTCAACAGATCAATGTTACACTACCAATTGAAATCTATCCTTAATAGCACACAATCCAAATGAAATTCTAGACGACAAACATTCGCAACATCAATATTTATTGATTGTGTAAATAAAAACAAATGCCGTGAGGAGTATGCGAGACATATTTCACGTATAATGCATAACTGATATTTTTGTGATTTGTAAAGATCCAGTACCTTTGTGAGGGCTTCAGCAAGGTAGCTCTGAGTTCTGGTATGAGCTCAAACAGAGTGATTTTGAAGGGTTTCTCCAACAGCCATCACTAGGCATGTGAATGGATCAGCCTCAATATTGCAGTGATATTGAAAGAAGACAGCCAGTGATTTTTGTCCCATTCACACTGCAGCACAATGGCACAGTGGTTAGCATTGCTGCCTCACAGTGTCAGAGACCCAGGTTTGATCCCTGGCTTGGGTCACTGTCTGTACGGAGTTTATACATTCTCCTTACATCTACATGGCTTTCCCCCCACAAACCAGAGATGTGTGGGTTCGGTGAATGGCCGTGCTAAATTGCCCTTTAGTGTCAAGGGACTAGTTTGAGTAAATGCATGGGGTTATGGGGATATGGTCTGGGTGGGATTGTGGTCGGTGTAGACTATATGGGTCAAATGGTCTCCTTCTGCGCTGTAGAATTCTAGGAGGGAAACATCGTGATAAGTTCAAACAACACCTATTTTGTTTATTGTATGGGTCTTTAATTTGGGAGTCACAAATTTATGGATTAGATGTAAACACATTTGAGGAGCAGATAAGCTTTGGGTAACAATCACAATCTGAAGTCTTTTCAATGCCAGACTCATTAGATACTAAAAACATTGAAGTTGGCAGTGAGAGTTAAAAAACTCTGCTGCACTACTTTGATAGGCAGGCGTAGGTTACAAAAAATATCTATTTTAAAATATTATTAAAAATACCTATTCATGAAATTTCAATACAACTCTTTGTTAACATTTCCTCCAGAGAGGTATAACATTATGAATGATTGGCTGTGTTTCAAAAGCTACAATTACCTCAGCATGAGTGTTCTAAGTTCACAATTGGATTAATAGTTTAAAGAGATTGTTAAAGGATAAACTGTCTGTAATGTGAGGAGTGAATTGATGTGCATTTTCCACTGCAGGGATTAATTGCTTATGCAGATTTAAAAGCTTTGAATCGATTTCATGAATGGAAGCTTTTTTGTTGTTGCCAAGTATATTAGAGTGAGAGTTGAATTAGATCATTAGACATTTATATATTTTTAATCTCAAATTGATTCCCTATGTTTCTTACTGGGGGAATAGCTATAGAGGAAGCACGTGTGTTATTAGGGGGCCCAGTGAGTCACTATGGAGCAATATAGATGGTATGGGGGTGGGGGTAATGTGGGTGCATAGGAGTGACAAGATGTGAGAAATGAGAATTAGCAGTTCTGAAAGCTTCTAAAATTTGATTTGATTTATTATTGCCATGTACTAACATACAGTGAAAAGGATTGCTTCTTGTGCGCTATATCGACAAAACATACTGTTCATAGAGAAGAAAGTGCGAGAATGATATAGTGTTACAGCCACAGCTAGGGTATAAAGATCAACTTAGTGCAAGTTAAGTTCATTCAAAAGTCTGACAGCAGCAGGGAAGAAGCTGTCCTTGAGTCGGTTGGAACGTGACCTCAGACTTTTGTATCTTTTTCCCAATGGAAGAAGGTGGAAGAGAGAATGTCCAGGGTCCGTGGGGTTCTTAATTATGCTGGCTGCTTTGCCGAGGCAGCAGGAAGTATAGACTGAGTCAATGGATAGTGGGGCTGGTTTGTGTGATGGATTTGGCTACATTCATGACCTTCTGTATGTCTTTGGGCAGAGCAGGAGCTAAACCAAGCTGTAATACAACCAGAAGGAATGCTTTTTATGGTGCATCTGTAAAAGTTGGTGAGACAAAGTGTCGGAGATCCAGGACAGCCTGCTGCCCAGCCCACCTCAGCATTCATCCATCCCTGCAGCTGTCTCAGTGTTTACGCAATTTATTTCAGATTTCCACCATCCACAGTGCTAACCATCCAGATATCTGTAGATGCTGAAAACTGCTAGAGTCAATCAGAGAGGAATTGTATATTTTTTTAAACACTCTCTTTTAAGATTGTTTCACATTGGCAGCAAGGTTTGAAATCAATGGGGTGAAACCGGATGATTTTCGACGGAAAGTGTCAAATCCACTTTGCTAGATTGCTGCTCGGATGCAAAGCTGAAAATAATGGTCTTTCTCTCTGACGTTGCGAGTTTGATAGATCGTGTTTTGGATACAAAACTTAAGAGATGAATATATATAACTGGGAAAATGACAAGAGGAAACATTTCTTTACACAACGAGATGCAATGATCTGGAACGTGCTGCCGGAAAGATTGGTGGAAGAAGATTCAACAATAACTTTCAAAAATGAATTGAATAAATACTTAAAGGGGTATAATGCAGGGCTGTGAGAAAAGAGCAAGTGAGAGTGATGTATTGGGGATGTCAACCAAAGAACTGGCAAGAACACAACAGGTTAAATGGCTTCTTTCTGTGAAGTATCGGTCTGTTGTTCTTTATGGATGTGGAGCATAGGGATATGGACTCTATAGATAGAAGCTTTATCCCAGGGTGGAAGAGTCAATTACTAAGGGGCATAGGTTTAAGGTGCAAGGGGCAAGGTTTAAAGGAGATGTATGAGGCAAGTTTTTTACACAGAGAATAGTGGGTGCCTGGAACTCACTGCTGGGGGAAGTAGTGGAAGCGTACACTATACTGACTTTTAAGGGGCATCTTGACAATGCATAAATAGGACAGGAATAGAGGGATATAGTCCCCAGAAGGGTAGGAGATTATAGTTCAGCCGGGCAGTATAGTCAGTGCAGAGTTGGAGACCGAAGGATCTGTTCTTCTGCTGTAATTTTTTTTTGTTCTTTTATTCCTTAATATGTTGAATTTATAATGAGTTCATAGTGATTTTTCCTGATGCTTAATACCAGGATTGCTTCTTAAGCCATTGAAGATATAAATACACCACTCACGTCCTATTTAAAAAGCACCAATTCTTTAAGCTGAACAATATTCAAGGCTTATTTTGTTATTGGATTTGCGCGATCCTTAAGTAAGCAACATTGAAGGCAGATATAACAAATGCTGACTGCAGAGTGGAAACTGCTTGGCAGTATGGGTAAAATAGCAATGAATCTTTCCTTTTATAGTTTACCCAACACTCGGACTAAAAATCATTATCTAATGAAAACCTTTTCTGTCCAATGTGACATTTCCATTTCCCACTTAAGCGACTTTGCAAACTCTGAGTGAAACAGGCCAATAGGGACTATTGGCAGTTTGTGTCATTTCACACACATTTTGCTTTTGCTAAGAATACTTCGAATCAGTCAGAAAGGAACATTTATTCCATCTGTTCGGATTGGCTAACAGCCCAAGTTCCAGTCACGAAGGGACATTTTTGCTAACTTTGCGTATCAGCTGTGCTTTTGTGTACGCTTGCACTGATTCAGAAGGTTGTAGTTTCCAGTCCCTCTTTTTGGCTCAGAGCTACACTGTAGAATCCCTACAGTGCAGAACTCTTTGAATCAGCATCCCACCCAGGTCCTCCCCTTCACCCTCTCCCCGCAATCCAATACATTTGTCATAGCCAATCCTTCCAACCTAAAAATATTGGGACACTAAGGGACAATTTATCGTGGCCAATCCTCCCAATTTAGACACCTTTGGACACTAAGAGGCAATTTATCATGACAATCCATCTAACCCACACATTTTTTGGACAGCGGGAGGAAACCAGAGCACCTAGAAGAAACTCACGTAGACATGGGGAGAATGTGCAAACTCCGCACTGACATTCACCCAGGGCTGGAATTGAACCTGGATCCTTGGCACTGTGAGACAGCAGTACAACACTACCATCATGCCACCCGTTACAGTATGAGGGGGCACTATCACAGGTGCTGTCGTTCAAATGAGACATCAGACCTTCTACCCTTGGAGATAGAAAGGATTCCACAAGGTGATTCAGTCAAACAAGTTAAAGTTGCACCTTATCAGTTCCTGGTAGATTGGAAGCCACTTGGGTGGCTTTAACTGCCCTGTTTCCACCAGTTAAAATTGTTCCTTTTAAGTCTGCTAATGTGTAACTGTAATCTTTGAGGACATTGCAGGCCTTGTATAAAGACCTCTTAGGTATAGTTGGATAAATTCTATACGCAATCAAAAACTATCACTTGCTGGAAACTGGAAAGAATACAAAACGGGTTGCTAAAGGAAACTAAAATTACAAGCAAAAAAAACAAAAAGATGAAATTTGTGCCAGGCACAGTTCAACAACTAATTATAGTTTCAGCAGATACATCACAAAGCTGGTTTGAAGACTTAGATAAAGGCAAATGTTGGAACCTGAAACAAAAACAGAAAATGCTGGAAAATCTCAGCAGTTTCGACTGTGGAGGGAGAATAGAGCCAATGTTTCGAGTCAGGATGATCCTTCACTAGAGCTGGACCGGCTTTCTGATGATCTTTGAAGATTTCCCAATCCTCCAGTTTCCTACTAATGTTTGCCACTTTTTATGCATTTTCTTTCAATTTGACACATACCATTTTTTTTAAATATCCATGGCTTATCATCCCTTTTTTTACCGTCCTTCCTTTTCACTGGTATATACTATTTCTGAACATTGAAAATTCACTTTGAAAGTCCTCCACTGTCCCATCATAAAATCTTCGCTCTCAGTCTACTTTAGACAACTTGCCTCTCATCCAATTGTAGTCTCTTTTGTTTAAGCACAAGACACTGGTATTGAGTGGAAGTAGAGTTCCAGTGGGAACAGTTGGTTCACAGTGTGACAAGTATCTGGGAAAATTTGATGGGAAATCCACAAAAGATGTATTAGGTCACTTGGAGCCAGGGTGCAGGGTATTTGACTACATTTCATCTATTGGTTTATATGGACTGTGTGCTGATTGAGAACATTGGAGCATAAGATAGAGACTGTAAATTGTGTTATCCTGTATACATTTTTAAAAGATATAGCTAGGGTAAAGCAGTAGTATATTGTAGTTAAACTTTTCTTGTTCAACATTTTTTCAATTGTTTTGCTAAAAGTTTGACACCAGTCCTGTCAGTCTGGTCATCCATGTCTTGAAACAAAATATAAAAGTTAGGATTGATCAAACTCGGCTCCACACTGGAATCTGACTTGTCCAGTAGTGTGACGTCTCACAACACCAGGTTAAAGTCCAACAGGTTTATTTGGTAGCAAAATCCACTAGCTTTCGGAACACTAGCAGCCCCTTCATTGAATGGGAATTCAAATCACAAACAGGGCATATAAAGATTAGAACTTCCATTCACCTGACAAAGGGTAGGCAATGCTCTGAAAGCTAGTGGCTTTTGTTACCAGATAAACCTGTTGGACGTTAACCCGATGTTGTGAGATTTTTTCTGTGTTTACCCCAGTCCAACCCCAGCATCTCCATATCATGACTACATTGTTCAGTGGTAATAGCACTGGGGTCGTGAGAAAGCTTGACAAAGTATTACAAGTTACTAATTGTTTTATGCATTGTTGCTTTCTATCAGGGGCAGATTCCAATTCTAGTTTTACTTATGAGATTCTTGACTACTTCTGAGAAGCTGTGGTAGTTCCCAGTCCATTCCTCACTTGTTTTATACTTTGAAATTACCTTCAGTACTGTGGGCTACAAAAAAAGATGCAATATTTCCTCCATCCATCCACCCATTCATCCTGCACAAGGGTGTTTGCCACCTAAACCTATTGGATACAAAAATGACTGCTAGAAACACTTCAGTGAGTATCACAGTGGCACAGTGGTTAGCACTGCTGCTTCACAGTGCCAGGTACCCATGTTCAATTCCAGCCTCAGGTCACTGTCTGTGTGGGTTTCCTCCTGGTGCTGCGGTTTCCTGCACAGTCCAAAGGGTTAGGTGGATTGGCCATGTTAAATTGTCCCTTAGTGTCCCAAGATACGTAGGTTAGACGGATTAGCGGGTTACAGGGAGAGGCCTGGATGGGATGAGTCTGTGCAGACTCGATGTATCAAACAGTCTTCTTCTGCAGTGTATGATTCTATGATTCAAAGTACTTTGATCCTGTGCTCCTGCAATGCTTCTGCGTGGACTTGAATAGAGACCACAGTTAAGAATATGAACATTGAGTCACTCCGGATCTAGTTCCAAGAATTCCCTCTTCAGAACATTCCCAACACTCTCCGTCTCCACCTTTCTTTCCTCCTTTAAGGTACTATTTAAACCCTACCTCTTTGATCAAGGTTTTAGCCACCTGTGCTAATATCTCCTCACGTGACTCGGTCATGTTCTCTTCAGTAATGTTCCTGTGAGGTGCCTGGTGATGTTTTATTACATTAAATCGTAGAGTTAAATCATAGATTCAGATTTGGCCCATCCAACCTGCACTGACAACAATCCTACTTTATCCCCATAGTTCCTCGCATTTACTTTGCTCATTCCACTGGCACTAAGGGGCAATTTACCCAACTGATACGCAAATCTTTTAGACTGTGGGAGGAAACCGGAGCACCCAGAGGAATCCGGAGCAGTTGTGTTTTTGTAAGTTCTTGCTTTATGCTACTGGATGTTAAGCCTGTAGTTCCAGCAACGCAGGAACGCTGGATCCCTTTGTGAATTCAGCGAGTGATAATCAGGCTACTGAGGTCAGACCTGAAGCTGCCAATGCCAACTTTGCTGGGCATTGCCATCCATCCAGGTACAAAAATAATTCCCTGATTTGTCAACAGCTGGAGATGTCCCGGTGGTGGCATGAGAATCCACGAGTCCCATGCCAAAATGTGCCGTCCCCACCCTCCCCACTGACTTCTGTAAACTATTGTGAGGACATTTCTCTATATCTGCGTCATTCTCCCCGTGTCTGTGTGGGTTTCCTCTGGGCGCTCTGGTTTCCTCTCGCAGTTTAAATATATGCAAATTAGGTGGATTGCCCAAGCTAAATTACCCCTTAATGTCAGTGGGAATGGCAAGGGTAAATGCATGGGGCTATGGGAGTAGGACCTGAGTGGATTGTGGTTGGTGCAGTCTCGAAGGGCCGAATAGCCTCTTTCTGCATGGTAGGATTCTATGATTTATAACAGGACTGGGAGGGATACCAAACACAGATAACTGCCCAGATTCCAGCCTGCAAATCAAGCTCGAAATGGCAATGTCAGCAAGCTGGTGCCTGACACATATGACATTACTCTGTAACTTTAATAGAGACATTATACTATTAAGCATAAATGGGCTAATGCTTCCCCTGAATTAGCTGTCAGAGGAATGCCGTAAGGACAAGATAAACGTCCTTCCATTACTGTTGCCAAGAAGAATTTCAGCCGATATTGCTCATTTAACCTTGGAAAGAGGGTTGATTTATATTAAAAATGAGTCACGGGCACTGCAATGCTTACAGGAAAAATGAGTCAAAAGTTCATAGGAAACTGATTTGGAGGAACAAGTGCAGAGTGGGGTGGCTGAGATTCATGCTGTCAGGTGACATGCCTTACGGGGAAAGAGTAGGACTAATTGGATATTTCTTTCAAAGAGTTAGCACATGTATGATGGGCCAGTTGGCCTCCTGTGTGTATCTGCCCTAGGATTTTGCAAAGTTACTTCTCATGTTTTGTCATTAACTGTAATCTGTACTAGGATGTTGCAGGCATTCTGACAACACTGCAAAAGACTGAATTAAAGGGATGGGAACAAACTGAAACCAGAACATAAACTGAATGTTGTATTCATACATACTGAGATCAGCAGTCTGCATCACAGTGCTGCAGGTTAGTAAAACCCCCCCATAATGGAAATCTCAGAGTAATATTTTATATTAAGTGATACTAAACTCCAACACCAGTGACAACTTTTATTCCCAAACCATGGAAATCCTGCACATACAGCAGCTTGAATTCTGATGAATCCAACAAACACATTCACTGCAGGAATGTCTCAAAATTTTGGACAATCAGCCTTGAAGATAAAGAATCTTGGTGTGAAGATTGAGTTAATGTGTCCCAAATTAAAATTACATAAGAACGGTGTCTAAGGTAGGAGCCAATGAATCCACTGGTCTGGGGGCAGGAATTTGATTTACCCCCAACCAGCTTTATGATGAAGTCCCCGTACTCCCAGGGCAGACAGATATAAATCATTGAGTTTGTGTGGGGTGGCATTTATCCTGTCTGTGTTCCATGACATCTTCAACAGCAAGACAGGGACAAGGGATGACCATCCAGCCTTTTGAGCCAGTTCTGTCACTAAGTGAGATCATGGCTGATCATATTGCTAATTTCAACGTCCAGGTTTAGCTCTAGATCCTCCAATCCCCTTGCTGAGCACAAATCCATCAACCTCAGGCTTTATGTTATTCACTGAGCAAGCACACACTGTTTTTGGGGGGGAGTATTTCTACCTCTCTCTGCATAATAGATGTCTCTAAACCTCCCTCCTGAATGCCTGCCTCCAGTTTTAAGGTTATCTCTCTTGTCATAGGCTCCCTACCAACAACAGAAATATTGAAGCGATCAACTCCTTCCAACATTCTAAAAATCTCAATAATATCACCCCTCAATACACCATATTCCAAGGAATACAAGTCTAGTCCATGCAATATCTCCTAACCATCTAAACCTTGGAGTCCTGATAACCATCAGGTAGAATTCTAGGGAAATTTCACAGTAACATTATTGCAGTGTTAATGTAAACCTTACTTGTGACCAGTAACTAAATAAACCTTTGCCTTCATTCATCGAGGGATTGAGTTCAGGAGTCAGGAGGTAATGCTGCAGCTTTATAGGACCCTTGTCAGACCACACTTGGAGTACTGTGCGCAGTTCTGGTCGCCTCACTATAGGAAGGACGTGGAAGCTATTGAAAGGGTGCAGAGGAGATTTACAAGGATGTTGCCTGGATTGGGAGGCATGCCTTATGAAGACAGGTTGAGGGAGCTGGGACTGTTCTCCCTGGAGAGACGAAGGTTGAGAGGCGACCTGATAGAGGTTTACAAGATGTTGAGAGGAATAGATAGGGTGGAGTCTCAGAGACTATTTCCCAGGGCTGAAATGGTCGCGACGAGAGGGCACAGATTTAAGGTGCAGGGAAGCAAGTACAGAGGGGATGCTAGGGGAAAGTTTTTCACTCAGAGGGTGGTGAGTGAATGGAATCGGCTGCCGTCGGTGGTGGTCGAGGCGAACTCGCTGGGGTCTTTTAAAAGACTTCTGGATGAGTATATGGGATCCAATGGGATTGGGGGTTATAGATAGGTCTATGGCTGGGTAGGTTTTGATGTGTTCGGCACAACTTGTGGGCCGAAGGGCCTGTTTGTGCTGTAGTGTTTTATGTACTATGTTCTATGTTCTATGTTCTAAACTTTAAACTTTAACTAAATCTGTGCTGCACTCCATCCACGGGCAACATATCTTTTGTTAAGAACAATGCGTCTCCTTTCTGAAATCAATCATTCTATAGCGGGCATGGTCACCAGGTCATAGAAACTCCACATAGAATCATAGCATCCTTATGTACAGAAGGAGGCCATTCGGGTCATTGAGTCTGCACCAACTCTCCGACAGAGCATCCCACCCATGCCCTATCCCTATAACCCCCTGTGTTTGGACTGCCAATGCCCCTAACCTACATATCTTTGGATGCTAAGGGGCAATTTAGCACGGCCAATCCACCTAACCTGCACATCTTTGGACTGTGGGAGGAAACCGGAGCACCCGGAGGAAACCCATGCAGACACGGGGAGAACATGCAAATTCCACATAGACAACCATTCAAGGATCTCTCTCTTCTAGAATAGCTTAGTTTTTGCACTTTGGCAGTTTTCCTAGATAGATGAAGGAAAGACCAAGAGACTTATTTTTTTCAGTATTTCCAGGTTCTGTGATGCCGTGAGAACTATTGATTTTACCTACGTGACACTGAAGATCCTAGATTTGCATTAACTGCAAAGGCATTCATTCCTTCAATGGATAGGTTGCATGCTGCCATGATTACAGCTTTCTTGCTCTGTGTATGCTAACAAGTGCTCCAATATCTTGGGACACTGTTTCATCAGTCTGCTGGGTTTTCTTGAAAGGATATGAGAAGAATTGAGCCAGCCACTCGGATGTAGAAGGAAGATTTTGGCATCCTGGAGAGGTCCCATTTTTGGAACTGTGGAAGGATGCCGTGTGCTTCAAAACTTTTGGAATCAGGCGCAAACAGACTGTGGATGTCTCAGACCATGCCAAAGAGAATAATGATGACACTGCAGATGCCAAAAACTCGTGCCACACAAATTATTTATGGCCAGTGTTACTGGGAAGCTGACAGCCAAGTTCATCTGGACCATCTTCACAGGTGCATATGGCTGAGGTTTTAGCCCATCACAATGCTCCCTCAAAGCCAACTATCTCATCATAATCATGAGCTTTTCTGGCAACACTTTATCTGTACAATGTTGCCCTAAAAAACAATAGCCAAACTTTAAGTTGTCTTTGCATCAGTAATTTTTTACTTATTTTAACAGATTAACTTTCTCACTTTACCATTCGCTTGACATAAGACCACATTTTAACTCTTTTCCTAATTGCCACAGTGAAGTTTTGGATTCTGTGCTGCAGATGGCTGCTTCTAGTGGCCATAACCCTTTTGAAATTTGATTTGATTTGATTTATTATTGTCACATATTGGGATACAATGAAAAGTATTGTTACTTGTGTGCTGGCAAAGCATATTATTCATAGAGCACATATGGAGAGAAGGAAAGGAAATGTAAAGTTACTGTCACAGCTAGGTGATCAACCTGACACAAGGTCGGTTCATTCAAAAGCCTGATGGCAGCAGGAAAGAAGTTGCTCTGGAGTTGCTTGGTATACGATCTCAGAGTTTTGTATCTCTTTTCTGATGGAAGAAGATGGAAGAGAGTATGTCTGGGATACACGGGGTCCTTGATTACGCTGGCTGCTTTTCTGAGACAGCAAGAAGGGTAGACAGAATCAATGGATGGGAGGCCGGTTTGCGTTATGGACCGAGCTTCATTCACAATCCTTTGTAGTTTCTTGAGATCTTGGGTAGAGGGGGAGCCAACCAAGCTGACATACAGCCAGAAAGGATGCTTTTTATGGTGAATTTGTAAATATTGATGAGAGCTTTAATGGAAATGCCAAATTGAAACGCGTTAGAAGAGAGCCTCTAAGAAAGTCCCTAAGAGGGAACTGAAATTTGAGTAGATTATCAAACTGATTGGTCAGAAACGAGAGAGTTGATGTTGATTAAACGTTTTGCTTGAATTCATTTGCATATCTGCCAATACAAAATCCATTTTGCATCAGCAGAATCAGACAACAGTTTAAAATTTTGGTTTAAAATTGTTATTTTGAATAGTACGCAGTGTAGTTTGATTAACAAAAGCTGAAAATGGATTCATCACCAAAATAACAACATTAATCTTCCAGTCCTGTCCATTGTGGGAATCATCACAGACAATTAGACAGACAAGCGTCCGTTGACCTCGGCAGGGATTTCTGGTCCCGGAATGGTTAGGTGCAAGAAATCTTACACTCATAGAATCACATACAACTACAGTGCAGAGGAGGACCTTCAGCCCATCGAGTCTGCACCGAAGCATGAATTATCCTGACCTGCCCACCTAACCCCACTTGTCAGCAATTGGCCACTAGCTTTGAATGTTATGGTGTACCAAATACTCATCCAGGTACCTTTTAAAGGATATGAGGCATCCCGCCTCCACCACCCTCCCAGGCAGTGCATTCCACACCATCACCACCCTCTGGGTAAAAAAGGTTTTTCCGCTAATCCCCCCTAAAATCCCACCCCTCACTTTTAACTTGTTTAACATATTTAATTACAGGACTCATTCACCACTGCCCTGTGAGTAAAACATTTTTAACCAACTGAAAATGACTCGTGGACACAATATGAAACAGTTTTCTAGTTGGATTGGGTTGCAGTAGTCAGCTCCCTAGTATTGTTTAACAAAAATGTGTTGAAAATACCTCAAGATATTCTTTTTAGTGTCTTTTCTCCTGAAAGTTTCAGCAGAATCTTGGAGCCTCCTTCTCGCTCTGCAAATCAATTAAATTTGTGGAAATTCTTAATGCTGATTAACTGACCCCATTGCCATGGACAGTCCTATGGATGGGTTTGGCTTAGAATCATAGAATCCTACAGTACAGAGCACAGCCTTTTAACCATCGAGCCTGCATCAACAACAATGCTACCTCGACCCTATCCCCCTAACCCCACATATTGACTCTGATAATCCCCCTGACACAAGGGAGCAATTTACCATGGCCAATCCACCTAAGCTGCTCATCTTTGGACTGTGTGAAGAACTCAGAACTCCAGGAGGAAACCTGCTCAAATAAGGGGTGAATGTCCAAACTCCACACAGACTTGAACCTGGGTCCCCGGAGTGTGAGGCAGCAGTGCTAACCACTGTGCCACCCAATCTAGCGCAATTTTTGAAAAACTAATGCATAGGTTCAGAGATGCTCACTATGCACTGATTGCAGTTTCTCTGAACACTAAGGAAATTTAGCTTGCCAGCCATGGCTCTCACCAACTTTTACAGGTGCACCACAGAAAACATTCTTTCTGGTTCTAACACAACTTGGTGTGGTTCCTGCTTTGCCCAAGACCTGCAAGGAACTACAAAATATAGCACAATCAATCATGCAAACCAGCATCCCATACATTGACCCGTCTACATTTCCCGCTATCTCAGCAAAACAGCCAGCATTATTTAGGACCCCACACATCTCAGACATTCTCTCTTTCACCTTCTTCCATCGGGAAAAAGATACAAAAATCTGAGGTCCCTTAACGATTGACTCAAGCTTCTTCCCTGCTACTAGAAAACTTTTGAATGGACTTACCTTACACTAAGTTGATCTTTCTCAAACCCTAGCTATGGCTATAACACTACATTCTTCACTCTCTCATTTCCTTTCTATGAACGGTGTGTTTGCCTGTATAGCACACAAGAAATAATATTTTTCACTTCATGTTAATACATGTAATGATAATAAATCAAATCAAATTAAATTTGTGCTGAAAATTTCATGACTTATCGTGCAAGTTGTGTTGATATTAAACGAATTGCACCAGAGGAATCAACATAATTGAACTGTAACCTCAGGATGAGGAATCATGCAAATGAAATATTCCTTGCCAAGGATAGAAGACAAACTATTGAGATGACTGACAATGAGTATGCCATGCAAAGGAGGACAGAGAGATGCTCTGGACCCCTTCTGAGCCTCGGAGAAGCTCAAGTGTAATTGAGATACAGCTAACACTCAAGATAAATTTGATGAGGAGCAGAAAATCTGGAAGGAAAGAATAGCAATCTTTTAGATTGTGGATGTATGAAATTCTGTCACATTAACCAGTGCTTTCTTGTACTTTTTACTGTGGACACATGTCATTCTGATAATGTAGCCCATCTGGTGTAACCAGCATTTCCTGCATTTTATTAGCTTGCTGGACATTGGTACCAGTGCGTGCCAGACTCAAACTGGGGAGTGACTTAATGTACTTCTCGTAAACCTTAACATCTTTGCTCTTACATTGTACAGAAGGGAAATGTGTGATTAAATAATTCTGGGTTGCTTGGTACGGTTTGTGTGTGTGAGATTAAAGAACATTCCTGCGTCATTATTGAGCGATGCCAGATCACAAATCTTTACTGTGAATACAGCAGGTTGTACGAACAGACCTCAGGAGGAAGGAGTTCTAAAGAAGCCACTGAGTATTCTGCTCAGCAAAATAGAGTAGCTTTGTGACTCTATCTTTTCAGTATCGTTAATAAATTCATAGCAGATTTTTGTTTGTTGTGAACTTGATTACCTGGTATTTGATCACTAAAACCATTCACATGAATTAAGCTTAAGTTTTTAAAGTTAGTTTATTTGTTTCACAAATGGACTACATTAACACTGCAATGAAGTTTTCAGTGAAAATCCCTTTGTTGCCACACTTTGGTGCCTATTTGTGTACATCGAGGGGGAGTCAACTCAAGAACATTTTCTTCCCTGCTGCTGTCAGGCTTTTGAATGGACTTAACTTGCATTAAATTGATCTTCCTCTACACCCTATCGTTATCTATAACACCAAACGCTGCACTCTCTCATTTCCTTCCCTATGAACGATATGTTCTGTCCGTATAGTGCACAAGAAACAATACTTTTCACTGTATGTTAATATATGTGACAATAATAAATCAAATCAAATCAAAACAAAATAAATGCACCTAACCAGCAGATCTTTCAGACTGTGGAAGGAAACCAGTCAACCCAAAGAAAACCCGCAGAGATGCTGAGAGAACGTGCAAACTCCGCACAGACAGTGACCCAAACAGGGTCCCTGGCGCTGTGAGGCAGCAGCACTAACCACTGTGCCATCTTAACTGGTAGATCAAACTGATGTTTCAGAAAAATGATAGCACCTACACTGAGGAAAATGTGACAGGAATTCAGAAGGATGCATACTCAAACCTTGCAGGACAGACTGAAATATACAGATATTGGATCTTTTCCATTATATATAGTGGCAGGAAAGTATACTGAAACCATTATAAACCAAGCTTAAGTATTGTGTTCAATATTGGGCTCCACAGTTTTGAAATGGTGTCAAGGCTCTGGAGATTTACCAGAAATAAACAAGGATGAGTATCTTCAATTATGTGGAGAGAAGATGGGTTGTTCCCATTAAAAAAAAGAGGTGTTTAAGAGTAGATTTAATTGAGGGGTTAAATTGTGAGGGGTATTGATAGATTAAATGAGGAGAAACTATTCCAGTGGCAGAGGGGTTGGTAATTAGAGGATACAGATTTGAGATAATTGGCAATATAACCAGAAGATAGAGAATGAGTTTTTTTTATTTGGCACAGTGAGTTGATATGATATGAAAGGCACTGCCTGAAAGGGCGGCGGAAAGCGAATTTAATCGTAACTTTCAAAAAAGAATTGGATAAATACTTGCAAAGGGGAAAAAATGTGTCGCTAAGGGGAAAGTGCAGGGATGAGGAACTAATTGGATGCATTCTTTTGTGTTCTGTGATTTTATGCTTCTATTCTCTGCTTGCTCTTCAGTATGAGAATGTATAAAATTCTGTAAACAATGCTAACTACTGCAGACTTTAATCTGTTCAATAGTCTGGATCTCTAATGCTTTTAACTTGTCAACTGTCTGAGGAGACTAATCCTGAATTAATCACACCAAATTATACCAATCTCAGATACTGATCTCAACTATGAATTTATAATCAGCAAAGTACTTCATGCTGAATTACTGTGGCAGAAATGATTTGCCTTTATAACAACTTATTTATTTTTCAATTAACCCTGCCCACTAATTATTTATATATTCAATATTTACGTTTTAAATGCTGCCAGAAATTCTTGTTTTTTTTATCTTTTATTATTGAACTGAATACAACTCAAGGGGCTGTCTTTACTGCCCCTTTTCTGTTCCTCCTCAGAAGGCAATTATGAACTGAGACTCTGGGTGAAATTTTCCTGTCCTCCCCATCAGGAGAATTATAGTGGGTGTGGAGATGGGAGATGGGGGAGTGAGGCAGAGTAAATGGAGAATAACCAAGCAAAACTCCATTGACCTTAGGCAGCATTTTCTGGATTTAGTGCAGGTGGCCAGAAAACCCTGCCTTTTAACCCTTCTTAGTTCATGACCTTGTTGTCTGATGTTTTCTTGGAGCATTGCTAAGTTTGAGTTAATCTGTTCACCCACTAGGTTGTACAAATCCAGATGATTGGTTGACAGTGTGAATGATTTGGTAATCAAAGGATGTTAATCTAAGTTTAGGCATCATTAATTCCCCAAACATGAACAGGGTCACAAACCCCGAACGATTCTTTGATGAAGCGTTAAGGTGAAAGGGTTTAACCTGATAGCCTTGAATAAATGTTTTTGCAGTGTTCATTCTCCCATGATCGCTATCGGGATGCATCAAGGTGCAGCTGGAAACCAGTTTGTTGTCTGATTTACGGCAGCCAATTATTGCAAAGTTGGATATTTCATTATGGAGGTGAAGTGTTCTCCTCTATATTGCTACCATGAGCTAAAACAGATACACTAGCATTCCAATCACCTATTCCACTGGAATTAGGAACTGGGTTCACAAAACTGGGATCTGGGGTTCTGGGGAACTGCCTTTGCAAAAGCAGAACGATCCTTGTTGGAGAGAATTTCATGGACTGTGAAACAGGACCTTCAGCCCAATCTGCTCATACTGGGAGTTAAACTCTACTCCTTGAAAGAGAAAATTTTACACAGTAAGTTTTTGTGATCTGGAATGTACTGTCTGAAGGAGCAGTGAAAACAGATTCAAAAGTAACAGGATGAATACTTGAAGTGGATTAAAATCTCAAATGGGTGGATTGTGATGTGAGGAAAGATTTGACAAACTAGGGTCAGGTGGCACAGTTGTATTATAGTTAGCACTGCTGCCTTGCAGCACCAGGGGCCTGGGTTCGATTCCAGCCTCGGGTGACTACCCTGGTGGGATTTTACGGCCTTGCTCAAGCGAGACTGGAAATACCCCCCCAAGATCAACGGACATTTCCATAGTTTGCAGTTCTCCCACTCCAATTTAATAGTTGGCGGGTGGTAGAATTCCAGCATTTGAATGGAGATTGTGCACTATCCCTAAACCTGTGTGGATTTTCTCTGGTTTCTTCCCACAGTCCAAAGATGAGCAGGTTAGGTGGATTGGGCGTACTAAATTGCTCCTCATTGTCTCAAGATGTGTAGGTTACGGGGATTAACCATGGCAAATTCATGATGTGTTGCATACAAAGAACAAAACACAATAGGGAATGGAGACATGCTAGAAACATCTTATGATGTTCAAATTCATGGTCATCAATCATTGGAATAGAGTTGGGGGTTCAGTGATGTCATTGAGCAGGCTAAGCAACCAATCAGATTGGAATATCCTCACAGACAGCAAACCAAGAATTTAAAAGCCCTTTATCCTTCACTTTTAATTTAAATTTTCAGAAAGCAAAATAAAAACATCATATATAGATACTACAAAAAAAAGTTTGAAGCTATTATTTTAAAATGTGTGGAATATTTATTCTAACAGATAAATCAGGCACTCCACAAATATAAAAATAGCTTTTCAGGGCATTTAGCACAAATTATGAAGTTAGTACACCATTGAAAACCCAGTTACACCTCAGGGCACAGTGGTTAGCATTGCTGCCTCACAGCACCAGGGACATGGGTTCAGTTCCTGGCTTGGATCACTGTCCGTGTGGAGTTTGCATGTTCTCCCCATGTCCACGGGGGTTTCCTCCAGTGTTCCGGTTTCCTCCCCCAGTGTGAAAAATGTACTATTTAAATGCATTGGCCATGTTAAATTTTCCTTTGGTGTACTTGAACAGGTACCAGAGTGTGGTGACTAGGAGATTTTCACAGTGACTTTGTTGCAGTGTTAATGCAAGCCTAATTGTGACAATAATAAATAAACTTTTAAAAAATCTCAAAGGGGCATTTTTAGAGGGCTTTTACGGTGAGACTAACAATATTGAAATGGAAGTTTCCATCAATTCAATCATTCAATAGGGATTGAACTCTGCAGGGGAGGCTAAAACAACCTTAATCCTGTAGTTTCTCGAGAAAAATAAAATCACTGACAACAATTTCTGGACTTTCAAACTATCTTGCACATTTGCTATCAGTTGCAATCCGTAAGGACAGTGAACATTGACAGTTTCACAATCATTATTACTGTAAAATACCAGACCAAGGAACTGATGACATTTGGATCATATTTAGGCAATGGCCTAGTGCTATTATCGCTAGATTATTAATCCAGAAACTCAACTAATGTTCTGGGGACTCAGTTCCATATCTCACCTTGGCAGATGGTGGAATTGGAATTCAATAAAAAAAATCTGGAATTAAGAATCTACTGATAATCATGAAACTATTGTCAATTGTCAGAAAAACGCTTCTGGCTCACTAGTATATTTTGACGAAGGAAAACTGCCGTCCTTACCTGGTCTGACTTACATGTGACTCCAGAGCCACAGCAATGTGGTTGGCTTTCAACTCTCCGCCAAGGGCAACAAGAGATGGACAATAAATGCTGGTGCCATCAGCGATGCCCATTTCCCACAAAATGAATTACGAAAAAAAAATTGTCCATTGTTTTATCAAAGTAGTGGATGATCTGCACAAAGTGAAGCTTATTTATTGATCACAAGCAAGATTACATTAACACTACAATGAAGTTATTGTGAATTTCCGCTAGTCGCCACAGTCCAGTACCTGTTTGAGTCAATGCACCTAACCAGCACATCTTTCAGACTGTGGAAAGAAACTGGAGCACCCAGAGGAAATGCACACAGACACAAAGAGAATATACACACTCCACACAGAGACTCAAACCAGGAATCAAACGTGGGACCCTGGCGCTGTAAAGCAGCAATGCTGACCACTGTGCTATCATGCTATTCATTCAGTTCAGAGAGACTGTATGAAGGGCAGTAATGGATCAGTGATGATATTAACAAACAGGACATTTCTGCAGGGTTTATAAAGGAGGGCAGGTCCACCGTCACCAATTTTATATCCTGGCTGAAATTCAAAGTTTCTGCATAAGTTTCTTCGTGCAAATGACATACCATGTTTTCAAACCAGGATGTTATATTCTGGTTAAAATAAACACAGCTTGCAATCACTCATCAGTATTAGCACATCTTGACACATCTTCATTCTTACTCTACCTTATCTCATGCTGCTTTGCCCAGTCCGAATACTTATACGATGCAAGCACAGCAAGGAAGCTCTGTGCAGTGTTTCACACAATCTACATTATGCAGTGCAAAGCTGATCCTTAGTCAAGGATGAATTACTTTCCAGTTTGATGAAAAACCCAACCTGCCACTTATAAGGAACACCAGAGTGTTTATCTCCCAATCTTCAATCCTTCAAAATACTTGGCTAACAATGTCAACTTTCTCTAGACTATTGACAGCTCCTTATCTGCAGCGTGACATACATTGCAGTGATAGCCTTTCCAATCGCCCAGTAACCTGAGAACCTGCTGATGGTGAGCGTTACCGCCAGGAATTATTTTCATAAACAAATAATACTGAAGAATTATGATTCACTTAAAAACAACCTAAAGTTCCATTCATCCCTATTTGGTTTTGAAAATTTCTACATAAGGAGTGAGTGCAGCTCTCATCACAGAATGGAGAATATAACTTTGGGTATTTTGGCCAATATTACTGAGCACGCAAGCTGCTGGTTTGGCAATTGCCAGCTGTGTTGGGCATCCCCCAAAATGGGTGAAAAACACTGACCCACTTTAGGGCCAATGCACTAAAGACTATTTATGCTTGATAAAGTAAAACGATGAAGGTGCTGTCAAGTCACTCATCGGCAAATAAGCTTCAGTGTGGATAAGTGTAATATGGTGCATTTTAGCAGGAAGAACATAAAGTCCCTATAGAGTAGAAAGAGAGCATTGAGTCCATACTATAGAATATAGAATATAGAACATTACAGCACAGAACAGGCCCTTCGGCCTTCGATGTTGTGCCGACCAAAAATAAAAAGCAATGCCCCTCCAAACTAAACCATTCCCTTCTCTTCCATAATTACACAATTCTGATACACAATTCCATCCCAGGCCCTATCCCATTGACCCTACGTATTTATCCATCTGACACTAAGTGGCAATTTAGCATGGTCAGTCAATCTAACCCGTATATCTTTGCACTGTGGGAGGGATCTAGAGCACCCAGAGGAAATCCACACAGACGGGTTGAATATGCAAACTCCACACAGACAGTGACCCGAGGCCGGAATCGAACCCGGGTTCCTGGTACTGTGAAATAGGAGTGCTTGCCACTGTGCCACCCTCAAGGGGGACATATGTTCCTTGGAAAAAAGGGACCTACAAATACACAAAACAGTAAAATGAGCAGCACTAGTTAATGGGGGCATCAGAAAGCAAAAAAAAGAATCGGGGTTTGTTTCTGGAAGACAACTGAAAAGAAAGGGAGTTACATTAAATGTAGGTAAAACCTTGGTTGGATTACACTTGGAAGTTGTCATCAATTCAGGTTTCCATATTGCAAAAAGGATTTATAGGCATTGGAGAAGATGTGTGCAATACTATTTTTTTATTTATTCATGGCATATGAGTGTCTAGTCTGAGCATTATCTAGTCATAATTTACCAAAGATCCTCAGACGGCACCTTCCTAACCCACAACCACTTCCATCCAGAAGGACAAGGGCAGCAGATACCTGGGAACATCACCATCTGCACGTTCTCCTCTAAGCCACACACGCTATCCTGACTTGGAAATTTATCACTGTTCTTTCACTGTCATTGGGTCAAAATCCTGGAATTTCCTCCAATAACAGCATTGTGGGTCCATCCACACCACATGGACTGCAGCGATTCAAGAAGGCACTTTACCACTGCTTTCTCAAAGGCAACTAGAGATGGGCAATAAATGCTGGCCAGCCAGTGACACCCATGTCCCATGAATGAATAAAAAAACCTTGTGCAAAAAAACAGAAAAAGTTTCTGTTGATTATTTTCCTTCAGAACCTGGAAAGGTTTGTGTTGTAATGGGATTTAAGCAAGGATGGAACGAGGACAAAGGAAAAGCTCTGAGAGAGATATGCCTGAAGCGGATGGTAATTGCAGGAGAGATTCTTGGTCAATCATTCATGACAACATGCCTTCCTGTGCATCCGTGCGTGGCAGAAACAACCTCATTGAAACTGCATGAGAAAGCTTAAACCCAAAACCACATGAACACAGCTGAAGAGGAAGTCTAGAGCTCCATTATCACTGCATCATGTGACTGCCTGAAGGTAAACTACATGAACCTTGGTCTTTTTTTTCCAGAATTTCCTACAAGTCTGATAATTGCAAACTGGAAGTTAAACAAGGCCAGCTGTTTCAAATGTCATTTCTAACACTCCAATCACAGGCTTGACACTGTAGTGTATACAGATCCATTTCAGTCATATTTGTTGTTTTCTAGAATCAGAAAGATCAAAGGACAGAAAGAGGGCAGTTTTTTACTCTGATGGGATTTGGACATTGCTGTCACAGGATGGCACAGTGGCACATTGGTTAGCACTGCTGCCCCACAGTGCCAGAGCCCTGGGTTTGATTCTCAGCTTGGTTCACTGTGCAGAGTCTGCGCATTCTTCCCATGTCTGCTTGGGTTTCTTCCAGGTACTCCAGTTTCCTCCCACAAGTCTGAAAGATGTACTGATTAGGTATATTGACCATGCTAAATTCTCACTCAGTATACCCGAACAGGCGCCGGAGTGTGGCTGCTAGGGGATTCTCACAGAAATTTCATTGCAGTGAGAATGTAAACATACTGTCACAATAATAAATAAACAAAACTAAACATTTGTTGCCCATTCCTAATTGTTCTTGAACTAAACAACTTGCTAGGCCATTTCAGAGAGCAGTTAAGAGCCAACTGCATTGCTTTGAGTCCAGAGTCACATGTAGGCCAGATTGGGTAAGAACAGCACAGTTAATTCTCCAAATGACATTTTAAAGTTTATTTATAAGTCACAAGTAGGCTGACATTGCAATGAAGTTACTGTGAAAATCCCCTAGTTGCCACATATTGGCACCTGTTCATGCACACTAAGGGAGAATTTAGCACGGCCAATGCATCTAAGCAACACGTCTTTCAGATTGTGGGAGAAAACTGGAGCACCCGGAGGAAATCCAAACAGTCAGGGGGAGAATGTGCAAACTCTGCATTAATGAATCGAATGACAAGTAACGACAATACTGAGACTAGTCCTGCATTCCAGATTTTATGAATTGAATTTAAGGTCCAGCAGCTGCCTTGGTGGGATTTGAATATATCTCCCCAAAACGTGAAATAACTCCTCTGAGGGGGGGTATCCATTCACCAGATTCCCATTATTCACAAAATTAATTCCATTCCTAACAGTGCATCAGTACAAAGTTGGAATCAGGAGTGTCGATATCCCTGATACTTCACAATATATATACAGATAATTGGCCAGGCAATCATTACCTCAATCAGGGATATCTTTCCTTGTCTAACCAAGTAAGCGCAATCCAACTAACTCAGCATACCTCAGAGAGCCCTTACTCCAAGAGGCCAACCTTATGGATTTTGCTGAGGTCACGACAAAACATTAAACAAGCTCTCTGGATAACTAGTCCAGTCACATTACCACTACTGTCTTTTTTATAAGGAGTATCTATTCAAGTTCCACTTCTCTGGATCCTTTCAATATTGTTCCTTTCACATAATTACACAATTTCTTCGTAAAATGCAATGTCATTCTAATAATGCCCTGCATGAAGGAACAAACTTATTTTATCTCTCCCACCCCATCTTTCCTCTGAAGGCAATCCTTGGTTTATGCCAATTTATTTTTAAACTGCAGGCGATGGAAATGATCTTTCACAATCAACAATCTCAAAATCATTCAATATGATTTCATCTGCTCTTTGCTGCAAACGAATTTTTATAAAACTTAACAGAATGTCAGATACTGAATAGTAAGCACAAACAAATATAAAGGTACACTATCTTCTAAATCTAAATGAACATGCCACACAGACAGAGTTAAACCTGGCACTGCACTCATTTCTAATGCTGCTTGCATTCTCTACCCTAAACTGAGGGACTCGATGCCTTAATCTTAATTATTCAATTCCACATTCTGCAAGGTTGGATTAAGAGGCATCTTCCTCTTAAATGTCGGTATATCTCCACACACATCCATTTATTTCACTTATTCATTTGGCAGATTTCAAAGGAGGTACAGGAACAGAGGAACAGGGCAAATTATATGTACAAATCTTTGCAATTGGCAGGACAAGTTGAGAAGAATGTTAAAGAGCGTCTGGACTCCTTGGATGTATGAATAGAGGCACAGCATACAAATGCAAGGGATTTCTGTTAAACTTTTATAAAACACAGGGTAGGCATTAGCTGGAATATTGAATGTAGTTGAAAAGAGAAGTTTTCTTTTTGCTTCATCAGGACAAACACAAGAATGTCAAATTTCAAACAATCACAATTCATACCACAGGAGAAAAGGTTGTTGACTGGTTGACAAGTTGACTCTGATGGGCTGAGGCATTACCATGGCAAAAAAGCCATGGGGAGTTATAGAATCACATTTAACAGATTCATGGCCCTTTGACAGAAATAATTTCTCCTAATGTCTGTTTTAAATATGTTACTCATTATCTTAAAATGCTAGCCTCTCATTCTAGGTAGCCCCATAACAGCAAATATTCTCTCTATATCTATGCTATTGTGACACTACTGTTTCTTTAAGGAGTATATCTTTAATTATGTTCTCTGCAATTTTAAGTTGCTTTGTTTTTTCCCATTGTGGCACCAACTGCTTGATTAGCTGTCCTTTTATTGTTGCTTAAATGGTTTAAATGGGGCTTTGTTTATTTTTATGAGGGCTTGATGCTCTCTCTGGGAGTTTACAATCTTTTGAATTTTTGTGGGAAGAATAATTGGCAGGTCAGAGGAGATAGTTTTCTTTCTTTCTCTCTCTTAGTTGCTTGTTGGTTAGTTAGAAGGTGTTTGGACTACAGACTGCATACAGTGTTCAGTCTCTCTTCTCGTGGTGCTTTGGAAAGCTGACTTGATTTCAAGCTTGTCTGAGTGTGTGCCAAGAAAGCTGAAGAATACAACAATAAAAGGTGAGCATTCAAGCTTCCTGTGCTATTCCCAAAAAGAGTGTTTGTTTATGGGGCTTGTTTGGTTGGAATAGTGCATTTAGTTGTTAAGATTTGTACAATATCACGGTTGCTTTTTTTCTTATTTATAATTGGTAAATATTATTATTAATTTTCTTATTATGTATGTCAACTATATTCTGAAATAAATTTTGTTTGATAAAAGCTCCATAGTGGGTTATTCGAATCATACCTGAAGTCAAACATGTTATGCTTACTTGCACCAAATTCAAAGTGCAAAGCTTATGGTCTAGATTTATTTCATAAAACACCTTGGAGTTTCTGATCTGGTTTATAACACTGTCAATTCCTTTTAGCATTTTATACACCTCAGTTGGATCTCCTCCCATTCTTCTAAACTCTAGAGAGTAAAAGTCTAACTACTCAATCTCCCCTGATTAGGCAAACCACTCATCTCTGGTATCAATCGAATGATCTTCCTCCAAATTGTCTGCAATGCAAATACATTCCTCTTCGAGTGAGGGTACTAAAATTATGCACGATACTACAGATACTGTCTCACTAATGCTTTGTAGCTCTTGCTCCAGCAAAGAGCCAGCACAGGTCTGATGGGGAAAAAGCCTCAATCTCTGCTGTACAGTTCAATTATTCTATATGTGGGCATGTACATTTCAGATGTGAACGCTGATGGAAAACAAGCAAGAAACTTCTTTTATTTTTGCCATGCCTGATAACAGAGGCAGTAAGCAAGAGGTATATGCTATGTAGAGTAGTGGAGGTTCTGTAGTTTATGTTAATGATTCATCTTTAAGTCCACTGATTGTTTAGGCTGGCATTCCTGACACTAACATGAACCTACAAGACAGACCTGACCTCCATTTGGCTCTGTCTCTTGATGTCAGAGCCTATACAATGTTCTGTAAATTGCCTGAATTGCAATGCCAAACCCAGCAGTTGGAATTGTTACTTCAGAAAAGAAAATGTTATGTTGATACAAGCAAGGTCAATATTCATTTGTCTACTGTCTCAAATGGCTACAGAGTGCATGCACAGTATACATTTCTTAAAATAAATACTAAAACTATAACCACTTTGGCATGTGGTTCAATCATAAATATAAAAGCTAATTGTGCCAAACAAATAAAAACCTTCGCAGTACTTCCAGTTAACACAGGAGCCCAATCCCACACCAGTATTTTTTTTAAATTCCCTGAAGCACAGTAAATTGGCACTGACTGTGTGAAATGCTGGCAATTTTGTGATTATAACCTAAACAAGTAATTGGTGGATTAGCTTAATTAGTCTCAGATATAAGATTGATGGAGCCGACTTTCCTTTTTTGCCAAAAACTCAGGAGATTGATCCTGATCTGTCGAACTCCTTGTCACATCGATGGGAGTCAGTTAAGTAGAACTGGGAATTCTTAGCCCACACTGGGAAGGACTCGCTGATCGGAATTAAAATGGACTTCATTATTCTTCTCTCCCTCTCTCGACATTCTCCTCTGACCTCTATCTCCAATAAACAACACCGACAGTGCACGTGGCAAACGTTCCTAGAAAAGGAACACGCAGTGTTTACTGGTATCATTGAGGTCTTATGTGACCATTCTCTGCGAGAAGAAATTTCTACCCGCCTCTGTTTTAGATCCCCGGCTCTTTATCTTGTAGCAATGTTACCTTGTTCAAGGCTCCCCCAGCGGTGCCAACATCTCACTATCTACCCTGTCAAGCTCCCTCAGGATCTTACATGTTTGAATAAGGTCACCTTCACTCTCCCAAACTCCTAAGTGGACACCACACGGACTGCGGTGTTTTCTCAACCCCATCAATCACAGTTTTTTTTGATGTTTTAAGTTTCCTTTGAGATTATGTTTACTTTCATGTTTGGAATAATGCATATAGTTTTGGTCCCCTTACTTACAAAGGATAAAGTAACATTGGAGAGAGTCCAAAGGAGATTCTCCAGGCTGATTCCTGAGATGAGCGGGTTGTCCGATCCAGAGAGATTAAATAGTCTGGGGCTGTATTCCTTAGGAGTTTAGAAGAGTGAGGGGTGACCTTATTCAAGCATGTAAGATTCTGAGGGGGCTTGACAGAGTAGATAGTGAGATGTTTGCACTGGTGGGAGAGTTTTGAGCATCGCTACAAGATAAAGAGCCAGGCATTTAAAACTGAGGCGTGTAGAAATTTCTTTTCGCAGAGGATGGTAATCTCTGGAATTCTCTGCCCAAAAGATCGTGGAGGCCGGATCATTAGAAATATCTATTGTGGAAGTAGATAAAATTAGATTGAGGAATAGAGAGTTACAAGGAAATGGCACAGAAAAGGAGCTAAGGGCAGCATAGATCAGCCACAAACATATGGAATGGCGGGGCAGGCTGGAATAACCTGGTGGCCAACTCCTGCTTCTTTTCCTGTGTTCTTATATAACCCTTTAAGGGGCTGCATTTTTAATTCATCCTTCAGTTCATTGATTTGGTTTATGTGATTAACCAAAAGAAATGCCATCAGTACACACTAGACTGCGAATAAGCTACTCCGATGAGACAGAACAGTGGCACAATGATTAGAGTCGTACAGTCATAGAGGTTTACAGCATGGAAACAGGCCCTTCGTTCCAACTTGCCAATATTTCTTTTTAAAACCCATAAGCTATTCCCAATTGCCCACGTTTGGCCCATATCCCTCTATACCCATCTTACCATGTAACTATCTAAATGCTTTTTAAAAGACAAACTTGTACCCGCCTCCACTACCACTTCCAGACACTGACCAGCCCCTGTATGAAAAAATTACCCCTCTGGACACTTTAGTATCTCTCTTTTCTGACCTTAAATCTATATCCTCTAGTTTTAGACTCCCCTACCTTTGGGAAAAGATATTGATTATATAGCTGATCAGTGCGTCTGATTATTTTATAGACCTCTATAAAATCACCCTTTAGCCTCCTACACTCCAGAGAAAGAAGTCCCAATCTACCCAGCGTCTCCTTATAACTCAATCCATCAAGTCTTGGTAGCATTCTAGTAAATATTTTCTGCACTCTTTTTAGTTTAACAATATCCTTTCTATAATAGGGTGACCAGAATTGCACACAGTATTCCAAATGTGACCCTACCAATGTCTTGTATAACTTCAACATGATGTTCCAACTCCTGTATTCAATGCTTTGACCGATGAAACCAAGCATGCTGAATGTCTTCTTCACCACTCTCTTCACCTGTGATTCCACTTTCAAGGAGCTATGAACATGTACCCCGAGATCTCTTTGTTCTGTAACTCTCCTCAGCACCCTATCATCAATTGAGTAAGTCCTACCTGGTTCAATGTATCAAAATGCATCATCTTTCATTTATCTAAATTAAACTCCATTTGCCATTCATCAGCCCACTGGCCCAATTGATCAAGATCCCATTGCAATTGGAGATAACTTTCTTCACTGTCTGCTATGCCACCAATCTTAGTGTCATCTGCAAATTTACTAACCATGTCTCCTATATTCTCATCCAAATCATTAATATAAATGACAAATAACAGTGGACCCAGTACTGATGCCTGAGGCCTCATAGCACCAGGGACCCGGGTTCAAGGAGTTTGCACATTCTCCCCGTATCTGCATGGGTTTCCTCTGTGTGCTCTGGTTTTCTCTCACAGTCCAAAGACGTGTTGGTTAGCTGTGTTGGTTGTGCTAAATTGTCCCTCAGCATACCTGAACAGAGACTGGACAACTAGGAGATTTTCACAGCAACTTCATTGCAGTGTCAATGTAAGCCTACTTGTGACAATAAATAAACAAAAGACACTCATGGTATGAATAGGATGGGAGTAAAACTGTGAGTAATTAGACCATTGCTAGGAGGAGAGTCAAACGAATGAGTGAGTTGCAACAATTAATACAGTTCAGGGCACAAAGAACTATTGGTGGATGAATGAACTGATAACAGGACAAAGAGGTGCAGAACAATAATGCTCCCCTGTAATAAATCACTTATGAGACGGCATGGTGACACAGTGGTTAATACTGCTGCCTCACAGTGCCAGGGACGCGGGTTTGATTCCCAGCTTGCGTCACTGTCTGTGTGGAGTTTTCTTGTTCTCCCAGTGTCTATGTGGGTTTCCTCTGAGTGCTCCGGTTTCCTTCCACATTCTGAAAGACATATTGTTAGGTATATTGACCCGAACAGGCACCAGACTGTGATGACCAGGGGAGTTTCACAGTAACTTCATTACAGTGTTAATGTAACTCTTACCTGTGACTAATAAATAAATTTTACTTATATAACAGATGTCCCTCCTTCAACAGACTTCCTTGGGAAAACTTTCACAAAATAGTCTAACACACTTTAGGATAGAGCCATATTTATTAGGCTTCTGTCAAAACTAAACCAGATATCAGATGCAGCATTGACTCAATACCATATATAATATTTTATTTCATGTGTAATTGTGCTGTGTGGTCTTGCCTTAAATTTCCAATTGTGTGCTGTATCAAAAGATAATTTTGATAGAATGTCATTGAAATATCAAACTGTAACTTCAATAACTGTAGTAGTTAATAAAACAAGTATTCTACTAAAATACTCAATCAACTTCTAATAATAGTTCTATCATTAGAAACTATCTAATGATAGTTTGCTATTCATTTTGATTTGATTTATTATTATCACATCTATTGGCATATAGGGAAAAATATTGTTTCATGAATGTTATATACACAAAGCATAGAGAAGGAAAGGAGAGGGTGCAGAATGTAATACTACAGTCATAGCTAGACTGTAAAGAACAAGATCTGATGGCAGCAGGGAAGTAGCTGTTTTGAAATAAAAATTGGCACTTTTCAGAAATTCTGCGTTCCATGTATATGATTGAACACTTGAACTGAATATTTAACTAAATAATCAGGATCAAAACTTAATCAACTAATTAGAGGTTAATTTGCTCAGTCACTGTCAGGTTAAACCAATTGCTTTCAAACAGGCTAAGGACATTTCTTAATATTGCTTAGGGTGCTCTTGTCTAAAGATAGTTTCGAACAAGGCTACATACCCTGAAAACACATTTAATCCAGCGATTTTACAGAGAATTCCTGTTTGCTTTGACAGCCTTTCACTTGATCTTAAGTTTAATCAGGAGTGGGCTCGTCTTCATGTTTGGTGAATTTATTCAGTGAGTTGCTAAGCTACATAGATCAAAAGGATCCAAGGTTTTATCCCAGGTTTTTGCTGAAATCGCTGTTCTCAGGCAGTATGGTGATAGGCACATTACAAACCTTCAGAACTCTATTAGGGAAGGGAAATGTATCAGTAATCCCAATGCCTATTACTTAACCATTGTGATGTATGTGTTGAGGTTTGGGAGTATGGAAAGTCTATTTAAAAGTGTGGGTCAGGTGACCCTGGGCAAATAGCTCCTTCTAGTGTGGGACCCTGTTGGGTCTGATTGTGAATGAGTGCACATTTCAATAAAGAGCTCCTAGCATTGGAGTATTCATGCCTGCCTTATGATTCTTATGCTCTTTACTCCATGGGGGCATGCATAATAACATTGAACCTGTTGAGATTTTTGTTATTCTTTCTTGGATTTTGCTGGTAGGACTAGCAATCGCCCTTGAACTGAGTGGCTTGTGGGACCATTTCAAAGGGTCAACGACATTAGTATATGTCTGGTGTTACATGTAGGCCAGAGCAGGTATGGGCATTTCTGAACCAGATGGATTTTCAATAAAAGACAATCATCTTCAATTTCAGATTTATATTCACTAACCAAACTTAAATTACACCAGCTGCCCACGGTGGGATTTGAATCCATGGGTGAGATTTTTATCCCTCTCTGTTTGGTGGAGGTGGGAGGTGGTGTGGTGCTCGCTGGTGGTGGGATCTCATGGTCCTGCTGTCATCAATTGGGTTTCCTGTTGAATACGCCCCTCACTTCTGGGAAACCCATGATGGGAGATTGCTGTCGAAGGGGCTGTGAGACCCTGTTGACATGAATAATGGAAAGATTTCAGTGCCTATCTCCATGGATTAGCCTGAGCCTCACAGTTACCAGGCCAGTAACAGTACTACTGGTCACCATCTCCCCATGTGTCCGTGTGTAAGCACCAGAAGAGGGCTGTAATTTTACCTGGATGTAAAGGAGGCCATTCAGCCCATCAGCCCTATTTTGCCATTCAGTTAGATCACAAGTGTATCTAAATTCCTTTCACACTTGAACAATAAACAATTGTTGATCACAGTGTGGGAACCCTGCCACTGTATATACAGCCTTTTAGAGATCGGTTTCCAGATTTCCACAAGCCTGTGTGGACAAAATGGATATGTCTGAACAGAATATTCAATATGGTCTGACCACCTTTTGACACAATTCAAGTATTTCTTCCTCAATAAATGTCAAAAACCTTGAGAAAAGGGTCAATAATCTTTATTTTTCTTCACAATTGTTCAGTGATCTGTGTAGACAGATAGACGTACATGGACAGCTGGACGCTTTATTGCTTTTCCCTTTGCATACACGGTGAAATATCTGCTTTAAAGATAATTTTTCCCCCCTCTTGTTATCTAATCTTTCCACATGCCATTTCTCAGTTGAGAAAAAGAATGAAGAGTGGACCCTCTTACCTCTCCATTTATACTACTCTCCAGGTAACTGCCAGGGGGCAGGTGTGAATTCTCGACTGCAGGCTTTAACATCAATATTCCCTTTGACTGAAGGTTATGGATGCTAACCTGCAAATTCTGAATTTCACAGCTCAATTAAGTTGTTCACACATCGAGGATTAAGGGCACAAACTTTTTGCCTCCCAGTCTGTGGTCCATCACATTGCGTTTAGCTCTATATACCTCTGGGTCAACGTTCTTGAGGTTATTCTTTTTAATCATTAATTATTGTTTCAAAAAAAAAACAGAATAATTGATGTGTAATCCCCTCTCAGATCTCTACCTTCCTCTTAAACAATTTCCTGTTCAATTCCTATCATCAGATTTCTTTCCTCTGACTCTGCTCCGATCAGCATCAACAATTTCAGTTGTTAACTCTTGACTTCTTGTTCAATGGTACTTGACACAATCAATTAAATCATTTGCCCCAATGCCTCACCTTCCAGCTTCATGCCTGGTCCCATTCTTACTTACGTCAAAACTCACTACATCATCAGCATTGGCTTTACTCTTCTGGAGTAATCTTAGCCCTCTCTTCCCTTTCCCTCATCCATGCACTGGTCGGTTTAGCTCAGTTGGTTGGATGGCTAGTTTGTGAAGATGTGGAGATGCCATCGTTGGACTGGGGCAAACACAGTAAGAAGTCTCACAACACCAGATTATATAAAGGACTGATAATACAATAAATGTTGGTTCTTTGTTTTAAGGTATGACTATAATGTGGACAATGGTATCTGGGAATCTGGGAATCTATGTAGATGTGCCTGAGCTGTAGCACTGTGTATAGCATTTATACAAACATAGGAATTAGGAATGAGACTAGGCAATTCAGCCCTTTGAGCCCACTCCACCACTTGTCAGGTGAAGGGGCAAACCCCGAAAGCTTGTGAGTTTACTATCAAATAAATTGGTTGGACTCTAACCTGGTGTTGTGAACTTCTTACTGTGGCTAGTTTGTGATGTAGAGCAATGTCAACACCATGAGTCCAGTTCTCGTACTGCCTGAGGTTATTCATAAGAGCCCTGCATTCTCAACCTTGTCTGAGATGTGATGATCCTCAGGTTAAATCACCACCAGTCAGCTTCCATTTCAAAGGGGAAAGCAGCCTGTGTCATCTGGGATTGTGATGACATTACCTTTATTGTCTCCCAGTTAATTTACCGTTGGGCACAAGCAGAACTTACTGTGTAGACTGACAGTATTTTGCTTTGATTCACCATGAGTTCCATGATCCCATGGCCATCTCTGTGTAACCCATCTCGCAATAAGTCATGGATGAGCCAGAATTTCCTCTACTCGAGAACTGGTGGAAGACCATTGTTACAGTCCCATTTAAAATCGCTTCTATTTCTGCAGACTCCAGCTCCTGCTTCACAGGCCTTGCTGTTCAGTTTGACGCTGAGCTAAACTTTGCCCTCTGTGTGTTCCATATATGTCCTATAGTGATTTGGCTTCTGTGTACCTCTTCTGATCACCACAACTGGAAGAACATTCAACAATCTCAACCCTACCATTTGGAATCCATTCCTTAAATCTCTCTGGCTCTTTATTTTTCAGTCAAGCTTTCTGTTTTAACTCTCTTAACTTACTGGCCAGGACTTTGAGTCAGTTCTTTTCTTCTCTGTCAAATGCCTTGGGTTCGTGTTCCCCTACATTAAAGGTGTTCCATCAATGTAAGTTGTTGCCAACATGTTGAAAGTATTTATGTGTCAGAGACTATTTGTCAAGCCAGTCTTTCAATTCTGTTGAAAAAAACCTGTCTTTGGCAACAGAGGACACAGAATTTATGCCACTGAAATTTTCCCCTTACTCACAATTGAGTACAAAATGTCCGTGACCTGCAGTAATGTAAATCATGCCACGCTTACATTAGTTATTGGAGTGACCCTATCAGTCAGTGCAGGTTCAATTATAAGGCTGACATTAATGTCCCAGTATTACTGTTCGTTCTTTGCACAGGCAGGGTGCTTGTCAGCGAAGTCACCAACTCCACGCAAACTGCAGAAAATGCACTGAATAAAAAGGTGCTTTATCTAAAGTAAGGCAGGTCCTTCATTTGAATTAAGTGACTAAGGGAATACATTATGGCAGTCTGAATTTCATTTAAATTAATATAGTGATATCTGGCTGGCCAGAAAAATGTCCCTCTTCAAAACACATTCATGCTAATTTATTTCAGAAAAGGCTGTCAGAATTCTGACTTGATTTTTTTTCACAGTTCAGTAGTTTTTTTTAAGAGGAAGTGACTGGTAGTTCTTGAATTTTTTTTAAAAAAAACCCCTCTTTTCTACATTGCTCAATTGTGTTGAAAGGGGAAGTGCATTTCTACAATCCACCCAACAAAGTAACATTCACACCACACAAATGCCATGGCAATGGCTATCATCAATGAGAGACACTCTAACCCCTGCCCCTTGACATTCAATGGTGTTACAATCATTGAATCCCTTACTGTCAACATCCTTGGGGTTATCATTGAGCAAAGATTCAACTGGACTCACCACATTAACACAGTGGCTATAAGAGCAGGTCAGAGGCATGGAATACAGCAGAGAGAAACTCACCTTCTGACTCTCCAAAGCCTGTCTACCATCTACAAGACACAAGTCAGGAGTGTACCTTAAAGATCAACTTTCCTGAATGAGTGCAATCCCAACAATATTCAAGAAACTCAACACCCTCCAGGACAAAGCAGCTCACTTGATTTGCATCCTCTCCACAAACTTGCACTTCCTCCATCACTGACGCTCAGTAGAAACAATGTGTACCAACTACAAGACACACTGCAGAAATTCACCAAAGACAACAAACCTGAGGCAGCTTCATCTCTCACCCTCACCAGCTCTCCATATTTATGCTTTTTCCCATGTGTATGGTGGAATAAATAGATGCCAATTGTTGTGTTCCTCTCTTAACTGCAAATGTACCAATTATATAAAAGACTGATAATACAATAAATGTTGGTTCTTTGTTTTAAGGCATGACTATAATGTGGACAATGGTATCTGGGAATCTATATAGATGCACCTGAGCTATAGCACTGTGTATAGCATTTATAGGAACATAGGAATTAGGAGTGAGACTAGGCAATTCAGCCCTTTGAGCCCACTCCACCATTTAACATGATTTTGGCTGATCTTATCCTACTGTCAATTCCACACTCCTGTTTGCTCCCATCACCCTTCATCCTGCTTTCCATCAGAAACATATCCATCTCTTTCTTGAGTCTGTTGATTTGTTCTGCCTTCACTGTGCTCTGGGACAGCGAGTTTCACAGATTCACAACCCTCTGAGAGATGTTGCTTCTCCTTATCTTGGAATTGACTTTCTCTCTCTCTATATCTATGACTCCTTGTTCAAGACTGTCCCACAAGGAGGAAACATGGTCCATGGGATTATCTGTTACATCCTGTCTCACGGTGAGTTGTGCTGAAAACAGATTAAAATGAAGCCTCTTAAAGATCACGTATATTGCAACACCAATCGTTGGTGTTCTAAACTAATGATGTTCCAGTTTGGTAGTAGCTTTTCTCAGAGGTAATGAGTTTGATTCATTAAGATACTGGAAATTATTGGTCCAATCTGATAAATTCAAACCCGGAAATCCTTATTTAAGTTGTATTTGAATTTTTTTAAATTCATTTGTGGGATGTGGGCGTTGTTGGCTCCATCTATATTGCTAAGGCTCTGGAGGCATGTGTAGGCGAGATCAGACAAGCACCGCAGATTTCCTTCCTTAAAGAGCATTTCAAAAACATGCGGGTTAGGTGAATTAATCATAGTAAATTGTCACTTATTGTCAGGGATAATAGTAACTGGGGGTAAATGCATAGGATTATGGGGAAAGAGTCTGTGTGGGATTGTGGTCAGTGCAGACTTGATGGGTCAAATAGTCTCCTCCTACAGTGTAGGATTTGATGATAGTGAATCAGATAGGTTTATGTGACAATGGTTTCATCGTCATTGTAGAAGCTTAATTCCAGATTTTTATGAAATTATCATCTGCCGTGGTGGGATTTGAGTCTGGGGCCATAGATCTTGCCTTGGATCTCTGGATTATTAATCCATTGATAATACCACAATGCCACCGACTCTCCAATTTGAGGCAGTGATGAATTTAGATAATAGGTTTTGGGAGTCATCGTTACAGATATTGCTACGTGTTGTTTGTTAAATACAATAAATTATGTGCGAAAATGTCACTCTTAAATTCTTTTCTAATTCCACAAAGGAACATTTTGAAATGGGCCAATTATTAGCTTATGAAAGATTTATTTTCACCAATATTACTTTCAGACAAACTTTTCTGATAAGTCAATATTCTGGGCTGCACTATCTGACTTTACTTATGTATTCCTGTCACTTATGCTGTAGAATTGCCCAGGGTTGAAAAAAATAATAGGCAAAGGGATTAGAGTTTCACTCAATTTAAAAATAAATTACACAAGATTCCCACTTTTAGAATCTTATTACAGAGAACTACTGTAATTGTAATGCAGTTCATTGATCTTTTTGTGTTAGTGCTATGCCTGGTTATGTTCTGCAACCTTTAAAGCTCTCTTCAGTTTGTATAATTTCTAATTGTTTGTTATTGTTTGTTAGTGCACAGAAATAGGAAAGAGAATCCATAGCATCAACGTCAGGGAGGGAAAGAGAGAAAGAACCCTGTCTGTGAAATCTTACCAAAAAATTGACAATGCTCATAAGCTATAGGACCACAGTTAGACCATTCAGCCCATCAAGGTCACTCCGCCATTCAATCGGGGTCGATACGCTTCTCGTCCTCATTTTCCTGCTCCCCCCCATTACCCTTCAACCCTTTACCAATTAAAAAGCTGCCTAACTCATCCTCAAATTTATTCACTGTCCCAGCATCCACAACACTTTTCAGTCAGCGAATTCCACAGATTCACAACCCTTTTGGAGAAGTAGTTTCTCCTCCAACTCTGTTTTAAATTTGCTGTCCCTTATCCTAAGACTATGAGCTGTCATCCCAGAATGCCCCATAACAGGAAACATCCATTTCACACGTCTACTTTATCCATATCTTGTATCATCTCGTGTTCTTCAATTTGATCTCCCCCATTCTTCTAAATTCTAGAGAATGTCGACCTAAACTGTTCAATCTCTCCTCATACAACAAACCCTTCATCTCTGTAATCAATCTAGGGAACTTCCTCTAAACTGCCTTCAATGTCATTACATCTTTCCTCAAATACAAGGACTGAAACTGTGCACAATACTCCAGGTGCAACCTCACCAATGCCTTGTATCGTTCCAACAATACTTCCCTACCTTTATATTCTATCCCTTTAGCTATAAATGCCAACATTCCATTCACATCCTTTATTATCAGCTGTACCTGCATGCTAGTTTTCTCTGATTTATGAGTGAGGACACCCTGATCTCTGCACTGTGTACACTGAGAAGTGTCTTCCCATTTAGATAATAAGTCGCCTTCCCATTTCACAGAATCACAGATTACTACAGTGCTTCTTCAGCCCATCGAGGCTGCACAATGTATGAAATGCCCTGAGCTACCAACCTAATTCCACTGACCAGCACTTGGCCCATAGTCTTGAATGTTACAGTGAGCCAAGTACTTTATAAAGGATGTGAGACTTCCTGCCTCCATTATCCTTTCAGCAGCACATTCCAGACCCTCATCACTCACTGAGTAAAGAAGTTATTCCTTAAATCCTCCCTAAATCTCCCACCCCTCACTTCTAAGTTTTGTCCCCTCATAACTGACCCTTCAGCTATGGGAACAGCTGCTCCCTATTCACTCTGTCCATACCCTTCATAATCTTGAACACTGCAATTGGGTCGGTCATTTCTCAGTCTTCTCTGCTCCAACAAAAATAACACAAGCCTATCCAACCTTTCTTCATAACTTAAATATTCCATCCCAAGCAACATCCTGCTGAATCTCCTCTGCACCCTGTCCAGCACATTCATATCCTTCCTATAATGTGGTACCGGAACTGCACATAGTACTGTGGCTGTGGCCTCACTGAAGTTCTGTACAACTCCATCATGACCTCTCTGCTTTGTAATTTATACCCTGATTGATAAAGGCAAGTGTACCATGTGCTTTTTTTCACCACCCTATTAAACTGCCTTCAGAGATCTATGGTCAAATATACCATTGTCCCCTTGTTCTTCAGAACTTCATCGCTGCAAGCACTGGAGAACTCCATAGAAATGGCTTCTCAAGCACTTGTTTCACAACAGCAGGGAATGGCAGCCAGGAAGGCAACACTGCAGTTTTTGGAGGGGACCCACACCAGGATGCTGGTTGGAGTGGACAGAGGCTGGACACAATTTACCCCCACAGAAGCTGGACAGATTCTATCCCAGCCTTCCAGCAGAGGTCATCACCCTGTGCCTGGGATTTACTGGCAACCCTGGTCAGTGTAAGCACACCCCAGAGGAGGACAGGACATCAGTGTTGGAAGACGATGAATGATCTTCTTCCCTCAGCCAGGGTAAGTGAACCAACTCCATTCCCTCACTTATTTGTTGGGATTGGGGAAGTCTGCTTTGGAGCCACGTTTGACCGGAGGCTCCATGTGGCATAAAGATGGGGGACCAATTCAACTGGTTGGCCTGCAAGAGAAGGGAGATGGCATTAATGCATTACAGGGGATGCAGGAGAGGACATTGATTACTCACTTGAGACTTGAGGAATGATAGTGTTTCTTGAGGATTCTCAGGTTTCTCTGCTGTCCCCCTACTTGCAATACGTTGCAAGAAAGGATGTCCCGAAGCATGGTACATTGGGGAAACCATGCAGACACTACGACAGTGGATGAATGAGCATCGCTCAACAATCACCAGGCAAAACAGTTCCCTTCCTGTGGGCGAACACTTCAGCAGTCACGGGCATTCAGCCTCTGTAATTGTTATGGGGGACTTTAACTTTACGTAATTGTTATGGGGGACTTTAACTTTACTAATATTGATTGGAATAGCTATAGCTCTAGCTCGTTAGAGGGGTCAGTTTTTATACAAAGTGTGCAGGAAGGTTTTTTGACTCAGTATGTAGATAGGCCAACTAGAGGTGAGGCTACATTGGATTTGGTGCTGGGCAATGAGCCAGACCAGGTGTTAGACTTGGAAGTTGGTGTACGTTTTGCTGATAGTGACCACAATTCGGCTACGTTCACCTTAGTGATGGATAGGGATAGGCGTGAACCTGGGGGCAGTAGTTATGGCTGGGGGAATGGTAATTATGAGGCCATTAGGAGGGAATTAGGGTGCATAGGTTGGACTAGGAAACTACAGGGACTGGGAACATCTGAAATGTGGAGCTTATTCAAGGAGCAGCTACTGCGAGTCCTTGATAAGTATGTCCCTGTCAGGCAAGGAGGAAATGGTCGAGTAAGGGAACCATGGTGTACTAAAAAAGTTAATTCACTGGTTAAAAGGAAAAAGGGGGCTTATGTCAGGATGAGGCTTGAAGGCTCAGTTAGTGCAATGGATAGCTATAGATTAGCCAGGAGGGAACTAAAGAGTGAGTTGAGAAGAGCTAAAAGAGGACACGAGAAGACTTTGGCTGATAGGATCAAGGAGAATCCTAAAGCTTTCTTTAGATATGTTAAGAATAGAAGATTGGTTAGGGCAAGATTAGGGCCAGTCAGAGACAGCAGTGGGAAGTTGTGCGTGGAGCCTGAAGAGATTGGAGAGGCACTGAACAAATATTTCTCTTCGGTATTCACGCAGGGAGATGTAAATGTAGTTGTGGAGAGCACTGGGATACAGGGTTGCAAACTGGAAAGTATTGAAGTAGATAAGGAGGATGTGCTAGATATTCTTGAGGATTTGAAGTTAGATAAGTCCCCTGGGCCGGACGGGATTTACCCTAGGATTCTCTGGAGGCGAGAGAGGAGATTGCAGAGCCTCTGGCTCTGATCTTCAGGTCGTCGTTGGTTACGGGTATAGTTCCGGAAGATTGGAGGATAGCGAATGTGGTCCCATTGTTCAAGAAGGGGAAGAGAGACTTTCCAGGGAATTATAGGCCAGTGAGTCTTACTTCTGTTGTGGGCGAAGTATTGGAGAGAATTATTAGGGATAGGATTTATAGTTATTTAGAGAGAAATGAATTGATTGGGGATAGTCAGCATGGTTTTGTGAAGGGTAGGTCGTGCCTTTCTAACCTCATTGAGTTTTTTGAAAAAGTGACCAAAGAGGTGGATGGGGGTAAGGCAGTTGATGTGGTATATATGGACTTTAGTAAGGTGTTCGATAAGGTGCCCCAAGGAAGGCTTCTGCAGAAAATGTTGATGTATGGGATTGAGGGTGATTTAGCTAATTGGATGAGGAATTGGCTAGGTGATAGAAGACAGAGGGTGATGATTGATGGAAATTATTCATCATGGAGTTCGGTTACAAGTGGTGTACCTCAGGGATCTGTTTTGGGGCCCCTGCTGTTTGTAATTTTTATAAATGATCTGGATGAGGTATTGAAGGATGGATTAGTAAATTTGCGGATGACACCAAAGTCGGAGGAGTGGTAGATAGTGAAGAGGGGTGTTATAGTTTGCAGAGAGACTTGGACAAGTTGCAGAGCTGGGCCGAGAGTGGCAAATGGAGTTTAATGTGGAAAAGTGTGAGGTAATGCACTTTGGCAGGAATAATAAATGTGTAGAGTATAGGGCTAATGGTAGGATTCTTAATAGTGTTGATTAACAGAGGGATCTTGGTGTATTTGTGCATAGATCCCTGAAAGTAGGCAGTCAAGTCGATAAGGTTGTTAAGAAGGCATATGGAGTCTTAGCTTTTATTGGTAGGGGGATTGAATTTCGAGCCGCAACGTCATGTTGCAACTGTACAAAACTCTAGTGCGGCCGCACTTGGAGTATTGTGTACAGTTCTGGCCCCCGCATTATAAGAAAGATGTGGAGGCATTGGAGAGGGTACAGAGGAGGTTTACCAGGATGTTGCCTGGTATGGAAGGCAGTTCTTATGAAGAGAGGCTGAGGGATTTGAGGTTGTTTTCGTTAGAAAGAAGGCGGCTAAGAGGAGGCCTTATTGAAACATATAAGATGATTAGAGGTTTAGATAGGGTGGACAGTGATAGCCTTTTTCCTAAGAAGGAGAAAGCTAGCACGAGGGGACATAGCTTTAAATTAAGGGGTGGTGATTATAGGACGGATGTCAGAGGTAGATTCTTTACCCAGAGGGTGGTAAGGGTATGGAATGCCCTGCCTGCGGCAGTTGTAGATGCACCAAGTTTGGTGGCGTTTAAGAGGTTAGTAGATAAGTTTATGAATGAAAAGGGAATGGTTTAGGTTAGAGGGTCATTGGTCAGCGCAACATCGAAGGCCGAAGGGCCTGTTCTGCGCTGTAATGTTCTATGTTCTATGACCTTCAGGTAAATGTTCTTCAAGGGGCCTTCATGACACACAACAGCGCAGAGTCGCTGAGCAGAGACTGATAGCCAAGTTCCGCACACATGAGGACGGTCTTAACAGGGATCTTGGCTTCATGTCACACTATCTGTAACCCCCGTAACTTGCCTGGGTTAGCTTAAAACCTCGCTTACTGTGCTGTCTAGAGAAAATACACAATTCTCTAACCAATGCTCAGGATTCCCTTCACACATTTTGTTAGCCACTTTAACACTTGAATAGCAGATTAGATGTAAGGATTCGCATTCTAATCAGCAATCTGTGACTGTCTGTGCTTTTGCAGACCAGAACACTGCATTTGCCTGACGAAGACGAAAGGGTCGAAAGCTCGCAAATTTACTATCCAATATATCGGTTGGATTTAAAAATTGGTATTGCTAGATCCTTACTGAGTTCTTACTACCCCAGTCCAATGCCGGCATCTCTACATCACCCCTACTTCACCAGCAGCTCAGGCACACTGCCAGCTCTCCCCTGCCAGCTCAAGGCTCACTCTTCAAAATGCAAAGGGGTTCTGAGCTCAGGCATGACTCGAGCTGGTTGCACTCGCTCACACTTGTTGTGATTGAGCTTGTCCTGCAATGATACAGAAAGGAAGAGTGTAGGTGGGAGTGGTGGGATTGAAGATGGTGATGTGGGAAGTGTGGGACTTGAGTGGAAACTGGAATGTGAGGAGAATATCAGTGAGCAGGTGGGAACATGGTGACTGTGGAAGAGGGGAAGGAGGGCCTGGTGCCCAGTCTTGCGAACCCCCATGGTGACTGTGTGAGAGGTGGAGTCGGAGGCGTGCAGAGAAACAAGGATCAGGAGGGGAATGACAGCATCTCTCCTTGGATTGCAAGACCGACTGGAGGAGTCCCATTGTTTTCTATCCAAGAAGATGGCGCTGTCACTTCAGCAAAATGAGGCCGACACTGCGAGTGTGGCAGACAAGATCTTGGTGCAGGGTGTGTACTCCATGACAGGAGATGTCTGCATCATGGTTCACCTCATGCCCACCATGCCTAAGGGCATGAATTCTATGGTTCCGGCACTGGTGGGAGTCCTTGTGTGTCAGTGCCAAAGGACACCAGGGTTTCTGGATCTCACTCCAGCTGCCCCTCCATTTTATTGGAAGAGCACAGGGTCCCCCGTGAACCCAAATGGAAAAAGATTTGCAGGATTACAGCCCAGAGCCTTCCAGCCAGGTGACACTGGGCATCTTCAGCCCATCTGACAGTCTCCTCCCTGTAAATGACAAACCCTTAGCCCTGAACACTAAGGAAGACAGCAGTAAAACATCCATTATGCCTGAAAGCACACACATTGAAAGCATGAACCTTGTTGTATGGAGTCTCAGGAGGCATTTGTGGCCTCTGCACATCATTAGCCATCTCTTAAGTGTGTACTCCCTGGCCGTGAGGAGACATCCCTCCACTGCTTTCCCTCCAAGACAACTGGGATGTGAGAGTGCTCAACAATGTGTCACCTCCCACCAGCAGGAAACACGCAGCTGGTAGGCCCAAGAATTCTGACCTTCATCTCTAAATATCTTTTTATCTTGATTTGCTTTTAATCTTTGTAACTGAGCATCATTACTTTTACCTAAGCAAATTTCAGGTGTAGCTTTTGCAGTAAATTAACCTTTTATTTTGTTCAAGGCTCAGAGCAGGATTTCTGAGATGCATCCATTTCAGAATTGTATGATCCCAGAAGAAATCAAAGGTTAGTCTGCAATAGGCTTGGTGTTTAATCCCACTACACCGAGATTGGAAAATCCCAGCCTTTAGTTTGTCTGCTGCGTTAACTTTAAATTGAGCTACTCATGAATTAAAAGTGGGATTACACACAGACACCCGTGCACACACCCACTAATTCTTACTTCATAGACAATGTTAAGGTACTCGTGTTGTGTGGTTGTGGCAGTGAGATCGCAGGGACTGAAGTAATTTGCAAACTCTCTCACATCAGGGAACATTTCTAATGTGCAATCTTTTGGTCAGACCCCCTAAGACACTCCAACAATCCACCAATTGAAGGTTTCCACTCACTGGCCAATTTTAGTTGCGGCAGAGTGAGATATATCAAAATAGGGGATACTTTGAAAGCAAAATGACTAATCTCCATCCAAATGGTGGAGTCATCTCTGAGCCACTGATAAACAGTGGAAGTACCAACTCTGCAGGCAAGAACTATCGTGACAATGTTATTTGCGAATAGCTGCAGGAACGATATGAACAAGTGTTACACAAGATAAATTTAAACAGTGCTGTGATTCAGTGTAATTTGTTGGTGCCTGCTTGAAGTTTCATATTGTTTCACCTGAAGAAGTAATTCAGCCATGACAGACAGAACTAAACTGAGTTGGGAACTGGTGATGTTGTTTTAGTTGCTGTCTTGGAGAATGATGCATGGAAAATAGGCATGCTTTCTGACAGAGAGAGAATATGAGACCTTGCTGCACAATTGGGTGATTAAACTGTGGCATTCGCAAACATCCAGCATCTGGAGCTTCTGTTTACATTGTAGGATATCCATTGGCGTCACTTGTTTTTTGAGTGTAAAACCTGGATCTCGTGGAATTTTCATCAAACAGCAGGTGAGAGATTTGTGGCAATGAGACCGCAGGAAGCGAAACTCTTGACGAATTCCATGAACAACTGGAAGTCAGTCAGCTGCTTGGCTCTCCAACTGTTCTCCTTTCGACTGGTGATTAATATTCGCAAGCAGCAGGAATCAACATTCTTGTAAAGTGACAGACGAAAAGCCGGAACCACAGCAACACCACCAAGACATCCTCACACGCCAGGATAATGAAACCAGGAGGAGGATGTAAACTGTGTTAACGGTGACTAATCCATCATTACTGTGCTTTAAAAGAAAGTGAATCATACTCAAAGAGTTGAGAATTTCAAAAAGAAATGTGTCTCTCAGTACACAGGACTCCAGCCATCCAAACTTTTCATGATAAACCTCATTTCTTCAGCTCTAATTCGATAAATCAGATGCCAAGGATTATTCTATTCAGGACTTTTAGGTTAAGGGTAGATCCACTATGCAATAACATTTATACTTATAAAATGTTTGGCCCATTGACCTGAAATCTTTAAGATGTTACACATGAGGTGATACGATGGCACAGTGGGTTATCACTGCTGCCTCACAGCTCCAGGGACCCGGATTCAATTCTAGCCTCGTGTGATTGTCTGTGCGGAGTTTACACGTTATATCTGTGTGGGTTTCCATGTATGTGTTAGGTGGATTGGCCGTACTGAATTACTTCATAGTGTCAAGGGGCCTAGCCAGGTTAAATGCATGGGATTATTGATGATAGGACCTGGGTGAGCTTGTGATTGATGCAGACATGATGGGCCAAATGGCCTCCTTCTGCACTGTAGGGATTCTACGAACAAGGTAATAATATGGACAGAGGTCCAATTTCTCTCTGGCATTGGGCCACTTGGTCAGCCCTGGCTAAACTTCACCATCAACAAGAAATGAAAGATAATAAATTTCTCGCCTTTGGTTACTTGAATATATTTTAAATAAATTTAAGGTTACTGTAAACCGGGGGCGGATGAACAGATGATCTCCTATTGGCAGTTAAACCTCTCACCAGCTTAACAAGAACAGGCGTCACTGAATCATAAGTGAAAGTCAAGGAAAAAGTGTGAATTACTTTTAACCTTAAAAAACATTCCACGAATAATTACTTTGAAACCTGTAGGATCGCTTGTGGATTGTTCATGGACACAACTGAGGGATGAAGTGATGCTTCTTTCTTGGCTATGAAGATCTGGGCAGAGTATTCTTCCTGGGTCATTGTGAACTGGGTGAATATTGAAAATGTAGAGAGATTAGAGATAGACTTATACTCAATCTTCCATCCCGCAATTCAAATCGAAGAACAATCAATTGATTTTACGTGCATGTCTACACCTCACGTTCCAGACTTTTCGCTGGTCGCTGAATCCAACAAGTCTGGGTGCAAACCCATGAAAATCTCTCCAAAAATGTGCACCTGGGGACTATCTCTCAGCTCAATGTCAGTAAAATCCTCGTTATGCTCTCTTGCTCACCCCTGCAGTCACCAGCATTAAGCCAAGCACAAAACTACCATATGTAGTGGTGATAGAGTGACAGGGAAGAGGGATGGAGAGAGGCTTTTGTGGAGATAAACACTGGCATGGACATGTTGAGAGGCATCACCACTTTCTGCGTGTAAAGTCAATGTAATTGGGTATAGCTGTTTCTGTTCCCTCGAATGCATTGTTTGAAAGGGTTTCTCGAAGCCAGTGTTGTGACATATTTTTCCCATCTGTTTTCTTTCTCGTGGCTTGGATCAACTGACACAGAGAATGATGCAGAATGAGCCAAAACCTCACAGTACCCTGCCCTGGTCTCACCAACTGCTTGAAAGCTGCATACTCATGCCAGGCCACACAGCGAGTCAGTCTGAGGAGGTAATACATGCTGAGTCACAGTGCATGTGTGAAGAAGAACAACTGATAATAGGGAAGCAAGAACCTGCTGTCTGGAAAGATAAATTACTTTCTGCCTCAATTACATGCTAGTGATTTGTACCTCACAATAGATCCATTTAACAAGAGACTGATTGCGGTTGGGATCATCTCCAGACCGCAGCAAAATTCCCTGATCACGATATGAATTGAAATTGTTAAGGAGTCCAGTGATCACACCTATACTGTCACATGTGACTACTTCCCCCTCTACTGCCATCTACCACGGAGCATGCAGCACTGGCAGAAGACCTATTGCTGGCACAAATCCTGAGTCGTGTGGTGTATTTTTGCTTTAGAGGACTTGTGATAAAAACTACAAGGTTCTCTCTTGCTTCTTTCTGTGTCAGCTGTGCTCAGTTTGTATAGCAGTCTTGCCTTTGAATTGGAAGGTTATGAGTTTCAGTCCTGTATTCTGTACATGAAAACAAGAATCAAGTTGTGAAGATGCTGGCATTGGTGGGCACAATAAGAAGTCTCATAACACCAGGTTAAAGTCCAACACGTTTATTTGGTAGCACAAACTTCCACAGCGCTGCTCCTTCATCAAGTGAATGGATTCACCTGATGGAGGAGCAGTGTTCATGCTACTAAATAAACATGATGACATTAACTGGTTTGGTTGAGACTTCTTACTGTACAAGAATCAAAACTGGCACTCCAGCACAGAATTGGGAGAGTACTGCACTGTTGGAGTTGCCATGTTTCAGATGAGACACTAAAGTCTTGTCTCCTCTCCCAAGTGAATGTAAAGGATTCCATCTCACTGTTTTGAAGAAGAGTAAGAGAATTCTCTCCAGTGTCCTGGTCAATATTTATCCCTCAAACAATATCACAGACAGGTATTCCATAATTGCCTGATATTAATTGCCTCACTAGCAGGAACCATACCTTCAGTTGCCTGGGCACCAAGCTCTGGAATTTCCACCCTAAACCTTTCCTTCCTTCCAGCATTCCATTTCACTTAAGCAATTCCTTAAAGCTTATCTCCTTGACAAAGCTTGTGTTCATATGTCCTAGTATCTCCTTATGAGGTTCAGAGTCAAATGATCCTTTCGTGATGGACCTTGGAATGATTTTACTATATTAGGGGCGCTATATAAATACGAGCTGATATGGAAAGCAATTTTGAATTTAGAGAATAAAAAGAAAAAAATATTGGAATAACTTGATGGGTCTGGCAACATCTGAGGCGAGAGAAGCAAAGTTAATGTTTCGAGTTGATATTACTCTTCTTTGGAAACAAAGGGACCCGAAACTGTGGAATCAAAATGTTAACTGTGTTTCTCTCCTCCCAGATGCTTCCAGGCCTACTGACTACTCCAGCACTTCCTGTTTTGATTTAGATCACTGGTCTCCATGGTATTTTATTTTTATTCAGATTTAGGGAATGGGACTATGTTGCGTTCTTCATTCACATAAAGCTGTGATTGTTGACCAATATTATTTACTCACTATCTTCAAAGCACACAAGCTATTTGCCAGGGTTTTCCAGTTCCCCCCTCCTCCCCGCCACGCTCTGTAGTGTGTTTCCCTGCAGCAAAGGCAGCTCACCATTGGCCGGTGGGAAGGGATCTTATAGACTCATCAAATTCTGTGACATCTTGTGTGGTTCATCTTAGGTGAGGTGGGTGGAGATTGAGAGAGGAGGGGTGATCTTTGGCAATACCAAGAGATCCTGATGGAAGGAAGTGCTGGAAAATTCAGGGCATTTTTCATACAGTTGCCTGAAACATATCAAGGGAAAAAGTGACAGGAACATTTGAATTTGATCTTCTTCAGTACATAAAGTGAGAGGCCATGGTTGATTATTTTGTCTTCGTTAGACAGTAGAATGGGAATAGAGCAAGTATGGCAGAGGTTACCTTGTGAGGTTAAAGGCTATCACCCAGAGTACAGTTCCAGCTCAGAAGGTTTGCGTATCAAATTTACAGAATTTTTGAAAGAATTAACACAGATCCTAAGCTGATCAAAGGTCGTCTGATAACTTTAGACCGTAATGCCATTTGAAACTGATCTTTTCATGTAACGTGGTCACCTCAATTCAGGGTTAAAGTTTTGATACTCCATATTATGTTTTATTTTGTTTGTTTGCTCGCTGTTCATTGTGACCAACAAGAAGAAGCACGGTGGGTTGGTGATTAGCACCACTGCCTCACAGTGTCAGGGACTCGGGTTCGATTTCCAGCTTGGATCACTATCTGTACGGAGTTTCACATTCTCCCCATGTATACTTGAGTTTCCTCCCACAGTTCAAAAATATGCAGGTTAGGCGGATCAACCATGCTAAATTGCTCCTCAGTATCAAGGGGATTGCTCAGGGAAATGCACCGGGGTTCTGGGGATGGGCCCTGGTCGGTATAGACTGGATGGGCAGAATGACCTCCTCTGCACTGCAGGGATTCTATGTTCCATTTTGGTACAGTACATGTCGTGATAACAACCTGTCAAAAAGTGCCAGCAGAAAATGCTATCAACTCACAAAACTGCTCTGCTGGACAGAAAGGTGAAAGCTCTGCGACATTGAAGAGACCGAGTGTAATTTACAGAACTATATATTGGGAGAAAGCAATTCAGTAAGAGGGACCACTCAGAGGTGACTCTCACCAACTGACCAAAACAGAAAAGAACGATAGGTCTAATTCCTGTCCAACACAGCTTGGGGAGGCAGTGCTTCTTCTATGCATAAAGATCCTGTCAAATGATAACTGAGTATATTTAGAAATGGACTTTCCAGCAGAAATGTATTTGTTTTCATTTTTGGGTACAGTTTTAAAAAAGAATAGCACAATGTAAAAGTGTAGTCCACTGTTTTTGGACCCTGATTTTAACAAAGGAAATGGGAGATGTGGATATTTTAAATAAAGAATGAATGTGAAATTAAGAAAAATAACAATCTGTCAGTGATACATTTTACTGTGAGTCAAACCTCTGAGTCTATTATTCCATCTTTCATTTCTGAAGAATAAAGTGGGGAGTGATCTTGCGCCACGCTTTGATCGTTTTCAGGAATTGTTTCATAGTTTCACACACAATCCTCTGCCCAACGCCCTAATGAGAGTTACAGGTCGGAATTTTAATCGCACGCCACCCCAGGATCGGGGAATGGCTCGCAGGACATAATTCTCCATTGGCCTTGGGCAGGATTTTACACGCCTCACCCGAGTGAGGTCATAAAATCCCGGCCACAGTTCAACAGCATGTTGACAAAAATCACTCTTTCATTTTCATTGAGATCATTGCAGAATGAGATCATGTGTAATGAGTGGCTGATTTGCAAACACCTGTGTTATATTCTGATTCTTTCCTTATCACCCAAAGTTAAAATTCCTCAGTGGATATTGTCTCTATATCTGTAAACCCAGGGAGTGGGAGTTGCCTGCAAGTCAAAAACTCTCAAGAAGTTTGATACTGTCCAAGACAAAGCAACCCACTTGATTGGCATCCCCTCAACAAACATTCACTCTCTGCATCATCAATTCCTCAGTGGATATTGTCTCTATACCTGTGAACGAGGAAGTAAGAGTGGCCTATCAGTTCATCACCAGCACATTTGTAGCTGAGCTTAGAGGCAATATTTTGACCAATATTGACACATGGGCTAGATTTTAACCAAGGAGTTGGAGGCAGGTTCAATGGCAGGAAAATTCAGAGAAGGTTACGTGTCAGTACAACTCCCCAAAGCTGCCAAACAGTTTTACCAGGAACAAGTTGCAATGGGAATTGAGAATCCACTCTACAGTTTTGGGCAGCAACAGCCCCACTTCAATCCAATTTTCAGAAATGTCTAACATTTCCCAGTGTCGTAAAGCCCCCATTCACGCCACCTCCCCCTCTCCACCAGCTTTGAATCCAGACAGTAGAAGTACTTTTGGGGTGGCCTACCTGCCACGCAGGTCAGGAGGTCATTGGTGACATCTCTCACTGGCCCAATGAATGAGCCACAAAATGAATAGCATGCAACTGTTCTCAAGCCCAGCCCTGTGGGGATGTTCCCCTTCACATTGGCCATATCAATTGTGAGTTGTCTTCAACTTTAGCATTTCAGCAGACTCTATTTTGAGGTATCTTCACACTCACCTTCCTTCCTCAGCAGTGCCCTCATCTCTCAGTGGATCTTCTGACCAGAGTTATTGTCCTCCCTGGTGATCATTCTAGTTGGCCCTTTAAGGATAATACAGCAAACTGGGTAAACTGATTTGGGAGACAAGAGTGGGTAATTACCGCAGGGAGTGGAGCTCTCTCTTGGGGAGACGACAATCTGAAGACATGGAGAGAATGGGGCAACCAGTGGGATGTTCCAGGGCAACCAAGAGGCTGCAAACATCAGTACAGATTTTCCCTTGTTAATAAATATCTTTTGTGCTCCTGATGATGTCTGTAGTATGCATCATTACACTTTCTCAGTGGGCATCCTGCCTCAGAAATCTATCCACCATCTTTAATTGGATGGTGAACTTGGAGATGGCCATTTTGAAAATTACCTGTATGAAGTTTTGATGGTGGAAGTCGATAGGATAAGGGTTGGGATTAGGATGGCATATGGCTTTTCACACCCATGGAAATTTCCAGTCAAGTGTTTGAAATTCCCCTTTAAGGCCTAGTTTTCAACAAGATGATGATGCCTGGCACAGCAACGAGTATCGATCGCACTCCTGTCTTAATGGCAACAACTCCACTGCAATTGGTTTGGAATGGGCTAAGGGTGGAGTGCCGATGGGGGAGGTTGAGGGTCAGTGGAAATCAGTTATGATCCTTGTGGCATCATAGCAGCATCAGACCCAGCTTCTGGTGATGGCAGCTAATCAAGCAATAGCAGCAACTGAAGGAACTGGGAGGGGGACAATATTTTCCCAATCCTCAGTGGTCACTTTCTCAGAGCGAGATGTAAGGGACACGAATGTGCTTTAGCTATCCATTTGCACTGGGAAAAATTCCCCATCCCAGACTCAGATCTGGCCTCTTTCAGGCATGGTTTGGCCAGTGGTGTGGATGTTTGTCTCTCATTGTGTCCATTTTGAAGTGGATGCAACAGGGTCCAAATAACACGCCACGAATCTCCCGATATAATCTTACTGAATCGTAGAAACCCTGGCTAACTGTTCCCCTCCCTATTTGAGATACATTGAAACCAATTGTAGAACCCCACTGCCATCTGCCTGGGATCAGTGAACACGACACAGGCTACAAGTGTAATCAGATTTCTAAAAGATCACCCAAGGCTTAAATTAAAGTGGAGAAATTCGGGATACTTTACTCTGTTTGTTTCATTTAATTGTGCTGAGACATTGCTGCCAACTAGGTAGTAATTAATAGATTCTGAGAACAGAACGTGTCACAATAAAGGCTGTTTATGGAATATATTGGTACGTTCATCTCAAACCAGTAAATAGAGAATTATTCCTTATGTTTATTTGTAAAATCTGAGGAAAGATTGCCAACCTCTGTGGTCTACGTTTGTGTTTACGTAAGTTCAGTTACACAATGGAGTTAGAATTCTGGACTATTCCATTATAAACAGGTCTTTGGAAGATTTACATCAATATATCGTCTTCAAAGTTTGACTGAGAACGATCACAGAGAAACATATAGAAGCATAGGAACCAAAAGCACGAGTAGACCATTCAGTCCTTCGAGCCTGCTCTGCCGTTCATTTCGATCATGGCTGATCATCAAATTCAATATCCTGATCCCCTCCTTTCCTCCAGATCCCTTTAGCCCCAAGAGCCATATCTAATTTTTTTCTTGAAATCACACAAGATTTTGACTTCAGCTACTTTCTTGGTAATGAATTCCACAGATCCATCGGGCTGGCTTTGCACCTATCAATGCTCTGCATTTCGTTAAATATCCTTTACCAAATCTGGAATGTAAATCTCATTAAAAAAAACTGGAGTCATGTTCTGGGATCAAGTGATTACAAATGATAAGTTCAGCTACTAAGTTGCCATGTCTGGCTGAAGGATGAACATTCTAATCACCAGGCAAAACAGTTCCCTTCCTGTGGGCGAACACTTCAGCAGTCACGGGCATTCGGCCTCTGACCTTCGGGTAAATGTTCTTCAAGGGGGCCTTCACGACACACGACAGCGCAGAGTCGCTGAGCAGAGACTGATAGCCAAGTTCCACACACATGAGGATGGTCTTAACAGGGATCTTGGCTTCATGTCACACTATCTGTAACCCCCATGACTTGCCTGGGTTAGCAAAAAAACCTCACTTACTGTGCTGTCTGGAGACAATACACATCTCTCTAACCTCTGCTGTTAGCCACTTTAAGACTTGAATAGCAGGTTAGGTGTAAGGATTCGCATTCTAATCTGCAATCTGTAAACTGTCTGTGCTGATATGTGTGCTTTTGGAGACCAGAACACCTCATTCGCCTGATGAAGGCCACAAAGGCCGAAAGCTCGTGGATTTACTATCAAATAAATCGGTTGGATTTAAAATAGGTGTTGTCAAACTTTACTGAAGGATGAACAGCAGCTGAGGGAAAACAGTTAACACAATAAGTTGAAGCAAACCTTGAAATCCTTCAAGTTGAAACTCAGTAAACTCAGTAAAAGTAGGATATATTGTTGAGCGTTTATGAAAATCAACCCCAAAAGATATCTCATACCAATTGTAAAGAGATGACAGTAGACTCGTGTACCACCTCTTTCTCTCTCTTGAGAATTCTACACCAAATTCACAAAATTGTTAGTTGGCCTAACAAGTGTGAGTAAGATTGCTCTCATCCCCTCACTTGTCATTCTTTGTTTGGCGGCCTGGGCACAGACATCCTCTTTATCCACGCTCTGACTCTCAATATACTCTAGTTAAAGTGGGCATTAGCTTAGGATGTTAGGGTACTGTATTTGGTCTCAACATTGGGGCCCCAAATTCAACAGGAAAACCCTGCCTGTAGTGTCACTAGAGAGTGGGTGATTTTGGTTTGGTTGGATTTCAGTATATTCCAGAAGAATGTGCACTGGTGTGGTGCTTTATCATTCTTCTCATACAGGAAGATGTGCATTTATTTCATGCTTACTTGGTCATCAGATTGCAACCTTGTTTCAGATATGTGCCTCGGAAGTGAGGTGAGAGCGACTGCCTTTGATATCAAGGTCACATTTGACTGAGTGTGGAGCCAGAGCTGGAGTCAATGAGAATTGGGGAAAAATCTCTGCTAGTTGGAGTCATACCTCTCATAAGGAAAGACAGTTAACTCCATTTTTGACAGAGCTCCTTGATGTGGATTAGCCGGGCTAAGTTGAACTTTAGTGTCCAAAAATGTGCGGGTTATGTTGAGTGATAGTGGTAAATGCATGGAATTAAAAGGATAAGGTGGAGGGGAAGGGTGGTGTGATGCTATTTTGGAGTGACAGTTCAGACTTAATATGCTGAAAAGTCTTCCTCTGCACTTTAGGGATTCTATGGTTTTGCCATAGAAGATGGGACATATTGCTGTTACTGAGTGTTGATGGAGGGATTGGATGTTGAAGGTGGTGGAAGAGGTGCCAATCAAACAGGCTGCTTTGTCCTTGATGGTATTGAGTGTTGTTGGAGCTGTGCTCCTCCAGGCAAGTGGAGAGTATTCCATCACACTCCTGGCTTATCTTTGTAGATGATGGGCAGGCTTTAGGAAGTCAGGAGTTAAGTTCGTCATCACAGGATTCCCTGGCTATAACCAGCTCTTAAAACTGCAATATTTATGTAGCTAATCCAGTTCAGTTTATGATCAATGATAACCCCCGAGATATTGATAGTCAGGAATTCAGTGATGGTTTCATCATTGAATATCATGTCTTGTGGGAAAAAGTCACTTTTTCCCATAACAAGAAGAATTAGCATAACTTTTACCAATTACAAAACTTAAATATAACATAGTATAACAGCTAATTGTTAGCTATCTTTTTTTTTGTTAGCTATCTCTATTGTTCCAAGTTAAACACCAAGCCACAAATAGGCTTGCCACAGGAACAAGTATGCTGATGCAATGCAGGATTTGCAGCTTTGTTGCACTGCCTATGAGTTGGTCCTTTGAATGTTGGATCAAATTTCTGAGGCTCCCCAGTCCTGTGATTTTCAGAAAGCCTCTGGAGAGAGAGTGAGAGAAGGAAAGACTTTGCCTTCTTCCACCAGCTCCTGGCAGCAACTGAGAAATGAAACTAAAAATTTAGAATGCTTTATGAGAAAAAAACAGGCACATCACCACCTTCAATCAAGCTCCACTTAACAATCTCCAAAAGAGCATTAAAACCTCAGAACACTGCACTAGATCAGATTAAAAATAAACATGGTGTCATTTATACTACCTTCGCAGAAATAAAGGACACAGGTCACAGACAACACGGCACCAATAAAATGCTAGGGTCTGCTTGAAACATTCTGCAGAGAACCATGATTAAAATATGTTTCCTAAAGATGCAGTGAACAAAGAGGCAGAGCAATTTATATCTATCAAATTTCATTTAATAGGATATGATTTGAGTTTTTTTTATTTGATTTGATTTATTATTATCACATGTATTACAATGAAAATATTGTTTCTTGTGTGCTATACAGACAAAGCATAGAGAAGGAAAGGGCAGAATGTAAAATGTAACATTACAATCATGGCTAGGGTGTCGAAAAAGATTAATTTAATACAAGGTAGATCGATTCAAAAATCTGAATGCAGCAGGGAAGAATTTGTTTTTGAGTCGTCACACCTAATACTAGTACTTGTATGGTGTAAATGTTCCTTGTCTCTTGTTAGCCCAAGCCTTGGATGTTGTTCAGGTCTTGTTTCATTTGGACACAGACTTTCTTCAGTGTCTAAGGTGTCACAAATGGGTGCAGTAATCATCATCAGCAAACATCCTCACTTCTGAACTTGTGTTGGAGGGAAAGTCATTGATGAAGCAACTGAAAATGTTCAGGCCAAGGACATTAACCCTGAGGAACCCCTACATCATTGTCCCAGGGCTGAGATGATTGACCTCAAACAACCACACATCTTCATTTGTACTAAGTGCGATTCCACGGTGAGGTATGAATCTGTGTATCCAAACATTAGACTGGGCATCCAGATTACAAGGCCAGTGACATTACCACCTCTGCCAATGGAGTGGATGTAATCTGCACAAGATGGTTCAATTCAGATTCGGCCTGCTTCTCACTCAATTATGTACTGGAAACTTTTCAACACTGACACTAAATGAGTTCACAAAATCACAGACTTGTTACAGTACAAAAGCAGTCCATTCAGCCCTTTGTGTCTGTGCTAGCTCTCCAAATGAGCAACACATCTTGTGCCACTCACTGCCCACTCTTCACATCCCTGCACATTCTTCCTTTTTAGATAATAACATAATTCTAACTTGAATGCATCGACTGAACCAGGCTCTCCCACATTCTCAGTCAGTGCATTTCAGATCTTAACCCCTCTTTACATGTTTTAATTAAATAGATAATTGAAAAGTAGAAATGTAAGTTGTTTGCGCAGAGATTGTAAAAGATTCCACTTCTTCTCCAACTTTATTGTTTACTCGTCTCTGCGTAAAAGACATTGATTAATAAAGTGTAAACACAACTTTGTGACAATATGCTTCTTTATTCCACTGTTAGCACATTACATAAAAGTGAGATTGGACAGACTGAGCCTGTATTGTCCAGAGGTTTGAAGAATGAGAAGTGATCTCATTGAAACCCATCAAATATTTATAGGAATACACAAAGCAGATGCTGGAAGCTGTTTCCTTTGGTTGGGGAATCTGGAACTGGAGGGGATAGGGCAATTTCAGAATAAGGGGAATGCCACATACGGAAAGAAATGATGAGAAATTTCTTCACAGAGGAGGTGGTGAATCTTTGGAATTCCCTATCCCAGAGGAAGCTCTGTCATTGAGTGTGTTTTGAGTAGCGATTGGTGGATTTCTATTATCAATAATGTAAAGGGGTACGGGGATACTCTGGGTCAAAGGCATTGAAATGTCCAATCAGCCATGATTATTTTAAGTGGCAGAGGAGGCCTGCTTCTCAAATGCTGGTGTCCCTTCATCAGATTCTCTTTATTTACAAACTCCATTCCACTCAGAAGAGTGCTTCAGGTACACAATCACAATCCAGACCTGACACTCCTCAATGTATAGAGAGTTGAGACTCTCTGATTGGCAGGCAATCATTACCTCAATCAGGGACTCCTTTCCATGGCAGTCATTACCCCAATGAGGGAGCTCATACTCCAACAAGCTGACCTCATGGGCCTCGTTAGCATCATTATAGATTTAATTTGAATTATTTTTTGGAGCAAGCGAGGAGAGGGGTAAGCTTGCCCTGCCAATTATGCACATGGGCTTTGCAACTCTAAGAATGGAGTAACTTTCAAAAACAAAATAAAACTCTCACACTGAGTTCTGCATAAGCGTCATCCAGGCTTGGAACATTAACTCCTATGTTTCTCTCTCTGCAGATCTTGCCAGGCTACTGGATTTATACAACATTTTCTGTTTTTTTTTCAGATTTCCAGCGTCTGCAATATTTTGCTTTGATTTTTAAGCAGATATCTTCTTCAAATAAAAGAACAAGCTTTGCCTCACTTGAATACAAATATAGTGAAGCCTTTATGGCATTTTGAAATCATTTCATTTCACAGACTCCTGGGTTATAAATTGGGGTGGGATTTTCCAGCCCCACACACCACAAGACTGGAAATTTCCGTTCCAGATCAACAGATCTTCAAACGGTCTACCAGAATTTTTGTCCTGCCCGCCATGATCCCCGTGACATGTGGGATGGAAAAATTCTGTCCATCATCTTTCAGAGGTTTTGTCAGCATTACAAAAGCTTATCAACTTCTCCAACTGAATTTTTTCTTCTTAATTTTTCCTTCTCTTCTCCATCCTTGATATCTTCTCTTTCTTTCAAAATGTATGCTCCATACCTTTAGGGGTTTTTTTTATTCATTTGTGGAACATGGGTGTCACTGGTTGGCCAGCATTTATTGCCCATCCCTAGTTGCACTTGGAGGGTAGTTGAGAGTTAACCACATTATGTCTCTGAAGTCACATGTAGACCAGACTGGGTAAAGATGGCAGATTTCCTTCCCTAAGGAACATTAGTGAACCAAATGGGTTTTTCCAACAATCAACAATGGTTTCATGGTTACCAGAAGATTCTTAATCCCAGATATTTTTTAACTGAGTGCAAATTCCACTGGCTGCTGTGACAAGAGTCGAACCCCCGTCCCCAGAACATTAGCTGAGTTTCTGGATCAATAGTCCAGTGATAAAACCACTAGGCCAACATTTCTCCCACTTAGAGTGTAGTGAAGTGTCACGCTGCTTTACAGTGCATAGCCCATTTCAGTGCAATGGTTTCATATTTTAAATATTATACAAGGAGTTATCACAGTCTTTTGCTAGAAGATCGCTTTGCATAGATGTGTCCATTAAAGTGTTTAGTCAACTTGCTAGAAGGTGCATTTGCCTACTGTGCGAAGGAACGCTGTCCAGCTTGATCATGATAATTTGAATTTACCTTTGTTTCAATTAAATCTACTTGTATGTGGTATCAGTTCCTTGCGTAGTCCCACTGCAGTCCACAACCCCACATTCTTTGTGTATAAGGAATGTGTTGATTGTCACTTTATCATGGAATCATAGAATCCCTACAGTGCAGAAGGAGGCTAGTCGGCCCATCGAGTATGTACTGGCCACAATTCCAACCCAGGCCCTATTCTTGTAATCTTACATATTTAATCTATTAATCTCCCTGACGCCCATAGGGCAATTCAGCATGGCCAATTAACCAGACCTGCACATCTTTTGTCTGTGGGAGGAAACTGGAGTACCCAGAGGAAACCACTCAGATATGGAGAAAAGGTACAAATTCCACACAAACAGTGACCTGAGGCTGGAATTGAACCGGGTTCCTGTCACTGTGAGACAGTAGTGTGAACCATTGTGCTACCATGCCACTTGGATCCATTTAAGAATCCATCCACAGACCGAGGGTTGCATGATACAAGAAACCATTTAGGAAGAAGGGTGGGGGATCATCCAGGAGTTTGGGCTTCTGTTCCAGAACCTTCTCGAAAGTTGACTGATAGTCACAAGGCTGCAAGCCCCTGTACTATTCTCATTTGTAAATAAACATTATACTTGTTATTTACCTAACTGGTGAACCGGAATTATTACAAGGAACAATAACAACATCTTGCCTTTTAAAAGCATCTTTAACACAGTCAATAATGTAACTTCAAATAAAGCTTGACACTAAGCCAATTAGGAGATGTGACCATAAACTGGAGTTTTATTGAGCATCTTAAAGGAGATGGGGAGGTTTAGGGAGGGAATTCCAGACCTGAGGGACTTGACAGCTAAAGACAAGGCCACCAGTGGAGGAATGATTTAAACTGTGGGTTGCAGCATTATTTGGGTGAAAGGCTATGGTTACGTAGAGTGGTCCTATCTTCTCATACACACACTTTTCAGTTAAAGATGAAGGATAGCACTTCAAAAATAATAAAGCAAAATACAGCGGATGCTGGAAAACTGAAATAAAATGCTGGAAAATCTCTACAAGTCTGGCAATGTCTGTGGAGAGAGAAATAGAGATAACGTTTTGAGTCTGTATGATTCTTCTTATGGGTTCGGTTCCCGGCTTGGGTTACTGTCTGTGTGGAGTTTCCACATTTTCCCCGTGCCTGCATGGGTTTCCTTTGGGTGTTTGACTTTCCTCCTGCAGTCCAAGGTGTTCAGGTTAGGTGGATTGGCCAAGCTAATTGCCCATTAGTGTTTGGGGGATTAGTAGGTTCAATACATGAGGGTTACAGGGATTGGGCTGAGGTAGGATTGTAGTTGGTGCAGGCTTGATGGGCCAAATGACCTTCTTCTGTAAGGATTCTATTGTTCTATTCTATGATTCCCACATGCTGCCAGACCCGTTGAGATTTTCCAGCATTTTTTGTTCTGTTTTATAACAGGTTTTATAACAAGCCAAGAACATAAGCCCAATTGAGACCCCCTAACCCCTGTACCCCATTTGCCATCTACCCCTCAGCCTTCATTCAGCTGAGATGGTCTAACTAAATCTGACCTAGGGAAATGTCTCGGATCATTGCACATGGTGTATTTGCATCTTATTTCAGAATTATATACCCAGGTGGAAATGTAAAAAAAATGCAACAAATGTATAGTCTGTGATTGGTTTTCCATTGACGTGAATTTGACGAGAACAGAAAGATAGTTGTCAATACTTTTAACGGGGTGAAATAATTGGTAATCCAGTTGTGTACTCCAATGCAGTGTTCTGTACAACAGCGGCACGGTGCAAATGTAAATCAAACATCAATTAAACCAGCTAGTGAGTTGAACACTATTTAGACTGAGTTATGCTACACATTCTCAATGTAAAAATAATGCCTGGCACTGCTAATGTGATTCATATTCAGACAATGTTTTATTCCACTAATGAGCTGAATTCAAAATGATTCAGTTCCATGTATTAAATTTGAAATAAACACTTTGGAAATTGATGGAAATCACTTTTATATAGAGGTGACCCAGAGCACTCCTGAGTATGTGGAGCCCGGATCCAAAGCTGCTCTAAACTGGCTCAGCTCAATCTTAGTTTCAGCAGGGTGTGGGTGAAATAGAATTACCTCAATGTCCTTCAGCAGAAAAAGGTTAAGACAAAAAGAGAAACAGCTGGGATTTCTTCTCCCGATCACAATCAGCGATTGCTGGATGTGAGTGGCAGGTGAGAACAGGATCAGACAGAGCTGCGATACTCCTGATGATAAGAATAGCTGGCCAACTTTACGTCAAGGCTCAGAAATGAGGAGCTGCCACTTGAGTGACAATCTGGCAGCGTTTTCAGAGCTTCACTGTGTCTCTCCTGCTTGCGCGTTGGCCTTTCCACATCCCCAATGTAGGAAGAAATCACAAAACGCTCTTAGTTGTCTATTCATGAAGAAAAACCTGCACAAGTGAAAATGGTGGTACAGTGATTACTGCTGCTGCCTCACAGTGCCACAGACTCAGGTTCAACTCTGGCCTTGGGTCACTTTCTATGTGGAGTTTGCACGTTCTCCCCGTGTCTGCTTGGATTTCCTCCGGGTGCTCCGGTTTCCTTCCACAGTCCAAAGATGTGTAGGTTTAATGGATCAGCATGGTAAATTGTCCCTTAGTGTCCCAGGATGTGTGGGTGAGGAGGATTAAGAGGGCTAATATGTGGGGTTACGAGGATAGGACCTTTGAAGGGTGCTCAATCAGAGACTTCATGCTGCCACAATGGGCAGAATGGGCTCCTTTTGTACTGTAAGCTTTCTTAAAGTTATTTATTCACTTCACAAGTAGGCTTCCATTGACACTGCAATGAAGTTACTGTGAAAATCCCCTTAGTTGCCATACTTCGGCAACGGTTCAGGTACATAGGGGCATTAGAACACAAGAACTAGGAGCAACAGTAGGCCTTCTGGCCCCTCGAGCCTGCTTCGCCATTCAATAAGGTCATGGCTGATCTTTTTGTGGATTCAGCTCCACTTACTTGTCCACTCACCATAACCCTTAATTCTTTACTGTTAAAAATCTATCAATCTCTGCCTTAAAAACATTCAATGAGGTAACCCCAACTATTTCACTGGGCAAGGAATTCCATAGGTTCGCAACCCTTTAGGTGAAGAAATTCTTCCTTAACTCAGTCCTAAATCTGCTTCGCCTTGTTTTGAGGTTGTGCCCCCTAGTTCTGGTTTCATCCAGCAGTGGAAACAGCGTCTCTCCTTCAATCTTATCTATTCATAATTTGATATGTTTTGATAAGATCCCTCCTCATTCTTCTAAATTCCACTGAGTATAGTTCCAGTCTATTTGGTCTCTCCTTGTAAACCAACATTCTTAACTCCGGAATCTCCTCCACATCTACTTCCGTGCCAGTATATCCTTCCTCAAGCAAGGAAACCAAAACTGTACACAGTATCCAGGTGTGGCTCACCAGCACCTCATACAGCTGCAATGAAACCTCATTATTTTTAAACTCCATCTCTCTAGCAATGATAGACAAAATTCCATTTGAGTTTTTAATAATGTGCTACACCAACTTTTTGTGATTCATGCACAGGGACAACCAGGTCCCTCTGCACAGCAGCACGCTGCATTTTTTCTGCTTAAATAATGGTCCATTTTGCCGTTACTCCTACCAAAACAGATGACCTCACATTTACCAACATTGCACATTGAGGGAGAATTTAGTACGGCCAATGCATCTAACCAGCACGTCTTTCAGACTGTAGGAAAAAAACTGGAGCACCCAGAGGGAACCCATGCAGACATGGGGAGAATGTGTAGACTCCGCAGCGTGAGGCAGCAGGGCTGTGTCACCGATAATTTGATGATTCCATTGTATGAATCCTGATGCAAAAAATTCCATGACATGTCACTACCTTGTCCATTTGGTGTCTTACCCAGTACACAGAGGCTGGTGAGAACAGTCCCAATAAGTATCTCACTAACTGAGGCTGCAATCAGCTCTCAATCTCATTGCCTTAATTCACGTCTGATAACCATAGTGAATCTCATCACAGGGTTATGAGTAAAATACATCTTGCGGTGGTGCATTCTTAAAAGAATACAGTGAGGAATTGGGACACCACAAAGCTATTGGAGCGTATTGAAAGTACAGCTCTCGCAGTGAGCAGGTGAAACATTACTGCCGTAGAGGAAAAGCTATCAAGATGGTTGGGTAATCAAAGGTTTGCAATTGTGTGTCTGCTGTTAGGGAGCAGCTGTTACTGTCTCCCGCTAGTTCAGCTCTGTGTAATTTACACAAAGTACAGATCATACCCAAGACAGGTTGAAACTGTCAGGTGGGGAAGTTACAACGGTTTTATGATTGATTATAGCTCCAGTAAGACCATTTTTTTTGTTGTTTCTTTTCCTTTGGTGAGATTGCGTCAAAGCAATGATTTACTTAATCCTACTTCGACTGCAATGCAATGAATCAGTGGGTAAATATCTCGCAAGGCCAATTTCATATTTTTCTGTCCCGCTTTTGGGCTGGTGGAATCGCCTTATATGGAGGTAGCAGTATGAGAAATGACTGTCAGTTTATTACACAAGTATACATTTGTTTTTTTCAGGGGAAGCTTTCTACATTTTAAATATTATTTCTGGAGTCTGTGTTGCCCAGACAGTAATGTTGATGCACTAGATTGTATTTATTTTTATTGCTTTGTAAGATATGGGTATTGCCAACAAGGCCAGGATTTATGAGCTTTGACAAGGGGTCATCTGGATTCAAAAACGTTCTCTCCTTACAGATGTTGCCAGACCTGCTGAAATTTTCCAGCATTTTCTCTTTTGGCTTCAGATTTCAGCATCCGAAGTAATTTGCTTTGATCCAGGATTTATCTCAATTGTCCTTGGGAAGGTGGTGACGAACTTCCTTCTTGGGAAATCATGGTAGCTGGCGTGAATTGCAATTTTCTGACATGTTCTTGAGGCAACTGAATGGTTTGCTAGACCGGTTCATAGAGCAGGTAAAAACCAACCATATTACACGTCAGCGAACGCCAGCTAAAATTCCAATGGTGATGCTTCTCAAGTGGCTCGCGAATAAAGGCCAGAATTCTCCAACTTCGCCCTGCAACTGGAATTCACCAGTCCCGCTGTGGGGATGGGGATTTTGCTGAGCACCACATTTTCCATTCTCGCTGGCAATGTTAGCGGGGCATGCGAGACTGGAGACTTCCGGTCACAGGCTGGAATCTTCCTGCTATTCAAACTGATGGAATTTCCTGATCCACTGCAGTGAGTGGAGATTTGGATGAGTGCCAAGTTCTCTGTCCTTGTTGCCATGGCGATGGGGCATGACCAGCCGTCAAGTTCACTCCTCCACCTCCTTTGTAGGGGAAATCGCAGGAGGAACAGTAAATGGTGGGATGGCAGAGTATGGGTACATATAATGAATTAGAGAATGAAGAGCAACTCCTCATTCGCATTGATGCAAAAACAAATGGGAGGGGAGATTCCCCTGGCCTGCTGTGTTGCTTAAAGGCTTTAACAACACAAATAAGTGAAGGCTGCTTAGTGGGTTTCCCTCTGGGTGCCATATCACCACATGTCTCTGGTTGCTGGATTTCCAGCAGCATCAGCTAAGCACAGGAAATATTAAAATATCTAAATAAGAATTTAAATATCATCAGTAAGCCCAAGACTGAACTCTCCTGACCTGTTAGCATCTCTCTCCTGCCAGATTGTTTCACTCCAGCACAGTTTACAACAGTTCCCCAATAACAGGATGCTGGCGGTCTGATCCCAGTGGAGTGAAGAGGGGCCATTGGGACCCCTTCAGATGTCAAGGGAAAGGGATTGTGTTGCCTGAGGATTGCCAGCCTGGGTCGCTGGCACTGCTCAGGGGGCAAAGTGGCAATGCCCCGGGGACATCTTGATACTGCCAATCAGGCATTGGGCTGTGCCAAGTGGGAGAGGCTAGAGAAATTGGGGCCAGAGGAAGTGATGGCAAAGAGTCCCACTGCCACTCTCCGCTTGGGATTAGTGACAGAGGAAGGGTGGACAGTGATTGGGGCTGACCACCCTTGGGGTGGGTGGGATTGGCCTGCTTGGGGTGGGATTGGATGCGTATCAGGACTGTGGCAGGGGGTCTTTGCTGCTGGTGGTAGCAGGTCGGAGGGGGGGAATTGGGACTGCCAGGGAGGGAGGGGGAATTGAGGCGGGCCAGGGCAGGTGGGGGGTAGTGGGTTGAAGGGATCCGAGGGCCTGTGGGGTTGTGGACAAGATTGGCCAGTGATTGGGAAACTGGAAGTGTGATGCCACTGCGCATGTGTCAATCTCAACGCTGATATATTTTGCGCATTGGCAGCAGTGCACTCAGTGTTATGTTGCCGGCCTTTCCGCTGGGAATACACCCATCCCAGATTGATGCACAGAGTGTGTGGGAAATTCATTTTGAAACTCCTGCTGGAAAAAAAACAGCAGGATTTATTGCAGTTTTTACTCAAATTTGGCACTTAGAATTTGTTTGAGAGAATCCCGGCTGTAATATTTCATCCAATTCAAGTTCAACTATCACTTGAGCGTGCTGGCTTTTAAAAGGTTAACAGTTGCAGTCATGCTCAACATTGCTTTCTGTCTTTCTTTCCCCGAGGCTGATTGGTAGGATACTGCTTTGCACCCATGGTTCTCCACATGCTGTTCCTGATTTCAGATGTTGTGCCGCAGGGTTGTGTTGAACAGACACAAGATGCTTTCCAAAAAGGCGAGAGAGAGAGAGAGAGAGATTGGTAAGACAGCCTCGCACTCTATCACCAGCCACAGAACAGTATTGCTGGAAGTCCAGGGGAAGTTTCACTCCCACCTAATGCACTGGAATACTGAAGCAGCCATTCATAAAGCTAATAGGGCCATGACCTCTGCACTCCAGGGCATTGTATTTGGAAGATAACCCAAAGTTGCACTGAAAACTGAGTGGAAAAGTCTGTTCTGACAAAGGATTACCCAGATTCAAAATACTGCTCTATTCTCTCCTCACAGACGCTGTCAGACTGCCTGAGATTCTCCAGCATTTTCTATTTACTAGCATCCGCAGTATCTTGCTTTTATTGTTACGATACTGATCTAAGCTGCCACTTCAGCAACCATAATCTGCAGCGATATTTACCTTTACGTGAATGGAGACCCAGACTTAAGCAGAGTGTCATTCAGTGGACCCATCAATTAAATTCTCCTGCGGTTTGATGGTGAGTTTGTTTCAGGTTTGTGGAGGCTGCAATTGAAAGCCTGATGGTCTATCCAGGCAAGGTATCCTTGTGAAGGCAGTGTAACAATGTGTTATTCTGTGCATGCACGAGTGATATTCCTTAGTTGGAACCTGCTGCTGAGGTGATCCAGTATGTATGCCAAGCAACTGAAACATGACTATGTATCAGGCATGGCATGGTTTTTGGGCCTTTGGTGGGGGAGGGGAAATTTTCTTTGGCAGTAGCTCAGGTAACAAGTCATCATTTCCACTGGTTACGATAGAGGTCTGTGTGTCTTTGATTTGATTTGATTTATTAAAGCCACATGAATTTATAGTGAAAAATATTGTTTTTTGCACACTATACAGTCAAAGCATACCATTCATACAGAAGGAAAAGAGAGAGTGCAGAACATAGTGTTACAGTCAGAGCTAGGGTGTAGAGAAAGGTCAGCTGAATGCAAGAGAGGTCCTGACAACAGCAGGGAAGAAGCTGATCTTGAGTCGGTTGCTACATGACCTCAGACTTTTGTAACTTTTTCACAAAAGAAGAAGTTGGAACAGAGAATGTGCGAGGTACATGGGGTCCTTAATTACGCTGGCTGCTTTGCCGGGGGCAGTAGGATGTGTAGACAGATGGATGGGAGGCTGGTTTGTGTGATGGGTTGGGCTACATTCACGACCTTTTGTAGCTCCTTATGGTCTTGGGCAGACTGTGACACTGCCAGAAAGAATGCTTTCTGCACTTGTTAGTGCCATTAACTCCAGATGTCTTACCCTCTTGAGTAAATTTCCCTGGAGTATAGTCAAAGCATCTTATTTGCACATACTGAGTAGCAGACACACTTATCAAGTGTCTTAGCATAATACTTGAGAGTTAATTGTCACTTAAAAATCTTTGAGCATGTGCTGCTGATTTTCAACGTGACCCTTCGATCCATTAAGAAATTATAACTTATTTCACCCATCCACATGCTCCAATATCCTTTAAAATAATGAATAATCTTGGAGGTGATGACTTGAAAGAAATGTATAGGACGATCCTTACAGATAACAAAGTGAAACTACAGAAATCAGTAAATAATATTGAGTTACCAGGGTTGTTGGACAACCAGTTATTCTGGAAAGATATGAAAGCTGTCACAAAGAATCAATTTTCTAACACTTGGGAAAGAAACTATAGCAAAATGTGACAGAATTCAATTGTGTGAGTGCTACCTACAATGCCATTAACACCTGCGCAAGGAAATAAAGTGTGAAAAAAAACACATGGGAGTAGCCTAAGGTTTGTTTGCTGCCCTGCTTATTCTCAAGCAAGAGATGTTTAAAACTAAAAGCAATCATTAGAACTTCTAAGTGAGATGGAAAGATAAACCATCAAGCCGAGATGTTCGACAAGTGCCGCAAAGTGAATAAGTGCTGAGTGTTTGAGCAGTTTCGTCATGTAAATAAGATGGATGACAACTGAGTTAAGCAAGACATTGTTATTTAAGAAAGGTCAGGAAAAACCCAAGAGGGAAATCAAAAAAAGAGAGACGGACTCTATATCTGTGACAGGTGTCAAACAGATTGTGTCAGTAGTGGACAAGTCTACATTAGACCCGTAGGAGAGACATGACCAGTATTTCTGACAACATAATTTATTGCACAGAGTTATGCTCCTTCTGAATCAGACAGACATTGTGTTACAACTAATACAATTAGAACATCCACACTGTGTGTTATTACTTCAGTCCCGTGCTACGCAGGCTTAGTAACAGATTCCATTGTTTTTGGAATGCCGGCAAGGCCAAAGTTAATGATGATCCCTAATTGCTATGATTAAAAAGGCGAGGCTGGAGGGTTTTTTCCTCCAAAGGAGGTTAGTGTACCAGTTCTGTTTTTGAAACGCTCCAGCAGCTTTCTTGGTTATTTTACCTAGTTAACAGATTTATTGAACTAAATTAACCAATTTGCCATTGTGGATTACTAGTGAAATACCATAATCATGAAGACTATTTTAACTAGTTAGAAAGTCTACTATCTCTCCAGTTTTCCCAAACAAGTTGGTGTCATTTGATACATCATTTGCCACAATCCAAAAGCACTATTGAAACAAGAACAGGCATTGATCCCCGTCTGTCTGCAAATCATTTGAGAATAGCCCAATCTAAGGAAATCTGGTAGCTTTACGATGGGGTGATTCTTGTCACAGTTTTAAGGTGGTTTATTCTTCTTTGGCTGGGTCAGAAGAACACTGAAATTTGATTCCCTTTCCTGCAAGCCTTTGACTTTGATTACATTATAGAATTCATGATCCTCAGGATGCAGAGGCCATGGGTTTAAATCCCATCATACCCACTGCAAAAATTAAACAAAATAAGTTTGGGATAAAAGATTAGTACCAATAATGGTGACAATAAAATCATGGTGTATGAATATCCTTTCTGGGAGGAAATCTGCTGTCCCTAACCTCTACAGGATTCTAATTCCAGACCAGTGCTGCTGATCCTTAACAACTCTCTGAAGTGGTCTATAAAGCCTTCAATCTTCTTGGTATTCAAGAAGGTGACTTATCAAAACCTCATCGAGAGGAATTACAGATGGACAATAATTGCTGGCATGGCAGTGTTGCCCATGTCTAGGGAATGAATAGGAAAAAGAAGAATTTGTCCAGCAAATTCCTTGATAGACCCATGTCTTTTAATGGTACTGTTAGCTATGGGTCATGAAATTTGTTTTACTCAGTCCTAAATTTTGGATTCATGCCTTCTGCTTCTTTAACTCAAGGATTGCAGTCAAGAGACCAATCAGAAGAGACTAATCAGAACAGACCAATCAGAAGAGACCAGTTGGAAGGCACCAATTAGACAAAATAAAAATCACTCAACAACCTCCACTTACCAAATGGTACTTGTGACATTGGTTGTCCTTCCTGAAAAAAAACTGCATGTTTCTTCACAGAGCTAAATAGCAGCATACTGGTTAGCACTGCTGCATCACAACATCAGGGACCTGGTTCCATTCCGGCCACAGTCACTGTCTTGCACATTCTCCCCATGTCTGCCTGGGTGTCCTCCAGGTATTCTGGTTTCCTCCCATACTCCAAATGTGTGTAGGTTAGGCCAATTGATGATGCTAAATTGACCCTACTCTCAGGGAATTCACAAGATAAAAGTGTGTGGGATTACAGGAATAGGACTTGGATGGGATTGCAGTTGGTACAGATTTGATGGGCTGAATGGCCTCCTTCAGTACTGTAGGATTCTATAATACTGCACTCTAAGAAGAATGCCTACCCAATAATTCAAACACTAACTGTTGAAAGTATTTAATCAGATAGCATTTATGAAGAGAGAAACAGACATAATGGCCAAAATTTTCCAGCCTCTCTCTCTGATGGAATCTTCCAGTCCCGCTGAAGTCATTTAAGTGGCTCATCCCATTAGCTGTGGGGAGCCAGCTGGAGCAGGACTGGAAAATCCTGCTCAACATTTCAATTGATGACCTTGCAAAGGAACTTTTCCATCGGAATTCAGAATGGTTCTTATGGAAGGTCATGGGCCTTGAGACATGAGCTGTTTGTCTCTCCACAGATGTCACCTGACTTGCTGACTATTTACAGAATATCTTGGTCATTTTCAGATATCCAACACCTGAGGTAATTTAGTTTTGAATATTCCTATCCTTCCTTAAACGATCAGAAAAACAATTGGCTTGACAACATAAGTCTCACTAGCAGTTAAAGTGGATACTTAAATATTTCTGGAAACAATCATAGAATCCCTACAGTGCAGAAGGAGAACATTAAGTTCATCGAATCTGCAACGGCACCAATCCTACCCAGATCCTATCCCTGCTTAGCTATCCTGCTAATCCTTCTAACCTATCACATCCCGGGACCCTAATGGACAATTTAGCATGGCCAATCCACCTTTGGATTGTGGGAGGAAACTGGAGCACTTGAGGAAACCCATATAGAAACAGGGAGAATGTACCAATTCTGCTCAGACAGTGACCCAAGCCGGGAATTGAACCTGCACCCCTGCACTTGTGGAATGATGGATACATCAGATTCACAACTATAAATAAAATTTGAGCAATGGTGTACTGAACACTTTGCTACTAGTATTGCCATATTAAAATAAGACCAAAATCCACTGGTAACAATGTCATTAACAGCACAGCACCATAACTGGATATGTATTCGTTGCAGTTCCATCAGAAGTGGGGTAGAAACCTAGTTTATGCAAAATTATACTGGAGTAGATAGTGCTTATGGCTCATTGTTAAAATTATCATCACCATCCAAACAACAAAAGAAAATCCTTTCCATATTTTTGGGGTTATATCTTCAATATTTACCTTAATTGGACTCAGTTTTACTGACCATTTCTGTTGGTGAACCTCATACTGGACAGATGAAATTACCTCTCTAATATCTAATTAATATTAACAAAATCTACTATGGTGATTGTCCCTTTAAGAACAACACAGCAGAAGAGGATCACCTGACTTGAGGGGCCAATTGGAACTGAGAGTGGGTAATCACCCCAGGAGGGTTGGAGCCCCTTCTGGGCAGAAGACATGATGGGATCAAGGCAGTCATGTGGACTGTTGTCCTTCAGACAGTTGTTCTTATTAATAAATATTTTTTGTCTTTCCAATAGAGTCTGTCAGTGTGCATCATTACACTTGACCTTCGCACAGCACTCATAATGCTTCATCAATTGTCTGCAAAGAAAATATTTATCAATCCAGTATCCAACCTAAAACATCACATCAGATCTTTTTACAGGATATATGACTTTGTAAATTTAAAATTTTTAAAATTAGTTTATAGAATATGGACATCATTGGTTAGGTCACTATTTATTGCCAGTCCATAATTGCCTTTGAGGTGGTGATGAGTTGTCTTCCTGAACTGCTGCAGTCCATCTAGTGTAGGTACACCCTTAGTGCTCCAGTATATTGATCCACCACATTGAAGGAACTGTGATATATTTCTAACTGGTGGTGGGTGGCATGGTGGCGCAGTGGTTAGCACTGCTGCCTCACAACACCAGGGATCCAGGTTCGATTTCTGGCTTGGGTCACTGTCTGTGCGGAATCTGTAGGTTCTCCCCACGTCTGTGTGCATTTCTCTCAGTGCTCTGGTTTCCTCCCACAGTTTGAAAGGTGTGCTGATATTGGCCATGCTAAATTCTCCCTCAGTGTACTCAAACAGATGGTAGAGTGTGGCAACTAGGGGATTTTCACAGTAATTTTATTGCAGTGTTAATGTAAGCCTACATGTGAAACTAATAAATAAATTTAAAATTCCAATGCATCTGCTGTTCTTGTACTTCTAGATGGTACTGGTGGAGGGTTTGGTGAGTTTCTCAAGTGTACCTTATGGATGGTATACACTGTTGTTCCTTGGAATTTATGGTGTAGGGTGTGAATGTTTGCAGATGAGGTGCCAATCAAGGGGCTGCTTTGACCTGGATGGTGTCAAGCTTCTTTAGAATTTTTGGAGCTGGACTAGCCTAGCAAGTGCAGAGTATTCCATCACACTTCTCAACGGTGGGTCTAAGCAGGCCTAAAGGAATGTCTAACACTGTTGGTTGAATTTTGCCATAGTGTTAGGAGCCCATATTCAGTCTTAATTCCTATGCTTGACTTTGAGGCTCCCATTGCCAAACATTTATGTGACGTGATCTTCAAACTGGCCATCTCCATACTCATCATCCAGTTATAGATGGCGGGAAGAACCTGTGAGGTGAGGTGCCCACTAAAGGACTGGTGGCCCCCCATTGAGAGAGAGGCGCTGCTGAGGAAAGAAGATGAGTGTGAAGATGTCTCAGAATCGAGGCGATCTCTGAACTCTACTGAAATATTAAAGTTAAAAACAGCACATAATTGATTTGGTCACTGCTGACTGAGTGTGGTTTAACCCGCACATCTTTACACTGCCGAGCACCAGAGGAAACTTGACACAAACAATTACCCAAGGCTAGAATTGAACTGGGGTCGCTGGCGCCGTGATGATGTAGCAATGCTAACTGCTGTGCCACCGTGCTACCCAAGAAAATCAACAAGGACCTTCTGAAACTCCAAGTTCTACTACCAAAAGGGACAAGAACAGCAAAAATACTACCACCTAGCTGTTTCCCCTTCAAGTTACTCACCACCATGACCAGAACAATATCACCGTTCCTTCACTGTCGCTGGGTCAAAATCCCTATCTAACAGCACTGTGGGTGTACCTACACCAGATGGGGTACAGCTGTTCAAGAAGCAGCTTACCACCACCTTCTGAGGGGCAGCTGGAGATAAGCAATAAATGCTAACCCAGCCGACAATGCCCACGTATCCACATATTATAAACAAAAAAACTAAAATAAAGTTATGCAGTAGTTGAGATTGGGAATAGGTTCTAGGATCAAATCCATCAAAAGAATTTTCAGGCTGGAAAACTTTTCAAAATGGTGACACAATTATTCAGCCTTTTTCTTTTTAATTTAAACAGCACGGAGTCTGTACAAAGGAGTGCTTGATGTTTTAATTGAGTGGCTGGCTGAAAATTATTTATTTAGTTAAAAGAAAGGAATGTAAAGAAAAATATATGCATACAAACTTCTAAGTAACATGTATCTTTTCGATATTGATTCGTGCTAGAATTCTGGAGAAATTATTGCACATTCTGATTTTAATTATTCCATCACTGTCAGTACTGCTGACCTGGGCTCTGAGTTCTCTAACCTTCTTCCATCTCTCTACTTTTTTCCCATCCATCCAGACAGACCTGAACATAGAAAGAACAATTTGCACTCAGATAGAGAGTGGAATTCTCTGACCTTGTCCGTAGTTTGGGTTATTCAGTTCCGCTGTTGTGAATGGGGATTTGGCAGTAAGAATGGCCAAACTCTCTGTTCTTACTAAAGGTGGCAGCAAGGCGCATGAGAGAGGAAAACTCCGACCGGTACTTTTCATTTCACTGGGCAACTCAACGTTAAAGAACCCAGTGTAATATTCGGGGGACTCAGGTTCAAATCCCACCATGGCAGATTCATTTGGATGCAATAAAAATAGAAACAAAAAAAAAATTCTGGAATTAAATGTCCAGTGATGATCATGGTACTGTTGTCAATTATCATAAAAACCCTTGTGGTTAGGGAATGAAGTCTGCCATCCTTACCCAGTTTAGCCCACATGTGATTCAGATCCATAGCAATGTGGTTGAGTCTTACTTGCCCTCAAGGATGGGCAATAAATGCTAGCCCACCCCATGATGCCCACACCAAATGAACAAATAATAATAAAAAAATACTTTTGAAGTACAGACACTGTTTTAGGAATGTGACTGGTGATAAATGCACAGCAAACTCAACCTCTTTGGTCAAGTTTTTGGTCACCTGTCCTTATATCACTTTACACGGCTCAATGTTAGATTCCGTTTAGTAACTCTCCGTGAAGAGCATCGGATATATTCAACTGCTACATAAATGCAAGTTATTGTTGTTGAGTAACTTTGAAAATCGTATTCCATTTTAAAACTGGACAGCACAGTGACAGAATAGTTAGAACAGCAGCTTCACGACGCCAGGGACCCGGGTTCAATTCCTGGCTCAGGTCACTGTCTGTGCAGAGTCTGCACATTCTCCCTATGTCTGTGTGGGTTTCCTTTGGGTGCTCTGGTTTTTTTTTCCTACAGTTCAAAAATGTGCAGTTTACATGGATCAGTCATGCTAAGTTGTCCCATCATTTCAAAGGGTCAAGCTAGGAGAAAATGCATGGGGTTGTGAAGACAGGGCCTGAATGGGATTGTGCAGACTCACTAGGCCAAACGGCCTCCATTGCAAGGATTCTAGGATTGTATGATCTCATAGACAATCTTCAGATTCTAAGTTGGATAAAAGCAAATGTTGGAGATTTAATTGGACAGTAAGTGGTAAATCATATAAACATAATTATTCCTGTTCTGGGGACATTTATGCTATATTTTAGATCATTCAGTTTGGTTTCTTACTAATTTGTTGTAGATAGGAAAGGCATTCATCAGGGCATTAATGTAAGCAGTGGTTTGAGTTGGAAACATTGTAAGTTATGAGTTACTCCTGGATATATCAAACCCTTTTTCGTTTATTGATTGAGCATGTTCTTTCAATGGTGTATTCCACTTGCAAACACTTCTGTTCTGTTTCTGTGTCTAGGCATATAAAAAAATACACTTTCTCTTTTATTTATTTGTCTACAAGCCGTGGTTATCATTGGCAAGACCAGCATGCAACTGCCCTTGAGAAGGTAGCTGTGAGTGTCTGACAGATTTGTTAGATAGAGCACTTCCATGTGACAGTTAAGAGTCAATCCTATTGCTGTGGACCTGGAGACATATAAGGATAAGGGTAGTAGATTATCTTCCTGGAAGGACATGAATAAGGTGGATGAATTTTTAGAACAATCCGCTTGTTTCCTGCTCACCATTGCTGTTTTTTATTTCCAGGTTTACTTAACAAACTGAATTAAACTCACAAGCCATAGGAGGTGAGGTTTAGCTCACTGTTTCCAAATTATTCATTCAGTCCTCAGGGTTACTAGTTCACGAATATAGCCATGAATCTATCTCACCTTTCCCACTGAATATGAAGGAATAATTTGCATATCAAAGATGTGCACCGACTCACAGATTTGGCTGCTAAAGATTTTATAGTTCAGTATTTTAAACATCTTCTTTCCCATAAACAATTTGGCTATTTAAGTAGGCGACACCACACATGCAATGTAAAAACTGCTTTGTCACCCCAGTTGCCCATGAAACAGAATGCTATCTTGTCTAAATACTTCTTTCATTTGATTTGATTTGATTTATTGTCACGTGTATTAACACACAGTGCAAAATACTTTGCATTGTTTCTTGAGTGTTATACAGACAAAACATATTGTGTGTAGGGAAGGAAAGGACACAGTGTTACAGTCATAACTAGGGTGTGGAGAAAGATCAGGTTAATGCAAGGTAAGTCCATTCAAAAGTCTGATGGCAGCAGGGAAGAAGCTGTTTTTGTGTCAGTCGATACCCAATTTCAGGCTTATGTATCTTTTTCCGGAAGGAAAAAGGTGGAAGAAAGAATGTGTGGAGTGTGAAGATTTCTTAATTATGCTGGCTGCTTTTCCGAGGCAGTGGGAAGTGTAGACACAGTCAATGGATGGGAGGCTGATGATGGACTGGGCTTCGTTCACGATCTTTTGTAAAATATTGAAATGAGATAAAATGCTGGAAATACTCAGCAGATCAGTCAACATCTGTGGAAAGGTAAACAGGGTTAAAGTTTCATGTTGATAATAGATACCCAGGTGATCTTAGAAAATGATTGGGCAGTATTGATCATTACACTTGAGATCTGTTGCGACTAGTAGGCATTGCTGGAAATGATCATTGACCAGGAGATTAAGATTCTCATTCAGTTTTATTTTGTGCACATTTCAGTTTAATTAGGCAACCTACAAGAGTGTTTTATCAGTGGTCTTCTCCTCAGGTTAATGGGTAATTTGTACTTTCTCTTTTAATTAATGCTACTCTTTTAACTCAAATTAAAATAATCTCGCTATCCTGGACTTGTTAGGATAGCTACTCTTTTCAATCTCTTGACCCAAGCTCTGGAAATCCCTCTTGAGCCAACTTCACTTAGAATCATAGAATCCCTACAGTCCTGAAGGAGGCCATTCCGCCCATCGAGTCTGCACTGACTCTCCGAAAGAACATCTTGTTCAGGCCCACCAGGACGAAATCCTCATCCTAATTTCTGAATCCACCCTCATTTTTCCTATCTCCTAGCCAACTCTGTAATCTCCTCCAACACAACAAACTCTGAAACATCTGGGATCTTTTAGTTCTGACTTCTTTAGCATATCATTGTTCAATGTCATGCCTTCAGCTGCTTAGAATCATAGCTTCATAGAATCCCTACTGTACAGAAGGAGGCTATTTGGTTGGTGCCATAAGCTCTTGAAATCCCATTCTAAATCTCTTTGACTCTTTCTTTCTTCCTTTAAGATCCTCCTTGCGACACAGTAGCACAGTGGTTAGCACTACTGCCTCACAGTGCCAGGGACCTGGGTTCAATTCCCAGCTTGTCTGTGTGGCATTTGCTTATTCTCCCTGTATCTGTGTGGATTTCCTTCCACATTCTGAAAGATGTGCTGGTGAGGTGTATTGACCCGAACAGATACTGGACTGTGGCATATAGGGGAATTTCACAGTAACTTCAGTGCAGTGTTAACGTGAGCCTTACCTGTGACTAATAAATAAACTTTTCTTTTTAAAACCTATCTTTTTGTCCAAACTTTTGACAGCCACTCAAACATTACCTCACATATTTTGTCATCTCATTTTCCTTTATAGTAATATTGAAATATTTTATTACATTAAAGATTTGACTGGAATTGGCATTTAAGAGGCTTGATAATTAAAACCCTCCTTTTGACAAAATTTTGTTTTTTCTTTCTTTTCTCTCTTGTTCAACATTCATATTCACTTGAATAGAAACAGGGAACAGCCTGGGGAATGGCACTAAGTCATGATGTTCTTTTGGAGAGCCAGTGCAGATATGATGGGCCAAATGGCCTACTTCTGCACCGTAACAATTCTCTGATACCGCAGAGAATTTTATTCCCTTATATTTCTGTGTAACATGTCACAATGTTTATAATCAGTTCTGAATGTTCCGTAAATACAAGTTATTTTTGTAGGATCGGAACATCCAAAAATGTCCATAGCCACAATCAGCCATCAACATCCCTTAGAATCAAAGAATCCCAGTAAGAAATCTCACAACATCAGGTTAAGATCCAACAGGTTTATTTGTAGTAAAATCCATTAGCTTTCGGAGTGCTGCCTCTTCTTCAGATAAGAGGGAGTTCTGTTCACAAAAACAGTTCATATAAAGACACAAACTCAGTTTCTAAAATAAAGGTTGGAATGTGAGTCTTTACAGGTAACCAAGTCTTAATCGTACAGACAATGTGAGTGGAGAGAGCGTTAATCACAGGTTAGAGAGATGTGTATTGTCTCCAGACAGGACAATTAGTGAAATGTTGCAAGTCCAGGCAAGTTGTAGGGGTTACAGGTAGTGTGACATAAACACAAGATTCCTGTTGAGGCCATTGTCAAATGTGTGAAATTTGGCTATCGGTCTCTGCTCAGCGATTTTGCGTTGTCGTGTATTGTGAAAGTTGCCTTGGAGAATGCTTACCAAAGATCAGAGGTCAAATGCCTGTGACTGCTGAACTGTTCCCCAACAAGAAAAGAACAGTCTTGCCTGGTGATTGTCGAATGGTGTTTATTCATCCATTGTCGTAGTCTGGATGATCTTCCCATGCTTCGAGACTTCCTTTCCTGCAGCGTATCAGGCAGACACAGGTTGGCCGGGTTGCAGGTACTGTGTACCTGGTGGATGGTGTTCTCACGTGAGATGATGGCATCCGTGTTGATGATCCAGCATGTCTTGGAGAGATTGCTGTGGCAGTGTTATTTAGTGATCACTGTTCTCCTAAAGGCTGGGTAGTTTGCTGTGGACAATGGTCTGTTTGAGCTTGTGTAGTTGTTTGAAGGCAATAAGTGGGGGTGTGGGGATGCCCTTGCTGAGATGTTCATCTTCATCAATGACATGTTGAAGGCTCCAGAGAAGAAGCTGTATCTTCTCTGATCTGGGGAAGTGCTGGATGATGAAGAGTACTCTGCCCATCATGTCCCGTGTTTGTCTGCTGAGGAGGTCAGTGTGGTTTTTCACTGTGGTGCATTGGAACTGTCAATCGATGAGTTGAGTGCCATATCTTGTTCTTATGAGGGCTTCTTTCGCATCTGGAGGTGTCTGCTGCGGTGCTACTTGTCTGAACAGATCCTGTGTATATGGAGGGTTTGTCTGTAGGTGATGACTTCTTTAATGTGTTTAGGCTGGAAACTGGAGAAGTGGAACATTGTGAGATTATCCATGGACTTGCAGTACAGTGAAGTACTGAAGTGACCATCCTTGATGGAGATGCGTGTGTCCAAGAATTCAACCAATTCCGGAGAGCAGTCCACGATGAGTCTGATGGTGGGATGGAACTTGCTTGGGTTGCAAAATCTCATTAACTGTCCTATCTGGAGACAATACATATCGCTTTAATCTGTGCTTAACGCTCTCTCCACTCACATTGTCTGTACCTTTAAGACTTGATTACTTGTAAAGATTTGCATTCCAACCATTATTTTGTAAATTTAGTTTGTGTCTTTATATGCGCTGTTTGTGAACAGAACTCCCATGTAGCTGACAAAGGAGCAGTGCTCTAGTGGCTTTTGTTACAAAATAAACCTTTTGGACTTTAACCTGGTGTTGTGAGACTTCTTGCTATTTACAGCATTGCCACATCATCATAGAATCCCTACAGTGCAGAGAAGGCCTTTTGACCCATCCAATCTACACTCACTACCTAGGTGCACCCCTCTACCACATCCCCACAAATCCATCATTGCTAATCTATATAAACTACGTACCAGAGGCAATTTTAGCATGGCCAATCCATCTGACATACACATCTTTGGAGTGCAGGAGGAAGTTAGAACACCAGGAGCAAACCCATGCAGACACTGGGCAAATTCCACATAGTCATCCAAGCCAGGAATCGTACCCAAGTCCCTGGCACTGTGAGGCAACAGTGCTAACCACTGTACCACCGTGCCACCCTTGTTGAAACAGATTTTTGAATTTTTAATTGGCAGGACAATGATTATGGGGGACAGGCAGAAAAGCACAGTTAAGGAGACATCAGTATAACTATGAACTTATTGAATGTTACAGCAAGCTCAAAGTGCTAATTTATCCACTCTTGTTCTTATTTCTTATGCTCTTTGTTCTAATCTCACAACTAATTAGGATCATTTACAGGAATGAAAGAATCAATAGAATGGAGAAAGGTCACTGGAATCATTGTGGCTGCTCCTTTTATAGTCCATTAATATCAAGTACTTATTGTGGGTCTACTGTCCATTTTATCCTATTCCAAACGAAGTTTAATTTGCTCTTACTGTCTTAATTGTTGTTTTTAAAATTAATTCATAAAATGTGGGCATTGCGTGGCACCACAACTGTGCCAAATGTGATTAATGTTATTGTCCTTCTTTAACTGTCCCTTGAGAAGTGAGGTATCTTCTTGAACTGCTGTAGTTCATGTGGTGTAGGTACTCCCACAGTGCTGTTAGGAAGGAAGATCCAGAAGTTTACCTGATGACAATGAAGAAATGGCTGATATAGTTTCAAACCAGGGTGGTGTGTGCCTTGGATGGGGTTGGTGTTCCCTTGACCTTCTAAGCGGTAGACAGGTTGTCACTGCTCGGAAAGTATTGTTGAAAGAACCTTGATGTCTTGCTGCAGTGTACTGAAGGAACAATCTGGGCTTAATTTTAACTCTGTGCAACCTCTGGGGTTTTGAATGAGTTAAAGCCTCACTCTATGTGGAAATGTATGTCTTGTCCATTTTTTGCTGCTTCTGGTATACACGGAAATGTGTAGGTTTAATCATCGTGACTTCTCCCAGTGTGATTGTAATTCAGCAGTCAATCAGAATAAACAAGTGGTTTAGCACCCTATTAACATTGCTAAACCACTTCGTATCTGTCTTAATTGCATTTAGGCAGTATAAATAATGGTCAGTGCAGCAATCCTGTTATGGAATATGCAAATCGGAGCACTAATGGAAGCAATGAGCAGCCAAGAGGCTCACTTCAAATATGAGGCTATGCAAATCACGGTGGATGTAATGAAGGAGCAGAGGGAATCTCTGGGATCTAACACTCACAAAATTAAGGCGAGGAAAATTATACAGGAGGTCACCATTGTCTCAAAGACCTGACGTGCTGGGAAGGATGAGCACACGAGCTATCAAGGCAAACAATACGTATCCTCCTCAATTATCTGATTTTGCTTTTTTTTCTGCATGAATAACCCAGAGACACCCACACAGGGACCACAGATATAGCAAATGAGGATTGAACATGCTCTGAGGGACAGAATAGAAAGAAGCCGAGGGAAAAATACATGCCAAACTCTGGCTGCAGAACGGACGTGAAATGAATTATGGTCCTATCAGGAAATAATGAACAGCATCAGGGCATCAAACAGCAAAGGAGATTCTCTGTCGACTTTTGCTGCAGGTGACTGAAATAGTGGCAGAGTCCACAACACCCCAGTGCACCAATATCCTTTAAAGTTTATTTATCAGTGTCACAAGTAGGCTTACGTTAACACTGCAATATCACTAGGCCATCAACTCCACTTTAGAAGATCAATTATTATTTAAAAGGCAAAATTTACTGCATCAAGACAGTATTTGGTGAAAGTTTATTCATTTCTTTACCTATTAGAATGGGTTTATTGTAATTTGGAGTTGGTATTTGATTAGGACAGTTTGAAATTTATTTTGGGGGGCAAACAGTCTGGACCATCCACTTTTGGGCCCGTTTCTCTCACTATTTCCTGTTGCAGGTCATGTCCCACAAATGATTGAAGAAAAAGGAGGTGGAAGTTTTGCAACATTGGGTGAGGAATGTGGTCACATGTGAACAGTAGAAAAAATAAACTTTTTTATTTATTTGCAGGATATGGGCATCGCTGGCTGGCCAGCATTTATTGTCCATCCCGATGTGTCCTTGAGAAGGTGGAGGTGAGCTGGCTTCTTGAATCGCTGCAGTCCACGTGCTGTAGGTTGACCCACGATGCCGTTAGGAGTCTTTGGTACCTCTCTTGAGTGTGTTCTAAAAATGAATGGAATTGATTTTGATAAACTCTGGAGTAGAGATTCAGCAGATATCATGGTACATTGACAGGATCAAGATTTTAAAAATGAAGGAACATTTGCCCCATTCCAAAACCTTTGAGGGCAGTGTATTTTGACATATTTCTGTCGCTAATTATACAACATAAATGCTTCCATCAGATCTATAAAATAGGCCACAAACACTGAAGTCTCCTTTTAGAACATCCTCTTTAATTTAAGGTACAATAAAATGTTCTGAAAAGTGGGGTTGGCGAGGCCATGGAAACTCAAATCAGAAACTCGTTGAAATGCCAGGTGATAAGCTTAACATCTTTTCACTGAATCTCACAGTGAAAGGACAATTGCTTTTCTGAGAGATGGGAAACAAGTGGAGAGGAAGAGCAGAGCTTGTTCATTTATGTAACTACTAAGCAGGATGCTTAGGAGAGTTTGTTTTCTATTCAGAAGGAAGAGAGCAGAATGGGCAGCATTTTATGAAGTTTAAGACATCATTGAATCATAGAAACATACAGTACAGTAGGAGGCCATTCAGCCCATCGAGTCTGCACTGTGTGTGCAGTATCCAATTAAACCTCCAACATTTTCCTTAATTCAATTTGAAATCTGAAGATTGTGTATGAGATCAGACAATCCTAGAATCCCTGCAATGAAGAAGGGGGCCATTGGGCTGAGTGAGTCTTCACCAACCATAATCCTAACCAGGCTGTATCCACATAACCCCATGTATTTACCCAAGCTAGTCCCCCAGACTCTAAGGGACAATTTAGCATAGCCAATCTACCTAACTTGCACATCTTTGGACTGTGGGAGGAAACCGGACCACCAGGAGGAAACCCATGCAGATACAGGGAGAACGTGCAAATCCATACAGGCGATAACCCAAGCCAGGAATCCGAACCTATGTCCCTAGCACTGAGAGTCAGCATTGCTAGTCATGGTGCCACCGTGCCCCCCTAATGGTGAGTGGTCAAAGTGTGAATTAACAGGTGACAGTTGGATCTAGAGGACTCGGACTAAGTGAAACAGCTTTCAAAGGATACTGTAAAATTGTTCCCAGAATGATGCATATCTGCCAAAAGTATAGTGCATGGTGAAAGGGTTTGGTGATACAATAACGGTTTTAAAACATTAAAATCTTATCTTCTGATCATTTCCTCAGTTGCTGGGACTCTTGACTTTAGACTGAGCTATTACTTCATACATCACTTAGAAAAAGTCTCTAAAGAAGTTGTAGCATGTTTCACAATTTTTTTTGTCACAAGTAGGTTCCAGGAGCCAGCTTGTTTTTCCCGCGGCCTACGTCTTATCCAAGGCTAACAGTAAGAGTTCACCTTGTGATAGATTACATGCATGCACTAATTGTTTTACAACCTTGATTATTTAAAGTTTCTAAATTCTCTAAACATAAAATCAATATTCACATAATCCTTCCCTAAGTAAATAACATGCTTGCTCCAGTTTTGGTTTGTAATTGAAATATCCACAGGGAATGCGGCCAAAGCAAATGTTGCAATGCATTTTAGAACACAAATGATGCATGAAATAATAACTAACTCACATTTGATTTCGTTAGCACAGAGCTAAAGCCAATTTGTTAACAGATGTGTAGAGAGATATCAGACGAAAATGGAAGTAACTTTGACTTCGGGTGGTCTGTTTGAAGGGGTAATATTTGATTAGTTATTGATTACAAGGGTAACCCAGGTTTCCATTTAATTGGGAGTGATGCAGATGGAGGGGTTGATTCAATATCAATAAAGTCAATATTACCCTTACCTGAAGAAAGAGCCCGAGACTCCAAAAGCTTGTGCTGCCAAATAAACCTGTTGGACTTTAACTTGGTGTTGTGAGACTTCTTACTGTGTCCGCCCCAGTCCAACGCTGGTATCTCCACATCATTGTGATTCTACCTCAATCCACTTTTAGCATTTTGTAGTCGTCACATTTTTGGTTCTGTGAAATCAATTGGATTTTCAGTGTCAGCAGAGCTTAGGAGTTTTTACTTTTATTTATTTATTAGTGTCACACGTAGGCTTACATTAACACTACAATGACATTACTGTGAAAATCCCCTAGTCGCCATATTCCAGTGCCTGTTTGGGTACACTGAGAGAGAATTTAGCATGGCTGATGTGCCTAAATCAGCACACCTTTTGGACAATGGAAGTAAACCAGAGTACCTGGAGTAAACTGACATTGACACAGGGAGAATGTGCAAAATCCGTACAGACAGTGACCCAAGGCTGGGAATCAAACCCATGTCCTTGGCACTGTGAAGCAGCAGTGCTAACCACTGTGCCACCATGCTGTCCCTATGCATGTAATCTCACATCTTTCACACTGTAGGAGAAAACTGGAGCAGGCATGGTCAAAGTTGTTGTGTGTATGTAAGTTCTTGCTTTATGCTGCTGGATATTAAGCCTGTAGTTCTGGTGACACAGGAACGCTGGATCCCTTTGTGAATTCAGTGAGTGATAATCAGGCTACTGAGGTCTGACCTGAAGCTGCCAATGCCAACTTTGCTGGGCATTGTCATCCATCCAGGTGCAAAAATAATTCCCTGATTTGTCAACAGTTGGAGATGTCCCAGTGGTGGCATTAGAACACAACCATGCCAAAATGGTGCCGTCCCCACCTCTCGCACCCCCCTCCTCCTCACCACTGACCTCTGTAAACTCTTCCGGGGACAGAACTGGGAGATACCTAACACCACTGTGTCACCCAGGAGAATGATATTGTGAGTTCCTCAATGTTCTTAATAGCTGAATTCTCACTAATATTAACGAGAGACTCACTGCTGTTCAATTTTCTTCACATTGCTGGAAATATTCTTCTCTGAATCATTCAGTCCTTCCTTCCAATCAGTGATAGTATTCCAGGAATGATTGACTGTTGCATCTTTCACAGACAGAAAAAAAATCCCTAGATTCTACCCCTTAGCAGATCGAACTCACCGGGAGCTGACAGAATTAATTACCAACAGTTGCAGGTGGGCATAAATGACAAGAACCTGAAGCTCAGGAACTTAAACTCCTGACCATCTGGATGGAAGGCAAAGTTTTCCATTGACTATACCACCGGGATATGCAAAATTATGGATATTTTTGAGCCGACAGCAAATATTCACCAAAGGCTAAGCAAGTAATACTCGGTTTATCTTTTGAAGTAGACTCACTAATTTTAGATAAGCCTTTCTAGTAATTCACCTTCCTCAGAGAGTATTGTAAATACACCCGCCTTATTGCTGGTTGCTAATTGTATATTATTCACATTTTCATTTGCAGCGTCACTGAATGAATTCCCTGTGGTTACCGAGAATCAGGCGCAAAGACAAATGTGGTGAGTTTGTCCCGTGCATTCTTTTAGCACCAGTAGTGGTAGAAAATAGTGTCCAACTGTAGGAGGCAGAGTAAGCCACAGCTGCTACATCCCCAATATTGGCATGAAGCCCAACCGCTGAAATGTATATTTTTTACAGCAGATGTTACGTCCCAATTTATTTTCTTTTAAACAAGCAACTTTTAAATTTAAAAGCAAACAATTCACCTCTCTTAAACTCTAGCTCACAGACAAGTCATCACTGATTAACCATTCAGAATAACAGACAGTTATTCTGTCTGTTACACTGGTATCCTGATGGGGGAAGAGTTGAGTGCGAGATTACTCCATGCAATTTTATTGATAGACCTTGTCTGGGATTTGTTTCCCAGGCTTGTTTGACATTTCAATTTATCAATCAAGACCAAAGTAAATTATGGTTAATTTAGAAAAGTGCTTTGAGGGTAGTTTTTAGTGATGATAATTATAACAAAACCCTTAGGATGATCCATTTAGAGTGGCTTAAGGAGAGGCAAATTCAGTTACTTTCCGTCAGTGTGCTGCAGTATTCTACTCATCATTATCGATTTGAGAAATCAAAGTGGAGTAAGAATCTTCATGTCCTATCAGTGAGATTTATGCTGTTTTAAACTTTAATCTCTCATGAATATTCTGTAATTATATTTGAATCCAGGCCAAACTGTTGAGATGAGAGTGTTCTTCTGGCAGTTTTTGAAGGATCTGAAGTGAAATGACTTTGAGGAAATCTCAAGGCAGTTTCATAGGATCATAGAATCCTGACAGTGGAAGGGAGGTCATTCGGCCTATCCATCCTGTGTCGACAACAATCCCGCCCAGGGCCATATCCCCGTGTTCCATTTTGTTCTTTTAACGATGCAGGAGAATAAGAGTGAGGCTAGAATTACAATCACTAACTATTCTAATGGTTTATTGAAAAAGGGTAAATAGTACAAGAGAAACACAAGATAAATGAAAAGAAGCCATGAGTGTCCTGCGCTTCTGCCCATCAGGGATCCCGAGCTGGTCTGAGCTCGAATGGGCCTGAAACTATCCACAATCTTAATCCAAGGTGAAGTACAACTTGCTCAGATCGCGCAGCCTGCTTTTCTAGTATAGCATGAACAACTTCTGCGTGAGAGTCAGTACAGTAAGAAGTCTCACTGCACCAGGTTAAAGTCCAACCGGTTTATTTGGAATCACAAGCTTTCGCAACGCTGCTCCTTCAATAGGTGAGTGGAGAAGTAGGTTTGCAACAACGGCATATACAAAGAGACAACTGAAGATAATTACAAATTGGAATGTGAAGAATTACAACCATTATTCACATTCCAATCTGTAATTATCTTGTAATTGTGTCTTTGTCTATAAATGTCGCATTTGTGAACTTATTTCTCTACTCACCTGATAAAGGAGAAGAGCTCTGAAAGCTCGGGATTCCAGATAAACCTGGTGGACTTTAACCTGATGTTGTGAGATTTCTTGCTGGGCAACCCCAGTCAAATACTGGAATATCCACAGCAGATTTGATATAAATATAGAGGGTGGGAAGACAACATGCAAAGATAACAGTAGCAAGTTAACCTGACTAGTGATTACAGTGAAATTGTCATAGGGCTCAAAAGGCAGGAGCATCTTTTTAGATTCTCACAGCTTGATTATTGCTGAGTTGACTGGCAAATATTGTAATTCTTTACATTTTACATACCTCACAACCCTGCGTATTTATCCTGCTAATCCCCCTAACCTACACATCGCAGGAAATTAAGGGACAATTTATTGTAGCCATTCCATCCACTTTGCACAACTTTGGAGTGTGGGAGGAAACCGGAGCACCCAGAGGAAACCCACACATACACAGGGAGAATGTGCATTTGGGTTCATGCTAAAACTCGGGAGGAAATTTCTGGAGGAATTTTTTATTACCTCCAGATCAAGCGCAAGACATATTTCATTCCATTGCTTTCCTCGTGCTCTAGCTGTTCTTTCACTTCTTGCATCTTGTGGGACTCAGGGCAAAATTTCATTTGTGCCCCTGGCAGGTTTTTACCTGAAAAACGCCACCAGCCAGTCACCAGAGCTAGTGCGTCAGACATCACATTGCATCAAGCATCGCTGACCAGGAGTCTCTAACCCTTTTACTGCACAACAGCCCCCCCCCACCCCACACACACACACACACACACAACAACAACACACCACACACACACACACACACACACACACACACACACACACCGTACCACCACCACCATTAGCATGTGTTGTAAGGATTTTGCTGGTTGATTCTCAATCTTTGAATAGTTTTGAGAAAGATGAACCAACATTGGAGACAATCCAAAGAAAGTTCTCTAGATTGATTCCAGGTATGGAGGGATTTTCTTATGAGGAGAGATTAAGTAGGTTGGCCCTGTACTTATTGGAATTTAGAAGAATACAACCTTATTGAGATATGAAGCGTTCTAAGTGGGTTTGTCAGGGTAGATGCTGAGAGATTGTTTCCCCTGGTGGGAGAGTCTAGACCCAGAGAGCAGAAGCTCAGAGTAGGGAATCACCCATTTAAGACTGAGATAAAAAAGAATTTCTTCATTCTGGGGGTAATGAAGCTGTGGAATTCTTCATTGCAAAGGGCTACAGAGACTGGGTCATTCAAGACTGAAATTGACAAGTTTTTAATCAGGAAGGGAATCAAGGGAATAAGATGGGAAAACGGGATTGAGGATTATCATGTCGGATCAGTTATGATCTTACCGAATGTAAGGCAGGCTCAATGGGCCCAATAGCTTATTTCTGCTCCTACACCTTATGATCTGCTGGCTGTATTATGAACAGATCTATGTTTCTATTGAGTCCTAGGATGGGATGAGAACCTGGAGCTTCTGGTCTAGGAGTAGGGATACTAACCACTGTGCCAAAAAAACTTCCGTCCTATTCTTAATTAAACCCAAATTAACGTCCAGTAAGTCACCTTATCAGGAGGGGCTCCGTTTACCGCTGGACAAAATGGAACAACCAGCACTTCTGCCTGAGATCTCCTCTTCGAAAGGTAGGGTGAAAAACAATTTTTCTTCTATTTGCTATTCATTGCAAAATTATAAACTCAATGATAAAGATTGTGAGGGTGAAATGCAACTTGAATGTTGGAGTGGATTATTCACACCTCCTGTACACTCTCTTCAGTGTTATAAATTATTGAGGGAATGTGTAACTGCAGTGATGCACAACTTTCTGTTTTTCAATCACATAATTTCTGCCTCTGCTCACTCCATAGAGGATCTGATATTCACTCCCATCTCTTTGCAGCATTTCTGCAATTAGTAATAAATGGAAACTCCTTTCTGTTGCTGAGATAGGATAAAGAAAATTCCTCTCCAAACCATTCACCATCCTGGCTTGGATTTATATCATTGTTTCTTCACTGTCGCTGGGTCCAAACCCTGGAACTCCCTCCCTAACAGCACCATGGGTGTACCTACACCATAGGAACCTCAGCAGTTCAAGAAGGCGCCTCACTACCACATTATCGAGGGCAATTAGGGATTGGCAATACATGTTAATAACATCTGCTTCTTATGAATTAAAAAAAACACTTAAATGCTGTTAAAGCATTAGATTTATTTTCAGTGAGTAAATGGATGGATAACCCACAATAATATAGATGAACAATGATTCAAATGACCTTTCTTAACATTGAAACTGAGTGACATTAACAAAAACATCATCTATTCCTCAGACACTGATATCTCAGTCAGACAAAAATTGATGGACTGTGCCAAGCTATCCTCTGGGTATTGGCTCTTTGCCCTTTGGGCAATGTCAGGGGGCACATGATGGCACTGCCAGAGTGATCATAGTAAGAAGTCTCAGACACCAGGTTAAAGTCCAACAGGTTTATTTGATAGTAAACACCAGAAAGTAAAATCAAATAAATCTGTTGGACTTTAATATGGTGTTGTGAGACTTCTTACTGTGTTTATCCCAGTCCAATGCTGGCATCTCCACTTCAGGGTAATCATGCCCAGGGGTCACAACCCTCCCCCCAACCACCTGACACCGTGAGGACCCCTAATTGCGTCCTCCCTTTACTCCAGCATGGCTGAGCCACTGGTTCCTTGAAAGCGAGGAGTTACTCTAAATTCCACAGGATTGAAATACTCTGGCAAAGTGAGAGGTGTTTGCTGGCCCAAATAATTCAGTCTCAAGCCTGCTAATACTATTCTAAATATTATTTAATGCTGAGCCTGCCTCTCAGCCCCCCATTTGTGGCATGGCACAGACTCCACCCCACTCCGGTTCTGGGAGACACTCGCACAGCGTGAACATCTGCGGTAACTTTGCAAATTAGCCAACACGCAACTCTCCCGGCTCACTTAATATTAGCGTAGCGGCATGAAAGAGTCACAGCCTATATATTTATTTATCTTTATAGTTCCTCTGAATGGGAAAGGAAATGAGGTTTTGAGATTTGCTATGGAGAAATTTAATTCCATGCTGGGAATGTGCAAATCACTTAAGGTACGAGACACCAAACCTAACAAAAACATGTCAAAGTGAAACAGAAGTGCATCTTTGATGCTTTAATAGCAACAAATTTGCATAACTATTACAAGTGTGGAGTGTTCCTTTGGCAGGTCTATTGAATGTGGGAAGAAATGGTGATAAATCTATGGACTGAATGATAATGTAGATTTTACCAAATCTTGAATTTTCCAGTCTTTTCTCTTTTGGTTCTATATTTTTAATTCAGTCCAGAGCCTGTTTTGAGTTCTGTTGTGATTAGTACAGGACTGACAAAAGCCAATATCTCTCTCTCTTTGTGTCCAGTAATTATTTTCAATTCACTTTCTATAATGTTAATTTTAAGATCTGTTCCATAAAATAAGTTCAACTTATTGTGACCACAATTCGGTTACGTTCACCTTAGTGATGGACAGGGATAGGCATGAAGCTGGGGGCTGTAGTTATAGCTGGGGGAAGGGTAATTATGAGGCCATCAGGAGAGAATTAGGGGGCATAGATTGGACTAGGGAACTACAGGGACTGGGAACATCTGGAATGTGGGGCTTATTCAAGGAGCAGCTGCTGCGAGTCCTTGATAAGTATGTCCCTGTCAGGCAGGGAGGAAATGGACGAGTAAGAGAGCCTTGGTGTACGAAAAGAGTTGATTTGCTGGTTAAGAAGAAAAAGGAGGCTTATGTCAGGATGAGGCTTGAAGGCTCAGGTAGTGCAATGGATAGCTATAGATTAGGTAGGAAGGAGGTAAAAAGTGAATTGAGGAGAGCTAAGAGGGGACACGAGAAGATGTTGGCTGATAGGATTAAGGAGAATCCTAAAGCTTTCTTTCGATATGTTAAGAATAGAAGATTGGTTAGGGCAAGATTAGGGCCAGTCATAGATAGCAGTGGGAAGTTGTGCGTGGAGCCTGAAGAGAATGGCGAGGCACTGAATAAATATTTCTCTTCGGTATTCACGCAGAGTGCTGGAAATGTAGCTGTGGAGAGCACTGAGGTACAGGGTTGCAAATTGGGGAGTATTGTAGTAGATAGGGAGGATGTGTTAGAAATTCTCGAGGGTTGAAGTTGGATAAGTCCCCTGGGCCGGACGGGATTTACCCTAGGATTCTCTGGGAGGCAAGAGAGGAGATTGCAGAGCCTCTGGCTCTGATCTTCAGGTCTCGTTGGTTACGGGTGTGGTTCCGGAGGACTGGAGGATAGCGAATGTGGTCCCATTGTTTAAGAAGGGAAAGAGAGACCTTCCAGGGAATTATAGGCCAGTGAGTCTTACTTCTGTTGTGGGCAAGGTATTGGAGAGAATTATTAGGGATAGGATTTATAGTTATTTAGAGAGAAATGAATTGATTGGGGATAGTCAGCATGGGTTCGTGAAGGGTAGGTCATGCCTTACTAACCTCATTGAGTTTTTTTGAGAAAGTGACCAGAGAGGTGGATGGGGGTAAGGCGGTTGATGTAGTATATATGGACTTTAGTAAGGCTTTTGATAAGGTGGACCATGGAAGACTTCTACAGAAAATGCAGATGTGTGGAATAGAGGGTGATTTAGCTAATTGGATTAGAAATTGGCTGGCAGATAGAAGACAGAGGGTGGTGGTTGATGGGAGATATTCATCGTGGAGTTCGGTGACGAGTGGTGTGCCTCAGGGGTCTGTTTTGGGGCCCATGCTGTTTGTGATTTTTATAAATGATCTGGATGAGGGTATTGAGGGATGGATCAGTAAATTTGCAGATGATACTAAAGTTGGTGGTGTGGGAGATAGGGAAGAGGGGTGTTTTAGTTTACAGAGTGACTTGGACAAGTTGCAGAGCTGGGCCGAGAGGTGGCAAATGGAGTTTAATGTGGAAAAGTGTGAGGTAATGAACTTTGGCAGGAACAATAAATGGGTAGAGTATAGGGCTAATGGTAGGGCTCTTAATAGTGTTGAGGAACAGAAGGATCTTGGTGTATGTGTCAATAGATCCCTGAAAGTAGGCAGTCAAGTGGATAAAGTTGTTAAGAAGGCTAATGGAGTCTTAGCTTTTATTGGTAGGGGGATTGAATTTAGGAGCCGCAGCGTCATGTTGCAGCTGTACAAAACTCTAGTGCGGCCGCACTTGGAGTATTGTGTGCAGTTCTGGTCGCCACATTATAAGAAAGATGGTGAGGCATTGGAGAGGGTACAGAGGAGGTTTACTAGGATGTTGCCTGGTATGGAGGGCAGGTCCTATGAAGAGAGGTTGAAGGATTTGAGGGTGTTTTCGTTAGAAAGGAGGCGGCTAAGGGGGGATCTTATTGAAACATATAAGATAATTAGAGGTTTGGATAGGGTGGACAGTGATAGCCTTTTTCCTAGGATGGAAAAAGCTAGCACGAGGGGCCACAACTTGAAATTAAGGGGTATGAGTTATAGGACGGATATCAGAGGTAGGTTCTTTACTCAAAGAGTGATTAGGGAGTGGAATGCCCTGCCTGCGGCTGTTGTAGATGCGCCAAGTTTGGTGGCGTTTAAGAGGTTAGTTGATAAGTATATGGATGAGAAGGGACTGGTTTAGTTAGGAGGGGCATTGCTTTTTATTTTGGTCGGCACAACATCGAAGGCCGAAGGGCCTGTTCTGTGCTGTATTGTTCTATGTTCTATGTTCTATGTTAATACAGTGCTGTCTCCATTTATTCTGAGAAATGAATGGACCCTACATGGGATTTCCATCCATCCTTGGAAGAAAGTTCCATCTTGGAGGGCTATTAGCCAATCTGATTGAGGGAGATTTTTGCTTAGATTTTGTAGCATCTGTATGATCTCTTTAGCTGGTAAAGATTAAAACATAGAAAATCACAAGTCAGGTCCATTACAAATCTTAGTAACGTCAGATTGATTTGAAAAGAAGCTGCTTTGCAAGTTATTTTTGTTAACATGTGAATTTATGGAAGCAGCCAATCAGATAATAGCAGTGTGAATATAGCTTTTATCATTTGGAAATATCCGAATTGAAACAGTTGGTTACTGAGTGTTCACCCAGACAGTCATTCCAAGTGTGAATTCGAAATTGCTCTCTGTCACAAACCCTTCACAACTTCCTTTCTCACTTCATTTTTTTTTTACCCCTTAATCTCTAATTTTTCTGTTCACATTTTCTCTATTCTTGGAAAAATAATATTGACTGGGGAATAACAACAAAGTGATAGTCTAATCAATAATTTCTGATGAGATTGTGAATGTGTGAGCAAATCTTAAACAAGGTTATAGTCCTGGGATTGCAGCGTAGACTTACAATGATTCTCGAAATAGATTCTGTTCAATCTGTGATATCATTTTATTCAATTTTTACCTGATGTTGGTGCCATCTGAGACCAACATTGCAGAAAGTGATTGTTCTTCACCTCTCACCTCTGTGCTCACTGACCCATAGTGCCTCCCTGTCAGCCAATTCCTTTTATTGTAATATCATCATCCTCATTTTTAAAATTCCATCATGTTCTTGTCTCTCACTATCTAACTAATCTCCAACCCTACAACATCACATAATCTCAGAGCACCTTCAATTCTCGGTTCTTGTGCCTCCTGGCTTTAAGTGAGCAATCAATGCAGCTTTTCTTTTAAGTTGGTATGTTGGTTAGCACTACTGCCTCAGAGTGCTGGGGATCCGAGTTTGATTCTGGCTTTGGGTCACTGTCTGTGTGGAGTTTGCACATTCTGCCTCTGTCTGCATGGGTTTTGTTCGGGTGCTCAGGTTTCCTCCCACACGCATATCAGTTAGGTTGAGTGGTCAAGCAAAATGGTCACTTAGTATCAGGGAGTTAGCAGGGTAAATATGTGGAATTATGGGGATAGGGCCTGGGTGGGATTGTTGTCGGTGTAGACTCGATGGTCTGCATGGCTTCCTTCTGCATTGTGGGGATTCTATGATTTTAGCTGCATAGGCCCTAGAGGCTGGTTTTGTCTTCTGAAGACCTCTTTGTATCTCTGCCTCTTGCTCTGTATTTTAAGACATTCTTTAAAACCTTCCCTCTCCAACCAAACTTGAGGTCATTCCGTGGAATTATACAGGATATATGACAGAGAAAGAGCCCACTGTGTGTTCCACTTCAACCTCCTCTCCTCCTTCCCCATCCAACTCCAGCAGCTTTAACCAACTCTTATTCTTCATATGTTTACCTTAATTCCTGTTAATTGCACCCATACTAATTATAATTATCAATCTCTCTGGGTTAATAAATTTCTTCTGAGTTCGATATTGTGTTACTTGATGATTTTCTTTCAGTTTTGGTTTCTGTTTCTATTTCCTGGCTGAGTGGTGGGTGAATGGCGGGTGTGGGCGGGAGGATGAGGTGTGAGTGAATGAGCCATCCAGTCTGCTAATTGTATTACAATTATCTTGTTGGCATAATAATGAGTTTGCTGCTAGCTATGGACGGGAACCCGATCGGGGACAATGGGACAGGTCTATTGAATCCTGACAACAGACTCCTGGCAGGAATCCTGATTTTTTTTTGCCTGATGCTGTATTTGGTGGGGCATCTGGATTCCTGTTGACCAGTTGACCAGGGGATGATTATCCCGTCCCCCCCGTACCCAAGTTCATCTATTTTGAAATTAATTTTGAAATTATGTGTTCATTCTTGAAGTCCTCCTACAACTTTGTCTCGTAATGCTCACTATTCAAGTTTAATTATTTAAAGTTTATTTATTAGTGTCACAAGTAAGCTTACATTAACACTGCAATGAAGTTACTGTGAAAATTCCATAGCTGACACACTCCAGTGTCTGTTCGGGTACCCTGAGGGAGAATTTAGCGCAGCCAATGCACCCAACCTGCACGTTTTTCAGACTGTAGGAGAAAACTGGAGCATCCAGAGGAAACCCACGCAGATATGGAGAGAACGTGCAAACTCCATACAGACAGTCAACTGAGACTGGGATTGAACCCAGATTCCCAGCGCTGTGAGAAACAAGTGCTAATCATTATACCACTATGATAGTTATCCCTCCAAATTCAGCTGCCAAATTAAAAATCTGATTTTCAATTCCAAAGTCTAAATTGTTTATGTAAATTGCAAACAACAGTTGGTTCCATCATTGGTCCTTGTGTAACCCAACTTCTCTATATTTCTGAGTAGGCATGATGATACATTGCTAAGCCTTGCTGCCTCACAGCACCAGCTGTGGATTCCAGCTTGGATCACTGTCCATGTGGAGTTTGCATATTCTCTCTGTGTCTGCATGGGTTTACTGCAGTTTCATTTCACAGTCTGAAAGACATGTTGGTTGGATGGATTGGCCATGCTAAGTTCTCTCTGTGTACCCAAACAGTCACCAGAGTGTGGTGACCAGGTGATTTTCACAGCAAATCTTATTGTGGTGTTAATGTAAGCCTACATGTGACATTAATAAATGAAGTTTAGTTAGCCTTTGTTCTGCTTTTTGGAGTTCAGCTTGCTAAATGTCCATTCAGCAAACTGTCTCCTGACTTTGAATAACCTATCCTTATTTATCAGCATTATCTCTTGTACCTTATCAAAAACCTGATTGAAACCTCGATACATCCGCTAATCATGTCCCTCTGTAGATCACCATCTTGAAGAGGTGGAGAAGCTTGAGTGCTCTGACAATATCTTGAGCAAAATCATCAGGAGCACCTTGTTCATTGTAGGGTCACCTGTGGCAGTGAAGTTGGGTGGAGGGGAGAGATGCCAGACAAATTTCGGTCGCTAAAAAGCTCAATGGTCCAACAGGCAAAGGAGGACTGCGAGTGGAATTTTCCAGCCTTGCTCACCTCAAGAGTGGAAAATCCTGCTCCAGGTCAGTGGACCTTTTCATGGTTCGTGTCCCACCCACTATGATTCCCATGGCAGGTGGGACGAGAAAATTGCACCCTGGATGTCTCTCCAGCTGAGAAAGTGGAAGAAGGCTGAAGCAGGAAGATGATCTCAGCTATCAGTGCTGAAATCTGACCAGCAACTGCTAAAGACTATGTGGACAATGGTAGCATCTCAGACAAAATCATGCACAGGGTGCACATCCGAACATATTCAAGCATATTCAAGAATGCCTGGCAAAAACTCATGGTCCTAGGTGGAGATCAAATTAAGGAATCACTGGTGACAATGATGATTAGTCTTTGTCTATTCCTCAGTTAGTCCTTCAATAAAATTTAAGGTGATTTTTCAACAAGTTATTCCCTTTAGTAATCCACATAGACTTTTCTTCATCATATTTCTGATTCTGGATTTAAAGAAAATGTTTCCCTTTAGTAAGGATTCCATTACTTTTCCAACTACCAGTATAATATTGACTGGTTGATGATAACTCTGAAAAGGTTCATAAGTATAAGTACAGCATTAGATTTCCACCACTCCTCTGGCACTGCACCTTTTTTCTATTGTGTTTTAATTTTGTGGAATAACATCCCGTTATCTTTGCCTGATATTCATTCAGTTGTCCTGACATCTCTTGATGTGGCTCACTGACAAGGTTTGCTTGATAATGCTCTTATGAAGTGCCTTGAGATACTTTAAAGGTGCGATACAAATGTAGGTGTTGCTGTTATCTGGGTATCTTTGAATGGAATCTATTAATAGTGTTAATTTTTAAAGATCAATGTTAGTCAAGTGTTTTCTATTTCTACAAAGCTCGTGGGTCAGTTTAACAATATTTTACATTGTTTTACATTCTTTTACTGACTAAAAGATTAAATCTCTGAAATAGAAACACCAGGAATAGATAATGTAGCTGGCTGCTTGCTATCCAGTAGATGCTGTAGCTTGTGAAATAATATGTTGATCCAGAAAATATGCTTTCATAGAACCACAGATCATAGAATATTATAGCACAGAAACAGGCCTTTTGGCCCTTCTTGTCTGTGCCAAACCATTTTTCTGCCTAGTCCCACTGACCTGCACCTGAACCCTCCACACCCTTCTCCTCATTCATGAACCTGTCCAAATTTTTCTTAAATGTCAAAATTGAGCCTGCATTCACCACTTCACCTGGCAGCTCATTCCATACTCCCACCATTCCGTGTGAAGAAGCCCTCCCCCAATATTCCCTTTAAACTTTTCCCACTTCACCCTTAATCCATGTCCTAGTTTTTTCTCCCCGAGCTTTCTCAATGGAAAAAGCTGCTTACATTCACTCTATTTATACCCATCATAATTTTATAAATTTCTATCAAAACACCCCTCATTCTTTTATGCTCCAGGGAATAAAGTCCTAACCTATTCAACCTTTCTCTGTAACTCATTTAAACACTTTTTCTTCTTGTTTATTCATTTGGGCTCTTCTATGCAATTCAAAAAAATATTTACCTGTGATAATCTTCAAACAGCCAGAGTTTTCTTCCATTAATGTTTGTGAATATTTTTTATAGGATACACCTTTTCTGAATCATAGAATCCCTACAGTGCAGAAGGAGGCATCGAGTCTGCATTGACCACAACTCGACCCAGGCCCCATGCCTGTAGCTCCATGCATTTATCCTCTTAATACTCCTGACACTAAGGGATAATTTAGCATGGCCAATCAACCTAACCTGTACATCTTTGGACTTTGGAAGGAAAGCGAAGCACTCGGAGGAAACCCACACAGACATGGAGAGAATGTGCAAATTCCACTTGAGGCTGGAATTGAACACAGGTTTCTGACGCTGTGAGGCAACAATGCTAACCATTGTGCCACCGTGCTGCTCATCTGGTTTTGTAGATTATACTTTCAGTCGTCTTATGATTTAGTATGCATTGTCTGGAGAAGTGGTGGATTAGCAAGCTTGAAAAAGGACAAGTGCTTAAAGGGGATTAATTTAGATGTTTACGAGGAAAGTGTAAGAGTGTAGGATTAATTGGATAACTCTCGGTAAGAGCAAGCATGGGCATAATGAGTTGAATGGTCTTCTGTGCTATATCATCCTATGTTAATCTACAGGTTAGTGCCTGGGCTTATCAATGGATGTAAAGCTCACTATGGTCTTAGTTACCATGGTAAACATCAGTCAGAATTTGTAATGTAGTTCTTCTTCTTCTTCTGTTCTCAGCCTGAAAATAAGTTCAACACACAATCCACAGCATCATGATTCCACCATGGTAGGGTAAGGAGGCAAGTCCACCCCAGTCAGAATGGGGATCAAACCTGATACAGTTGGCACAATCTGAACCTCACTGGCGATTGAGTTAACTGATCTAATCGCCAGCCTCCCAGACCCCAAGAATTCCAAATTGCAGTATAATACGCATCTTAGCATATATATTGTAGAGTGGAGCCAAGAAGGATGATGGTAGCGACTTTAATTTTCATATTCAATACTCAAAAACTCTCCTGTTCTGGGTGTCTGCCATTGGTGTGTGTTGGTAGAATTTATATGTCAATTTATAGATTTAGATTTGATTTATTATCGTCACATGTATTAAGATACAGTGAAAAGTATTGTTTCTTGTGCACAATACAAGTAAAGCATACCATTCACAGAGAGGGAAACGAGAGAGTGCAGAATGTGGTGTTACAGTCACAGCTAGGTGTAGAGAAAGATCAACTTAATGCACGGTAAATCCATTCAAAAGTCTGACAACAACAGGAAAGAAGCTGTTCTTGATTTGGTTGATACATGACCTCAGACTTTTGTTTCTTTTTCCAACGGAAGTAGGTGGAAGAGAGAATGTCTGGAGTGCGTGGAATCCTTAATTATGTTGGCTGCTTTGCCGAGTCAGTGGGAAGTGTAGACAGAGTCAATGGATGGGAGGCTGGTTTATGTGATGGATTGGGCTACATTCACGACCTTTTGTAGTTCCTAGCAGTCTTGAGCAGAACAAGAGCCATATCATGCTGTGATACAACTAGAAAGAATGCTTTTTAGGATGCATCTGTAAAGGTTGGAGAGAGTTGAAGCTGATATGCCAAATTTCCTTATCTTCTGAGAAAGTAGAGGCAAACCTGCTGAACCTGTGTGGCCATATTTTGCTGATACCTTCCTTAACCATCAAGTCTCGGAGTGAGATTTGAACCCAGAACTTCTGCCTCCATGGTTCAGTTTATTGTATTCAAATGTTTTAAAAAATATATTGAAACCCAAGTTTCGGCTCTCCCAGAATGTATTTTGGTAATAATAGGTTTTGGTTGAAATTGTTTGCAGCATCACAAAGATAAGAATACAAATTGCAGCAATTTAGTCATGTACCTCTGGTTTGAGAGGTGTAGTGTCCTCTGGAGTATGTCTTTGGCTGTACAACCTATCGTAATTCATTTCCCTAAAGATTCCAGAATGAATTTTTGAATCATTTTAATTTGAATCTGAACTAAATCCACACAAAGACTTGTTATGTCCGACCATTGTACTGTTAAGCAAAATTCGCCATGTTTTCCTCCAATGTCAATTGAGTTGCAGTCGCTGCTTTACACAATCATAGCTGGGCACCTCGATAAGGCTGTCAAGGTGTCAAAATAATTGTTGGAAAGATCAGCTTTACCTCCCGTGTGAGTATCCTGCAGTTTCCTCTCATGCAACAATTGCACTGCTGGTGTCAAGATCTGCTGTGAATTAATGCAGGCATATTGTCTGTGCGTATGTATGATTTTATGAACAAATGTGTTTCCAAAGCAAATCATATTAACCCATTAACACTTAATTATTCAAGATCATTATTCAAAGAATATTGATTCTGGATGTTGCAAGGTGTGCTGATTTAATCCCACAACATTAACACATTAAAATATCTGAATGCAATTAAAAAGAGCAGGTTTCATTATTTTCAAAGAAATTAAAAATGACAATTTAGTAAAATGTTTTCAGCATTCATTTATCTGAAGCCCAGAAGTGAGGAGGTACACAGCCTTGTTCGACTTAAATGCAGCACTGTTAGCAAGAGTCACACTTATCAACTCTGCTTTGTCTAATGCAGCACATTTATATATTAAACAACATTGGTAGCCCCATCAATATTAACACTGCCCATCACTCCAGCAGTTCCTTGTAGATAATTACAGCAGTGACACAGAAAATGGTGTAGCTGATGGTCTAGTTGTTAATCCAGACACTTAACTACTGTTTTGGGGACCCGGGTTCAAATCCCACCACAGGAAATGGTAGAATTTGAATTCAATAAAAAAACACACTATTTAGAAAACATTTGGATAAGTGCATAGATAAGGAAGATTTATAGGCATGTGGACAAACTGCAGAAGATTGGGACTAGCTGGGAGGGGTCAGTATGGGCCGAAGGGCCTGTTTTTCTTTATGACTCAACAGGTGGGATCTTATGCCTGTTCTCATCCCGAAATCGTAAAATCCCACAGAAGGTCAGAGACTTTTCCATTGTCTGCCCTTCATCCATTTGATTTCCATGGTGGGTGGGGTGGTAAATTCAGTTCTGTGATAGAAGTAGACCATTCAGCACCCCAAGCCTGCTCTGCCATTCCGTAAGATCATGGCTGATACTTGTTTCCAGTTGATCGATATGTTGTCACGTCAGACTTTGACGGGAGTTCCTGGTTTGATGTTGGGTTTGCGATGCTTGTTCTGTCCAGTTTTCCAGTTGATCGTGGGATTCAATGAACCGCTGTGTGACATTTCACCCTACATTGAGCTGAACGCTGTCTGGCCTGTTGAGAGATGGATGGAGCAAGGAGGCGCTCCAAATCCTAGGGCAGCTCTTCCAAAATGGTGCCTTGGCTTTAAGCCTCATCATTTTCCCATTTACATCTTAACCTTGAGTGCTGCCATCTGCACACCCTGACAGCGTTAATCGGTTTCAACTACGTTTCACAATCTTTGCTTGTGGGTATCTGGTGGATAATTTATGATATTATTTAATGCAATTTTTATGCACCTCAAGCGAAGAGTAATTATTTTGATATCACTAAGTCATCATAATCATTCTGTAATAAACACTGTTTACATTATCACATTTTCTGATATCACAGTGCAATTTTACTGAAAAAAATTTTCTTTTGAAATAAAGGTTCTAATGAGTCTATTATTTTCACTTTCACATTTTGTATCTCTGACAGCCAACAGTCTTTCTACTTAATGGAAGAAAGAATCCAAAATTGGAAGGTTGTACTTGTGATGCATCTTTGAAGCCAATATGCAAAGAGCAAAAAAAGCTAATTAGAACGATTACGGAATGTCAAATGCAGCAATACATTAATGGATCCTAAGCAATCCCAAAGCAATCAATTTAGATTTAAGCAGGTCTATTGCACAGCACCAAAAATGGAAAAACTGCCTTATCTTCGCGGTGAAGTCATGATTTATTTAGTGAATAATCTCTCTTTTAAGCTGAGTCCTGTAATTGCTCCACAGTTTGTGTTGTTAACCTGTCGGAATGATGTGTTGGTCAGCAACCTGGCCAGAAGCACTCTCCTAATCGCTTGGCTTTACAATTACAATCAGTTTTTAAAACTCCACTGCAGTAACCTAAAAGCATTGGAAGGTTTGAGGGGTTGGAAGGGTTGGGGTGCGACAGGAAAGGTCTTGGGGTGTTGGAGAAATTCAGTGACCTGAGGAAATTGCAAGATTGTAGTGACAGGCTGGTTAGTAATTTGCCTTTTTTAGACGTCAAACTGATATCAAAACTGTTGATGGAAAGCCTGAAACAAAACATGGGAAAATCTCAGCAGGTCTGGCAGCATCTGTAAAGAGATAAAGGACCATAAGACCATCAGATGTCAGAGCAGAATTAGCCCACTTAGTCCATTGAGTCTGCTCCACCATTCAATCGTGGCTGATATTTTTCCCATCCCCATTCTCCTGTCTTTTCTCCTTAATCCCGATCGCTTTTTAAATCAAGAATTTATCTCTGTCTTAAAGCACTCTTCTGCGGCAAAAAGTTCCACAGATTCATCACTCTCTGGCTGAAGAAATTCCACCTCATGTCTGTTTTAAAGGAGGTGATGTATGTGACAAACCACTCAATTATTATAAAGAAGACTCACCTTCTAATGAATGATAAAGGCTGGCACCGGTAGCATTCCTCGCATCTTGCAAATTAATAAGAAAGAATTCAGGTATACAAACTTCGGAGTAAGTTGTATACTAACATCAAAGTGTGTTTACCAGAACCAACTTTAATTCATTGCAGTGTTGTCTAAAGAAAATGATCTGCCCAGTGTTCAAAGTCTACGCAATGCCCTGTAACAATTTAGGAGCAGTAATGTACAATCAGAACATGAGTACAAAATTAACGAAACCTGGTTAAGTATAGAGATTAGAAAATGTTTTCACTGCAATATGATCGATATGTTGAATTAGCTTTCAGTAAAATCCGTTCAGGGGTAATTTTATCAGTCTGTTCTGTCAGAGATGCTCTTCTCTGGAAGCTGTGTCACTTGTCATCTTAAAACAGCTGGATAATTGCCAGAGAAAAAAAACAACAGGTTCATAGATTAGAAAAACAAATGGAGATACAGATGCCGGGGATCAAATACTCGGCGGCACCACGTTAATGTCATCCGTGCAGTGTAACTGCTTAGAACTAATGTTGGATGTAACTTTAGACTGAAAATATAGAGGATGATTTTCAGACCATTGGATAGCAAGGCGATAATGCTCACATGTTCATATTGGCTACGAATGCTACATTCTGATACTCAACAACTTAACATAGATTAAAAAGTCATTTGACATCTTATCAGATGTTAACTGATGCGATTTAAATGAACTGCATCGATAAATGGAAATGAGATACTTAGGCTACTGACATTGTACTCTAATTTTGGTACAGAGCAGAAAATAGAGACCAAAATTAAAACCATGCTTTTCAAAATCTGAATTATTTGTCCTTGAATTCATTGATATTGTGATATCATTTATTATGGCACAAACTCAAAACCTCAGCCACAAAAAGGCATTAGAAGCATGACAGTGTAGAAAATCAATAAGGTTTCTACAATTCCACAAAGTACATTGAAGGTATCTGATAATGGTATAAAAAAGAATGAACAATATGCAATGAATAATGAAAAAAAAGGAAAAGGCAGCACAATAGCACAGTAGTTAGCACTGCAGCCTCACAGCACCAGGGACCAAAATTCAATTCCAGTCTTGGGTCAATGTCTGTGCGGAGTTTGTATATTGCCCCTGTGTCAGTGTGGGTTTCGTCCCACAGTCCAAAGATGTGCTGGTTAGGTTGATTGACCATGCTAAACTACCCCGTCGTGTCAAAGAAGCTGTCTAGGGTAAATGCATGGGGTTATGGGGATAGGGCCTGAGTGGGATAATTGTTGGTGCAGACTCAATGGGCCGAATGGCCTCCTTCTGCACTGTACAACTCTATAATTCTAAGAAATTGAAGTTTTTCCATCATAAAATGTGCACTTGGTAGAAATATCACATTACATTTCTTGACGAGGAAGACAAGTTTTTCCCCAAGAATCGGAACTTCCTGCTAAGTGTGAAAGAAAAGTTGTTTTTTACCAGTTGTCTCATATGGAGGTAGTTTGCACTAACTTTTATCATCTTCCTTTAAGTTACTGTTTATGAAACTGTTTAAATTATTCCGTGTCTCTGATATCTATAACAGTCCTTCTGTTTTTCAGAAGTGTTTTGAGTGCAAAGAAATTAATGAAGCAATGTTTTTTTTTTATCCCTTCCCAGGCAAGATTGGTCCTTATTCTGACATACTGACAGAAAATCTGTGCAGGTGCCAATTCAGAAGAGAGTGAAAATTTCCAGGCTTTAATGAATTTGTTAAGGGGCTTCCAATCATCACTACTAGATAACACTTGAGGCTGTTGAATAGTAGGAAACCTTTCACTTATTGCTGTTTATTACGCTGAGTTAAAGGGCTTTCAACTGAATCCATCCACCATTGAGGTTTTTGTAGAGGAAACCTAAGGAGTTTGGTCTGTAGCAGGAGTGGAATGAATGGAAAGGATTAAACAGATAGCCTGACTGTTGTATTCATACTCACTGTGGACAGACATCAAATTAGCACTTCCCAGACAGCATTAACTTAGTTGCACCTCAGGTGAGACCTTTCCAAGCCTATAGTAACAGTAAGAGAATTAATGCCACTTAACAAGGCTCCACAATGTCTAAAGGAGCCACTGCACTTCCAGAAATTCATCAAGTATCAGGAAAATGGGGACAATTAGCACACTATCAAAGTCAGCTTGACAAACACAACGTAAACAAGTGGACAGGATATGTCCAAAAAAAATAAAGTTAAAGCACACAAGACAATGTATCTGCATAGTTGATTAAAACAGAACTGTAACAATTTCAAAGTAGCAATATGATGATCTAATGTAAATGTAATTCCAAAAAAAAGTATAAGAATCTGAAAGAATCTTTGGCGTAGAGTACTCAGAAGCAAGCTGGAATTACAGCTCTGAGTTCTGCTCTCCCTCATGCATGTTGAATAAAGCTGTTTTTGTTGAAGTTTGATATGGTCTCAAAAGACTCAGTTCGTTGATTCCTTCCAATAGAAGTGAAAGCAAACTACCTGACCAGCACTCTGTACACTACTTTGGAATCAGTTAGACCTTTGGTTCCTTCTTCACTGGTGCACAATGGCTGCAGTTTGCACTGTTTACAACACCAGGTGGAAAGATGTATCCTGGGGGCCACATGCGGCCCATCTGGGTTCTGAATGCAGCCCCACGAGACATTTTGTTGACTGTTGCCCATGCACAGGGTTGTCACATTCCATTGACATACATCCCAGGTAATATAGGAAAAAGAAGATCAAAGGAATATTGTAGAAATATGTACAAAATTCTCCAGTTTGCGTTGCAATGTAGCTGACCTATTATGAATCTGCTTCATTATTCTGTGAGATGATAGATGTTGTGTATTTGGAAGGTACTGTTTGGTGATCTGTTATTTCCCTGGGGTTGTCTGTGGAATGGCCTTGACATCCAATTCAACTGAAATTTGAACAGCCTTGACCCTAGAGTACTAGGATAGTCTTTGTAGTTCTGATTGCCTTGCTATAAGGAGGATGTGATTGCACTAGAAAGGGTGCAGAGGAGATTCACCAGGGGGTTGCAGGGCTGAAGTATTTCAGCAATAAAAAGAGGCTTGTTAGTCAGGCTGGGGTTGTTTCCTTGGAGCAGAGAAGGCTGAAGGGGGAGCTGATCGAGTTGCACAAAATTATGATGGACATAGATAGGGTAGATAGGAAGAAACTCTTCTTCTTCGTAGAGGGGTCAATAACCAGGGGTCATAGATATAAGGGGCAGACATTTAAAGGGGATTTGAGAAAAGCTGTTTCACCTAGAAGTTGCTGGGAATGTGGAACTCAGTGCCTGAAAGGGACGGAAATCAGATGGGAATTTTCACAGTATTTAAGTAGTATTTAGATGAGCATTGAAACACTATAGCATACAAGGCCATGGAGCAAATGCTGGAAAATGGAATTCATACTCCATTGCTGGCACAGACATGATGGGCCAAAGGACCTCTTTTGGTGTTGTAAAGATCAATGATGCCGTGACTTTCAACATATTTTGCCCAAAATTATTATGAAGACATAAGGGTGATTTTAAGAGCCTCTGGGCTCTTCTTCTTTGGCTGGGGGAAATCTGTGCACCAATCATTTCCCACTGATTATCATTGGCTATTTAATTTAGACCCTGTGTTGCTGTGTTTACTTCACAACTGGGGAAAGGCCAAGATCGAAGCCTCGTATTTGACTGGTCAGAATGGTTATGCTTTCTCACATGGTGCTAACTGATTGAAAAATGATGGAGGTGTCAGCCTGTGAACAGCGAATGAGTGATTTCCTCCCCTACTGTCTCTCTCTGAAGTAGCTGAAATGACAGTTCATCATTTGAAGCCCTGGTGATTTAACAGTACTTATATGCAATCGGTAGTTCAACTTGTCCTTTTTCATGCTTTCACGTTGTGCTGACTGTCCCTTTAAGGCCAATATAGCAGAAAAGAGTCACCCAACTGAATTACCAGTTGGGACTGAGACAGTGGGAAATCACCCCATCTGGTGGAGTCCCATCTGTAAGAGAAAACAGTCTGAGGACATGTCGGGACTGAGACAGTCAGTGGGCTACTAGCCTCTACACATCCACCCATAATGGGTCAGATCTCAAACAATGATGAGATAGAGTATAGTAATGAGATAGAGAATCTGGTGAAATGGTATAGCGACAATAATCTCTCCCTCAATGTCAACAAAACGAAGGAGATTGTCATTGCTTCAGGAAGCGTAGTGGAGAATATGCCCCTGTCTATGTCAATGGGTATGAAGTAGAAATGGTTGAGAGTTTCATGTTTTAGGTGTCCAGATCACCAACAACTTATCCAGGTCCCCCCCTCCATGTTGATACTATAATTAAGAAAACTCACCAATGCCTCTACTTTCTCAGAAGACTAAGGAAATTTGGTATGTCAACTACAGATCTCACCAACTTTTACAGGTGCACTGTAGAAAGTATTCTTTCTGGGTGTATCACAGCTTGATATGCTTGTGATCTACCCAAGACAGCAGAAACTACAAAATGTTGTGAATGTAGCCCAAACTAGCCCCCCATCCATTGACTCTATCTACTCTTGCCTTGGCAGCCAACATAATTAAGGACTCCAAGGACCTTGGATATTTTCTCTTCCACCTTCTTCTGTCGGGAAAAAGGTACAGATGTCTGAGGTCATGTACCGATGGACTCAAGAGCTGCTCCTTCCCTTTCAGACTTTGGAATGGACCTACTTCGCACTAACTTGATCTTTCTCTACACCCTAGCTATGACTGTAATGCTGAATCTGCACTCACTCATTTCCTTCTCTACGAGGAATATGCTTTGTCTGCATAGTGCACAAAAAAACAGTACTTTTCATTGTGTACGAATGCATGTGACAATAATAATTCAAAACTAATTCTCCCAGTTTAAAAAGTATGATCAGTGAATTAAGCCTCTCCCTCTCCAAGCATTCAAATAGACCTAAACTCGCCCTGGCTCACATATTTTTCAGCTTCACTGTTGCTTGCTGATAATAGTCCAGAATGCACCACTTGAAAAGTTGCTGATAATGCAGGTTACAAGAATAGGAGCTTGAAATTCCTTCTGGGCACAAGTTGACTGCAGTGGAAGTATTGTTTCTAACATGCAAGGAACAATACTTTTCACTATATATTAGTACATTAAGAATAATAAATCAAATCAAATTGAATCAGCCTTTCCTTTTAATAAGTATACTCATTGCATCCCTAATGAAGTTTGCATCATTACCTTGGCAACAAGGATAAAATGGATTATTGATGATGCTGCCTGTGGGCCTAACACCTGTGAACATCCAGTTTTAATCGAAGTCTGGAGAAAATAAATACTCACCTGAAAGCCTATCACTATCTGACAATTTGATATTTCCTGCTTTTCAGTGGAGATGTGAGGTGATAGTTGGCCTTTGTGATCCCTGATGTATCATTCAACGGCAAACAGATATTGTTAGTCTGAATTCAGAAAAAGACACAGGTTATCTTCTGGGAACTGTCTTTTTGTTATGAGCACATGAAATAAAACTGCTGAGAGAAACATCTGAACCGTAACAACCAGGAGCAGTTAAATCTCTCTTAAAAATATTAATGCTGGAATAGAGTGTCTGTATGAATTTCTGCTGTGCCATGAAATGTCAACATGAGAAATATGTTAGTTTAGGTGGCCCAGTGACAGACTGCATTAATATTCAAAAGTGCTCGGTCGAGTGGGAGGAATAACCATGAAGAAATAATTCATCATTCTCAACCATTCTTCTGCTCTTTCAAGTGTATGGTTGGCAATTACTAGTTGAAGAGGGTTGCACTTGTATTGTCTTGACAGGGCAATAGTAATCGGCAGAAAGAATGGGTTCTAAAAGAGATGAGGAAAATAAAACAAAAAATAACCATTAGAGTATTGAACATGCATCTACCGTCAAGCACAGATTGCGTGGTCATTATTTTCACTGGTGTTTGTGCAGCTTTGTCGTGCTGTGTTTTTTTACACAACAACCTGGGTTCTCCTTCAGAACTACCCCGTTCGCTGGGAAGCATTATTGTTCACCCTGAGGACACAAAAGGCACTATAATCAATGCAAGCACCTTCCTTATTCCTGTGTCAACTTGATGTGATTTGGATTGAGTCTCTGACAGCTCACTGTGACAAAAGTGAAGGCCTTGTAATGAATGATGTATCAGATCTTTGCCCAATTCCCTGGTGAGAGGTGAGACTGCTCTGTGACCCTGTCCAATACTGCAGTTCATAAGCAGGAAGGTAAAATCCACTACCACCACGTCAGCTCAGAGTCCAAGGTTCATGATCAGGCTTCATGTCACTAAACATTCATGCCTTGAAATTCCATGAGAGATTCATCAATCTCCTGTCACAGCTCTGGTGGAAGCCCTAAGGGAAACCAAATGAATTGATGTTGTATCTATTTGGGCTACTAGACAAATCAATCTTGGTTTACCAACAGATGTTTGTCCTCTTTTGCATTTTAAATACACGGGAATGATATACCTGTTATATACAATTTACCTTGTTCACTGCACTGGGATTAGCAAAATATCCCATTGCATGTCATGAAATCTCATGGTGGATATGGATAAGAAAGACCCTTTGCCCAAACACACCAAACTTACCCCCCCCCACCTCCCTTCACCGCCATGACAAAGTTACACAGAAACGTTGGCAAGTGCCGACGTGATGTGAAGGCATTATCCGTAATGTACTATCGAACGGTTCAGGAATGGACCGGACAGACGGAGAAATTAGATATAGCTCTTGGGGCGAAAGGGATCCAGGGGTATGGGGAGGAGGGGGGAGTGAGATCAGGTTATTGAATTTGATGATCAGCCATGATCAAAATCAATGGTGGAGTAGGCTCGAAGGGTTGAATGGCTTATTCCTGCTTCTAGTTTCTATGTTTCTCTGAGACTTAGCGATATGGACTGATGGATGGAAGCTTACGTCAGTCTGTGTGAAATGTCCGTTGGGCTGCATTTGCCCTTTTGAGCAGTGATTGACTGGTGCAACTCAATGGGTGTATCACTCCGCCGGATCCCTACCCGCCGTGGTGAAGAAAGAAGTAGTGTTTCTTCATCCAGTGGGCTCAAGTCCACAGCTGCAGAGACACAAAGATTGTTTTGGTTTTCCTGCTGCCATTCCCCTCAATTTCAATCAAAGGATTCTAACATGAGCATGGTGCAGGTCAGGCATGGCACCAAAAGCTTTGAAATGCTCTTGTGCAGAGAATGAAAGGAGTATTGCAGCCAGCTAAGAATAAGTGCAGTGTAACAACGGCCCACTGAATTTCACAGTTAGTTTTAACAATACAGCCAGGAACCCCCTGAGTGCAATTTGTCTTTCACTCTGTTTTCTCACAGAAAGTCATAATCTGTAAAAGGACTGCTGGAGTGATAGTAGCCATGAAATCACGTACAGCAGCTGTGTCAGATGGTGCTGTTTTTTAACAAAATGTGCATTTTCTCACTCTCCACATTGAAAGTGCAGCTGTGGATTCTGTCATTTCAGTGTCCAGGGTCACAGGTTATTTATCCAATATAAATAGTGAGGATCACTTGTTATTTGCTGGCCCATTTTGACTTGTATTGGCGTCACAGCTGATGCTGGCCATTGAAAAGGTGCAAAATACCATTCCAGGTTCTTCCAACTTCTTGCTATTTTTTTTTCCCAATTTATGTCAGTGGCGAAAGGCAAACAATATCACTGTAACTTTAGTGATTAATTAATTTGTGAAATACAGACATTGCTGGCTGGCCAGCATTTATTGCCCATCCCTAGTTGCATTTAAATTGAGTAGCTTGCCAAGCTATTTCAGAGGGCAGCTGAGAATCGATCACGTTGCTGTAGCTCTGGAGTCACATGTAGGTTAGGTTAGAGCTACAGTTTCAAGGATGGCAGATTTCCTTCCCTAAAGGACATTAGTGAACCAGGTGGATTTTTTCAACAATGATTTCATGGTTATCAGTAGATTTTTAATTCCAGATTTTCTTGATTGAATTCAAATTCCGCTATCTGCCATGGTGGGATTTGAACCCAGGTTTGAACATTAGCTGAGTTTCTGGAAAAACAGTCTAGTGATAATACCACTAGGCCATCGCCATCTGAGTGACAAATGCCACCAAGTGCAAATAGAACATAGAACATAGAACATAGAACATTACAGCACAAAACAGGCCCTTCGGCCTTCGATTTGTGCCGACCAAAATAAAAAGCAATGCCCCTCCAAACTAAACCATTCCCTTCTCTTCCATATACTTATCAATTAACCTCTTAAACGCCACCAAACTTGGCGCATCTACAACAGCTGCAGGCAGGGCATTCCACTCCCTAATCACTCTTTGAGTAAAGAACCTACCTCTGATATCCGTCCTATAACTCATACCCCTTAATTTAAAGCTGTGTCCCCTCGTGCTAGCTTTCTCCATCCTAGGAAAAAGGCTATCACTGTCCACGAAATGTACGAAAGAGTGAATGTTGCCTGGGACAACGTGGCGATTCACAGCAAGTGATGGATTTCCTGCTTTTCTCCCTTGTTGCTTGCTCTGTCCTGCAGACCTGGCAAGTGAGCTGCAAATGCTTGAGCTTTGACACAAACATTCCAGGTATTGGGTGAAATGGCAACAGGAAATTTCACCCACTGAGTAAATGCACACTACAATTGAACAATAATTGAATTTAGTTGATTGAAATTGCATCTATGTTCACTCTTCAGACATCAGCCACATCAAAGCAAATCCAGTGAGTTAGCTGACCTGCTGCCAGTCTCATCAAAAATCAGAAATTATTTTCAATATTACAAACGTGACTTTTCTGAATGGATGCAAGGCGGAGAGCAGTTTAACTTTGATGTTGTACATTGGTGTAAAATGGGTAGTGATGAATTGGATTTGTTTTTACATCTTTTCTGAACTTTGTCCCTCTCAATTTTAAAAACATTTCCGATTGGCAATGTTTTTCATGGTTACGCAAAGGCAAGATTACTCCATGATGGCACAGTAGTTGGCACTGCTGCCTCACAGTGGCAGGGCCTCAGGTTCAATTCCCGGCTTGGGTCACTGTCTGTGCGGAGTCTATGTTCTCCTCGTGTTTGCCTGGATTTCCTCCGGGTGTTCCAGTTTCCTGGCACAATCCGAAAGACACACTGATTAGGTGCTAAATTCTCCCTCAGTGTACCCAAACAGGCACCAGAGTATGAAGTTTACAGTAACTTCATTACAGTGTTAATGTAAGCCTACTTATGATTTTAATAAATACTCTTTAAGACGCTGTCATCAAACTCGAAAGAGGCCAAATTATGGATCCTAATTAAACATGAAAGAAAGTGGGGAGCGAACCATTTTAACACAAACTGCTCCAACTACAAAGTAATCCATTTGATTTGAACTGTCCATTCCACAGGCGACTCATAGAATCATTGAATTCCTACAGTGCAGAAGGAGACCATTCGGCTCATTGAGACTGCACCAATAACGATTCCACCCAGTCGCTATACCCATAACCCCATGTATTTACTCTGCTAATCCCCTTTACACTAAGTGCCTTATTTTACCATTGTGTCACACTTGAAAACGGGTGTGAAAACGTGGTAAAGTCAGGTGTGTTCTGTGCCCGAGTCCACGCAGATTGCCACTTTACCAAAACCCGGGAATGGCTGCGATTCGCTTCATGCCCAGAACAGGCGCAACGGCAATTTAAATATATTTGCATGTATTTCAATTGAATTAATGAACTGCCCGCCCAACTTTATTAGCATTTCTCCATTTACCACCACGTTTGCCAATCCAGAATCGCACTGAAATGAACCTGCTGAATAAAAGTTGAAATCAGGTGCTCTAGCTGCTGAAAAGGTGAGTTCAGAACTTCCAACGACTCCCTGACTCAGATCAGTGATGGTGGTGGTGGGGTGCGTGGGGAGGCAAGGAGATGGGTCAGGTTATTCTCTGGTTGGGGGTGGGGAGGGGATTGAGACCAGATCATTCTCTCAGGGTTGGGGGGTTGGGGAGGAGAAGTGAAGCCAGATCATTCTCTTGCGGGGGGTGGGTAGGTGGGGTGAGTGAGGCCAGACCATTCTCTGGAGGAGTGGGAGTGTGAGAAGGGAGATGAGTAAGATACATCTCTGGTGGAGTGGAGGGAGGCCCAATCACTCACTGGAAAGGGGAGGGCAGATGGATCTCTGATGGGGGAACGGGGCAGGGGGCTGCGGGCTATCAATGGGGGGCATGGGGGGAGGAACAGGGCATGGAGTCATGATCAGTCTGGGGGGGTGTTGATATGGGGACAGCGATGTCTGTGGGGGGCCATCGCTCCGGCTTCTCACTCGCAGGCCGCGTTCTCTGATTTCTGTAGCCCAGGACCAATCTGACAAGGGTGCACTTTTTCAAATTTTTTCTAACTGCATACGCGCAATTCAGAACTCCAATCATATTGGCCATGCTAAGCCCTGCCCACAGCACGAATGAGACCCGCATTTTTTTTTCAGGCTGAGTGCTAATGGGGGCGCCTGACAGCAGATTCCCAAGTGCAATCTGAATTATGCCCAGATTCAGCACTTGGAGTCAAAGTAGTAAAAATCAAGCCTTAAAGGTCAATTTAGTGTGGCCAATCCACCAAACCTGCACATCTTTCAGTTTTACTTACAATTTAGTTGATCATAGAAAATGGGCAGCCAATCCGTTGGGTTATAACTTGTGCCAATCCCCCCCGCTCAGTGCATAACATTGACAGAATTCAACAGATGTTTCCAGGTGGGGGATGTCAGAGCTAATATCAGAATGAGGACAAAGGACTAGATTTTACCAATTGGTGGCTAAGGGCTGGATCTGGACGTAAAACGGACCCGAATCCAGAATCCCCGTTCCAGCGCGCCCATATCTTTTTACAGGTTTTACTCTCAAGCCCAACATATCACAGATGGGGCATTTCACCTGTGTTCTAAGGCATTTTGCAGCTCACTGAGTCAATGGAGTCAAAAGAGACAAATCTTTCCAAGACCTGTACTGTAAGCAGAGAAAGTACCAATTTTATTCTTCACTATGTGAGATGTGGGTTTGGGAACAGATGGAGAAGCATTTCAGCTTGGAATTGGAGCTGGAAGCAACCAAATTTACACGAGAAGCAGAAATCAGAATATTATCTTTGAGGTCTGATATTGAGACTAATCATTAACCACAAGGTCAGTGGTAGTAAACTAACTGGAACAATACTGGACTGGTCTGATATTGAGACTAATCATTAACCACAAGGTCAGTGGTAGTAAACTAACTGGAACAATCTATTAACACATTTTAATCCTAACACAGTCAGCACAAGACAGGCTAAGCAAGCTCCAGGGTGGAGTTTGAATCCCAGGTCATCTGACCCATTTTCTTAAAGGAGCATGCTCCAACATGTATAACACAGAAGGCAAAGGAAAATAATTTGCCAAAAGCTATTGAATAGCTGTGGACCAAACACTAGTGAATTTTCTGCTCAACTGCACAGGAATTATGAGTGATGTTCAAGCTTCGGTTGAAAAGTTCCAAAACTTACAAGAGAACTTTGGAAAAGTTTGGAGTTGTTCTCAAGGAAGTGAGAAGCCTTCACAAACCTTTTGATTTGATTTGATTTATTATTGTCACATATATTAACAAAAGGTGAAAAGTATTGTTTCTTGCATACCATACAGAGAGGAGGAAACAAGAGAGTGCAGAATGAAGTATTACATCATAGTTAGTGTGCAGAGAAAAATCAATTTAATGCAAGGTAAATCTCTCCAAAAATCTGACAGCAGCAGGGAAGAAGCTATTCTTGAGTGCGTGATCTCAGGCTTTTGTATGTTTTTCCCGATGGAAGAAGGTGGAAGAGAGAATTTTACGGGCTGCATGAGGTCCTTAATTATGCTGATTGCTTTGTCGAGGCAGTAGGAAGTGCAGACAGAGTCAGTGGATGGGAGGCTGGTTTGTGTGCTGGATTGGGCTACATTCACAACCTTTTGTAGATTCTTGTGGTCTTGGACAGAGCAGGAGCCATACCAAACTGTGATATAACCAGAAAGAATGCTTTCTACGGTGCATCTGTAAAAGTTGATGAAGGTCATAGCTGACATGCCAAATTTCCTTAGTCTCCTGAGAAAGTAGAGGCGGTGATGGGCTTCCTTAAATAAGAAGCTAAAGATATTCTGGGAGAAGTCATATGCAAAAAAGGAAAGTTAAGTTGAGAATTTTAGTTTAAAATAAATGTGATTTTCAATTGAAGTATAATTATTATTCATCTATGACAGTGTTTATTTTGTAGTCTTCACTTTAATTGTATGTATATTAAAATTCATTTGTTTTAAACTTGAGACATAATTGTTTCAGTTGATGACTGGGTGTTAGAATTTCTCTTTAAACAGTAACAGTCTCTACAAGAGATCATAACAGCAAGCATGTCAAACACTAATTAAAGGAATCCTCAACTGTGCTCTTGTGAAGCTACACAAGGCTTTTGGATACACTTTCTGTACACTAAGTTGCTGGGTATTTTGATTTAAAATTGTAGATAAGTGGGTCATTATATTTATCCCTTCAACTCTCTGGGTCCTAAGTTATGGAATTCCCTCACTACACCTCTATCTTACTTTTTTCCTTTACAGCACTTCTCAAAACCCATCTCTTTGATGAAACTTTTGCTCATGTGAGTGGTGGGATTTTCTACCCAACACAGCCCATGTTTCGTGGAGGCAGAGGTGACCTGCCATTGGCTGGCGGTAGGATCTTCTGGTCCCACCACTGTCATCAGGGTCTCCCATTAAATGCACTCTTTGTTCTGGGGGATCCATGGTGAGGGTACGGCATCGATGGCACAGGAAGTTCCTGCCGGTGTGAGCTGCCAGATTATTCCAGCCAATGTCTCCTTAGGTGGTTTAGCACCATATGTGAAACACCTTGGGACATTTAATTTTGTTAAAACAGCTATATAAATACAAGTTGTTGTTGCTGTAGAAGCACTTCAAAGAATTTCTCTTTGGGAGGAGTGGAAAGGAAGGGGTAAACTGTTGCACGTGGAGAGGAAGGTCTCTGTAGCTCAGTTGAGCAATAATCTTATGTTTTTTTCATTATTTCAGACAAACACAGGCAGAGTAGTGTTACCTCTTAAAATAAAGAACAAAGAAAAGTACAGCACAGGAATAGACCCTTCGACTTTCCAAGCCTGTGTTAATCATAATGCCCTAACTAAATAAACCAAAACCCTCTGCCTTTACAGAGACCATATCTCTCTATTCCCTCCCTATTCATATATCCATACAGTTGCCCCTTAAATGTAGCTAATATGCCTAATTCCACCATCTCCTGTGGCAGCACATGCTAGGCATCCATCACTCCCTGTGTGAAAAACTTCCCTGCCCATTTCCCTTAAGCATTCCCCCTCTCACCTTGAGCTCGTGCCTCCTTGCAATTGACAATTCCACCCCGGGAAAAAGCCTCTGGCTATCCACCCTGTTCTATGCCTCTCATAATTTTGTAGATCTCTATCAGGTCTCCTCTCAGCATCTGTCTTTCCAATGAAAACAAATCGAGTTTATTCAATCCCTTCTCATGCCTTTGAGATCAGGCCGCATCCTGGTGAACCTTCTTTGTGCTCACTCCAAAGCTTCCACGTCCTTTTGGTAATGTGGCGACCAGGACTGCATGCAATACTCCAAATATGGCTTGACAAAGGTTTTATATAGCTGCAACATGATATTTGCCAACTCTTGTACAATTGCAAGGAGACTTGTAGCTGATTTTTATGGGTGATACCATCTAGATTGTTGCTCCTTCCAAGGTAACAGATGTTGCCAGAAACATTAGCCAATTTGATCTGACCAATACTTTGCTTGTCCGATCAGTTTCCTCACTTTTGCTATGCATATTTAGCCATATTAAATAACAAATTTACTGATTACATCTAGGTTACCCATGAGATCAGAAATTTCAAAGGGTGTCATTCTTCAGGACTGCAATCAATTCTGCATTACACATCTCGCAACAGCTTTTTTTATTTGGAAAGCTAAAATAGACCCCAAACCTTTCCATATCTTTGGAATGCCACCTTGACTCAGGAGCCCACAATTCCATCCATGGGGTTGGTCCAAATCACCTGCTCAGCCACTGTTGCTGTGGTGTGTCCCATGTACATTGCAAAGTTAAACAACAGGCAGAGCTCAGACAGCTCCTACTCCTGCAATGCAGACAGCACTGCAAAAATAACTTTAATCTCTCAAATCAGGAGCAGGCTGCTAAGATTAGAATCTGTAGATCGATGACAAATAGGCCAAATGATTTGATATAAGATGACAATTCACAACAGAAGATTGCAAATTTCTCCTAGTGTTCTGTGGTTTAGCAGCCTGTATGCCACAACATCACATAAAAATTCCTGGATAGAATGAAGTGCTGGCTTCTAAACAGACCTGGGAGGTGACAAATGAAGGTTTTATTTTCTATGCTTCACAGGGTACATACAGATGAGAAAATCCATTCAGCATATTGTTGTTCTTCCAAGATAAAGTACTCAGTCCCATTGAGTTGTTGCTTTTCCAACTCACTCTACATTTCTCTTTCACTTTGTATAAAGTGAAATTGCTACTGAATTGCTACTGCCCAAATCCTAACCCTCATTTTTCATAACCTCTCACTCAGTGTCGTCTATGGCCAGGCTTTAGGAAACATGTGGAGATGAAATCAAACTAAACTTCTATCAACACAATATAGTAATACTCTAACACTAAACCATCATTGATACAGTAAAAAGAATTCTCATTCATGAATCCATTTGAAAATGTAAATACCCTCAAATGGTCAATCTATTGTAAATGCAAACAAATACTGATTTCACTTATCACATCTAAAACATCTTAAAATTTCAAAGTGTCTGTATATCTACTAAGATGTGATTTTGGATCCTTTGAAACACAGCCAAACATTCATAATGGATTCGGCGATAATGAAAAGTTTTGTTAAATCTAAACAGAAAAATGTATTGAAATTGCAAAAGTAATTTTTTTCTAAGCTACACTAGATGATGAGTTAATCAGTGTATTGCAGTAGCTAGATTCTTTTTTTTTGGAAGATTTCTATTTAATTTTAAACAGCTGGGGAGTTTAATCAATTCAGACCATGATACTTAAATAGACTTTAAATCTATCCTTCATAAGAGCTTAAGTTGCATCCATAAAATTGTGGTTTGCTCACCGCAGTTTAAAGTCATTGGAGAGACAAAAATAGATGTGTTTGGACTCAGCAGTCTTAAAACAAACAACAAAAAAATTTACAGCACAGGAACAGACCTTTCAGCCCTTCAAGCCTGCACCGACCATGCTGAACTGAAATTTCCTATCCTTCCAGGAACTGTATCCCTCCATTCCCATCCCATTCATTTACTTGTCAAGATGCCCCTTAAAACTCACTATCATATTTGCTTCCATTGCCTCCCGCCAGCCTTTGTGTAAAAAACTTGCCTTGTACATCTCCTTTATATCTTGCCCCTTGTGCTTTAAACCTGTGCCCCCTTGAATTGACTCTTCCTTGGTGGGAAAAAGCTTCTAACTGTCCACTCTGTCCATGCCCCTCATAGTACTATAGACTTCTATCAGGTTGTCCCTCAACCTTCTGTTGTTCTCATGAGAAACTCTGCTGAGTTTGCATTTCCTGACTGTGATTCACACAAACTCCTTTTTTCTCCTGTCAGCAAGAATGATATCCGTTGGAAACAGAGGAGGACTTCCACATCTAGGTCCTGCCACTATTTCGAAAGGCCTCTCAAGTCATCTTGAAAATCCTGACCAACACCCCTTGATCCAAAATGATAGAAAGGTCACAGATCTGCAACATCAATTCAACCTTTCTCTTCACAGATAATGTCTGACTTGCTGAGCAATTTCTGCATTTTCTTGTTTTATTCCAGATTTTCAGCACCCACCACATTTTGTTTTCATATATGTTGCCAAGCCTGTTCCACTTTTTTTCATTGATTAGTGTCACAAGTAAGGCTTACATTATCACTGCAATGAAGTTACTGTGAAATCCCCCTAATTGACTTATTATCAAATTTATTGGGATACAATGAGAAGTATTGTTTTTTGTGTGCTATACAGACAAAGCATACCACTCATAAAGTCTGTATGGGAGGAGGAAAGAAGAGGGCTCAAAATGTAATGCTGTATTTACCTATCAGGTGAAGAGAAAGCTTAATGTGTGATAGGACTATTCAAAAGTCCGGACACACTTCAGTCAATCACACAGCGGAGGGTCAGGAATTACAAATAGACCAGACAGGGTAAAGACAGCAGATTTCCTTCCCTAAAGAATATTAGTTTGCTTTTTTTTAGAATTCATTCATGTAGTGTGTGTGTCACTGGCTGACCAGCATTTATTGCCCATCCCTGAGAGCATTTAGAAGTCAACCACATTGCTTTGGATCTAGGGTCACAGGTAGTCCAGACCAAGTAAGGACAGCAGATTTCCTTTCCTAAAGGACATTACTGTCCCAGATAAGTTTTTATGACATTAGAAATTGGTTTCATGGCCATTATTAGACTTCTAATTCCAGACTTTTAGGAAATTAAAATTTCACCATTTGCCCTGGTGGGATTCGAACCTAGGTCGCCCCCCCTGGATTACTAGTCCAGTGACAATACCACTGTCTCTCTCATAAATGAGTGGAACAGATGTGTCTTTGTAACAACTTGGTCATTTCCTTAAATCATTATTGCTTAGTGTCCCCAACATATTTATGAGCTGCATTTAAATTCTGCCAATGTCTTGGTGGGATTTGAACTCACATCTCTGAACCATCAATCCAAGTAACATTTTCACTTTGTAACCACGTCTGCATGAAGCCACTTTAAGCACCAATTAGTCAGCACACATTCTGATCAGCTTTTGTCATGTAAGCTAATCATTTTTAACTCTGTGTTTTGCTGACTGAGGACCCCTCGTTGCTGTCTGCCGAACATGAACTTTTTCTCCAATTTACCTGCCAGACAAAGGTCTGAGTAAAATAATGAGCAAAGGCTGAAAAGGCAACCAATTGGAGAGAGGACAATAACACAAACAGTTCTACAAAGTGACAAGGTAAATAAAAAAAAGCAGCCACGGTTTATTTTGCGTTTATTTTCTCATATGAAAGCAGGCATCCATTTGAGCAAACCATTTCTCGGATAACAATACAAATAAGGCATGCAATTTACCTCTTTTCAGCATGTCACCTTATTTTAAGCTTTGTAACTCTACACATTCAGTTGAAGAATTATTCAGCAGCACGGAGATGTCAGAACAAGCACATCACGTAATGGATTAACAATTGATTAGTTCTCACATTGCAGAGAACTCCCTTGGCTCCTCCACTGAGCCATTATGTGGCGGTTTATTTTTCTAAGGATGTTATATCAATTCAGGTTGTTGTTGTCCTAAATGCTCCGTGACTGGCTTAATGTTGTCTCACAGTGCCTTATGCACAATGCCACGAAACCACAGACTCCTTGGAGAATAAGGGTGTAGCTGTCAGGTCAGAGGAACACTCTCGAAACTAGCCTACCCCATTTGACGGGAGCAGATCAAATGCTTCTCTGCAATGTAATGAGGTTGTCTCTTTAACACAAGTGAGGTCTCTTCATCAAGTAATAACAACGAGGCAAGGTGACAACTCAGAGCACCACATCACAGAGGTACCGAAAGATTAGAATGTTAATGTGTAACACTAGGCCCATCTGATTGCTTTAATTATTAACCTTACATTCCAAGGCTTGGTGGTTCTGCTGCTTGCGTATTCACTTGCCATACTCACAGCACAAGCAAAGGACTGAACACGCACAGATCAGTTCAAAGTCATCACAGACATGACTGGATTTAACCTGGATCCTGCCCAGCGAATCTGTGAGATGCAAAAAGCATTTTACTTTTTACCCACGTTACACAACTGTCATTCTGCTGATTCCCTTTTCTGAATTTTCATTATTAAATGTTCTGTCGTTGGAGTATTTGTTTTTGAGGCTCGTTCTGAGTTCCGTCTAGTCATCTGTACCGCGTCCCAGCACAAGCTCCATTACAAACTGGTGCATACTCGCAGCCACTGGCGTTAAATTGTCTGTCCGCTCACATCGTGCAAAGGGGGAAAAAATATCATGTCTGATGGGCAGACAAAACAAGAATGAGTTAGAAATGGTCTAGAGCTTCAAGTTTTTAGGTGTCTAGATCATCAACTTGTTCACCCGTGCTGCTGCTATAGTTCAGAAAGCCCACCAATGCTTCTACTTTCTCAGGAGACTAAGGAAATTTGTTAGGTCCCCCATGTTCTCAACAACTTTTACAAATGCACCATAGAAAGTATCCTTTCCGGATGGATCACAGTTTGGTATGGCTTCTGCTCTGCCCAAGACTGCAAGAGACTACAAAGGGTTGTGAACATAGCCCAGTCCATCACGCAAATCAGCCTCCCATCCATTGACTCTGTCTACATTTCCTGCTGCCTTGGAAAAGCAACCAACATAATCAAGGACCCCACACACCCCAGATATATTCTCTTCCATCTTCTATTGGGAAAAAGGTACAAAAGTCTGAGATCATGTACCAACTGACTCAAGAACAGTTTCTTCCCTGCTGCTGTCAGACTTTTGAATGTATCTACCTTATATTAAATTGATCTTTCTGTACACTCTAGCTATGACTGTAACACTACATTCTGCACCTTCTCCTTTCTTCTCCCCATGTACTCTATTTGCTATTAATGAAACCCCTGTTTTGGCCAAAACCATTTTGCCTTTACCCTGTAATCACCACTAATAAGCCATCAAGTCAGAGCCTCAATTGCTCCCTGATATTCCTAATCTGGTTGCTGGTAGCTTGGACATTTCTGCTGCATTAACGTTGCAAATTGAGCTCAGCTTTAAGATCAATGATGAGTTTCACTCAACAACACTCACTATTTAGACCAGGAATGGTGGTGGTCACTTGCCTGAAAGGCTGGTAAGAGGCACAAGACATCGTTGCATCAAAAAAAAACTTGGATATGTAGTTGAAGCATCAGCATTTCAAAGTTTCACACACAGTCTTAGAAGATGGAATGAGGCTGGGTAACTCTTACTTAGCTGGTGCAGAAACAAAGGGTTGAATGGCCTCCTGCTATGTATTAAATGCCTGTAGTTTTTTATGTTTCTAACTTGCATTTATGTAGTGCTGTTAAGATAATAACCCTCCCTCCCCAAACCCACCCACCCTCTACCCTTCCAGAGGCACTGCACAACCTTAACAGACAAATGGGATTGACATTGAGCTGATGAATGATGCATCAATGATGACACCAAAAACCTAGTTAATGAGGTAACTTTTAAAAAGTGTTTTGAAGCTGTCCAATATGAATCCTGTGCAGACTCCAGGGAAAGTGCGAATGGGCCCCAACAAAGGCCATGATGTATTGGGGTCTCTGGTTATTTGTTGCGCTGGTAACAGCAAGGTTTCAATCTGTAGTGTCAGAACAACATCAATCAGATTAACAGAAGACACTTCTACTTTGGAGAGCGAAAGATTCCACAATGCAATTATATTGCTGGAATTGTTGGACGTTGTTGGCATATCTTCCAGCTGTTGCCATGATGACCCAGCTCCAAAATCCAGGGATGAAGTCATTTTTTGATTTGATTTATTATTTTCACATGTATTAGTATTGTTTCTCACATTCTATACAGGCAAAGCATACTGTTCATAGAGAAGGAAAGGAGAGAGTGCAGAATGTAATGTTATAGTCATAGCTAGCGTATAGAGACAGATCAACTTAGTGCGTGGTAGGTCCATTCAAAAACCTAATGGCAGCAGGAAGAAGATGTTCTTGAGTCAATTGGTACGTGTGCTCAGACTTTTGTATCTTTTTCCTGATAGAAGAAGATGGAAGAGAGAATGTCCAGTGTGCATGGGGTCTTTAGTGGTTGGTGCCCATATTGAGGCAGTGTGACCAAGTGCCCTACAGAGTGACCCACTCTTCCCAAGAGCCCAAGTTAGAGGCCTGGTTGAACACTCATAGAAAGGTCTACTCATTCTTCTGTTACATTTCTCCCCCCAAAGAGCTTTTGAAAAAAGATAACTGATCCTTCTGCAAGTGTACAAGGATCTGTGAAGGAAAGATTGGTGACGGGAATCAGGTGACATGGACTACATGATAGGCAATGAGAGGTGGGTGGAAGTCATGGATTGACGTGGGACTAGGCCTCGGGAGTGTGAGGGGGCGTTGAGGGGCGATGAGAGTTTGGGTGGGAGTGGGGAGCTATTTAAGTGTGCTGGAGCATCAAGGCAGGCCTCCCCCTCCCCTGACCCCCCAGATTCAGTTGGCTGGACAGTTGGTTAGTGATGCAGAGCGATGACAAACAGTACAGGTTCAATTCCAGTAATAGCTGAGTTTATTCATGAAGGTTTGCCTTCTCAAATTTGTTCCTTGCCTGAGATGCGTTCCTTCTCAGGTTCAGTCACTACCACATGGTCACCTGCATTTTGGTGACTTTACTTAGAGTAGCACGGTGGCACTGTGATTAGCACCATTGCCTCTCAGTGCTATGAACCCAGGATTGATTCCTGGCTCGGGTCACTTTGTGGTATGGAATCTGCACATTCTTCTCCGGCTGCTCTGGTTTCCTCCCACAGTCGGAAAAATGTGCTGGTTAGGTGAATTGACCATGCTAAATTCTTCCTCGGTGTACCCAAACAGGCGTTGGGGTGCAACAACTTAAGGATTTTCACATTAACCTCATTGCAATATTAATGTATTCCTACTTACATTCACGTTACACTGAATAGCACAGATAGCACTGCTGCTTTGCAGCTCCAAGGACTTAAGTTTGATGCTCGGGGCTCTGTCTGTGTGGAGTTTGTACATTCTCCACGTGTCTGCATGTGTTTCCTCCAAACGTCCAAAGATGTGCGGGTTAGATTGATTGGCCATACTAAAAATTGCCCCTTAGTGTCCTGAGATGTATAGATTAGTGGGTAAATATGCAGGGATATGACATAAGGCCTGGGTGGGATTATGGTCAGTGCAGACTCGATGGGCCAAATGGCCTTTTTCTGCACTGTAGAATTCAATGATACTTGTGACTCTAATAAATAAACTTTAATTTTTACCTCCTATCTTGGACATCTGGCAGAGACTTGGGTGTCATTTGACCTGATTCCCAGAGAACTCCATCACAATAGAATGTAAAGGCCAAAATAAAGCAGCACGTTCTCCTGGGCCAGGTTTGCAGAGTGAGGAAATATCTGGATTTGTGGCTCCAGCAGTGTCTGGAAATTGTTGGAAGCAATCAGCAGTACAGAACCTTGAAAGAGAGGTGTGGAAGTGGATGAAATGGTTGAAGTAGTGATTCCAGAGAAATAGGAATAGAGAAAGACGAGATTTCAGAGTTAAAGCTGCCGCTGGTATACATCTGAACCTGAAGGTCCAAGGCTCGATTCTCAGGACTCTATCAATGCTTTGTGTTGTTAACCACAAAGCATTAAAGATTGTTGTTAACCATTAAAGATTGAATTGAAGTCTCCAGCAATTGAAGACCAATCCTAAGATCACTGCTGTGTGCAATCCTGGAGGCAAATCATCAGGATATTAAAGAGGGTCCTTTTTCTTTCATTTTCTTTGAGGTTTTATGTTTACCAGCTTTGAAAATATTGAAAGATCAATATAAAGGTGGTTTGACTGACCATCATCCAACTGGGAGATGAGGCTTTTTGTTTTCTAGTTGGTGCCAGAGGTTAGTCACGAGGGTGAATGTGTTTGTCAGCTGACAATGACTGCACGATGGGGGCAAGTCCTACAACAAAACCTTCAAGAATGCATTTAGAACATAGAACATAGGAACATAGAAAACTACAGCACCAACAGGCCCTTTGGCCCACAAGTTGTGCTGATCATATCCCTACCTACTAGGCCCACCTATAACTCCCAATCCCATTAAATCCCATGTATTCAGAAGTCTCTTAAAAGACTACAACGAGTTCCCCCACTCCACCACTGACGGCAGCCGATTCCACTCACTCACCACACTCTGAGTGAAAAACTTAACCCTGACATCTCCTCTGTACCTACTCCCCAGCACCTTAAACCTGTGTCCTCATGTAGTGACCATTTCATCCCTGGGAAATAGCCTCTGAGAATCCACCTGATCTATACCTCTCAACATCTGATAAACTTCTGTCACAGAGGTTTAATCACAGTTGCCAATCCCACGGAGCTCTCATACGAGTTTTCCATTCACAGGCAGTGCATTCGAACAAAGACGTCAACATCCGACAATTTATCTCATGGCAGCTGCCCTCAAGTAAGCCCCACATGGAGGGATTGGATTGGGCTAAATTGGAAGGCTAGCTCAGTGATGACAGAAACGCACACTTGCTCCTTGTGTCCCAACGAAAAGTTAAACAAAAAAAAACTTTTCCTCAATTGCCTCTTTTGAATCACCTTCCATCTGATGGATAAATTACAGTCTCCCTCTCTCTTTCCTAACTCAGAGCTGAGTTAATAACCGCGGCCAGAACCAACAGGGTTAGAAAGGTTCCAATTATTAAAAACGTGTTGTCTCTCCACCCTCTGCTCTTTAGACCTTCTTGTGTCATGCAGCACACTTTGAATGGAATACTAACAAAGTTTCTGAGTCCAAGTTTCTCTCAGCGATGGGTAAGCATTACTCTGTTATCAATGGCCGGAATGTTATAGCCGTTCACACCAGCAGGATTTTCCCATCCCACTGCAGCGAGCAGAAATTTGATAGGTCTCCAAATTCCCCCGACCTCACTGCAGCAGAAGTGTGGCATGAACAGCAGATAAGATCACGCCCATAGGCAGAGATAATATGATCTCGCTTGGGCGAGGCTTATAAAACTCCATTCGAGGTCAATGGAGAATTCCATTCAGTGAGCCTCGAACAAAGACATCAAGCCTGGAATCTGTGATTATCCCACTTTCCACTCACATTATCTTGCAACTGGGCAGCATGGTGGCAAAGTGGTCAGTATTACTGCCTTACAGTGCCAGGGACTCCGGTTTGATTCCCGGCTTGCTCTGTGTGGAGTTTGCACATTCTCCCCATGTCTGCATGGGTTTCCTCCAGATGCTCTGGTTTCCTCCCACAGTCTGAAAGATGATGGTTAAGTGCATTGACATGAACAGGTGCTGTAGAGTGGCAACCTGGGGAATTTCACAGTAACTTCATTACAGTGTTAATGTAAGCCTTACTTGTGACTAATAAATAAATAAAATCTCAATTTTAATTTGTCTCTCTTTCTATATGTGCCATGTTTGTGAATCCAGTTCTCCATTCACCTGATGAAGGAGCAGCGTTTCTAAAGCTCGTGATTCCAAATAAACCTGATGGACTTTAACCTGGTATTGTGAGACTTCTCACCATGCCCACCCCAGTCCAACGCCAGCATCTCTGAATATAGTTGCGAAGATTTCCTGTATGCTTTTGCAAAGCTGTTTTCTATTTCAATGAAAATAAGGACTCATAGTGTTGCGTGACATGTTGATCAAGATTATTTTCTTTACCCTAAATTTCCTGAGCGGTTCAGTAAAACAGACATTTTGGGTGACTTCTCTTCCCTGCCTCTTGAGCATTCACCTTACCAGAGCATATTCAGAGTGATAGATACACTCCTCTATGTTTGACTCCCAGAGGCAAATCTGTATGTGAATACCTGATGGTATGGGGTCGAATTTTCACACAGCATTCAGCTAATCTTATGTCATGGAATTTGTAGAGAAATAGTGGATGAAAAGAGTCCCCCTGGACCTCCAATCCCCAACAGCAAACTGAAGCATTGCGACAATTGTCTTCCCATTCATTGTTTTAAACATAGCAGAGAGTAAAATTATCATATTTCTGGATTGTTCATTTTTTTTCCCCTGAATAATTCCGATTATTAGAATATAAATGATTTTGTTTCATCGCAAATGAGTCATTAATATACAGCAATAAAGGAATTTCACTCCATTTCCAGCTCCACCTGTTTTGAGGCATGCACTCTCATTATGTTTAATTTTTCATCCCAATTTCAATTTCTTTTAGCAGGTGGTTTTGCTCTGCAATGGTCCATTATTGAACCTTGCTCTCTATCAAACACCTGAGCTTCGAATATTCAAATCGTGAACTAAATTACTGTCATGTTTCCTTCCCTATGGGCGTGTACTTTATAGGTGATTTACTGACAGACCGGTGGAATAAAATGAGCCATAAATCCACCAGGAAATAACCCAGATACTGCATGACGCTCTAAATCTCTCTGAAATTTGATCAGTGACCTTCTATAGAATTCTGTTTTGCTTGCATATATTCCATCCAGTCCGTTTCACCTTCTCCCGATGTGACAGGCAGTAAATTTGATTGATTTCAGATATCCCTTCAGGTTATTAAAGAAATATTCAGAAAGATGGTCTCTTTTTTGTATTCCACCGTAACCTGCCATCAGTAGCAGGGAAAGATGCTACAACGAGGTGTCACATATGCAGCCGGCATCTGCTGGCTTTCTGCTTTGTTTAATTCGACACTTCTGGAAAAGACAAACAGAGCCCCGACTCGCTATTATTTATAATGCGTATCAAAACGTTAAGATTGAACAGCATGTTAAAATAAGGCAAACAATCTGTGCAGCAATACATGTCCCGGAATCTGTGTAAGCAATTAAAGAATAATGAACTCTAAGGGCTACGTTAATAGATGGATAATGAAAGCAAGGGGTAGTTCATCACGAGGCTAAATATGAATCCTAAATAATCCAACAGACGATTCATGCCTTTGAATTTATTTTTGTCGCTGGTTAATGCCTGAAACCAATTTATTTTGTACATAAAGCAGTGTTGGCTAATGGACACTCCTTGTTACAGGATATCAGTCAAAGTATAATGCACATTGAATGCTAAATCACTCGAGTTGGAGACGTATTTAGTGCCTGGTGCGATTGAACTCTGCTCTTTCATCTCTTGAATGAAGGTCTGAATTTAATTTGAACAGTCTCGAACCAGGTGTAGGTGGTTTGAGGGCACTGCACAAAGCTGCCCACGCAATTTTATTCTATCTGGCAGTCTGGCACATCGCAAGTGTGATGTGAGGAAAATAAATTTCACACAGCGACTGGTTCAGGTCTAGATAGTGCTGCCTGGAGGTGGGAGGAAGGTTCAATTGGGGCATTCAAGAGGGCAATAGCTGATGATTTGAATGGAAAGAATGGGCAGGATTCTCTTGTCCCGCTGCAAGGAACAGAGATTTGACTGAGTGTCATATTTTCTGTCCTCGCTGGCAGAGACGACGGAGCGTGAACAGCCGGAGAATTCCGGCCAATGTGCAGGAATATGGGAAAACGACATGGAAATGACACTAAGTCATAATGCTCCTCTGGAATGTGGTCACAATGGGCCAAGTGACCTCCTCTGTGTTTCTCTTGGTCTGATGGTTAATGTTTTGGGCTACTCTTCTGTGTTTAGCACTGAAGCGTGTTACTGGAGATATGGTGTAGAGATGCTGGCATTAGACTGAGTTGGGCACAGTAAGCAGTCTCACAACACCAGGTTAAAGTCCAATAATTTATGTGGAATCTCGAGCTTTCGGAACGGTGTTTCTTTCCAGGTGACCCACCTGATGAAGGAACAGCACTTCGAAAACTACTGATTCCAGGTAAACCTGTTGGACTTTAAAGTGGTGTTGCAAGACTTCTTATTGGAAATAGGAATAACTTTATTTTACATATAACTTCAGTTGTATTTTTATATGAGCAAAAAAATACCCAGAATTGAAACTACATATAAACCAAACCATCTTTCCTTCTTTATAGAACACTAAAAGTGGTTAAACTTAATGACTATTACAGGAAAGATAATTTTGTATACCATAACCTCTTTTCCTGTGTTGGAAGTGCTGTCAGTGAAATATTCTATACAAACACTTTCACCAGTTTGTTATTCAAAATATGTTTACACAGGTACACTTACTTTATGGGACAGACATAGGAATGTGGTTCAAACTCAGGTGTGGTTAACCAAGGAAGTTACTTGCACTGATATTTACAATCTTTATATGTTGTTGCTTATTCCCACAACTAATGGGGTTATGGAATGTAGTCCTCACCATACGCAAAGTCAAAAAGAACAGTGAGTTGGGAACAAACTTGGACAATAACACAAGATGAGAGATTGTATATATCAATTGTCCAATTTGTAACTACACTATTGAGTCCTGTTAGAATTTTATAGATTTCAATGAGGTCTCTCCTCATTTTTCTGAATTCCAGCAAATATAATCTTAACTGACTCAACCTCTCCTCATGCTTCAGTTCCACCATTCCAGGAACCAGCCTGGTAAACCTTTGTTTAATTTTCTCCATTGCAAGAGCATCCTTCCTTCAATAAGGAAATTAAAATCCACACAATATTCTAGATGTGGCCTCACCAAGGTCCTGTATAACTGCAGCAAGACATCAGTGCTGCTCTACCTGAATTCTCTCATTATGAAGACTAATACATCATTTGCCTCCTTTACTGCACCTGTACGCTTACCTTCAGTGACTGGTGTATGAGGACACCCAGGTCTCATTGCACCTACTCTGTTTTCAATATATAGTCATTCAGATAATAATCTGCCTTCCTGCTTTTGCTACCAAAGTGGATAACCCCCCATTTGTCCCCAGCAGCCATGCATTTTCCAACTCACTAAGCTTGTCCAAATCACACTGAAACATCTCCGCATCCTTGTCATAGCTCACCCTCCCACCCAGCTATGTATCATCTGAAGATTTGAGATATTGCGTTTACTTCCGTCATCTAACCGATTAATATATAATGTGAACAGCTGGGGTTCTAACACCAATCCTTGTGGTTTTGCACTAAGTCACTGCCTGCCATTTGGGAAAAGACCCACTTACTCCTACTCTTTGTGTCCTCCTTTATGAAGACAAAACCAAAATATGTATTTAGCTCATCAGCCCCATTATAAATTCACCTGTTTCTATCTGTAAGGGACTTCCCCAATCTTTTTCTCTTCCTGAGAAGGTGAGAGGCCTTCTTGAGAAGGTGAGAGGCCCTTCTTGAGAATGTGAGAGGCCATGGGATCCAAGGGGCTTTGGCCTTGTGGATCCAGAACTGGCTTGCCTGCAGAAGGCAGAGGGTGGTTGTGGATGGCTCTTCTTCTGCATGGAGGTCGGTCACCAGTGGAGTGCCCCAGGGATCTGTTCTAGGACCCTTGCTGTTTGTCATTTTCATAAATGACCGGGATGAGGAAGTGGAGGGATGGGTGAGTAAGTTCGCCGATGACACGAAGGTCGGTGGTGTTGTGGATGGTCTGGAGGGATGTCAGAAGTTGCAGCATGACATCGACAGGATGCAAGACTGGGCGGAGAAGTGGCAGATGGACTTCAACGCGGATAAATGTTTTGTGGTCCATTTTGGCAGATCCAACGGGATGAATGAGTACACTATCAAAGGTAGGAGTCTTAGCTGTGTGGAAGAGCAGAGGGATCTTGAGGTCCGGGTCCATAAGACTCTCAAATCGGCCTCCCAGGTGGAGGATGTGGTTAAGAAAGCTTACGGTGTACTGGCCTTCATTCATCGAGGGATTGAGTTCAGGAGTCAGGAGGTAATGCTGCAGCTTTATAGGACCCTTGTCAGACCACACTTGGAGTACTGTGGGCAGTTCTGGTCGCCTCACTATAGGAAGGACGTGGAAGCTATTGAAAGGGTGCAGAGGAGATTTACAAGGATGTTGCCTGGATTGGGAGGCATGCCTTATGAAGACAGGTGGAGGGAGCTGGGACTGTTCTCCCTGGAGAGACGAAGGTTGAGAGGCGACCTGATAGAGGTTTACAAGATGTTGAGAGGAATAGATAGGGTGGAGTCTCAGAGACTATTTCCCAGGGCTGAAATGGTCGCGACGAGAGGGCACAGATTTAAGGTGCAGGGAAGCAAGTACAGAGGGGATGCTAGGGGAAAGTTTTTCAGTCAGAGGGTGGTGAGTGAATGGAATCGGCTGCCGTCGGTGGTGGTCGAGGCGAACTCGCTGGGGTCTTTTAAAAGACTTCTGGATGAGTATATGGGATCCAATGGGATTGGGGGTTATAGATAGGTCTATGGCTGGGTAGGTTTTGATGTGTTCAGCACAATTTGTGGGCCGAAGGGCCTGTTTGTGCTGTAGTGTTCTATGTTCTATGTTCACATGCCTGTAGACAATTATCTTTACTTTCTATTGTTCCCTCACAAGCCAACACTTGTACGCTTCTTAATCAACCCTTTTTTCTCCTTTGCCGAATATTAAACTGTTCCCAATCATCAGATCTGTTGTTTTTTTTCTCTCTGGCCAATTTGTGAGTCTCTTCCTTGGATCTGATACTATCACTAATTTCCCTTGTACACCATGGTTTGGCCAGCTTTCCTATTTCCCTGTTGGTTACTTACCAGCCTCTTTAAGGTTACTCCACTTCTTGGGTGCCACATCAGAGTGCTCCAGGCCTCAGGAATTCTTTGATTTTCTCCACTGTTAAGGTGTGATTTATCTTTGACCCTTTATCCTAATCCCCAGCTGAATGATCCTTCACTGTTCCTTCAGCACCTCACAACTGTGGATACTCCAGTTCAAATGGAGATCTCTACTGCACTCTTGCTTAGTGTCTGAACTTCAGCAAATTTCTGATAATCTAACCCTTTTGTTTCTGATCCACTGCTGCTTTTCAACCCAAAGCAAACCCGTCTAATTCTTTTCTCTGCCTGCTGAACTCAGAACATACATGCACAAACTTGAAAACATTTTGCTCTCACCCAAGACCAAAGGCTTTCTTTGGGCAGTACGGTGGCACAGTGGTTAGCGCTGCTGCCTCACAATTCCAGGGACCCAGGTTCAATTCCCAGCTTTGGTGACTGCGCAGGATTGCGCATTCTCCCCATATTTGCATGGATTTCCTCCAGGTGCTCCGGTTTCCTTCCCCCCAGCCCAGCTGAGTTTTTAATGAGATTCACAATTTGGGCCATTTCAGTGCACAGAGTGCGGAGATTCAGGTGAGAAGCTGAACTGACAAAACAGTCATGGTTTAGTACAGTTTTCCCTCCAATTCACCACTTTTGGGATTATCGCAGCACATATTCCTGGGAAAATCTTGTAACTTCTCAGAATTCCCATCAATATTCCACCCTGAATTATTCATCCCTATGGCAACAGAGGATAGCCGCGATTCCTGGTACATTTTTAGATTAATTTTGACTCTGGGACCCAGCTAAATAATTTACAATTTTAATGAAGTCAGAGTAATGTCTCTAACTGACTGGGTGCAATTATCCAGCCCCGCTTGCACCAAGACTGGAAAATCCTGACAGAGGTAAATGACCTTGGCATGGTCCTGTCCTGCCTGCTACGATTCCCATGACGGGTAGAACAGTAAAATTCCACCTACTATCTGAAGTTCCACAGCTAAATAAGGCCACTCACTGCTTTCACTCTCCTACTGCTAGCTTCATAAGTACACGAGGAACACTTTGGGTGGGATACTTTGGCCTCCCGTGGGGTGGTTTCTGGGGTGGAGGTGCCATAATGTTGGCTGCTGGTGAGATCCTCCTGTCTTACTGAAGTCTATGGTGTTTTTTGTGTGGCTCACTCGTCCTGCTGCGGGGAACCCATTACAGGTGACCACATCTTCGGCAGGACTGGAATATCCCACTGGTGAGAAGGACCAGAAAACTCACCTTAAGGGTGTCATGGTGGCACAGTGGTGAGCACTGCTGCCTCACAGCACCAGGGACTCAAATTTGAACCTGGCCTCGGTTCACTATCTGTGTGGAATCTGTGTATTTTCCCCTTGTCTGCATGGGTTTCCTCTGGGTGCTCTGGCTTCCTCCCACGGTCTGAAAATTATGTGGATTAGGCTGATTGGCCATGATAATTGCCCCTTAGTGTCATGGGGACTAGTTAGGATAAATATGTAGTTTAACAGGGATAGGCCTGGCTGGAATTGTGGTTGGTGCAGAATCAATGGGCCAAAAGGCCTCCTTCTGCTGAGTAGGGATTCTATGATCTTTGACCTGTCACAGTTTGAGGTATTCTGGAAATTTCCAAAGTCCAAGCATCCAGCGAAAGAACTTCTCTCAGAGGGTTGTGAATCTGTGGAACTCATCGTCCTGGAGCGCAGTGGAGATAGAATCAACCAATAGATTCAAGAAAGAGATGGATACGTTCCTGATAAAAAAATGGGGTAAAGAGCATTGGGGACAAGGCAGGAAAGTGGAGTTGAAACCAGGATTAAAATCAGCCGTGATCATGTTAAATGCCGGGGGGGTTTTGAAGGAGTAAATTGCCTACTGCTCTTTCTAATTCCTATGTACTATTTTAATTACATTACACCAACCTTTCCAAAACTAGAATTTACAATATGAACCCTGGAATTGATGATTTTGGTGGTGTTTGGATGTGAGTTTGCTCGAAGTCTGTTTTTTTCCAATAATTCTCTCCAACCATGAGAGCAGAACAGATTCCTGATTGACAGAAGTCAAATACTACATTGGAAATGTGGGAGAGAAGTCACAACTGACTATTTCATCATTGTTACTGTTATTAGTATTATCTCAGCAGGTAGAATGTACAGACAACAGCAACTGATTTCAAGTGGTTCCTCAGGAGACAAGCTGCTCCTCATTTTAGCAATTTCTATTTTAAATGCAGTGGTAGATTTAATGAGTCTCTTTGAAATGTAAATTCAACGTAGTCGAGATGTTAAGTTCCTCGGCTCTTTGAGTTTTCCTCTTAATTTGTTGTTGATTTGGTTGGAGGGAGAATGAGATATTATTGGTGTTTACTCGCAATGTTAATTAAGCTCTTCAGAAGTGGGTGATGTCGTACGGCAGATCAAAGTTGTTAGACTGCCTGCAGTTCCTCCGGACTGACTCCAGCTGATTGATTGTGATAGCAGAAGATGAGAGGTAAGACCGAGGTATAACAGGAATCAGGAATTGAACACAGAATCTTGCTAACCATATATAAAGAAAAACAACTTACTGGCACAGAATTCAAATGAATTTCAGAACATTTGTTAAAAGTGGTGATGCGGCAAGTGTGCATGACTCAGATAGTAACAAAGTGCTGTTGTCTTGCCGTTGCGTGGTGCCTCTTATGTACTTGATGTTAGATTATACACAGCCATCTGGGGAAAAAGAAAGGGAGAAACTCTGATTGAACTGAGATTAAAAGAGGTCAATGTGAGTGATCCAGGAATATTGTTGCTCAGCCAGTGTCATGATTTTGATGGTTTTTAATATTGAAATCGATGAGACAGGCAGTGAAGGTCGTGTTCTCCTGCACAAGCTGCAGGAATAGGGCATTCAACCCCTCGAGCCTGCTGTGATTTAATAAGATCATGGCTGCTCTGTCAGACAAAATACTTGAAAAGGAACCCAGCCTATAAGAGTTCAGAACTTTATTTCAATGTTTGAACCAAAATCTTTTGGTGTTTGTATGATTCCAGTGTAATTTTCAGGCATCGATAAGCAGGGTGTGTATCATGGGCTGTGTCTGGTTGTGGTGTGGCCAGACCAACAGTTCTTACAGAGCTGCCTTTGGAAACTGCTTTAGAGAACCACAGAATCCCCACAGTGCATGAAGAGGCCATTTTTCTTAACTGCACATGAACTATGGGTGTCACTGGTTGGGCCAGCGCTTATTGCTCATCCCTGAGGACAGGAGTGTGATGGAAAACTCCTCACTTGCCTGGATAGGTGCAGCTCCAACAACATTCAAGTAGCTTGACATAATCCAGATTAAAGCAGCCCATGTAATTGGCGCAACATCTACAAGCATCCACTCCCTCTACCACCGCCGCTCAGTAGTAACAATGTATCCTATCTACAAGAATGGACTGCAGTAATTCACCAAAGAACCTTAGACAGCACCTACCAAAACCAAAACCACTTCCATCTAAAAGGACAAAGCAGCAGATACATGGGAACACCTCCAACTACAAGTCATCTCCTAGCCACTTACCATCTTGACTTGAAAATATATTGCCATTCCTTTGTTGGGTAAAAATCCTGGAATTCCCTCACTAACAACATTGTGGGTCACATGAACTGCAGCGATTGAGGAAGGCAGCTCACCACCACCTTCTCAAGGGCAACCAGGGATGGGCAATAAATACTGGCCCAACCAGTGACACCCATAGTTATGTGTAGTTAAGAAAAATGGCCTCCTCATGCACTGTGGGGATTCTGTGGTTCTCTAAAGCGGTTTCCAAAGGCAGCTCTGTAAGGACTGTTGGTCTGGCCACACCACAACCAGAAGTGATGGCAGACACAGCCCATGATACACACCTTGCTTATCGATGCCTGAAAATTACACTGGAATCGTACAAACACCAAAAGACACACCCACGTCCCACAAATGAATCAAAAAAATAATTAAGAGTCAACCACATTGCTGTTGGTCTGGAGCCACTTTATAGGCCAGACCAGGTAAGGACAGCTGATTTTCTTCCCTAAAAGGCTTTAGAAAACTAGATAAGTTTTTACAGCAATTGACAATGGTTTCATAATCATCAGTAGATGTTGCATTTTAATTCCAGATTTTTGAAAATAGAATTAAAATTTCATCAACCATCTTGGTGCGATTTGAACCCAGATTCCCAGAGCATCACCCTGGGTGTCCAGAGTACTAATCCAACAACTGTCACGGCTTCCATCATATGGATGTCCATATTTGATGAGGTATTTGCTTAAACTCGGGACTATTTGGGGATCAAAAGCCAAAAGCCCACATGATTTGCAATGGCTATTTTAATAGACTATTTGTGTTCCAGTTTTTTAAACTATTAACTGTAAGTTTGTACAATACTGGAACATGACACAATGGAAGCTATGTAAATATCATACCATAGAGAGGATTAGAGAAGTTTCTGCTCAGTCAGCAGCCATCTGCATGAGATTCCCAGATCTGTGAACATCTGAAAAATCAGACTCAACTGTAAGATCAGCACCCTAACTTTTCCTGGAGTGGACCAATGGGCTACTTTACAACCAAGACCTTCATTCTATCCAGGTTTCCATCACTTGCTGCACCCAACCAATTGCAGGTTCTGACTCAGGAAATCCCCTCTTATGAGAGTGAAATGCTGCAAGATATGAGGTGGGATCCATTTTCTGAGGGTTTCTTTGGGTCGAGGAAGTTTGTCTCAAGTGATTCAATTATGTGCAGTCCCAATAGAAAGTCCATGATGCTTGGCCCTATGATAGGAGCAACTCTAGTAGGTTGTACACACTTTCTGGATTTTCCTAGGAGGAATTTGGGAATCCATCCCAATTTAATGATCAAAATAATCCATCTTTTATGTGTTTCAAATCACAGAATTGTTATGGTGCAGAAGGAGGCTGCTTGGCTCATCATGTTTGTTCCAGCTCTATGAACAATCATCATGATCCTCCGAGTGCCATTCGCCTGCCTTTTCTCCATATCCCTGTACATTATTTTTATTCAAAAATCATCTAATGTCCTCTTGAAAGGACATCACCTTCAATAACTAATCCCATTTTTCCTTTGCATACAGCCTGAATAAATACACTTTCCATGATCATTTCCAATCTTGTTCTATATTAGCCCTGTTTGTCAATTTAAATTTGACAGTGCCCACATCCATATGGTGGAATCCTGGCATAGGCAAGTGTTAGTGAGCCTTGATTCATTTTGTTGATCAAGTCCTGAACTGTGTTCATTACTTTTTATGTATGTTTGTTTCACCCCTTTTCTTCACTCTTTGAACACAGAATCCCCCCAGTGCAGAAGGGGGCCATTTGCACCATCATCAATATCACCTAAGCTCTATCCATGTATTTAACCTGCTAATCCCTCTGATACTAAGGGGTGACTTAGTATGACCAATTCACCTAACTTATACATTTTTGGGACACTAAAGGGAAATTTAGCATGGCAAATCAACATAATCTGCACACCTTTGGATTGTGGGAGGAAACGGGAGCAATTGGAGGAAACCCATGCAGACACGGGGAGAACATGCAGATTCCACAGAGACAGTGACTCAAAGGTGAAATTGAACCTGGGTCCCTGGTGTTGTGAGGCAACAGTGCTAACCACTGTATCACCATGAGCTCCTGGCAAGGTTCTCCTTATCCTCACCCAATAACCTACTAGCTTCACAATGCATCGATCATTCATTACTATTTTTGCCACCTTCAGAATGAAGCCATCACTAACCATACATTTCTCTCCTTTCAGCATTCTAAATCTCCCTCCACCCTACCATGGCTCACTCCTCAACCATCCCCACAACATCTCTCCTTCCCGTGGCACCTTTCCTTTGCAAATCGGAATTGACTAAGTCTGGAATTTTTAAAATTCCAAAATAAAAACAACAAACGCCAGAAATACTCAATGGAACTTTGCCTCGGTTCTCCTCAGAATTGAAACACCTGTCCTTTCACCTCCTCCCTTCCAAGACCCCAAACACTCCTTCTAGGTGAAGCAGTGATTTAGTTACTGTGATAACTCCCATGAGATCCATGAAGAAACATTGATTCATGATTGAGGTCGTGCAGTATGGGATCCTTTGGTAACAGGCAACGGTCTGCCCAGCTGGATGTCATTACCTGAACCTTTCATAAGGCAGGCCCAGGACTGGGCCTGCTGAACTGTATTCATAGACAGGGACGAATGTGTGTGCATCATGGTAATGGTTTTACTTTGCATTCTGTAAATAAACTATGTTTCTTTCCAGTTGGACTTGCTTAAATTTAATTTCCTTCATTCGCTGCTGATGACGTAAAACCCTCCAACCTGGAAGATTAAATGCAGACCATGTGACTACACTTTGAAATCCTCCATTTAATTCTGTTAGCATGGCCCCGAGCTTTCAGCCATCCGCTACTTAATTCCCCATCTTGTTTCCACTCTGACCTTTTCATCCTTTGCTATAGAATCCCTACAGTGCAGCAGATGCTATTTGGCCCACTGTGTCCGCACTGATTCTTCAACAGAATACAATATCCAGGCCCACTCTCACTGAAGCCCCACACAATATTTCCTGTGGCTAATCCATCTAATATCTTGGAGCACTAAGGGACAATTTAGCACAGCCAATCCATTGAACCTGCACACTTTTGGACTTTGGGAGGGAACCGAAGCACCCAGGGGAACCCATGAGGAGAACGTGCAGACTTTACACAGCCAGTTAACTCAGGCTGGAACTGAACCCAGGTCCCTGGAGCTGTGAGGCAGCAGTGCTGTAAACACTGTGCCACCCTTTATCTCCTGTAATGTCCCACTGAAGCTCAATGTGTGTATCTCATCCTTTTTCTGGGAAATTTACAACCTCTGGACTCAACATTGCGTGGAATAGTTTTAAGATTGTAACCTCTGCCTTCATTTTGTCTCCTTTAAGTTGCCTTGTTATATACTCTCTCCAGTCTCTCTTTGCTCATTTTTGGTTGGCAGCTGTTCATCAATCTGCCATTCACACATACTCCAGACATCTCTTTCATTTCTTGTTCTATTCCTGTTCTCTTTGACTTTACACCATGGACCGTTTGCTATTTTATCTCTCCTGCTTTCCAGCCTCTCATCAAATTTACATTTTGTTCTTTGTCTCTCTCTCTCTCTGGCCTTTCACTTGCTTTTAACATTTCTAACTTACCCAGTTCTGGTGAAAAGGCCATTGACCTGAATCTAATTCTGTTTACTCCTCCACTGATGTTGCCTGACCTGCTGAGAATCTCTGACATTTTATTTCGCAATTGAAAATATTCCAGACTCGGTCAATTCTGATACTGCCATCCACATTATCCATAAGGTTGATTTTAAATGAAACATGTGGATCTTCAAAGCTCTTGCTTACATTGAGGGAGGAATCCTTTATTCTATTTCTAAAACTAATTAATTTTTCTTGCCGTTAACTTTCAAGTGCGTGAAATCCAACGCTTCAGATGGAAATGTAACAATAGTAAGCAGCTTTGGATTCTGTGCAGAATATCTGATATTGGATGATATTGATATTAGAACCATCTTTACTAGCCTCTTGTGTAGTTTCTTTTTTAAAGTAAAAATTGACTGCGGGTTGTTTCTTGAAGGTTACATGTCATGTAGGCATTGGTAAATTGCATTTGAAGCTCGGTGGTAGATTGCACTGATTTCCTGGGATGACTGGCACTGAGTCACCTCTGTTACAACATCTGCTCCCATCTCGATGCCCAGCAAGGAACAATATAGTCTTCACATTGAAAGGGAGGGAAGAATCTCAAAATATAATATTGCTAACATCCCTGTGTTCTCTAGATCAGATAAATAATTGTTGAAAATTGAACCATATCAAATGCATTGTTGATCAAAAATGAGTAACAACAGGTTAAAATATAACTTTTTCTTCAGTAATGTATCAGCAATGGGGTTTTTCATTTTTGTAACATCAATGGTGTACATCTCCTGTCCAACAGGCGATTGGTGCTACACAGCCTTCTCCACGTTTCTATCCATGTTCAATTACCTCAAATGTCCCTCTGGGCTTGCTGGGAATGTGGAAAGATGTTCTCATTTCCCCTTCTCATCTAATTTGATTCCAACCATTGTAAAAAGCTCATTCTGAATAAATATGCAAGTGTTATAAATAAGGATTCTCAAGTTGAGTTCATTTTTTAAACTACCTGTTCCCTTTTAATAAGCTTTAAGACAATAATTCTTGTGATGTGCCTGGCTCAGGTGACAAGTTGCTAAAGGTTACCAACAATTATTAAAAAATATTTTTTAAATTAAACTGATAAATTCAGAATTAATTTGACAAGTGATCTTACATTTTGATTGTGAGTCTTATTAACTAGAAGTTAAAGTATGCAATTTCCAAATGCTCATGCCACAGCTTATTAAATAATTCAATCTGCAAATCAAAAGCTACAGCAAACACTTAACCAAAATAAATTTTAAATGAAAGTAATTGGATTTTGAAATGTGTGATGTTTGGTCGTGGATTGTCTTCATGTTGGCGGAACGTTATTAAGGCTATTACCCTCTGTGTTAGCACTGACACTAATAGTGATTCTGTCTGCCATGGTGCTAGACATATATTCAAGTGACAACACTGAAACAAGGGATTATGCAACTTCAGAAACATATTAAAATGCTAATTGAAATGTGGTCTCAATGTAAAAGTGCCAGTGGCTAGAATAATACGATGGAATGGGCTGGAATTTATGCACGCGATTCATCTGATAATGAACAGTTTAAAAAGAAAATAAATCACAGATAAGGTCTTGATTGAAATGAGCCACTCATAGTTTTATTTATGGTTTCTACTCTTGAGGCATGTGAATTGGGCAGGCAATAATGAATCATCAATTTGTGGCACAGTGGTTAGCACTGCTGCCTCATAGCGACAGGGACTCGGGTTCAATTCCAGCCTTGGATCACTGACAATATGGAGTTTGCATGTTCCCCCCATGTCTGTGTGGGTTTTCTCTGGGTGCTCTGGTTTCCTCCCACAGTTCAAAGCCGTGCAAGTTACGCTGATTAGCCATGCTAAGTTGCCCCTTAGTATCACGGGGATCAGCAGGCTAAATATCACAGTTATGGTGATCAGGCTTGGGTGGTTGTTAGTGCAGATTCAATGGGCTGAATGTCCTCCTTCTGCACTGTAGGGATTCTATGTTTCACTTCCTGTCCGATTGTTAGATACACTTTACCTGAAGATGAATCAATTAAAAAAAGTGGGGAAGTGATACCTCAATTGTACAGGGCCTTGGGGTGGAATTCTCCCACTGGGGATGAGATTCCCCAGCAGGGGTAGGAGCATGGAGAATTTTCTGCTGCAAAGCCCAGCAACGAACCAGGCTTTATCTTGTAGCTCCAGCCTCTTGATTATGGAACTGGGTCTATTGTTCTATGTTACATGGCGGAGCAGACCTGATGCTGCATTGTCCACCATCTTGTCTGGGTGCCATATTGAAATGGTGCCCAATGTCACTGATCTGCTTTTGAATGAAGGCGATGGATCTCCTGAAAATTGAGATCGGAGGGTGCAAGATGGATCTATTCAATTACACTAAATCTGGAAGTCTGCTAGCTGGATGCTCCCCCTACTGTGGTGTTTTGAGGTACAGGGATGCTGATGGCCTCCATTCTGAACTCTGGATGCTGGCACTCTTCAGCTGAGTCCTGACATCGGCACACCACGGGATTCTAGATGTGTTTTCCACCAATCTATTTTCCCCCTTGGTGCAGTAGAGAATTGGGCATGAGTGGATGATTCTGGTCAGACTTTTCTCTGCATCCCATTAGTGCAATGAAAATCATTGGCCATCATCTGGTTTCCCATTCAGCCTTGGCAGACCCCAGCGAGTGACCTCACATGAACTTCACGCTGGTATGAAACCGATTTTTGGACTCGCACCAAATCTGCACCACCCTCCTTCACATTTAGGTGGGGCCATGGGAAGAATCACCCCTTGATTAAACTCCATCTGCAGTGAAAGTTGTCTGGTGTGCAGTGCCAAATCTTGGGAAAGGGATCCAGCACCCAGTTACTAAATGATACCACGGTTTGAAGGGTTAATTTGTAAAGAGGAGTTGCATACATCTATCTTGTAGTCTCTTGAGTTTAGAAGATGGGAAATGATTTAACTGAGACACTGAAATGTTAAAGGAAATTCATACAGTAGATAAATGGAGTAAAATGACATGAAGTCTATTTTAACCTGATTCTGAAATGGTATTCCAATATAATCCATATCCTGTGGGGATCGTTTAAATCGATCCTAATGTATTCAGCCTGTGTAGATCTTCATTTTCAGCTGCTAGAAGTTTTCTTGCTCGGTTGTTTGGTTCATACATACAAGAAACAACCACAGGGATCCTTGGGCCTCCTTGTGGCATTTTTCTTGGTGACCTGCCATTTGTCGGTGGTGGGATTTTCTATTCTTGCCATTGTCATTGGGAATTTCCCTATGATTCTACCCCACGTTGCCGGGAAACCGAGGGCGGGCATGTGCCTTTGGCTGGACCTAAAGATCCCACTAGTGTGAAGAGCTGGAAGATTGCCATATGTTGTTTAAACATTTTGAATTTCTTTCCTAGTGAAGTCATGCTGATAGCCCTCAAGTTGCAACATTAATTAGCCCAAAAGGTCCTTAATTAATCATTTCAAAATGGCAAGTGGGCTAGCGATTTTGGAGCCTGCTGATTGTATTATTATACAATGACAATGACATTGTGCTGGACACTAGGCTTCTGCAGGGTTATTGTAGCCTTGCACTTACAATGTAAAATTCAGCCAATTAAGCTGAGACTCAGTCTACCCTCACATGAACAATCCCAGGGCAGTATTTTATGGAGGAGTCTGGAGTTGTCTTTGGCTTTCTTGTCAATATTTATTCCTCAATTGATTTCACAAAAGACAGACACTCTGTTTGTTATTGTGTTGCTGTTTGTAGGAGCTTGCTGTGCACAAAGTAATTCTTACGTTTCCTACATTATAATAGTGATGACACATCAGAATGTGCTTCAATGGCTGGAATAAACTTTGGGATATTCTATGGTTATGAGAAATGCAATCAAAATGCAAATCATCCTTCTTTTTGCTGTTACTGTGCAAGCCACTAGCATTCCTCCATCCATTGTTTTAACTCATCTAAAATTCAGAATGAGTGTTTCACTGGGTGATTTCACCAAACAGAACTGAGGACTGAAAGTATCCGGATCTGTCTGGCTTTATCACTTCCACTGAATCATAGAATCCTCATGTGTAACATTATGGAAGTTGGACATTCAGCTGAACAACCCGGGACTATATTTATACTAAAACTAATCTAAGATAAAGCATCTTACGTTCATGCACAAGGTCACATTCTCCACAAACAGGAGGAATAAGTTTAAGTTTTGCATCTTTTGTGAATTGCTCGGAGATTGGGGAAAATATAGTTCCCTGTTGCTTTCTCTGTGACAACATCTCAGCTAATTAAAGTCAACTAACCAACCAATCAACACCCTATTTTTTCTATGGTATAAATAGTTGTGATTGTTTGAAACTTGGTCTTCATGTGTTTGTCCTGATGAGTGCAAGATGAAAACCTTCAGCAAAATATCTGTTTTTTCAGCAATGAAACTGAATTCCATTGTTTTTAATGAAACTGACATTTACAGCCAATTAAACATCCAGTATACTGGTTGAGAATTAAACTTGGAGAAAATCAATGACAATATGCTTGACAATTGTTAGTGATTGATAGGAAGTGGAAGTGCAACGTACTGCTCCAATCCATGTTTTCCAATTGTCATGAATACAAGCTGGTGATCACAGGTCATGGAACAAAAGGGACAGTAAGCAATGTGGATACAAAATTGGCGGAAGAATGGGAAGCAGAGAGAATGGGCAGGATTTTACGGCCTCACTCGAGCAAGACTGAAATTTCCTGCCCGATGTCAACAAACATCATTGTCCAATGTTGTCCGCCTCTCACCTGCTCCGAGGCGCTAGCATTCCAGCGTATGGATATTTTTCAGAGCTAAAGGAAGGTTTCCAGTGGAATTCCCCAGGGTTCAGTTTTGGCACCTTGCTTTTTGTGATATATATGAATGATCTAGATCCTCGTCTGCAGGGGACAATTTCAAAGTTTGTAGATGATAAAAAACTTGGAAATATTTTAAACTGTGAAGAGGATAGTGTAAGAGTTCAAAAGGATGTAGACATGTTGGTAGAGAAGGTAGATAGGTGGGGCAGATGGAGTTCATTGTGGGGGGGGATGATCTATTTTAGTCAGAAGAACATGGAGAGATAATACAAAGCAGAGGGTAAAATTCTCAAGGGGGTGCCGGAGCACACAGACCTGGATGTGTATGGGCATAAATCATTGAAGATGGCAGGGCTGAGAAAGCAGTTAATAAAACACATATTATTCACAGTTTTATTAATAGGGGCATAGAATGCAAGAACACAGAGGTTATGCTGAACATATAAAGATACTAATTAGGCCTCAGCTGAAGTATTGTGCACAGTTCTGGCACCATATCGTAGGAAGGATCTGAACACACTGGAGAGAGTGCAGAAGAGGTTTGCAGGAATGGTTCCAGGGTTGAGAAACTCTAGTTGTGAGGAGAGATTGGAGATATTTGAACTACTCTCCTTGCAAAGGAGAGGATTAAGAAGAGATTTGATAGAGATGTTCAAAATCATGAAGGGGATGCACAGAATAGAGAGAAGCATTTCGTGTCTGTAAAAAAGATCAAGAACAAGAAAGCACAGATTTGCAAAGTGATTGCAAAAGAAACAAATACAATTCAATACAAATTTTTTCACACGAGTACTTCCACTGCCTGGAAATTTGGTGGAGGTTGGTTCAATTAACGCATTTGAGAGGGCTTCAGATAGTTATTTGAGTATAAAAATGTGCAGGGGTAAGGGGAAAAGCAGTGGAATAGCACCAAGTTACGATGCTCATTTAGAGAGCCAGTACAGACATGATAGACCAAATGGCCTCCTTCTGCACTGTAATGATTCTGTGATAAGTAAGCAAGCATTGGCTGAAAGCAATTCGTACAGGTAGTTCTAAGCAATACAGCTCAGCTGTTCAGAGTTACATGTGTCACATATCTTTGTGCATTTTACTGGTGATGAGGCTTCCAGTTTGAACACAGCAACTGTGTTTCATGCTGTTGTTCTCCTGTCTTAAACACTTGCCAAAAAAATAGCGGCCTTAGATCTTCCTCCTGTCTTTGAATCAGAATTGGAAATAGCCTCAGCTTCATTTGAATCTGATGAAGAAAGTGAATCCACTAATTTTAACCTGTCAGAACTGTCTTTGATACGAAGGCAATGTCATAAAATAGACATGTTTTCATAGATTAGGTCTGTAAGACATAACAGGCTACAAGATGAAGGCAGGTAAAGTTGCCAGCTTCAATGCACTGCTCCCCAATGAGTTCAATGCATTCTATGCCTGTTTTGAGCAAGAGGTCAGTGAGAGCACGCCGCTCCATCCAGGAAGCCCTGGATGAACTATATGTGGGGTCATCTTTGCAAACGTCAGAACTGCTTTCTCAAAAATCGATCCGCAGAAAATGACAGCCTTGGATGGCGTACTCAGACAAGCACTCAGATCCTCCGTAGCTCAACTGGTGAGGGTGTTCACAGACCCCATTTGCTTCGAGAAAATGACCATTATCCCAGTGCAAAAGAAAAACCAAGCACATCTTAATGACTATCTTCTGGTGGTTCTAGCATCCATCATTATGAAGCGCTTTAAAAATTAGTCATGGCACAAATCAATTCCAGCCTCCCAGACTGTCTGGATCCACTATAATTTGTCTATCGCCACAACAGGTCCACAGCAGACACCATTCCCTGGCCCTGGATAACAAACACACCTATATCAGATTCCTATTTATTGGCTCCAGCTCAGCCTTTAACACCATTATCCCTATGAGACTCATCTTCAAACTTCATGGTCTGGGCTTGGCTCCTCCCTCTGCAACTGGATCGTAGACTTTCTAACTCACAGACTGGAGGCAATAAGGATAGGCAACAACATCTCTTCCATGATCGTCCTCAATACCTGTGCTCTGCAAAGCTGTATCCTCAGTCACTTACTATACTCTTTATAGACCTCTGACTGTGTGGCCAAATTCCCTTTCAACTCAATTTTCAAGTTTACTGACGGCACAACCATAGTGGGTTGGATCTCAAGCAGAGACAGGAATAGTACAGGAAAGAGATAGAGAACCTGGTGAACTGGTGTGATGGCAATAGTCTTTCCTACAACGTCAACAAAATGAAGGAGATAGTCATCGATTTCAAGAAATGTAGTGGAGAACATGCCCCTGTCTATATCGATGGGGACAAAGTAGAAATGGTCCAGAGTTTCAAGTTTTTAGGTGTCCAGATCACCAACATGTCCTGGTCTCTCCATGCAGACACTATAGTTAAGAAAGCCCATCACCACCTTTGCTTTCTCAGGAGGTTGAGGAAATTCGGTATGTCTACTACTATTCTTAACCAACTTGTACAGATATACCATAGAAAGCATTCTTTTTAATTGTATCCCAGCTTGATGTGGCTGTTGCTTTGTCCAAGACCACAGGAAACTACAAAGTGTCCTGAATGAAACCCAGTCCATCACTCAAACCAGTCTCTGACCCTTTGCCTCTGTCTACATTTCCCGCTGTCTTGGAAAAACAGCCAGCATTATCAAGGACCTCACACATCCCAGTCATGCTCTCTTCCATCTTCTTCCTTTGGGAAAGAGATACAAAAGTCTAAGATCACCAACAGACTGAAGAACAGCTTCTTCTCTGCTGCCATCAGACTTTTGTATGGATTTACCTTGCAATAAGTTGATTTTTCTCTACAGCCTGGCTATGAGTGTAACACTAAATTCTGCACTCTCGTTTCCTTCTCTATGAATGGTATGTTTTGTCTGCATAGCACGCAAGAAACAATACTTTTCACTCTATGTTAATACATGTGACAATAATAAATCAAATTAAATCAGATTAATGCAACAATATGCATTTATGAATGTTGAGGGGAAAATTTATTAGTGTCTATAATTTAGAGAGGGTTATTATTTGCTTAGAGAAACAAAAGAACCTGATAAGACCCTGATTGGATGCAGAATTACTGCAGACTTTAATACCATTGCAATGAGAAACATGGGAAGAAAATTCTCCAATCTCCTGTCAGTGTGTGGCATGCTGTTCGCTGGCAGTGGGATTCTCTGGTCCCATCATTGTCAGTGCAATGGGTTTCCAGTGAAACTCGGGGAGGAGGCACGTTGCCTGTGGGACCAAAGAATCCCTTCAACAGAAACCCGCAGAAAGAGCAAGATCTGAAGAGAAAGGCCGACACTGAATTCTTAAAGTGTGACTTTTATAGCCAGTCCTATTGAAACAGACTTTCCTGGAGGCCATTTACAATGTTAGGAGGTTGTTTACCATTGCACATTCAATGATGTTACATAGCAGAAATTTGTGTTCAACAGGTCAAAGTTACATGTTAATAGCTCCCGATTCACTGTTAGTCTACAAGAGACAACATCAGCTAAATATTTATGTGCATCCATTGTCCATTTCCAGACACTTTGCAGCCCTGTAATTGTAACCCCTCCTAGCATTCTGATTTCCAGGCAGTTCTGATTGAGTTCAAACACACACTTACTTCACTTCTCTTCTTGCAGTCTTGTTTCTATTTTAAATAAGCCCACCCTTTAGCCTTTGTTTTAACACCTCCAAGTTAAATCTCGGTCTGCAAGAGGTCCGGGGTTTCGGCATCAAGACATGTAATCCTATTAATTTTGCTATCTAGTTACATCTCCCTTCCAAAATCTGCCACAATCAATGACGTATTTGGAAACTTCCAGAACTTCCAATATCCGTGATAGTGCTCACCGAAGATTTGATGATGTCAGAACTTCTGCAAGTATAATGTTTGCATTCCAATGGACCGAGAAAAGATTATTGAAATGAGTGATGTAATTGAAACCATTTTAGCAACTGTGAGGCAACTTGCCAAAGTGAATTTAAAGCAAAATAACATTTGATGTAATTCTCCTGATTTGAATGAGGGCAAGTGGAGATGTTTAAATACAGTGTCCTCTTTTTCAAAGTGCTCAGATGATCCCCAGGATGGGCAAATCAGCTGATTTACACCATCGATTCACTGTTATTCACGTGGGCAAATTTCTTTTCGAAAATGTGTTTAAAGTTTTATTCCGATCACGCTGCCAAAGCAGAGGGGTTCAAACAGCCTTTTGTGCCAAAAGCAACATAGGCAAATTTTGGGAAAAATTTATCTTCTAATTTCCAATCTGTTATCCACTCTCTTCTAATCAGGTGTCTTTTCCAAGGGTCTTGATTGTAACCTTGGGCTCGATGCACCACTTAAAACAATAAATATTGAGGTCTATTTCTACATATCATAGAGATGTTTGGCATCTCTATATAGAATTTCTGGTATACAAATCATGACTCACATGATGAAGGAGCAGCATTCCAAAAGTTTGTGATACCAAATAAACCTGTTGGACTTTAACCTGGTGTTGTAAGACTACTTACTGTAGAAATCAGAAGCCAGAGGTTCTCAGAGACCTGGTCTACCAGGAGAAATATGTTGGGGCAAAACTATTGTCCATTCTTGAAGTCAGATAAAGGACTTTGTAGAGAGAATGCAGCAGAAGTTCAAGCCCATTCATCCCAGAAGTAAAATATGTTATGCTTTTTCAGGATCTTGACTTACGAACTAACTGTGGGACTGGTTGCACCATGCAGGGCAAGGGCCTCCAGTAGGCTGAGAATTAAATGACTCCATCACAACTTCTGATGATAAATCATAGAATCCTACAGTGCAGGATGAAACCATTTGACCCTTCAAGTTTGCACTGACCACAGTCCCACACGGGCCCACAATCACTCCAGCCAGTCCCCCTGAAACTAAGGAGCAATTTAGCACGGTCAATCCATCTAATCCACACATCTCTGGATTATGGGAGGAAACTGGAGCACCTGGAGGAAACCCACACAGACACGGGGAGAATGTGCAAACTCCACATAGACAGTGACCCAAGATCCCGAGCACTGAAAGGTAGCCGTGTGTCACTGTGCCACCGTGCTTTCCTTCTTCCCTCAGCTTAGAATTCTGGTACATGATGAGTGGGATGGAGACCCAGCAGTACTGGAATCAATCCCACATGCTGGTCCCTCTTTTAGAAAATATCCCTCTTTGTTTGGCCTCCTCCTCTCTGATCTGGAAATTTGAACTGATAGATTGAAAACTCAGCATTCTACATCATGCGAAGTGACCGGGATCAAAAGATGTAAAATCCTGAGTTCAGTGACTACCACAAGCTGGTGTGTCATGTTATTTTGATGTATACTTCAGAGCTGAAAACATTCATATTCTGACAGTCTTGGAACAATTTTTTTCCATCAGGTAGCGTTGATACTTCCAGACTTGTTTTGCGTAATGATGAGGCTTATTTTGTTGCAATAAAAAGTGAAGGATTTGGTGGATTGAATCACACCATGGTTTCAATTTGACAGTCTGATTAGGAGTAGAGAAATCAGACAGTGACCTGCAGAAAGCAGTGGATTTGAGTTGCTGTGTATATGTTGTGCTCAGTGCTGAATTTGAGCTATGTGCTCTGTATTCTGATTCACTGAATATGTGCGACAATCTGAAAATTACAATTTGAAACAGAATCTTTGAGATGGTGTAATAGATTTCACCTTTGAAGTATTGTATCTTATCCTGAATAAAGATAAAATAATATGGCTTGAAATATATCCTCTGAAGGGAGCCTATGATTTAATGATTTATAGCTGCAAGAACATGTTACACTGCAGTTCTTTTTTCAAACCATTGACTTGTTTGATGCTGCTTTTGCAATTTGCCAGTTGCTCTCCACATCCCACATCCTTAATCTCCAAAATATATGCAGTGCCAAGTGGAAAGGCAGCAATTTTAACCTAACTGGTCACAAGGTTGGCCAATGAAGATTAAAATTGGATGCGGTGTAAAAACTGGTATTAATTCTTTCTTTCCTCACACGCACCAGTTGGCTGAGTGGTCTTATCGTCAGATTATTAATCCATTAAATCAGCTAGTATTCAGGAGACTGAGATTCGAATCCCCCCACTGCAAAATGGTGGAATTTGAATTCGATGAATACCTGGGAATTAAGAATCTTAATTCTTACTGATGACCCTGAAACCATTGTTGATTGTTGGAAAAACCCATCTGGTTCACTAATGTATAAAAACAAATTACTGTGGATGCAGGAATTTGAAACCAAAAGGGAAATTGCTGGAAAATCTCAGCAGGTCTGGCAGCATCTGTCAGCTTACAGATGCTGCCAGACTGGCTGAGATTTTCCAGCATTTTCTCTTTTGGTTCACAAATGTTCTTGAGGAAAGGAAATCTGCCCAACTTAACTGGCCTGGCCTATATGTGACTCTTGATCCACAGCGACGTGGTTGACTCTCAACTGCTCTCCAAGGGCGACTAGGGCTGGCAGTAACTGCTGGCCAGCCAGTGACACCCATATCCCAGAATGAATAACTTTACAATCACTCACTTTTCAAGCCATCCGATATGCTATTTTGCTAATGTCTGGAAGTGTGAAGTATATTTAAAGATCAGTTGGTGGCCTCACATACTCCATCTCTATCTTCAAATGTAAATTTGACAGGATGGAATTAAAACATTTTTTATACTTTGCCTGAATCCATGGTCGATTAAATTCAGGGAAACATTTTGTAGCCAGATGACATTCCATCTGATTTTGTAATCTTCCTATCCATCAATTTATTATAGAATCCCTACAGTACAGAAGGGGGACATTCAGCCATCGAGTCTGCAATGACCACAATCCCACCCTAGCCATATCCCCATAATCCCATATATTTACCCTACTAATCCCCCAACACGAGGGTCAATTGAACGTGGCGAATCAACCTAACCGGCACATCTTTGGACTGTGAGCGAAAACCAGAGCATCTGGAGGAAACCAATTTTAATTAATTAGAGTCACAGAGTCAAAGAGGTTTACTGTATGGAAACAGATCCTTTAGTTCAACTTGTCCATGTCACCCTTTTTTAAACCGTTAAACTGGTTCCAATTGCTTGCGTTTGGTCCACATCCCTCTATACCCATCTTACCCATGTAACTGCCTAAGTGCTTTTAAAAGACAAAATTGGACCCATCTCTACTACAACATCTGGCAAATTGTTCCAGATGCTCACCACCCTCTGTGTGAAAAAAATTGCACCTCTGGAATCTTTCATATCTCTCCCCTCTCACCTTATGCCTATGCCCTCTAGTTTTAGACTCCTCTACATTTGGGAAATGATATTGACCATCTAGCTGATCTGTGCCCCTCATAATTTTATAAACCATATAAAATCACCCCTCAGCCTCCTTCGCTCCAGAAAAAAAATGTTCCAATCTATCCAACTTTTCGTTATAACTCAAATCATCAAGTCCTAGCAGTATCCTAGTATACCTTTCTTTCACTCTTGCTTGTTTAATAATATCCCTTTCTATAATTAGATGACCAGAACTGTACACAGTATTCCAAGTGTGGCCTTACCAATGTCTTGTACAACTTCAACAAGATGACCCCACTCCTGTATTCAATGTTTTGATCAATGAAACCAAGCATGCTGAATGCTTTCTTCACCACTCTGTCCATCTAGGACTTCATTTTCAAGGAGTTATGAACCTGTACCTCTAGATCTCTTTGTTCTGTAATTCTCTGCAATGCCCAACGTTAACTGAGTAAATCCTGTTTTGGTTCAATCTACCAAAATGTATCACCTTGCATTTATCTAAACTAAATTCCATCTGCCATTTGTCAACCCGCTAATCCAATTGATCAAGGTCTCATTGCAATTGGAGATAACTTCTTCACTTTCCACTATGCCGTCAATCTTGATGTCATCTGCAAACTTACTAACCATTCCTCCTAAATTCTCATCCAAATCATTAATATAAATGACAAATAACAGTGGATCCTGCACTGATCCCTGAGGCATACTGCTGGTCACAGGTCTCCAGTTTGAAAAACAACCCTCTACAACCACCTCTGTCTTCTATCATCAAGCCAATTTTATATCTATTTAGATACCTCACCGTGGATCCTGTGAGATTTAACCTTATGCAACAATCTACCATGCAGTACCTCGTCAAAGGCTTTGTCAAAGTCCATGTAGACAACATCAACTGCGCTGCCCTCACCTACTTCTTAGTTACTCCTTTAAACAACTCAATCAAATTTGTGAAACAAGATTTTGCACTCAAAGCCATGCTGACCATTCCTAATCAGTCCTTGCATTTCTAAATGCCTGTAGACCCTGTCTCTCAAAATATCTTCCATAAACTTACCCAACTTAGATGTAACGTTCACTGGCCTTATTCCCAGGCTTTTCCCCACAGCCCTTTTTAAACAAAGGCACAATATTTGCCACCTCCAAACTGTTTGTTCGAAGTTCATGATCCACACTTTCTGGAATCCTCCAGTGTCACTAACATACAGGAATATTCCATTGTTCCTCCCACAATTTCCTCTTGAAGATATGTCAAGGCCACTTCTGTTCCTATCTGTGGTCCTTTGGTTCCTCGTTCTTCCAACATTTTCTGAATTCAAATACTCTTTCACACAGATTTCTTTGATTCTTCCATTTCTTATATCACTCTGTACTTGTGTCCTCAGTACCAATTGAGGGACATGGCTGGTGGCAATGGACTCATCAATTGGGGTGTGTTGCGGTGACAGGTAACATATAAGGGGTTTCCTGACCAACACCATGCTGCCCATCCCAAACTGTCCCTTATGACGCAATAGATTGGTGTCTATTAATGGCCACTCAGTGTATTTAAATAAATTGACCTGGATATTTTGATGCTCACATCATAACATTATTGACATGGGCAGGTGGGCAGGCATGATGTATATGATTTTTTGAAGTCCCAGATTGAAAAAGGCAGAAAGAAAATGGACTATTATTCGGGAGATGCCTTTTGCACATTGGAGTATCAACTTCCCTTCATTCCTTGCCACTAGAAGAATCCTACCATGCAGAAGGAGGCCATTCGGCCTATCACATCTGCACTGACAACAATCCCACCCAGGCCCTATCTCCATACATTTACCCTAACTAGTCTCTTTGACACTAAGGGGCAATTTAGCATGGTGAATCCGCCTAACCTGGACATCTTTGGACTGTGGGAGGAAACCGGAGCACCTGGAAGAAATCCATATATACGTGGGGAGAATATGCAAACTCCACATGAACTGTGACCTGAGCTTGGAATTGAACCTGGGTTCTTGGTGCTCTTACATAACAGCACTAACAACTGTGCCATTGTGCCACCCTATCCCCAAGGACCCAGCTTTGCTTTCGCACACGTCCTCCTCCCTCATACTCTCACGCACCACCACCTTTCCCAGGCACTTTGCCCTAAATACCCAGGATTTACTTGGTCTCCGGCAATAGTCACTGATGTTCATAATCCCGTTTGCAGTACCAGCATTGTCCACCACTGAGCTCTGGTGCTGCAGGGACGTTGGCCAATCAGATTGGAGAGTGGGATTTCTTTCCAGTGAGGGGCCGAAGTCCCAATTCTCCCTGAGCTCAGCCCATTGGCAGCACGTTATTGCTATGGGGGGGGGCTTTTTTTCCTGTGCATCAGTTACTTTTCCTTCCAGGGAGTGAGCAATCTTGCATTTTCCCATCGAGTACAGCCCATTAAAACAAGACATTCTTTGCTGTCTGAGTAGGGTGTGAAAGGTCCTATAGTATTATTGTGAAGAAGAACAGGGGAGTTTCCTCTAGAGTCTTGGTCAAGAGTTATCCCTCAATCAACATCTCTAGAAAGACAGATTGTCAGCTCACTGTCACATTGTTGTTGATGGGAGCTTGCTGTGCACAATTTGGCATGCAAATTTTCTACAGTCATTGCTCTTCAAAAACTTTTTGGAACATCCTGAGGTCATAAACGTGTTATACAAATGTAAATCTATCTCGATCCATATATTGGTTGTGCAATAAAAGAGATTGGATCTGAATTCTATGTTGGTTCAAATTATTCTGATTATTTCAAAGCGGTCACATTTCAATCAAATTTGCATGAAGATGTACATTCTGTGCAAATTAACCTTTACTTAGATATAGATACTTAATTAATAATTAATAAACTACTGTTGCCACAGCTCCTCCAGTTGTTCCGGGCTGAACGGTATGTTGTTAACTTCTGTTACCTTTGCTCAGAAGAAATAGAACATTGCTCCTATTCACAGGTGATTTTCTTCTGCAAACTGAGATATAAAATCCTTTTGGTTTCTAGATTCTGTCAGAAAGAATTGTCCACTTTGCACTCAGGACCATTATGTGCTGGCACGGCAAGAGAGCAGAATGGTTTCCTGGAAGAAAACTTGGCCAGAAGACCATTCCGTTTCTGCAAGTCCGTTCAGCTGTAACACACTGCCGGTGGGCTGTATTAACTAATGGTGGAGTGGCCAACCAGCTCCTCAGGAGGAGGAACCGGCCATTCTGCTATTCCATCACTCCCGGCAGCACCAATCAGCAGTAAGTGCTGCTGAGGCTGCAGGAAGGAGGCTGAAGAGAAACGTGGATATCCCATGAAGGAAATCCTGGGGTTTGAGAGTGGGGAGGAATGAGAAAGTCCAGGTAGAAGGAGAGGAGGGAGAGGCAGGGGGAGAAAGATGAGTGTTTCTGGCTTAGAGGAGTGGCCCTAATGCATTCAGGGAACTCTCAAATGAAGTGCTCCCTCTCTCTTTCCACCTGTGTTCATGTAAACCATGAAGAACAGCATGCCTGTTTTTTCTTCCCTACTGTCAATGCCAGCTGTACATTGGCATGGGCAGGTGGATTGCTGCTGATTATTATAGGGATGAGATCCTGGATGAACAGAAAGGTGATAGATGAGTCTATTTTATGTGCCATGTTCTCCATTCCCCCCCCACTCCACTGCTTATATCACATCCTTTGGGGGCACCATGAAGAGCATTTCCTTGCCTTTTTGAGTTTCCTCCCCCAATTTTTTTTCACCATTGCTCTCTTCACTCTCAAAATCTTGGCACATTCTCCTGTGGGAACCAGGCACCGAGTCCTTAGCATCATTCTTCAAGAGTGGATTTAAAGCGTGCAATCAGCTATTCAAAAGTACAGGGCAGTATATTTGACATCTACTTAGAGACCTTTATTCACAAGGGACAGGGAATTTCAGACTGTTTATCTGCTTTGTAGCCCCGGATCAATGAAATCAATTGGACCACTTCTGTGTTGTCACCTGCTGAGATCAGCAAATGTCAGCCAGCGAGCAGAAAGCAAACGCTGGGATGTCCCAGCTAACTTCATCATTACACACTTCATTCAGGGAGTTCAACATATGTGTTAATCTAAAACCTCACTGACTTTCATTCCCTTAAATGTGACAGTACAACATGAATACATTACTTCGACTTCCTGTGGCAATGACGCACGGACATTTACTAGTGAGACTTTGCAGACTGCCTAAATATAAATTGTCTCCTTGGGCTTTACAGAGCCGTATATCTGTAACTTGCTATCTTAGCATCATTGTTGTGATCTCACTGCATGGTGACAAATTTCTCTGTTATTTGGAGCTTGTTATACAATTGAAGCTCTAATTTGTTTATGTTCTGATTGGTGATATTGATGTAATTTCACACAGGTATACAGAATTTCTTTCGGAAATGGATTGCAAAGTTGTGAAAATCATCACTTTCTGGTAGTGAAAATATTAAATATATCAGCATATCATTCAATTCAGGATGACGGTTAGAGAGTTTCTTTTTATTCTATGATGGGATGTAGGCATCACTGGCTAGGGCAGTCTTTATTCCCCACTCCTAATTATCCCTGGGATGGCGATGGTGAGCTGCCTTCTTCAGCCACTGCAGTCCATGTGATGTAAGTATACTCAGAGTACTGTTGGGAAGGAAGTTCCAGGATTTTGATCCAACGACAGTGAAGGAACAATGATATAATTTCATGTTGAGATGGTGCGTTGCTTGGAGGGGAACTTTCAGGTGAGGGTATTCACATACAACCGTTGCCCTTGTCATTCTAGATAGTAAAGGTTTGGAGGGTGCTTATGAAGGAGTCTTGGCGAGTTGCATCTTGTAGATGATAGACACTGACACCACTGTGCATTGTTAGTGGAGGGAGTGAATGTTTAAGTTGGATGAGATGCCAATCAAGCAGGTTGCTTTGTTCTGGATGACGTTCAGCTTCTTGGTAGGCACAGTAGTTAACACTGCTGCCTCACAATGCCTGGGACCCAGCTTTGATTACAGCCTTGGGTCATCGTCTGTGTGGAGTTTGCACGTTTTATCTGTGTCTGTGTGGATTTCCTCCAGGTGCTCCAGTTTCCTCCCATATTCCAAAAACATGCTGGTTAAGCAAATTGGCCATGCTAAATTCTCCCTCTGTGTACCTGACAGAGATTAGATTGTGTTGACTAGGGGTTTTCATAGTAACAGAATTGTGGTATGAATGTAAGCCTATTTGTGATTAATAAATAAACTTTACTTTCCTGATTGTTATTGGAGAGTATTCCATCACACTCCTGACTTGTGCCTTGTAGGACGTGGGCAGGCTTTAGGAAGTCGGAAGTGAGTTACTCACGACAGAGCTCCCAGTCAAAGTATTTATATGGCTGGCCTAGATCTTTCAACAGGGGATAAATGATAGATGTCAGGTTGGAAATACGAATGGAAATCAGGCTGAATGTAGAGGCTTCAGAGGAGAAATGATAAAGAAAATCAGGAAGTCAAAAACCAGGATTTTTCAGCCCTGTCATGTTTGGGACCTCACCACAAAAGATTCAGCAGCCCAGCCAAAAGTCCACTCATCTTCTGGAGGAGCGTATGATCCCAGTAGCAAAAGACAGAGTAGGATGATCCCACCCATCTACCAGGAGAGATATTAGGTAGTGTAAGAGGAAATCCAAAGTCTTCAATAAATATGAAATTAGAAAATTTTCTAGTCTCGCCCATGGAATTGGCGCAGGGAGAATGCAAAATTTAGTGGACCATTTAAAGACTTATTGACCTTGGGTAGGAATATCTGATCTCAGCGTGAACACAGCTGGAAAATTCCCATTCCCCCTCCCCAGATAGTAAAAGCACGAGGTTACTGTCCAACAGGTTTATTTGGAACCACAAGCCTTTGAAGCACTGTTCCTTCATCCTGATGAAGGAATAAAGTTCTGAAAGCTCGTGATTCCAAATAAACCTGTTGGATTTTAACCTGAGATTTGTGAGATTTCGTACTGTGCCCACCCCAGTCCAACGCCGGCATTTCCACATCATAGTAAAAACATGTTCAGGTGGAGACAAAAGAGGGTATAAAACATAGAACAGTACAGCAGAGTACAGGCCCCTCAGCCATTGATGTTGTGCCAAGCTATGTCTGAACCCAAGATCAAGCTATTCCACTCCCTATCATTCTGATGTGCTCATCCAATAACCGCTTGAAAGTTCCTAAAGTTCCGACTCCACTATCAGAGTAGGCAGTGCATTCCACACCCCAACCACTCTCTGAGTAAAGAATCTACCTTGGACATCACTCTTATATCTTTCACCATGAACTTTATAGTTATGCCTCCTAGTAACAGCTACATCCACTCGAGGAAATAGCCTCTGAACCTCCACTCTATCTTTCCCCATCATAGTCTTACAAACCTCTATTAAGTCACCTCTCATCCTTCTTTGCTCTAAAGAGAAAAGTGTCAGCTCCTTCAACCTTTCCTCATAAGACCTACCCCCAAAATCAGGCAGCATCCTGGTGAATCCCCTCTGCACACTCTCCAATGCTTCCATATCCTTCTCATAATGAAGTGACCAGAACCGCAAACAATATTCCAAATGTGGTCTCACCCAGGTCCTGTACAGTTGCAGCATAAACCAACAGCTCTTAAACTCAAAGCTCCTGTGTTATTTAATAAATGCTAACACTCTATAAGCCTTCTTCACGGCTCTATCAGTTGAGTGGCAACCTTCAGAGATCTGTGGATATGAACCCCAAGATCTCTCTGTTCCTCCACATTCCTCAGAACCATGCCATTGACTCTGTAATCCACATTTAAGTTCGTCCTATCAAAATGAATCATCTCACACTTGTAATTTACAGGTGGACGTAGAGTACATGGCTGAGGCAATAAATAATGACCTTGCATCTGTTTTCTAACCAAGGAAAAAGACACTGCCATGGTCAAAATGAATGAAAAGATCATTGACAAACTGGATGGGCTAAAAATTGATTGTATCCTTAATCCCGCAATCAGTAGTTCAGTTCCAATTCCTGGCAATGTATTCAAAAAGGGAAAAATGAAGTTTGCTGAGCCCAATAAGATGCCATTGATTAGTAAAGGGAAAAATTGATAAACACATTGAAACATGGAATTGTACAACACAGGAGGAAACTATTCAGCCCATTGAGTCTCTGCCAGCTTTTTGACAGAGCTATCCAATTAGTCACATTCTTTATTTCTCTTCACAGTGATCAAAATCTTCGCACTCAAGGTGAAACAAATTCCTTTTCAAAGGTTAATGTTGAATCTTTCCCTGCATTGTTAACAATTGCCTTTATTCCTTCATACATATATTAAATGAGCTTTTGGTTTACACAATGCATATGTGTGCATATACAATATTTCCAAAAGACACCTACCTGGATTATCTGGTTTGACTGATAGAGCGCTGTGCAAGGCCAGCAGTGTTTCCTCACGGAACACACTCCACATTATTCTGCTCTTAGATGAAGCTCGGTGAATTTTATTGAAAAATTATTTGCCTCCAAGTGAGCAAAGTAACATTGAAGTCTTTTCTTTTGCAACTTTGAGAATTGTACTGTAATGAACCAAATATAGCTACTGACCACACAAGTTTAGAAGACTAAGACCCAAAAGCGCTTGATGATAGCATCCTCAGTCAACTCTGAAAGTGCAAACTTCAGTGTATCTACACAATATATTTTCATATAAATATTCATCCTGTATTTACACATCAGAGCACGTATGATAGAATCATTAATCAGTGAAGACAAGATAGATCTTTAACAGATAACATCTTTATCTTCTACATGTTTCTATCTGAATATTACAACTGATTGTGTGTCTTGCAGCTGAATATCAATTTCCCCAATGCTCATTCCAATTTAATTCTGTCTTCCTTGCTTTTTGTTCAGATCGATTCTCCCCCTGTTTCTGTTATGAATGAATTACCGAGACAGCCATCAGTCAAAATGAATCCAGCCAGATGAATTAGTCTGATATGGAGGTGGATGCATTCACCAAACTCTGTCTTAAATCTCAATTCGCAAGAGTACAGATACTTTCCTGGCTGTAGGATTCCTGAAAATGGCATGAACAATAACTCCCCCCCACCCCCCTCAAACAACTGGGAATGATGTCTTTTCCATGGTCAATCAGTGATGACATGTCCATGATATGCTCACATGTAACAGTGCAAAAAGATCTTACTAGCCATTCATACCACACTCCTGCTGTAGCGAAGTCAGAGAACTTGGCGTTCAGCCACATCTTTGTTCACTGCAGTGGGATGGGAAAATCTCACTGGCGTGAACAGTTGTAATATTCCAGCCAATGTAAATGGCCTGGTGTCTCTCATACTAGTGTAATGATTTCAATCAGGCCATTGAGGTTGGCCTATTAGAGAGTGAGCTCCCTAAATACAGATCCAACAGATTGGCCAATCAGGAAGTCTTTGCCTTGTACTTAACGAGGACTGTCAGTTCCTCTGGCACCCCGGAGTTAGACTGCTGACTGCTAGCACAATGCGTACTGCTGTTAGAGCTTGTAATTAAAGGAATTTTGTTGAAGGAGCTCCTGCATTTGAAGAATTATTACAACAACAAAGGCAGGAAATGCTGGAAAATCATGGTCTTCCTGACTTGAAATGTTGGCTCTATTCTCTCTCCAAAGATGCTGCCAGGACTTTAGCGAATTTCCAGCATTTTCTGTTTCAGATTCCAGCATTCACTGTATTTTGTCTTCATTGTTGTAATGGACAATGTACGTGGATTATTGGATAAAGAATAGTGTAGGTATTGTCCGAAAACCAGATCGTCCTAGTTTCAGCTTTTTCCTTCTATTGGCTTCAATACAAGTAAAAATGAGGAGTAATGTAGAACTGGCTACTGACTCACTCTCAGCCATTTAATCCCATTGCACTGCATTGAGATTGGCCCCAATGTGTTTCTGTTAGTGTGGATGAACTATTTCTGGGGTGACCAGCTGTTATGTTGTTTTGAACCTTACAGTGTTTTACATTTTGCAATGATGGGTTTTTTGATGTTAGTTTAGATATGGTGGGAAATATCATTGACACAACACACAGCTTTTACAGAATAATTGGTGTACAAAATTCTTACTTTTCATCACAGATTGATGTTTCTTAGATGCCCAAAGGTTTTTCAATTGTTGTGTTAAGCCACTGATCCTCCACAGTAATGTTGTTGGGTTAGAAAGTGAAAATTGTCTTCCATTAACAAAGTGATCATGACACAAAGCCAGGCCATTCAGCCCATCTAGCCCATGCCAGTACTTACACCGTAAGAAGTCTCACAGCACCAGATTAAAGTCCAACAGGTTTATTTGGTAGTACAAACAACAAGCTTTCAAAGCACTGATCCTTCATCAGGTGAGTGGGAGTTCTGTTCACAAACAGGATATATAAAGACACAACTCAATTTACAAATGTTATTTGAAATGTGAGTCTTTACAGGTAATCAAATCTTAAAGGTACAGACAATGTGAGTGGAGAGAGGGTCAAGCACAGGTTAAAGAGATGTGATTTGTCTCCAGGCAGGACAGTTAGTGAGATTTTGCAAGCCCAGGCAAGTTGTTCGGGTCACAGATAGTGTGACGTGAACCCAAGATCCCAGCTGACACCATCCTCGTGTGTGCGGAACTAGGCTATCAGTTTCCGCTCAGCAAATCTACATTATTGTGTGTCATGAAGGCCAGCTTGGAGGATGCTTGCCCGAAGCATTCTCCAAAGCGGGTTCTCGGGTAAGCATTCTCCAACACAGCCCTCACGACACATGACAACGCAAAATCCTTGAGCAGAACCTGATAGCCAAGTTCCACACACATGAGGATGGCCTCAACTGGGATCATGCGTTCATGTCACACTATCTGTAACCTTCACAAATTGCCTGGGATTGTAAAATCTCATTAATTGTCTTGGCTTTAATCTGTGCTTAACCCTCTTTCCACTCACATTTTCTGTACATTTAAGACTTGATTACCTGTAACAACTTGCATTCCAACCATTAGTTTGTAAATTGAGTTTGTGTCTTTACATGTGTTGTTTGTGAACAGAACTCCCACTCACCTGATGAAGGAGCAGTGCTCTGAAACTTGTGGTTTGTGCTACCAAATAAACTTATTGGACTTTAACGTGGTGTTGTGAGACTTTTACTGTGCTCACCCCAGTCCAGTGCCAGCATCTCCACATCAGTATTTACACCCACATGACCCTCCTTCCAACATTTTACATCAAATGCCATCACATTATTCCTCTATTCCTTTCTCCTGTGATTAGCTAGCTCCCCTTGATTACATGCTTGCTAATTCTACTCCAAGATTTTCTAGAAGCCTTTACTAAGTTAAACTTAATCTTAACAAATCAATCTTGGTTTTTCAATATTGAACCTGTACATCAAATGATATCATCATAAAATAATACCATCAGGTTTTGAAATTTGTGGTTCTCTTCAAATTGGTAAAATGTTTGGGGTTAAAGGGATCAAGGGAAATGGGGGGAAGGGAGTGTCGGGACATTGAATTTGACGATCAACCATGATAAAAGTGAATGGTACAGCAGGCTTGATGGGCCGAATGGGCTTCTCCTGCTTCTTGTCTCTATGGTTCCAGATTCAAAATCAATTTCACTGCATTTCAAATGAATCTGTTCCGAAGCGAGTTTTATCTTTGAAACATACACTTTTTCTAAGAGGCTTGTCAGAGGAGAAACTCGAAAAATATTCTGAGAAATGACTGGGAAATCCAAAACACGAGGTCACATTTTCATGGTAAGGAGTTGACCTTTTAAAATAGAGATAAGGAGAACTTTCTTCATTCAAAAGGCTGTGAATCCCACAAGTTCTCCATCTCAGAGAGTTGAGTATGCTCAAATGTTAAGCGTTCAAGACAGAGGTCAATAGATGTTTCGATGCCGAGGAAATGATGGGATAGTGCATGTAGCTGATGCTCAGGGAGAATGTCAGCCATGATAATATTGAAAAGTGGAACAGGCACAGGACATCAATCAGCCACCTTCTTATACTCATAATTTGTGTAAGGTGCATTCATAATGTGGCCAAAGAGCTTGATTTCCAGCTTGTAAATTCTTCCATTTTGTTTGATGGTAGGTGATAAAAGTGGGGGAGTTTCCTGATCAAGGCAATGACAGACTTTCCCCAGCATGGACTAATGCATTAGTACTCAATGGATGTCAACGTCCTCTTAGAGCATGGTACATGGAAATGGAGGAGTTGAGTGAATGGAACAATAGAATCCCAACAGTGCAGAAGGAGACTTTTAGCCCATCAAGTCTGCACCACCTCTCCAAAATAATACACACGGCTAGCACTGTGCTTCAATGGTGGAGGGAATAAATATTTGTGGAAGGGATGCCACTCAAGCAGGCTGCCTTGTCTTGGAGGGCATTGAGCTTCTTGAGTGTTGTTGGAGCTGCACTTATCCAGGCAAGTAGAGAGTATTCCATCATACGCCTGATGTAGACAGACTTTTGGACTCAGGAGGTGAATTACTCACCACAGGGTTCCTAGCCACTGACCCCGTTCTTGAAACCAGAGTATTTAAATAGCAAGTCTAGTTTCATCTGATAAAGAAAAAGAATGACATTAAAACTAATAAGAAGAATGAAAATCCACCCTATCTTCTGAACTTCGAAGGTGGTGGAAATACATTGAGTATTCAGTGATTCATCCAGCAGCCTCTTATATTTTGTTTTCATTATTGTCAGTACCTTCTCCTTTTTGACCTTGTACTTCTGTAAAGATTTTCGATTTTTTCTTTCCTTAGGAATAAAGCTCAACTATCAAGAGTAAATTCCAGCTGCCTGTTATGATTCTAAGAATGCAGCTAAGTTGATCTGATGCTGTCTAGTGGGACATCTTTCTCTGAGTTCCTCTGAAGTATCGCTGTCCTCTGATGATTGTTACATGTCTGTGAATTCAATGGGGATTGTGCAGTTTCCAGTTGTTGTAACAGATTCCATTTTCCATTGCTCTGTGCTCTTCAGCTTTCTCTGTCCCATTTGGACCGTTTTGAATAGGGTTTTGTATTATTTTGCCTGCCTTTGCCGAACACTGTTTGACGCTCAGAATGTGAAATGTGTGAATATCGACTTATAAAGAATAGAAGGCCCACAACTCCTGTTGAAGTCTCAAATGTTTGGATCTTTATGGTGATTTATCAATGCTTCAATCTGCTTTAATTTTTTTTTCAGGCAATTTTTGTCCATCTGCTGTAGCTTCCTGATGTCTAAACTTCACTGGATGTTATCAATACATAGCGATTATGGGGTGATTTGTGGTGATTGTCCCTTTAAGAGCAACACAGCAGAGTAAGAGTCATCTGGCTTGGGTGACCATTTGGGGGTCAAAGTGGGTAATCACCCCAGGGAATGGAGTCTGTCCTTTCCGCTGGAGAGAGGGAAGGGTCTGTGCATTTACAGAGTCTGAAGAACGACCTCTGTTAAAGTTTGGAACATTCTCACCTTTGTTAATGCTACAATCTGCTTTCATATTTTTGTCTTGTGATTTACTTCCGTCTACTGTAATCCCCGATGTTTAAATTTCACTGAATATTCTCAATGGATGGTGATATTTCCCCTGTTGCAGACACTTTTCAATCAATGATTATGTTAGTTTCATATATATTCTGCAAACACGCATAATTTTAGTTTTTGTCAGTGAACATTGATAAAAGATGAAAATCTGCCCATGACCTAATTCATGAAAGGAGGAAGAAACTCTTCCCTGTCACTGACTTTTCCTTTTTATGTTTGAAATTGGCGTGTTTCTGCTTCTTGCGTTTCTCCCCTGTGTTTTAATTTGCACACTTCAAAACGCAGTATTCGTCCTCTGCTTGGTCTCCCATTCACCTGCAGAGGCATTAGGCACTTTCCTTACTTGGTGACGGAAGCTGTTTTGAAAGAGAAGCTGTGGCTAGTGTCAAAACGCACATTGTTATATCTGTGGTAGAACCATTCCACTCTCCCTGGATTCATCTCTGCTCTTTGCTTCCTGTGACAGCAGTATCTGATGCCCCACAAGTTCTTAATCCCCCATTCGGTCAAATGGCTACACATGGTGCAAGTTAAGTTATTGTAAAGCCAAAATTTCATCAGCAAATATCATAGAGTTTCTATAGCGCAAAAAGAGGGCATTTAGCCCATTAAGGGTAAATGGGGAGTGTGAATCTGTAACATATTCTGCCTAATTGTGACTACAGCTCCAATCATGTACTATGGCTGCTATCTTCCCATTCAATCTTTCTTCCCTTTCCCCCCAACCTCTCCGGTTCCTCAAGTTGGTAACTCGTGCTTGAATACGGTTTTCTACACAGGAACAGTAGTAGGACATTTAGTTCCTTGATCCTATTTTACATTCACAGAATCATAAAAGCCTTGCAGTGCAGAAGGAGGCCATTCGACCTATTGAGACTGCACCAACCACAATCCCGCTGAGGCCCTCTTCCGATAATCGATGTATTTACCCTGCTAATCACCCTGACATTAAAGGTCATACGTTAGCAGTGTGGGAGAAAACCCCACGCAGACACACATAGAATGTGCATTCTCCACACAGACAGTCACCCAAGACTGGAAGTCTAGCACTGTGAGGCATCTGTGCTAACCACTGTGCCACCAAGCTGTCTCAGTGAGATCTTGGCTGATTTTACATCTAACTGTAGAGATATCTTACTTAACTTTGTGACAAAAAGCTTACAAGGGTTAACAGATCTGGAATATGTAATGAGTTATTCAATTGCTCATGGTTGGCAGATGGGATTGTGTAGAATATCCTGGCCTTATCCTCACTGAGCACTTCCTTATATAGCACTTTCTGCAGAAAAATTGGTTAATCTTTCCGCCATATCAAACTAAGATGAATTCAAGTATCATAGAAGTGCTTTTGATTTTGATTTTTCCCCTTTTACAAAATTCCTCAATTTATTCCTCGTGTTGTTGCCTCTTTCATTTTATGCAATATAGTTACATGCACGTTATTGGGTAGAATTCTCGCAGAGGTTCCTTGCGTTCTGTCTTCACACTGGGGGAAGATCAGCTGAATTGCTGAAAAAATGGTGGAAATACTCTTTCACCTGTTTCTCCATTTTTAATTCCCAGATCTTTGTGAATTCCTCCTGTCGTACAATCCTCCCAGTTCTCTGCATTCCTCCAAATCTGATACTTTTCCCTTTCCCCAATTTTAATTACTCTGATTTTGGCAGCCATTCCTTCAGCTTGAGTTGAGCCCTAAGGTCTGGATTTCCCTTCTTAATCCTCCATACTTCTCTCTCTCTCACTCACTCTCCTCCTCCTTTAAGTTTCTCCTTAAAAGACACCTCTTTGACCAAGTTATTGTCGCCTGTCCTGATAGCTCCTTTGTATCAGATTTTGTTTGTTAACACCTCGTGAAATGCCTTGGGATGTCTTTCTGCACTAATGATGCTTTAGAAGTACAGGTTTTTATTGCAATTATTACAAATATTCTGATGAAGCAATGGCAGGAAATTAAGAGAACCCATGTGAAAATTCCTGAATTTTTTTTTTTGAACATAAGAGCATTGGTGATTAAGAGTGACTTAATCTGCACAATTTCATTCCTGTGATATGGTTTAATGGGAATCATGGTCTGCATAATATTATTCTCTGAGTTATTATTCCTTGTAGATGGAGATAGATGGCTACAACAAAAATTTAACAACAATAATGGAAATAGTGGCTTTAAAATGGTTATTCTGGCTGAGAGATAAGTATGCTGGGATTTTTGGTCAACTTATATATTAAAACTAGATGCAGGTCATAAAGAGGCTTTGGTCTGGGAGCTGTGACCTGAAGCTTCCTGTATTGGCCAAATAAGGAAAGTTGTTTACATTAACCCAGACATCGCATCTCTGATTTGTATGATTGCAATGTGTGGTACACGTCAAATGAACCAAGTGCAATGACATTGTTCAAAATTATTTTCACTAGATGTTCGAGTCAGTTTCTGGTTACATAGTTGGTTGGGGGACAGAGAATTTTCCAGAAGTGAGTGGAGAATTGTGGACAAAGAGACATGGGAGCCTTTATTTGGTAGTGATAACTCAAAGAGACCAACCATCGCAACAAGACTCATACTCTGAAGGATGCTTCAGAAAAGGAGAAGATAGATTCCACATTGAGGATATTTCTTAGCCAAGGTTTTCCTAAACTCTGTAATATCTATTTTTAGTCATCTAGTTAAAGTCGGTGTTTGGTTAAAGTTCAGTTGGAAGTTGATTTTGAGTTAGAATTGAAATCCAGTAAGAAGAGTTAATGCAACTGTTGATGTTTGACCTGGTACTAGAAGTGTTAAATAAAGAAATAGTTGAATTATTGTCTTTTCTTGTCTCATTAAACTGGAATACTTGGAAGGTGTTTAAATTAAAGCTGTATAACACTCTGATGCAACTACAATATTCAAATATTGGGAGGATGGCATTTTTGTCAATGATAGCTAACAACAGTGATGTCACTTGACTTCCACATATATGAATCTCTCTTGTCTTAAATAGTATTCATGCATTACTTCTGTGCTCTATTAACATCCTTGCAAAAACTGTGCTACAGTTGTTGCACGTTTGTCTTCTCCCTGATATCTAACTTGCTGTGAAATCGAAGAAACACACCAACAGCTCCTCCACCTTCAGCCTTCAGGTTTTTGATGTTTCCCATCCATCCGCCTCGCGTTATGTAGAGTCTGGATTTGTTAGTGCTGAGCTGTCATCCCTGTGAGCAGTTACCAGCATTTCATCAAACCCTTAATCCGTCACCCGACTTAATGCCTTGAGTAGTTTGTGATTTCAATTGTCCTATTTGGGGATTTATCTGATCTTTTCTAATGGCTTCTGATTTATTATTAAATGATCTGTTCAGGAAACCATTAAAATTTTATTTCCAAAAAATGAAGCATGTCGGATATCTTTGTCAGCAGGTATGAGCCTGCAGACTTTGGTGGAGTAGTTCCAGAGACCTGGCCTTCTCTCCTGATACTGCATTCCTCTGAATCTGCCCTTCTTCCTATCCGGTCTCTGTCATCTATTTCAAAAGCCTTTGTGATTTATCCCCTGTGGGGCCAGAGTGAAATTGTGTCGCATTTTGTAAGTGAAATAATAGGGCACAACCTCAAGCTAAAGAAACAATAATTTAAAACAGTGATCAGGAGGAATTTCTTCACCCAGACAGTGATGAACCTGTGGAACTCTTTGCTGCAGAAGGCTGTGGAGGCCAGGTCACTGAGTGGCTTTAAGATAAGGAGAGATAAGTTATTGATTAATAAGGAGATCAGGGGTTATGGGAAAAAGGCAGGAGGATGGGGGTGAGAAAAGTATCAGCCATGATTGGCGGAGCAGATTCGATGGACCAAGTGGTCTAATTCTGCTCCTATATCTTATGGTCTTTGTGGCAGGATTAATTATGTTGTGCTGCCCACAAACTTTCAACATTATGCTGGGTGGTTCCTTCTTATTGCTAGTATATACTTTAATAATAGATAAATCTGGTGCAACATAATCTACAGTACATGGATTTATGTTCATTTGAATTTTTGCTGCTCCAAAACCAGCACAAATTAATTTCCAACTTAAATTAATATTCTTCCCTTTTATATATGAATGACCTCATGATATTTGTAATAAGTCTTTGGAGGCAGAAGTCCCTTCACCAAAACTCCTTTATTTACAAACTCTAACAGCAGTTCACAGAGTGCTATCAGTCAGCAGTCTACCGCCGGGGAGTGTCGGAAGAACTGACATTCCTGTGTAAATATGAGGAAAAGTCTTCCACCTTGGCCCATCAATTAACTCTTCAATCAGAGAGTTCATAATCTCACAGGCCAACCTCAATGGCCTGACTCAAGTCATTAAAATATGATTGCACTATATTAATAATTTAAAGTATAGGATGGCCCTCCGGTGTTGTGATGTTGGAGGTGCCTCCTTTCCTATGAGATGTTAAATACAGGGCCCTGTCTCTGGACATAAAAGACCCCGGGTCACTATTTCAAAGAAGACTGGGGCCCAATTTTACCGGTATGCTCTGCCAGTCGATTAGCGTGGCAACCCAGGGAGATAGAATATGAGGGCAAAAATTCGATTCACGCCAGTTTTATTAACATAAAAACATCTAGATTGAAAAATATTTACCTGGTTTGTCACAGCTTCTTCTGCCCTCCCAAATGCTCCAGCCTTCTGCAGAAGCAAGAATCAGATGCTGTAGCCAAACTGGGGTTGGTGGCGGGGTATGGGGGTGTGCATGTGTGTGGGTGGGTGAGTGTGTGTGTGTGTGGGTGGGTGAGTGTGTGTGTGTATGGAATCAGAGGTCATTGAATCTCCCAGGAGGTTGGATGAATGGCCATGTCAAATTGGCTGCAATGGTTCCTAATTTATGACAGTGATTGCAATTAAAATGATTATTAATTGGCTGTAAAACAATTTCCAAATTAGGAAATGAAAATTATTGTTCAGTTGTGGTCCTGACCTTTTTCTTATTCTTTGATTTTTAAAATAACATTTAAATGCAGCTGCCAGAAATGATTTCCCTTTTAAAAAAAACATGTTTTACACTAAAAACACAAATACTACTGGATGATGAAATAAAAGTGTCGAAAAATATGTTAATAAGTTTTTCCATTTGGTTCAAAATTGAAACTGGAACCTTGTTAATTTGAAAATCTTCCCATGTGTTGATATCAGCAGTATGTCAGAGCATTATCCCAGGACAAAGAATGAGCCTGGCAGTGTTTATCTCCTCCAAGAATGCTTGGCCCTACATCAAAGTGATAGTGAATCATTTGTACTGGAGTGGGAAGGCTGCTCGAGCAGCCCATCACCAGCTGCTCCGCTCTAAAGCACCAACAGTTCAAACCCCAGCCTCGGTTGAGTTTTATAATCACCTGCCTTCGCTGTCTGAATTTCACCACTTCCCAGCCAGGTCAATAGCTGGGGCACTCTGCTTCCTCAGACCCTTCACCATTCAATCTTGAGAGAAGGGAAAATCTCAAAGAACATCCCTCTGTCACCCAATTAAATAGCGGCGCTGACAGCAGCCACCGTTGACAAGGGCACCCTATATTTCTGGAGGTGGAGGCTAACAGTTGGCATTCTAAATGTAGAAACAAGAAACAACACACACAATATTTTTAGCTTGCGATGGCACACAGATCGAAAGTTCTGACGCATTAAAGTGCACTTCACTGCCTCAAAATTTCTGTTTTTTTAGAAATAAAAGACCCACAGACGGTATAATTACAATCTGTGTGCACTGAGCAGTAGCATTAAATTGGCTTAACAATCCACTGAAGAAATATCAGCCTGCCAGATATCTTCAAAGGGTTATATATCCAAAACTTTTGCATGCTGCCCTTGTCAGTTTGCATATTACATTATTTCTCTGCTTCTCTTATATTGTTAGGGAAGAAGGGATTTGTTATTCATTCACAGGATGAGGGCACTGCTGCAACACCAGCATTTATTGTCCATTCCTAATTACCCATGAAAGCTGACAATCAGTCACCTTCTCGGACTGTTGCAAATGCAGTGAGCACTTGTGAATCCATTGCAGAGGGCAGTTAAGAGCCAATGGTTCTCATTGGCAATGGTGGTTTAGAATGTCATTAACGAATCCCGGGCGCTGTTTGTCCAGGCTCTCTTACCTTAACCATCTCACCAGTTGAAGTTCTCACCAATGAAAATCACATCTGATCTCAACATGTGGAGATTAGACGTGATGGCTTCACCCCAGGGGTTCAGAGACCATTGAAGCCCTCTCTGGGTGTTTGGGGGCAAGGCTGGGGATCTCTTGGACACTGCCCACTGGGCACCATAAGTTTGCTGGGGTAATGCCAAAGAGCTGCGGATTGAATGGGAATGAGACTGAGTGAGAGGGCAGGGTATGACATGGGGAGAGGAACTGGGATCTCTGCCAGGATAAGTTGGAAAGAGGGAACTCTGGGGAATGGAGGGGAAATGATCAGTGTGGAATAGAGAGAGGAAACTCTGCTGGGGGCAGGGGGTGCAATTGAGTGGGAGGGAGGGAGAAAACTTTGCCAGGGCGGTGATTGGGTGGGAGGGAGAGGAACACTGCTGGATTATCGAACCTGTAGGTCTCAAAGCAAAAATTCTGCCCAAAATTTTCATTCTGGGGAGAAAATCATATTTGCGATTTGTACGTGCTCTGTGCAATTTTGCTTCAATCATACCATGAAGGTGAGCCTGAAAGGTTAATACGTTTATCAAATCTAATTACTTTTCTATCTCCAAATGAAACAAATATTGCCTCACAGTTTTAGTTTTATCCACGTCCACACAAAATACTGAATTTACTTTTATATCAAAGGCAGAAAAGCACCTCTCAGTTAGCCCACGCAATCAAAGTTAATGTGAAACTGATAAAAAAAACTCAGTTTCATTTGTCTTTTTGACAACCATGCTGCTCTGCGTACTTTCTCCTGGATTGAAACATTTATCAGCTATTGCACTCTCTCTGCGCAAGAAATAGTTTTATTTTCCATATAATCAAACCACAGGCTCCCAAATAAAACAGGTAGAAATAATTATGTCTGATGCTCACAAATGAGCTGCCTGAGATTGGAATATAAGCAACGCTAAACATAGGAGTAATCCAATGCTTTATGAGGGACCTAACCCAATCCTCTCAGGAGAGAAAAAGTAGATAGCCAAAAGAATACAATTCAAACAATTTTGGCATCATGTAATGTTTAATCAAGTTTTTTTCTCAACTGCATTGTCTTTTTCTTCCTTTTTTCAAGTTTCTTACACAAAGGGTGGTGGGTGCTTGGAACTCGCTGCCGGGAGAGGCAGCGGAAGCAGATACAATAGTGACTTTTAATGGACATTTTGAATAGGATGGGAATAGAGGGATATGGTCCTCGGAAAGGTAGGAAGTTTTAATTCAATCGGGCAGCATTGTCAGTGCAGGTTTGGAGGGCCAAAGAGCCTATTCCTGTGCTGTAATTTTCTTTGTTCTTTGTTATTTGTGGAACATAGGAATCACTGGCTGGCCAACATTCATTGTCCACCCCGAGTTTTCCTGACACAGTTGAGAGTCAACCACAGTGCTGTATCTCTGGAGTCACATGGAGACCAGATTCAGTAAGAATGGCAGATTTCTCTCCCTGAAGGACATTGGCGAACATGACGGCTTTTTCTGGAAATCAAAAATGATATCGTGCTCATCATTAGATTCTTGGTTCCAGACTTTTTTTTAATTGAATAAAAATTTTGACCATCTCCTGTGGTAGGAATCAATCCTGGATATTCTCTGGGGACCAGGATTTGAACCAAATCCCATCATGGCAAATGGTAAAATTTGCATACCATTGGTAACAATCTGGAATTAAAAGCCTAATGATGATCATGAAACCCTTATCGATTGTTGTCAAAACCCATCTGGTTCACTAATGTCCCTGAGGGAAGGAAATCTGCAGTCCTCACTTTGTCTGACCTACATGTGACTCTAGAGCCACAGCAATGTGATTGACTCTCAAATACCTTCTGAAACAGAGGGCAGTTAGGGAGTTGGGCAGTAAATTTTGGCCAATGACACCACATCCCAGAAATGAATAAAAAAATGACAGTGTAGGTTATATACGGAACAGCAGGCTTGATGGGCTGACTGACCTTCTTGTCCCATGCATTCTAACACTCTCAGAGGCACTAAAGGCGTTCTGGCATAAAAAAAAATCACAAAATAATGGCACTGTAGTTTCACTCCAACCTCAAAAATCTCACCTCAGTATCTTTGGTCACAGAGCAGTGAGATTGAACAATCGGTAACCTTTGGATTTAACTATAACCATGCTTGTAATTATGTGAGAGCGAGGATTTCTCTGCAGTGCTGCTGCTGATCTGTTTTGAAATATTGTAATTGAGAAAAGGATCAAGCAGCTTGTACATAATTTGTATCATCTCATTGCTGTAAGGAGCAGTTTCATGAAAATTTAATTGCTTCTTGACGGACTATAATTCAGTTTTTGATGAGAAATCTGCCCCTCAACAGCGATGGCCTTCAGCCAGACTGGACTTCACATCTTTGAAATAATGCCAGGATATAGCCTGTCGCACAAAGGTGAGCCAGCGCTCTAAAAGGAGCCTGCGTATTAAGTAGAGAAATTAAACACTGACAACATTCAGACAATATGTTAAAAATAGGCTTCCTTCAATTTCTTCCTGTCACTGACCAATTTAATTCTGCCTGTTGACATTTTTGGAACAATGCTCTGACAGAATGGGTGGAAATAGATGTTTCTTTTATGTTTTTTTGTACTGCATCCAAAGGCAATGCTCAGAATAAACCGGACAAACTGAGATCCATTCCTTGCCTGCTCCAAAAACCAAGTTCAAACTGAATTTGATTCAGGGTCCACAAGATAGGTAAACAAGATTCAAACTGATTTAATTTGCTTTGGTTTACTATTATCACATGTATTAAATATACAGTGAGAAGTATTCTTTCTTGCACACTATGCAGACAAATCATACTGTACATAGAGAAGGAAAGGACAGAATGGAGAATGGAGTGTTACAGTCATAGTTCGGGGATAGAGAAAGATCAGCTTAATGCGAAATACTTCCATTCAAAAGTCTGATGGCAGCAGGAAAGAAGTTGTTTTTGAGTCAGTTGTTGTGTGATCTCAGACTTTTGTATCCTTTTCTCAATGGAAGAAGATGGAAGAGAGAATGTCTGGGCGTGTGGGGTACTTGATTATACTGGCTGCTTTTCTGAGTCAGCAGGAAGTGTAGACGGAGTCAATGCTGGGGGTGGGGGGTTGGTTTGAGTGATGGACTGCACTTATTTCACAACTCTTTGTGGTTTCTTGCGGCATTGCATCCCACCTTAGGTTTGATCTGAAGCTTGATCTTGGCCAAAAGGCTGTGAAGCAGTGGTTTGGGAAGATAAATCTTCTATTGTCTCTGAATGGACAGACATGGGCAAGTGTTCATTAAAAGATCATTTATACATTCAGTTATGTTTTTCATACTATTGGCTGAGTCGCACCCGTGAATGTGATTTACTCCAAAGGTGACAAATTGTCCAGTCAAGTTTTCTTTCATTTTTATTGAATTTTTAACCTTAACCTTCACGTATTTATTGCAAGTGTTCATATGCTGAACATTAATGTTCCATATCTGTTATACTGTCAATCATGAGTATGCTGAAGACAGCAGTGACCAATTATTAAACAATGAGGATTGGTTCTGAGATGGAAAAATGCCTGGTTTACATTCCAGAACAGATTGGATCATAACGGATAAATCCATACTTGCAAAATCATGCATTTTTGAAATGTCCTGGAGTGCACTGTGTTCGAATCGTAGAATTCCCTAAATGCAAAACGAGGCCATTTGACCCATTGAGTCTGTACCGACAACAATCCTACCCAGGCCCTATCCCTGTAACCCCATGTATTTACCCTGCTAATCCTCCTGATCCATCCTTGTCACAATGGATGTTTCGGCGCTCTACACCAACATCCCCCACGACGATGGTATTGCTGCAACTGCCTCAGTACTCAATGCCAACAACTGCCAGTTTCCGGATGCAATTTTACAACTCATCCGCTTCATCTTGGACCACAATGTCTTCACCTTCAACAATCAGCTTTTCATCCAGACACACGGAACAGCCATGGGGACCAAATTCGCACCTCAGTATGCCAACATCTTCATGCACAGGTTCGAACAAGACTTCTTCACCACACAAGATCTCCAACCAAGGTTATATACTAGATACATTGATGACATCTTTTTCCTTTGGACTCATGGTGAACAATCATTGAAACAACTGTATGATGATATCAACAAGTTCCATCCCACCATCAGACTCACCATGGACTATTCTCCAGAATCAGTTGCATTCTTGGACACACGCATCTCCATCAAGGACGGTCACCTCAGCACCTCACTGTACCGCAAACCGACAGACAACCTCACAATGCTCCACTTCTCCAGCTTCCACCCTAGACACGTTAAAGAAGCCATTCCCTATGGACAAGCCCTCCGTATACACAGAATTTGCTCAGATGAGGAGGATCGTGACAGACACCTCCAGACGCTGAAGGATGCCCTCGTGAGAACAGGATATGGCGCTCGACTCATCGATCGACAGTTCCAACGTGCCACAACGATAAACCGCACTGACCTCCTCAGAAGACGAACACGGGACACGGTGGACAGAGTACCCTTTGTTGTCCAGTACTTCCCCGGAGCGGAGAAGCTACGACATCTTCTCCGGAATCTTCAACATATCATTGATGACGATGAACATCTCGCTAGGGCCATCCCCACCCCCCCACTTCTTGCTTTCAGACAACCGCACAACCTCAAACAGATCATTGTTCGCAGCAAACTACCCAACCTTCAGGAGAACAGTGACCACAATACCACACAACCCTGCCACAGCAACCTCTGCAAGACATGCCGGATCATAGACATGGACGACATCATCAAACGTGAGGATACCATTCACCAGGTACACGGTACATACACTTGCAACTCGGCCAACGTTGTCTACCTAATACGTTGCAAGAAAGGATGTCCCGAAGCATGGTATATTGGGGAGACCATGCAGACACTACGACAGCGGATGAATGAGCATCGCTCAACAATCACCAGGCAAAACAGTTCCCTTCCTGTGGGCGAACACTTCAGCAGTCATGGGCATTCGGCCTCCGACCTGCGGGTAAATGTTCTTCAAGGGGGCTTTCGTGATACACGACAGCGCAGAGTCGCTGAGCAGAGACTGATAGCCAAGCTCCGCACACATGAGGATGGTCTTAACAGGGATCTTGGCTTCATGACACACTATCTGTAACCCCCGTAACTTGCCTGGGTTAGCAAAAAACCTCACTTGCTGTGCTGTCTGGAGAAAACACACAATTCTCCAACAATGCTCAGGATTCCCTTCACACACATTGTTCGCCACTTTAACACTTCAATAGCAGGTTAGATGTAAGGATTCGCATTCTAATCAGCAATCTCTGACTGTCTGTGCTGATGTGTGCTATTGCAGACCAGAACACTGCATTTGCCTGAGGAAGACACAGAGTGTTGAAAGCTCGCTTTTTTACTATCAAATAAATCGGTTGGATTATAAATTGGTGTTGCTAAATTCTTACTGAGTTCTAATCCTCCTGACACTCAGGGACAATTTAGCATGGCCAATCCTCCTAAGTCACACATCTCGAAGGTTAGATTAATTGGCCATGCTAGTTTGCTGGAGATTTCAATCAGCTGATGGCAATTTGAACGTTTTGTAAAATGAGCAGTTATTTAAATCTGCTTCCACTGGCACTGGAACACAAAGTGAATCAGCAGAACTCACCTATAGAGGAATTGTGTTGTTTATCTTACAATATTGGCTCTGATGGTATGTTTGCTGTCAGCAGCCGCCATGTAAAGAGAGTGGACAATAATGTCCCTGGCAGCACCAAGACTTTCCTACACTACCACAGTGATTACACTTCAAAAATATTTCATTTGTTGCAATGTTGTGCAGAGACATCATTGGGTTGTGAAAAAGGACTGTTAAAATTCAATTATTTTCTCTTCTACCATAACTTCAGTAAAGCCACTTTCATTTTCCATGCTCTGTTGTTTCCACGTTAACTTTTAAGCCCATGTTACAAAACTATCCAATAGATACCAACCTGACATCTAAACATAGGTGAGGGATTTAGTTCCCCCCGGTATTAACAAAGAACAAAGAAAATTACAGCATAGAACTGGCTCTTTGGCCCTCCAAACCTGCACTGACTATTCTGCTCGACTGAACTAAAACTTCCGGGTACCTTATCCCTCTATTCCCGTCCTAGTCATTTATTTGTCAATACGCTCCCTTAAAACTCACTATCAGTATCTGCTTCCACTACCAGGCACCCACTACCATTTGTGTAAAAAACTTGCCTTGTCCATCTCTTTTAAACCTTGCCCCTTGCACTTTAAACCTATGCTCCCTGGTAATTGACTCTGCCACCCTGGAAGAAAACTCCTGACTATCCATTCTGTCCATATTCTTGAGTTATTTTTGTTTGCCAGGTGTAATTTGTATCCTATCAATTCATGACAAGTATCCATTAATTATGTGACTCCTTGAATGCCAAGTGTCACCTAAAATATCACCCTAACTTCTTCTTTCATCTTTCTCAGTGTCCTGCTGTGCACTTCCAGCACTTTTTTTAAATCCTTTACATTTCCTGCTCTTCTCCATTCTTTCACTGGGGCAATTTTAATCTGATTGCCTGGGCTGAACTTTGTGGAGATGACAGGGATCTCGCCTGCCAGCTATAGAAACCCATGTCACTGCTTTCCAGAAAGACCTGCTGAATTAAGTGCATCTTAGACACTTAGTGGGCAGTTACATAAGAACATTAGAACATAAGAAATAGGAGCAGGAGTAGGCCATCTAGCTCTTCGAGCCTGCCCCGCCATTCAATAAGATCATGGCTGATCTGAAGTGGATCAATTCCACTTTCCCGCTTTCTCCCCATAACCCTTAATTCCCTTGTCTATCAGAAATGTTGTAGGTCTTCCCCAGGGTTCAAGGCCCCTGGAATTGGAGAGAGACCTAGACATAGAAGAGTGATTGATGATTGTTGGACGGGAATTGAGACATGAGAGGGCATGAGGGAGGGAGCATGTTGATAGCAAAAGGAGCTGACAGGTGAATGCAGCGGGATGGGTGCAGGGTGATGGGGCAGAGGTGCGTGATCCTCAGTTCTCAGTTGGTTTCCCCTTCCCGGAAAGCAATAGCTACCTCTGAACACGGTATCCCTTCCCTAATAGAAGCACACCAGCAGCAAGGACAGAATTTCACATGGCGAACCTTATCCCCATCCCCTCCTCCCACCCTGACCCGTCACAGATGAATACCAGTGCTGGCAAATGAGGCCCATAATTGAGCCCCTCTTGGCAGCGGGGAGTTGAGGACACCTTGGGTCTTCTGCCACAGGACTTACTCAGGGTAGAGGTGGGAAAGTGGCAGGGTCCATCCTTTCATCTGATGAAATGCCCCCTCCTCCCTCTCCACCATCAAACTCCCCTTGGGAAAGGAGTTAAATCTCACCCTCTGAGCAAAGAACCCACAGACTCAGGTGAAGTGTTGATTCGATAACTGCCCAATGGGCCCAATTTTAACCCACCCCATCAATCGGGACAGACTGACAGGATTGGTTTACCTTTTCCCAACTTTACTCTCTATTGAATTCAATAAGTAATATTGAACAGGTGTAAAATCAGTATTCCAGACGATTCCCTAAATTTCACTCCCGGGGCATTACAGTAAAATACATCATGCTGTATCCATTTGCAGATACATCTCAATATTACCCATCCCATCAATAACATAGCTGAAGCTGGAAACAGTAGGAATCTCAAACCATAGAAACCCTGCAGTGCAGAAAGAGACTATTTGGCCCATCCAGTTTGTACCGACCACAATTCCATCCAGGCCCTTACCCCCACATATTTACCCACTAATTCCTCTAATCTACACATTTCAGGATAGTAAGGGGCAATTTTAGCATGGCCAATCAACCTAACGCACACGTCTTTGGACTGTGAGAGGAACCTGGAGGAAACCCATGCAGACACGAGGAGGATGTGCAAACTCCACACAGACAGTGACCCAAGCCAGGAATCGAACCCAGGTTCCTGGAGCTGTGAAGCAGCAGTGCTAACCCACTGAACTACTGTGTCACCCAAACATCAACAGAATTACACTTGAGGAGAAGAATCATATTTCTGGTAGCTTTGTAATGATACAATTTCAACTCTATCAGGAAGAATTTTTCTTCCCTGTTACCACACTTGTCTTGATTTTGTAATTATTCTAATTCAGAATTTTCAGGGAAGAACTTTATCTCTGGAGCTGTACAAAATGTGTGATATCAGATTGCCTACACAAACCCTGATTTTCTGTTCCACTGCAGTCAACTTGTGTCCAGAAGGAATTTCAAGCTCCTATTCTTGTAACCTGCATTATCAGTGACTTTTCAACTGGTGCATTGTGGAGAATCTATCAGCAAGCAACTTGAAGCTGAAAAACATGTGAGCCAGTGTGAGTTTAAATCCATTTGAAGGTTTGGGGATGGAAAGGCTTAATTCATTGCTCATACCTTTTTAAACTGGGAGAATATGATTTGATTTGATTTATTATTGTCACATGCATTAGTATACAGCAAAAAGTATTGTTTCTTGCACATAATAGAGACAAAATATGTTGTTCGTGGAGAAGGAAAGGAAAGGATGCAGAATGTAATATTACAATTATAGCTAGGGTGTAGAAAATTCAACTTAGTATAAGATAGGTTCATTCACAAGTCTGACAGCAGCAGGGAAGAAGCTGTTCTTGACTCAGTTGGTACGTGATCTCAGACTTTTGTATCTTTTCCCTGAAGCAGGAAGGTGGTAGAGAGAATGTCCGATGTGTGTGGGGTCCTTGATTATGCTGGCTGCTTTTCTGAGGCAGCAGGAAGTGTAGATAAAGTCAATGGATGATGTGGTAGGTTAAACCTATGGAGTGGGGGCTGCAGCAGGAGAGGAGTGCATGGAAAGAGTTAAATGGATAGCACTGTACATCCACATTCATTGCAGGCAATCGGGACAAAATACAAATAACTACATCTCAAACGACACTATGACAGCCAGGTGGTATCACTCCAAGGTTACAACAACCATATGAGAATTGATATCAATTACCAAGGCTCCAAAAAGTTCAGAGGAAAACTTAATCAAGTATCCAGGAACTGGGACAATGAACACCCCATCAAAATCAGTTGACAAACACAATGCTTTGATATTGTAAACAGGTAGGCAGGAGATGTCCAGAAAAGTGATTAAAGCTGAAGCACCCAAGACAAGGGAACCACATAATTTAATCAAAAACAGAACTGTAACCAATTTGAAATAACAATTTGATGACCTAGTTGAAATGCGAAAAAGTATAAGAATGTGTAAGAACTGATGATCAATAGAGGAGTTCAGAAGCAAGCTGTAATTACAGCCACAAGTTCAGCCCTCATTCAATCATGTTGAATAAAGCCATTTTTGTTGAAGTTCTACATGGGGGGGGCAGTGGTGTCGCTGAATATTTAGTTCATTCATTCCCTCCTACAGATGGGAGGTTGGTTTACATAAAGAACTGGATTTTGTTTACAATACTTTGTAGTTTCTTGCAGCCTTGGGCAGAGCAAGAGCCATATTAATTTCTGATACAACCAGAAAGAATACTTTCTATGATGCATCTGTAAAAGTTGGTAAGAGTTGTAGCAGACATACCAAATTTCCTTAGTCTTCTGAAAAAGTAGACATGTTGGTGGGCTTTCTTAACTATAAAGGGAGTACCAGGACAGGTTTTTGGTGATCTAGACACAGAGAAACTTAAAACTCTTGACCCTTTCTATTTCGTCCCCATTGATGTCGACAGAAACATGTCCCCCACTATAGTTTCTCAAGTCAATAACTACTTCCTTAATTTAGTTGATATTGAGTGAGAGATTATTGCCATCACACCAGCTCATCAGATTCTCGATCTCTTTCCTGTACCCTGTCTCTTATTGGAGATCTGACCCACTTACAGTGGTATGATCAGCAAACGTGAAAATTGAGTTGGAGGGGATGCAGCGATCTGAAATATATCGTGGCAATCCACTGCCCCCTGTCCCTAAAGGGTATGGTGAGCTTCATGCTTGAATAAATGTTGAACATATTCATCCCCTTCTTTAAACCTCAAGAAAATATGTTTAGCAAACAAGTAAAATGAAATGACAAGCGCAGAATTTCCTCTGATTTTGTGCAAGTTGAATCTTCAGGGACAATTAAATAGGGATTTGACTGTAAATTATCGGCTGGGCAGAAATACTGCGTTATTTTAAGTCTCAAATCTGTTTTTTCCTTACCGTTCCATTTATAATGTTTGGATGGTAATGTTTGTCACATTTCAGTCACTACACTTCAGGCAAAACATTCTAATGTCACTGCTCTTGTATTGCCTCGATGTTGGTTTTGGCTTTAACCTCAGACTGGCATAGTGCAATTGCTCCATTAAATTAGCAACAGTTTTGGGCACTAATTAAATTTCTTGGTAAATTCCTCTGGGCTGTCCAACATTAGAAATATCTTTCCAAATCATTTCATTGGAGATGCATGTTCTCCAATCAACCATTGTTAACTAACTGGATTAATGTAAATGTTCAAATTTACATCAAATAATCATGACATCCCTACAGAGAGGAAGAGGCCATTTGGCCCTGCCAATCTGCACTGACTCCCTGACAGAGCATCTTAGCCAGCTCATCTCCCCTTTTCTGTACCTATAACCCATACATTTTCCATGGTTAATCCATCTAACCTATACATCTTGAGATCCTAAGGGGTGATTTAGCATGGCCAATCCACCTGAGCAAAGGCAACTAATGCCAGTAATGGAATCTAAGTCATTGTCTCTGCTCTGGTGAGTAAAATGATCAATTTACTGCTGAATTATGGGTACTTCAATGGACCTGGACTTGTTCTCATAACTATCTTTTATTAATTCATCAGAAACTTTGTGGTCTGGGGCTTGGCTCCTTGCTTTGCAACTGGATCCTAGACTTTCTAAGCCACAGTCCGCAGGCAGCAAGGATAAGCAATGACACCTCTTCCAAAATCACCCTCAACACTGATGCTCTGCAAGGCTGTGTCCTCAACTGCTTACTATACTGCTTATATACCTTTGACTATCTGGCAGATTCCCCTCCAATTCTAATTTCAAGTTTCCTGATAACACCACCATCGTAGGTCGATCTCAAACAACAATGAGATGGAGTACAGGAATAAGATAGAAAATCTGGTGAACTGGTGCAATGATAATAATCTCTCCCCCAGTGTTAACAAAATGAGGGAGACTGAAATAAATGATAAAAGGTCATGAACAAAGCTCAGACCATCATTCAAACCAGTCTCCCGAGCATTGACACTTTTCTATACTTCCCGCTGACTCAGAAAAGCAACCAGCATAATCAAGGACTTCACGCATCCTGGATATTCTCTCTTTCACCTTCTTCCATCAGAAAGAAAAAACAAAACTCTGAGGACACACACCAACAAACTCAAAAACAGCTTCTTCCCTGCTGCCATCAGAATTTTGAATGGACCTATCTCACATTAAGTTCATCTTTCTCTACAATTTAGCATGACTGCAACACTACATTCTGCACTCTCTTTTTCTTCTCTATGAATGGTATACTATGTCTGTATAGCATGCAAGAAACTATACTTTTCACTGTATGTTAATATATGTGATAATAATAAATCAAATCAAATTTTTAAAAAATGGAGCATCTAAACTCGATTTGCAATCAGTTTGGACTGGATTTTAACACAAACTCCAACAATGAGAAAACTAAGACTATTGTTTCCTGTCAGATGCTTCAGTTGATTCCCAATGAAATATTTCAATGATTGGAATATAATTTCATTGGATGCAATTTTTGCTTCACGGATGTTCTTGGCCAATTCTATCAATGCATGCAGCAGGCTCCAGTTGTAGCAGTAAAGTCTCCCCATGATAGTAAATATTGGCTGCCTTCACGTACAAATGTTCAAAGGCAGCTGCTTCCTCACTTTGGAGATTAATTTCATTGCACCTGTTTTCATACCTGAACTGTTTCCAAAAGCAGGCATCATGTAAGATTGAACAAATATTAAAGACAAATCCAGATTATAATGAACAAGTGTTCTTGCATACAGGTGCATTCCCCCAGAACCAATCAAATGGGATAGGCCATGATTTACCAGCGTTAAGCTATCTGCTCCTAAGCAACAATGAGCAAGGGCACCAATTTGTAACAAAAGTGCTTATCCACAATTTATTTCTCTCTGTCTCACAGCAGTTGTCATGAGGCAAAGCCCTTTTACTTTTGAGAATGTGATTTTTCACCTTTCAGCTGAATGGAAATGTTATGATTTGAAATGAGACAGAATAAACAACCTCAAAACGCAAGACCATCCTAAAGAAGCTCATTTACTACTTAAGGGAAAACACAACTTGTTTACTTATAGGTTAAAACTATACAGAATGTCACAGCCTCATGACTGCAATCAGCTTCTGAAATGACTCTGACTTTGGAAGACACACTTGCCAGGGTGATCTACCCTTCCCTGCTCTTTGATTGCTTCCCTGGGTCACATGACTCTTACCCTGTCCATTTAATGATCAATCTGAAATTATCACATCCCTCCCCCTCAGCGTCCCTTGATATAAATATCAATACTCAGTTTACACTGTTCCAGATAATTAAACGTTTGGTCAATTATAGATTCAGTCTTTCAGGGAGTTTCTCGATTCCTGTGGAGTGGCACAACACCTCTGTCTGAGGTGCTGCTACATATTGCTGTTAATCAAAACCACACAGATATCTCTTCAGGCACAGGCAGTTCAGCTCTATCTGCTTCCATGGAGATATCAGTGGTGACTGACTCTTGCTCTGTGGAGTACGATGCCATCCAGACAACTCGATTAATCCTTGCAGGTAGCCAATTGTTTCATTTCTTCAGAATCTCTCTCGTTGGCCCAACCTGCAAGTATCATGTCTCACTTTGGACAGAAGTCAATCCTGATTGGTCCAGTATCTGAGTTGTTTAGTTAAAACCGGCAACCTGTCTGAAAAATTCAACGCCGTGTCAATTATCTGCGGTATCGGAACAGCTGTAGCACTTCCTTGTGAAGATAGATGGCTGAGTGCATCTGGATTGTTTCAATACAGTGCTTGAATGTATATTCGTAGGCTGAATTCTTGCCAATGCAATTGGAGGGATAGCCTTGTCTTCTTTAAAAAGACCCAAGAGTAGCCTGTGGTTAGAAATGATAGCAAGATGCCTACTGTATATTACTGATGGAATTTTCCTGTCACCAAAATTGTTGATAATCCTTCTCTCTCAATTTGTGACATAGCTTATTTGTCTATCAGATCTGTCATCCATCTCATGGGACAGCGCTGCACCAATGCCAGATGAAAGCATCGCAAGTCATTGGCAGGTCCTTGGATGGTTTGAAATGCATTAACAAGTTTGAAGAATGCTGCAATTGTTCCACTCTGTTGAAAGTTTCTTTCTGGGGAGTCTTCCAAGATCAGCACATGTTTCAAGAGAGTCATAACATCAACAAGTTTGGCCACAATATTTTGCCAATGATTTAAGCTCAAATGTGTTTTTGGGGACAGACATGTCCTTTATCACTTTGGTCTTGTCTTCCATGGGGTGAAATCCTTGTGCATCTACATGCTATTCCAGGTAGCTTACCACAGTGGCTTAAAAAGAACATTTCTGTTTCTTGAAGTGACGTCTAGCCTATTGAAATCTCCTTAGTACCTCCTCTAAATTTGCACGGCTTCTGTCAATCCAGTTATGAAGACATCATCAAGGTATACCACAACTCATAGCAGACCCTGCAGCCAACTCTTCTCTGACCAAGACACGCCAACAGACAGGTTCATGCATTGGAACAACCCTTTGTGTGTGTTTATCATGGTGTAATCATGGGAAATGTCATCTAATTCAAGTTGATGATGAGTGTGACTCATACACAGCTTTGTGTAAGATTGAGCTCCAGCCAGCTTTGCACACAGGCCTTCAATCCTTGGGATTGGATATTTATCCAACCTGGCTGCCCGATTAATGTGCACAGTCCTGCCTGGTTTCATTACGGAAATGATGGGTATCAGAGCAATTTCAGCGTCCCAAGAACGCAGTCTAAGTAGCAAAAGTAACAATACCTCAGCACCTATTATGTCCTTATGTGTGCCAGATTTGGCTTAAGAATGTAGGGTTGGTGTTTTGAGTTCAACCAATGACCTGGGAATATATTGCAGCCACATTTGCACAGGTTTTCTCAATCAATTTTCGTACAGGAGCCTATCTCTCACATACCTCGCTGCAGCTGAACTGCCAGTTAGAACAGAGAATTTGGCACTCAACCAAATCAACATTCATAGCAACGAAATTGGAGAGTGCCAGCCATGGGTGAAGTTGGACAATTCTGGCACAGTTTTTACACATTGTATATTGTCCAGAACCAGGGATCATAGTCTGATGATATAGGGTGGACTATGAGGTCAGAGATGAAGAGACACTTCTTCAACCAAAGAATAGTGAACCTGTGGAATTCATTACTCTAGGAAGTAGTTGATGCCAAAACATTGAATATATTCAAGAGGCAACTAAACATAGCACTTTATTTTATGTTAGTGTCGCAAGTAAGCTTATATTAACATTGCAATGCAGTTACTGTGAAAATCTCCACACTCTGGCACCTGTTCAGTTATATTGAGAATTTAACATGGCCAGTGCACCCTAACCAACACATCTTTCAGACTTTGGGAGGAAATCAGAGCACCTGGAGGAAATCTACACAAACACAGGGAATGTGTGCAAATTCCATACGGACAGAAACCCAAGCCGATAATCGAATCTGCGTCCTTGGTACTGTGAGGCAGCAATGCTACTGTGCCACCTCAAATTGGACCAAAGGTTATAGGGGAAAACAGGATCAGGCTACTGAGTTGAATGATCAGCCACGATCGTGATGAATGGTAGAGCAGGTTTGAAGGGCTGAATGGCTTCCTCCTGCTCCTATCTTCCATGTTTCTATGTAAATTCTTTGCTGAATAAGTGCAATTGAATAGTGCTTTTGAATGATATTCTTCACTTTGTCATAATTTATAATACAATTAAACATGGCAGAATAAAAAGGTAATCTTCCCTGTTCCTGTGGCATAGCGTCCTGTGCTAGGGATGCTCATTGGAAACTTGTGAAAACCAGATTTTCCATTCATTGAAATGAAAGGGAAAATCTGAATTCCTAATATCGCTGCCTGGCAAATGAATGTTTGCATTGGGAGCACTGCGAGTGACTTCATCCAGGCAGATTGTAATATTTTCTCTCTTCATGTAAATTACATTTGAAGTAAACCTGCTATTTTCCTTTTCTGAGAAGATGGAGCTGCAATCTTGCTAATTGCATGTGCCAATACAGTGTATTTTGCATATGATATTTCCGTTCATTAACACATTGATGTTATGCTGACGTATTACAGATATATTCAGGTTTTGCTTTAAGTTTTAAAGTCTTCTGGATTGTGTGGACTCAGTATGCTTTGCTATTGATGGTGCCGAAATCCCAATAAATGAACAATATGAAAACTAGAAATTCCTCACTGAACGCGGCAACACCTTACCGAGTAGGGGGAGGGGGGTGCAGGGGGGGTGGCAAGACTAATGGATCATTGTTTGTGTCTGTTTTGATCACTTGTTTGAAAATAGAGATCTCAGTTGCCTGCTTGCAATTTGTTGGTACCTCCCAATCATGGAATTGTACAGCTTTGAAGGAGGCCTTTCAGTCCACCATGCAAATACTGGCCCTTTTAAAATGCCCATCAATTCCATCATAATGGTTGACAGTGCTCCACAAGTCTCCTCCTGAATGTCCTCTGAGGTAAGCATTGTTTATTCCTGGTGATTTATTTTACTTTCAAATTTAAATCAAAGTTGTTCATTTTAACTTGGTCCATTCTATTTGGGGAAAGCATGCAGCATAAATGGAGAGGCAGTGATGTAGTGGTATTGTCACTGGATTAGTAATCCGGAGAGCCAGAGTAATGAACTAGGGACCCAGGTTCTAAATCCCACCGCAGCAGATGGTGAAATCTAAATCCAATAGAAATCTGGAATTAAAAGTCTGATGATGAGCATGTAACCATCGCCGATTGTTATAAAAACCTATCTGGTTCACTAATGTACTGCAGGGAAGGAAATCAGCAGTCCTTACCTGATCTGGACTACATGTAACTCTAGACTCACAGCAATGTGGTTGACTCTTAAAATCTCGGCAATGGGCAATAAATGTTGGCCCACCCAACGATGCCCAAATCTCATGAACAAATTAAAAAAAGGTAGTGCCAAGATTAAAGAAAATAATCACTCAAAATATTTACGAAGCCAAACCCAATCTAATTTCAGTTCAACTTGCATACTTTATGACACTCCATTTGTCTCCCATCAGTGAAGCACTGAAACGCTTCATTATTCTATTTGATCTCTGATGCGCCACATTTTTTCCAGTTTCCATGTTCTTCCTGTTTGTCCCTGGTCATCAGTCAGTTCCTTTACATCAGCACGTGTTGGGGATTCGCCAAAGTTACTGTTACAGCCTGAAAAAAATTGGAGGCAAAGCAACTGAAAGACAAAGAAAGATATTTCTGTAGCACCCTTTACAAACTTGGGTTATCTCAAAGTATCGTACAGCCAGTGATATGCTGCTGAAGTTTTGGTACTATTGTGAAATAGGAAATGTTGGAACTGATCTGCATATTGCCATTCAGCACCCCCCCTCCCCACCTCATCCCACCCTCTCCCTGCTCTAACCCCACCCAGCAAAATGAGTGTCCTATTACCCCGAAAAACTTCCTTAAGATTATACCCCACCAACCTGATGTTCTGATAACAACGTGTAAGTATGTTCAACATTTGCACTACACCCAAAATTGGAGTATTTATGCTTCTCCAGGTAATATTTGTGGTTATCTCTAATAATGAGATGAATCCAAGAATAAATTTCAGTCAGTACTTTGAAGTATCTTGTATTAAAACATTGATCTACAAATAAATCATTTGTACAAATTCATCAATATTTGGATAGAATACACATAGGAATACCACCACCTGGAAGTTCTCCTCCAAGTTACTCCCATCCTGACTCGGAACCCTATCACCTTCACTATCACTGGGTTGAAATCTTGGAACTTCCTCCCCTTACTTTGGATGTACTCACACCACAAGGGCTGCAGTAGTTCAGGAAGGAACTCATCACCACCTTCTCAAGGGCAGTTAGGGGTGGGTAACAAATGCTGGCCGAGCCAGTAAGGCCACATCCCAAGAATGAAGGAAAACAATTCCCAGAAGCTGGATGTTCCAAAACCTCGGTCAATCAATTGAAGTACCTCTTCGTATGTGCATTGCAGTACGATTTGAAAGCCCACTTGTTCCTTGCAATGAACAACAAAGAGAGAGAAAACATTCAAAGTAGTCTCGCAGAGATGAAATAACTCACTTAAGTATGTGTCTGAAAAAATAAGGAGCACATTCCATTCTATCAAGCATTTTGTATTCATTGAATATATCGCTTTGTACAATGCTGTCTGAAATATTTTTCATGCAAACTGACTAATTTCGCTGTGATACAGCTGTATCTTGATGTAAGTTGATAAAAGAATAAAGGCATCTATTATACTGACCATTCCAAGCATCACAAAAGAGTCTTCTGTCTCAGCCTCCATCCACATTTCTATAAATCTTCAAAAGTAACACACATCAAATTGTGTTCTGTAATAAAAACAGACCTTGACATCCACAGTTTCTTGATCCAGCTTTGGCCTTTAATAAAAAACAAACTGAAGCTATGTGATTGTAGATAGGAGCAGAAATAGATGAACACTAGACCAAGGCTAGATGGTCATTAAACCAGCCTTCAGGCTGGTGGATGAGAAGCAGATGTCAGTTATTTAACCACGTAGCAAAGTGATATTTTTTAAATTCATTAGTGGAATGGTCTAGTCACTGGCTAGGCCAGCATCTATTGCCCATCCATGGTTGCCCCTGAGAAGGTGCTGGTGAGCATCCTTCTTGAACTGTTGCAGCCGTGTAGGTACGTGCAACCACAATGCTGTTAGGATGGTGAGTAACTTGGGCCTGAATCTTCAGATGTTGAAATTCGCAAGTATCTGCTGCCCTTGTTCTACTAGATGGTAGTAGTCATTGTTTTAGAAGGTGCTGCTCAAGAAAAATTGGTGCGTGTCTGCAATGTATTTTCATAGAACCATAGAAACACTACAGTACAGAAGGAGGCCATTCAGCCCATCCAGTCTGCACCGACCAAAATATCACCCAGGCCCTACTCCCATATCCCCACATATTTTACCCATTAATCCCTCTAACATATGGATAACATTGGAATAGTTTAGGTTAGAGCCTCATTAGATTCGTTCCACTGATTGGCGCAACATCGAGGGCCGAAGGGCCTGTGCTGTGCTGTAATATTTAATGTTCTAACCTACGAACCTCAGGACACTAAGAGGCAATTTTAGCATGGCCAATCAACCTAACCTGCACATCTTTGGACTTTGGGAGGAAATTGGAGCACCCGAAGGAAACCCATGCAGATACGAGGAGAATATGCAAACTCCACACAGATAGTGAACCTGGGTCCCTGGTGCTGTGAGACAGCAGTGCTAACCACTGTGCCACTGTGCTGCTGGGCTCTTCCGTTATTGAGAATGGGGATGTTTGTGGAACCTTCTCCTCCAGAGAGTTGTTTAATTGTCCATCACCTTTCATGGCTGGATGTAGTAGAACTTCAGAACTTAGATCTGATCCATTGGTTGTGGGATCGCTTAGCTCTATTTATTGCTTGCCACTTACGCTGTTTTGCGTGCAAGTAGTCCTATTTGGTAGCTTCACCGGTTTGATAACTGATTTTAAGTCTGCCTGATATACCCTCCTGCAATCTTCATTGTGTCCAGTTAATCCCCTGTGTTCGTGGTGATGATGGAGTGGGGGATATGCTGGGTCATGAGGTTACGGATTGTGGTTGAATTCAATCCTGTTGCTGTTAATGGCTGCCTCATGCCCAGTTTTGATTTGCTAGATCTGTTTGAAATCTGACCTATTTAGCGTGGTGGTATGATCACATATATTCATCTATTGGCCAGTGGTCATACCCATGTGACCGGCTAACTAAGCGTCGCTTAGTACTAAAATAAGCTGAACACTGTAGTGAACATCTTGCTGAAGTGGATTCAAGTTTATTTTGGTTTGAGAGAAAGATGTGGAGCCAGATTTTCCATCGCATGCACCTCTAGACCGGAAATCGGAGATGATCTTATTCCCTGATCCTGATGGGATTACAGTTTAAGAACACAAGGTCTGACTTTAAAGAATAAGGAGATTTTCTTAATCTCTCCAAGGTAGTTAGAGTGGAGCCTGAATCTTCTTACAAATTGACGACAGATAAGGATCTCCGGTGTTCTAAATGTCACACAGGAAAGTGGAGCTCAGACCACAACAAGATCAGCCGTGATATTATAGAATGGTGCAGCAGGCTCAAGGAGGGGGCCAAGGGGCCTTCCCCTGCTTCTGACTCTGATGTTCCTCTGTTGCTTCACAAACATCCATCAGGTCACCCTTCAGCTTTCTCTTATCTGAAGACAGGTTCCCCAGACTGTTCAACCTTTCTGAGGGTTAATTTCTCTCAGCAGTGGTGAATCATTGCTGTGCCTTCTCCAATGCAGTACAGCGGCATGGTGGCACAATGATTAGCACTGCTGCCTCACAGCACCAGGGACCTGAGTTTGATTCCTAGCTTGGATCACTGTCTGTGTGGAGTCTGCACATTCTCCCTGTGTCTGTGTATGTTCCAGTTTCCTCCCACAATCGGAAAGATGTGTTGGTTAGGTACATTGTCCATGCTAAATTCTCCCTCAGTGTACTCAAACAGGTGCCAGAGTGTGGCAACCAGGAGATTTTCACAGTAGCTTCACTGCAGTGTTAAGGTAAGCTGATTAATAAATAAATAAAATTTCTACCTGAGCTCAACAGAACTCTAAATAGTCCGTCAAATTTTCTGTCTTACCTGCTACAATTTCTGCAGAAAACTTTTGGCTTTGGTCTGGAACAGCTGTAACACAAGTATTGGAATTATCCTGATTGAGACAATCTGTGCATGGTACTGTGTATATCCCATCTGTACCTTGCACAGATATATTCCAGTATTTCACTAACCTTCATATCACATTTATTACAGCTCCTGTCAATGTGTGTTTTAATTCTAACAGATCAGGATGAGGGTGAGGTCCCAACACATAAGAAAGCCGGACTTTGTTTTGGAACAGTGAGAAGTCTCACAGCACCAGATTAAAGTCCAATGGGTTTATTTGGAATCACAAGTATTTGGAGCGCTGCTCCTTCATCAGGTGAGTTTTACAGATCTTGGGACACTAAGAGGCAGTACGGCATTGCCAATCTATCCACATGCTTGGACTGTGTAAGGAAACTGGAGCACCCAGAGAAAACATACATAGACACGAGGCGAACATGCAGACTCCACATAGTCACCCGAGGCCAGAATTAAACCTGGGTCCTTGGCGCTGTGAAGTGGCAACGCTAACCACTGTGCTACTGTGTCATTATTTTCTGTTGTTAGAACAGAAGCAACTCTCTCTTGCCTCTCAAGATATCACACAAAAAATAGTGACTGATATTAAAATAGTAAAAAAAAATTGATAAAGGTTCAAGAAGCATATGCGTTCTCCCATACGGTGTTGATAATTATTCCTCCACATATAATTAATCCAATCCTTGATCCTGGTTGTCATTCATTACTTGTTCCACTTTTGATTTTCCCTCTGTTTTTATGTTATTTTATTTTGTTTCTTGCTAGGATGGATTATTGACATTAATGAAAATGGAGGTCAGATAAGAGACGCAACACAATCACTTAACATATCTTTGAGTTTTTATTAATATGCCAGCAATAATATACAATGGGCCTTTGATCCATGGATAAACAGCAAGACACTGGAAATCTGCCTGTCACTAAACATTTGACTTCATTTGCATAGATAGCAGGGAAATAAAATTGTATCTTAATAGCTGAAACTTCATTGAGCGCTATAATATGGAGCTGTCACCTTTCATTAATGTGACAACATTCAAGGAACATTTTGCATCGTATCCTTCTACCTCATTATTCAAAGTCATTTTTCTCACCATACTATTAACAACAGAGAAAATAACGGGGACTTTTTTTGTATTTTATTGCATCTCCTCTGAAATGGCTTACGCAGTGGAAACTCTTTGTGAGGAGTCATAATTCATATTTTAAAAAAAGTGTTAATGGAGTGTTTTATGTAATTTCTTGATTCATAAAGGAGTCATAAACTGTAATTGATATTAAGAGGTGTTTTATATCATTTTCATTGACCTTCAGGCATACTTTACAAGCACTTCCTTTCATTGTTTCCGTCCTTCCCATAAACTGGTGGGAACTGTCCCAATATTCTATCGCAATCCATTCTGCTCAGATTTCTTCCAAGCACGAAGGAACTTCTACAAAGAGCCAACGTCCGAACAGGGAGTCAGAATTAGTGAAAAATAAAATGAGAGGTAATAAACAAAAAATCAAGAAGTAGCTTGGGTTTTACAGCCTAGGATCTCTCTTCAGGTACATTGACTGACCCGTGGTGTGTTTGTAGAGTTTTCAGTTTTGTCTTTTGATAGGTTTTTTTTTAAAGCCAATGGATTTGATTTACCTTAAAACGTGCAGATAGAAGAGAGAAGGGCCATAAGAAGTTACAAAGTTTAAGAAGTTCTTGAGAAAGAATTAATATGTTTATGGCTTGCTCCCTACAATCAACATTCATATACTAAAAACTGTTAAAAAGCCTAATTTCATAATACACATTATTTAATCTTCCTTTGCAAAAAGATACAATTAATAAGCTTCCCTCCTCACCAGATTCACACGCATCATGTGCAATCATGGGATCTTTATAAGAGACTTATGTAGAAGTGGATTGCAAAAAGGCATGAACCAATTGAAGAAATTGTTATACATCCTTTGTGATGTAGAGCTGCACACTGTCACAATGGTTAGCGCTGCTGCTTCACAGTGCCAGGGATCCAGCTTCAATTCCGGCCTCAGATCACTGTCTGTGTGGAGTTTGCATGTTCTGCCCCTGTCTGTGTGGGTTTCCTCTGGGTGAACTGGTTCCCTCCCACAGCCCAAAGATGTGTGGATTAGGTTGATCAGCCATTGTTTATTGAACCTTAGTGTGAGGAGGAATAGCAAGGTAAACATGTGGGGTTGCTCGATGGTCCGACTGGCCTTCTTTTGTACTGTAGAGATTCTATGCCATGGTTAGGTTGAGAATATAAACAAAAAACAAATGGAATGAGGAAAATGACAATGCTATTTTGCAAGGAGTAATTGCAATTGAACTTAGCTCAAGAAACTTCCTGTTGAAATCTGATAAGAAGTTAAAATTATATTGTATATGATTTCTGAGTTTTATATTTAGCAATGAGTTATAACAATGTGAGATGTATCAAAGGATATGGCCGATCAGAAATAATAATGTAGATGCACTTGTTAGCTGCAGAAGGGATACTGAGGAAAATGGCAGGTTTGAAAACATGGATATTCTACCCATTATCAACACAGATAAAGTGTTCAAAATAAAAAGATAACTAAATGGAACAAATAGCTGTGATCATTCAGATCTTTGCAATGTTATGATCAACATATTATCCTTTTCCAATGGTAGATGGAGGAGTGAAATATATGCACAGAAACATAATTTATTTATTAGTCACATGTAAGGCTGCAATGAAGTTACTCTGAAAATCCCCAAGTCACCACACTCTGGCACCTGTTCGGGTCAATGCATCAAATCAGAGTGTGGGAGGAAACAGGAGCACACAGACACAGAGAGCATGTGCAAACTCCACATAGATAGTGACCCACTCTGGGATTGAAACCTGGGTCCCTGCTGTCGTGATGCAGCAGTACTAACCGTGTGCCACTGTGCCACCCTATTATGTGCAAGATAGATTGTTTGATGTGGGCAAAAACCTACTTGCCTGTTGCTTTTGCAAATGGATTAAAATAATGACTCAAAGCGTACTTTATGTGATCGCATTATCAGTTGGGTTCAGATGGTTCTCAGTGAGAAAACTAGGTTCTGCACCAAACAAGTTCAGGAACCTATAGATTTTATGAAAGAAGCTCCTTTTTAATTCATTAGTGAAACATGTGCATCGCTGGCAAGGCAAACATTTATTATCCTTCTTATGAAAGCAATGGTGAACCATCACATTGAACTCTCTCTGTCCATATGGTGTAGATGTGCCCAGAGTGCAGTTAGGGAGGGAATTCCTGCATTTTGATACAGCACCAGTGAAGGAATGAACAAAGAATTCCAAATTAGGATGGTGTGCGACTTGGAGGGATTATACAGGTGATGACATCGCCATGAATCTGTTGTGTCTTCTAGGCAATAGTTGCAACTACAGTAAATATAAAATGATAAGTACTTCCAAACATGGCACTTTGAGATGCAAAACAAACTTTAAACTGTCTATTTGAGGAATTTATCAGTATTCAGCTACATATTTAAATTTGTGTCGCTTAACAGATCCTGGGGCGGGAGAAAAGACATAATATTCATAATAATAGCACATCCAGTACAGCTTCATTTTGTGAAATAAATTGGACTAATTGTTTTGTAGGAACATCCATGCATTCTTCTGTTCCCATTAACAGTTCCTCCAGTGCTCTGACTGAATGGAATTACTAAACAGCTATTAATAGCTGGTAAAATTACATTGAACACATATCTTTTATTTAATATCTAAGACACTATGAGCATTCACCCTCGGAGTATTCCAGGCAGTTATTCCATTTACTGTCTGATCAACCAAGTGTACGTTGTGTTTTACACATTTCAAAATGCTAATGGTGTAGTTTACAGTTAAATGTAATGTGTTCTGTTCTGCCTTCGAGATGCTACGTATCATTTTTCTGGCAACATAAACATAGATTGATTGAAAGAATGCTATGTTATTATTTCCCATTTGCATTGATTGTGACCAATTGAATAAATACTTATATAGTCTTCACAGTAGTTTTTCCTGTTAATATTAGTGTCCTTGCTTGTCAGCACATTTAAAAATGTAAGCAGAATACAAAACAGATTGAGGAATAATGCATTGCTAAATACTGCCAATGTTTTATTCAGTTAAAGAAGAAACAAATGTTGTAAGTTTCTTTCTCATAGAAACATAGAAAGTAGGAGCAGGAGGAGGCTATTCCGCCCTTCAAGCCTGCTGCACCATTCATTATAATCATAGCTGATCATTCAACTTAACAGCCTGATCCCACTTTGCTTCTATACGCTTTGATCTCCTTCGCCCCAAATGCTATATCTAACTGCCTCTTGAAAACACTCAATGTTTTGGCCTCAAAATGAAAAGATAATTAAATGGAACAAATAGTTGTGATCATTCAGATCTTTGCAATGTTACTATCAACATATTATCCTTTTCCAATGGTTGATGGAGGAGTGAAATATATGCACAAAAAATAATTTATTTATTAGTCACATATAAGGCTGCAACAAAGTTACTCTGAAAATCCCCAAGTCACTGCCCTCTGGCATCTGTTTGGCTCAATGCATCAAATCAGACTGTGGGAGGAAACAGGAGCAGACAGACACAGAGAGAATGTACAAACTCCACACAGATAGTGACCCTTATTGTGGTAGTGAATTCATAGGCTGACCACTCACTGAATGAATAAATTTTTCCTCAATTCTGTCCTAAACAGAGATGGCACGGTTTACACAGTGGTTAGCACTGCTACTTCACAGTGCCAGAGAGCCAGGTTCAATTCCTGGCTTAGGTCACTGTCTGTGTGAAGTTTGCATGTTCTCCCCATGTCTGTGTGTGTATCCTTCCACAGTCTGAAAAACATGCTGGTTAGATATGTTGACTTGGACTGTAGCAAATAGGAATTTCACAGTAACTTACTGAAAATGTTACTGTAAGCTTGACCTATTACTAATAAATAAAATTTAACTCTTTAAAAACAGTCTACCCCTATCCTCAGACTGTGATCCTTAATTCTGGACACCATCATCGGGAACTTCCTTTGTGTAACTATCCCCTCCAGTCCTGTTAGAATTTTACAGGTTTCTATGAGATCCCCCTGTCATTCTCTCCATCTACCTGAGCATTTTCCATCCAGCATATTACATCTACATCTGCGTTGGAAAAATTCTGATATGCCTTTGAGCATCGGCCATATTATTTGGGTTAAATGGTAAGCACAATGATTTCCCAATGAGTGGGCTATATTCCAGACTTTCACACCCCAGGGTGTATTCTGGGCAACCTCAGAACCAGGGAACGCAATCTCAGAATAAGTAGTCATTTAGAACTGATCTGAGGAGGAATTTCTTCACTCAAAGGGTATTGAATCTTTGGAATTTTTTTTTACCCCAGAGCTCTGCGGAGGCTTAATCATTGAGAAATCAATAGATTTCAAGACATTAAAGATATCAAAGAATATGAGGGTGGTGTGGGAAAATGTCATTAAAACAAAGATTCAGTCATGATCTATTCTAACTGAATAATGAGACAGACTTGAAAGGACAGATGGTTTACCACTGCTACAATTTCCTATGTTTCTATGATCAAAATATTTTTCAAAAAACTTCCAACTTTTTTTAAAATTCAGAACGCAGAAATTGTAAAGTTATGGCAATAATTGTCCCACCTTCACTTTGAGAATACCTCCATCTTGTTGTGTGGCACTATCACCATACTAAATGAGACAGTCTTTGAACCGATCTAGCGACTCAAGGTTGGTTATCCATGAGGCGCTGTGGGACATAAATAGCAGCAGAATTGTATCCAGCACAATCTGCAATCTCATGGCCTGGCATATCCCCCACTCAACTATTAGCATCAAGCCAGAGGATCGACCCTGGTTCAGTGGAGAGTGCAGGAGGGCATGCCAGGAGCAGCACCAGGCATACCTAAACATGAAGTGTCAGTCTGGTGAAGCTACCAACCAGGACTATTTGCATACCAAATGGCAAAAACAACAAGTGATAGACAGAGTAAGGCGAACCCTCAACCAAACATCAGATCTAAGCTCTGCAGTCCTTCCAAATCCAGTTGAGAATGGTGATGGACATTTAAACAACTCATTGAAGGAGGAGGCTTCACAAGCATCCCCATCCTCAATGATAGAGGAGCCCAGCACATCAGTGCAAAAGATAAGACTGAAGTATTCACAGCAATCTTCAACCAGAAGTGCTGAGTGGATGATCCATCTCGGCCTCCTCCAGTGGCTCCCAGCATCACAGATGCCGTCTCCAGCCAATGTGATATCAAGAAACAGTTGGAGGCGTTGCATACTGCAAAGGCAATGGGTCCTGATAACATTCAGCAATAGTACCAGTGCTCCAGAATTTGCCCCTCCCCTAGCCAAGTTCTTCCAGCATTTTCTATATTCAATCATACAAGTCAGGAACGTGGTTGAATACTCCTCACTTGCCTGGATGGGTGCAGCTCCAACAACTCTCAAAAAGCTTAACATCATCCAGGACAAAGCAGCTCGCTTGATTGGCACCACCTCCACAAAAATTCAATCCCTCCACTACCAACACTCAGTGTACTATCTACAAGTTGCATTGCAGATATGGCACTTGACTCATCAATCAACAGTCCCGACATGCCATAACGAGAAACCGCACCCATCCCCTCAGAAGATAAATACAGGACACGGCGGACAGAGTGCCCTTCATCGTCCAGTACTTCCCCAGAGTGGAGAAGCTACAACATCTTTCTGGATTCTTCAACATGACATTGATGAAGACGAATATCTCGCCAAAGTCATCCTCACAGCCCCACTTTTTGCCTTCAAACAACCACACAACCTCAAACAGACCATTATCCGCAGCAAACTATCCCGCCTTCAGGAGAACAGTGATCACAACACCACACAACTCTGCAACAGCAACCTTCGCAAGACAACCCGGATCATCGACACTGACCATACTGGTTCAGTGTCACCTGAAAATCGGTTTGTATTCCATAAAATCTGAATAATTTAAACATAAAAATATCATTAATTACCAATTTAAATTGAATCTGTCATTCAGCTGAGACTTTACATACTTTTTCATGTTACATGACTTTTAACTTGACTATTGTACAATACTGCCTTGATGCCGTATTGTATCTGTTGTGATTAATACAATAATAGCAAATCTTGCAATTTTATTTTTTTTTATATATGTGGAACAGGGATATCGCAGGCTGGGCCAGCATTTATTGCCCATCCTAGTTGGCCTCCATTTCAGAGGATAATTGAGAGACAACCACATTGCTGTGGCTCAAGAGTCGCATGTAGGCCAGGCCAGGTAAGGATGGCAGATTTCCTTCCCTAAAGGACATTAGTGAACCAATTATTTTTTTTTCCAAAAATCGACAATAGTTTCATACTCATCAGTAGATAGTTAATTCCAGATTTTTTTTATTGAATTCAAATTCCACCATCTGACATGTTGGGATTTGAACCCAGGTCCTCTGAATATCATAAAAGCAAAATACAGCTGCTGCCGGAATCTGAAACAGAAACAGAAAATGCTGGAAAATCTCAGCAGGTCTGACAGCATCTGTGGGGAGAGAATAGGGGAGGGAATGTCACCTAGACTCAAAACATTGCCTGTGTTTTTCTCCCCACAGATGATGTCAGACCTGCTGAGATTTTCCAGCATTTTCTGTTTTTGTTCCCCAGAATGTAGTGGTGTTTCAGGATTGTTAGTCTAGCCGACAATATCACTGGGCCATCACCTCCCCAGGCTTAGTCTTAGCCTAAAAGCAAAGATCAAATACTGATTAAAGCGAGATGAATAGTTGAAATCTTTAATGTGCTCAAGATTCCCCCTTTCAATTGATCATTATGCTGCATGGCTATCTCAAATATATCGAAAAGTTTTACAGAACTTTACTGAATGCAGGTTTCTCATTATTAGATTTACTGTGTCTGCTCTCTCCATGCTCAGAAGCAACATCACATTTACAGAGCTGACATCAAGAACAAGAAAGCAAAATTAGTCACTTCATGAATGAGAGCTTTTTTATCATGAATGCTGTTAGTCAGTTTTGCTTATTCTGCACACGAATGGCTGAAAAATGCATCAGAAAAAATGTATTTTTATTTAAATTCTGACTATTTACAGTCAACAAAGCTTTATGAAAATCAGGTAGAAGGTTCAATGCTATTGAATTGCAGAACAAGTAATATTTTCACTGTAGAGGCTTGTCTATAGGTAGCTTTTGTGGATGGGCTAAAATCATCTCCATTTGCAGTCTATTTTCATATATCTCTTTGAATATTGTAATCACAATGATTCGTGAGCTCACCATCTCGCCAATCACTACACACAATTCATTTTGACCTTCAGATGACGAGAGAACAAATAAAACTGCAAAGAAATAAACAAACTTGCAGAAAGGGTGTGTGTTTTGAAAATTAATTTCAGTATAAGAAAGCACATGATGGCATCTCTGGTCAGATGGATTGCTGTGGTCCCAGCTCATGGTACTTTTGGACAAGTCCGATCCCAGAGTGAAAGCTGGCTAGACAAATCCTAACGCAAAAGAGAAAATGCTGGAAAATCTCAGCAGATCTGTCAGCATTTGTAACGAGAGAAACGAGCTAATATTTTGGGTCCGAATGATCCTTTGTTAAAGCTGACAGACCTAACCTTTGTTTAGAAACAATAAAGAAACATTATTCACAGGAGACTACACATTCCAACACACAGAATAAAACATTTATTAAACAAAAAAAAATTATGGTACACCAGACAAAAAGGTTGAAAGGATATTGACATAAACACAAAAACATGATTCAAAGATTCATTGTTCCTCCACCCCAGCAGTTTCTATACAGAGATAAACAAATTCAAAGAGATAAAACAATTACCATAGCTGTCTTATACTCTAATATTTAGGGTAAGTCTGCAGTGCATATGAACTGATTGGAAAACTGTCAACAAACACATCAGACACCAAAGTAAATTACAGATGTGGCAAAAGCAGAATCTATGGATTCCTCAATGATCCACTCAGATGTCTATCATATCATGTGTCATGGGTTTCTAGCATCTTGGAAGATCCCGCCAGCAGGAAGGGTCAGAAAATCCTGTCCCATGTTCTTTTCATCAGGGTTCCCAATCTCCACATTGGAAAAACTTGCCTTGAGGTTCTCCTCAAACATTACTCGCACTTGTATCAACAAGGATCCACCTCCAAGGTTTCAAATTTTATATTTTTAATTTTAAAAAAGGAAAACAATAAGTGGATGATTTGTTCTGTTTATTATATAAATATACTAGGCAGAAACAGGCCATCAAACCCAACTGGTCCAGGATGGTGCTTATGTGTCACACAAAAATCTGAAGGAAAAAATCTTTCAGGGCTAGGGGAAGAGGGGTTGCCTAAATTGCCCTTGCAGAGTGTTGCTCTTTGGACACCAGGGGTTGAATGACCTACTTCTTTGCTTTTCACATTATCCAATCAGTGATTTTGAAAAGGGTATGTGACAAAGAATATCAGGAGAGAAATTTCACAGGGAGTCATTTACAGGATTGCTTTTGGTCAAAGTTGCCTCCAGTGATTCTTTATAGCGAGGATTAAGCACAAAATTCTTCACATTAACCTTTGGGCCTGGTCAGGGCTCAATAATGATAACAGAAACCTTTCTACAAGCGTACCCAGCACATCTTTTGTCACAGCTTTCAAACTCCATCATCCTCTTATTTAATCCTGTCATAAAAGGTCCAAATAAGTAACATTCCAATTACTTTTAAAGCAATATATGTGCCTTCATAGTTCAAATTCGTGCTCATATATATTTGCCAAGAGTAAGAAGACAGTTTGATCTGAGTTAAGTCAAGTGGAAATGGTTCACTGTGAAATCAGATTGATAGTGCCCTCAAGAATGCGTATAATGAAGAAAGGCTATTGAACCCAGTTAGTTTAATCCCTTCAAAACTCCCATCCAATTTCCCTTTCATTGAATTAGCTAAAGCACATCTGAGGGGACACAAAATGAGAAAAAGAAAGCACAATTGCTAAGGTACAGGAACACTTCAATATTTGTTCATGACTAATCAAGCAAAGTTAGCCAAGTGAAACTCAAAAGTTATTGATAGAAAATGTTGGCAATGCTCAGCATTCATGGAGTACATGTGTATGAGAGAAACAGGGCAGATTGGGGCACTGCACCTTATCTTTCAGTTAGACACTTTACAGCCTTTCCGACTCAACAATCAATTCAATAACTACAGATCACAACAACTGCTCAAAGATTTTTGATAGCAAGCGCTTGCAATAATTCTGCCGTTGACATTTACAGTTCCTCTAGACAAATCTTTTGTTCATACACACTCCATAGCCACTTAATCTTTCCTACTTTCCACAGTGTCATAAACCTCCCATTCCGTTCAATCCCTATTACCATTCTTGATTCATGGATAACACACAGAGATTAGAAAAAGGAAGTTCAGCAATTTGCATTTTTAATATCTGCAGCGTGTTATCTGTATCATATTGAAAGGAAATAAATCATGAATACAACAGCTATATCTCCCAAGCATGTATCAAGCAGAAGTTATTCCCTGGCTCACACCCATTAACAGGGTAGGAGGGTTTCCAAGGATTTTCTGTATGGTGGGACAGCCACATCAGAACACCTGTTGGGGGCATAGTTTCAGGATTTTGACCAGGGGACAGTGAAGGAACTTCCAAGTCAGGGTGGTGAGTGACTTGGAGGAGAATCTCCTGGCGGTGGTGTTCCCCTAGACCATGGCTGCTGGAAACCTTTTGTAACTTGTAACTAAAAGTTGGATTCTACATCACAGAATTGTTACAACTCATCAAGTGTGATGTTCTCTCCTTTCACAGTGAACTTTGTGAAGGTGGTCTGACAGGGGCCAGCCGTGGAATATCCCAGTTCCATTACTGTCAACAGAGTTTCCAATTGTTCACACTCTCATTTCCAGAGAACCCATGACGGTGGCTTGTCATTGGTGGGACCAGATGAATTGCATTTGCATCGGATCTCCAAACAAACGTTATGATTTAGTGCATTCTCCTTTCTTTTCCTCATACTTCTGCACACTTCTTCTACTCAAATAATCATCTAATGCCCTCTTGAATGCTTCAGTTGAATCTACCTCCGGCCTGTGCATTTCAGACCCAAACTGTTGTGAAAATCCCATTTGTTTGAATACTTTAAGTCTGTGCTCTCTCATGCCCAATCCCTTTATGAACAGTTTCTCCATGTCAACTCTATTCAGCCCCTCATGATTCTGAACATCTCGATCAAATCTCCTCTCCAAAGAGAACAATCCCAAACTCTCCAATCTATTCTCATAACTGAAGTTTCTCACCTCTAGAACCACTCTTGTAAACCTTTTCTTACAATGGTTAGCTTTGCTGTCTCACAGTGCCAGGGACCCAATTTCAATTCCCGTCTTGGATCACTGTCTGTATGGAGTTTGCACGTTCTCCCTGTATCTGTGTGGGTTTCCTCCGGGTGCTCGAGTTTCACCCCACAGTCTGAAAAATGTGCTGGTTAGGTGCATTGACCGAAACAGGTGCTGGAGTGTAGTGACCTGGGGAATTTCACAGTAACTTCATTGCAGTGTTAATGTAAGCCTTACTTGTGACTAATAAACAAAATAAATAAAAAATTACTCCAATATGTACACATTCTTCCTATAGTGTGGCATCCAGAACTGTGCACAATATTCCAGCTGAGGTCTAATTAGTATCTTGTGTAAATTCAGCATAACTGCCTTGCTCTTGTATGCTATGCTACTATTAAACCTGTTGGGCTTTAACCTGGTGTTGAGAGACTTCTTACACTATTAAAAAAAATACAGGATATTGCTTTCTTAACTACTCTCTCCACCTGTCCTGCCATCTTTACCAATTAAAGTTTATTTATTAGTGTCATGAGTAGACTTACGTTAACACTACAAAGAAGTTACTGCGAAAATCCCCTAGTAGCCACACTCCAGCACCTGTTCAGATGCACCGAGGGAGAATTTAACATGGCCAATTGATAAACCGGAGCACCTGGAGGAAACCCATGCAGACACAGGGAAGACGTGCAAATTCCACACAGACAATGACCCAAGCCGGGAATATGACACAGGTCCCTGTTGCTGTGAGGCAGCAGTACTAACCATTGTGCCAAAATGCTGTCCTCTAATGATCTATGCACATTTACACCTTGGTGACTGTCTCTTTAAGGATCCATCTGCAAAGTAAGGGTCACATTACCTGAAGAACCAATCAAGAAGCAGGTTGGGGTTCACCCTGGGTAAGCAGAGCTTGGTGTTCCAGAACCTTCGAGAACTGGCTGTAGCCATGAGGCAGCAAACCTCCACATTCACATTCACAAAATGAGGTTGTTCTTAAAATATTGTTTGCTTGGTTCAACAGTTAAAAATCTCAATTACAATGACAATATTTTTCTGCATTGCCCTTTAAACTTCCTCGTGCTAACTTCCCTGAGAGGATATTCCCATGACAAAATTTTTAATTTAAATTTGAAGTTGATTACAGATTTGCAAAGGAGGAGGCTATTCAGCCCATCGTGCTTGTGCTAGCTTTTTACTACAGTTATTCAATAAGTTTTAGTCCCTTGCTCTTTTTCTCTGAGATTCCTTTCAAGTATTTATCTAATTTCCTTCTGGAAGTTGCAACTGAATGCAAATCACAACAACTCGGTTCTTTTTTTGTGCCAATCACCTCAAATCTAGTTACTAACTTTCTGCAAGTGGGAACAGCACTTTAGGCAGCAGCTTTTTAATTAACCATTTTGATATATAAACTCACTCGACCTTTCACTAACAAGTCAATTAACTGGAGCACAGTCAATAGCGCTCAGCATCAGTGAAAGGAATACGACACTCAGAGTAAACTGATATGAAGCAGCAGTCTCAGCTGTTGTAAATATCTATCTTATTTGCATGAACCAGAACACTTGCTTCACGGACATACCAACAAGGTGGCATATTGGCACAGTGGGTTATTACTGTTGCCTCACAGGTCCAGGATCATTTGGATCACTATTTGTGTGGAGCTTGCACATTCTCCGTATGTGGCTTTCCTTCAAATGCTCGGGTTTCCTCCCACACTCCAAAGATGTGCAGGTTAAGTGGATTGGTCATATTAAATTGTTCTTTAGTGTTAGGGTGATTAACAGGGTAACTACAAGGGGTCAAGGTCTGAGTAGAATTGTTGTTGGTGTAGGCTTGATGGGCCGAATGGCTTCCTTTTGCACTGTAGACATCCTGTGTTTCTAACCCAATAGCCTGTATAGTCCTGCAGAGATTCCAATTTGTTCAAAGACAGGATGATCCAACTGGACACAATTTTACAGAAGATAGCACCCCTCCCTTCCCCCACCACTACCACCTTTTTTGCTCACTATATCCCCAAAGAATCAGGGTGGTTGCCAAGTGGAATTGATTTTTTCTATTTTGATTTGATTTCGTACTGCCACGTGTTAGTATACAGTGAAAAGTATTGTTTCTTGAACTATACAGACAAAACATACTGTTCATAAAGAAGGAAAGGAGAGAGTGCAGAATGTAATGTTACAGTCAGAGCTAGGATGTAGAGAATGATCAACTTAGTGCAAGGTAGGTCCATTCAAAAGTCTGACAGCAGCAGGGAAGAAGCTCTTCTTAATTCGGTTGGTGCATGACCTCAGAATTTTGTTATCTTTTCCCCATTGAAAGAAGGTGGAAAAGAGAATATCCAGGGAGCATGGGGCCCTTGATTATGCTGGCAGTTTTTCCAAGGCAGCGGGAAGTGTAAATGGAGTCAATGGATGGGAATCTCAAAGTGAGGGCACCTCTTTACTGTTTTTCTTAGTTTCAACCAGGGAAAGGATTTACAGAAGATATGTGTTCCAGTCAAAATAAGAATCTACTTCACAGAGCCAAAACAGTTCTGAGGCAAAAAGAACGGAGTTTGATGTGATTGTGTGTGTAATGCAGATCATTCTAATTTTTAGCACCTTTAATTCCACATGTTCTAAAGATAAGCAGAGAGAGAAAATGAGTGGAAATGTTTCCTGTTATCCCTATAGTGAAGATGGTAACATAAAAGTGTACGATATTTAACAAGAGTACGATTAATGAAGTTAATCCCTTGATGAGGGATGGTCAATTCTCAATCAAAGGATCTAATCTCACACAAATGAAAATACATTTACAAATCGACGCTTGAGCTGGGAGTCAGCATCATGAAGTCAAGGCAATGTCATTCACATCTTTGTATCTATCTGTGAAGCTCTAACAACTTGTAAGATTAGCTCTAGCTGATGAGCAGCAAGCCACAAAAGGCAGAGAATTGTCAGGCTTGATGTTAGGTTTGAGGATGAAACCATGGCAAGGGACAAATGTTCTATATTTGATGTCACTGCCTGGGTTAAGGAGGGGGTTTATCAGACAAAGGCGCTACTCCTACCCTCAGTCACAGTGTTGCAAGTTACTCTGAGTGGACATCAAGGCGAGAGCAAGATTAGAACATAGAACATAGAACATGGATTTGACTGCAACACCACTGTTGTTAGAAATCTTACTGACAAGTCTCACAATCAGTAATGGCTACTTGAGAGAAATCCATAAGCATGCCCAGGAAGGAGTAACGTTCATTGTAGTCTGCAAAACAAACCATTGTTTTATTTTTCAGAAGCACAATTCACTCACCTCCCGATTCGAGCAGCTATTCCAGGAAACATGCTCACTGAAGCAATAACAATGTTAAAAGAACAAACTAATTTGCCCTGTAATACAGCAAATATGATTAGAAAGATTATGAAATGACAAGTCTTTTAATCTCTAAAGTCATCAGTAACTCCTGAACTGCTAGAAAGAAAGAATGTTTAATTATAATTTTATTTATATAAGAGCCAGAATTTTCCAGCCATTCACGTCTCACTGCCACTGCAAACGAGGACAGAGTATTTGGCGCTCAACCAAAACTCTGTTCACTGCAGAAAATCCCGCTGGTGTGAAGAGTCAAAAAATCCCCCCCCAAAAGGTCTTTCATAAACTCAGGACAGTCAAGTGCTACGCAGCCAACGAGGTCTAACACTTTTGTAATGCAGAGAATGTAACAACCAATTAACTCCTTGGAGAATGAGGGGTGACTTTATTGAGATGTATAAAATCATGCGGGACATAGGGAGTTGAATGAACATATGCCAAAATTCGACCATCCTGCCCACTGCAGAATCAGAATGGCTGAAGGCTGGACAACGGAAATGCCCCTTGACCTCAGGCAGGATTTTCCGGTCTCGCTCGAGCAAGGCCGTAAAATCCTGCCCATAGTCTTTTCTCCCAAGAAAGTGGAATTGAAGACTAAAGGGCATAGGGTTAAGGTGAGAGAGGAAAGATTTAAAAGAGACCCGAGAAACAATTTCTTCACGCAGAGGGTGGCACGTATATGGAATAAGTTGCCAGAGGAAGTGGTTGAGGCCATAGTAATATTTAAAAAGCATTTATATAAGCTCATGGATGGGAAAAATTTAGAGGTTATGGGCCAAATGCAGGCAACTGGAACTAATTGGGCTGACATGGACCAGTTGGGCCGAAGGGCCTGTTTCCATGCTGTATTGCTCTAACACTCTACAGCTGGGATTTTACAGCCTCACTCAACCTGAAACCATAAAATCCTTCCCGAGCTCAACAGACTTTTCTATTGTCTGCCCTTCACTCATTCCGACTCCTGTAATGGGCGGGATGGTGAAATTCTGGTCTCTGACTCTATGTACGGGTAGATCCCTAAATGAAAATGTGAGCAGGTTATCTGATGTTCAGTGATGAAGGAAGTTCCTTTGGTCATCATAGGGCTGTGGGATCTTTTATATCCACCTGGGAGGACATGGGGCCACAGTCAAATGCCTCACCTTCATTTAGTACTTCACTGGAACTTGGATTTTACACTCAAGTCTCAGGAGTGGGACGTGAATGCACAACTTTTTGACTTAAAAGGTAGAGAGTGAGCAAAACTGAGCCAGAGTCGATACCATTTGGAGTTGTTGGTAATGAGTTCACAACATATGCTGTTAGGATTTTTCCCATATCCTTTTGCTCAAAGGTTTTTGTGATAAAATCTGCTACAGCAGTGGGTAGGAGCGGTGAGACACCTGGGATCTTAGTGAAGGTTGGAACTGATAGCTTATCTTTTTAACCAACAAGATTTTAGGACTGAAAATGAAATGCAGGAATGACATTAAAGAAGTAGGGTGAATTAGACAAACAAAGAGCAGGAAAGAAAAATTGGATCCAGAGAAGGGACAAAAATATAAAATTTTTGTAATGTCCAACAATTAAACTACCTGAGGGAATGAGATGTTACAATTCAATTTTGGGCAGTGAATATTTGGTGCTGATTAATATTAGCTTGTCATTTAAAGGACATTTACAATATTGGTCCTGGCTTGTGAATGGTGCAAGCATTTTTTTTTAAGTTTATTTTATTAATCTCACACATAGGCTTATATTAACACTGTGAGAACAAGGCCACTGCCTCAGCAAAGCAGCCAGCATGATTAAAGACCCCACGCACCCCTGATATTCCCTCTTTTACCTTATTCCATTGGGAAAAAGAAACAAAAGTCTGAGTCACATACTAACCAACGCAAGAACATCTACTTCCCTGCTGCTGTCAGAGTTAATCTTTCTCAGTACCCTAGCTATGACTGTAAGACTACGTTCTGCAGTCTCTCCTTTCCTTCTCTATGAACAGTATGCTTTGTCTGTAACAAACAATACCTTTTACTATATGGTAATACATGTGACAATAATAAATCAAATCAAATCAATTCAAATTAAATCAGATCAATGGAGATACTGTGAAAATCCCCTAGTTGCCACAATCCGATGCCTGTTCAGGTACACTGACAGAGAATTTAGGATGGCCAATGTGCCTAACTAGTACATCATTCAGACAGTGGAAGGAAAAAGAAGCTTCTGGAGGAAACCCACGCTGAGAAAATGGAATACAAGTAACATTCTCAAGATGGATTAAAATTTTAAGGAACTGTTAGCATATCTGCTTTTTGGGTTGCAGAAACTTTTATCCATCTTGAGAAAATATTGACTTATATATTCAATCCATTTACTTTTCACAATTGTATAAAATCAGCTTTATAAATTTATATTTATAAATGGATCTTCAGCCTGTAGTAACACTGCATCTGTGGTCTTTGTTGCTTTCCCAATATTACATTTCTAACATGTTCTGCGTCCTGCACAATATTTTATCACCATTCTGCAAATCTACATGCATATTAATATTTCTTAATGATGTCTATCATTCCTTCTTTGCTCACGTGGGTAGCACTGTGAGTAATATTTGCCCAATATGGGAGTATTTGCAGGGACGCTACAAGGTGACTATCAGAAGATTCCATTACTGTTTGTGAATCTGGGATGCAACCAACTGTTTTCCATTTAACCTGTTCAGTTTTTGGAATTGACTTTTGTACTAGGACTAATACTTGTAATTCTATGAGGGGTTCACTCATAGGTGCCGAGGTTATAATGGGGCACAGGGATGATGGGGTAGTAAATGATAGTTGTTTGGCACTTCCACTGGAAATATAATCGGAGCCAGCTGTGTGAGTCTGACATTTCACAATCGCAATCTGAGAGAGTAATTGTATGACGTCTAACAGGTCTTGACCCATGGGACCATTCTTAATGGGAATAACCCCTTAATTTCCATAGGGTACCATAATCATAGAGTCATAGTGGTTTACAGTGCTGAGTGAACTGAAAACCATCATTTGGTTCTCCATCTACACGAGAACAGAATAACACATTCTGTTGGAGAAAATAAATTGTACAAGAACTCTTCAGAGCAAGATTAGAAAGACATGCCTGTACCGGCCAAGAACGCAATGCTTTATTTAACTTCACCAATCCTCAACTACAAATTGAACCAAGCTTAAAATACACTCGATGTGGTAGTTCAGGATGTAATTTGACTGCGCAAGTCATTGAAGTTACAAAAGCTCACATATGGTGTGAATTTAGTTCTCTCTCACTTGTTTGGAGGAACCTTTTAGACTCTTAATTTTAAAAGAAACTGGATTGATGAAAAAAGGAATCCTCACATGGAAAACTACTGTGTGAAGTGACCCAACTGTATGTTGTGTCCTGTACATTCCTCTGTATATGAACCATGTAGTTTTAAACACTGAAGGAAATTGTTTGCAAAAGAGGGTAATATATTCCCGGCCACTAACCATAAAATTGGACAAAATAAAGCTACATCACCAACGCACATGAAATATTCACCGATGGATAACAACGAGAACCGTCCATAGATGAACATTGTAATGATATATACATTATTTTTGACATCTTTGATGATCCAGATTGCCGGCTTGGTAGGTGGAAGAACGTTGAGCTCGTTTGCAAAGTAGCACTGATTGAAATGTTACTACCAATGGTTAACCTAGAAAGACTGCAGATATTTCCCCAAAACAATGCAAAGATCAATGAAGCCTTGCAACAAAGAGGAAAACAATTAAGTGAAGCCAGAGCTATAATCATCAAATCACAAAATGAACTTGTACGCTTGCCTGATGAAATATCCTCACTGACAATACATCACGAGTGGGACAGTTATTGGAGGATGGTCACCAAAGGTGGCCACTGTATTATCTTTGCTCGTACACCCTAATGATGATAGAGACTGGATTATTGCTATTTTTTATCTTAACCTTATGGTGTAAAGTTCAATACCTCATAAACACAGTAATGATATTAAGAGGTACTTTTAGGGCTAGAAAAAGGATGTTATTAAGGAACTAAGTAAATAAAGTTGTTCTCGTAAAGCACAAAAGGAGGGACTGAGAAATTAGAATGTAAGTAAAGTGCTTATTCAGAAAATATGGTTTAGCACAACTTGACAGGGGTTACAGTAGATAGCATGACTCAAATAACATGAAGGCATACAAAGAATAGAATGCTCTAGGGAAAAAGAAGGTACAACCACATAGTAATTTAATAGTATAATTGTATTCTGGTAATGACCTATTGGGTAAACAAGATAGGAAATCCATTGTATCGAGGAATGTGATTAGATTTGTATAGAATTGACTATATAGTTGTATGATCTGTATAAAAGGCAGCTGTAATATAACAACTCCAAGCAGCTCATTCTGATCACTCCTAATGGCCATTGTAAGTGCAAAATAAAGTAATACTGTGTGGATTTGCTCCAATGTAGGTTGTTTTTTTAAAACTTTCTTTAACAATGTTGACACGGGGTGAATGTATAGACTCTGCATAAACAGTAATACAAGCCAGGGATTGAACCCAGGTCTCTGATGCAGTGAAGCAATAGTGCTAACCACTTAAAGCCTAAAGCAATCTATCACAAGGACCAGAGACAAAGGACCAGATTGACAAATCGCTACAAATCACAAGTCACCATCCACATTTCTTGGGCCCAACTATTGTGACTTGTGGCTCTGAAGAAGAGTTATCCAGATTCAAAATGTCAACTCTGTTTCTCTCTCCAGATGCTGCATCTTCTGCTACTTTTATTTTTTTTTATTTCTGATTTCCAGCATCTGCAGTATTTAGCTTTTACATGATATATAACTTGTGATTCTTTTTACGTGCAGACTGGCTTTGCATGTTCCAAACTGTAGACTGGACCCCACAGTGCACATTTCTCCTTTCAAAAAAAAAAGATGCAGTGTGCTCCAATTCCTTAATCAGTGTTCCTTACAAAAAAAAACTGTTCTAAACATTCAATTACAGAGGTTGCTAGTGCATACAAGACCTGGAGGGAAAATTGGGCTTTTGTCACATTACAGTGAGTGATTCTTCTCAAGTACTATACATCCACAGCTGGATTAACAAAGGATTCAATATTTAGACCTGTTGAGTATCTCATTAACTGCTTGACAAGCGCGAAAAAGAATGTCTATTATGGGTTTATCATGGATGGCTACTATTTTCTCATTACCTATAATGCAATTCCACGCTCACAAATCATGCTTAAAAATACACATTCTCAGGATGCCATTAACATGTTGCAAATTTTAATTAAGAACTACTTCCCTTGCTTTTACTACTCCATCACCGTTGTTTCCCAATGCAATTCTTTCCAAAAACTGACAGACTAACATTTCCTACAACAAGAATATAATCCAGTAATATCATCATTGCAAGAATGCATCTTATGTAACTTGATTAAAATACAGACCAACACATTTTTGGCTGGAAGCGTTTATTAAATACCTATTAACACCACTTATTATTTCTTTAGATATCTCTTAAATTATTTATTGAAGATGTCACCAAGTAACATGTGGTTTCGCTCATAGGATCTATGCAGGGAGACAAGTCGTTCACCCCAAACTGGTCCATGCCGACCAAAAAAAAACCCATCTACGCTAACCCCATTTTTCTGAACTTGGCCCATATCCCTCTAAACCTTTCCTATCCATGTGTCTATCCAATGTCTTTTACATGTTTCAATATCCCTGCCTCAACCACTTCCTCCTATACCTCATTCCGCATACGCACTACTGTCTGGGTAAAAAAAGCTGTCCCTCAGCTTCCCATTAATTCTTACCCCTCTTAATATAAACCTATGCCATCTAGTTCGCAATTCCCAAACCCTGGGAAGATGATTGAGTGCATTCACATATTCATGCCTCTCAGGATCTTACCCACCTCAATAAGATTCCCCTTCAGTCTCCAAAGGAAAAATGTCTGAAAAATTTGTAGAAAATCTTGTTTGTGGGTGTAACAATTGATTTTATTTCAAGTGTCTCCACCCATATGCAGACATTCAACACACACCTGCTTAAAAAAAAACACATTCTGTTCATTTCCACCACTTCAATAAATTAAGACATGGAGAGAGCAGTGTCAAAATACTGATGATTACTGCTCAGTGGTGGAGAGGTAAGTTGCAAGAAGGATACAACCAGTTTGAAAGGAGATATTGATAGGTTAAGTGAGTGGACAAAAAGTTGGCAAATGGAATATAACGTGGGAAAATATGAAGTTGTTTATTTTGGAAGTGATCTTTATTATTTATAAGGACACTATTATATATATATTATTTATAAGGACACTATTATTTAAATGCAGAAAAACCCTGTAGCAAGCTGCAGCACAAAGGGGCTTGGGAGTACTTGTGCACACAACATCAGGGAAGCAATGGCCCAGTGGTATTACTGCTAAACTATTCATCCAGAAACTCAGCTAATGTACTGAAGAACTGGGTTTGAATCCCACCACAGTAATGGTGAAATTTGAATCCAATAATGAAAAATACCCTGAGTTAAATTTATGATAATGACTACAAAACCGTTGCCAGTTGATGGAAAAAAAAACATCTGATTCACTAACATCCTTCAGGGAAGGAAATCTGCCGTCCTTACCTGGTCTGGCCCACATGTGACACCAGAGCCACAACATTGTGGTTAACTCTTAACTGCCCTCCGAATAGGGGCAACCAGGGATGGGCAATAAATTCAGGGCAGCCAGTGATGACCATGTCCCATGAATGAATAAAACACAGAAAACAATCACAGATGCAGCAAGTAATTGGGGAGGCTAATGGAATGTTGGCCCTTATTTTGGGGATGTTGGAGTTTAAGGATAGGGAGGTCTTGCTGCAATTCTACAAGATTGTGAAAAGACTACATCTGGAGTACTGTGAGCAGTATTTATTTAAGTACTCCTTATTTAAGGAAAGGTATTTCATTGGAGGCAGCTCAGAAAAGGTTCACTGTGATTGCCAGTTTGGACTGATTGTCTTATAAGGAAGGGTCAATCACATTGGGATTTTGCCCATTGGAATATAAAAGAATGAGGGGTGATCTTACTGAACATGTAGATATCTTAAAGAGCTTGATAGGGTAAATGGTGAAAGGACATTTCTCCTCATGGGAGAGTTTAGGACCAGAAGGAATAGTCTCAGGATAAAGAGGCACTGATTTAAAATCAAGATGAGGAGGAATTTCTTCTCAGAGTTGAGTCTTTAGAACTCCTTGTCACAGACACCTGCAAGGGCTGAGTCTTTGTGTATTTAAGGCTGAGATAGATTCTTGATCAGTGAAGCGTTACAGAGAATGGGCAGTGTAGTAAAGTCAATAGCAACTTGTGGTTTCAACAGCAAATTACTATAATAACTTTACAATGTAAGGGTTTGACAGGACTAATGCATAAGTCTACTCTCTTCTCCTCCCTAGCTCCAACACAGGCTCCTCTCCATCCGAGGACATACACCCGCACTCCCGACTGGCCCACCTTCCAGCACAGCCCAATCACATCGACCCTCAAAGGATCTTTAAAGGAGACATATTACCCCCAGCAAGAAAATGGACATGAGGAATTTTGAATCTGCCATGTTCCTATTGAATGGCAGAGCAAGCTTGGAGGGCCAACTGGCCTACTCCTATTCCTAATTTTTATAGTCTTAAATACAAGTACAGGTGTAAATATACCATAACAGAACGCTTTAAATTTGATATTTTAAGGAACTCAAAGCTCCAACAAAAATACAACTTTGGGTAGGTTTTTTTAATGATCAAGTTTCCATTGCTAAAACTTTGGAAAATTCATTTCCCATCCATGATAGCAGCCTTGCTGCTATCTGATGTTTCTCTACCTGTCACCCACTCTGCTCTTTAAAAAAAAACTCCCTCCCTCCCAGGCTACCTCCAGCAGCAATCCTTCATTTAACTAGCACCCAATTGAGGGACATGGTGATTGGGGGAAAGATCAATCCATCAACAGCAAAACACTGACAGCTGGGAAAAATGACCCATCACAGGGTCACACCTGGGAATCGAGCAGCAGTGGGCGTGGTTTGGAGCATGATTGGGGGAACTGATTTTGAGAAAAAAATGCAAAGAAATGCACCAATTTATAATGAGAAAAGGAAAATTGCTGCTTCTGAGCAATGCTGAGTAATGCTGCTCTGGTTCCAAAGTTAAGGACTAAGTCTATGCAATTGGGAGATTAAACACATTACTAATTTCAAATTAAGCATTCAATTAATTGCTCAGTAATTAAATGACCTCAAGGAGAGTGAGCAGCTGGTGAGTTTTTGTTTAATTGGTGAGGTTTATTAATATTAGTAAGGTTTATTTTCTAATAGACAGAGTTTGACCTTGAGTATGCACATCTTGTGCCCTGGACACTGTTGGACTCCAGGACAATGTTGCATTAGTGAGGTTGAAAACTTTGTGGATAGCATGTTTATAGATGTGGTGATCCTGTATCTTCAGACATATAGGGTTAGGGGGAATTGGTTTTCTAGAATAAACAGATTGATAATGCAGGGATTCCCTGAGTAAAACTTACTGTCCAACTATCATTCAGTTCTGAGTGATTGTTCACCTGGGGAGTGCAGCCAAAGCCAAGCCATGGCAGCATAGAGAGGACTGGAAGGACATTGGTTGTGGGTGATTTGATAGTTTGTTGCTGTAGACATGAATACAGGATGGTATGTGGCTTCCCAGGTGACAGGTTCAAGATGTTATGGAAAGACTGCAGATCACCCTGGGATTGGGGGAGTAGGGTTGGGTGGTGAACAGCCAGTAGTCATGCTCCACGTCGGTACCAGCTACAGAGCCAGAAAGAGGGATGTGGGCCTGCAGTCAAAATTTTGGGAGCGAGGTAGAAAATTATAAAACACGTCCCCAAAATATTAATTTCTGGATAATCCTGTTACCACATGCAACTGAGTCTAAATATAGGATGCTGTGTGTCTTGAACGGGAAATTGTGCATTCCTATTTGTCTCCTGCCCTTGTTAGGTGATAGATCCCATAGGTTTGGAAGATGCTGTTGAAGAAGTTTAGAAGTGTTGCTGGGTTAGATGATATACACATCGATGTCACTGCGCACTGCTGGTGGAGGGAGCAGATGTTTAAAGTAGTGGATGGGGTGCCAATAAGGCAAGCTGCTTTGTCCCAGAACAGCATTAAATGTAGAATAACCTGCTCCTTGTCTGTGGCAGAGAAGCTTGAGTGAGGCAGGGAATTCCCTGCTGCCTCCCGTCTCCTAGGAACGGAGGTCCAGGTGAGAGACAAGCTGTCAAAGAAGCTTTGAGGAGTTACTGGTGTACAGTGAGTGGAGGAGTACCAGGTTTCAATGTCTAACATTTTCAAATGTGCAACTGCGGAATTATTCTTCTACTGTTTCAGACGGACAATTAAAATAGATAATTTCCCGGAGGAGTTCTGAGTTTCGAAGAACCATCTCCCAGAAATACAGAGACCCCTCACTCACATCTCACTGCAGAGAGGCTGACAACAAGGAGACAGTAGGGATGGATCGGACAATGCATTACTGCGTGGCTGCGCTGTGTATCGAACAACAAGTTTTTTTTAAACCACTGCTTTAATATGCCCTTGCAATGATGCATATATTTTATCACCATCTGCTGAATTACTCGCAAAATCCACTTAGGGTGATTTACACATGCTGGGAAACAGCTGGTGTAAATATCCTCATAATCCATGTCAGTCCTTTAAACCTTCCCTTTTCTGCTGAGCAGAAAATCTTACAGTCCCCAGTCTCTCAATACTGGCAGTGAGAGAATTACAATAAATGTTGCGGCTGATGCAAAAAGACCTGTTTTACAGTTCTTCGCATGGGAAAATTGATGGCTCAGTCATAGTAGCCGCATATATTCCCCGTGACCGTGTGAGCTCATGGCACCTTACAGTTGATAGACCTGTATGAAAGCCTGCGGGAGCCACTGATATTACTTTGTAAACTTTAGCCACAAACTTTGATTAAAATGGTGAGTTATTTTCTTTTAACAAAAAAAAATGAAATCAGCACAAAAGACTCTTCCAGTCCCTGCTTTATATGGAAAAATCCAAGCGTTGGATCAGGGCTGCACATTGCAATAAAATTGAGCATTGCTGATTTAAGCGGTACATAATGATTTCTGTTTACTCCAGTCGTGCAGTGACACTGAGTTTCCAATATATTTACTCATAGGTGCCTACCTGAAGTCAAAGTGCAGAACAATTTTTATTTTAATAACGTTTCTCATTTGGGTTTTATTTCGAAAATCGAGCTGGACATTTGTACCAATAACTATTAAATTCAGAACAATGTTTATGCTTGATGAGAAATATCAGCAGATGCTAATAGGCTGTATCTGCACAGATGTAAGATTAAATCAGTGAGTAATTTATGTGAATATATTCTAAAATGCAGGTAAGGATTTGAATTTTACTTGCAAATGAATGATTTTTTCAAGAAATGTGTGTGGCCATGGCACAGGTCAGTGTCTCCTTGAAAACAGCACACCAATATGTGTTCTCAGACTTCTTTCAAAGGGAAATCGTGTAAACTGTGAGATTTCCATCTCTGTTATTAATTCTGCTTCACTGTCAAAAAGCACAAATAACAATTCAACTGGACCAATATCAAGAAACATCAGTTGGATATTTGATGAGATTATATCTTGCACAAAGGGCATTGGCAAAGTGAGGAGGGATGATAATGTATTGGTGTTGGTCATAGCATCACTACAGTGCAGAAAGATGCCATGTGGCCCATCAAGCTTACACCAACAACAATCCCAGCCAGGCAGTTAATGGCTTCAATGAGGCCATTGAGGTATGAACTTCCTGATTAAGGATCCAATTGATGGGCCAGTCAGGGAGTGTTTGCCTTTTATTTAACCAGGCGTGTCAGTTCCTTTGACTCACATGGCGGTAAACTGCTAAGTGATAGCACTCTGTGTACTGCTGTTGAATATGTAATTAAAGGGATTTTAATGAAGGGACTTCTGCCTCTGAAGACTTATTACAGGCCCTATCCCCACAACATTATGCATTTATCCTACCAATCCTCCTGACATTAAGGGCGATTTAGCAAGGCCAATCCACCTAACCTGTACATCTTTGGACCATGGGAAGAAACAGGAGCACTTGGAGGAAATCAATGCAGACACAGGGAGAATGTGCTAAATCCACACAGGGAGAATGTGCTAAATCCACACAGAGAGTTACCCAGACCTGAGGGCAGCATGGTGACACAATGATTAGCACTGCTGCCTCACGGACCTGGGTTCAATTCCAGCCTTGGGTCACTGTCTGTGTGGAGTTTACACATTCTCCCTGTGTCTGCATGGGCTTCCTCCTGGTGCTCTGGTTTCTTTCCACAATCTGAAAAATGTGCCGGTCAGGTGGATTGACCATGCTAAAATTCTCCCCCAATATACCTGAACAGGCACTGGAATTTGACAACTAGGGGATTTTCACAGTAACGTCATTGCATTGTTAATGTAGGCCTACTCATGACCGATAAAGTAAACTTTATGACCAATAAGTAAACTTCAACAAGGCTGGAGTTGAACCCAGGTCCCTGGTGCTGTGAGGCAGCAGTGATAACCATTGTGCTATTGACCAATCTGGTGTAAGTAAAAACAAAACAAGAGAGAATGTGAGTTGCAATGACAATATGAAAAACTAGTCAGAATTTTTTTCTGTTACTTTATAGAAGAGGAAAGATAAGCAGCCCAGGGGAGTTAGGAGATCTCCAACAGGCTGTGGAGATTTTCTTTGTACAAAAAAACAGAAACTTGCATTTATGTTTAACAATGAAATGGAAAAAGATACCTCCTTTAAAATAAATCCTTCCCAGATGCATAGAATACTTTTAACCTCAGTTTATACACAAACCAATGATTTTTTTAAAATGTAAAAAATTACAATGCAATGGAAAAAGATATCTCCTTTAAAATAAATCCTCCCCAGATGGATTGTAAAAAATCAAAAAAGTCTGCTTTGTCAAAAATATTTAATCACAGTGCGTTAGAAATAATAAATAATAAAAAAAGGACAGATATTTCTGAACCTAGAAAGAATGCAAGAATTTGTAATGAGTTTCATCGTATGGAACATAAACAGAAAGTTCTGCTCCTTGCATGAATATTGCACTGCAGTTTTCAAAAAGCAAGTGGTGCAATCATCTATCAAAGATTAGATTAGGTGGTGTAATGTGCTTGTGATTATTTTTGCCTTTCGTTTCTTCTTTCAGATTTGTTCATTCTTTTTCAGTTTCTGTTACCTCCCCCATAGGTTTCACCCGAAGCTGAATCAATAAGGAATTAGGTGTTAATCCGTCAGGAATCGTCACCTTCAGCTGATCAAGGCTCGTGGGAGCACTTCTACCTTTGATATGTTTGCTTAAGGAGTTTTTGCTCAGAACGCAACAAAGGATATGGCTCTGTAACAGGAAAAACAACTATATTGTCCCTTTATCTATAGGAGTATTATAAACCATCACAAGTAACCATCACAGTCAATCCGATGCCTAACATTTTTTGCGAGCAAATCTGTCTGTAGCTCATAGTTACAGTGTATAAAAACATCCAGATGGTTTGACAGAAGTTTAGTGGGAAATCTTATCACAGTGATTTGTTTTATGTGACTGAATCTCATCAGGTTCACAGAGAAATCAAAGCAGAATGGCATTAATATTTCTGTATTTATTATAGATGCATCCGTTTTCATATCCCAGGACACCTTTGAAGAACTAGAGTGACAAGTTTTTTTTCAATTATGGAATGTTAAGCAACCAACGCAGACTTGCAAGATCTACTTACATCTGCCACAGGCTCAAAACTCAGTGAGTCCCTAACTGCTTTTCTTACTCAACAATTACAATCCATATTTATAGAGTATCATTAATGCAATAACACATCACAAGGTACCACACAGAAATGTACTTAATTGGAAATCCACCTCCAGTCATGATGAGTGATATTAAGGCAGATGGTCAAAAGCTAAGTCAAAGAGATAAGACTTAAAGAACAAAAACAGCAAATGCTGGAAAAAAATTCAGCAGTTCTGACAGCTTCTGTTGAGGGAGAATAGAGCCAATGTTTAGAGTCAGGATGACCCTTCGTCAGAGCTTCTTAAGAAATGTCTTGAAGGCGGGAAGTGAGGTAGTGAGGCAGGAAGGTTTAGGAAGGGAATTCCAGAATTTAGGTCCCAGACAACTGAAGTCGTGACGACCAGCAGTGGAGAGATTGAAATTGGGGATAGTGCAAAAGTCCAGGATTCTGGTCACCCTATTCTAGAAAGGATATTATTAAACTAGAAAGAGTGCAGAGAAGATTTACTAGGATGCTACTGGCACTTAATGATTTGAGTTATAAGGAGAGGCTGAATAGACTGGAACTTTTTTCTCTGGAGCAAAGAAAGCTGAGGGGTGTTTTTCCAGAGGTCTATAACATACTGAGGAGTATAGATCACCAAGATAGCCAATATCTTTTCCCAATTTCCCAAAGGTAGGGGAATGTAAGACTAGAGGGCATATGTTTAAGATGAGAGGGGAGAAATATAAAATAGTCCCGAGGGGTAATATTTTCACACAGAGGGTGATGAGTGTCTGGCACAAGCTGCCAGAAGTAGTGGTAGAGGCAGGTCTTTTAAAACTTTTGTCTTTTAAAACTCGTGGGCCAAAGGGCCTGTTTGTGCTGTATTGTTCTATGTTCTATGTTCTAAAATGCATTTAGATAGTTACATGGGTAAAATGGGTATAGAGGGATATGGGCCACACATTTAGGGGTTTAAAAAAAAGGCAGCAGGGGCAAGTTGAGCCAAAGGACATGTTTCCATGTTGTAAATCTCTATGACTATGACTCAATGAGTCTAGATGAGTCAGGTAGCTTGGAAGGTTGTGGACTGGAGGAAATTCTATGATAAGGAGGGAAAGAGAGGTAAGGAGGAATTAGTTAACAAGAATGAGAATTTAAAATTGAGGCTTCACTTAATCACTTCTTTTGTAGTCTGTAACTGTTAACAGTGAAACTAATTTCTTGCTTTAGTTGGGTTATTTTTGATCTTTTTACTTGATTACAAATTGACTATTCTGAATCACAAAACCAAATCGAACCAACACTCAATCAGAATTCAGCTTTATTTAACAAATCCAATCTGTATTATGCACCAGACTGATAAAATTATATTTTCACAGAATTCCTACCATGCAGATAGAGGACATTCAGCCTATCGAGCCAACAATCCCACTCAGCCCTATCCCTGTAACCCCACATATTTACCCTGCTAATCCCTCTAATCCGGGACACTAAGGGGGAATTTAGCATGGGCACATCTTTGGAGTGTGAGAGGAAATCAGAGCACTGGCAGCACGGTGGTTAGCACTGCTGTCTTGCAGCGCCAGGGACCCAGGTTCAATTTTGGGCTCAGATCACTGCCTGTGTGCAGCTTGCACATTCTCCCCAGGGCTGTGTGGGTTTCCTCTAGGTGACCGGTTTCCTTCTACACTCCAAAGATGTGCGGGTTAGGTTGATTGGCCGTGCTAAATTGATCCTAGTGTCAGGGGAATAAGCAGGATAACTATGTGGGTTTACAGGTATAGGGCCTGGGTGAGATTGTGGTTGCTACAGACTTGATGGGCCGAATGGCTTCCTTCTGTACTGTAGGGATTGTATAATTCAGCTGGAGAAAACCCATGCAGACACATGGAGAACGTGCAAACTCCACGCTGACAGTGACTCCAGGTGGGAATCAAATCCAGATCCCTGGAGCTATAAGGCAGCAGTGCTAACTACTGTGCCATCGTGCTGCCTCATGTTCCTTTGGGTTAAACAATATTTAGCAAACCTATTGAGGTACTAATTGTCAGTTTTATCTTCTTGTCAATTCATGCCCTTCGTTAAATTCAAAGTGAATTCACATCCTAAGTGTTCCTATTTCTTTTCTCCTCTCTTTTTCTGTTGGAGATTCAGCGTATGTGGCCTGCACTGAGATTATACAAAATGTAATCCCCAATGTCAGTATTCATCACTCGCATTCTCTCCCTGCTTCCATGGTTTTAGATTCTCTAGGTGGAATTCTCTGAAAAAAATCCAATTGCCAAATTTGCATTAAAATTGAAATAATTCCTGTTGTTCTGTTCAGCGGGATTTTCAAAATGAATCTTACATACTCCGTGTACTGCAGAGCACACCAGCGTGAATCATGCTGAAAATGAGTTGGGGAGGAGGGCTGGGGCCAGTTCCCGCTTGATAGGCCAGCAGATAACGCTGGGCGAGCTACTGCACATGTACCAATCTATCAGAGCGGAGAACAGCACGTGCGAAATTGCATTGCTGGCTTTGCGACCCTTCCCTGGCCTCCCAGGTCAGTGCCTTCCCCCTGCAAACCCTATTTCCCAATCTCTACTTGCCACCCCGTCTCCTCCCCACAGGACCAAAGCCCCTTCCACCCCAGTGGCCAGCCCTGGTCAGTCCTTCTCTCCCACTGCCTGCGATTCCGACTATAGAGTGACAACAGGATCCCAACCCCACACTCACCAATCTCCTCCCATAGCCCTCCTCCCCCAATAGGTCGCCCTTCCCCATATTGGCTTAGTTCCCTTGGCACAGCCTGATGCCTGGTGGGCTGCGCCAAATTGCCCAATGGGCTTTGCCACTTTGGCCACTGGACAGTGCCAGGTGCCAGGCTGGCAGTGCCCAGGGGACATCCCTCCCTTATCCCTGACCTCCCTGGGGCCTCCATGGCCCCCATTTACTCCAGTGAGGTCAGACCACCAGCTCCCCATTTGTGCTGAACTGTTGTAAATCTCTCTGGAATGAAACACTCCTGGTGGTGCAGAGAGGCTAATGGGTCTGGAGATTTCAGTTCCACAGCCTGCCAATAAGACTTAAATTCAAATTTACATATTTTAATCAGCTCTGCGGCAATTTCCAGTGTGGAGCTGATGATGATGGAATTCCAGCAGCCGGAGATGGCAGAAGCTATGGCGCCCAGCGGGAAGCCAGATATACAACCTCTGCCTGTGAGTCCCAGCCCACTGCACTGCGAGAGTAACACAGCAAGTTGGGAGAATCACCCCTCTCTGAGTTTGATGATTTTGCTGTATCTTTATTCTCCTTCAAAAACTCCTGATTAAATAAAGCAAGAAGTGATCTCTCATTCTGTGTAACCAGTATGACTGGGACTTTTTTCTCTGGAGTATAGGAGGCTGAGAGGTGATCTTATAGAGGTCTATAAATTAAAGAGAGGCACAGATCAGCTAGATAGTCAATATCTTTTCCCAAAGGTAGGGGAGCCTAAAACCAGAGGGCATAGGTTTAAGGTGAGAGAGGAGAGATACAAAAGGGTACAGAGGGGAAATATTTTCACATAGGAGGCGCTGAGTGTCTGGAACAATGTGCCAGAGGTAGCAGTAGAGGCGGGTACAGTTTAATCTTTTAAAAAGCATTTGAATAGTTACATGTATGGGATGGAATAGAGGGATAAGGACCAAACACGGACAATTGGGTCTAGGTTAGTGGTTAAAAAAGAGGCAGCATGGACAAGTTGGGCCGAAAGGCCTGTTTCCCTGCTGTAAATCTCTATGACTCCATGACTTCTTGAAGGGGCAAAGTATTTTTTTCCATTTATGGAATGTGGGACTTGCAGCATTTGTTGTCCATCTCTAATTACCCTTGAGAAGATGGCGATGAGTTGCATTCTTGAACTGCTGGTGAAGGTGCAGTTATGGAGGGATGTATTCCTAGACAATGAAGGAATATTTCCAAGTCAGGATGATGTGTAACAATAAGGGGAATTCTCAGCTGATGGTGCTCCCATCCATCTATTGCTCTCAAAGTGACAGAGGTCACAGGTTTACAAGGAGCTGTCAAAAAGCATTGGTGAGTTGCTGCAGTGCATCTTATAGATGGGTGTACTGTGTTCCACTGTGTATCAGTTACAGGGTAATTTTACACAAATCGGCTTACATTAATAATACAGTTAAAGTACTGTGAAATTTCCTTAGTCACCACACTCTGGCACCTGCTCGGATACACTGAAGGAGAATTTAGCACGGCCAATGCAGCCAACCAGAACACACCTTTTGGATAAGTGAATGTTGAAGGTTGTGGATGAGGTGTTAGTCGTGTTGACTGCTCTGGATGGTGTTAAATTTCTTTAGTTTGTATATCACCGTTCCTTTTTCAGCATTATTGAACACATGTCACTTGCAATATAACTTAGTGCAATAATTCTACTAATGCCAGGCAATATAGATATTTCCTTTTGTTCATTGAGGAAGGGAGAGGGGGTAGACTTTTCATTCCCTACCTGAAGAAAACAGCAATGAAGAAATTGGAATTTCATCATGACCCATGATGAAAGGTCATGGGTTTACACTTCCCAGACCTACTGAATATTTCCAACACTCCCTGGAAATATTGTTGTGCCTCTTAAACACATCGCCAATTGTAGATTCTATCTGTGGTCCTCTCCAATCTCCAGCTGGTAAATAAATATCTTTAGGTCCAGAATTTAAGGTAGAATGTTTGTTTTTTTTTCATTATAATTAGTTGTTTCTGTAAATACCACAACCTTAAATTGTTTGAAGATTTCAAGATGAGAAAACATAAAATTCCCACAAATACCTCATTCTGCAAGAATCATTAGATGGTCTCATGGAATGGGAGAATTGGGCTGAGTGGGATGATCGGGGTGGTCTGCAAAGTCAAAATGCATTTGGCCTCAAGAAGTGAAAGGAAATTGAAATGGGCTCATCAACTGTAAAAGGTTGACGAGGAGAACAGGAATATCCACATCAACAATGTTGGGATTGAGAATAGTTGGCAGGATGGGGTGGTGGTGTGGCGGTGCTGGATAGTGACAAGAGGCATAAAAATTAGAAGCCAGTGAGTAACATAGAAGTAAAAAAAAATCCCTATAATACAGAAGGAGGCCATTTGGACATTGAGCCTGCACCAACAACAATCCCACTCATGACCTATCTACATTACCATGTGCTTACCCTGTTGGTCCCCCTGACACTAAGAGACAATTTTTTGAATGGCCAGTCCACCTAACCAGTACTTCTTTTCAATTGTGGGAGGAAACCCACGTAGACAGGGGAGAACATGCAAACTCCGCTCAGGCTGGAATTGATCCCAGCTCCCTGACACTATGAGGCAGCAGTGTTAACCACTGTGCCACCCATGGTGGAGGGAAATTGAGGGGAATTTGATGACTATTAAGGGTGGTATGTGAAAGGAGTTCAGCAAAACAATTTTGGACCAATTGAAGAAACCTTCATCAGTGTCCTGTCCATGGAGTTTGCAGTGTGTGATGTCTGTGTCGATATGTGCGATCTTCTTGGAGATCCTCTCCACTTGGATTTGGTAATAAACTGCTGGCTCCAAGTGGAGAGGATCTCCAAAAAGATCATGCATTTTGAGACAAACCATGGAGAGCATGGTTCAGCTGAATGCTGGTGTAGAGAGTCTAATGCACAATGAAAGGGTTGGCTTACAAGTGAGATTCCATTCGATCAGTGTGCCATGATCAATGTGACCCTTACATGGGTTTGTGAGAATTGATGGAGGGTCAAGCTGTCAAAGGCCATGAAGCAGCATGAACCCTACAAACGTCAATGTTCCTGGTGTACTGGCAATGACATTCATGACATCAAGCTTGCAGTTATAAGTGTATTTGTCTGCACTGGGAGTGGTTTACCAGGACCATGGTGAGATTATTTACAAACAGTCAGGTCTCTGCAGTAGTTGAATGCCTGCCAAGTTAATGTCCTGGATAACCTTTGCATTAGGGAGAGATGTGGCCTAGTCAGTATTGATGCAACAATGACAACTTCTTCCCTTCATACATCCTGCCAAGGACCCAGGAGATTTGCAAATGCATTGTCTTTGGAGCACAATAATCCATGACATTGTCCAGCTGACAAAGGCCAATCCTTTCTATGTAACCCAGATCAATGAGTGCAAAGTCATGCGGTGAATTCCATTGTGGGTTGTGTGCTGTGCCTTTACAGAACCATAGAACATTAGAACATAGAACATTACAGCGCAGTACAGGCCCTTCGGCCCTCGATGTTGCGCCAGCCAGTGGACCCTCTAACCTAAACTATTCCAATATCATCCATATGCCTATCCACCGAACATTTGAATGCCCCCAAAGTAGGCGAGTCCACAACTGCTGCAGGCAGGGCATTCCACGCCCTCACCACCCTCTGTGTAAAGAACCTGCCTCTGACATCCGTCCTATAACTACCACCTCTTAATTTAAAGTTATGTCCCCTCGTGTTGGTCATCACCATCCGAGGAAAAAGGCTCTCACTATCCACCCTATCCAGTCCTTTGATCATCTTATACGCCTCAATTAGGTCACCGCGTAACCTTCTTCTCTCTAATGAAAATAACCTCAGGTCCCTCAGCCTTTCCTCATAAAGCCTTCCCACCATAACAGGCAACATCCTGGTAAACCTCCTCTGCACCCTTTCCAATGCAATTACATAACAGAAACAGGCCTTTTGGCCCTTCCTGTCTGTGCTGAACCATTTTTCTGCTTAGTCCCACTGACCTACCCTGGACTATAACACTCCACACCCCTCTCATCCATGTACCTGTCCAAGTTTTTTCTTAAATGTTGAAAGTGAGCCCGCTTTTACCACTTCATCTGGCAGGTCATTCCATACTCCCCCCACTCTCTGTGCGAAAGAATCCCGTCTCCCCCCACTTTTCCATTTCATCCTTAACCCATGTGCTCTAGTTTTTTTCTCCCCTAGCCTCAGTGGAAAATGCCTGCTTGCATTCATTCTATCTATACCTATCATAATTTTATACGCTTCTATCAAATCTCCCCTCATTCTTCTATACTCCAGGGAATATAGTCCTAACCTATTCAACATTTTTCTGTAACTCAGTTTCTCAAGTCCCAGCGACATCCTTGTAAACCTTCTCCACATTCTTTCAACCTTATTAATATCCTTCGTGTAATTAGATGACCAAAACTGTACACAATATTCTAAATTCAGTCTCACCAATGTCTTATACAACCTCATCATAACTTTCCAACTCTTATACTCAATACTTTGATTTATAAAGGCCAATGTTCCAAAAGCACTCTTTATGACCCTATCTACCTGTGACACCACTTTTAGTGAATTATGTATCTGTATTCCCAGATCCCTCTGTTCTAATACACTCTTCAGTGTCCTACCATTTACCTCATATGTTCTACCTTGGTTTGTCCTTCCAAAGTGCAATACCTCACACTTGTCTGCATTAAACTCCATCTGCTATTTTTCATCCCATTTTTCTAGCTGGTCCAAATCCCTCTGCAAGCTTTGAAAACCTTTCCCACTGTCCACTATACCTTCAATCTTTGCATCATCAGCAAATTTGCTGATCCAATTTACCACAAAGCATCCCATAAATTATTACTGGGCAGCTATTTAAGAGCAAAGTAAATTTTTCACGGCTAAAGAAATGGAGGGGAGGGTTGGAATCTTCTAGACACCATTGAGAACCTGAACGACACCCAACCTGCAGGGAGCAAATTGTCTCCCGGTATCATGGCCCCCAAATATTTAACCCCATGAGGTAAAAATGGGACAGATGAACCTCTGTCTTCCCTGTCACAGGTTTCTAAAAAGTCCTCACTGATGTTAAGTAGTGGAAAAACATATGGGTTCATCCAACCCACTGCCTGGCAGGAATCACAGTGATTTACCTGCCCACCACCTTATTTTCCTGAATGGATAATTCCACCCAATGATTTCAGAACTACATGCTTATACCCAACAGGAAAATTCAAAGTAGAAATGAGAAGACTGAGGGATGACCTGATAAAGACTTTTACAATCATGTGCTACAAATATGCTAGAAAGATCTGGTAATAGATATATGTTAAATAGGTTTTCTGACAGGTTAGGATGAATTTTAACTCTCTGCATTAGTCGAGAGTAGATGAAATGAGAGTTAGTGTCCATTCCCTGCTTATTTTCCAACTCATGCTTATTTTCATATGCTGTTTACATGAGATTTGGGGTGAACTTTTCTTGAAAGGGGAAAAAGTTGTATCTGTTGTCTGATGGATCAACAATCCTTCATTTCATATTAAAACAGTCAAATAGGCCATTCCCTCTTTACACAACTATAACATATGCCAAATACCAGTCAACTGTGGTTTGTTAGCTAGTTTGAGAAGTCCTCATGCCCCATCTTGATGACCTTGAATAGATGGTGGTGAGTTATCATCTTGAAATGCTAAGAAAGGCATGCCATAGCTATTAGGAAGGGCACCAGTGATGAACCAGCATCAGTGAAGGAATGTCTACCCAATATTTGTCCAATCCACTTGGTGCTCGATGATGAAATCCATTTTTCAGTGTCCATGTGTGTTGTCTAAATTGGCATCCTGTTGGGAATGTAACATGTAAAGTATAGAATGCTCCAATGCTTGATATATTTTTTCATGCTTAGGGAGTCTCTTTCAATTCTATGGGATGGTTTTGCTGGATTACCCAGAACAGTTTAAGGTTAAGTGAATTATTTTTAAGTGAGTCAGTTTCACATAGAGAGAGAACCAGAGATGGAGCTACCAAGAAGAGGAGGCTATTGATAGGAACCACAAGGGAGAGAAGCAAAGAGAAAGGCTTTAGGCATTAAAAGTGCAGTGACTGGCAGGTTTCAATCAATGTGGGCTTAGCAGAAAGGAGAGGAGATCTGAGAGGACAGGAAAGGTTGGTGATTCTGTGCTGTTGCTCTCTGGGGCAAAAGTCATCCTGGTGTTCCACCCAGCTTGGCTGAAGAGCTGAAGATGTGAGTTGTTGCTGGGGTGCACACTCGGGAATTCAGGGAATGGCATCTCAAGAGGTGAAATTGAAAAACTATCAGATAAAGTTGTTGAGTCAGAGTTACTTTGGACAAATTTCCACATCAGATCTTTAAAGGGAAGAGCAAAAACTTGCAATTCCTCATTAGGGGAACGGAGTTTCAATGAGATTGGATGACTCACAGGGCAGGAGTTTCCAGCCAAGCTCGCTCCAAGACTGGAAAATCCTGCTATAGATTAACAGACATTTACATAGTCTGTATCCTGATCGTGCCTATTCTCGTGGCAGGCAAGATAGAAACATTTCACCCATAGTTTTTCCTGATGTCTGAGTGAGCTGCTCAGAAATCCATGGAATCTGTGTTAGTCACATTTACCATTTACTGTGCAGTGTGTTGTGATCAACCACAGTTTTCTTATTAATTATTATTAAGAGGACCCAGGGGCAGTGAGTGCCTAGAAGATCAATCCAATCCAGTCCAATCAGCGGCTCCAGAGTGGTTGTGTTTGAAATGAAATCAAAGTGACGTTAGGGGAGGGATTCTGCCATTCTTACCTAGTCTGACCTATAGGAATGTGGTTGATTCTTAACTGCCCTCCAATGGCAACAAGGGATAAATGCTGTCCAACCAATGATGCCCATGTCCCATGAGTGAATAAAAAAAATCAGAGAAAAACAGATAACCGATTGGTCAGTGACTTGTTTGTTTATCTTCAAAACTTGTGCAATGTATTGGTAATTGTAAAATTTTATTGGTTGTAGTAAAGTTTACTAACAGTCAGAAAGGTTTGCTGAAATGGCAATTTGCAGGAAATTATGAATCTTTGAATGCTGTACCCTAGAGCACAGTCGAAAATTAGTCAATGAATATTGTTAAGGCAGAGATAGTTCTTGACTAACAAGAGAGTCAAAGGATATTGAGGCTAAATAGGAATGTGGGATCAGCCACGATCTTACTGAATGGTGAAGCAGGCTCAAGGCTCAAGGGGACTGATAGACTGTCTCTACTCAAAATTTGTATGTTTCTATTCACCTGATATTAACTCTGAATGGTAAAGTATAAAACAGATTATCAGTGGTTGCACTTTTCTAACTTTGTACAGTAAAGTTTATTGTGTTTGTTCAAAAAGTGGAATCTTGTAGCTTTAATTTCTTAATGAGTACCTTGGATCTCAAACATTATCTACTTTTAGCAAAGATTTCTGGCTCTTGATTGGATTGGAATGTGCCAAGAATTTGGGCAGGAATCTGGTCCAAATCCTGAGAATTCCCATGCATCTCCACTTGTTCATTTGAATTTACAGAGGTTACTGATTTGAAAGGTACTATTGAAGTAAGGTTAGGAGTTGCTGTGCAGAAGGAGATGAATCTTCAATGTTGGACAATGGGCGGCTGATAAAGTGGCTGCTTTCCTTTGGATGGTGCTGAGCCTGTTTGGGCCTTGTTGCCTAACTGGCAAGTGTTGTTTATTCCATCTGACTGATACCTTGTAGGTGGCGGAGATTTTGAGGAATCAGGAGATGAGTGGGTCACTGCAGAATTCCCAACCTGCTCTGGTAACCATAGTATTTATGTGCCTGGTCTGGTTCGGTTTCTGGTCAACCCGACATGTTGGAGGCTGTGAGACTCAGCAATGTTGAATTACAAGGAAAAGTGGTTAGGCAATCTTTGCTTAGAGATGATCATTGCCTGGCACTTGTGTGATACAAATGTCACTTGGCACTTATCAGTTCAAATCTGAATGCTGTCCATGTCTTGCTGGAGGCTGGCAGGAACTGCTTCATTATCTGAGCAATTTCTCATCTGCTCCTTTTAAATTTTCACTTTTGGTGAAAATTTTTGAGCTTTCAAATGCATCATCCAACATTTATCAACAGGAAATTTCATCCACAATTTTGTTATCACAAATGAATTAATTTGTGCCAAGCGTCTGACAAAATGTTGCAGCTTCTGGTCCATTTAATCTGAGAAGGAATAAAGTCTGAAATTCAGTAATGAATGGAGTCAGAAACACTATTAATAAACACAGGGTAATTTACCATATTTTCAAAGCAGTGACATCTGCACCACTTTACATTTTATTCAATATGGCATTTTTAACAGTGCAGAACTAGCAAAATTACAACGTGCATGGTGGGCACTGACCCTGCCAGAAAAGGACTTCTTGCCATTTGAAGAATTGTGATCTGATGCTAACGATGTTTCTCCAAGAAATGGGGGAGGTCAGGATGTTGCCCAACTGCCCTTTCATTCTTACTGACATCATTGTGAGCAACACAATGGCACAGTGGTTGGCACGGCTGCCTCACAGCACGAGAGACCCAGGTTTGATTCCCAGCCTGGATCACTGTTGGTGTTGAGTTTGCATATTCTCCCCATGTTTGCATGGGTTTTCTCTGGATGCTCCACTTCCTTCCCACATTGTAAATTGTCCATTAGTGCCAGGGGGATGAGCAGGGTAAATATATGTGGTTCCAGGGAATGAACCTAGGTAGGATCTTTGTTGGGGCAGGCTTGAAGAGCCAAATAACCTCCTTCTGCACTGTAGAGGTTCTATGATTCTGTCAATTCTGGTTTTGGAATGTCAAAACCCCCATTCCAGTGCAACCTCTTGTATATATTTATCCTAGAAAACATTTTAGTGTTATTTATTTTTCATGGTGAGAGGGTAATGCAATCCATAGGAAACATTTCCTGGCATTTCTTACAAATGCTGTCTTGAAGGTTGAATCCTGGATATGTTTGTGAGTCGCTCCTGTTACCATTAGCTGATGCTAGCCCTGATGGAAGCTAATTAAAGTTTTTTTAAAAGTTTATTTATTAGTTACAAGCACCCACCACTCAGAGGGATCAGCTGCCAGCGGCGATGATGGAGGCGGATTCGATATGGTCTTTTAAGAGGCTTTTGGATAAGTACATGGGACTTAATAAGATAGAGGGTTTTAGGTAAACCTAGTGAGGAGAGATATGTTCAGTGCAACTTGAGGGCCGAAAGGCCTGCTTGTGCTGTAGTTTTTCTATGTTCTATGTTCTAAACTTACATTAACACTGCATTGAAATTACTGTGAAAGTCCCCTGGTCACCACATTCCGGTGCCTGTTCAGGTCAACCCACCTAGACAGCATGTCTTTCAGACTGTGGGAGGAAGCCAGAGCACCTGGAGGAAACCCACGCTGACATGGGGAGAACATGCCACAGATAGTCACCCAGGCAGGGAATCAAACTTAGGTCCTGGTGCTATGAGGCAGCAGTACTAACTACTGTGCCACTGTGCCACCCATTAGATTAGAACATGGTATGACTGCTTACATTGTGCTGTAACACGGCCTTCCATAGGGGTGGAGATCTAAAACAGTAGTAGACATTCAGCTACAACAGCGGGTTGTAGCGGAATGTCAATCTCTGTACTTGTGAGATATTTTGTTCCTTTTACGAGTACTGACTTCCTCGCTACAAGATTGTATAATGGAAAGACACAATTTTCTGATCAATCTTTTAGTAAAGTGATGATAAGAATAACTTTTCAAAAATTGGATTGATCTAGATACTTTTACATCTTCGGGGCAGAGAGGAGATGGCCTAGTGGTGTTATCGGGAGATTGTTAATCCAGAAACTCAGCTAATGTGCTGGGAACTCGTGTTCGAATCCCACTCTAACAGATGGAATGTAAATTCAGTAAAAATATCTGGAATGAAGAATCTACTGATGACCGTGAAACAATTGTCAGAAAAACCCATCTGGTTCATTAACGTTCTTTAGGGGGAAAAAGGCCTGTCATTGTTACCTCCTGGTTTTGCCTACATGTGACTCCAGAGCCACAGCAATGTGGTTGACACTCAACTGCCTTTCCAGGGCAACTAGGGATGGGCAATAAATGCTGGGGCCAGCCAGCGACACTCATGTCCCACAAATGAATTTAAAAAACACACACACAAGTACATTCCAAGCTGTATGCTCACAATGGATTATCTTACTAACATGGGAATTGGGAAATTTAATAATTTGGCTCCTGGTTCACTGAAAATCAACTGAATTATTCACTAGGCTGTAATATAAACAGGGTCTGGTTTTATGGCTGATAAAATTGGATATCCTAAATTAAAGAATTGAGCCTATTAAAAATCAAATACAGTCAAAACTCAGCCAGGTCAATTGTACAATACACAAACCTATCTGGACCTGATTCATCAATTTCCCATCAAAGGTCGTTGCACCCTACTGATAATTAGCAGGAGATCATTGCACCCCATTGAAATGCAGCAGCCTATTGTTAAAAGCCCAAATAGGGCCCATCTTTCTGTCACTACAAGTTCCGCAGCTGCCTTGTGTCCGGAACACAAGTCAAGATTGTGTATTCTAGTTTAGTTTCTAGGATGGGGCGTTTGCTGGTATATGAGGTGGTTGAGGACTGTGAGGGAGGTGCAACGGCAAAGTCTCTCAGCTTAGTCTGTATTATAGATTGACGTGATGTAAAGATGCCGGCGTTGGACTGGGGTAGTAAGAACTCAGTAAGAATTTAGCAACGCCAATTTTAAATCCAACCGATTTATTTGATAGTAAAATTGCGAGCTTTCAACACTCTGTGTCTTTGTCAGGCAAATGCATTGTTATAGATGCATTGTTATGTAATTGTTATAGATTGACCTGAGTGGGTTTGTGATCTGTAGTCCTTTCAGTATCTTTCTGCTGTCTTGCATCTCTGTAAAAGCTTGATGTCTGTTTTAATATGCGCAATCTTCTTGGAGATCGTCTCCAAGAAGGGTTTTTAAGATTCTAAAGGGAGAGGGGAGCCAGCCCCAAGTCATAGTTCATGTAGGGACACATGATGTAGGTAGGATAAAGGAAGGGGATATTAAACAGAAATTTACAGAGTTGGGGTGGAAGCTTAGGGCCAAAACAGACAGAGTGGTTATCTCTGGACTCTTGCCTGTGCCACGGGATAGTTTAGAGAAGAATAGAGAGAGGGAATGTTTGAACTTGTGGCTGCGGGAATGGTGCAGGAGGGAGGAGTTCAGGTTCCTGAACAAATGGGACTCATTCTGGGATAGGTTGGACCTCTACAAGAGAGATGGTCTACACCTGAACCAGAGGGGAACCAATATCTTGGGGGGGAAATTTGCAAAGGCTATGCAGGGGGGTTTAAACTGATTCAGAGGGGGGGTGGGATCCTGAGTAGGTTGGATGTTAAGAGGGACGAGAATAGTGGGGGTCATAGATGAGAACTGTAAAGCACAGCAGCGTATGGGTGGAGTAGGGCATGGTTTGAAATGTGTATACTTTAATGCAAGAAGTATTCGCAATAAGGTGGAGGAACTTGCAGCTTGGATCAGTACCTAGAACTTCGATGTTGTGGCCATTTCAGAGACATGGATAGAGTAGGGACAGGAATGGTTGTTGCAGGTTCCGGAGTTCAAATGCTTCAGTCGGAGTAGAGAAGGAGGTAGAAGGGGGGCAGGAGTGGTATTATTAGTCAAAGACTGTATCACAGTGACAGAAAGGAAGTTTGATGAGGACTTGTCTGTTGAGGTAATATGAGCTGAGATTAGAAACAGGAGAGGAGAGGTCACCCTGTTGGGAGTCTTTTATAGACCTCCTAAAAGTTCTAGAGAGATAGAGGAAAGGATTGCAAAGTCGATCCTGGACAGGAGTGAAAGTAATAGCGTAATTGTTATGGGAGACTTTAACTTTACTAATATTGATTGGAATAGCTATAGCTCTAGCTCATTAGAGGGGTCTGTTTTTGTACAAAGTGTGCAGGAAGGTTTTTTGACTCAGTATGTAGATAGGCCAACTAGAGGTGAGGCTACATTTGATTTGGTGCTGGGCAATGAGCCAGACCAGGTGTTAGACTTGGAAGTTGGTGAACATTTTGGTGATAGTGACCACAATTCGGTTACGTTCACCTTAGTGATGGATAGGGATAGGCATGAAGCTGGGGGCAGTAGTTATAGCTGGGGGAATGGTAATTATGAGGCCATAAGGAGGGAATTAGGGTGCATAGGTTGGACTAGGAAACTACAGGGACTGGGAACATCTGAAATGTGGAGCTTATTCAAGGAGCAGCTACTGCGAGTCCTTGATAAGTATGTCCCTGTCAGGCAAGGAGGAAATGGTCGAGTAAGGGAACCATGGTGTACTAAAAAAGTTAATTCGCTGGTTAAAAGGAAAAAGGAGGCTTATGTCAGGATGAGGCTTGAAGGCTCAGTTAGTGCACTGGATAGCTATAGATTAGCCAGGAGGGAGCTAAAGAGTGAGTTGAGGAGAGCTAAAAGGGGACACGAGAAGACTTTGGCTGATAGGATCAAGGAGAATCCTAAAGCTTTCTTTAGATATGTTAAGAATAGAAGATTGGTTAGGGCAAGATTAGGGCCAGTCAGAGACAGCAGTGGGAAGTTGTGCGTGGAGCCTGAAGAGATTGGAGAGGCACTGAACAAATATTTCTCTTCGGTATTCACGCAGGGAGATGTAAATGTAGTTGTGGAGAACACTGGGATACAGGGTTGCAAACTGGAAGTATTGAAGTAGATAAGGAGGATGTGCTAAATATTCTTGAGGGTTTGAAATTAGATAAGTCCCTTGGGCCGGACGGGATTTACCCTAGGATTCTCTGGGAGGCGAGAGAGACGATTGCAGAGCCTCTGGCTCTGATCTTCAGGTCGTCGTTGGTTATGGGTTTAGTGCTGGAAGACTGGAGGATAGTGAATGTGGTCCCATTGTTCAAGAAGGGGAATAGAGACTTTCTGGGGAATTATAGGCCGGTGAGTCTTACTTCTGTTGTGGGCAAAGTATTGGAGAGAATTATTAGGGATAGGATTTATAGTTATTTAGAGAGAAATGAATTGATTGGGGATAGTCAGCATGGTTTTGTGAAGGGTAGGTCGTGCCTTACTAACCTTATTGAGTTTTTTGAAAAAGTGACCAAAGAGGTGGATGGGGGTAAGGCAGTTGATGTGGTATATATGGACTTTAGTAAGGCGTTCGATAAGGTGGCCCATGGAAGGCTTCTGCAGAAAATGCAGATGTATGGGATTGAGGGTGATTTAGCTAATTGGATTAGGAATTGGCTAGCAGATAGAAGACAGAGGGTGGTGGTTGATGGAAGTTATTCATCGTGGAGTTCGGTTACAAGTGGTGTACCTCAGGGATCTGTTTTGGGGCCCCTGCTGTTTGTAATTTTTATAAATGGTCTGGATGAGGGTATTGAAGGATGAATTAGTAAATTTGTGGATGACACCAAAGTCAGAGGAGTGGTAGATAGTGAAGAGGGGTGTTATAGTTTGCAGAGAGATTTGGACAAGTTGCAGAGCTGGGCCGAGAGGTAGCAAATGGAGTTTAATGTGGAAAAGTGTGAGGTAATTTTTTTGCACCTACTGATGTCAGCATTCATCTGACCCAGTGCAGTGGCATCTATAGGGGATCTTTGATATGTCTGAGCAGAACCCAAAACACCATGCCTCTTTATTTAACCAGATATAAGAATCCTTAGTTTGAGTATCTAAACCAGGAAGCATAAATAAGATTGAAATCATGTACAGAAATGAAAACAAATAAATAAGGGAGTGCATTTTCCATTTCTGTTTAGCTCATTTGGCTGGACAGCTGGTTAGTGCTGCAGAGCATCACCAATAGTATGGGTTCAATTCCTACACCAGCTGAGATTATTCATAAAGGCCCAACTTTGCCCTTCACCTGAGGTGTGGTGATCCTCAGGTTAAAATCACCACCAGTCAGCTCTCTTTCAAAGGGGAGTGCAGCCTATGGTGATCTGGGACTGTGGCGACTTTACCTTTATTATATATCCAACACTAATTAAATTCTCAAGAATTAAGGCTCCACACTCATAAAATTACATTTTCAGTATCAGAGAAATTGTGTAATAATAATAATGAAAACTTATTACACCATTAAATTTAAATTAAATTATTACAGCTTTAAATTAAGGGGTGATAGTTATAGGACGGATATCAGAGGTAGGTTCTTTACCCAAAGGGTGGTTTGGGAGCGGAATGCCCTGCCTGCAGCAATTGTAGATGCGCCAAGTTTGGTGGCGTTTAAGAGGTTAGCTGATAAGTATATGGAAGAGAAGGGAATGGTTTAGTTTGGAGGGTCATTGCTTTTTATATTGGTCGGCGCAACATCGAAGGCCGAAAGGCCTGTTCTGTGCTGTAATGTTCTATGTTCTATGTTCTATGTAATTCACTTTGGCAGGAATAACAAATGTGTAGAGTATAGGGCTAATGGTAGGACTCTTAATAATGTTGAAGAACAGAGGGATCTTGGTGTATATGTGCATAGATCCCTGAAAGTAGGCAGTCAAGTCGATAAGGTTGTTAAGAAGGCATACGGAGTTTTAGATTTTATTGGTAGGGGGATTGAATTTCGGAGCCGCAATGTCATGTTGCAACTGTACAAAACTCTGGTGCGGCCGCACTTGGAGTACAGTTCTGGTCCCTGCATTATAAGAAAGATGTGGAGGCATTGGAGAGGGTACAGAGGAGGTTTATCAGGATGTTGCTTTGTATGGAAGGCAGGTCTTATGAAAAGAGGCTGAGGGATTTGAGGTTGTTTTTGTTAGAAAGAAGGCAGCTAAGAGTAGACCTTATTGAAACATATAAGATGATTAGAGGTTTAGATAGGGTGGACAGTGATAGCCTTTTTCCTAGGATGGAGAAAGCTAGCACGAGGGGACACAGCTTTAAATTAAGGGGTGATAGTTATAGGACGGATATCAGAGGTAGGTTCTTTACCAAGAGGGTGGTTAGGGAGTGGAATGCCCTGCCTGCTGCAGTTGTAGATGCGCCAAGTTTGGTGGCGTTTAAGAGGTTAGTAGATAAGTTTATGGATGAAAAGGGAATGGTTTAGGTTGGAGGGTCATTGCTTTTTCCTAATTGGTCGGCGCAACATCGAGGGCCGAAGGGCCTGTTCTGCGCTGTAATGTTCTCTGTTCTACGTTCTATGTTCTACTTGGATCTGGCAGCAGACATCCTATTTTCACGACTAAAAGTTCCTGCAGTTGGCTTAATCTGATAACAGGTTACATGTAAGCAACAACATAGAGATGGACACCTGGGGGTGGACCCTGGTGTCCTGTCAGGCAGACATCAAGAAAGTATTGGAACTCCCTCCTGGGACCTCATTGGCCAAAAGCCACAGAAGTTTCTGGAAAGGCAAGCAGGCAGGGGATAAAGAGACACATTTCTCAGACACCTGGAGTGAAGACTCGATGAAGGGATTGAACCTTGACCATTCGGAAGACAGAGCAGAGAAGGAAGGAAAAAAGATCGAAACTCACCTTCGTGAGGGATCAGAGGGTCTCAGAGAATCGAGCCTGCAGTTTTAACCAAACCATCTTTGTGGGCAGTATATTTGAATCTGGGGTATCCTCTTGTTTTATGTGGGTAATTTAAGCGTTAATAGTGATATTGTTAATAAACTTGTTGAACCTTTACTTGTGTTTGTCCTTTATCCATCTTGCAAATAAGGGCACCAGGATAAAATATTGGAGTAAGCAAACTGGTCGAAAGTATCTGAGGATTAAAATCACAGCAAGGCCAAGTAAAGGATTCATTGTATGGATAAGAATACTCAATCCTAATCTGGTATATCAACCTCATGACTTTATCACAGAAAGAAATACCTGTATTTATATATTGCCTTTCATGACCTTAAAAGATGCCTCGAAGCACTTTACAGCCAGTGAAGTGTTTTTTGAGCTGTTATAATGTCGGAAACATGGCAGCCAGTTAAAGCACAGCAATCTCCCATGAACAGCGATGGGTTATCCATTTACTTGCACTACACTGACAGTGAATGAAATTGGATCCAACCCACCTTCAATTTATTACCAGCTGTAATTCAGTATGCTGCCTTGTTCCATTATGCTGCATCCACTTTTCCACTCATTCTGATCTAAGTCTTTTTCATCTTCTTAATGTTAGCCTTCTTAATGTTTTCAGATGCTTACCCTGATCTGGAACACTTTTCCACTTTCATACTTATTTTACCGATTGTTTTTAACTGAAGTAGGATGTCTGCTGTGTTTAGGGAAAGAACTTTGGAAAGAAATACAATGTAGCTTTGAGTAACACTTTTGGGAGCTCATAAAATTTGGGGCCAGCAAGGCCAGAGACTGGGGCTGGGATTCTCCGACCTTGCCTGTGGCCGGTATTAAGAACAAAGAACAAAACAGCATGGGAAACAGGCCCTTCGGCCCAACGAGCCCACGCCACTACCCCGATACTCCCATCTCTACCCGCGATCCCTGTCTATGTTTATAGATCTGTGGATTAAAAACCAAATTTGAGACAATTTAGGGAGAATTTGTTTTGCCAATTAGCCTAAGAGCATATCTTTGGGATGTGGGAGGAAACCGGAGCGCCCGGAGAAAACCCACGCAAGCACGGGGAGAACGCGCAAACTCCCACAGACACAGGCCCAAATCCATGTATCTGCACAGAACAGCGATAGTCACTGAGCTGTCATGTTGCCCATCACATGGTCTCCGACTTTGCCTGGGACTGGGATTCTCTGACCTCGCCTGTGGCCGGTATTCTCCGACCTCGCCTGCGGCCGGGATACTCTGACCTTGCCTGGGGCTTGGATTCTCTGCCCTCGCCTGAGACCGGGATTCTCCAACCTCGCCTGAAGCTGGGATTCTCCTAACTGCTACCGTGAATGGAGATTCAGCTGAGTGTTAAATTCTCCATTTCTGCTGGCTGCGGCAGTGGTGCGTACCAGAGAGTTCCAACCTGGAAGCCTGATTGCTGAGAAGAGATAGACGCCGGAATTCTACAGCCTTGTCCACCATGGAATCAGAGCAGGCGAGGGGCGGACAACGGAAGCGTCCATTGATCTCAGGTGGGGAGTTCCAGTCCCACTCGAGTGAGGTCGTAAAATCCCACCCAGAAAGTGCGACAGGTAAAGAAGAAGTGATGCAGAAATGAAGTAAAATCAGGAAATTTGAAGATTAGCATTAAAAAAAGAAGAGGCGGAAACAGATCACGGCAAGGCAGAGTGAGGTAGGAGGGGACAACCAGACTCTGGTATTAACCTATTAGAGTTAATAGGCCTTTCTTATGCTGCAGGATTGAATATAACTAGCACTGGCACCTGATGGAAGCCAGAATACAGATTCAGCACAAGCATCAATCCTAATTGCGATTCAAGTGAGGCAATGCTTTTAAACTTGGCTGCATAACAAATACCAGTGTGCTGTCCTCCAATAGTAATGCACGTTGATTGGAAGAAAAATATTCAGCAGAGGTAATTGAAGATGAAAATGAATTCAGACCGGATCTTATGATGATGTCAGATCTCATTTCAAATTGCTGTGTTTACACAATTGATAAGATACACTGGGGGAAAAGGGGGCTTTGCCAGAACTTCACAAGTTCATGCAATGTATCAATTTTGCAGACTTGTTTTAAAATGCACATGAATTCTGACGGTTGAAAGCTGAGGCAAGGAGAAGAAACCAAATGCCTCTCTCCTTTTCAATGCAATAATTATTGTTCCCTGAATTAAAAACAGTGGGCAGGATTCTCTGATCTTGATGCACAGCCCAATGCCAGCAAGAATGGAGAACTTGGTGTTCCAGCCCAAACTCTGTTCACTTTCAACAACACTGGACAATCCCAGCCACAGAGGAGGAAGGTGGCTTATAGCAAATCTTTCAGGATTGATGTACTTTAGCAAAATGCTGAGTAAGAAAAACAACAAAGATGTAAGTGTTTAGACTGTCACCATCAAATGTGGCTTTGTTAGAACCTGCTTTAACCCCATAAGTCTTGAACAGGGAAGAGTTAACTGTTGAAATCCCTCAGGAAAGCACAGAAAAGGAGAAGTCATTCAGTCTGTTGGGCGGGCTGGAATGATGAGCTCCTCTTCCATAGATCCTCAGGTTGCCTCTGGGTGTAATTTTCCAGTCACATTTGCCCCAACACCACAAGATCCCGCCCAATGTCAACAGACATTTGCACAGTCCGTGTTCTGGCCTCTACGATTCCTATGGGACATTGTCATCCTCAGTCCCAGTCTCAGTTTTACAGCGTAATGGCATTTTATCAATAAGTTTTTCTTATATAGATTCTGCCCAACCCATTTCATTACCCAATATCCCTAAAAACTAAGGGTGGGGGGGGGAACTAACTTTCTCCTTTGCTGTAAGATAATTCAAGTGAAGTTCCAGAATATGGAGTTTTGCCAGAGCTAGTGCAGGAGGCAGGGATTAGATTTTTGGATCATTGAGATCTTTTCTGGGGAAGGTTTTACCTGTTTAAGAGGGAAGGGTTACATCTCAACTGGAGGGGGTCTAACATTCTGGCAGGACAATTTTCTCAAGCCACTCGGGAGGGTTTAAACGAGTTTGGCAAAGGCTGGGATTCAAAGCAATAGGGAGACAGAAGAGGCATTTGAAGACAGCGCAGAAGTTAAGGAGAGCACACTGAGTGATCTCTTTAAGTGGGTGGCACGGTAGCACAATGTTAACACTGCTGCTTCACAGCTCCGGGGACCTGGGTTAGATTCCCATCTGTGTGAAGTTTGCACATTATCCTCATGTCTGCTTGGGTTTCCTCCGGGTGCTCCAGTTTCCTCCCACAAACCAAAGATGTGCAGGTTAAGTTGATTGGCCATGCTAAAATTAATGTCCTGAGATGCGGACGTTAGAGGGATTAGCGGGTAAGTATGTAGGCATGTGGGAATAGGGCCTGGATGGGTTTGTGGTTGGTGCAGACTTGATGTGCCAAATGGCCTCTTTTTGCAATGTAGATTTTCTATGATTCTATGAAGTAGTAAAGGCAGTGTCAGTAATCCTCGTATCAGACAAATCAGGCAAAAGCAGGGCAGAGAGCAAAGGAAGTCCAGATTAAACTGCATCTGTTTCAATGCAAGAAGCCTGACGGGCAAGGCAGATGAATTCAGAGCATGGATCGGTACGTGAGACTGAGACGTTATAGCAATTACTGAAACATGGCTAAGGGGACAGGACTGACAGCTCAATGTTCCAGGATTCAGATGCCATAGGAAAGATAAAACAGGAGATAACAGAGGAGGGGGAGTTGCACTTTTGATTAGGGAAAACATCACAGCTGAACCGAGAGGGAATATATCCAAGGGTTTGGCCACTAAGTCCATATGGGTAGAACTGAGAAACAAGAAGGAGTAAACCACTTTGAAATGTGGTTTATTATAGATCCCTAAACAGTTGGCAAGAAATTAAGGAGCGAATATGCAAGGAGATTACAGATAGCTCCAAGAAAAATAGGGTGGTAATAGGGGACAATATAGGAGGCATGGTTAGTAATGTAGATGACGCTAAGATTTGGTGACATGGTGGACAGTGAAGAAAGTTATCTCTAATTGATCACTTGGGCCGGTGGGCTGATGTATGGCAGATGGAGTTTAATTTAGACAAATGCAAGGTGATGCATTATGGTAGATTGAACTGGGGCAGGACTTACTTAGTTAATGGGAAGGCATTGGAGAAAGTTACAGAACAAAGAGATCTAGGGGTACACATCCATAGCTCCTTGAAAGTGGAGTCACAGATGGACTGAGTGGTGAAGAAGGCATTCAGTATGCTTGATTTCATTGGTCAGAGCATTGAATACAGGAATTATGTAAGGTATTGGTAAGGCCACATTTGAAATACTGTGTGCAATTCTGATCACCCTATTATAGAAAGGAAATGATTAAACTGGAAAGAGTGCAAGAAAGATCTACTAGCATGCTATCAGGACTTGATGGATTGAGTTATAAAGAGATGTTAGATAGATTGAGACATTTTTCTCTAGAGCTTAGGAGGCTAAGAGGTGATCTTATAGAGGTCTATAAAATAATGAGAGGCATAGATCAGATAGATAGTCATTATCTATTCCCAAAGTTTGGGGAGTCTAAAACTAGAGGGCATAGATTTAAGGTAAGAGGAAGAGATACAAAAGTGTCCAGAGGGAAAGTTTTTTCACCAAGAGGGTGGTGAGTATCTGGAACAAGCTGCCAGAAGTAGAGACGGGTACAATTTTGTCTTTTAAAAAGCATTTAGTTACATGGGTACAATGGGTATAGAGGGATATGGACCAAATGTGGGCAATTGGGATTAGCTTAGGGGTTTAAAACAAAAGGGTGGCATGGACAAGTTGGGTCGAAGGTCCTTTTCCATGCTATAAACCTTTATGACTCTATGACTCTATAATGTGTATCAAAACATGACACACTGTTCATCTTTGAATGGTGGCTTTGCTCTGGCTGACTATTACAGGTTATCAGCGGTACAAGAGCAATTTGATCATCTTTACTGCTCATCTTTCTGAAAGACTATTTCTCTCATCCATTATTCCTGGGGGAGGAAATAGTCCTTCAAGTGTTGTTGAGGCTTTTTAACATTATAATCATGTCCGCTCCTTCTTTTCTTACAGTCAATGCTCAATAGCCTGTTTCCACCTTTATTATCTATTCCTTTCAGCATCCTTACAGATACTGTGCTGTTGTTTCCTTTCAATTTCCACTGCGGCTCTGCGAGTTTCTCTAATAAAAGCTTCAATTTTACTCTGAACACTAAAGCAAAAACTCTCATTTTCTATTTAAGTGCAATCATTTTGTTATTTAGCTTTAAAAGAACAGGGAGCGACCTTTTCTAATCTTTGTGAAATTGTTTCTGGGGGCAAGTCGGCATCACACCAACCCTCCATAAACCTTTTATCTTATTTAATCGACGGTTGTCTTCAGATGGATAGAAAGTTGGTCGGCAGATAGGAATCAAAGGATCGGCGTAAACAGGTTTTTTTCTGATTGGCAGTCAGTGATTAGTGGGGTTCTGTAGGGATCTGTGTTAGGACCTCAACTGTTCACGTTATATATTAATGATTTGGAAGAGGGAACTGAATGTATTCTTTCCAGATTTGCAGATGATTCATGTTTGGGTGGGAAGGTGAGCTGGGAGGAGGATACAGAGATGCTTCACTGTGATTTGGACAGGCTGAATGAGTGAGCATAATCATGGCAGATGCAGTATAATGTGGATAAATGTAAGGGTATCCACCTTGGTAACAATAACAAGAGAACACGGACTTGAATGGGTGTAAGTTGAGAGAGGTGGATACTCAGCAAGACGTTGGTGCTCTTGTGCATCAGTCACTGAAAGCAAGTGCACAGATACAGCAGGCAGTAAAGAAAGCAATTGATACACTGGCTTTTACAACAAGAGGATTTGAGTATAGGAATACGAATGTTTTGCTCCAATTGTACAGGGCATTGGTGAGGCCACACCTGGAGTATTGTGTGCAGTTTTGGTCTCCTTATCTGATGAAGGATGTCCTTGCTATGGAGGGAGTACGGTGAAGGTTTATCAGGCTGATTCCTGCAATAGCAAGTCTGTCATATGAGGAGAGATTAAGTCAGTTAGCTTCATATTCACTGGAATTTAGAAGAGTGAGGGGGGATCTCTTAGAAAAAAATTCAAACAAAATTAGACAGGGAAGATTTGGGAAGAATGTTCCCAATAGAAGGGGGGGTCCAGAACTTGGGGTCATAGTTTGAAGATAAGGAGTTAAACCTCTTAAAACTGAGATGAAGAGAAATTTCTTCACTCAGGTGATGAATGTGTGGAATTCACAACCACAGGAAGTAGCTGAGGCCAAAACATCGTCTGATTTCAAGAAGAAATTAGATATAAGTCTTGGGGCTAAAAGGATCAAAGAATATGGTGGGAAGGGGGATTCAGGATATCAAATTTGATGATTGATTATGATCAAAAATGGCAGAGCAGTCTTACTTCCAGTTTCTACATTTCTGTGTTAAAATGTGCAAATTTACCCAGATATATATTTTATTTGTACACCACATTTAAGATATTATGAAATTCCATTAAGATGTAAACCAAGAAATGAGGGTAATATTCACTTTGTACATTAGTAAAGAATGGATGATATTGGATTGCCAACCTAATTGATTTTAACATAGAACATAGAACATTACAGCACGGAACAGGCCCTTCGGCCTTCGATGTTGTGCCGACCAAAATAAAAAGCAATGACCCTCCAAACTAAACCATTCCCTTCTCTTCCATATACTTATCAATTAACCTCTTAAACGCCACCAAACTTGGCGCATCTACAACAGTAGATGCGCCAACAGTTTGATGTATGAATGAGCGTATCCCTGTCTCTGGCTCAGGAGAGAGTGAATTGTTAGACATGGGACTATTGGATCACTATACTGGAGACAAGCTGAGGTTAGAAGCTCAATTCAACATTAAATGGGACACCATGATGGGAGAATGGACACAGTGGACTAATTAGCCTCCTTCTATGTGGTATTCAGTTTGAGGCAGTAGATGAGATGGAGGAAAATATTGACAGCATGGCTAATGGGTGAAGGCATTGGGCCTCAAAATATTTGCTGGAGGAAATTACGGTTTATCTGAGACTGGATAGCAGACGAGTCATCTCAGAAGATAGAAACAGTGGAGGGAAGAATCATAGAAACTGTAGAATAGCTACATTACAGAAGGAGGCTATTCAGTCTGTGGAGTCTGCACTGACTGCAATCCCATCCAGGCGCTATTCCCGCAACCTCATTACATTTATCCTGCTAATTCCTCTGATACAAGGGTCAATTTAACATGACCAATCAACCAAACCCACACATCTTTGGACTGAGGGAGGAAAACGGAGCACCCAAAGGGAACCCATGCAGACACGGGGAGAATGTGCAAACTCCATACAGACGGTGACCTGAGGCCGGAATTGAACCCTGGTCCGTGGTGCTGTGAGGCAGCAGTACTAACCACTTGCCACCATGCTAGTGGAGGGATGAGATGGATAACTAACACCACGGGGTGGCATTTTTCACTCCCTTCTGGAGTTTCACAGTGGGCGGGACACGGAACTTGCAAAGTCCGTTGATTTTGAATGGGATTTTCTGAACTTGGGGCAAGCGTGGCTCAAAAATCTTGCCCACATTGTCCTCTGCAGTGAAAATTGGGCACAGCAGTTTAAGTGACAATCAGTAAATCAAGGGTTAGAGGCATTATTCTGCAACTAATGGTTTGTTGGTGTTTACTTTAGAACTTCTGGGGGAAGCGTTTCTCATTCTTGGCCCTGAGTAATTGAAAGCTGACAAAAGGTCAGAGATTGACTTTGTATGGATTTTAAACATGCGCTCAAGCATTCTGGTACATGTATTGATAGACTAACTAACTCAATTCAATAAAAAGCATTAATGCCGTGTTAAGAGAAGAAAGTAGAAGAGCTTTAATAACAATACTCAATTATTGTGGCACTGCTGGTGCTCTTGGTCCAAAGGGAATTGATATTCTTGGAAAACAACACAGTCTTATTGATCATAGATTTGCCATACATATTCTCTGCTCCCCCATGACCAATAAAGAAACTCAACAGTTTGACCTAATTTAGTGCTGAACTTTAATGTTTCTTGACTCACTGGTTGCACCATTACTTCTGAGTTAGAAGATTGCCTCAATCCAGGAAGATGTGAACACCCCAATCCAAGTTGACACTGCAGCATGGTGCTGCAGGAGTTTGAGATATAAATTGTTAGCTCATTCTGCCCTTCCAGATGGATGTAATGGTCCCTTAGCACTCTTCAAAGAGAAACCAGGGAATTCTCCCTGTTGTCCCTTCCAATCTTTGATCCTTAACCAATATCAAAGAAACAGATGGATAAAAGCAAATTACTGCAGATGTGGGAATCTGAAACCAAAAGAGAAAATGCTGGAAAATCTCAGCAGGTCTGGCAGTGTCTTATAAGGAGAGAAAAGAGCTGACGTTTGACTCTTCATCAAAGCTGGTGTTTTGTTCACTGTCTCAGTTTGGGTGTTCGCTGTGAACAAGTTAGGTGAAATTCCCTGCAATACAACAATCTATATACGCTGCAAAATGCATTTAGAAGCACAAGGATCATTTGATTTGATTTATTATTGTCACCTGTATGAGTGTATAGTGAAAAGTATTGTTTCTTGCAAAGTATATAGACAGCATACCATACATAGAGAAGGAAAAGAGAGAATGCAAATATAGTGTTATAGTCATAGCTAGGCTATGACTATAGAGGAAGATCGACTTCATTTGAGATAGGTCCCTTCAAAAGTCTGACAGCAGCAGAGAAGAAGCTGTTCTTGAGTCGGTTGGTAAGTGACCTCAGATTTTTGTATCTTTTTTCCGATGGAAGAAGATGGAGTGAGAATGCCTAGGGTGTGTGTATGGTCCTTAATTATGCTGGCTGCTTTTCTGAGACAGTGGCAAGTGTAGACAGTGTCAGTGAATGGGCAGCTGGATTGAGTGATGGATTGGGTTACATTCACGACTCTGTAGTTCTTGGTGGTCTTGAACAGAGCAGGAGCCATACCAAACTGTGATACACCCAGAAAGAATGCTTTCTATGGTGCATCTGTAAAAGTTGGTGAGAATCATAGTAGACATATGGGTAACAAATTGTCCCTATATTGGTCTCTATATGTCATTAAGACGTTAGGACGGCAGCGCGGGCTCGTTGGGCTGAAGGGCCTGTTTCCCGTGCTGTGTTGTTCTTTGTTCACATGCCAAATTTCCTTAGTCTCCTAAGAAAGTAGAAGCATGTGGGTTTTTTTAATATAGTGTTGGCATGGACAAACCAGAATAGATTGTTAGTGATCTGGGCACCTAAAAACTTGAAGCTCTCAACCATTTTTACTTTATCCCTTTTGATGTAGGCAGGGGCATGTCTTCCATTGTACTTCCTGAAATCGATGACAATCTCCTTTGTTTTGTTGACATTGACGGAGAGATTATTGTCACCGCTCCAGTTCAGCAGATTCTCAATCTCATTCCTGTACACTGTCTTTTCATTGTTTGAGATCCAAATCTCCATGGTGGTTTCATCAGCAAACTTGAAAATTTAGTTCGAGGGGAGTTTGGCCATACAGTCATAAGTGTATAAGGAGTACACTGAGGACACAGCCTTTTGGAGCACTGATGTTGAGGATGATCATGGAGGAAGTGTTATTGCCTATCCTTACTGATTATGGTCTGTGACTTGGAAAGTTCAGGATCCAGTCGTAGAGAAAGGAGTTGAACCCCAGGCCATAGAGTTTGGGGATGGGTTTTGTAGGAATAATGGTGCTGAAGGCTGAGTTATAGTTGATAAATAGGAGCCTGACATTGTTGTCTTTGTTAAGTAGATGTTCTAGGGTTAAGTGCAGGATTAGGGTAATGATGTCTGCGATGGACGTGTTATAGTGAGCCGGAATTGATTTGTGCCATGACTAACCTTTCGAATAACTTCATAATGATGGATGTCAGAGCCACCGAATCATAATGATTAAGGCACACTGCTTGGCTTTTGTGAAAGGCACGATCTAAGTGCAAACCTTTCCTTCACTGATACACAGATGCAGAACATCTTGCAATGTAGTTACAAGGAAGAGAAAACATGACAACAGGAGTTCTTTGTGATGGCAGTTGTTTTCCAAGAGTTGTAGCAAGATATGACAAAACTGCATTGCATCGCACACAGCCTCACTCCGTCTATATGTCAAATGCATTCCTATAGCCACAGCTGATATATCATCCCTCATTTTTCTTGTTGCGCATGCATTGGGTTTGAACAACCCAGCCCATGTGGAGCCTTGTCCTTCCCCGTCTACGGCAGCTTGTCAAAGTTCTCACACATCTAACAGAGTGCCTTTGTGTGCTGTTCACGAATAGAAGCAGTTCCTCAGCATTGCTCAGGTGTGATCCACAGTCAGTGAGCATGACAGCAACTGACTGGTTATATATTCTGGATCTAAAAGGGATGATTGCTAAACACAGGCGCCGTGTGATCCTAAATGAAAGTGAACAAGTGCAGCTATACCAACAGCTGCTGTGAGCTTTTGCACTCAGTCACTCTGGCGTCAATAATCAATAACTTCCACTGTTGCTCAGGACTGAGAAAATGCGAGATTAACAGACCGCTGACCAGCTGTCCGATTTTTCCATTTCGGGACGATATAATTAGTTGCTCAAAACCTGGCCAAAAACGTTGATTTTCTGGTTGTTTAGAAATGCAACATTTCACAGTAGAGAAGGCTGAAATCCTGTCCTCAGGCACAAGTTCATCTGCATGTCCAGCCATAACCAGTCAGGAGGAGAAAACTCATTCACGTAATCTGTAATATCTATTGAGAACCTCTTACAACATCTTTAAATAGTGGTATTGTAACACAGCTTTGGAAATTAAAGAAGCAGGGAAGGACTTTCTCTTCTGTAAATGGAGCATTGACGAGAGTGACAGTGTTGAGTAAGATAGGTGCTGGATACTTTGCTGCAATTGAGGCTGGATCAGTATTTTATACGGGTTTAACATAACCTCCTTGTTTTTGGACTCAATGTCTCTATTGATAAATCCCAGGATCTGATATTCTTTATCAATCACTTTCTCAACTTCCTCTGGCAAGTGCATGATTAATGCAAAGTCTCACTGCTCCTGCACCCACTTTAGAATTGCATCCTTAATTTTATATTGCCTCTCCTTGTTCTTCATTTGTTTAGGGGATGTGGGCATCGCTGGCAGGGTCAGCATTTAGTGCCCATTCCTAATTGTTCTTGAATTGAGTGTTCGGTCATTTCATTGCATTTGGTATGGATGTATACCTATCATGTCATGCATAAATACTCTCAGCTGGAGGTCACCAACACACTGCCAACAAATGCTGCCTGTACTCTGCACGCTCATAAAATCATTTAAAATGGATAATTCCGATCTGAGAGTTTGGATTACAATGCTTCTCAATTCTTAATTCTACATTTGTACCTTTTAGGAAAATAGTAATGTAGAAACAACAGTGGGCCATTCAGCTAGTCGAGCCTGCTTCGCCAGTATGATCATGGCACTTGAATGAGTCACGGGCTTAACTGCATCATTGCTGCAATTTATTACTGAACCCCGGTTTATTTGGGGTGCCTGACATTTTATTTTATTATTCATTCCTAGGACATAGGCGTTGCTGGCTGGCCTTTTTTGTCTACCTAGTTGCCCTTGGAGGGCTGTTGAGAATCAAGTACACTGCCGTTGGTCTGAAATCACATATAGGCCAGACCAGGTGAGGCCAGCAGATTTTTTTCCCTAAAGGACATTAGTGAACCACAATCAACAATGGTTTCATGGTCACCAGCAGATTCTTAATTCCAGAATTCTTTTATTGAATTCAAATTCCACCATCTGCTGTGGTGGGATTCGAACCCAGGTCCCCAGAACATTAGGTAAGTTTCTGGATTAATAGCCAAGCAATAATATCACTAGGTCATCACATCCCCATTAGACACTAACCACAAAGTTGTTCTGGAAAGAAGAAGAACTGGGAAAATACTGCTTAGTACTTGTGTGACTGGAGCTAATTTCTAGACTAAAAGTATGTTAAAGTGAGCACCAGAGACACAATCAAACCAAATTCATGATTTCTGAAATGAACAATCTGTTAATTTCCCTCCTGAGTGACATGGGGTTTGAACTGTCTGTGAGAACAAATAGTGCCGACCTCATTTAGTATTCCACTAAAGTTCCTTCCCTCTGGAGTGTTTCTGCTTTTGCAGGTATGAATCTGTCCAAATGTCTAATTGGCAGTATACGCTGCGATATGGCTGGGCTGTTTGATTTTGAAGTTGAAGGAAAATGCGAATGAGTTCTAAAAATGAATTAGAAAAAGCCTCAGGAAAATGCAAACCCATTAACATATTTTTAGATGATATCAGTATTAATGGCAATTGCCATTCATTCTTGAGACATGGGCGTGATTAGCAAGGCCAGTTTGTTGGCCATCCCAAATTATCCTCGAGGAGGTAACATTGCAGTGTTTTCTTGAAGAGAGCTGAAAGGCATGCTTGGTCATTTCAGAGGACATTTGAGAGCGAACCACATTGCTCCGGGTTTGGAATCACACACAAGAAGTACAACAGATTCCCTTCCCGAAAGGACATGAGTAAATCAGATGGGTTGTGATAACAACTTCAGTTTCATTGTCATGATTATTGAATATCAGCTTTTTATTCCAGATACATTTATGAACTGAATTTACCTCATATCTCCAAATCATCAGTCCAGATCTCTGGAATGCTAAGCCAGCAACTTAACCACTATGGCCAAACTTTTCTGCTTCTTCCCGCCTTGGTGATGGTGCACCAGGGATTCCGGGTGGCAGGGGGTTACGAACAACAGGAAAACCTATTGCTGGTGGGCGGACCAATGGATCCAGCCACTGACCAATGGTGTGCCACCTCTGCCACTACAAAGCAAGGGTATGGGGGGAGGTGGAAAAGTCTGTCCTATGTCACCATAATCCACTGCTGAAATTTTTCAGTCACACCCATGGCGGGAATAGTCACGGGCAGGACGGAAAATGTGACTGAGCAGCCAGAGGTCTGTTAATTTCAGATGGAAATTTCCTGTGTCGCGGTGGGCTGAGACTAGAAAATATTGCTCATGATGTCTGTAATTATTGTTGTGTGTATGAGATGAAGAAATCTATGGTTTGCCGATTTTGCTGGCAAACTTTGCCTTTTATTAAACATTCAATTAAATGCATGCAGTACAGGCTCAGCATGAGATTTCACATTGAACTATCTCTCAGCAGTCTTTGCTGTCACGTGATCTTACTAATGATATACACTATTTACATATTTAACATTAACCTTTTATGCTATAAATTTCCCCAAGCATGCGGACTTTATTAAAACAATTTTGATTTGACTTATTATTGTTACGTGTAGTAAACATACAGTGAAAAGTATTGTTTCTTGTGCGCTATACAGACAAAACATACCATTCATAGAGAAGGAAACAAGAGATGCAGAATGTAGTGTTACAGTCATAGCTAGGGTGCAAAGAAAGATCAACTTGATGCAAGGTAAGTTTATTTAAAAGTCTGACAGCAGCAGGGAAGAAACTGTTCTTGAGGCGGTCGGTACATGAGCTCAAGATTTTTGTATCTTTTTCCCAAAGGAAGAAGGCGGAAGAGAGAATGTCCGGGGTACATGGTGTCCTTAATAATGCTGGCTGCTTTTCTGAAGCAGCAGGAAGTATAGATGGAGTCAATGAATGGGAGGACGGGTTACATGATCATTTGGGTTACATTCATGACCTTTTGTAGTTCCTTGTGGTCTTGGGCAGAAACAGAGCAATACCAAGCTGTGATACACCCAGAAAAAATGTTTTCTATGGAGTATCTGTAAAAGTTGGTGAGAGTCATAATTGACATGCCAAATTTGCTTAGTCTTCTGAGAAAGTAGAGGCGTTATTGGGCTTTCTTAACTATCGTGTTGGCATGAAGAGACCAGGACAGGTGATCTGGACACCTAAAAATGTGAAGTTCTCAATCCTTTCTATTTCATCCCCATTAATGTAGACAGGGGCGTGTTCTCCTTAATGTTTCCTGAAGTCAAATGGGGGGAGTTAGATAATTGTGTACGTTATCATTCATCTCCCCATGAAGTCCCTGCTTTTATCTTTGGTTTTCAGAATAAACATTCTGATGGTTTTCCCTATCTCCCCCGTCTTGGCCTCAACTTTCTTGGAGTTTGTAGAAAATCCTCAGTTCAGGAATCCCATCATCCATTTTCTCTCTGTCTCTCACTGATTGTGGGCTGTGTGTTCTCCTGCAGGGATACAACTGGACACCTGGCAGGTCAGAATTCAATGACACCTGGCTTGTTTGGGCACTGTGGCTAAGCCCGGAGTGGTTCTGATGAGGATGCTGAGGTGAGGTCGGGTGCTGTAAATCCAGCTTGTTTGCTCTGTCCTCCTTGTAATAAGTCCAGACTCCTGTCTCTGGACATGTAAGAAACTGTACCATGGGTAATAAACAGATCACCAAGGATGAACGAAACCAATGTGAAAGTCAGACAACAAGTTGAGACAAATGTATCAAGTGGCACAGAGATTATTTTACAAAGACTGAAAATATGAAAGGAATATTGTGAAGTTGACGATCTTTGCCCATTGGGATTGAGTTTTGGAAATACAATCGTATGCTGTATACGCTTTTCAATCCATTCTCTTAAACGTTTGCAAAACAGAATGAACCATAGAAAATTACAGCTCAGAAACAGGCCTTTGAGATCTTCTTGTCTGTGCCGAACTGTTTTTTTCCTAGTCCCACTGACCTGCATTTGGACCATATCCCTCCACACCCCTCTCATCCATGAACCCGTCCAAATTTTTCTTAAATGTTGAAAGGGACCCCATATTTACCACTTCATCCAGCAGCTCATTCCACACTCCCACCTCTCTCTGTGTGAAGAATATGCTTTATATATGCTTTACACATGCTGTATATATGCGTGATATACAGCATGTGTCAAAAATCCTGATAGGTATTCCGGAGAGTGAAGCTTCTGGCTGGAAAATTAACTCTTACATGCTTTGGTATTTAGGAACAATAAAGGATGACTTTTTTAGACTGCTATTTAGAATCATTGAATCCTACAATGCAGTAGGAGGCCACTCAGCCCATCGAGTTGATATAAACCACAAACTCACCCTATCACCATGCATTATCTAGCTAGGCTCCCTAATATTAAAGGACAATTTTGCATGGCCAAATCACCTAACCTGCACATCTTTAGACTGTGGGAGGAAACTGCAGGAAACCCATGCAGATATGGGGAGGATGTGCAAACTCCACGCTGACAGTATCTCAACCCAGATCTCTGGCACTGTGAGGCAGCAGTGCTAACCACTGTGCCACTGTGTCACCCGCATTCCATCATACTTCAATCATACAGTATTGCAGTGATGGTATTTGTATTTGCTGCCTGACTGTGGTCTATTTGGTACAATTGGCTTTATGCACTTACAAAAATGGCCTTTGACTTCAAACTCATTGATCGTGTTGCTTCTAGTGAGAAACAGAGTTAAAATTTATGGCAATTATGTAAAATTGTACAAGGTCTGTTTCAAACAATGCTGAAATTGTACATATGTGACATTAATGCCCAAAAGTAAAAATTATACCACACGTTCCATTCTAAATAATTACAACATTTTATTAAGTAGAAAAGATGGGCTGCTAATTATATTGTCACTATTTAAACCCTTGCACTTTATATATATAATGATCTGTCATGACACCTCCTGCTTGTGGTGCTGCCCTGCAAATTGCACATCATTTCAGCAGGGAACCAGTATGAAGACCATCAAACCAATTTTCCTCGAGAGGTTTCTCTACATGTGAAAATGATCACAACTTTCAAAATATTTGCTGAGAGGAACAGACAATGTGGCAGTGTTTGCATGAAAGAACATTGAAGCTGATGGAGCAGGAACAGGAGTAGGCTACTTGGCCTCCAAGCCTGCTCCACCATTCAATATGATCATGGCTGATCTGACTGCGGCCTTAACTCCATTTTCCTCCACGCTCTGAAAAACTCTCAACCTTCTGCCTGTGCATCAAAAATGTGTCCAACCCGGCCCTGAATATATCTGATGACCCAGTCTCCCCTGGTCTCTGGTGAAGAGAATTCCAAAGAAATTTCTGAGGGAAGAGATTTACTTCATCTCAGACTTAAATGGGAGCCTCCTTACTCTGAAACTATGCCTCCTACTTCTTGGCTCCCACATTAAGGAAATATTTTCCTAATATCAAGCCTCTTCAAAATAGTATGGCCAGTATTTTACAACCTTGCCCTGCCCGAGGTCAATGGAGAAAGCTGTTCTGTGAGCCTCGTCTGACCCGATTCTAAAGTTTATTTATTAGTCACAAGTAAGTTTACATTCACACTGCAATGAAGTTACTGTGAAAATCCACACTCTGGCATTTGTTTGGGTACGCTATGGGAGAATTTAGCATGGCCAATTCACCGAACATGCACGTTTTTGGACTGTGGGAGGAAACCAGAGCATCAGGAGGAAACACACACAGGCATGGGGAAAATATACAAACACCACACAGGCATTCCAAGCTAGGAATCGAACCCAGGTTCTTGGTGCTGTGAGGCAGCAGTGCTAACCACTGCGCCACCATGCCGCCTAAGGTCTGATGAATCTACACGGCACTCTTTTTTCAAGTTATGGTGTCCAGAACCACACAATGCTACAAATGTGCTCCAGCAAACATTGGCTTCGTGAAAGACTCAATAAAAAAGGAAAGTCATGTCTACTAACTCTCAATCTGGAGTGTTAGTGCCAGAACAGTTGTGCTGAAGTTCTCTCTCCATACAACACCTGTGCTGGACAGCTATTTTATTCAGAATTAGGAAAAGCTGTAGCAAGAGTTAATAGCTGGGGTAGGAAAGGAGATTCATTCAAAAGAAAGTAGGCAGAAATTTTTGGTCCTGCTGCAGTGAGTGAAGATTTGACTGAGTGCCAAATTCTCCGTCCTTGCTTGCAGCAGGAGCCAAATGTGAATGGCCAGAAAATTCCAGCCAACTTGTTAAATCACACTTGTGCAAACTAGATAATATTGTGAACAGAACCTTTCTGGGAGCCCTTGGACATGAATTACAAAAGGTTAGCATGCAGGTACACTAAGCAGTTAGGAAAGTAAATTGAATTTTGGTCTTTATTACAAAGTAGTGCTTCAGTTTCACATGATGTTGGTGAGACCACACCTAAAGTGCATGCTTTTTTTAGCCTTCCTGTGTAAGGAAGGATCTAATTGCATTGGAAGAAATTCGAAGAACATTCATAAGGTTGATTCCTGGATGGATTGTGTTATGTGGAAAGGTTGAGCAGGTTGGGTCAGTACACATTGGAGATTAAAAGACCAAGTGATAATCTTATTGAAACATATAGCTGGAATTTTACTACCTCGCTCCAATGGCACAGTGATTAGCACTGCTGCCTCACAGCACCAGGGCCCTGAGTTCGATTCCTGGCTTAGGTCACTGTCTGCATAGTTTACTTGTTCTCCCTGTGTCTGCCTTTGTTTCCTCCTGGTGTTCTGGTTTCCTCCCATAATCCAAAGATGTGCAGGTTAGGTGGATTGGCCAAACTAAATTGCATCTTAATGTCAGAGGATTAGGAGGGTAAATACATAGGGTTGTAGGAAGAGGACCTGGATGGGATTGTTGTCAGTATAGGCTGGATGGGCAAATGCTATCCTTCTGTACGGTATGTTCTCTGACTCTATGTTGTATCAGCAGTTTTGCAATATCCCAACATCTGCATGTTGCATTACTTCATGGTGCAAACCTGATCCCATCTCTAGAGGAGCCTGGGTGGGATTGTGGTCAGTACAAGACTCAATGTGCCAAATGGCCTCCTTCTCTACTGTTGGGATTCTATGAGCTTTCCAACACAAACTCAGGATTACTGCAGGTTAAGGATAAAATGAAATTTCTCTTTAAACTGAGATGCACATTTTGTCTTCCTAATGTTGTACATCTCACTTTGACATTTTGGAAGTTTTCATTTTGAGGATTCCTCAATAGCTTTCCAGAGAAAGAGTGAGTTTCACCTGTGGAACATTTTGATTTTAATCAGGAAGTTTCAGGATTAGAAACTTGTTGCTACATTGCCCCATTTGGGAAACATTTCTGTCTAGAAAAGCCCTCCCTTTCATCTTTTGATTTTTTGCATCTGAGGCCCTCAGAAAGCCACATGAGGAGATCTGGAGACTTAGAGATCTGTGAGAAGAAAGAAGTTCACCTCATCTCTGCCTGAAATGAGAGATAGCAGTGAGCAGTTCATGTGCGATCTGCTTATGTTAATAATTTAAAGTTTATTTGTTAATGTCACAAGTAAGACTGATATTAACACTGCAATGAAGCTACTGTGAAATTCCCCTCATCGCCACATTCTGGTACCTAACCAGCACGTCTTTCAGATTGTGGGAGGAAACTGGAGCACGCGGAAGAAACCCACACAGACATGGGGAGAATGTGCAAACTCCATTAGTTTTATGATAGCTATGGAGAATGATAGGTCTGGCCCATAAGTTAAAATTCTAAATTGGGGCAAGGCCAATTTTGATGGTATCAGGCAGGAACTTTCAGAAGTTAATTGGGGGAGTCTGTGGGAAGGCAAAGGGATGCTTGGTAAGTGGCATGCTTGCAAAAGTATGTTAACCAATGTTCAGGATTACCACAATCCTCTTAGAGTGAAGGACAAGACTGGGAGAAGTTGGGAAGCCTGGATAACCTCAGGATATAGAGGTCCTGGTGAAGAAGAAGAAGAGGCATATGCATAGACAGCTGGGATCAAATGAATCTCTTGAAGAGTTTTGGGGTGTCGGAGTAGTGTTAAGAGAGAAGTCAGGAGGGCAAAAAGGGTTCATGGAATTGTTTTGGCAGATAAGGCAAAGGAGAATGCAAAGAGCTTCTACAAATACATAATGGGCAAAAGAGTAAAAAGGAAGAAAGTAGACCTCTTAAGGATCAACAAGATCATCTATGTGCAGATCCACAAGAGATGGATGAGATCCTAAATGAATATTTTTCATCAGTAATCTGTTGAGAAAAGCATGGATGTTAGGGAATATACATATTGTAGAGAAAGAGGTGCTGGAAGTCATAAAGTGCATCAAGATAGCTGATGAGAACATTGTGGGAGGCTAGGGAGGAAATTGTGAGAGCCGTAGCTGAGGTATTTGAATTACTAATAGTCACAGGTGAGGTGCCTGAAGATTGGAGAGTGGCAAATGTTGTGCCTTTGTTTAAAAATGGCTGCAGGGAAAAGCCCAGAAACTACATGTCTCACATCTGTGGTTGGTAAATTGTTGAAAGGTATTTTGAGAGACAGGATCTACAGGCACTTAGACATGCGAGGACTAGTTAGGAACAGTCAGCATGGCTTTGTGAGTGGAAAATCATGTCTCATAAATTTATTTGAGTTTTTTGTAGGAGTAACCAAGAATGTAGGTGAGGGCAGTGCAGTTAATGTTGTCTACATGGATTTTAGCAAGGTTTTTGATAAGGTGCTGCATGGTAGTTGTTGCATAAAATTGAATCTTATGGGATCCAGGTGAGGTATCCAAATGGACATAAAATTGTTTTTTTGACAGAGGTGGTTGGAGTGAGTTATTTTTCAAACTGGAGGCCTGTGACCAGTGGTGTGCCTCAGGAATCAGAGCTGGGCCACTATTATTTGTAATTTATATAATGATTTGAATGAGAATATAGTGGGCATAGATGGTAAGTTTGCAGGCGACACCAAGATTGGTGGCATAGTGGACAGTAAAGAAAGTTATCTCCAATTACAACAGGATCTTGATCACTTGGGCCAGTGGGCTGATGAATAGCAGATGGAGTTTAATTTAGACAAATACAAGGTGATGCATTTTGGTAGATTGAACCAGGGCAGGATTTACTCAGTTGATGGTAGGCATTGGAGAGAGCTACAGAACAAAGAAATTAAGGGATACATGTTCATAACTTCTTGAAAGTGGAGCCACAGGTGGACAGAATGCTAAAGAAGGCATTTGGCATGCTTGATTTCATTGGTCAGAACATTGAACACAGGAGTTGAAACGTCTTGTTGAACTTTTATGAGACGTTGGTAAGGCCACACTTGGAACACTGTGTGCAATTCTGATCACCCTTTATAGAAAAAATATTATCAAACTGGAAAGAGTATAGAAAAGATTTACTAGGATGCTACTGGGACTTGATGGCTTGAGCTATATGGAGAGGCTGAATAGATTGGGATTTTTTTTCTTTGCAGAGTAGGAGACTGAGAGATGACATAGAACATAGAACATAGAACAATACAGCACAAACAGGTCCTTCGGACCACGAGTTGCACCGATCACATCTACCAATCCACAAACCTATAGGGATCTATAAAATAATGAGGGGCATAGACAAGGTAGATCGTCAATATATTTTCCTAGAGGTATGGGAGTCTAAAACTATAAGGCATAGGTTTAAGTGAGAGGAGAGAGATACAAAAGTGTCCAGAGGGGCAATTTTGTTTCACACAGAGGGTGGTGAGTGTCTGAAACTAGCTGCCAGAGATGGTAGTAGAGGTGTGTATAATTTTATCTTTTAAAAAGCTTTTAGATAGTTACATGGGTACAATGGGCATAGAGGGATATGGGCCAAATGTGGGCAACTGGGATTAGCTTCAGGATTTTAAAAAGAGGGCGGCATGGACAAATTGGGCCGAAGGGCCTGTTTCCATGCTGTAAACCTCTGTGACTAAGCCCGGAATCAAACCAGAGTCCATGGTGATGTGAGGCAGCAGTAAAAACCACTGTGCCACTCTGTCACCCATTACATCTTTCTTGCATCTGAGACACAAATGAACGAATGATAATTCTGCCAAATACAAATTCTATGTAATATCAAATTCTGGATAACAATTCTGTGCAGCATCAGTACAATGTTTACTTTCTTTCATGAAGTATTTAAGGGAACCACTTAATATCTGAATTTATTTTGACATAGGTCATGTTGTTTTAGCATTCTGGATGAGTATTGATGTGCCGACTACACTGATCTGTTGTAAAATTGTTTACAGATAGTTGGAGGTCTGCATCATAGCTCTAATATTTAGCTATTAACCTTGCCTGTTCCTCTCTAACGCAGCTAATTATATTAAATTTGTTGCACAGAACACATAGCAGGATCTGGCCTACCTTTGATATGAGCCTCTACCCATCTGACTTAACCTCACCCTCTCAATATAATCAGTAACCTCTGGAGATAAATAGTCTAAAGAGGTCCTGCAGCTAATGAATTTAATTGCTGCTGAACAATTGTTGGCAATTTTGCAAATTGCCTCGCAGTCCTGCATATCCCACCCTAAAACACAAAATAGATTTTGCTCTCATGATATGTTGACACTGATGTTTGGAGTACAGGTTCCAACAGATCACTTGTGGTTTTGTTCCCAGTCATCTGGATAATGCAATGTAAGTTGGAATTCTCCACTCTCGCACACTTTGTCACCATTGCCACTGAAAATGGAGAATTCGGCACTTAGTCAAATCCCCGCTCACTGCAGCAGGACTGGAGAATCCCAGAAGAGGGGGGGGTTGGAGAGTTTTGACTGTGGTATGAGAAAAAAAATAGAAAGTCTTGTATTTATATAGCGCTGTAAACAGCCGCTCGGTGGCAGAGAGGCACAATGGTTCATACTACTGCCTCACAGCACTGGGGACCCAGGTTCGATTCCTGGCTTGGGTCACTGTCTGTGTGGAGTTTGCGCATCCTCCATGTGTGGGTTTCCTCCAGATGCTCCGGTTTTCTCCCAGAATCCAAAGATGTATGGATTAGGTGGTTTGGCCATGCTAAATTGCCCCTTAATGTCAGTGGACTGACTAGGATAAATGCATGAGGTTATGGGCTTAGGGCCTGGTGAGATTGTAGTTGGTGCAGACTTGATGGGCTGAATGACTTCCTTCTGCACTGGATGATTCTATGAAGCATTTTTTCAAATGCAGTCACTATTTTACAAAGGCAATGGAGCAGACAATTTGCACACAGGAAGTTCCTGCAAACAGCAGTCAGGTAGAGACACAGCCTCTTGTAGTGGAGTTGTTCAAGGGACAAATATTGACCAGGATACCAAGGAGAGCTCCACTGTCTTTGAAATGATACCAGAGTTTTGGGGAAAAAAGACAACACCTCGTTTCGACATCTCATCCAAAAGACAATAGATCTGATTGTTCTGCACTGGTGTATTCGCTTAGATTAGTTGCTTGGGAGCTTGCAGGTGGTGGTGTTCCATGCATCTGTTGATCTTTTCTCTCTAGTTTGTAGAGGTTTGGAAGATGCTGTGAAATGAGCTTTATTGCTTTGTGTCCTGCATCTCACAGGTGATACACACTGCCTTACTGCCATTAACATCTGAGACTAATCCACCCACTCTGATGGAAGCATAGATTGAAGTGAGAGCTACGACACTCCAACCCGTGTTTCTTATAAGCACGGCCCTCGCCGGGAGCTTAGGGCTGAACTTTTGTTGATGGCAATTCATGGCAGTGCCTTTATTTCAAAATAATTAATATAAATGCCACTTGAACGTGGTTCAAGGATAAATAAGTGCTGTGCCTAATGAATTTTCTGGTTTTTTTTCACTCTTGAATAAAGATTTTTAAAAATATTGTCAAAATTAGTTACATATCACATTGACATTTTTACATGCTTTTTATTGCATTGAAATACATCTCAGTACATAAGAGCCTTTTATGCTGAAGTGCGGTGAATTCATTTATATAATAAATTAAGTATGTATAAAAACTACTTAAGGCAAATTGGTTTGGACTGGTTGCATAGTCAAGTCTCATGTATGCTAATTCCAACTCGAGAATTGCTTTGCTACTTTTGTGCTGATTAAATAGATTACCTTATTCACACCCATAAAAGCTTTCTGAGAAGTTGCAGTCATTTGAGCTGTGCAGTTAGTGGATTAGTTCAACGTTTCCAATTTGTTTTCAGCAGGAACGACGTATAGATATTTGTAATTGATTCAGCCCATTAAATAAACATCTATGAAAGGGAAAGGAAAGTACTGTGCATGCCAGAAATCTGAAATGATTCAGGTCGTGTGGGAACAACTGGGGCAAGAGATTTTACAGCCACAGCCTCAACTCTGTTTCTCCTCAAATACTGCTTGGTCTGCATTCAGAATTTGAAAGGATACTGGTTGGTATTTAGTGTAAGTGGTGGGGGTCTTGCCCATCGGAGAGTCAGTCAGAGACCCAGGTTGCCTGTACTCGGTGGCCACTAGAATCAAGTACCAATTTAGGGTTTACCACAGAATCCAGGACTGTGGGGTTTATTGGGCATGGACACCTGTGGAACAGAAAGGCCAACAGTTCCTCATTGTTCAGCAGTGCCTTCAGAGAGAAAATGGATGCTGCCAGTACCCGAGGAAGCAGAGGCTGAGTGGCATTATCATTAAAATCATCATGTCATAGATGTTTATAGCATGGAAACAGGCCCTTTGGCCCATCTTGTTCATGCCATCCAGTTTTTACTATTAAGCTAGACCAAATTGGAGGATTAGATAGGGTGGACAGTGAGAGCCTTTTTCCTTGGATGGTGATGGCTAACACGAGGGGGCATAGTTTTAAATTGAGGGGTGATAAATATAGGACAGATGTCAGAGGTAGGTTCTTTACTCAGATGGTAGTAAGGGCATGTAATGCCCTGCCTGCGGCAGTAGTGGACTCGCCAACTTTAAGGGCGTTCAAATGGTCTCATATAGGCATATGAATAATATTGGATAAGTTTAGGCTAAAGGGTCATTAGATTGGTTCCACTGGTTGGCGCAATATCGAGGGCTGAAGGGTCTGTATTGTGCTGTAATGTTCTAATTGCTCACATTTGTCCTCTATCTTTCTATATCCATCGTTATTCTCTAAATGCTATTTTCAAGACAAAATTGTACCGGCCTCTACTTCTACCTCTGGCAGCTTGTTCCAGACACTCACCACACTCAAAAAATTGCCCTTTTGTATCTCTCCCCCTCACCCTAAACTGATACCCTCTCATTTCAGACTCCCCTATCTTTGGGAAAATATATTGACTATCTAACTGATCTATGCCCTTCATTATTTGATAGGCCTCTATAAAATCACCCTTCAGCCTCGGACACTCGGACAGGGAAAAAAGTCCCAGCCTACCCACCCTCTCTTTATAATTCAAACTATTAAGTCCTCGCATCCTAAATCTTTTCTGCACTCTTTCTAGTTTAATAATATCCTTTCTATAATAGGGCGAGCAGAAATATACACAGTATTTCAAGTGTGATCTTAACAATGTCTTGTACAACTTCAACAAGACATCCCCAATCACTGTATTCAACATTCTGACCAATGAAACATAGCATGCTGAATACCTTCTTCACCACTCTGGTCACCTGTGACTCCAATTTCAAGGAACACAAAATTGTATCCCTAGATCTCTTTGTCATGTAACTCTTCCCAACACCCTACCTTTAATTGAGTAAGTGCTATCCTGGTTCAATCTACCAAAATGCATCACCTCACATTTATCTAAATTAAACTCCATCTGCCATTCATCAGCCCACTGGCTGAATTGATGGAGACTCCATTGCAATCCTGGATAATCTTCTTCACTGTCTATTATGCCACCAATCTTGGTGTCATCAGCAAACTTATTAACTATGACTCCTAAATTCTCATCCAAATCATTAATATAAATGATAAATAACAGTAGATCCAGCACCAATCCCTGAGGGACACAGTGGGTCATAGGCCTCCAGTTTGAAAAACAACCCTCTACAACCACCCTCTGTCTTCTGTCATCAAATCAATTTTGCATCCAATTAGTTATCTCACCCTGGATCCTGTGAGATTTAACCTTATGCAACAACCCCTATCATAAGGTACCTTGTCAAAGGCCTTGCTGAAGTCCATGTAGATGACATCAACTGCACTGCCCTCATCTACCTTCTTGGTTACCCCTTCAAAAAACTCAATCAAATTTGTGAGACATGATTTTCCACACACAAAGTCGTGCTGACTGTCCCTAATCAGTCACTGTCTCTCTAAATGTTTGTAGATCATGTATCTCAGAATACCTTTTAACGATTTACCCACTACAGACATTAGGCTATTAATCCTGAAACTCAGCTCATGTTCTGGGGACTTGGGTTTGAATCTCGGCACAGCAGATGGTGGAATTTGAATTCAAAGAAAGATATCTGCAATTAAGAATCTAATTATGACTACGAAAACATTGTCGATTGTTGTAAAAACCCATCTTGTTCACCAATGTCTTTTAGGTAAGGAAATCTGCTGTCCTTTAGCTGGTCAGGCCTACATGTGAATCCAGAGCCTCAGCAATGTGGTTGGCTCTCAATTGCCCTCTGAACAAGGACAACTAGGGGTGGGCAATAAATGTTGGCCAGCCAGCAATGCCCATGTCCATGAATGAATTGAAAAGAGAATATCCAATGATCCTCAGGTTGAAGAGTGGATCTAGGCACAGCTCAGTGATACCAGGAGTTGGTGCGAGGGGGTCATAAGTGGGTGGCTGCAGGCGAGGTGGGGAACTTACAGAAAAGCAGGCGGATGATGGCTCTCAGTGCCTGCCCCATTTCTTCCTGTAGGACTTGTGATCAACCGATGTGGGGTCCCCACAGACTCTCCAACTGGTGGGCTGGACCCCATCACATGAAAAATTCTACCCAACCTACTTAACTTCAAATTTTGCTAAATTTAACTTGTTACTGCTCTGGAGACAATGAATCTTCTATGTTTTGCTTGGATTGAGGGTTGTTTTTGCTGGTTATTTGTGATTTGTGAGTGCTGGACTGACTATAAAACCTGTTCTTATTAACCTATTGACAATTGAATATTTCAGCATATCAGGTGGTAGTTATTTAGCCAGTTTTAAAGTTTGACAGATAATTTGTGAGATTATAGAAACATTTAAGCTCTGATACATGATTTTTAATTTTCTAGACTGACTGCTTGAAGTCATTTATTTTATCTTTTAATGAAATGAAATATTGCAATTTTATATAATTAGCTTTCTGCTTTTCAAGGCTTTTATAAAATCACTTTTCAACCATTTTTTAAGTTGTTAATCTAGTTTTTTTTGTTCTTTATTAAAAATCAAATTTAGAAATAAACTTAGATATTAAAATAATTGAATGCTTAGCTTCTCTTCCCTAGCCAAGTGACTCAGTAATACATAGCAGATCAAACAAATGTATTTGCTGCATTATTCCTGAAGCAAGTAACCAAGGTAATGAAGCAAAATTTACTCATTACCAACATCCTGGTAAATTTAATGAAACTCACCATTATTGATGAGCAAATCATCCAGTGTAGCATACGACCAGGAAGCGATCACCTCATGAATCACAACAAGTTGCAGATAATTACATACTAAGATTTGTAGAGGGACAGGCAGTGTTCAGGAAGCAGGAGGGTTGCACATAAACTTAGACAGGTTAGGAGAGTGGGCAAAGAAGTGGCAGATGGAATTCAATGTGGGAAAGTGTGAGGTTTTGCACTTTGGAAGGAGGAATGGAGGCATAGACTATTTCCTAAATGGGAAAATACTTAGAAACACAAAGGGACTTGGGAGTCATTGTTCGAGATTCTCTTATGGTTAATGTGTGGTCTGCAGTTAGGAAGGCAAATGCTGTGACAAGTGCGTTCCTCAGGGATCAATGCTGGGAACTTTGCTGTTTGTAATTTATATAAATGATTTGGAGGAACATGTAACTGGATTGATTATTAAGTTTGCGGATGACACAAAAGTTGGTGGATTTTCGGATGGTGATGAGGACCAGCAGAGGATACAGCAGGATATAGATCATTGGAGACTTGGACAGAGAGATTGCAGATGGAGGTTAATCTGGAAAAATGTGAGGTAATGCATTTTGGAAAGTCTAATACAATTAGGAAATATACAGTAAATGGCAGGACACTTAAGAGTATTGATAGGCAAAGGGATCTGGGTGTACAGGTACAAGGTCACTGAAAGTGGCATTGCAGGTAGAAAAGGTAGTCAAGAAGGCATACGGCATGCTTGCCTTCATCTGCCAAGGTATTGAGTTTAAAATTTGGCAAGTCATGTTGCAGCTTTATAGAACCTTAGTTCGGCCGCACTTGAAATATAGTGTTCAATTCTGGTCACTACACTACCAGAAGGATATGAAGGCTTTGGAGAGAGTACAGAAAAGATATACCAGGATGTTGCCTGCTATGGAGTGCATTAGCTAGAGGCGACGTTGGAGAAACTTGGTTTGTTCTCACTGGAGGGATGGAGGTTGAGAGGAGAGGTGATAGAAGTCGAAAAGATTGTGAAAGGCATGGACAGAGTGGATAGCCAGAATCTTTTTCCCAGGATGGAAGAGTCAGTTACTAGGGGGGCATAAGTTTAGAGGAGATATATGAGGCAGATTTTTTTGCACAGAGAGTGGAGGGTGCCTGGAACACATTGCTGGGGGAGGTAGTGGAAATGAACACGGTAGTGACTTTTCAGGGATGTCTTGACGAATACATGAATAGGATGGGAATAAAGGGATATGGTACCCAGAAATGTAGGGGGTTTTAGTTCAGTCAGACAGCATGGTCGGTGCAGGCTTGGAGGGCCAAAGGGCCTGTTCCTGTGCTGTAATTTTCTTTGTTCTTTGCTCAATGTTAGCATTCATGTCATGAGGACTAGAATACAAGAGCAGGGATGTACTCCCGAGCCTTTATAAGGCTCTGGTCAGTCCCCATTTGGAGTATTGTGAACAGTTTTAGGCCCCATATCTGAGGAAAAATGTGCTTGCCTTGGGAAGGGTCCTGAGGAAGTTCACAAGAATGACCCTTGGAATGAAGAGTTTGTGTATGAGGAACAGTTGAGGATTCTAGATCTGTACTTGTTGGAGTTTAGAAGGATGAGGGGGGTCTTATTGAAACTTACAGGATACTACAAGGCCTGGGTAGAGTGGACATGGAGAGGATTTTTCCACTAGTAGGAAAAAGTAGAACCAGAGGGCACAACCTCAGGCTAAAGGGACAAACTTTAAAACAAAGATGAGGAGGAATTTCTTTTGCCAGAGAGGGGTGAATCTGTGGAACTCTTGCCACAGAAGTCTGTGGACATCAGTTCATTGAGTGTCTTTAGGATAGAGATAGGTTCTTGATTAATAAGCGGATCGGGGTTATGGGGAAGGAGCATGAGAATGGGAACAAGAAAAATCTCAGCTATGATTGAACAGCGGAGCAGTCTCGAAGGGCTGAATGGCCTAATTCTGTTCCTATGTCTTATGGCCTTATGATCTAATCCAGCTCCATATGAAACATACGTCTTGGGTAGAAAATTCTAACTCATTATATAGAGAAAATTAAAAGAAATCTTGGATGACTGTGTTTCCGACATTACAACAGTCACTACATTTTAAGAGTGTTTATTTGGCTGCAGAGCTTTGGGATTTCTGGTATGCTAAATTCTCCCTCAGTGTACTCAAACAGGCATCAGAGTGTGGGAACTTCCATGGAGACTTTATTACAGTGTTAATGTAAATCTACTTGTGACACCAATAAACACACTTTAACTTTAACTTTTAAACCCTATATATGAAATAGGTTCTAGAGTATGTAGGTCTTTCCCCAGTACAGAGAGTTTTGTGTTCTCTCAAGACAGTCTAGCACACAACTACTGATGTCACTGACACATCATCTATAATCACTCATTATCATATCTATTCTATTAATATTTTATACTACACCCCCAAATATTCCATCCATTTCCTCACAACAAGAAGAAACAATATTTTAAACTATTTGCATTGAATTCCTGTATCTCCCTTTTACTGCTGGACATTCTATCCAAACCATCCTCTCCCCCACTACCACTCACCTTCGCCCTAATATGAGGAATTTAGTCTCTCACAAAGTTCTCAGCTCTTTGGGAAGAAGACAATTTGGAGACATGCAGACATTCCTCTCTTCCCTGGAGGACATCATTGTCAGGGGAATGGGATAGCAGCATTCTCAGAGTGCTGGTGTTCGGGTCATGGACTTCAGGACTGCAGAGTAGTGAGAACCACAAATCCTTATCAAATAAAGTCTCATCCAAGGGAGAAGACTGAAATTACAGCAACTCTTTCAGGAATCTGAACCACATCAGGGAAAGACTAAAGAAGATGAAGGGTCTTCAAATCCAATAAAATTTTTCACAACTGTATCATTGGCTGCTGCATCAAAGGTGAAAAATATATTGAAGATCTGACATTCTAAGGAACCTGCACGATGAAAAGAAAAATGACAACATTCCTGCTGATGCTTCAAACAACAAAGAAGGAATGATTTGATGATGAGATTTTAGGAAGTGTGTTCGCTTTCTCCAGGCAATGGCACATTGTCGCACATTCCTGTGTGTGAGGCTGCTCCACTGTGGGTAGTGGGAAGGAGTTTCAAGAATGTGTAGGCAAGACACAACCATTTTCTAACTGGAATGAATCCCTAAATGATATGAGGAGAAATTTTGTGTACATGCTTTTGAAATTGAAGAAGCTCCTAAGATGTTGCCTTGGCTTCTGATCTGGAGGACAGCCCTACTGGGAAGAAGGATTTCTCCAAAGAAATTCTCTGGCAATATGTTCCTCTGGAATGGAATCAAGCATGTTGTTCTTCCTGGAGAGTTCTTGTTAACCAGCAATAGATGAGACGTTGCATTGATAATTTCAGTGGAATAACAATCAGAATGCTGCCACTAAAAATGCAACCCACTCCTCAAAACAAAACAGAAGCTTCATATGGTTCAGCTGAAGATTTAGGGTGGAACAGTGGTGCAGTGATTAGCACTACTGTCTCACAGCACCAGGACCTGGTTCAGTTCAGGCCTTAGGTGACTATCAGTCAGAGCCTGCATGTTCTCTCCGTGTCTGCGTGGGTTTCCTTGGGATGCTCTGGTTTCCTCCCACAGTCCCAAAGACATGCTGGTTAGGTGGATTAGCCATGCTAAATTCTCCCTCAATGTATCTGAACAGGAGCCAGAGTGTGGTGACTAAGGGATTTTCACAGTAACTTCATTGCAGTGTTAACATAAGCCTACTTGTGACACTAATAAATAAACTTTAAAGTTTTAAACTGAAGGGATTCTATGATTTGAATAGCAAACCAACTTTTAAGATCTCATCTTCCAATGGATCACTCAGAGCTACAACAATCTCTTCCTCCTTGTCTTCTTCAGCAAAGAGCCAACTCCAGTCTAAAGTCTTCCTGTGAATAGCCACTGTCTGCCTCAGCACCTTCTGTGTATGCATCATCTAGCCTACCTTCATAAAGAACTCACCACCTCAATATCTACCCTGAATGTAGTGGATTATGTCTCAGGAAAGGAAACTGCTGCTGACCTGAATAAAGCTCCTCAGCCTCTGGAAACTGAAATTCTGCTGGTTCTGCATAAAACTTGGCAGAATGTTGCAGGAAAGTCATGGAGTTGTTCAGATGCTGGTTATCATTCTCAGCAGTAAATCAACATCTCCATTCAATCAGGAGGTGTGTTGATTGTGGACAACATAGCAAGTATCAATGATCTGTCAGTTCCTTGTAATGAAGTGGACCAACCAGCCTAGCTTTCGAATTGTTTTATTTGTTCCTGAGAAGTGGGCATCACTGATTGAGTCAACATTTACTGCCCATCTCTGAGGGGCAATGAAGAGTCAAACACAATGTTGTGGATCTGGAATCACATGTTGGCCAGACGGGATAAGGATGGCAGATATCCTTCCTTAAAGAACATTAGTGAATCAGATTTTTTTTATATAACTGTCGACAATTGTTTCATGCTCATCATTAGATTTTTAATTCCAGGTTTTGTATTGAATTCAAATTTCACCATCTGCCTTGGTGGGATTTGAAACTTGGTCCCCAGAGCATTATCCTCAATCTCTGGATAACTATTCCAGTGACAATATCATTACGCTACTGCCTCCTTGAAAGGCTTTTGCCACCTGGAGCGAGAGCTGTTTGAAGTTTTCATTAGTTAGTGCATAATACCATAACCTTGTTCCTTCAATTATTAAACACCGTCGCTTTGCATCTCTAAAGGATTTTGAAATTAAAATTACCTCGGGGAGGGGGAGTGAGTGTGGGAAGACCTAATGAGTTCTTGCTCATGGTTCAAAAAGGACTGGAATAATTTCATATGTAAATCTGTCCAGTGAATAAAGCACTCAATCAATCACAAAAGAATGACTGATATTGTTAACAAAAAACACTCAACTTTGCCCCATTAAGTGGCTTTTGTACTAGAGGAATGGACGGGACTGAATAATGGATGACACTCAGGTAACCAGATCAGGTCAAAGTCCATTTGTTATTACCAAAGCAGTCACTTCATCATGTTATCCAAGTCCATTGGTCCTATTGTAGCCAGCGAGTGATAAGATCAGCTTGTTCATCTGACTGCAGCCACCCACCATCTGGTCAAAGGTGAAAGGCACAGTCAGTCGAAATCAGTAGGTGTTCCAGAGTTGATGACAATTTCCCCAGCATTAAGCATCAAATTTCTTCTATTAGCACAGCAATTAATACATTTATGTGAAAAAAAACCTTTTGCATTTTAATCCAGCTGTTCACAAATAAGCATTCAAATGATGCACAGGCTAATTGTACATGCCTGCATTTAGCAGTATGGTATCAGAGAAAATGAACTCCGCAGTGTTTGAATAAATTACCTGGTTTCAGGGAGTCTATCCTCACAATTACTTCTCATGTTTTTGTAATTTCAAATCATAATTGCAACACAAAATTGACTTTTGGCTGTTCAGACTTCGAAGGCAGCTGTAAGTAGCTTAGACAAGTTTCCAATTGCAAGGAGTGCAAAGGGCCATTAAAACAGATGCAACCTCTTTCCCCCCCTATAAACTAGGTAGTTTAACAACAGTTTATAACTGGAGGGAATGAAAGTAGATTTTTTTACAAAATTGATCTTAATGATTGCTGGGAGCAATCGCACTCAAGTGATAATTTTAATAGAGTACCGGTGGCTAATTGGAATGTGGTGGAATGAGGGATTTATTGATTTATCATTGCTTAAAGAGTGCTTCAAAAAAACTAATTTCCCAAATGCTGGTTAATCCCATATCGAAAAGCGAGAGAGAGCCAATTGACAGTGTTGGAAATGAGAAATTTCCACAAGCAGATTTGTGGACGGATATTAATTTAAAAAATATTTTTGTGAACATTGGCCCATGACTTGCCGGATTTTTTTATTCATTCATTTGTGGGACATGGATGTCACTGGCTGGCCAGCATTTATTGCCCATCCCTGTTCACCATTGCTCAGAGGACAGTTAGGAATCAACCACATTGCCGTGGCTCTGGAGTCACATATAGGCCAGACTGAGTAAAGTTGGCAGATTTCCTTCCCTGAAGGACATTAGTAAACCAGATGGATTTTAACAATAACTGGTAATGGATTTCATGGTCATCAGTTGCTTCTTTAATTCCAGATAGTTTTTATTGAATTCAAATTCCACCACCTGCCGTGGCGGGATTTGAACCTGAGTCCCCAGAACATTTGCTGAATTTTTGGATTAATAGTTTAGCAATAATAGCACTAGGCCATTGCCTTCCCACCAGTGGATTGTCACTCTGCAGGTACTGGCCTTCACTGGAGTTCCAAAGCCGCTAACTCACCTGACCTTCCTCACGCAGGGCGGGTCAGAGAGCAGCAGCCATGGCAGTGTGAAATAAAAGGAAGTACACCAGTTGAGACACACCTCCTTTTTACAGTACTAACTGCCATAAAGTAGGTTGTTCAAGGGACTACAGAAAGGGAGAAGGTAAGTGGAAGTTTGGCGTTTCAGATGTTGGACAGGAGAGTGGGGAAGGTGGGTGGGATTCTGACTGGGTGATGAGATTAGGAGGAGGAATTGTATCAGGGTTGGAGGTGGACTCAGACTTGGAGAGGGTAGGAGGGCAGAGAATCGGATCAGGATTGGAGAGATGGAGTTAGACAAGGAGCTCAAGCCAAGGAGGGGTGTCCAGTGTTGGGTTGGGCTGTGATTGGGCCAGGCTAGGTTTCTGGGTAACTCATCGGTGAGTAATTCATAGCTGATGATCCAAGATTGTAAACAAGGAGTCTTTGAACCGGAAACTTTAGGTTGTCTGGGATTGTTATGTGTAACATCTTCCGCGCTAGGTTCCCAGCATTAAGGGGGAAGATCCTGTCATAGAAGGAATTCAGGCACACCCATCTCCCACAGGGTTAACTATTGGGCATCAATCAATGGTCCAGTCATGCATTACAATACTGACTCAGTTGGTATAATTAACGCATAGAGGAGGGTTATGGATCTGATTCGGGAACCCCCCCCCCATGGTGGGCAAGGAGTTAATTCATGTCAAGACTACAATTTGCAATCTGCTTCAATCTTAGCTTTCAACCTCCTTCCCTCAAACCTTATAGATTTCAGATCAAACAAGCCTCCCACTTGGGCCAGTTCCCCAGGATTACAACCCTGACCATCTGGCCTCCATGACCAGTGACATTGCACACCCTGGGGAGTGCTTTGCAGATTGAAGCTGGGAGCTCATTTTGCACAGCATCAGTCTCCATTAGACACCCCTGAGGGTGATAGTTCTCACCTTCGATATCAGCAGCATGGTGGCACATTGGTTAGCACTGCAGCCTCAATGCGCCAGGGATCCGGGTTTGACTCCTGACTAGGGTCACTGTCTGTGTCAAGTCCGCACTGTGGCTGTTTGGGTTCTTTTGGGTGCTTTGGTTTCATCCCGCAGTCTGAAAGACATGTTTTTTGGGTGTATTGGCCGTGCTGAATTCTCCCTCAACGTACCCGATCAGGCTCCGGAGTGTGACGGCTCGAGGATTTTCACAGTAACTTCATTGCGGTGTTAATGTGAGCCTACTTGTGACACTAATAAGTAAACTTAAAAACTTTGAAGGTCAGGGTTCTTGTTTCTATACAGTTGTTGTAAATCGCCCCAATGTGACGTCCAGCCATGAATATTCCGCAAGGGTAGAATTCTCAGTGGGATGGCTTACAAGTGAGATGTGAATACATTTAAAGCAGTTTCCCAGCCCTCCTGAGTGGGAGCCTCATTACATCACAGACAAGGGTCGTGAAACATGGTGAAACAGGATTTCACCGTGTGAAATGCCTTTTCTGACCCCTAGTGCCGTGTGCGCCACGGATAATGTGAGCTTAAAATCCCGTCAGTGATTTGAGACTAGCATTTCATCACTCGTGCCTGAACGTGGTCATTAAAGCCCCAACTGTAAACACATTCTGATGTCAGTGCGGCTCTCCCTCACAGAGTGAGGGAACTGCACTACATCCCGCAGGATGCCTTCTGCAGAGAGGAGGCTGGTTCAAATTCATCCAGAGTCAGCAGGAGTTTGCTGCTGTCAATTATTTATACTGCTCGCGGAAAAGGCATAGCCAGGGTTTGAAAGGACAGAACATTTAGTGTGAAGGACAGCGCAGCAGTGTTACAATTGAGCATGCAGCCCTATTTAAACAGTTCTGTTCTGCTTTCTGCATGAATGGCTGTACTGATCACAAAGTTAAAGCCTTCTTACAGTGTGACTCCGCTTGCTGGAGGAAGATGTGCTATTTTAGGTATGGTTCACCACAATCTCTTTCCATAAAGTTCGACTTTCTGCTGATTGCTTCTGTTTAGCCATTCACCTGGAAAGCTGCTCTAGAATTCATGCCCTCGCACTTTCCATACATTCATTTTATTAAGAGGACTGTTTTCTTTGGAGGAAGATTGCTCCCAATGTCTCTAGCAAAAGAGCAAAGGAATGAAACTAAATGAGAAAAGAGACAGTTTGCAGTTCACTGCTTGATGTGAAAATGGCAAGAGACCTCAAAGAATATTGGATTCTCCAGTCTTGCTGCAGTGAATGGAGATTTGATCGAGTGTCAAGTTCCCCATCCTCATTTGCAGCAATGGCAGGGCGTGAATGGCCAGAGAATTCCGTCCATTAATTCTACACCAACTACATTTTAAGAAATGTATTTCCACGGCATGGTGGCACTTTGATTAGCACAGTGACACAGTGATTAGCATTGCTGCCTCACGGTGCCAGGGACCTGGGTTCAATTCCCAGCTTGAGTCACTGTCTATGTAGAGTCTGCACATTCTCCCTGTGTCTGGATGGGTTTCCCCCCAGGTGTTCCAGTTTTCCCTACAGTCCAAAGATGTGCGAATTAGGTGGATTGGCCATGCTAAATTGCCCTTAAAGAGGGACGAGCTAGGATAAATACATGAGGTTATGGGTGGAATTGTGATTGATGCAGACTTGATGGGCTGAATGGCCTCTTTCTGCACTGTAGGATTTTGTAAGATTTTAAATGATAGGAAAATGTGCATTATGTTCTTTGACAGATGAGCAATGTTGAGATAATTGTATTATATTGATATATCATCCTGGCTGTATTTTTCATAAGTATTCAATTATTACCAAATTTCCAGGTGTACTTCACAACAGTGCCATCATTTTTGACCAAAATATCTGCAATTAATGTTTTATTTAGTTTAGAATTAATGGAGAGTGACAGTGAAATTTTACTATTGTATCTATTAGACGCAAAGGCCCAGATTTCTGTTCAGCCTGTGAGAATTTACCTGATATTTTCTGGACCAGTGCTAAGGGCATAACAATTTCTTCAGTACTACTGAACTGGGAGGATGAAAACGTATTCGAATTTCTGCTCCATCCCAGTATAAATTCATGTCTTCGGCAGCAGGAGGGATAGCACAGAGGTTGCTACCTTGATGGGACAGTGAATGGATAAAAGTCGCCCAATAGTTGATTTTTTTTTTCCCCTAATCATTGGAAATCTTCCTCACTCTCCTTTCTTCTTCTCTCTTCCTTCCCTTTCCACTCTCTCTCTTCTCATTCTTTCATCTTCTCTCTTCTTTCCTTGGCTTCTTCCCCACCTCCTCCATTTCTGAGTCCCGGAAATTCCATTTGAGGAGGGAGAGTGGGTTGGCAAGGAAGGAAACAAATCATAGAAGAACCATAGAACCCTACAGTGCAGAAACAGGCCCTTCAGCCCATCGAGTCTGCACCGACCATAATCCCACCCAGGCGCTATCTCCATATCCCGACACATTTACCCACTAATCCCTCTAACCTACACATCCCAGGACACAAAGGGGCAATTTTAGCATGACCAATCAACCTAACCTGCAAATCTTTGGACTGTGGGAGGAAACCAGGGAACCCAGAGGAAACCCATGCAGACACGAGGAGAATGTGCAAACTCCACACAGACAGTGACCCGAGCCAGGAATCGAACCCAGGTCCCTGGATCTGTGAAGCAGCAGTGCTAACCACTGTGCTACCCTGTCAGTAAAGTGAGTGAATTCCTATTTCATTTCATACATTTTCTGATGAAAGATTGAGAATCCTGTTGCATAGTTTGCATTTTACCAGATCCTGAACAGGTAAATTACAAACCTTCAGACTGACTCATTCTAATCTCTTCTCTCTCCCTCCCTTCCTATGGCCTTCATCTGTTCGATCCAGCAAAGGAGAAAACCACTATGTAGATCTGAAAGAGGGAGGTTATAATGACAGCAGTAAATAGAATGGTATGTTAGGTCAGTTTGACTCAGTTACTCGCACTGAACCAGAAACTTTCACTGTAAATCTTTCACGCATGCTATTGTTACCGTTGACTATTTGAATGTTCTTCTGGCTGGCCTTCCATCTTGCATCTTTCATAAAATTGTGTGCACCCAAAGTTCTGTAGAGGATAGTCGAGCAGGTCTGTGTTCTGTTTACCCATCACTCCAGTGTTCAATAACTTTCACTGACTCCTGGTCCCAAAACATCTCATTTTCAAAATTCTCATTCAACATTTCAAATTCTTTCACGGTCTTGCTCTTTCCTTCCTCCTCCATCCTCAGAGCACTCCACAATTCCTGCTCTCCTCCAATTCCAGTCTCTTTGAGCAACCCTGATTTTAATTGCTCCATCATTGGTCGTTGTGCCTTCGGTTAAGTGGATACTCAGCTTTCCAACTCTCTTCCCACATTTCAGACATAATTTAACACATACCGCTTTGACCAAGAACTTTGTCACTTGTCCTAATGTCTCCCTGTGTGGCCGAGTGTCATATTTTATTTGATGATCACTTCTCCTAATCCCCCCGGGATGGCTTTACTACATTAAAGGTGCTATTTAAATACAACGCTTGTTACTGTTGTATAAGACTGGAACAAAGGGATTGAATGTTGGAGGTGCTGCCTTCAGAGAGGTTGAAAAGGAAGTTTTTAATCTCTTGGGTTAATGTTACTGATTCAATGATCCAATCGAGAGAAGGACAGGAAGGTTTCTTAGTGTCTGGCCAATATTTCTCTGTGAGCCATCAGCTTAAGACTGTTTAACCAGCTATCATCCTAATTCCTCATTTGGACATCTTCCTGTGCATGAAATAATTGCCGCTTTGACCCACATCTTAATTGAATGCATTTTGAAATAATTAACTATGAAACATTGAGTGTTTGAGTGGAATTTTTCAGCCCAACGTGCCAGTAGAATATCTTGATTCCCCCAAAAGAGATGTCCTTCCACTTCGCCTCCCCACAAACCCCCAGCAAGCTACCTCTGCGGCTGGAAAACATGCCGATAGGGAGGGTGGTGGGAAATCTCACCCCTTATGTAACTGTGTGCAGCTTACTTTCATTCTTTTGAGGCTTAAAAGAAAAGAATGAATTGAGACTGACTCCAGAATGATTTTAAGCTCTTCAAGTACTTTTTCTTTCTGATGTTAAAATATTCCTTAATTCACCACAAGCCTGTCTTCTGAGAGATTATAAGGCGTTAATGTATTGTCCACGAATTTCTCTTCAAGCATTGCTTGTAATCTCCTGTACCTCACTGTGGGCCTGTCTGTTTATATTGCTATGTCATTTGTCCTAATACTGGGCAGAATATTTTGCCACGTTCCTGCTTCTTGCCAGAGGTCATTCTTGCTTTGCCATTTGTCTGTACGCAGTAACACTGAGCTATATAGTGGAAGACAGCAAGTGCAATTTACGGGTGCACTTTTGTTATCCTGTTTCTTGCCAGCATTAGTTTGAAACCTGAGAACAGACCAAGGCGGTAGACTTATCAGGGTTTGTTAACATCACCAACTTGCTCACTGTACGTGCATACCCTCGCACAGCGCATGGCCTCAGGAAGACAGATTAGTCTTGGAAAGATCTTGTACTGTTTCATACTTTTTCAATAAATTGTAATGTGGTTCAAGTTAACGTGATGACATTGCAAAAATAAAATACGTCATTGATTGGGTGTGACATCACCGTTTCACTTCACTCAGTGGGTTTCCCATCAGAGAGTTAGATTACAAGTCTATGAAGTTTTGAGAGTTACACAATATGAATTTATTGACACCTCCCTTCCACATTTGTTGTATTTCTTGTCTTAAAATCCTCATTCTTTGGGTGGAATCTCATTCTGGGTGGGGGCCTCAGGTACTGCCGGATAAAATGGAGAGACACTCATTCTGATGCTGAGAAGAAAGGGTCAGTGTACCTTCTGCCCATCAGGCAGTTAAATAGTGTGTGGAGGACAGGAAGGCCCTCCTCCCAACTCAGGATCTCCAAAGAGGACGTACCACCTGCCAGGAACTGCCAGCCAATCAAAAACTAGCAATGCCTGCACCCGGCATTAATATGAATATTCCACTTGGTATTAATGGTGTCAACAAACCCACCTGTATCTAGAAAGATTTCCACAGAGAAGGGAAAACACCCTAAAGTGGTCATTAATTGACTACTTAAAGGCAATCTAGTTTATTTATTAGTGTAATCAGTAGGCTTACATTAACACCACAATGAAGTTACTGTGAAAATCTCTGATTCGCCACACCCTGGTGCCTGTTTGGGTACACTGAGGGAGAATTTGATACAGCCACTACACTTAACCAGCATATCTTTCAGACTGTAGGAAGAAATTGGAGCACCCAAAGGAAACCCACACAGACATGGGAAGAATTTGCACAGACAGTGACCCTTAGTCAGAATCAGGAAACACATCGGTATCAATCTTAATTTCAACTCATTAAATAGTTGGGCCTACCTTCCTCGCCTCCTGTGGGGGCAGAAAATTCTGGCCCTTGTACTGTAATCCCTCCGTGGCATCATGTCTCCCCAGCTCTGCGATTTCCACCAGTCCCACGACCCTCCAAAACCTCTGCAGTACTCCAATCCTGGACTCTTGCGTATTCCCAATGGTATTCACTTCCACTTTGGCAGCCATGCCATCAGCTGCTATGTCCAAGGTACTGTATAAATGGTAGCTGCTTTTTTAAAAAATTTATTCACTGGATGTGTGTGTGTCTGGCTGGACCAGCATTTATTGCCCATCCCTAATTACTTTTGCGAAGGTGGTTGTGAGCTGCCTTATTGAAGCACTGCAGTCTCTGAGGTGTAGGTACACCCACCATTAGGAATGGGGTTCCAGGATTTTGACCCAAAAGTTGTTGAATTTACACAGAGTAGTTTGCGGTTCCTCTAGGAAACATTTTTGAATTTAAATATATGGCAACATGGACCAGTAAAGAGGTGAGTTTCGCAGAAAGATTTTTAATAAGGTTTTCTCCCACTCAACTACTTGCACCCTGGAAAAAAATAACCATTTCCCCCAAGGTTTTAAATTATCACTCATCACATCCAGTGATAAATCAGGAGAACATAAGAACGTAAGCACGAGGAGCAGGAGTTGGCCATCTGGCCCCTCGAGCCTGCTCTGCCTTTCAATAAGATCATGGCTGATCTTTTTGTGGACTCAGCTCTACTTACTCACCTACTCACCATAACCCTTAATTCCTTTAATGTTCAAAAATGTATCTATCCTTCCCTTAAAAACATTCAATGGGGTAGCCTCAACTGGCAGGGAATTTCACAGATTCACAACCCTTTGTGTGAAGAAGTTCCTCCTCAACTGAGTCCTAAATCTGCCCCCCTTTATTTTGAGGCTATGCCTCTTAGTTCCAGTTGATCCATCAGTGGAAACAACTTCCCTGCTTTTATCTTATTTATTCCCTTCATAATCTTATATGTTCCTATAAGAACTCCCTTCATTCTCCTGAATTTCAATGATATAGCCCCCAGTGTCTCCTCATAAGCCACTTTTCTCAACTCCGGAATCACCTAATGAATCTCCTCTGCACCACCCCCCCCCCCTCTCTCTCTCTCTCTCTCTCTCTCTCTTCTCCCCCCCCCCCCCCCAACCCCAGTGCCAGTATATCCTTTCTCAAATAACAAACTTTGTGAAAATTCCAGGTGCTAAAAGGTAAAACGTCTGAAAGCAAGATACCAAAAAATGCCAGCAAGAAGAAAGGTTATTCTCATTTCCTGTCAGGTTATGGATTTGTTTTGTCAGCTTTGCTTGGTTCTTTCATTTGGTATTATTTACCAGTGGCCTGTTCCATTTTTAGAAAGCAATCTCTAGAGTTCTGACACTAAATCGACTGACCTGCCCCTCTTCTGACTAGACAATTGCCCTGTGCGCAGACACCAGCTGTGGGGCCCTGCTGCAGGAGACAGATAGATGTTGCAAAGGTGACACAGTGAGAGCAGGTCTTCCTGTTCCTGCACTGTAGTCACGATACATTTTGAATTGGCTGAAAGTGTCTGTACTTTTAGCATGATATAAAAAAGACAAAGAGAAAGGAGAAGCGTGTGGATTAGCTGAGGAGTTATCACAGACGATGGGGTACAAATTTAAAGAGAGACTTCACACTTTCAGGGTTTTACAACAATTTAGATTCAGGGCAATGCGTTTCATTATCATTTAATTTTACTCTGTGACATCATCATAAATATCATACTCTGCCCTCTATCCTATCTCAAGACGCTCCCGTTTTTTGCTCATTTTGTCACTCTAACACTTCCCTTTAAATTGATTCTCGTTTGTTTCAAGGTTTTTTATCCCTACTGTATTCCAGCTGTAATAGAAGGTTAGAGAATCATCGATTTGCAGAGTCCTACAGTGCATAAGGAGGCCATTCTGCCCCTTGAGTCCCACCCTATCCCCACAATCCCACATGTTTATCCTAGCGAGCTCCTCTGACACTCAGGAACAATTTAGCATGGCCAATGCATCGAACCCGCACATCTTTGGACTGTGGGAGGAAACCATATCACCAGAGGAAACCCACACAGACAGAAGCTCCACACAGACAGTGACCTGAGCCGGGAATCGAACCCAGACCCTATTCCCTTAACCCCATGTATGACCAATTCACTTAATCCATACATCTTTGGAATGTGGGAGGAAACTGGAGCATTCCGCAATCACGGGGAAATGTGCAAACTCCACCCAGTCACCCAAGGTCAGAATTGAATCCGGGTTCCTGGTACTATGAGGCAGCAGTGCTAACCACCGTGCTAACCCGTAAATACACGTCCTTCTTTTCAGACACTTTCTGAGCTTTTAACAGACTTCCACGTCACTTGAAGCCAAAAGGCCAAATAGTATCCTTCTATGCTGCACAATCATTTGATTCTATGGAAAAGTAACCTATTCTTCCTTTTCCTTAACAACCAATCCCTCATGTTGAGGCATAAGGGCATTAGACAAAGTCTTCAAAAATATATAGACTGGCTGTAACCTTCTTCTCAAGATTTTCCTACTCCTCCCAGTGATATTGATTTTCTCTTTAAGTAGCGACATGTTTTCAGGTCTATGCCTCTTTTGGATTTATGTTTTGCTCTTCTGCTCCCTTTTCCCAGTTAAATCAGGCTGCTTCCGGGGCTTCTACACTGGAGTCTCAGTCTTAGTGTGTCCAGGCCCTGGAATGGGATTTGAACCCACCACTTCTAGCTCAGAGATCAGAGAGGGACACATCAGGTAGCAGCTGTCATTTTAAACAGTCCTCATGAACTATTCTGAATGTTACACTATTAAACAATACTTTTCAGTCTATACCAGTACATGTGGCAACAAGAAAATCAAGTTAAAAGTCTGAATAAAGAGTTGGAAAGATCAGCCATTAGAATCCTGAATTTTTCCGTACTCAGGAATTCTTTTGTCTTTCTTTTTCAGTGATGTTGCCTGATTTCTTTTTGACAAATATTTAAATACTTTTAGCTGCATTATGTAGTCTTGCTCCATTAGGATTTTAGTTATTCTGGCTGGCTGTCTCGTTGCCTTTCAGCTTAAATAACCATTTGTGAAACAAAACATTTGGTATAACAGAATTCACTTACACACTTCCCGTAGGCAGCACTTCGACACAATGGTTAGCACTGCTGCCTCACAGCTCCAGGGATTCTGGCCTTGGGTGGCTGTGTGGAGTTTGCACATTCTCCCCTAGGAAAATTTCCCTACCGCGCCTGCCAAGGGAATCGTAGCAGGCGAGAAAGGACCATGCAAATATTCATTGATCTCGGATGAGATTTTGTGACGAGTCCGGCTGGAAAACCCCACCTCTTCCCACCCCGTGGGTTTATTCCAGGTTCCCCAGTTTCCTCCCACAGTCCAAAAATGTGCAGGTTAGTTACATTGGCTGTGTTAAAATTGTCCCTTTGTGTCAGTCGGATTAGCAGGATAGATACATGGGTTATGGGGATAGGGCCTGAGTGGATTGTGGTCAGTGTAGACTCGATAGGCCAAATGTCTTCCTTTGGTACTGTAGGGAGTCTATGATTCTACGAGGGGTGGCAGGTTGCGCAGTGGATAGCGCTGTAGCCTCACAGCTGAGTTCAATTTTGGACTCAGGTGACTGACCATGTGGAGTTTGCAAATTCTCCCCGTGTCTGCATGGATTTCCTCTGGGTATTCCAGTTTCACTCAACAGTCTAAAAATGTGCAAGTTCGGTGGATTGGCCATGCGAAATTGCCACATTGTATTCCAAGATCCGGGGGATCAGTGGGTTTATGGTGCTTGGATGAGATGCTCTGTTGAAGGGATGCTTCATCAGAGAGTTAGTGGGCTGAATGGCCTCCTTCTGCACTGTATGGGTTCTATTCTCTTCTCTTCCATTCTAATACAGTGCTGTTGATATTTGCCTGATGTACTGAGAATGATGTCCTCCAATAAAAGCATGCATCTTCCATTTTATTTTTAAATCAAGTATAAGTTTCATAAGAAATACTTTATTTCAGAAGAAGATCTTTTATGAGGTGTGGGCTCTGTAGAAGATTACTACAGGCGACTCTATCATTTAACATGGCAGATCTGCTGTCAGAGCAAAGACTACAGAAATACACCATTTCATGGTTGGCCAGCCCTTATCCTCGGTTGGATTTATTGTCAGTGATTCCAAGAAAAAAATCATCAATTTGCCAACGATTTTATGGGTAATGGCTACAAATATGTATGTGGTTTGTCTCCAACAAGTTACCAAAACTACAATACACTGAAAATAATGCTAATGATAAGAGTATTATTGGTCAATGACACTTCAATAGTGAGCGATACAGGTCATTGAACTTAAACTTTGCTGAAACTTAAAATTTTGCCTTTCAGTTCATCTCATGATGAAAGATAACTCTCTGTCAACTGTTGCGAGAGATCCAGGTCAGCACGTCACCGAAGTGTGAAAGCGTTCATTCATGTTAAGAATAGAGCATCATAGCAAGGCATCATTAAAAGCAACGTACCATAGAGCTTTCAGTAAATACTGGTGTTCACTCCCCATTAAACACCATCTTGTGATAGCAGCTGGATAGGTTGTTCATATCTGATCAAATATTTAAAGAACATCTTTAATCAAATTCATACTTTCATTATTGTATAGATAAGCACCGATCAAACAAGCCATGATATTAAACTTCCATCCATCGTAGAATCTCTACAGTGCAGAAGGAGTCCATTCAGCCCATCGAGTCTGCACCAACTCTCCGACAGAGTATCTTACCAGCCCTTCACTGTAACCCCATCTATTTACCATGGCTAATTCCCTAACCAACACATCTTTGGACACTAAGATGTGGCATGGTGGCACAGTGGTTAGCACTGCTGCCTCACATCACCAGGGAAACTGGGCTCAATTCTGGACTGGGGTTACTGTCTGTGTGGAGTCTGCACAATCCCCCATGTCTGTGATAGTTTCTTTCAGGTGGTCTAGTTTCCTTCCAGAAGCCACAAGATGTGCTAGTTAGTTGCATAAGCCATGCTAAATCCTCCCTTACTGTACCCGAACAGGGGCAGGAGTGTGACGATTAGAGGATTTTCACAGTAACTTCATTGCAGTATTAACATAGGCCTACTTGTGACACCAATAATAAAACTTTAATCAATTTAACATGGCTAATTCACCTAACCTGAAAATATTTGGACTGTGGGAGGAAACTGGAGACCTGAAGGAAACCCACGCAGATATGGGGAGAATGTGCCAACTCCATACAGACAGTGATCCAAGGTCAGAATTGAATCCGGGTCCCTAGTGGGTGAGATGGCGATTCTAACCACTGTATCATTGCATCATCTTGTCAACAACAATATGGGATGTCCTCTCTGCCAGATTCTTATATTTTCAAGTACATATGGCAGGAATCATCTAACTTGCTGATCCATTCTTTCACAACTTTACACATTTGTTCGATAGATCTTCAATCCTGTTCAGTATACAAGTTCTGGTTTTGAAATCTTGGACACTTTAGCCGATTTCCCAACAGAAAATAACTTAAATTGTCAAACAAGCAGTAATTTATCAAACACGAACCAATGGGCTACAATAACACAGTGGTGATATTGCTGGAGTAATAATCCAGTTTTGAATTAATGATCGAAAATCATCGTAATGGGTCAAAACTGCATTACAGCATAGCATCTGGAGGAATTTTAAAAAGAATTGAGTGAATGTAAACTGGAAACTGGTATCACTAATGAAAGTTCTGGGTTATTGTAAAAACATGCCTGTTTCACTAATATCTTTTTGGAAAGTGAATTCAACATTGTGACTCAGTCCTAATGTATATGTCACTCTGGACTAAGCAGCAATATGGGGCAGCACAGTGGTACAATGGTCAGCACTACTGCTTCACAGCACCAGGGACACAGGTTCAATTCCTGGCTTGGGTCACTGTCTGTGTAGAGTTTGCACATTCTCCATGTGTCTGTGTTGGTTTGCTTCTGTTGCCCCAGTTTCCTCTCACAGTCTGAAAGATGTGCTGGTTAGGTGCATTGGCCGTGCTAGATTCTCTCTCAGTGTACCCAAACAGGTGCCGGAGTATGGTGACTGGGGGATTTTCACAGTAACTTCACTGCAGTGTTAATATAAGTCTACTTGTGACACTAATAAACTTGAAAACAAAAATATGGGTAACTCTTAACTTTCTTCTAAAATGGTCTCACATTACCAATTTGTTGAGTACCATCTCAAAAGCTGTTAGGGAGAAGCAACCATTGTTGGTTTTAATGACGCCCACAAGAAAGCAAATGTTTGCATTGGTAATAATTCAACACACCCTATCAAGACCAAACCTCATGTGATGCTCCATAGTTTAGAAGTGGTGAAAGAAGCTGATAGTGATTGCTGGATACTCTCTCAAGACACATTTGTAATGTATAGTTACTCTTGTCATGGGTTAATTGTGACCATCTCAAGTTTAAAGTTAATTTATTCATCACAAGTAAGGTTTACATTAACATTGCAATGAAGTTACTGTAAAATTCCCCTTGTTGCCACAGTCTGGCACCTGTTCCATTCAATGCACTTAACCAACACTTCTTTCAGAATGTGGGAGGAGACCGGAGCACATGGAGGAAACCCACGCAGAACAGGGAGAACATGCAGACTCCGCACCGACAGTGACCCAAGCCAGAAATGGGGATCCCTGATGCTCTGAGACATTGTACCACCGTGCTGACCAAAACACCAGACAACAAACATTAGCATTCCAAACAGCAACAATAGCAACATCGTGATATATTCATCAGAGGAGGACTTTTCTGGTCAAAGGTGAACTGAGGAGGTTGATGCTAAATTGTCAGCTTTGTCATTGTGAGGCACACAAGAGGATGCACTTCTGAAGGTTAATCAAGTGATTTGACATTAAATTGCAGCCCTCTCAACCCTTTTAGATGGAAGTGAAAGATCCCATTTTGAAGAGGAGCAGAACAGTAAACCCAGTACAGAAACAGAAAGATGCAGGACAATCTCAGCAGGTCTGAAAGCTTCTGTGGAGAGAGAGTAGAGCCAACATTTTGAGTCAGGATGAACTTTTATCAGAGTTAATCCACAGTATCCTGGTCAATCTTTATCACCATCAGCATCACAGATTATCCATTCTTTATTACATTGCTATTTGTGGGAGCTTGCTGTGCACAAATTGTTTTGTATGTTACAACAATGACGACACTTCACAAAGTGTTTAATTGGTTGTGGGACATGTTGGGACTTTTTGGAGGTTGAAACCACCACTAAGTAAATGCAAGTCTTTTCTTTGAAGTTAAAAATGTCAACTCTGTCTTTGACTCTTTCCACTTTTGAGTATTTAATCGAATGGGAAAACTCTGCTGTGAATTTCAGCTATCATACTGAGTTGGCTGAACTGCTCTGAGAGCTTGGCTGAACTATACATGGGTCACAGGCCTAGAAATGTGAGAAAACCCATGGTTTGGGTGTGCTGGAGGGATGAGACTTCATTTTAAGATATTTCTGCCAATACAATTACATTTAAATGCTAAACTTAAAAAAAAACTTAACTTGGCTACATTTTAAAGCTATCTTGACCTCATTTTAAAACTTAGAAGGCATGCTGGGTTAGTTAAAACTGACTGCATTACAGTGTTGTAAGCAGCAGCTTTTTATAGCCACAGCTGTGACGATTGTTTTGGTTGACAGAGACAGTATGTGCCAAACAATTTTAACAACAAATTATATATATTGTAGTTTGAGCCCTATGTTTTCAGTTTGGGTCAAGTCTATTTTCGAGACCTGTTCAGTCTCTTTTCAGTTTTGCCTTGAGCAGGACAGGAATGGCAGAAGAAGCCAATACCTTTCTTTCTTTCTCTCTCTAGTTTCCTGCTCTCTATAATGATTTAATTTTAAATTCTGTTCATTAAAGGAAATTCAAATCTGTACCAGTGCCATCTTTGTCTATTCAAAGGAATGAATGGGCTCTACACCCTACACCACATTTTTTTATCTGTTCACCATATTGAAGCTGTTGAAGGTAAAATACCCACACTAAAGGCCTAATAGACCCTAAGATTTAGTGTTGGGTCAGCCATTGTTCATAGACATGGGCTAAAGTTCTATCCTTCTCCTCAGACTGATTTGGTTTTATATATCTTTTCCTCAACAGGCTGAGGTTATTATTTGAACCCGTTCGAATCTAATTCACCTTAGCTCAAACCTATTTGTGGTATTTGTTCTGTGCAGTGATGAATATGAAGGGGATAACTTATGTGTAAAAATTGGAGTATCTCTCCCATAACCTCAAAAGCTTCCTCGATATTTTCAGAAATACCGTTGGCATTCACCAAGTTCTAGCGGCATGAAGTGAAGGAGCCGTGTGAATGACTTTTCAACAGAGCGTAAAACCCTTCTGGGCAACATTATGCAGCTTTTAAGAGATGGTTTAGGGTTTTGCAGCTGACAAGACACTTCTGACCATTTCTAAATTTTTTATAGCGCTTAATAAAAACCAAATCACCTTTTCTGTTTTTATGGCACTGTACATTTTTTTTTTGTGTTGTAGCATTGAAATTGTTAGTGCAGCCAATTTGGCAGTTAACCAGGAGCCATTATCATCTGCATTATGTATCTGAAGGAACATTTTATTTTAACAAGAGCACTAGTAAGTCAGTTTATAGGAAGAGTGCTTTGCAGAATAAATAATCCACTGTTTCAAGCGATTCAAAGATTGCTAAAAGCATACGTTTTAAAAATTGGCTTTCCAAGTCATCGACTAACTCAGTAAATTTGACCTTCAAATCCTTTTGTCTGCATCAACTTTTCCCTCCAGTACATGTTGCACAATCATCCTTGACGTTAGAAGTATATCTTCTCTCATTTATTCTAGGATACTCGGCTGCTGTTTATGTTCTATATATATATATATATGTATATATACATATATCTTGAATATATGGTCAACGCAGGGTCCCAAAGGTCAGAGGCTGGTCACCTGTATTGAGAGTAGGTGGTCTAGACTGACACAATGATTTATAATGTCACTTACAGCCGCTTCAAGGTAGTTTTCCATCAGGGTTCATCTCTAGGATTCATCTCTGGGGACAGCGGATTGCTGGTCTGGTATCCTTCTGCAACCTTTCTTTGTGTATCAGTGTTTTCTGAGAATTAAAACTTCTCACCTAAAATCATAGAATCCAAATAGAGGCCATTTGGCCCATCAAATCTGTACGGATCACAATCTCATCCGTAAACCTCATTTGTCCTGCTGATCCTCTTGACATTAGGGTCAATTTAATCAATCTAACACGCACATCTGTGGACTAGGAGAGGAAACTGGATCACCCTAGGGAAGCTCACACAGACACAAGGGAAAAGTGCAAACTCCACACAGACAGTGACTCGAGGCTGGAATTAAACTCTGGCGCTGTGAGGCAGCAGTGCTAACCACTGGTCCACAATGTCACCCATACTTAAATAAGATTCCAATTGCTTGGATAAAAATGATTAATATTCAGTAAACCCATTTCGGTTCCTTCCTAGCTTTTATTGGTAGGGGGATTGAATTTCGGAACCGCAACGTCATGTTGCAACTGTACAAAACTGTAGTGCGGCCGCACTTGGAGTATTGTGTACAGTTCTGGTCCTCGCATTATAAGAAAGATGTGGAGGCATTGGAGAGGGTACAGAGGAGGTTTACCAGGATGTTGCCTGGTATGGAGGGCAGGTCTTATGAAGAGAGGCTGAGGGATTTGAGGTTGTTTTCGTTAGAAAGGAGGCGGCTAAGAGGGGACCTAATCGAAACATATAAGATGATTAGAGGTTTAGATAGGGTGGACAGTGATAGCCTTTTTCCTAGGATGGAGAAAGCTAGCACGAGGGGACATAGCTTTAAATTAAGGGGTGGTGGTTTTAGGACAGATGTCAGAGGTAGGTTCTTTACCCAGAGGGTGGTAAGGGTATGGAATGCCTTGCCTGAGTCAGTTGTAGATGCGCCAAGTTTGGTGGCGTTTAAGAGGTTAGTCGATAAGTTTATGGATGAAAAGGGAATGGTTTAGGTTAGAGGGTCACTGCTTGTTCCTAATTGGTCGGCGCAACATCGAAGGCCGAAGGGCCTGTTCTGCGCTGTAATGTTCTATGTTCTATGAAAGTTTGTTATGTTGGATATCTTAAATAGCAGCAGATATTTTTGGGACGTCACTAAATGGGACACCTGTGGGAATAATCATATAAATGTATTTCTGCCATTGACTTTCCTCTATGTATGACCAAAAAGCATTAGTTATTGGGATGTGTGAAGATGCTAAAGTTTATTTTGCATCAGGTTTCCCAGTCAACCAGGAAATAGCTGGTGCTGTGGGGGGGAGGGGGAGTGGTGGTGGTGGCGGTGGTGGTTGGGGGGGGGGGGGGAGGAGGTGGTGTAGTGGTGATTGTGGGGGAGGAGGGTGGTAGAAGGCAAGAGGTGAGACATCAAACAACAAGGAAGGGAAGGGCCTTCCAAGCCACCAAACTTGCTGAAATATATTGGTTGTTCCTTCTCTGTTGCGGGATCAAAATCCTGGAATTCTTTCTCCAACAGCACTGTGGGTGTACCTACACCACATGGATTGCAGCGGTTCAAGAAGATGATTCACCATCACTTTCTCAAGTAAAAATAAGGACGGATAACAAGCGTTGGCCTTGTCAACATTGTCCACATCCCATGAATAAGTTTAAAAAAAGCTGAATATTATCTTCTCCCAGTGGACATTTTGACTTGAAAGGATTCTGGTGACATTCTCCAGTAACCTTTGGACCCAATTAAAAATCCAATTTGGGTGGCACGAGGTACAGTAGTGAGCATGAGATTCTGAAATTAATTGCAGATGAACTAATTGGTGTAAAAAGCTGGTGTGAATAACCAGGAAAATCCCAGCCAAAGAGTTTCTGTCCAGCACTTGGGCAAAGGATAGTGTGGAACACATTTGTATCAAAGTGTTGTAATTGGACAAGAGCATTTAACGCCTTTATCACAAACTACATCCTGCCAGCCACACTAAATGGATTTTTACACCAATTAATTCATCTGCTATTAATTTCAGAATCTATGCAACAAATGTCAATCAAATAGTAAATAATAATTACCATATTCTCCAAACCTTGCGCTGACATGATTGCCTTTTCTCCGGACAACATGTGCTTCAAAGCAGATGGGTTTCTCAAATTGTTCTACTAAATTGCCCCTTTCCAGGCTTTTCAATCATAGTTTTTTGCAGCCTTGTTGAGTGGTAAATTCAGCAAAAATCATGAAATGTGTAACCTCTTCAGAGCTTACAATCATCTATTCAAGCAGATAATACATTGAGAAGTTCTTCCATCTTGTGAATAATTCTTATTTCGAGTCACTAAGTGAATGTATGAGCAGAATGTGCTGATTGTTGCTAAAATGCTTTTAGCTTTTGAACTTAGAAGTAAAAAGTAAAGAATGAGTGCTATGATTTGATCAAATAGCTGACAAATTCGCAACTGCCATGAGGACTTTGGCTAAACTTGAGAATAAATTAAATCATGGGACCACAGAATTCTTACAGTGTAGGAGGAAGCCATTTGGCCCATCGAGTGTGTACCAGGTTGATTGACCATGCAAAATGACTCCTTAGAGTCCCATGCGTAGGTTAGAAGGATTAGCTAAATGAATACATGGGGTCGTAGGGATAGGTCCTGAAGTGGGACTTATGCATTGTAGGTTTTTTATGATTTTATGACCACAGTCCCATTCCCGTATGGACCAGGCGCCATTCCCATAACTCTGCTAATTTAACTTGAGACTATGGCTCAATTTAGCATGGCCGATCAAACTAACCTGTTTATAACTCTTCAGTATGAAACATAAGGGTTTCCGTCAGCTCATTTTCAGGATCCAGAGCTAAACAGTGATCAGGATTTCTGGCTAGGTTCAGGAAACTTACAGATAGCTGTTCTGTGTTGTACTGACCTCTATCTACACTGGACCCTTCTTCCATCCCCAGGGAGCCAGCCTTGAGATCAAACTTCTTTTTGACAAAATTCACCCAAGAAGACTAGGCATAGCCAGTTGCTAAGAATAATTGTGTTGCATGGATCTAGAGATCAAGAAAAATAGAACATTGCCCTAATCCATGTGCCACATTGAAGATGTCCATTAGATCTGCTAATCTTCAACAAGTGTGAAGTATATTAATTATTAGTGTCACAAATAGGCTACACTAACACTGCAATAAGGTTACTGTGAAAATCCCCTATTTGCCATACTCCGGTGCCTGCTCAAGTACACTGAGGGAGAATTTGGGATGGCCAATGCCTTGAACCGGTCAATAGCAAACATGATATTTTTTTAACTGCTTGAAAGCAGTTGAGTTCAGAGAGATATTGGGAGCAATGGTTTTAAAAATAAAAGAAATAAATATATTTAAGGGAAGATTGGGAGCTGAATAGAGGGGAGTGGAGAGGTCAGGTCCTGAAGAGGGCATATGTGGGGTCTGAGCTTTGAAAAGAATTAAAGTGAAGTCGTCTTCAGCTACCCAGAGGAACGCCTGTGGTCTGCAGAAGTTTATATTTAACTATTAGTCATGAATAGGCTTATATTAACAGTGTGAAAATCCTCTAGTCGCCACACTTCAGCACCTGTTTGGGTACATAGAACATAGAACATAGAACAATACAGCACAGAACAGGCCCTTCGGCCTTCGATGTTGTGCCGACCAAAATAAAAAGCAATGCCCCTCCTAACTAAACCATTCCCTTCTCATCCATATACTTATCAACTAACCTCTTAAACGCCACCAAACTTGGCGCATCTACAACAGCTGCAGGCAGGGCATTCCACTCCCTAATCACTCTTTGAGTAAAGAACCTACCTCTGATATCCGTCCTATAACTCATACCCCTTAATTTAAAGTTGTGTCCCCTCGTGCTAGCTTTCTCCATCCTAGGAAAAAGGCTATCACTGTCCACCCTATCCAAACCTCTAATCATCTTATATGTTTCAATAAGATCCCCCCTTAGCCGCCTCCTTTCTAACGAAAACAACCTCAAATCCTTCAACCTCTCTTCATAGGACCTGCCCTCCATACCAGGCAACATCCTGGTAAACCTCCTCTGTACCCTCTCCAATGCCTCCACATCTTTCTTATAATGTGGGGACCAGAACTGCACACAATACTCCAAGTGCGGCCGCACTAGAGTTTTGTACAGCTGCAACATGATGCTGCGGCTCCTAAATTCAATCCCCACACTGAGGGTAAATTTCATATGGACTTCAGTGGTTCACCTTCTTGAGTGCCATGGAGGAAAATGGAACATCTGGAGGAAACCCATTCAGACATGGGGATAATATGGAGACTCCATAGACAGTGACCTAAGCTAGGATTCAAACCCAGATCCCTGGTGCTGTGAGGCAGCAGTGAGAGGGTTAAGTATTCATAGAAACCCTACAGTGCAGAAAGAGACCATTTGGCCCATCGAGTCTGCACCGATCACAATCCCATCCAGGCTTTATCCTCATATCCCCACATATTTACCTGCTAATCCCTCTAACCTACACATCCTGAGACACTAAGAGGCAATTTAGCACGGCCAATGAACCTAACCTGTACATTTTGGAGTGTGGAAGCATTCGGAGGAAATGCATGTAGACACAATTGGAATGTGCAAACTCAACACAGACAGTGACCCAAGCTGGGAAACAAACTCCGATTCCTGGAGCTGTGAAGCAACAGTACTAATCACTGTGCTACAGTGCCATCCAGCAAGTCAATCTTCCAGCAAAAATGCATTCACTTCAAAATGAATCAACATTTAAAGATAAAGCAATGATACTGGGGGCAACAGAACATTATGCTTGTAATAGATGTTCGTCAGAAATTGGCCATGTTTCACCTTTCAGCATTCTACAGCACTTTGGAATGGTTCTTAACAAAAAGAAAATCCTTGAAATGAAATATAAACACAGTGTAAACACAGGGTCCTCAGGAAATGGCAGAGGTGATAGCAGATGCCCTGGTAATTATCTTTCAGAATTTGCTGGACTCCAGGAAAGTGCCAGAAGATTGGAAAACGGCTAAAGTTACACCACTGTTTAAAAAAGATAGCAGTCAGAAGGCAGAGAATTATAGGCCGCTTAGTTTAATGTCTGTAGTAGGAAAAATACTTGAATCTGTCGTCAAAGCAGGAATAACGAGGCACCTAGATATAAACTGTTTGATGAAGCAAACGCAGCACGGATTTGTTAAGGAGAAGTTGTGCTTGATAAATTTATTGGAGTTCTATGAGGAAGTGACGAGTGTGGTAGATAGAGGGGAACCGGTGGATGTGGTGTTTTTGGATTTCCAAGAAGCATTTGATAAGGTGCCTCACAAAAGATTGCTGCAGAAGGTTAAGGTGCAGTGAGTCGGGGGTTGGGTGTTAGAATGGATAGAGGATTAGTTGTGTAATAGGAAGCAGAGGTAAGTATTAATGGGTGGTATTCTGACTGGCAGCTGGTGACTAGTGGAGTGCCCCAGGGTTCGGTGCTGGGGCCTCAACTATTTACCGTTTTCATAGATGATCTAGAGGAAGGGGCTGAGTGCAGGGTGACGAAATTTGCTGATGACACGAAGATGAGTGGAAAAGCAAATTGTGTGGAAGGTGTGGAAAGCCTGCAGAGGGATCTGGATAGGATTGAGTGAGTGGGCGGTGACATGGTAGATGGAGTATAATGTTAGCAAGTGTGAGGTTATCCACTTTGGTAGGAATAATGGTAGGAAGGATTACTATTTAAATGGCGAAAAGCTTCATCATGTGACGGTGCAGAGGGACCTGGGATCTTTGTGCAAGAATCGCAAAAACACAGTCTGCAGGTGCAGCAGGTGATTAAGAAGGCGAATGCAATGTTGGCCTTTATAGCTAAGGGGATAGAATATAAAAGTAGGGAAGTTCTGTTGCAGCTGTATAGGGTGCTGGTGAGGCCACAGCTGGAGTACTGTGTGCAGTTTTGGTTGCCGCATTCGAGGAAGGATATATTGGTGTTGGAGGGGGTGCAGAGAAAGTTTATTAGGCTGATACCGGAGTTGAGGGCGTTGGATTATGAGGAGAGACTGAATAGGCTAGGTTTGTACTCTTTGGAGTTTAGAAGGCTGAGAGGGGATCTTATAGAGACGTATAAGATAATGAAGGGGATGGATAGGGTAGAGGTTAAGAGACTCTTCCTGTTTAGCAAAGATAGCATGACTAGAGGGCACAGCCTCAAGATTTGGGCAGGGGGGGGGGTGGTGTGTGTTCAGATCAGAGTTATGGAAGGGTTTCTTCATGCAAAGGATGGTGAATCTTTAGAATTCTCTGCCTGATGAGGTGGTGCAGGCTTCCTGACTGAATATGTTCAAGTCAAGAGTGGATAAGTTTTTGATTGACAAGGGAATTAAGGGTTACGGGGAGAAAGTGAAAAAGTGGTACTGAATCACTACAGATCAGCCTGATCTTATTGAATGACGGGTCAGGCTCGAGAGGCTGGATGGCCTACTCCTGCTCCTATTTCTTATGTTCTGATGTGTATTGCATATACTAATCAAGAGGTGGCAGAGGCAATCAAACCACACAATGGTGTGTGTTTATCCAGTTTAATGATTTGTCTTGACTATTGAATCCTGTGGCCGAACTGTAGAACTGTAAATAGTACCGATAAACTAACAAGCTGAGAGTTCTGATACGTCTGGGTCGATATGCACTTTCCTTGTAAATGCAAATGCCTCCTAAAAACTTTCATTAGAGCAAAACACAGTCTGATGATGCTGATATAGCAGAATCTTCAGCACTGACATAATGAACTATTCACAACCCAGGATGTGGAATTGTGACAAGATGTAAGAATGTATAACAAAAGAGGGCAGTGTTTTCAGCTTTCAAGAGTGTCTGTGGTCTGCAAAAGTTTACATTTATTTATTAATCACAAGTAGGCTTATATTTCCCAGAAGTTACTGTGAAAATCCCCCAGTCGCCACTCTCCGGCGCCTGTTCAGGTACACCAAGAGAGAATTTAACACGGATGACGCACAGTCTTTTGGACTGTGGGAGAAAGCTGGAGCATCCGGAGGAAACCCATGCAGACACAGGGAGACTGTGGAGTGGAAGGTCATCTGTTCACAATGGGGAATGTTCTCCTCAGTGATGAATGTGAAGTTCTGACATTGAGGGAGTAGTGTTTGTAGATATTGATTTAATATGATTGAAACAAGGTACTGATGTTTGTGAGTTATTTGTTCAAATTGTGGAATGTTCAAAGAATATTGAGATGTACTGAGTTGTGAGCCTTCAGCATTTTCTCCCCCACTACCCCGGACAGGGTTAGATCAGAGATTAGAGTTAGGAGGATAAGAGGGAGTTATGTCTTCACCTTTCGACGATTGGAAAACTGAGATTTATAATAACAACTGTCAGGTTCATCTCCTGGAGGTAGACACCAGAACATGGGGTCGTACCCAAAATTTATTGCACATCATGGTTGACCCTCAGGGAGGCAGGAAGTTGTTACTGAAGTTCCAATCCTCGAAACCTACTTCCGTGGGGTATGATTATATACCTCGATTATGCTCAGAACAACAGTGTCAATTCATTCAAACATTTGATGGTGATGTATGCTGCTCATGGTGCTGTTCATGAAGGATATCCACAACACAGTAGTTAGCACTGCTGCTTCATAGTACGAGGGACCTGTGTTCAATTCCTGGCTCGGGTCACTGTCATTTGGAGTTTGCACATTCTTCCATCTGCAAGGGTTTCCTGCAGGTGCTCCCGTTTTCTCCCACAATCTGAAAGACGTGCTGGTTAGGTGCATTGACCTGAGCAGGTACTGGATTGTGGCAACAAGGGAAATTTCACATTAACTTCATTGCAGTGTTAATGTAAACGTTACTTGTGACTAATAAATACATTTTAAACTTGTCTCTTAAACTTTAAACTTTAATATTCATTGTCTTAGAGGTTGCGAGTGAACTGAAGTAATCGGTATATACAAGGCACAAGTCAGGACTGCAATGGAACACTTTCCACTTGCCTGGATGTGTGCAGCTCTGAAAATACTCTAGAAACTTGACACAATCCTGGAAAAAGCAGCCATTTAATTATCACCTTATCCACAAATATTCACTCTCTCCACTACTCAATGCATAGTGACAGCAGTGTGCACTATCGACAAGAAGTATTGCAAGAACTCACCAAGGCTTCTTTGACAGCACTTTTTAAGCCCAAGGACAAGGGAACACCACCACCTGGAAAATCCTCTTCAAGCCACTCCCCTTCCTGACTTGGAAATATAGTAATTCTTTCTTCACTGTCACTTGACCAAAATCCTGGAAATCCATTCCCATTGACTCTGCAGGTGTTCCTACAGCACATGGACTGTAGTGGCTCAGGAAGGTAGGCTACCCGCACCCCACTCCCCCAACCTTCTCGAGGACAGTTTGAGATGGGCACTAAATGCTGGCCAAGCTAACGATGCCCACATATCATGAATGAACTTTAAAATTATCATTTTTATATTAGGGTTTGTGGGAGATTGTTTTGTATGAGTTAGTCTCCACATGCCTTCCATTATAACAGTAACTTCAGCTAGAAATAATTTACAGTTTGTGATATGCTTTGAAATGTCCTGAGGTTTTGGAAACACTGTATAAATGTAATTCTTACTTTCTTATTTATCCAAAATGGATTTCTCAGCTCGGTGCTTGGAAACCATTCAACATGGAGGTGAATTCTGATTTTCATTACCTGATTGATAATCTTATTACAACGAAATAGAAATCAGATGGATTCTGTGAAAAAACAGATGATCCAAATGGAGAAGATGAAAATGTGCCCGATAGTCATCGATTCTTGCAGGCATAATATCCAATGAGGAAACTAAGCAAAGAATTGCTATGATCAAAGCTGTATTAACTAACACATTGACAATATCATTTTTCAAGGCCATAAATACATATTATATAATGTGCATAAACTAAATTAGGAGTATTTTGAATCAGAATTTTGTTTTAGTGTCAGTGTATTGCCGTGGCAGAAATATTAGTCTGTAAATTACATGTCATGCCTTGATTATATCAACATCACATGTTACAAATGAGCCAAATAAAATATCCCAGAAATCTGAAGTGAAAATGCTGGAAATATTCAGCAAGTTTGGTAGTGCTGTCGACAGAGTGAAACAGTCACAATGGGGAGAACACAGAGAAGAACATAGAACACAGAAAAGGTCCTTCAACCTATTGGACAGGATTTTCAGCTGTACTCACTCCAGAATTGGAAAATCCTGCCCAGGGTTAACAGACCTTTGCATGGCCATTCCCTCACCACGCCTTCCCCCCATCCCCTACCCCCCAACCCCAACCCCACTAACATCCACCCGCTACGATTCCCTTAGCTGGTGGGGCTGGAAAATTCTGGCTATCGAGTCTATACCAACAGTAACTGCCTCTAAAGTCGCTCTAATCCCATTTTCCAATACTTGTTCTGTATCCTTGAATGTGATGATGTTTCAATATTCTAACAAAGTTTTTAAAAAAGTACAAATAAAGGTCTTGCTTTTATGCAGCACTTTTCAGGACTGCTGGATGTTTCAAAGCCAATGGAGTTCTTTTTGAAATGTAGTCACTCACCAAAGGAAAGTAAATATTCTCATAACACCAGGCTAAAGTCCAGCAGGTTTATTTGGTAGCACAAGCTTTCAGAGTGTTGCCCCTTCATCAGGTGAGTGAAGAGTTTGGTTCACAACCAGGGCATATGTAGACAATACATATTGGACTTTAACCTGGTATTGTGAGACTGCTTACTGTACCTACCCAAGTCTAATACCAGCAAGTGCACATCATGGTTACAGGAAACAGAGCAGCCAAGCCATGTTCAGCAAGATTCCACAAACAGCAATGTGTTAGTGGACAGGTAGTCTATTTTTGCAATGTTGATTGAGTGATAAACACTGCCCAGGACACTGGGGAGATCTGCTTCGCTTATGGCACAGCAGTGTCAGCCTTCATTGTTGTCCTGAAGCTTTTGTCATCACCCGGTGAGAAGGAGTGAACCGGCTCCCCTTTATTCAACCTCCTTGGCTGGTCACGTCACTTTTACTCAGGACTGTTTTCCTTGGAGAGGAGAAGGCAAAGAGGAGATTTGATGGAGATATTCAAAACCATGAAGCGGCAGGACAGAGTAGGTAGAGAAAAACTGTTCCCACTCATAAAAGGATCAAGAACGAGGGAAAACAAGGTTAAAGGGATTTGTAAAAGAAGCAAATGTGATGTGAGAAAAAAAAATTCTTCACACAGCGAGTGGACGGGGTCTAGAATGTTCTGCCTAGAATTGTGGAGGTGGCAAATTCAATCAAGGCATTCAAGGGGGCATTCAAAAATTATTTGAATAGAAAACATTGTGCAGGTGTATGGGGAATGACAGGAGAATGACACTAATTCAAGGTACTCGCTTGGAGATGATGTGGAGATGTCAGTGTTGGACTGAGGTAAACGGAGTAAAAAGTCTTACAACACCAGGTTAAGTTGGACTTTAACCCAGTGTTGTGAGACTTCTTACTTATTTGGAGAGCCAGCACAAATGCGATGGGCCAGATGGTTGCCTTCTGCACCACAACAATTCTGTGACTGTGGCCAGAATCTTATCACTGTTCAAGTTGGCAGGATTTTCACATCCTGCCACAGTGAACGGACATTTGGCTAGCTGCCAAATTCTCCCACCTTGCCGTAGTGGGAACATGTTTGGAGAATGGTAGGGAACCGGAGCATCAGGAGAAAACCCATGTGGACACTAGGAGAACTTGCAAGACAGGGAATTGAACTCGGGTCCCTGGCACTGTGAGGCAGCGGTGCTGACCATTCTTCCACTGTGCCGCCAGAAAGTACTACCCAAACAGGGCATGAACGCTGGACCATCAGATTAAAAGTCCTACTGATTGAGCCGTCTGAGCCATATACAAAATATCCAGATGAAAATCAGGGAATTAAATAATAAAACTGCTTGAATGTCACCATGCCACAGATGAACAAGACAGCATGAATTATATTTATTTTGTAATGCTATCAATACAGAATTAAGGATTGAATATAAAACAGATGACAATAGCCCAATAAAACAGTGCCAATGGAGAGGTCAGTGCACCTTCAGCATGTTGTTATGTCCTTGTTACCTCGTTAATTTTTGTTTCCTCCCCAAGCAGTGTACTTAATTTTCGTTTATTGGCCTGCTGTTATCTATGTTATGTTCAGTTCATATTGTTTGGCCCATAATTGTCACAGTGCTACCATCCAGATCAGTATTTGTGACGTGATTCTCACGTTAATCGTTTTTCACCATGAAAGGTGCACTCCAAGAGGCTCAATGTCTATATTTATTGGCTGAATCCAATTGTGAGATGTGAAAAGATTTTGTTTAAATGCAATTAGCCACAAGTTCATTCCTCCTTTTTTTTCGGATTGTGCGACGCTACTTGAGTTTGATTGAATTAAATTACAGTTGATGTTTCTTTTCTGCCTTTGAAATGGAGGGATATCGGAGGTGATGAACTGGATACATTTCCAATTTGGGCATTTGGTGTAAGCACGTGAATATCAAATCATGGATAATGGTCTCTTCCTTGCCCCCAACAATATCCCTTAATCTCAACCTCAGAAGGGCAGAATCAGTTCCACTCATGTGATGTTTTTTTTAAAAATTCTCAAATCCTTCTGTGTGTGAATGAATCAGTAAGATTTGGAGAATTGTGTTCTAATCTGCACGGTATTGAGTGCATCTGTTTCTCCAGCCAGACAAACATAACTAACTGGGTCAAAACATTTCAAAATTGTTTCCTTTTGACCGCTTTGCATCCAATATCTCAGCTCAACCTCATGCCACAGTTGCTGAGCTGAATTCTGAGATATTTTTTAAGTAGCAACAAGAACAATACTATTTATGTAGTAGCGTCATTGTAATTAAACAATCTGAGGAATGTTTGGCATGGAGCCACATAAGGAGATATTAAGTAAAAGATAATCAAAAAAATGCTTCAGGCAGCGTTGTAAAGGAAAATTGAGAGGCAGACAGGTTTAGGGATGCTGTTTTAGAAAATAAGGCCTCGTAGCTGAAGGCACCAACCAGCGGATGAGGAACAATTAAAAATAAAGAAGGGAACAGAGATCTTTTAGGGCTGAGGCAGGGTCCACACCTGAGGGTCCCCAAAATTTGTTGATCCAGGCGAAACCTCTCGATTTGTCACCATCCAGTTGGAATGTCCCCAGATTGTTACAAAGCTGGATTAGTGGAGTGGCCTGTCTTTATCTAGCCCCCCCTGCACCCCTCCCTACCTCTGCCGATGGCAACAAGGTTTAATCAAAAAACTATCCCTTTTTCCAGACCCAATAGTTATGCGTAGAAAGGATCTAATTTAACCAGACTTTCTTGAGTTAAGAAAGAGTGAGTTTATTAACTATAGAAAAGTGGAAGAAGAAAAATAGTAAAACACATAGATTCATACAGATTAGAAGTGGGAATTGAGTCCAATAGTAAGTAAATAATATAAAAAAGGTATACAAAACAGTTCTTGACTCTCAAGGAGTATATGATGAAGTATGCAGCTGTTACAATTTGGTTCCAAGATAGTTGACTTCTGTACGCGAATAGTCAATCCTTTGATTGCAGTGTTCTGTGGTTTGGTAGAGAATTTTCCCAGTTGCACTCAATGCTGGTCACAGAAAGAGGCTGGAATTTTACCACTTTGCCCGTCCCAGTTCTGGAGCGAGGCTCACAGAAAGGCATTCTCTGTTGGCTTCAGATGGGATCTTACGAGCCACAGGCAGGCAAGGGGATAAAGTTCTGGCGAAAATGTGTGAATGTATCTGTTCTGAGGGACTAGCTGAGTCCAGGTACTGCAAAGAACAGTTCACATTAGTTTCCTTAATTAACTCTTACATCTGCTGCCAGAAATAGCTTCCCTCCCCACTTAGGCATTTAGATGAGACTTACAAATTAAACAATAATTGCAGTTAAATATGAAACACAAATACAAACAATAAGAAGTTAAAAGTTCCCTCATCTCACCAAATTTCCAAGCTCCATCCAAAACCACAAGCTAGTAATTAAGAAGGCCCCAAAATGGGCGGAAGGGCAGTAATTTCACTTGGAAAATAATTTTTTTGTGTGCAATAATGAACTTTGATGTACCCTGTCATGGAAGATACTTTAGAATGCAAGCTTTCTACTGCAAACTTGCATCAGAATTGGTATTTCATTCTGAAGCCAGCCACAGTCAGAATCTTCATCAATATAATGGGTAAAGAACAGTAAAGACAGCATGCAGGCCTTTGTGTAATGTAAGTGAGCTCTCATCAACTGGGGAAACAATGAGACTGATCAGCATCTTGAATCCTTCCCTCTGCCTTATCTCATTTAAATATCAAAATGTTTTGGAACTGTTTGAATATGGCTCCCATTGACTTGTTCCTTGACTGGATGTACATTTTCAGTCACCCAATGACAAAGTGATGGCAACTTGCACTAACGTGAAAATGAGTTAGGCGGAACGCGAAATAATATTCGACATCTTGACATTTACTGCTCAATTGACACTCACTCTAAGTCAAGTGTAAAATTGTGAAATGGCAGATTTGCCAAGCTGAAAGAATCACACAAGCTGTGACTGTGAGAATATAGATGAAGAGAATCTCCATCTGATATGGTTGAGCCAGATATGGACCCGGTACTGGCAGCCTCAGTAACTCAATTGAAAATGTAAATATTACATGCCCTGTGATGATGGAAATGTTTCAATGAAGATTGTACGGAATTCATCGATGAGTGAGACCTGGAAACTACGTGCCTTGATGCTGCAAGAATGCAACACCTAATAACAATGGCACAGTGGTTAGCGCTGCTGCCTCACAGGGTCCTGAGTTCGAATCCAGGGACCCGCATGCTTGGGTTTCCTCCCAGAGTCTGAAAGATGTGCTGATTAGTTGGCTTTGGCCATGCTAAATTCTCCCTCAGTGTACCCAAACAGGCACCAAAGTGAGGCAATTAGGGCATTTTCACAATAACTTAATTGCAATGTTAATGTAAGCCTACTTGTGACACTCATAAAAAGAGACAAAAATCTACCATGATGTGAATGAAATATTAATGGTACTGTGCTGATATTAAGATGCTGGAATAGCTTTATCATGACAATATTATGCAGTAAATATACATGAAAAAGACCGAATGATAAGAATTATAAGCCCATCAAATTCATCCACATCAGTGATACCAAACAGGTTTGGAGTGAATTAGCAGCTGATTATTCACCTTGCCAGATCTTGCTTCTAGTGACATTCACAGAGCAACAATTCCAATGCATTTTGGAGACTTGTTTTCTCAGGTGAAATATAGTTCCAGTGATAAGGTCCCACATTCACTGGTTAAGGTGTTGGTGGGAAATCAGTGTCGCTTTTCTCTGGGAGACCCAAAGCAATTACCTGGAGAGCATTGAGAGCCTCCCATTGGATGACGTCCTCAGTGGGGGGGAAATGTTGCACCTGCCCCTCCCTCGCCCCATCCCATCGAGCCGCTAGCCAATCGGAAGCCGGTCGCCGGCGGTGATTGTTGCTGGCGTTGCTGCAAGTCCCTCACCAGGAGTCATCTCTGGATCCCTGGAGACAGATGGGAGGGATGGGTGGAGGGTGAGGGTTGTGAGCAGGGCGCCTCTGGCAGGTTTGGGGCGGAGAATCAAGTTCAAGGGTAGGGTGCTGGCTTTCATGGCCCCCTTCTTCCTGATGTCAGGTCCCTTGATCAGATACCGATCCTCCTTTCCTCCACCAGAAGATCATAAAATACAGAAGCAGATTCAGGCCACTCGGCCCATCGAGTCTGCTCTGCTACTCAATCATGGGTGATTTCTGAGGTAATGGTATTTGGCAGAGAAGTTTTAGCCGTGATGTAGGGACCCTATGCAAAAGGTTTGTGTCCAGCCTAGCCATGCCTGTTGTATTGTTAGCTGTTGGCCGCTTTTGCGAGTGAAAAGTTTCCTTGCCACATGATCACACGTGTTCAGAAACTGTAATTAGGGATTGGTTGGTCAATGCTTCCTGTGCCTGATATGAGCCCTTACATTTTATCCAGCAGAAATGCCACCAAATATTTCATTATTGCCACTCTGGTCCTTTTGCTGGTCATGCGTTCTCTGGTTACCTATAGTTTACCACTGCAAACAGCTTCTCTTTATTTACTCCACTGAAGACATTCAACATTTTAAACACATTGCAACACAAGCTAACAACGACAATGTAATTGATTAATGTTTTTGACTGTGTATTGTGACTAGGGTTATTCTGTGAGAATGTCCACCAAACAGTAATCGCCTTCCAAACCCATGACCTCTATCATCTACGAAGTAGCACGGTGGCACAGTGGTTAGTATTGCTGCCTCACAGCACCAGGGACCTGGGTTTGTTTCCCGGCTTGGGTCACTGTCTTTGTGGAGTTTGTGTGTTCTCCCCATGTCTCTGTGGGTTTCCTCCAGGTGCTCCGAGTTCCTTCCACAGTCTGAAAAAAGTGCTGGTTAGGTATGTTGACTATGTTAAATTCTCCCTCAGTGTACCCAAACAGGCACAGGAGTGTGGTTACTGGGCGATTTTCACAGTAACTTCATTGCAGTGTTAATGTAAGCCTACTTGTGACACTAATAAATAAACAAAAAAAAACTTAAATCAAGATGGCAATTGTTGGGTTTGATTGCTCAACCTTTGTACATAAGCGTTAAGGAAGTGAGATTATTTCAGCGAAACCTCATTAATTCACTTTGATATGTCAGGATAAAGACAATGAAATGACTAAGTAATTATAAACTGTCAGGAAACATTCCAATGGTACCAAACAAGACACTTTACTTCAGCAAGGCATTTGACAAGGTCCCACATGCAAGACTTCTTGAGAAGGTGAGAGGCCATGGGATCCAAGGGGCTTTGGCCTTGTGGATCCAGAACTGGCTTGCCTGCAGAAGGCAGAGGGTGGTTGTGGATGGCTCTTTTTCTGCATGGAGGTCGGTCACCAGTGGAGTGCCCCAGGGATCTGTTCTAGGACCCTTGCTGTTTGTCATTTTCATAAATGACCTGGATGAGGAAGTGGAGGGATGGGTGAGTAAGTTTGCCGATGACACGAAGGTCAGTGGTGTTGTGGATGGTCTGGAGGGATGTCAGAAGTTGCAGCATGACATCAACAGGATGCAAGACTGGGCGGAGGAGTGGCTGATAGACTTCAACGCGGATAAATGTGTTGTGGTCCATTTTGGCAGATCCAACGGGATGAATGAGAACACTATCAAAGGTAGGAGTCTTAGCTGTGTGGAAGAGCAGAGGGATCTTGGGGTCCGGGTCCATAAGACTCTCAAATCGGCCTCCCAGGTGGAGGATGTGGTTAAGAAAGCTTACGGTGTACTGGCCTTCATTCATCGAGGGATTGAGTTCAGGAGTCAGGAGGTAATGCTGCAGCTTTATAGGACCCTTGTCAGACCACACTTGGAGTACTGTGCGCAGTTCTGGTCGCCTCACTATAGGAAGGACGTGGAAGCTATTGAAAGGGTGCAGAGGAGATTACAAGGATGTTGCCTGGATTGGGAGGCATGCCTTATGAAGACAGGTTGAGGGAGCTGGGACTGTTCTCCCTGGAGAGACGAAGGTTGAGAGGCGACCTGATAGAGGTTTACAGATGTTGAGAGGATTAGATAGGGTGGACTCTCAGAGACTATTTCCCAGGGCTGAAATGGTCGCGACGAGAGGGCACAGATTTAAGGTGCAGGGAAGCAAGTACAGAGGGGATGCTAGGGGAAAGTTTTTCAGTCAGAGGGTGGTGAGTGAATGGAATCGGCTGCCGTCGGTGGTGGTCGAGGCGAACTCGCTGGGGTCTTTTAAAAGACTTCTGGATGAGTATATGGGATCCAATGGGATTGGGGGTTATAGATAGGTCTATGGCTGGGTAGGTTTTGATGTGTTCAGCACAATTTGTGGGCCGAAGGGCCTGTTTGTGCTGTAGTGTTTTATGTTCTATATGTTCTATGTTCTAACAGGATAAACCTCATTCAGATCATCTGAAACTTCTGATTTCATGTGGTTACCAATGTGGCCAGGGAATGATGAACATTGAGTCAGTGGAAAGATGTATCTGTGTCTTTCTTATCAACATGTGGAATATATGGCTGGTTTGTAACAGCTAAAAAGGGAATTTGGAAATAAGATATATGGACTCTATCTGAAAGGTATAACATCGCCTTTTCATGAAGCTAACCATGCAATGAGTAACTAATTTCTGATCCTAGCAGTTCTTGAACACATACAAAAGGATATTAGAAAGACATACCTGTCATTTGTTCCTTGCTGCCCAGCTGAATGTAGTGTAACATGTCTGAAGTTATGTAGACTCCCTGAGTGTGTTTGATCAGAGCTCCAGCTATGAACAGGCTACGGTAAGGACCTGCTGAACTCGGGTAAGAGGAAAGCTTGTGAGTTTTATTCAGGGGATGTGCAACTCTTTCGTCACCTGTTCGAATAAAAGCAGCAAGCTGGAGAGAAGTGCTAGTTTTTCTGTGGGTTAAAGTAAATAAGGCTTGGGAAATGTAAGGAATGCAAGGAAAAGTCCAATTGGATTAGTTTAGGGGTTTAAAAAAGGGGCATGGATAAGTTAAGCCAAAGAGTTTGTTTCCATGCTGTGAATCTTTATGACTCTAAGTGTATCTCATCCAAACAACTCAATCTGTAAAGCTTTAATCTCATCATGTAAAGCCAGGGAACTGATGGAAGAGGTTAGTTGTCCAGTAGTTTAAAATATAAACCATGAACTGTGTTGGGATGATTCAGCCTATGTGAGGTATTTGTAAAGTGAGGACACACTGGATTGAAAGGAATCAGTTTGTTAGTTTTAGTCTTCATTGATAGCTCTTGTTATTCACCTTTTCATTAGCTATGCTACTTATATCCATATAATTTTGAAATGTAGTTAAATAAAATTAGTTTGAGAATTTTATAATCCTATGTTTACCAGTTTCATTATTCGTTCTATTCAAGTCTGAATCCTCAAAACAGTTCAAATGTTACAATGTCTATCAAATCTCTTTATCCTGTCTGTTCAAAGGACAACATCCTCAGCATCTTATCCTCTCAGAATTGAAATGTTTGATCTTTGTTACTGTTCTCATGAACATAGTGTTCAGCTGTTGTCATGGAATCAATACAGAACAAAAGGAGGCCATTTGGCCCATTGAATCTGCACTGATGACAATTCTGTCCAGGCCATATCTCCGTTACCCCACGTGTTAGCCCACTAATCCCCTGACACTCCTTCTTGAAACCTACAAGGCGGCATCTTATGGAAGCATACGATAGTGGGATATTTTTCATCCTGCTGCAACCAAATGGAGATTTGGCTGGGCTCCAAATTCTCCAACCAAAGGCAGCAAGGCATGAACAACCGGTAAAAGTTTGGACAATGTTTTGGCTCAGTTGTTTCCTGTGATGGTGAATTCCACAGGCTGACCACTCTCAACATGAAGATGGACAATTTGCTACTCACCCTCAATTGACTGATACTTTGTTAATTAACTACTCAAAATGACCGGGGCTTCATTGGCAGGGATGGGATTAACCAATCACCACGCCCCTCATGACTGGTTTCAGAATAATCATTTTAAAGCTCATTGTATGGAGTTGAATCCTTTCCCCACATTTCCCACAGACACATTTTCCATTTAAGGATTGTACCTGCAAGTGGTAACTACTCCAATTATCCATTATAATTGTTAAATCATTTGTGAAATATAATTAACAAGTTAGTCTGTTAAATTATTTGTGAAAGCAATTAGCAAGCTGATCGTTACAGCATTGTAATGCAGCCATATGAAGAAAACAATTCAGGGCTGGATGGCGTATAATTAGCATCTTGGCTCATTGAGAGCAGCCCTGCCTCCAGGTTGGAAGGTTTCGGACGCAAGCCCCACACGAGAACACAAGCATGAAATCTAAATTGATATTTCACCACAAGATTGCTGTATTTTCAGAGGCCCTGTGCTCAGAGGATGCATCAGATCAAAGCCCCATCTGCCCGATCAGCTGGGTATACAAGAATCCCTTGTCATTGCTTGGAGAGCAGAGAATTAATCCTGATGACCTGCCTAGCAATCTTCTCTGAGGTTAATTGGCCCTTCATCTCATTTGCTGTTTTGTGGAACATTGCTGTTTTCAGACTGACTTCCTACTTTCCTGCATAATAATGGAGAGATTCAGAGTGTTTACCTTGGAGAAGGCTGAGGGGAGATTTGATAGAGATGTGTAAAATCATGAGGGGGCCAGACAGGGCAGATAGGGAGAAATTGTTGCCGCTCATTAAAATGATAAGAATAAGACAGACACAGATTTAAAGTGATTTGACCAAAGAAGCAAAATGGATGCAGAAATCTTTAAAGTTAAGGTTAAGGTTTGGAGGTCACTGCCTTAGAGTGTGATGTATGTTGGAATGATTAAGGAATTCAAGGCTGTTATTTGAGAAAGAAGAGGGTGCACGGTTAGAGGGAGAATTGGCTGGGGGATGACATGAAGTGAATCTCTCATTCAGAGAGCTGGTGCAGACATGATGGGCTGAATGGTCTCCTTCTGAGATGCTGATATTAACTCGTGTCACATTCTGATAAACAGTGGAATCCAGCTGTGAGTCAGTTGTCTTCTAGGTATCCTTAATTTAATCTCCAAAATTGGCTTTTGATACACCCATCATAATCTCCTTGTTCTCAAATTTATGCCTCAGCTAATAAAGATAAGCATCCCGTATGCCTTCTTCACCACCTTATCTACCTGTCCTACTGCCTTCAGAGATCTTTGGAAATGCATCCCAAGGAATCTCTCACTGATACTCTGTTACTTCTTCGCATCTTACTGTACATTGTATATTCCTTTGCTTTATTAGTCCTTCCAAAATACATGTGCTTAACTAAAATAATGTACAGATAGCTTCAAGGTCAGGGCTAGGTCTTGATTAGTTTTATCCAGGTTCTCACAGTATACCTGGAGAATTGATGGCCTACACTATAAGACTACAAGTAGCACAGTTAGTCATGATATCTATTGACCCCAATGACTGGACTCATGGTTTCATGTCAAAACTATCACACTGGAGCTTCAAACTGTTAGAGCATTACAAAAAATTGTGATTTTATTCTGTTCGAAATCAACCATTTCAGCAAATGAGTAATTACATGTCATTGAATCTAAAATAGCAAGGTATATTAATGTGGATTAGACATCAGGAAAATCTGCACCAAAATACTTTCCTATTCTTCACAAATGGTTACAATGATAATGCATGCAAATGTATTTAAATTGACATCACATCAGTTTCCGGTGTAGTCCCGATCATTTTTGACCCTTAATTAAGGGGGAACCAACACGAAGGCGGTTACGGATCGCCCTATTTGCCTCACACCTAACTTTACAAAGTTGATGGTTAAATTGGGCTCTAGATTTCAAAAGATTGTGGAAACTTGACTTGAACCAAACATAATTTGTGCATAAAACTTTGCAATCCTTCACACTCATTCGGGCAATTCTGTGTAAACTACATTGAGCCAGCATAATGCTAACCCATAATGCTTGCAGATGTCTAGCTATCATGAGTGTACTTCAGATAGATAAAACATGTCCTGTACTTAATCTACTCAAAGTTACTTTTGCTGATCTTCAATATGTGTCTCTGTCTCTACAGAGCCATTAAGCTATATGAAGTTCTCATTGGCAATAATTGCAGTTCATAGTTTGTTTCTGTAAAAAAGTGTAAAATTACTGTGAAATATAAAAGGTCAAATCATTTCTATCTGTGGAATCTATAGAGTTCTCACTTGCTTTATCTCTGTGAGCAAACTCGAACTCCCGACTGAAAGCAATGCATCTCCTGAAGTTCTAATTACATTTTTAAATGCAGTTGCCAAGCTAATTAGTGGACTAGCTTTATTAATTAAAATTCAGGATCTAATTTAAATTTAAATGTTAATAATTCAGCTTTTGTGCAAGAGTAACTACATGCTGTCACTCACCAGTAATCAGTAATTTATTCCTCATTAGTTGGATTGTATCTTGTTAAGGTGTTTACATAACAATTTCCTTTCAGTCTGTACAAAACTCAATGACATTTCGAAAGATATTTCATTGGGCATTTATCACGGTAACCATTCGCGACCGTATAAGAATTTTCTTCTAAAGTACAACCAGTCTGCCTAAAGATTGCTTGTCTGTTGCGAACGGTACCAAACTGGTGAGTCAAATGTTTTAGTTTCTCCCCCAGTTACCATTTGAATGAATTTCAAAGGAATTACACACAGATGCAAATGATTATCCTCTTAAAGGTGTGGGATGTTTGAAGGCTCATTCCTGCCACGCCGGAAGATATTTATGAGACAATAACCAGGGAAATAAATATCTCATTAACCTGACCATCCTCAGGTGAGGAATGGCGATGTTAAATCACCATGCAATATGCGACACTGGGGTTTTCTCCAATCACACAATTACACACTCACTTCCCTGCAGGAAAATTCAATGGGAGCTTTGGAAGTTTTAGTTAGATATTAACTGTGTTGGATTATGTAACCGTGTATCAAATTCCATATATTGACCAATTTTGTTTAGTATTTCCTTGATTTCTACCATTCACAATTCTGCATGACACCCCAATTATCAAATAATCGGAGCTATTAATATGTTGAGATATGTGAAAGTCTGCACTTCAGAGCATAATGATGCCATTGCAAGCTCAGTCTTAGAGAAGTAAAACTAATCAACCAGAAAATATGCAGACTTTGGAATTGGGGTGTACGATAAAGGCAACTGCAGGATAGCCATAAGCAAGTAAAGCATTTCCTCCTGTATTGTGCTACAATATGATATTGCGCTGCTGCGTAGTGAGCTAGTTTAGAGTTTATTTATTATTATCATACGTGGGCTTACATTAATACTGCAATGAGGTTACTGTGAAAATTCTCTAGTCGGTACACTCTAACGGTTGTTCAGGTACACTGAGGGAGGATTTAGCATGGCCAATGTACCCAAACAGCATGTCTTTCCTATTGTGGGAGGAAATTGGAATGATCGGATGAAACCCACGCAGACACAGGAAGAATGTGCAGACTCCGTACAGAGTGTGACCCAATCTGGGAATTGAACCCGGGTCCTGGTGCTGTGAGGTAGTACTGCAAACCACTGTGCCACTGTATTGCCCAGAGAAGACCAACACGCTGTTAGCCTTTTCCCAGGATGACAAACCTTGGTGTTTTGTTTACTAAATACACATTGGAAACACATTGAGGAAAATTGATTGTAAACTGTAAAATAGTTAGGAAATTAGAATTAAGGGCCCAATTATGATCAACACTGGCTAACAGGGTAATACTTCATCTTTGAGTCAGAAGATTGTGGGTTAGAATCCCACTTCAGACATTTGAGCACAAAATTCTAGGCTGACATTTCAGAGCAGTACCGAGGGACTGCTGCATTGCCAGAGGTGTTATCTTTCTGAGGGGATGGTAAATGAGGCCCATATGTTCTTTCAAGCAGGTGACAAAGATTCTGTGTCATAATTTTGAAAACACAGGTAAGTTCTCCACAGCCTCCTGGTCAATATTTATTCCTTAATCAATGATTGATTTGATATGATTTGATTTATTATTGTCACATGTGTTAACATACACTGAAAAGTGTTGTTTCTTGCATACAACACAAACAAAACATTCTGTTCATGGAAAAGGAAAGAAGAGAGTGCGGAATGTAGTGTTACAACCGTAGAGAGGGTCTGGAGAAAGATCAACTTAATGCAAGGTGTATCCATTCAAAAATCTGACAGCAGCAAGAAACAAGCTCTTCTTGAGTGGGTTGGTACATAACCTCAGACTCCTGTATCTTTTTCCCGAAGATAGAAGGTGAAAGAGAAAATGTCCGGGGTGTGTAGTGTCCTTAATTATGCTGGCTGCTTCGCCGACGCAGTAGGAAGTGTCGACAGAATCAATGTCTACAGTGTCCCATAGGGAAACTGATTTGTGAGATGGATTGGGCTTCATTTGTGGGCTTTTGTAGTTCCTTACAGTCTTGGGCACAGCAGAAGCCCATACCAAGTTGTGGTACAACCAGAAAAAAATGTTTTCTATAGTGCATCTGTAAAAGTTGGTGAGAGTTGTAGCTGATATGCCAGATTTCTTTAATCTTCTGAGAAAGTACAGGTATTAGTGGGCTGTTTTTAACTATAGTGCTGGCTTGGGAAGACCTGGACAGATTGTTTATGAACTGGACACTTAAAAGCTTAAAGCTCTCAACCATTTTTACTTCATTCCCATTGATATAGACAGGGACATGTTCTCCTTTACGTTTCCTGAAATCAATGACAATCTGCTTCGTTTAGTTAACATTGATGAAGAGATTATTGTTACAGCACCAATTCACCAGATACTCTGTCTAATTCCTGTACACTATTTTATCATTGTTTAAGATCTAACCCACTACGGTGGTATCATCAGCAAACTTGAAAATCGAATTGGAGGGGAATTTGGCCACACAGTCATAAGTGTATAAGGAGTATAGTAGGAGACTGAGAACATAGTGTTATGGGGCACCGGTGTTGAAGATGATTGTGGAGGGCTTGTTATTGCCTATCCTTACTGATTGTGGTGTATGAGTTAAGAAGTTCAGTATCCAGTCGCAGAAGGAGGTGTCCAGGCCAAGATCAGAGTTTGGAAATGACATATGTAAACTGTCTGGTCATTAAAATCATGTTGTTTGTCAGAGCTGGATGTGGGCTGGTCAGCTGCCATCTTTTACAACATAACAATGATAACATTAAAAACAAGATCTCATTGATTGTAAAACCTATGGCCCTGCATTCAACCTTGGAACACCAGAATAAGGAAAAAAAACTTCTATTTAGTGAATACAACTCAGCCTTCAACACCATTATTTCTACAAAACTCATCTTCCCAGACTTACTCTCTTCGCCTTCCATCAGGAAAAAGGTGCAAAATAGACTGAAGAACAGCTTCTTCCATGCTGCCATCTGACTTTTGAATTACCTTATAGGAAACTAATAATTTTTACACCTTAGCTATGACCATAACACTATACATACTGCAGTCTCTTGTTTCCTTCTCTATGAATGGTGTGTTTTGTCTGTTTTAGCATGCAAGAAACAATACTTTTTGCTATTTCCCAATACATGTGACAATACTAAATCAAATCAGGTCAAAAACACTTTGGGGCATTCCATGGTCACGAAAGGCACTATAGAAATGAAAGTCTCACTATCTTTCTTTCATGTCACTGAAAAATCTGAATTAAATCATCCTTTCATGTCTTATTCTCGAATTTAAGATATCTAACAAGTTAATTAAACAATAAGAACAAATGACCTAACAAGAATATAATCATTTTGCTTCATGGTAGTCAAGTTTTTTTCACCAAACTTCTTCAAATAATTTGGAGCTGTAATCTGCACTGAGGTCATGTTGCCAGGGTTTGGAAATATGGTGAGGGGTTAATATCTGGTCTTTATTAATAAAGAAATATTTTAAAATGCATAAACCAAGTTCTCGCCTCTTACGGGTATAAACCTCATTACGTCACCAACAAAGGACAGCTGAACTCAGAGTTGCAATCTTACCAATGAAAAAAATTTTCTGAGAAAGAGAGGAAACCATGTTATGCAGTTGTTTCAAACTGGAATGTTTTCGATAAGACAAATACAGCCAACTATTTAACATGCTGGGCTTTCAAAGGAGTTAACCTGTTAGCTAACCAAAGAATTTCTCTTAAAGTAATCTCACCATGTTATAAAATCAGACTCTGGTCAGTGCAATGGTTAATGTACAGCATGATTTAAATGCTGATTTACGGAGGCAGCAAGTTAATAGGTCCTTTGGAAAAGATTCGGAGGCAAGCCACTAGGTTTATAAATGGTTTAAAAAGTCTCTAGCTGACTAAAATCAGCTTAAAAGGCTGGGGATTTACCTTTTATAATAAATAGGCCTTGACGAGATTTGATTGAGGTCTATAAATAATTAGATAAATTAAATTCTGTCCATGTCGACGGGTTGAGGAAGAACAGGACGAAAGTGATGTTCACGTTGGACGTGGTGAGGCATTTCTGTTTACAAATAGACATCTTCAAAGGAAATGAGAGTCTAACTTCTCCAATAAGTGAAGGTTCACTGCAAATGCTCAGCAGCAACTAAAGCAGCGCAGTGGACTTAGTATCAGACACATTCTCTTGCACTCAAAATGAATGTGAAATTCAATTATGTTATGATCACTGCTACCCTTAGGGTGTCTTCACTCTGAGGTCAGTAATTAATCCTGTCTCAATACACATTACCAGATCTAGTTTAATCTGCTCTCTGATTAGTGCTAAATGTGCTGCTTTAGAAACTGCCCTGAAGACACTCTGTATATTCATTGCCAAGTCTTCTTTTGCCAATTTGATTTATCCAATCAAAATGTAGATTAAAATCAGATGGTTATCGCCTTACCTTTCTACAAACCTCTGTTATTTATTCCTTTATACTCTATTCTAATGTGGTACCATTAGGAGGCCTATAAACCACTCCCACAGGTGATTTCTTACCCTTTAGTACTTTTCATTACCACCCAAACTGATTCTACTGATCTCCTGAACTGAGGTCAACTCTTTCTATTGTTCCAATGTCACTCTTAATTAGCAAAGCCACCCCTCCATCTTTTCCTCGCTTTCTCTCCTTGCTCAGAGAATCCCTACAGTGCACTTGGAGGCCATTTGGCCCATCGAGTCTGCACCAACTCTCTGCCAGTCTATCTTACTCAGGCTCTTTCCTCCACCTTATGCCTGTAACCCCACATGGCTAATCTATCCGATCTACACATCTTAGGGACATTAAGAGGTACTTTAGCATGGCCAATCCATCCAACCTGCACATATTTGGACTGTGGGAGGTAATCGGAGCATATGAAAGAAACCCACGCAGGCATGTGGAGAACGCGCAAACTCCACACAGACAGTGACCCAGGTCCCTGGAGCTGTGAAGCAACAATAGTAACCACTGTGCCACCGTGCTGCTCCAATGCTGTGTACCCTTGAATATTCACGTTTCAGCCTTTGTCATCATTCAGCCAAGCTTCTGTAATAGTGTTTAGACATCTATCTCTATTTATACTGTGATTCTATCTGTTCTGTTATGCATGTTACATGCATTCAGATATAGAGCCATTAGTTCTGTTTGTTACTATATTTGTAAGTTCTAGCCTTTTCTGCTGTTCTGCCCTTAGATTATACACTTTGATTATCATTTCTCTATTTCTATCTTCATTTTAGCCTCGTCTTCTCCATTTAATTCATTGTATCTTCTCAAAAGTGATCCTTTGCCCCTACTAATTAGTTTATAGCCCCCTCTGCTGCCCTGGATATACACTCTAGTTCCAACGTGTTATACAACTTTCTCTTTCCTCAGTACTGGTTCCAGTGTCCCATGATTGAAACACATTTCTCCCACATGAACCTTTGAGTCACACATTTAATTCTCTAAAATGATTTACACTATACCAACTTGCTCAGGGACACAGATGGTCATAGGGTCTTAGAGATTTACAGCATAGAGACAGATCCTTCAGCCCAACTTATCTATGCCACCCTTCTTTTAATCCTTAAACTAATCCCAATTACACTCATTTCGCCCATAACCCTCTATACCCATTGTACCCATGTAACTATTTAAATGCTTTTTAAAAGACAAAATTGTATCTGCCACTATAACTAACTCTAACAACTTGTTCCAGACACTCTGAAAAATTTCCCTTCTGGAAACTTTTGTATCTTTCCCTTCTCACCATAAATCCAGCCAGAAGTTATCATCTTTGAGGTTCTGTTTTCTAACTTAGCACCAAGCTGCTCGTACACCTAGGAATCTCTTTCCTAGTTAGACCTATGTCATTGGAACTTACATCAATCTCAGTCTTTGAATCCCTCCCCTCCCTCTGCAATTTACTCTCCAGCTCAGAATAGATGTCCTGAACCCTAGCACAAGGCAGGCAACACAACCATCTGAACCCTCCCTCTGGGCTGCAGAGAATTGTGTCTATCACGCTGATTGTACTCTTCAACAACATTACCCATTAATTCTACCCACTTGAATGATTTCTTGTGCTGTGATGCCTGGGTCAGTTTGTTCATCTATCCTGCTTTCATTTGACAGATTGCAGGATCCTAGACCATGCTGAACAATTACAATGTCTGAGGCACCTCTACTTCTACCTTCTCGAAGTCCATTCCTGCCTCACTTACAAACATATCCTCCTGTTCCTAACCACTGACCAAATCAGAAGGCTCTATCTTAAGGAGTGTGACTATTTCCTGGTACAATGTGTCCAAGAAGCCTTCTGCTCTGATGCATTATAGTATCTGCAGCCCAGCCTCCAATGCAATGACTCTGAGATGTATCACCTCAATCACAGACACTGACCACAGCGGTTTTTGCCCTAGACCAAATTGGAAACTCAATTCAGGAACTTCCACACTTTGCAGCCTCAACACGTCATCTGCCCTGTCACCTATGTGTAAATTAATTTATTCTAACTTAATTTATAACTAATAAACACTTCTACACCCAACAATCTTCATTGCTTCTGAAAAAGATACAAAAATCTGAAGTCACATACCGACCAACTCAAGAACAGCTTCTTTCCTGCTGCCATCAGACTTTTGCATGAACCTACCTCGCGTTAAGTTGATCTCTCTCTGCACCCTAGCTATGACTGTAACACTACATTCTGCACTTTCTCCTTTCTTTCTTTATGAATAGTATGCTTTGTCTGCATAGCATGCAAGAAACAGTACTTTTCACTGTATACGAATACATGAGGCAATAATAAATCAAATTAAATCCTTTTCCCCTATGTACTGTATGAACAGTATGCTTTGTCTCTACAGTGTGCAAGAAACAATACTTTTCACTGTATATTAATATATGTGACAATAATAAATCAAATCAAATCAAATATTGCTGGTATCTCTTACTACAACAAATGTGATTTTACAATTATGAATAGATGACATAGGTTTTGAAGGTAACAGCAAAATATTCACCAATCAATCACTTATCTGTTATCTTATGAAAGCACTTTGATTTCTGTTCAAAGATGGCTGCTCCTATCTAGAGTCACAGACTGGACTGGATAGAATTGGATAGTTCCTCTCAGCAATGATTACTGACACTGGGTCCTCTCCTCATACATTTTCCTCAGTGCCTGTTCCAGCCCTGGGGCTCTCCTTTCACTTATTCTCCAAGCTAGTGATTGCAGAGAACAAAGAACAAAGAAAATTACAGCACAGGAACAGGCCTGTCAGCCTTCCAAGCCTGCATCAACCATGCTGCCCGACTTAACTAAAACCCCCTACCTTTCCAGGAACAATATCCCTCTATTCCCATCCTATTCATATAATTGTCAAGACACCCTCTTAAAAATCACTACTGTATTTGCTTCCACTACTTCTCCTGGCAGCGAGTTCCAGGCACCCACTATCTGTGTAAAAAAAAATCAGCCTCGTACATCTCTCTTAAACCTTACCCTTCACATCTTAAACCTGCGCTTTCTAGTAATTGACTCTCCCACCCTGGGAAAAAGCTTCTGACTATCCATTCTGTACAAGCTTCTCATAATCTTGTAGACTTTCATCAGATGGCCCTTCAATCTCCATTGTTCCAGTGAGAACAAGACTATTTTCTTTCTGTATTGCCACAGCAACATGTATTGCCATAGTTTAATAAACACTGCACAAATTTGATCAAAATAAACAACATTCTTTTAGATGGTTCTGTAATCCATTTCATTCAGCTGGGTCAAAATTATAGAATTCCCTCCCTAATGGCATTGTGGGTCAGCCCACAGGACATGTACTGCAGCGATTCAAGAACGTAACTCACCACCACCTTCTCAAGGACAGCTAGGGATGGGCAATGAACACTGGCCAGCCAGGGAGACACACATCCCATGAATGAATAAAAAACAAGATTTACATGATTCCAGCACAAGTGCATGCACCTCAGTAGTAGTATCAATGATCTTGACTGGAAGATTTGTCCTTTATTACTTCATATGAAACCTTGCAAAAAAAACTGTGGTTGTGATAGCTAAATTGGGCCATATTTCCTGATAAGCAATGCCCAGAGTTTCATTAATGACCACCATTCTGCAATAGAGTGAACGGCCTTCATTTCCTCACTACTCCAGTTCCAAAAAGTTCACCGATGTCTTACACGTTGTAACTATACAAGGTTTCCTTTTCACCCATCCTTTACCGACTATTGCGTTTAACTCCAGTCGCGAAGGGCAGATGATGAAGGTCATTTCAATCCTCTGATCGAGACAGCAATGCTTATCCATTACACAAGCTCATTAAACAGCACAGGCAGCAGCAGAAATTAATTTTGTTAATTGTCCATCAATCAGGCCAATTTAGCACTTTATTCCTCAGTATGTATGAAAATCAAAGCAATGAATCAAGTGCTGGGGATTTCATTGGAACTCCTCCAATTCCATGCCTTGACATTACTGTGAAGTGACAGATAAGGGGCAAATGCTTTAGAACTGAGATGACGAGAAATTTCTTCACCCAGAGAATGGTGAACGTGTAGAATTCACCAACACAGGAAGCAGTTGAGGACAAAAAATTGTCTAATTTCAAGAAGAAATTAGATACAGCTCTTAGGGCTAAAGCAACCAAGGGATATGAGGAGAAGGGGGGGGTGGTGAGGATATTGAATTTGATCAGATATGATCAATATGAATGGCAGAGTAGGCTCAAAGGGCCGAATGACCGATTCTTTTTCTAGTTTCTTGTAAGAGAAAATCAATTCCCCCAAACTATTTGAGTATGATGTGTTGGCTTTTCCTGCTTCTGATCAGCAAATGAACCAATGGGCATGTTAGAAAGAGTTAGATTCAAATTTCCACATGAGGGGCTTTAACAGAGCACTACCCGTATGGCATCGCCAGAAGAGCACTACCCACACGGCACTACCCACACAGCACTCCTATACAGCACTACCCACACGGCACTACCCACACAGCACTCCTATACAGCACTACCCACACGGCACTACCCACACAGCACTCCTATACAGCACTACCCACACGGCACTACCCACACAGCACTCCTATACAGCACTACCCATACGGCACTACCCACACAGCACTACCCACACGGCACTACCCACACGGCACTACCCACACAGCACTACCCACGCGGCATTACCCACACAGCACTCCTATACAGCACTACCCACACGCACTACCCACACAGCACTCCTATACAGCACTACCACACGGCACTACCCACACAGACTCCTATACAGCACTACCCACACGGCACTACCCACACAGCACTCCTATACAGCACTACCCACACGGCACTACCCACACAGCACTCCTATACAGCACTACCCACACGGCACTACCCACACAGCACTCCTATACAGCACTACCCACACGGCACTACCCACACAGCACTCCTATACAGCACTACCCACACGGCACTACCCACACAGCACTCCTATACAGCACTACCCACACGGCACTACCCACACAGCACTCCTATACAGCACTACCCATACGGCACTACCCACACAGCACTCACGCACTACCCACACGCACTACACACGGCACTACCCACACCACACGCGGCATTACCCACACAGCACTCCTATACAGCACTACCCACACAGCACTACAGCACTACCAGCACTCCTATACAGCACTACCCCACCACACAGCAACTACCCACACGGCACACACACAGCACTCCTATACAGCACTACCCATACGGCACTACCCACACAGCATACCCACGGCCACTACCCACACGGCACTACCACACGCACTACACACAGCACTACACGGCACCCACACAGCACTACCCACACAGCACTACCCACACAACTACACCCACGGCACTACCCACACAGCACTACCCACACGGCATTACCCACACAGCACTACCCACACAGCACTACCCACACAGCACTACCCACACAGCACTCCTATACAGCACTACCCATATGGCATTACCCACATGGCACTACCCACACAACACTCCTACACAGCACTACCCACACAGCACTACCATTACAGCACTGATGTTCTTCATTGTAGGGAACACTGTCTCATCAAATGAGAATTGTGGCCCTGCCTATCCCTAACGTGAGCATAAAATATCCCAAGGACCTTATTCAAAGAAAAATTTCCCCGGTAAACTAGTCAATAATTTATCCCTTGCTTAACTTCAGAGAATGCCAGTGATTGGATCATTGTCACGATGCTGTTTGTGAGAGCTTGCTGTGTGCAAATTAGCTGTCACATTTCCTATAGCAGTAATTACATTTCATTAGGACTTCACTGATTGTAAATTGCTTAGATAACAGGAAGTAGATAGTCGCAATTAATGCATCTGTTTCAGGTTGACAATACGCTTCTTCTGTCAGGAAAAATGTACAAAAACCTAAGGTAACGTACCAACCGACTCAAGAGTAGCTTCTTTCTGCAGCCAGCAGACTTTTGGATGGACCTATCGTATATAAAGATGGTCTTTCTGTAAATTCTAACTTTGTCTGTGCACTGCATTCTGCACTGTCTCCTTTCCTTCTTGCCGATGTACTGTATGTACGGTTTGCTTTGTCTGTATATCGCATAAAAAACAATACATTTCACTGTATTGCAATAGATGTGACAATAATAAATCAAATCAAAGAGTGCCTATTCCTGCTCCTAGTTCTTGAGTTATGTTTTTATATTAAGTGAGTGGGGAAAAAGGCAGATGGAGTATAATGTGGGAAAATATGAAGTTGTCTACTTTGGGAGGGAGAATAGAAAATAGAAAAGTAGGAAAGCAGCACACTATTTAAACAGAGAGGGATTAGAGATGTCACAAAACAGTCAGATGCTATAAAAATAATAACTGACAAGTGGTTTGTAAAGCATATCTGAGCAGCATCTAAAAAAAGGAAAGAAGAGGGAATAAGGTGTTCTTTGTGCTCCACACAATTAATAGTCTGAGTGTTGTGAGCCAGGAAGGAGTTTAGATAGATGTGAGATGTTGAAGAAGCAGCAGCAAGAAATAGAGAGAGGTAGCCATCTTCAGGAGCTGGCACAGCTAGAGATAAAGTGCTAAAGGCAAAAGCCAGTTTTTGCAAAACACTGTTTCTTCAATGGACTGAAGAAAAAGTCCCAAGTCCCAGTTACTTAAGTTGTCTGGTGCAGTAATCATTGGCCAGGCTTATAATTGTTGTTTGGAAAACGGGGTCTCAGTAGAGTTTAGGGTTTTGGGGAAAACAGATACTTTTGGGTTTTCATTCTTTGATGGACTAAGTGCTTACTGTTAATTTGCTATAATACAAAATTTTTCTTTGTAATGTTTTACTATCATCTATTTTAATAAGTACTTTTATTTGTTTGTTTAAAGAAAGAGGGGTCTGAGTTCATACTGTTCCTGCAAACTAATACTTGAAAACAAAATACATCATTATGAAACCAGTGTATCAGACTGGAACACTCTCACACATGCCATCACTCATAACATATAAAATTGCAACGCTATTGTGTCAGGAAATTTAAAAAAGAATAATTCTTTTGGTGTAGAGAATAAAGGTAACGAGAGTGAAGAATGTGTAAAGCAAGTGAGAGTAATGGGTTGCAGAAGACATGGCTTGCATTCTGGTCCTAAGTTGCTGAGAAGTGGGTAATGTAACCCTGGAAAAATTGAAAGCTGTGCCTAAGGCTAAGCAGTTGGAATTGGCAGAAAAATTGGAGCTTGCTTCTCTTGTAGGGATAGAGAAATCCAAGATTCTGGAATGACCAGCTGAGCACTTAAACTTGCCAGAGATGTCAGGCAAACCCACACCACTAAACAGTATGGCAGTGGAATTAGCACCACTTCAGCGAAAAAAGAGATAGGGATATGGCAAAATTGGGAATGAGAAAACTGGAATGAGAAAGGAAAGAGAAGAGAGAGCTTTTCAAAGGGAATTGGAAATGCAGAAGTTAGTAATAGCCGACAGAGTAAAAAATAAAAAGAGAGAATTTCAATTTAGAACGCAGCAAATCAAAGTAGAGACAGTAGAACAGGCTAAGAGAGAAAGCAGCTCCAGACATGAATACAGTGAGGGATGATGGTTAAATTTGTGTAGGTACTTCCAAAATTTGAGGAGAAGGATATAGAGTCATATAATTTGAAAAGTGATCTCACAATTAAAATGACCACAAGAGAATTGGACAAAACCCTTGCAGAATTAATTTGTAATAAGGCTACTTTGAAAACGAGTTGTTGAAGGACTATGAGATAGTCAAAAGAACTATTCTTGATATGTATGAGTTAGTCCTGGAGGCAAGTGGGTAGGTGTTTTGAAACATGAGTAAATAGCCCAGGCAAACTTATCCTGAATTAGAAAGACTAAAGGAAAACTACTTTGACCATGGGTCTTGAAGATCCCAAAAACGTTTGAAGCCTTTAGTGTGGTGGTGGTTTTAGAGAATTAAAAAAAATTAATCTCTTTGATTGTTGGAATGCAAGTAGGGGAACAGGCAGCAGAGTTAACTGATAATTATGGAGCAGTCCATAGAATCAAACGTTTGTTTCCATAATTCTCTTAAATTGAAGAAAACAATAGAAAACGGGAAGGTGTGAGAAAAGACAGTTTAAAAAAAGGAGGGAGAGGCTGAAACTCCTTTTACCATCGCAGAGAAAAGACAGAAAATAAAGATATTTTCCCCCTTCTGAAAGAAGTCAAGAGGATTCGATGTTACTGTTACAGAAACTGGGCCATGTGAAATCAGAATGTTGATTATTAAGGGGAAAGACAGTCAGCGTTATCAACTTTAAAAAGGGAAAATGAAATCAGAAAATGGAAAAGAAGAAGGGCAAGAAGAATTAATGCATAGAGTGAGCACCCAATGGAGGTGAACATGTGTGCACAAACCGTGCAGGGAAAAAGTGATCAGGATTCAAGGATTCTATGTGGGTAAGAAAAGGTTTTCTGTGTGGACAGGATAGAGTTGGAAGGACATTAAAATTCTGAGAGACACAAGGGCAAGTCAATTTATTGTCCCAAAGGAATGGAAAAAAAAAGTTCTGATCACAAGCATCCCTGGGGAAAAGCAATAAAATTCCTCTTGTGAAGATCAACTTAAGGAGCAGTTCTTAAAATGTATGGAATATTTAGCTTTTTAAAAACTGTCTTAACTGTCATGCAAAACAATGAGAAAGAGTTCAAACTGGTGATTTATTCTTGTAATATTGATGTGGGAGCTGTTTTGTTACAGGGGGATGACAAGGAAATCGAAAACAGTCATCAGAAAAAAAGCTTTACCTTCGAAAAATAGACTGTGAATTGGACTGAAAGCTGTAAAATCCTGCCCAAGGTCAACAGCCCTTTCCATGTTCCACCCCTCACCTACTCTGATTCCCATGGTGGATGGGATGGTAAAATTCCACTCTTTAAGTCCAGTACTGCTGCTATTACTGTTAATTAAAGTTTCTGAAAAAGTTTTGAGACCAGAAGAGTAGACCATTTCATTGGAGTCTGTTACTGCAGCTACATAACCCACCAACACCTCTATTTCTCAGAAGACTAAGGAAATTTGGCATGTCAGCTACAACTCTCATCAACTTTTACTGGTGCACCACAGAAAGCATTCTTTCTGGTTCTATCACAGCTTGGTATGGCTCCTGCTCTGACCAAGGCTGCAAAGAACTACAAAAGATCATGAATGTAGCCCAATCCATCATGCAAACCAGCCTTCCATCCATTGACTCTGTTTACATTTTCTGCTGCCTTGACGAAGCAGCCAACATCATTAAGGACCGCCCCACACCCGATATATTCTCTCCTCCACTTTCCTCCTTTGGGAAAAAACATCTGAAGTCATGTAGCAACCAACTCTAAAAATAGCTTCTTTTCTGCTGCTGTCAGACTTTTGAATGGACTTACTTTACATTAAGCTGATCATTCTCTGCAACTTAGCTAACACTACATTCTGCACTGTCTTGTTTCTTTTTCTATGAATGGTATGCTATGTCTGTGTAGCGTGCAAGAAACAATACTTTTCACGGTATGTTCGTACATGTGACAATAATAAATCAAACCAAAATCAAATTTAATTAAAAAGAAAAATCATGTTGCTGGATGGGACAATATGATAACAAATACTCTATCAAGAGTTTAAAAAATTGTTGAGGATATCTAAAAGTTTACAGGATTTTATTGTTCTGTTAAAGCAAGAGAAAAAAAAGTGCTAAATTAAACAGATTCTCGCGTATAATGAAAACATCTTTTAAAATTTAGATGCTTTATTTTATTTTAGAGTGTGGAATTGGAAAGGTTTTTTTTGGATCAGTAATATCAAACTGCCATGCATTTTGTAAACCATGTTGGGCCAGCACCTAAACAAAGGAAAGAATAGGGAATAGATTGTTCTGTGCAATACAATTGATAATAGGAGCGCTGTGAGCCATTAAGCAGTTTAGATACTGATGAGGTGTTGAAGAAACAGCAGCATCTTCAGCTGAGCTGCAGAGTCATCCAGATTTATAATGTTAATTCTGTTCTCTCTCCACAGATAGTGTCAGCCCTGCTCAGCTTTTCCAGCATGTTTTGTTTCTGTTTCAAATTCCAGCATCCGTAGTGATTTGCTTTTATTTACATGTAAGTTGTGATGTCTGATTAACTCATGTCTGCTGATTGCAATGCAGTCTACCACTACTTCATGCTTCTGTGAAGCTTAATGGCAGCCTATATTCCTTAAAGACAGTTGCATCATGGAACAAGTTCTGGACTCATGATTGTGGAGAATTTGACTTTGGAATGAATGAGGAATGGCTTAGAAGAGACATTTGACAGAAGAGAGAATGAAGGATTCAGCTCTTTCCGACATTGTATTGGAGATCTTGCTGGATTAGATGGAAAGGATTGCAGAAGGAATCCTTCCAGACACAATCAGAAGGCAATGGGAGCAGATAGTCATGGTGGTCAATCACACACCTCAAAGACAAGGTGTAGTGCTGCAAGAAGCCAATGACCTCACACAACTGGTCAAGGTCAGTGAATGCATCTTCAAGTGCTGTGTCCCACAAACAGCACCATTAACCTCAGCCACTGCTCACACTATAACACTTTCATCAGAAGTTGCAGCGTGATATAGATAGGATGCAAGACTGGGCGGCGAAGTGGCAGATGGACTTCAATGCCCATAAATGTGTAGTGGTCCATTTTGGCATAACCAATGGGATGAAGGAGTATAATATCAAGGGTAGGAGTCTTAGCAATGTAGAGGAGCAGAAGGATCTTGGGTCTGGGTTCATAGGACCCTTAAATAGGCATCAAGATGGAGGATGTGGTCAAGAAGGTGCATGGTGTACTGGCCTTCATTAATCGAGGTATTGAGTTTAGGAGTCGGGAGGTAATGCTGCAACTTTATAAGACCCTTGTCAGACCCCACTTGGAGTACTGTGTGCAATTCTGGTTGCTTCACTACAGGAAGGATGTGGAAGCTATTGAGAGGCTGCAGAGGAGATTTACAAGGATGTTGCCTTGCTTGGGATGCATGCCTTAGGAAGGAGGGAGCTAGGTCTCTTCTCCCTGGAGAGACGAAAGTTGAGAGGCTTCCTGATAGAGGTTTATAAGATGTTGAGAGGAATAAATAGGGTGGATTCTTGAAGGCTATTTCCCAGGGCTGAAATGGTCTCAACGAGATGACACAGGTTTAAAGTGCTGGGGAGCAAGTACAGAGGAGATGTTAGGGGTACGCTTTTCACTCAGAGGGTGGCAAGTGAGTAGAATTGGCTGCCATCGGTGGGGTGTAGAGGCGAACTCGCTGGGGTCTTTTAAAAGACTTTTGGATGAGTACATGGGATTAAATGGGATTGGGAGTTACAGATAGTTCTGTGGCCTGGTAGGTATGGATACGATCGGCGCAACTTGTGGGCTAAAGGGCCTGTTTGTGCTGTAATGTTCTATGTTCTATGTAATTACATTCAATCACTTTCTGTCTACGAGCCTCAAACCTGACATTTATATGCTTGGGAATATTGATTTCCAAAATGGCTCTGCTGGTTCAAGTCAACATTTTACACTCATAGATCTTATAATCTGTCAGCTTTGCACACTGCCAGCAAATATTCACTGCATACATACCAACCGATACACAAATATGGCATCCAGTGCAAATCACTCCCCAAACATACCAAAAAGCCATTCCAATCTTGCAAAGTCAAGTTCTTCTTAATCATGAACCCAGAACTTGTTCCACAATGCACTCGCCCTTAAGGGGTATAGGCTACCTTTAAGATTCACAGGCTAGAATGAAGTAGTGCTAGACTGCATTGCAATCAACAGACATGAGTTAATCAAACATCACAACTTATATATAAATAAAAGCAAATCACTGTGGATGCTGGAATCTGAAACAGAAACAAAAAATGCCTGAAAGTCTCAGCAGTGCTGTTACTATCTGTGGAGAAAAAACAGAAGTAACAATATAAATCTGGATGATTATTCATCGGAGCTGAAGATGCCTGCCTCTCTCTCTTTCTTGCTGCTGCATTTTCAGCACCTCATCAGTATCTAAACTGAGCTTAATGGCTCACAGTCCTCTGACTATAGTTGCATCAATTACAAAGACCATCCTGTTCCCTATTCTTTCCTTTTGCAGATGTGGGTGGCTTTATCGTACCCCACTGGAACTGGTAATTTGCAGAAAATGTAGCTAGCAGTATCACCTTCAGTAACCTTCCTGAATTATCACAGACAAGAAATATTTCTGGTGAAGTTAATTCTGTCGTATCCATGTTCATAAAATGTAAATCAAGAAAAATACAAGGTGTTAGAAGGGAAAAGTCCTCACCCCTATATGTGCACTGGGATTTTGCAAATCGGATTTGCTGTTCAATCTTGTGTTTCAGCTCTTAACCTGTCAACCACATTCTGTGGTCTGCTGTTACTTTTCGCTGTGTTGTCAGAACTTCATCTGAAGGATAGACAAACCTGATGCACACTCTGACACATAGAAGCAATTACTGCATTTTTCCAACCTTTTAGACAAGTAGCCAGAGACAATCACATGTGTCCTCTCTTATTGTTGGTGTGGAGCATACTCTTGAGCTGCAATTCAGAGAGGGGAAGTTAATCATAACAGATTTAAAAGCAGGTCTGACTCATTGGGCAATATTTCCAGTACATGTGCAACTGGGAAATCGTGTCCAAAGTGCACTTGAAATTACACGGGTTAGATTACTGTCCAGATTTTTAGATAAGTTTATTTACCTGAATGAGCATGAAAAATTTACAAGCAGAATGGATGTGATTCTTCAATTTGTACTTTAAATACTCCTAAGAGCAACAGTGCTGATAGATGGCTCCAGCTATTTAAACCATCCAGGTTATCTTTTCAGTGAACTTCCTTCTTCATCAGGCCCATGCTGTTATCATGAGCCAAATCACATGGGGGTTGGTGGTGGGGAATGGGGATTCTCCGAGTCCACTGTGCTGCTCTAGCAATGCAAAGGACTGGGAGACACTAGCAGCGCTGGGCTCTATAGCCTCTAAGTCTTTTGCACTAATCAACTCCAAACTGAAAATCGGCAGGGAGCTAATTTAGACATTTAAATCTCGATTTTTCTATCATTAGTGGGCCTGGGATTGAAGCCTCAGGGTCTGCTAACACTTCCGCAGCCCCCCCCAATCTGCTCCCTGTCCCCCCCAGCTAGGAGTGATTCACTCCAGCAGGGTTTACAACTGCTCCGCACTAATGGAGAGCAGAGGTCATGGAGGCACCCCTCAGGAGGAAGGGGGGGTGGGGGGAGGGGGTGCCCTCTGGCGAGTGCCAGCCTGGTCAGGGTGTGAGAGATTCATTCTGAAAATCCCACTAAACAAAGTTATCCCAGTTTCCACACAAATTTGGCACTTTGAATTTCTTTAAGAGAATCACCCTCAAGAACTATTCTCTTGTTTAAAATTTGTGAAGGTGTGACTATAGTTGAACTGCATATATCTGGAGTGTGTGTGTGTGTGTGTGTGTGTGTGTGTGTGTGTGTGTGTGTGTGTGTGTGTGTGTGTGTGTGATATAACATTGAAACTTTTAGGATGAATGCATGAATAAACTGCATCACCGTAACATTATATTTTCCACCCTCTCCTTTCCTTCTCCTCTATGTACTCCATGAATGGTATGCTTTGACTGTATAACACACAAGAAACAGCACTTTTCACTGTGTCCCAACACATGCGACAATAATAAATCAAATCAAATAATCCTCTTTATTTAACTCCACAAAATCTTGCTGCTCAGTATTTAAACATTATGGAACATAGAACATAAAAAAACAGCAGCACCAACAGGCCCTTCGGCCCACAAGTTGCACTGATCATACTCCTACCTACTAGACCTACCTATAATCTCAATCCCATTAAATCCCATCTACTCATCCTCTGCACACTCAATAATTGAGAAACTTACCCAGTTTCCTCTCTGAAAAGACACTGATTATGGAGAGTAAGGGAAAGACCAAGTGTTTTAGTTCTTTCCTGGCCCTCTCCATTAAACAACAGTGACTCCAATTTTAAAACACTTCATTAACAATGAGTCTCTTTGGGGTTGTGAAAGAGATTGTATAAGTTCAAAATCTTTCTTTTGCTTCCTAAATATCTGAGCTAAAAGAGAATCCTCCAACTAGTTGTGCTGTGAACTTGAACTTTAGTCAAAGTTTCCCAATTGTCTGCCGTGACTTTGGGAGAAATAAAAACCTTGAAAAGTCTGGTCAGGGTCATCACAGAATCTGCCAAATTCACAGCATTGACCAAGAGAATGGCCATAGTAATTCAGATCTTTTGCCTATTCTGTTAGTTCTATGTTCGTAGCCTAGGCAGCACTGAGCTGCTATATTGATCTTCAGGCATCAACAATAAACTTTACTTTGTAAACAGTTTGTGCCGGCCTGCTTTCCTAATGCTGGATGGTGCATCCATTCACAGTGCTGATAATAATGAGGTAATGGCTTCATTTTCTGTACAAAACAATGGGTCAGCGGGCATGGCTTCAAATTCCGCTTCAAAACTTCAGGTAAAAATCAAAATTGCTGATACTCCAGTACTGAGAGTGCGGCACAGTCAGAGATGCCATTTTCTGAGTAGGACATTAAACCAACGTCACCCTTGCTCTTTCGAGTGGCCATTAAAGATCCTGTGGCATTGTATCAAACAGAAGCAATAATAGAGTTATCACCAGTATAATAAAAGCAAAATAGTGAAAATGTTGGAGATCTGAATTATATATAAAAACTCTGGAAAAACTCATTACCATGGGCAGCATTTGTGGACAGAGAAACAGAGTTAACATTTTGAGTCCAATTTGACTCTTCTTTCCAATGTCCTAGTCAATATTTATCCTGAATAACACTACACAAACAGATTAACTGGTCATTAACACATTTCTGTATGTGAGAACTCGCTGTGTGAAATTTGGCTGCCTGGCTTTCTACATTACTACAATGACTACACTTCATTGTATTGGTTGTAAAGCGTTCCCAGGCGCTATGGAGAGCCGCACAGAAATGCAAGCATTTCTTTTTCTTGGGAGTTCACGCTGAATCCTTTAGGAAGCAGCATGAATATAATTTTGCACTATTTATTCAAGGTTTTCACTTATCATCTGCCAAAGCTGTGGCAGACAATTGGGAAACTTTGATAGAAATTCACAGTGCAAATAAATGGAGGGTAATCTTGTGGCTCTGCAAGTTAGAAAGAGAGAGAAAGAGTTAGATTCATTTAGTGGCCAGAATACATAATGCAGAACTCAGTAACCAGTTAGGTAATGGGATGGGTCACAGATATAGGTAAAGGTGAGCCATGGAATAGATGTACATTCCTAATCTGCAACAATAAAGTGGCATGGGGATCTCTGGAACTCTCTCATGCCTTCTCAGGAATGACAGGGAAAGACTTTTAGAGAGGTCGGGAGCTTTTCCAGGACATCACTGTAGGAATTCTTTACGGAAGTGTTCCCCACCCAATTATCTTCAGCTGCTTAATCAATGAAATTCCTTTCATCATAGCAGCAGAAGTGGGGATATTCACAGATACTGAAGCAGTCCATGTCCAAATGCAGCAAGACCAGAACAATATTCAGGCTTGGGGTGACAAATGACAAGTAGCATTCACATCACACAAGGCCAGACAATGAGCATTTCCAACAAGACGGAATATACCCATTTTTGTTTGACATTCAATGGCATTATCTTCACTGAATCCCCCACTATCAATATCTTGGAGGTTACGATTGACCAGAAACTAAACTAGACATGTGGCTAATGAATAAGTCAGAGGCTAAGAACCTTGCAGTGAGTAACTCACCTCCTAACTCCCCAAAGCCTGACTATAACCTACGCAGCATATGTTAAGAGTGTGATGTGATACTCCCCACTTCCTTGGATGAGTGCAGCTCCAACATTATTCAAGAAGCTCGACACCATCCAGGACAAAAGCAACCCCGCTTGATATTCATCCCATTCGCAAACATTCACTCCCTCCATCGCCCATTAACAGAGGCAACTGCGTGCACCATCTACAAGATGCATTGCACAAACTCATCTTAGACAAGGGAAGGGCAGCAGATATATGGGAATATATGGGTGATACACATCACCCTGACTTGGAAAGAGACCCAACATTCCTTTACTGTCGCTGGTCGAAATTTTGGATCTTCCTCCCTAACACCATTGTGGATGTAGCTACGTCTCAGGGACTGCAGCAATTCATGAAGGCAGCTCATTGTCACCCTCTCAAGGACAATTCAGGTTGGGCAATAAGTGCTGGCCTTACCAACAAAGCCCAGGTCCCATGAGTAAAGAATAAAATGAGTTGAATAAAATTAGAGGGGTATATGGTTTTTGAAGATGGTGATTTAGTTGACTTTAGGCTGAATGCGGAAGTGTTGCTACTTACTACATTGAAATTGTTGAAAGGTTTAAAATATGATTTATCTGGAATCTTTTCTAGAAACAGAAGTGTTTGATTCATTACCATGATTAGATCATGATTGGGAATTCCTCTCTCAGTTGGACCTCCATTGTCTAAGTGATTATGTCCAATAGTTTGCCTCTGCCCATTGAGTACCCAGGTGTTTGTCTGGACACTTTACTGGTGGGTTAGGCGATAATGTCCCTCCATGTCTTTCAAGGCAAGTGTCCCACAGATTGGTTTTCTCTGTTTCAATAATTCTGAAATGCAAAGTGATACAAATGTGCAGCCATCTGTGATGCCAAGTTACTGGAATCTGGCTTCGTTGTTTAAAAAACAAAAATAAATTTAGGGTTTCCAGCCAGTAAAATTCAAAAATTGTTTTGTGATATAGAATATCATTTCACAAGAACGGCTGGAGTAAAGAAGGAAGCTATTCAGTCTGGGAAGCCCAAACCAGCTCTCTGAAAGTTCAATTTAGTTTGTCCCACTCTCCTGTAGCTTTTGAAAGCAGTTTCTGATTCTGCCTCGAGCGCACTCTCAGGCAATGCATTCCCATTCCTAACCATGCTCTGTGTAAAAAAGGTTATTTTCTAATGGCACCTTTGTTCCATTTGTTGATTGCTTTAAATTTGTGTCTTTTGGTTCTTGATCTTTCTGCCGATCTACTCTGTCCATATCGCCCATAATTTTCTATTAAATGTCTATCGAATCTCCTCTCAATGACCTTCTCTCTAAGGAGGGAGACCCCTTCTTCTCCAGTCATAACTAAAGCCCCTCATCCCTGGAATCATTCTCATCAATCTCTTTCAGTAAACCTCTCTGTAGCCTTCACATTCTTCCTAAGATGTCAGAATTAGGCTGTTGAATCGAAAATAGTGTCATCAAACTCAGCAAAGCCTAAACAAAGCAAGATTCAAGCAGTTGGACAGGTATAAAAACAGAAAATGCTGAAAACACTCAGCAGCTCCAACAATATCTCTGGGGCAAACAGAGTTAATGTTTTCAAGTCGATAACCTTACATCAGAACCAATTAGACTGACATTTCATTCAAGGCAAAAAGAGAAGGAAAACTATTAAGGAGACATCCCTGTTGCTACAGCAGAATCATTGAAAAAACATCTTTAATGTAGTGAAATGTTTCAAAGCGGTTCACCAGAGAGCTGAACAAAATTTGGCACAGGATCGCAGAAGGAATTATTAGCACTGATGGCCAAGAGTTTAGATCTGAGTTAAACTTAGAAACTAGCCACTCAACAGCATTACTAAAATCTGAGAAATAGTTCCCCTGCCCACCTACTCAGCTGGGCTATGAAACTTGGAGGACATATCAGCAAATCGCTGCAGCACAGCAGTCTCATAACCAGAGACCCGGGTTCAATTCCCGTTTTGGGTCACTATCTGTGTGGAGTCTGCATGATCTCTCTGTGTCTCTGTGGGTTTCCTTTGGGTGCTCAGGTTTCTGTCCACCATCCAAAAGACACACTCGTTAGTTGCAAGGGCCATATTAAATTCTCCCTCTGTGTACCTGACCAGGTGCCAAAGTATGGCCACTGGGGGATTTTCACATTAATGTAAGCTTACTTGTGACACTAATAAATAAACTCTAAAAAAGAAAAGTGATGTGATAATGGAGGAATGTTCAGTGATGTTGTATTCCAACTTTATAAAATTAATCTGTACAAAACGTGAGTCAGAAGCAGGAAGTCTTTGCCACAGTATTATTTGCCTGTAATAACTCCACAGTCACCAAGTTTATTTACACCACACATCTGTACGCAGCCAGCTCTCCAGTTCTTCCCTGCTGAATGCAGGCTGGGAGACTGACACACCTGCTTTAAATAGGCGGTGTGAGACTCCTTGATTTAACCATCAACTAGGATTCATCAGGTCACTTGTATTCTAGCAAACCCACCTCATTAGCCTGGCTCAAATCATCACAGCCAAATAGCAATGTATTGTGGGGCAAAAATGAATGGAGTTAGTTGAAGCAATAATGTGCTTTACAGTAAATATTCTCAAAAATCAGTAATCTGTAAGCAGCAATCAGAAAAAAAATCTTCTGCATACTGCAGAATTACAAAGATATATGATATATAACAAGTCATACTCCTTTCACATAAATTATTATTGAAGCTTACAATAAAGCATGCTTCAACCTCAATCATACCATAATTTAGACCCTATCCACTTTGACACATTTTATTGAAGAACTGATGTTGAAAGATTAGAATTATTCAAGGTAGATTGACTTGCTTATTACTTGTGATTTAATTGCAAAGTTCAGGTTTCCGATTTTATGAGTCCCTTCCAGATTTATGCATATTATCCCAAAGCAAGTAAGTATCATCCTTGACCTGAGAATGTAATAGTCTTTTTCAATATCTGCAACTGAGCTGTGTAACTGGCAAACCTTCAAGACATGTAACATTTGGAAGATTATCACAAAATTCAATGTTGAACTCTATATCTGACTGTTGACCTCCTCATAGTTTCATCATTCTCATTTGCAGCGCCTAACCATACCATGAAATTAAATCTGATAGATTCCCAATTGCAGAATACAGAAATTATAGTAAACGTGTTGGCCACACAGTTTTTATCAGAGCTCGAATCAAGAATAATATCCTTTTCCAGTACCAATTTCATGGCATATCCCAAATAATTCAACGTTAATCAACAGCTGCATAGTTCTCTCATACTGTCACTAATCACTCACCCGAAACTACAAAACAAAATGTCCAGCTGGAAAAGTATTTCAAAAAATTTAGTCCCTTTTGTTTGAGTGAAATACTTCCTAATTCTTCCCCAGCCAGAGATGTCACTGAATTTCATCAATTTTAATTGACTAATAATCTGTCCTGGTCCTTCCACGCTGACTCTATTGTTAAGAAAGCCCACTAATGTCTCTACATACTCAGAAGACTAAGAAAATAGAGCATGGTCACTATGACTCTGACCAACTTTTACAGATGCACCATAGAAAGCATTCTTTTCAGATGTAATACAGCTTGAAATGGCTCCAGCTCCGTCCGAGACCACTAAAAACTACAAAAGGTCATGAATGACGTCCAGTCCATTGTACAAACCAACTTCCTATGCATTGACTACATCTACACTTGTCACTGCCTCAGAAAAGCAACCAGAATAATCAAGAACCCCACACTCCTGGGACATACTCTCTTCCACTTTCTTCTGTTGGGAAGAGGTACAAATGTCAGACCACATACCAACCAAATCAAGAATAGCTTCTTCCCTGCTGCCATCAGATCTTTGAATGGATCTATCATATATTAAGTTGATCTTTCTGTTCACCCTACCTGTAACTGCAATTCTGTGCCTTCTCCTTTCCTTCTCCCTAAGTAGTGTATGAATGGTATGTTTGTCAGTATAACACATAAGAAACAATGCTTTTCATTGTATCCCAACACATATGATAACAATAAATCAAATCAAATCAAATTTGAAGCCTTAAGTTCATGTCCTTGCATGGAAATATTAGCAAACAGTTAAACTACACTGAGGGGGGAATCACTGTACCAAGATGTAAAATCAGGCAACAGGGAAGCAACTATTCAATTTGCATCTCCCCCAATTTTTATTGCCATAGGCTTCAATAGAAATATATGTGAAATTAGGTTGTTAACTCGCTGTCACTTGAGTCGCTTCAGTACAGAGATGCAGCTGCGAGTACCCAGAGGCTAGATTTTATTGCTTGCTGTTACCAGCACTATATTACAGATAGTGTAGATATATAGGTGTAGATATAGAAAAATGTCTTTCCCTATTTGTTTTATGTCCTGCTTTTAAACATATCCTCGACTTTCTTTTGATCGCAGAATCCTTGTGTACTCACTCATTAGATTCACTATTTTAATGAATTGATTAGGCATGTAATTACTAATGGCAACGACATCAAATAAAAAGACAAATAGGGCAGAATTGCAACATCAAGAAGCATAAACAATTGATGGTTAGAGTTGTCCAAATCTTGACAAGATAGATTTAATAATCAGGAGCTAGAAATCGTTGACCAAAGCATGACATAAGAACAAAAGAATTAGGAGCAGGAGTAGTACATCTGGCCCCAAGCCTGTTCTGCCATTCAATAAGATAAAAACACTGCATTTGCCTGACAAAGACACAGAGTGTCGAAAGCTTGCAAATTTACTATCAAATAAATCGGTTGGATTTAAAAATGGTGTTGCTAAATTCTTACTGAGTTTTCAATAAGATCAGCAGAGTAGGCTCATAGTCCTCTTCCATTTAATTATCTCACTCATGTGTGTCTTTACGAATGTAGTTAGAAGTCTCACAACACCAGATTAAAGTCCTATGAAGGAGCAGTGCTCTGAAAGCTTGTGATGCCAATAAACCTGTTGGACTTTGACCTGGTGTTGTGAGACTTTTTACTGTCCTACCTTAGTCCAACGCCGGCATCACCGCCTCATGAATATGACAGTATTATGAAGTCAAGGTAGTTGAAAGCTGTAATGCCACCGCAAATACAAACACATAGTGTCCATATACAATGAAATCAGCTTCAGTTCATTATCACATTTGTTTGAAAGATAATAATTAATCTGGACAAGTGGAAACATTGTACAGGACTATTCCAAATCCCATGCCTTCCTATTGTTGATGATTTTTGTGCTTTATATTATATTATGCTTTGTATTATATTGTACTTTATATTATTTCTATCCAAAGGGGCTCAAAGTAGCTGTGCAATATCAAGTCAACATTGCAGCAATCCATATTAATGTGTAAGATGGGATAGGTTTCCTCTTGCCTGCTGGGGTTATTGAAATATTCATTTGCCTTTTCCAAAACACCGATTGGATAAGAAGCAATGAATCTTAGCTGACAATAGTTAATTTGAAACAAGGCATGAATAGATTATAAATGGATTTAAGGCTGTTTGAAGATAAACTAATGTTCAGCATGAAAATTATGTCATTGTTAACGTGTTAATTCAATATCAGGATGGAAAAATACCTTTGACAAGATCAGATCATTTTTCCTGTCAATAATCTATGCATAATTCTGCCATCATAAAATTTTCATAACCGGTTGTGTTTTCTGAAGGAAGCAATTCTGCACTGAGAGAATTTTCAAGGAAGTAAATTCTGTGAAATTTCTCATTATAGAATCATAAAATGTCCACAATGCAGAAGGAAGCCATTCAGCCCATCGAGTCTGCCCCAACCATAATCCCACTTAGGCCCTATTCCCATAACCCAATATATTTACCCTGTTGACGTGACATTTGGGTGAATTTAGCATGGCCAATCAGCCTAACCAACACATCTTTGAACTGTGAGAGAAAATCAGAATCCCCTGAAGGAAACCCACGCAGAAACAGGGAGAATGTGCAAACTCCACACAGGCAGTGACGCAAGGCGAGAATTGAACTCGGGACCCTGGCACTTGAGGCAGCTAACCACTATGCTACACGCCCCCCTGCCAACTTCCCTCTAAAAAAAAAAATCCAACTGTAATTTAATATTGGAGCTCACATCATTTAACTCTGACCAGCACCTTTGACTTGATTGAGTGCAAAAGGGGACTAACTTTTCACAATGTACATCATTATCCTTACATACATGTCTCCTTTTAATAATGCTGATGAAATCTGAAAGTACTCAGCAGGTCAGGCAGCATCTATGGAGGGAGAAACAGAATCAACGTTACAAGTTGGTGAAATTTGTTTAGAAGTTTGGGCATCAAAAACATTGCCTACATGCTATCAAAGCTTTTTGTGAGACATGTTCTTGAAATTTATTGAGGAGAGGGTCCTGCACATATCAAATATATATTCTGTAATATTCCTGTACACTGCTTTGGGTCACTAATATATTAAAGGCCCCATCTAAATACAGTGCCCTGCTATGAGTTTAATTATTACAAAGGAAAGTTTTGGTTTGACACATACTGATGAATGGATAAAGATATAGGCTGGGATGTTACACTGGTTCAGGGGCTCCCAAATCCACTCTTTGTAAAATTTATGAAGCAAACCTACTCTTACTTGGCTTGCTCTCCCCCATGGTAAAACTGTCTAATTGGCCATTAATTGGCTTGAAGTGAGATTTTCATTCCAACTCTGAGGAGGGACTGCCTCCAAAAGCTGTTGGCCAATCAAGTAGCCAGCTGCTCTCTGGTCTAACCAGCAGTACCAGGAGAGAGGGTCACCCCCAGCACCCTATCCCAATGAGGATGCGCCATGGAGCTGGATGCAGAGATTAGTGACATGGATGGTAGGAGGGATAAGTATCATTGCAACTAGGCTGGCAGATCTGGGCGAGGGAGCATGGGTTGGGGAGTAGGTTAGACATGGCAGTGAAGTGGGGAAATGCCAGGGGCTGGAAGAGAAGACCTGGATGTGCGTTTGGTGGGCGGGGGAAAGAGGTGAGAAGGGCTCAGCTGGCATTCAAAGGAGGTTAATCTCCCTCTATCCCTACATACCTGCCACCAGCCTGAGCAGTGAAAGCTACTAGGCTTTATATTTTTCTAGATCTCCACCGACTGTCGGTTCAATTTTAGCAGTGATGGCTGGAAGCCTCAGACTGACTTCAACTGGCCAATGGGCAAGCAAACTTCCCCATCCCAGGTAAAACTGTGCCGGTGAGAGAGAGTGTAGGCATCAAAAATAATGCCCATGGCATTGCACCCCATTTTACAGCCTGCTAACCCTCCCTTATTGATTGTAGATTTCAGCCAAAAAGTAAAGATTATTTATTAGTCCCAAGTCAGCTTACATTAACACTGCAATGAAGTTACTGTGAAAATCTCCTAGTCGCCACACCTTTTCAGATCCACTAAGGGAGAATTTAGCATGGCCAAACCAGCACACCTTTCAGACTGTGGGGGGAAACCGGAGCACCCAGAGGAAATCCACACAGACACGAGGAGAACATGCAGAGTCCGCACAGACAGTGACCCAAGCTGGGAATTGAATCTGGTGCCTGGCTCTGTGAGGCACAGTGCTAACTAATATGCCACCGTGCCACTCAATAGGGATGCAATTTTCACAATTCCTGATCAATTCCTAAAGTAAGGATTCCGATGGAAGGTATTAATACAGGCAATGCCATTTACTGCAACACAAAAGAACATTTTGTTTGAAATCCACTGTCGTCTGTTGTTGGTTTACTGACAGTGAAGAAGATCTGACCAATTTGGACAGCGTGCTGCCAGTGACAACAGTGTGAGTCTGAGCCTGAAAGCAAACTGCCCAGAAATCAAAATGCGAGCAGTGTGAGCAAGCTGAGAGGAAGGAGTGTGGGCAGAGGAGGGCTGCAGGGTTCCCATCGAAAGGAATCTCTGAATCACTGCTTCAGTGGGCATCAGTGTTGAACATCTGGTCCCTGTAAGCATCACTCACATTAATCAATCAGAGTTGGCAGGCTGTAAGAATGTGATAGACTGAACATTGCTGCCGGAGAAGGAAATGAAATCAGTGCACGAATCATTCCACTGAAGTCATCCACGGTTGGAGAGGGATAACTATTCACAGCCAATCACTTCCTGCAAATGTCCTAACAGGCAGCGGATGCGGAAAACGCCACAATATTTAATTCAACATAAAGTTCCGTTCTGTCCCATAGAACTCAACACCTTGCAATAATACAAATAATTTGACAAAAAGTCATGCCTCTACTTTTTCAGAAGACTAAGGAAATTCAGCATATCAGCTATGACTCTCACTAACTTTTACAGATGCACCGTAGAAAGCATTTTTTTTCTGGTTGTATTACAGCTTGGTATGGCTCCTGCTCCACCCCAGACTGCAAGGAACTCCAAAAGGTTGTGAATGTAGGCCAATCCATAAAGCAAACCAGCCTCCCATCCATTGACTCCATCTACACTTCCTGCTGCCTTGGCAAAGCAGCCGGCATAATTAGGACGCCATGCACCCCGGATATTCTCTCTTCCTCCTTCTTCCTTGGGGAAAAGATACAAAAGTCTGAACTCACGTACCAATAAATTCAACAACAGTTTCCTCCCTGCTGCTGTCAGAGATTTTTGAATGAGCTTACTTTGCATTAACTTGATCTTTCTTTGCACCCTAGCTATGACTGTAACACTACATTTTACATTCTCTCATTTCCTTCTCTATGAATGTGTTTTGTCTGTATAGCGCACAAGAAACAATACTTTTCACGGTATGTTAATAGATGTGACAATAATAAATCAAATCTAGTCAAATTAAATAAAAAAGTACAAAGCCTTACTCATTGCCATGGTTATCTAGTCTATGCTATTTTGAAATGATGATGTGGAGATATTGGTATTAGAATGGGTTGGGTACAGTAAGAAGTCTCACAATGCCAGGTTAAAGTCCGACAGGTTTATTTGGCAGCACGAGATTGGAGAACACTGCTCCTTCATCAGCTGATTCACCTGATGAAGGAGCAGTGCTCTAAAAGTTTGTGCTACCAAATAAACCTGTTGGACTATAACCTGGTGTTATGAGATTTCTTATTATTTTGACATGTTAATATTGTTTAAAAATAAAGGGAAGAATGTAGGGAAACTCTGACATCTAGGAGGTATTGGGGCAGATGACCTAACGCTGGGTAAAAGAGGTTGGTTTTATCTTGATGAATGAGAGAGAGAGGGAGAGATACGGAGAGGTTATAGAAGGGAGTTTCAGACATCAGGGTGTTGAAGGAAGAAAATTGCAAATGTGTAAGAGGTCACAACTGGAGGGTTGTAGGGGTGAGGTTAAGTAAAAGGGATGGATGAGGAATTAGAAAACAAAGCTGAAGGTTTTAAAATGTCATTTTTTTGTCCTAACGTGTACAAAAGTGTACAAAAGCAGAACAAAGTTCTGCTCACCCTTCCCCTCTGAGTTCACTGGCCTATATTGATCCCAGTTAAGTAACACCTCAATTTAAAAATTCTCATACTTGTTTCCAAGTCCTTCCATGGCCTCTCCCCTTGTATAATGGATTCCCTTCAGCCATCACCCTCATGATCTCCAATTCCGGACTTTAGACAATCATCAATTTTAACTGTTCCACATTAATGGAACAGTCTTCAGCTGCCTTGGCCCCCAACCTCTGGAATTCTCTCCCTGAACCTCTCTGCCTCAAAGATAATCATTAAACCGTACTGCTTTGAAAAAGGTTCTTCTCATCTAATACAAAATCATAGAATCATAGAATCCAAATTCTCCGATCTTGCAGGCAGATTTTACTGATCCCTATCCAAATTAAACACAGCTCAGAGTTTGGTATTTTCAGACAAGAAAAGTCCCACGGTCAATTTTTGGCCTGTTAGCTTATCTGCATTTATTATGCGTATTGTTCACCTATCTTCATGATTGAGAGCGCAGACTCATGTACGGTTCATCCTCTTGATCACTCACTTGCAATTATTAGTGGAGATGATCAAGTTGAGACTTTTATCTCTCATTTTTAAACATCTTGAGCTTCTCAAACAGGTACTGTGGCAAGTTACCAGGAATACTCACACATATCCTGCTCTACCCAAGACCAAAAGATACTACACAGGATAGTCAATGAAGTCCAATCCATCATTCAAACAGCCTCCTGTCTACATTTCCCACTACCTTGGAAAAGCAGTTAGAATAATCAAGGACCCCACGTACTCTGGATGTTTTCTCATCTACCTTCTTCTATCTGGAAAAAGTACAAAAAACTGTAGACACGTAACAACCAACTCAAGAACAACTTCTTCCCTGCTGCCATCAGACTTGTGAATGGGCATGTCTCACACTAAGTTGATCTTTCTTACATCCTACAATCTGCATTCTCTCTTTTCCTTCTTGATGAATGGTATGTTTTGTGAGTATAGCACACAAGAAGCAATACTTCTCACTGTGTACTAATATATGTGGTGATAATAAATCAAATCAAATCAAATCAAATCAACACCAAATATGCATACAACCTTATCCTACCCTACCCTAGATTTCCACCTTCCAACAAAGAAGAAAGCGGGAGGGAAACATTCCAAGGTAATATTTTGGAATGGTAATATTTTGTTAGAAAATAAATATTCCAAAGAATATGTTGGTTTCAAAGAGCCAAAATAATTAATTTTCCAACTTTCAATTTATGCTTCTTTTGAGCAGGATTCTATGTCATGAAGGAAATCTCCATAAACTTGACCTCATTATGTTTTTATCTCTTTCTTTTGCTTAAACTGACCTGTCTTAATCTTCTTAATTTTGGGGCACATTTTCACATTCTGTATTTTAGCATCAAAGTTACTGAGAGAGATGAAACAGATTCAATACAAAATTTGGAGCATCTTGAGTCATAGAGTCATAGAGGTTTACAATTTGGAAACAGGTCTTTCGGCCCAACTTGTCCATATGGCCAGCTTTTACCACTAAGCTAGTCCCAGTTGCCTGCATTTGGTTCATGTCCCTCTATACCCATCTTACCATGTAACTGTCTAAATGCTTCTTAAAAGACAAAATTGTACCTGCCTCTCCTACTGCCTCTGGCAACCTGTTCTAGACACTCATCAGCCACTGAGTTAAAAAAAAGCCTGTCTACAACCTTTTGTGTCTCTTCTCTCTGCTCTTAAAGCTGTGCCTCTAGTTTTAGACTCTATCTTTGGGAAAAGATGTTGACTATCTACCTTTTCTTCTCCCTCATTATTTTATAAACCTCTGTAAGAGCACCCCTGTGTGATAAACAATATGTTCATCACATTTGAATGTCTATTTGTAGATATCAGAATCATTTAAAAAAAACTAGCCCTCACTACAACACCATGCAACACAGTGCTTAGGTACTCAAAGCATCGCTCTCAAGCTTCTGTGATTGACATCCTGAATGACTCTATCAGAGATCCTGTAATTAAGGTGACCTTTTAGTGGAGTTGAACCACATACAGTGAAGAACTACAAGAGATCCCAGGGGACATGCTTAATGTAGTTAACTCAGACTAAATTCTAATTGTGCAATGACTTATGCTCTTTGGAGAATTGTCCCGAAGACAGTTTATTCACTCTGGTTGATAAGGGACAGCTACAATGCAATTTTACAGGACACATCCATTACAAAACAAGCTGCTGATACTGCACTTCATTAGTGGCAAAATAAAATCGCGATGTCCTTCTTAGAAACTTCACTGAAATTACACTCAATTTATTAACCACAGTTTTGAAATTAAGAAAAAAAACACAAGCATACACAATATTAAATCATTTCAACATCATAGGGGAGAAACAACTCTTTAGATTGAAATCAGAGATATAAAAAGGAGGTGGAGGATCTCACCAAGAGAAGAGTTTCCTCCCTTTATTTGGAATAATTTGTCGATAATGCCCAAACTTTTGCAATTTGTTAAATTGAAGGTGAATAATAGTCAACTAGGCATTGAAGTTATTTTACACACTATGACTACAAAGCCCCTCCGTCCTAATGACTGAAACTTTGTGTTAAAACTGTCAGTGATCAATGTCATTCCCACTCTGAAACTGACAGTGGCTACTGGAGTCTGAACATGTGCAGTTAATCGTGAAAATCTCGGAGCTGCTTTCAGTGATTCTACATCTCTTTCTGTTGAGGGAGCACTCCACCCTCCACCCCAATTCCCTTTCTCCACCGAGGAACGCAATTGATTAGAAATCACTGAACTGATGCAAAATTGCCCTGTTAGTCTCAATATGAAAACCCTAAAGAAAGCCACACGGTGGTGAACGAGGTTTAACTAGCTAATGGAATTGCTCTGAAAAACTAATTTTATATTTTTGAAATGCAAATTTGCTCCATTATGATAAAGACACTCAGATACTTTTTAAAATAGATCCTTAACTGTTTATTATATTTCAGCTCCTATCTCAATCCCATGTGTATGCCACAATCACTCATTTTTGCCATCTATAAATGTTTCATTGAAAGTGAAGAATAATCAGTGCATTTGACTTTCTTATTTGTGAGAATATTTCAGGCTGATTGCCTTCCTCCCCTGCCTGATAATGAAACTAATATTGAGCACTTGGCTGTCCCCTTGATTTGTTGGGGTGGGGGAAATCCTTGTCATCGAGATTGCGTGATCTTTGAGCACAGCTTTCTTTACAGTCATGGGGAGGACATTGCTGTTTCATTTCTGATTGTCTTGTTAACACATTGTAAGGGGCATTGTTAGGTAATTGCACTTTTGGTAATTGCCCGCAACTTTTTATTGGTGCAAGTTCTTCAGACTTGGTTCTTGTAACTTTACATTGCTTGTGTTATTGATGGCATTGCACTGACTACGTTTATCTTCACTGCCTGGATGGTGTTCTGATGGAAGAAATCACCTACCCATTGTAGAACTCTTTTAGATGAAAATGAATCAAAAAATGACTTTGAGGTAACAAGAGTAAGCAGACAGTATGATGAGAAAGAACACCATCTCAGGCATAAACAGTTGATAGGTGTTACTGACAGAGAGTTTCACATTGTGAGGAAAATCCTGTAATCATTCAAGAGAACTAATGATCTATCCATGGCTCTTGTTTCTGAAAGCATCTGGCCTACAATTTTCCATCAATTAAATCAAGGAGCAGAACCACAGCCATTCCGTCTATTGAAATAAGGCTGCTTCGAAGTCAAAACCAAAGGGTTAAATTGACCATTGCATGAACTGGAAACCAGAACCAATATCAATTTTCTCGACAACAACATGGTACATTAAAATAGTGCCTTTAACATAGCAAAATGCACCCACAATGCATTACAGAAAATTACCTTTGACACCAAATAGTAAACTGAGATATTTGAGCAGATTAACAAAGGCATTGTCAATGATGAGGGCTTAAATGAGGAAAGGAAGGGGTGGAGAGGCTTAAGGAGGGAATTCCTGAGTTTAGGGTTTTGGCAGCTGAAAGCACAGCCTCAAACTGTGCAGTGATTAAAATTTGAAGTTATATATGCAGTTGTAACTACTCACAAAAGGATTATCAATGGTCACCACAACCAACCAATCAGTGAATCGTATGTTACGATGCCTAACGGACAACTATCTGATTAAACCTGCCTTTCTGAGTCACTGAATTCTATAAGCTACTAGTGAGAATCATAAAATTATAGAACTCCTACAGTGCAAAAGAAGGCCATTCAGCCCATCGAGCGTCACTGTTTCTCTGATTGACTCAACCCTTCTTCTCCACCCTGTCCTTGTAACGCCACACATATTTCCCAGGACTAATCCCCCTAATCTACACATTTTGGGACACTAGGAGGCAATTTTAGCATGGCCGAATCTGGACATCTTTGGACATGTGGGGGAAACCGGAGCACCCGGAGGAAACCCATGCAGACACAGGGAGAACATGCAAACTCCACACAGACAGCCACCCGAGGCTGGAATTGAACCTGGGTCTCTGGCTCCATGAGGTAGCAATGCCACTGTGCCATGTGCTGCCCATTGTCATGTGACTGAAAAGTGTAATAGCAACTGATCAGTGAATAGGATTTTGGTTCTGCCTTACTCCCTCTGTGCCATCCCCCTCTCCCCCCAGACCCCTCAGCAATGAATGAAAGAGATGATCTTTGTATCAACCATCTCAGAAACTCAGAACATTCTGTCTAATGAAGTTATTTTTGGAATCTAGCCATTGTTATAATGTAGAAATTGTGGCAGTGAAATTGCAGACGCCAAACTCCCAGAAATAACAACATGATGATGATCGGATAACTTGCTAATTGAGATAAAAATAGGAAGTGCTGGAAATCCTTAGCAGGTCTGGCAGCATCTGTGGCAGGAGAAACCGAGATAACATTTCGGGTCCAAGATAACTCTTTTACAGAATCTCCTATTACGTATCACTGGAACAACGGAGATTGAGGGTGACCTAATAGAAATCTACAAGGTTATGAGGGAGCCTCTTCCCAGGGTGGAAGAGGCAATTACTAGGTGGCATTGGTTTAAGGTGGAAGGGGCAAGGTTTAAAGAGGAAATAAGAGGCAAGTTTTTTATACAGAGGATAGTGAGTGCCTGGAACGTGCTGCCAGGAGAGGTAGAGGAAGCATATATGATGGAGTCTTTTAAGGGGTATCTTGACAAATACATGAATAGGAGGGAAATAGAGGCATATGGTCCCTGGAAGGGTAGGGGGATTTAGTTCACACAAGCAGCATGGTTGGTGCACGCTTGGAGAACCAAAGGGGCCGTTCCTGTGCTGTAATTTTCTTTGTTCTTCAAATGGACGACTTGAAGAGAATAGGTCATTGGACGTTTATACAGTTCACCAATCAGCAATTAAACTGCTGGTAAATGTGGGTCAGTTTCTATTAACACCTGAAACAGTGCAGTCCTCATGGGCTGAATATTTTTCTCAGGGCATCACATGATTGTTCATGTTGGGTGAGTATTAAGATCGTTTAGTGGAACATGCTATACTTTGGGAATTTAACTCAAAGTGGATCAGTTGCAATGCTCTTCAACAGCACAACACAGCTGAATGCAAAATGCACCAATGAATTTTAAATATGTTATGGCAAAATTAAAAAAAAATGAGTGCTTATGAATTTCTGTTCCTGTCAGATTTTGCATTCTGGGCAAGCATTTCAGCAATAAAGTCACTATGTTCCCAAGATGACCAAAGGCTGCTCTTCCTTTTGAAGGGGAGACCTGATTAGTGGTAATTTAACCTTAGGATCACCACAGCTCAAGTAATGGGCAGGGCTGAGAAAGTGGAGCCTTCATCAGGAATATAAATGGCACAAAGAGGAGGCTTTACAGATCAGCACTAAGTCGGAAAATGCTACACAATATATAGTTTCCAATGCAAGAATTTGTAAGATCTTATAAGCAAATATCATCCTTTAAAAGCAGTCTCTAATGTATCATTTATCAAGCAGTATAATCCATACAAATTTTGTGATTTGCCTCAAGTTGTGTGAAAACACAAACAGTACTCAATATAATGGGGTTTGAATAGTTCTACCTTCCTCCCATGGCAGCTGTCTTTGGTTTGAGCACATAATCCAGTAATTTAATATTTTAACTGTAGTACAAAATGTAGTTCATGATATTTGCTTTAATTTGTTGCCTAGTGCTTGGTAAACTGAACACGTTTCCAAATTACATAGGGAGAGAAAAGATTATTTCCATACCTTAGAGTGTGAATTAATTTACGTCGCTCAACTTGACCTGGCTGTACAAGGGCATCTCGATGATAACATGCCCTGGCGTGGGGACCTTCCTGTAAGCATTCTAGATAACTACAAGAATCCTATCATGATGGTGTGCAATGAGAATGAATCACATGCATATATCAATGTCACCAGAACTCCAAGATCAATGGGGACAGTACTGCAGTTCTTATATTTCTGGATTAATGATCCAGATAGCACGAGTTCAAATCTCAAAATGTTGAGTTGAGAATTAGACTTTGTATTTTTTGAAAAGGTCTCCAAATAATAAAAAAACTGGTAAATATGAAAGTCACTTGAAGCTGCTAGTTTTTGTTTTGTTAAAAAAAACGAACTGGGTTCACTAATGGGGGAAGAAATCTTCCTGTATTGTTACCTGTATATGACTAGTTCTACACCACTATCAACGATTGCTCTCTGAAGTGCCAGAGAAAACTTTTCAGTTGGATCTGTGTGGAGTTACAAGTTCACCATTGGTAAAACCAGGTCATTCACTGACCAATTAAGTGAGCAGCAGACCAAGTAGTGTAATTGATCCAATAATTTCTGTAACTCACAATCTATAAAATGGGAGGGTGATGGCCTAGTGCTATTTTTGTTAGACTATTGATCACAGACTCAGCTAATGTTCTGGGGATTGTGGTTGGAAACCTGCTACGGCAACTGGTGGAACTTGGATTCAATAAAAATTATCTGGAATTAAAAATCTACTAATGACCATGGAAGTATTGTTGATTATTAGAGAGAAAAAAAACATCTAGTTCTCTAATGTCCTTTAGGGAAGGAAATCTGCCATCTTTACCTGGTCTGGCCCACATGTGACTAGAGCCACAGCAATGTGGTTGACTCTCAGCTGCCCTCGGGCAATACAGATGGGCAATAAAGACTGGCCTGCCCATGCCCCATGAAAAAAAATTGGAAAGAACAAAAATGAGTCAGATAACAGAGGTAGAGATGCCATTAAATTAGTCAAACTGTTGAGTGGATGCAAGAAATGTTGTGCTGTAAGACCCAATTAGATGTTGCGTGAATAGTAAATGCTAATCTTAACCATAACATTTACGGTATGGTTAAGGAGCAAAGCACTAGTTTGATATCACAGTCTATAATTAGAGGGCTGAAACATGAAAACTAAAACAAAATAAGCCCACCTGCAATAGATGTTGTAGTCACGGCTTAGTTTCTACAAGACAAAATAGAGAAATATAAAAAGAAACATTTGTTTTCATACCATTTCCAAAGGCACAAAGTCTTTTGGCATTTCAAAAAAATGTTAGATCTGATTATACATGAACATTGGACTTCAGTTGGAGTCTCAGCTGTGTATATGAGGTGCGAATAGAAGGTGTAAAGGTCATTGATAATTCTATCAGATTTAGAGAGGCTTACACGATGTTGGAAAAAGTCAATCATGTAAAATTAATGCAGATTGATGACCAATATGTCAGATCTACAGCTGGTGTCAACTACAATCTAATTCGGACAAGATATATCAAGATTTTTTTTAAAATTGAAAAGGGGAGCTTGTGGATAAAGTGCTGGAGATACAAAAAGGTATTATTTTTCTCATCTCTCCCCACCTGATGATGAACAACTGTGCATAACTTAGATACGTTTTCAAGAAGACTTAAGAACCAAAGAAAATAACGCTGGAATGGCTTGCTTTGACATTCTGGATGATGGTAGAACTTAGTTCCAGCTCCCCTCACAATTCCCATATCACTTAATAAAAGAAAATTGCTGTGGATGCTGGATTCTGAATCCAAAAGAGAAAATTCTGGAAAATCTCAGCAGGTCTGGCGGCATCTGTAAGGAGAGAAAAGAGCTGATGTTTTGACTCCAGACAACCCTTGTGTCATCTGGACTCGAAACATCAGCTCTTTTCTCTTCTTACAGATGCTGCCAGACCTGCTGAGATTTTCCAGCATTTTCTGTTTTGGTCCCATGTTACATAATTCCTTTTGTACACAAAACTCTACCATACTCTGCCTCGAATATCCTTAATGATTGAGTAGCCATGGATCTATGGGGTTGACAATTTTGGAGTTTCATAGAGCTCTGAGTGAAGAAATTTCATTTTGAAATGGTCAACAACTTATCCTGAGATTGTGATTCTTTGTTCCAGATTACCCAGCCCGGGAAAATATTTTCACAGCATCTAAACCTTCAAACACCATAAAGATGTGATCTGTTTCACTTATGTTGCCCCTTGGTTTTCTGAACTCCATAAATAACAGGTCCAGTTGGTTTAGACCCTGCTCAGAGGGCAAACTCCTATATATCCAGCTGCACTCGCTATGTAAAAAAAAATCAGTATGTATAATATCATCAGGAGGACGTGTGTAGCTCTGATTGTTTTAAAGGTCAAATATGATGCAATTAATGTAAGCAAAACCACGTTTTACTGAAGCTGTATTTATATTCTAAAACCCCCTCCAAAAGCAAATAAAAAGAATCACTTTAGTTCCACATAGTGTTATTGATCTTTCTGTGAAACTGAAATTTGGGGCAAATTTTGGGTCAATTTTGAACATGGAGAAAAACCCAATTCAAAATGAAATTTTCCTTGTTAAAAATCACAAACTGGGTTGCCATCAATAAGGCCAATGGAGATTAGGAGATGAGGAATTTGAATGCCTTCCAAATATTATGTGAGTTTTTGCATAATTTAACAGGTGGTTGTGCCTAAGAGTGTCAGATGGCATTAGCAGCAAGGGGATCTTTTGATTCTCATACCATCTGCCTAACATTCAAAGAAAGAACAGCCATTTCCATGAAAATCTGTGCAAAACGTCTGCCAGAGTAAACACTGGATAAAAGATGGACTTCATTGAAGAAAATGGTCCATTATACCAGAAATCTAAAATAATTGCCAATTCATTAGAAAGACAAGGCAGAAACATTTCTTCCTTCAGCATGCTGCTACTTTCAACATAAACATGGGTGTTAGTCAATGGTAACTCTCCTGCCACCGATGCAGAAGGTTAGGGTTCTGTGGGCTTGAGCAGGAGATCTGTGCTGACACGTCAGTGCAGTGCTGATGAAAATGCGATCTTTCGGATGAGATATCATTCTGAGGTCAATGTCAAAGATTCCATGGCACCATTCCGAAAAGAACTCAGGCAATCTTTATCACTTGCCAACATCACAGAAAGCAGGTTGTCTGATCATTATATGATTGATGTTTGTGAGATCTTGCTGTGCATGCTTGGTTGGCATGATGTCTATATTATAGCAGTGACTACACCAGAAAAGTACTTTATTGATTGCAAAGCAATTTGGGCTATCCTGAGTTTGTGACAGATGCTACAACAATGCAAGATTCTTTTTCAAGTACACAATATAAAACTCAAGTCACATGTGTGCAACCTTGTGAAATTCCTTAATGACCAGACTTACAAATTCTTCACAGACATTCACTTCACACAGGTTGGATAGGTTGGGATTTCTTTCCAAGGAGTGTAGGAGGATGAGGGGTGACCTTTCAGAGGTTAATAAAATATGTGGGGAATAGATACGCTGAATAGTGAAAGTCCATTACCCAGGATAGAGGCATCCGAATCTACAAGGTGGAGGTTTAAGGAGAGGGGAGAAGATTTAAAAGGGATCAGAGGATGGTGCATGCATGGAATGAGTTGCCAGACGAGGTGATAAAGGTGGGTACAATTACAACATTTAAAAGACATTTGGATAGGTACATGGATAGAAAAGGTTAAGAGGGATATGGGCCAAACACAGGCAAGTGGGACTAGTTCAGTTTGGGAAACTTGGTCGGTATGGATGAGTTGGACTGAAGGGCCTCTTTTCATGCTATATATTTCTGTAACTGTATGGTTGGGATTTTCTGGCTGCGCTCACTCCAATCCAGAAAATTCCGCTTGGGGTCAACGGATCTTTGCATGGTCTCCACCGCTTCTCTCCAACCCTCCTCCCCTGCTCCCTGCACCCCTCCACTCCCTGTACTATCATTCCCATGGCAGGCAGGAAAAGTCCCCCCAATTACTCCATGTACAAAAGTCTATGCACGTGGGAATGTTGAAAGAAAAGCAGAATGAAAGAGCGAATAATGTTGATGATTCTCATTATCCTCATTGTCAAGAGCAATGTGCCAGTATTTCGGAGAAGGCACGCTGAATGTATCATTCCCCTTCTCACTCTTGATCTACCCAATGCCATTTCCAGTGAGCCTTGGATCTGGGCATTTAGTATTCCTACCTGATGTGGATAGGGGCCTCATTAAAGCAGACAACTCAAGATGCTCTGATATGTGCAGGTTTCAATGCAATTTTCAGATGCAAATAAAACAAAAGTGCTCATACATGTCAGCTTTAACATAATAAAATCTCCCAAGGCACTTCACTGGAGTTATTATGAAACAAAATTGGACGCCAATCTACATAATGAGCTGCAATATCTGAGACTCCCAGTGTTATATTTGGAGTGGAGTGGGGGTGGGGGATCCCAATGATGCACTGGAAGCATCCCCCCTACCTCCTCTGCCACACCCAGGGAGTTTCCAGATAAGAATTTCAGGTCAATTCACTGGGAAGTGGAAACTTCCGATGGACAATTACCCTGCACTGGGAACCATTTGAAAAGGTGACTTCAATCCAACTATCTCATATCAATTGTTGCCAAGAAGAAGTTAGAGGAAGTAAAACCAATTCTAGTTTCTGGGTAAATATTGTACGTCTGAAACTGACACCCTCCACTCTCAACCCCTCACAGTTTTCCCTCTGCCATGGAATTCCCCTTACCCTGGCAGGACTTCCCCTTGGCCAGACTCAATGCTACCCTTGCCACTACTAGACCCAAATCACCCCCACCATTATCCTTACCCACCCCAAGGCCCAACCCCCATCCACACTCCCCAAGGGATGGTCCAACCCTCAGCAGCCCTCCCCCAAGCCCAATCCAACTTAACATGTCCCCACAGTGCCTGAAGTGACATCTGCCATCAAGGCATCACCTGATCTGACATTCCCACTGCCCAATCCTACTTAATTACCTTATAGACTAACCTTGTCCCTGACTTGACAAGGGGCTTTAAGCTTCCCCAGTTTATAGCAGCTACTACTGTCAAAATAGGGGCATTTCTTACTTATCTTTGACTCTACAGCCCTCAAAAATAGGCCCGAGACCTACACAGACCTTATCCAGCCTGAGACAGAAGATTGAGTGAGAGAGGATCACCTATATCAAAAGCTAATTACTTTTGAGTGAAATGACAATTCGATTCCTCAGCCAATCAAAGGTATGACCCAATGAGACACTAGGCTAGGTGATCAAAACTGGTCCCATATTTGTAAAGTTGAGGAGTACCTGAAGCTCTGATCTTTTGTTTTGACTCGGATCTATGTTAGCATCATCACAGAACAGCTTCACTATTGCCAAATTTTCTGGGTCCCATGGAAATTCAGGATGCACCAAAAGTGGTAAGAGGGTCTCCACCAAGAAAATATTAATCATGTAACCGTTCCCCAAACTGAAATGGAGTGGTGGAGACAGTGGTAGAATTTTACAGCCAGGGTATCTTGAAATTTTTGTACAGATGTCAACTTTTGACCCTTGAATTGTGTGAACAGGCAATATTACATGAAAGAGAACAGAAAAGGTTGAAGAGAGACCAAGAAAGAAAACACTGGAAAATCTCAGCGGGTCTGGTAGCATCTGTAAGGAGAGGAAAGAGCTGACATTTGGAGTCCAGATAACTCTTAGTCAAAAAATTGCTTTGACAAACGGTGATCAGGATGAAACATCAGCTCATTTCTCTCTTTACAGATGTTGCCGGACCTACTGAGATTTTCCAGCATTTTCTCTTTTGGTTTCAGATTCCAGCATCCACAGGAATTTGCTTTTATCCAAGGTTCAGGAGAAGTTTGTTAGAAATGTTCAAAATGATAAGCAGGCTTGATGGAGTAAATAAACAGATGCTGTTTCCAGTGGCAGAATGGTCATTAATCGGTATTTTGTAAAAATAACGTATGTCACATATTTTTCCCTGACATTAGGCAGCTTGTTCCTTTTGACCCACTGAATGGTATCATCTGCACAGCAGGGATTTGATGATTCTATAAAATCAGGCATTGGTGCTTTTATACAGAAATTGTATGGAATGCATCAAAGAGCCTTCATTTTCATCCCAGGTGCAAATATTGACTTTTGAAATAGACCTGACAGCCTTTGTCATTCACAAATGGATGTAACGGCTGGAATCTTCCGTGGGGGCGGCACAGTGGTCAGCACTGTTGCTTCATAGGGTCAGAGACGCAGGTTCAATTCTGGCCTTGGGCCAGTGTCTGTTGGACCTTGCACATTCTCTGTGGGTTTCCTTTGAGTGCTGCAGTTTCCTCCCACAGTCGAAAGATGTGCTGTTAGATGCCGTGCTAAATTGACCCTTAGTATCAGGAGGATTTGCAGGGTAACTACGTGGGATTGGGGAGATAGGGCCTGGGTGGGATTGTGGTCAGTACAGACCCAGTGGGCCAAATGGCCGCCTTTTGCACTGTAGGGAGTCTATGATTCTATGATTCATGCCCTGACACTACTACAAGCAAGGATTGAGAATTTGGCGCTCAGCTAAATCTCCGTTCTCTGCAATGGGATTGGAGAATCCCACTGGCTTGAATGGCCGGAGAATTCCAGCCAATATTGGCATTAATTTTCTCAACCCGCGATGATCTTAAATTAGATATAAGAGTGACTTTGGGAACATTTTCTGCACCATTTCTTCTGTTGATGGAGCAGTGAGGACTGAGGATTAATCAGAGGACACTTATATAAGTCGATTAGCAAAAAAAAACTATGTTGACGAAGAATGTTATCATGATCTGGCATACACTGCCTGAAAGAGCGATGGAGCAGGTTGATTAGTAACTTGAAAAAGGGAACTGAAAAGGAATTAATTGCAGGATTATGAAGAAAGAGACAGGACGTGAGACTGATTGGATAGCTCCTTCCACAAGCTGGTACTGCCATAATGGACTGGACAGCCTCCTTTACTGCTGAATGGAGGGGGTCTTGTGACACAGTGGTTAGCATCTCTGTCTCTGAATCTGGAGTTACGGGGTTCAAGTTTTCATGGCCCACACTCCAAGAGTTGATGGCCAAGCAAAATGCACTCATAAACGGGACCAAATTGGTTGAACATCAACTTGTAAATCCTCTCAACACACACAGCTGCAGACAGTAAGAGAGTGGGAGTGATTCCTGGTCTGTGATGGAAAGAATGTTGGAGCCTTGACCATGAGTATCGATCGGTCCAGATTGCAGCGTGAGTATAAAAATGCATTTTGCTGCAGCCATTCTGAGGGGGACGCGGGGGTTCGATTTGGTCTGTTGGTTAAACAGCTGGTGTGGATCAGAATGGCGTCTAACAACATAGTTCTCAATCCCAGCTCTGACTGGGGTGGATTTGTGACCTGCTTCCTTGCTATATCATGGTTGAAGTCATGGTGCTGTGGATCAGACCCACCTTCAGGTAGAGAACTCAAGGAAAAGAGGATTGCAAAACTGTTCTATGATTCTTTGCCAGCTCTATTGAAAAATATATTGTCACTCATACAAGCAGCCATTAATCTTATAACTAGTTCCTTTATGATCTCTGGTCATTTCTTCATGAAAATACCTAGATGCTAGAAAGGTAGGTTTTAAGTTTGACCTCTCATTCAGCAGTAAGTGTAAAGCTTTTGAATTATAGAATCTCTACACTGCAAAAAGGAGGCCATTCGGCCCACTGAGCCTGAACCGACACCAGTCCTATCCAGGCCCTATCCCCATAAATTTACTCTGCTTCTCCTCCTGATATTGATGGACGATTTAGCATGGCCAATCCACCTAACCTGCACATCTTCCGACTGTGAAAGAAAATAGAGCATTCAGAGAAACTTACACAGGCATGAGGAGAATGTGCAAACTCTGCACAGACAGTGACCAAACTGGAAATTGAGTCTGGATCCCTGGTATTGTGAGGGAGCAGTGCCACCATGGTGCCCATTTTCTTCCACATCATCGCATTGCAAACTTATTCCTCCAACAGAGAGACATGTTGTTATCTTAGTTAACTCAAGAAACTCTCTTATGACTCCAGGACTCAGCTCTGAAGGAACAGTAATTTATTGCACAAAATTAATTTTTGCAAAATCCACAAGCCTGTGGTGAACACAAACCACTCCCAAGCGGGATAATGCAATAATAGACCCACTCAGGGGTCTGCTTTACACAGGGATTGGTACATAAGTTCCACCTGGTCAATAAATTACCAATCCTCAGGGAGTTTGTATTCCATGAGTCTCAAAGGGAGTTCAATCAGTGCTTCCCCATGCAAGTCCGGGGGAGAGGGTAGTGGAGTTTATAACAAACTCAAGTGTATCTAAAAGACCAAATATCTGGTTTGTGAATGAATGAATTAATTGGAACTGCCTAAACTTCAAACAAAATGCAGAATCCCATATTGCAAAGGCAGCATAACTTATATAATAATCATTTGTCTGGGAGGTTTTATGTGAATTATATGCATGGCGGACCACAACAAATAACACTGTGCAGTTATTTTTAAAAACACAACTAGCTGTAGTTTCTTCAACAAATGAATAAAGAACTAATTAAAAAAAAAAATCCTCCACTACCAATTCTTAAGCCATTCAAGTTACTTTAAACCAGCATGCTTCCACTCAAAGCAACCCTCCAACAGTGTTACTAATTTTTTAAACATCCTCTTTTAACACAGCAGTTCATACTTAAAAGTACATTTTGTCTTGAATATGTTAATCAATTTCCCCATAGGAAAAGATAATGGGACATTAAGTCAAATGAACCTTTAGACTGTTAATGGCTCCCAAGATAATTATTTAAGATTAATAATACTTTCCCCAGAGCCTCTCCTATTTCATTATAAATGTATGAAACATTTATGTTCAAACTCATTCATGAGAATGCATCAAATATGCATCCAAAATTCCCAACAAACTTATAAACAAAATGGAATGAAGGAAAGTTGAAATATAAAAAAAAAACATAGACTTGACTTCATTTTTAATTGCTGATGTTTTCGATGTCACTGTTGCTATTTTGTGGAGGTCAAAGTTTACTGTATGAGATGAAGTGCATTTCAAACAAAGAACCTCTTCAATCAGGTTTCTGCCCCTACCACAGCACTGGAACAACACCAATGAAAGTGAAAAATAATAACCTATGTAACATGGTTCATAAGTTCATAAGGTATAGGCCTCAAATCCTTATTCAGCCTAGCAGGACTGAAAGACTTGATTCTCTGTTTATTTATCCAGTTGCAAATTCTCCAGCTTCATCCGTGGCTGGGATTCTCCAGCCTTACCCATATCTGGGATTGTTCGATCTCACCATAGTAAATGAAGTTTTGGCTGAGTGCTAAATTCTCCACTCTTGATGGCAGTGGTGGCAGGGTGAAGGAGATTGGAGAATCCCAGCCAAAATCTCTCACAAGGCCTTCTCTTCCTGTCCCACAGTATTGCTTCCGGAACCCATGAGAATTTGTCCTTGCCCTCTCCATTATCTCTTAGTGCTGCTTTTCAGAGAACATCATCAAAAAACGTTTCAGTTCCTACATGAATATTGACAATGTTAATGATTCCTCTAATTGGATGAGATGGAATATAGACAACTCAGCCAACCTGACTGTGCAAAATAAAATCCATTGTCGGGTGTGATTCTGCGATTGAGCAGCACTGGTTGAATAATCCTGAATGTGTTAATCATCACATGAATAACCCATTTAAGATCATCAATCAAGTTTGTACCATGGCTCATTTATGCTGTTAGATGTGACATACATTCATAAACAGGAACCTGTTGTCTTCAAACAAAATTAATATGTTCAAACGTTGCACATTTTTCTGAGCTTGGGGAACTAATAGTTTCCCTTTGCTTTCTCCATACCAAAGCCTCAGACAATCTGTGTCGACTTGCCAACCAATCAGTACTTATTTCTTTTGGAGTACATATTTGGAGTACATAGCTTTTTGTGATAGTCTGGGATTTGGCATTCTTGTGTTTGTCCTGATGAGTGCAAGACAAAAAGCACTCATTTGAATTTTCAGAAATAATTCTGTCTCAAGGGTAAGGAACTTCAGTATATTTGTGCTCAAGAGGGAAAATAATCCTAGGCCTGGATTTTCCAAAAACTGAGACCCTGTCAACTCCCTGCAACCCATTTACTCTGTAGTCAGCTTTGATTGGCTGCAGGCAGGATTTCCAGATCTCACTTGGGAGGAGATTAGAACATAGAACACTACAGCACAAACAGGCCCTTTGGCCCATAAGTTGCGGTGATCATATCCATACCTACTAGGCCTATCTATAACTCCCAATCCCATTAAATTCCATGTACTCATCCAGAAATCTCTTAAAAGAGATTTCTGTCTCAGGAGAGCTATCCAAACAATCATGTACCTAGTTAGAAAGGAGATTCTGATGGAGGTGACCCTGCCTCTTCCTTCCCTTCCCCTGAGATCTGACTTTAATTCTGTCCTGCCTCCACCCACAGAGGTCCAGTTTAAGCATTAAGGCTGGTTTGAGGAGGAGGTGGCACGGTGGCACAGTAGTTAGCTCTGCTGCCTCACAGTGCCAGGAACCCCGGTTTGACTCCCAGCATATGTCACCATCTATGCAGAATCTGCACAGTGTTCTCCCTATATCAGCATGGGTTTCCTCCGAGTGCTCTGATTTCCTCCCACAATCTGAAAGATGTATTGATTAGATGCACTGGCCATGCTAACTTCTCCCTCAATGTACCTGAACACGTGCCGGAGTATGGCGACTGGGGGATTTTCATACTAACTTCATTGCATTGTTAATGTAAGCCTACTGGTGAGTAATAAATAAATAAATTTAAGTAACCATTAATCAGCCACTCATGGGCCTCAGTTGGAACAGAGATGGGTGTCCCATCTGAGGCCTTGTCTACCCCAGTATAAAACTGCTGTGTGATTGGAGTGGGCAGGGGGAGATTATGACATTGCAATTTTGTGTCTCCTCCTCCTTCCATCACACTCCCCACCAACTAAAACCCATTGGTGGAGGAGCTTAAAGTTCAGCTTCTAATAGCACCTAATTACAACCTGTGCAATCTGCAGAGTTTGGGGGCCAGGTAGGAGGGAGGGGATGTGTGCTTCAGATGATTGGGTAAGAGTCTTACTTGTGACTCCTCCCTTGGTGACCAGTATGTTGCTGATATTAATGATCAGCCTCGATCACAGATGCCGACATTCTGTATGTACTATCAAAGGGTCACTGATTCCCACAATTCAAATAAAGAGTGAAAACCTTCAACAGTTCAAGAGAAAGAAAATAAAGGCAAGAAAAATTAAGTTTAAAATTTAAAGTTTATTTATTAGTGTCACAAGTAGGCTTACATTGACACCGCAATGAAGTTAGTGTAGAAATCCCCTAGTTACCTTACTCTGGCGCCTGTTCGGACACGCTGAGAAAGAATTTAGCATGACCAATGCACCTAACCAGCATGTCTTTCAGACTGTGGGAGGAAGCTGGAGTACTCGGAGGAAACCCACACAGACACAAGGATAACATGTAAATTCCACACAGACAGTGAGTCAGCTGTGACTTTAGAATAATGTATAAATCTGTGAAATAAAAGAAAGAATAATGGTATTTAATATATTTTAAAATAATGAGGTATACAAAGAAAACTGATTTATGGTGTTAATTTAATTCTGCTTTTAAATTTTAATTTAGTTTGAGGCTTTCCAAATAGGGTTAATTATACTGCTAAATAGTCTATTATAAATTATTTATATATGTGGAAGGATTAGTTTCTTTTCTCGATATACACATATAAAAATCAATGACTTGGCATTTCAACTAATTTGCAATTAACATGACCTAGTCTAACATATTAAAATTATTTATTTCCAACGTGGCTCAAAATTACCGTGGTCAACAATTTTAAAGACAAACAATTCATCCAAATGAAACAGTGAGAGAGAAAACAGATTTGTTTAATGCTTAAATCAAAGGGCGGTATGGTGGCACAGTGGTTAGCACTGCTGTCTCACAGCTCCCATGATCCAGGATCGATTCCCGGCATGAGTCACTGTCTGTGTGGAGTTTGCACATTCTCCCTGTGTCTGTGTGGGTTTCGTCCAGGGTGCTTGGTTTTCCCCCACACTCCAAAGATGTGTGTATTAAGTTGATTGGCCATGTTAAATACCCCTTAGTGTCCTAGGATGTGTAAGTTAGAGCGATTAGTGAAGTAAATGTGTGGGGCTTGGACCTGAGGGAGGATTGTTGTCAGTTCAGGCTCGATGGACTGAATGGCCTCTTTCTGTAAAGTGGGGTCTCAAAATACCGTGGGCAAAATCTTATATTGGGTTTGTCATGAGAAACAGAGTGTTTCGCATCAATAGCGTCATTGTGTTTTTCCACTGGATCTTGCGGCTCATTAGTATTGATTTTCATTCCCACGTTTCATGTTACTCACATCGCATTCCCTCTGATAATGAATTAACTGCTGCATAATGATGTCATGGTGCAATTACTACTTAGCGATTTCTGAAGTACCACAAGGCCAGCATTAGGGGAATGATTCAACAAGCTCATCCCTGATTTTATTACTTGAATTCTGAAGTTTCCTAAGTTAGAACACCAAGGAGAAATAAAAGCAAATTACTGCGGATGTGGGAATCTGAAACCAAAAGAGAAAATATTGAAAATCTCAGCAGGCCTGGCAGCATCTCCAAGGAAAGAAAAGAGCTGGCGTTTTGAATCCAGATGACCCTTTGCCAAAGCTCTGATTTTCCAGGGTTTTCCCTCTTGGTTTCTCTCTACTGAGAAAAAATAGTTTTCTTGCTGTCCATAGAAGTAATCCCTATGAGTGATCGGTGCAGGTCTGGAGGGTCTGTTCCTGTGCTGTATTGTTCTTTATTCTTTGCATAACCTCAACAAGACATTTACATCAACTTGCAGAATGTCATGCTTTCTATAGAATTCAGAAAAATGAAGGGAGATCTTATTGAAACTTATAAAATTATGAAGGGAGTAGATAAGATAGAAGCAGGGAAGTTGTTTCCACTGGCAGGTGAAACTAGAACTAGGGGACATGACTTTAAAATAAGGAGGAGGAGACTTAGGACTGAGTTGAGGAGGAACTTCTTCACACAAAGGGTTGTGCATCTGTGAAATTCCCTGTTCAGTGAAGCAGTTGAGGGAACCTCATTGAATGTTTTTAAGGCAAAAATAGCTAAATTTTTGAACAGTGAAAGAATTAAGGGTTTTAATGAGCAGGAAACTGAGTCCACAAAAAGATCAGCCATGATCCTATTGAATGGCAGAGCAAGCTCAAGGGACCGGACGGCCTATTCCTGCTCCTAGTTCTTATGTTCTTTTAGCATTGCATGTAACACCATTTCTCAGAACCTTACCAAACATGACTGATGGAGAATATGCATTGTCAAATGCTGTGTATTAATTATTTAAAATATTTCTTGAGTTGTACTATATTTATGGAAATGATGGTTTGTGCTGAATTTGAAGTTGTTCTTTGAAATTTGATTGTCTCCATGTGTGTACTTTGGCAGAATGCATGACTCATTCACATTTTGTATATGGACAAGGTAGCTCATAAATTACACTATTCTGCATTTGGACCAGAAGAGAACTGCACTAATTTTTACTCTGGATTTCCAGCATCTGCAGTACTTTTGCTTTGAGAGAAAAAAAAATCTTACTTAATCAGATATTTCTGGATATTAGTTTGATGAGAGATCTGCAGAATTATTTAATGGGACAGAACAAGTTAGGACCTGTCTTATAGAATGCTCAAATGGTAAAAGCTTCAAAGGAATTTGAAAGCATAAATAATGAATAATTAGAGCATAAATAATAAGAATGATAATTTCTGTGAAAATTTCTATGGAAATGCTCTTTCGAAGATTTGGTGTAGACTCAATGGACCAAATAGCCTCCTCCTGCACTGTTGAGAGTTTATGATTCTATGGTCTGGAAGTGTCTGTGGAGAGATAAAGGAAGTTAAAGGTTTAGATCTGCGATCCTTTGTCAGAACTGTCAAATCATGTGTGGCTATAGTAATCAGAATTCAGCTTTGCTATAGGGTTCCCCACATACGAATAAATATTTAATTATTTGTAGCTTTGTTTTGAATATAAATAGCATTCTAAAATCAGTCTGGGGCTATTTGGGGTCCACCCGATCAGCTGTATTCCCTTGACTTCTCTTTCTGAACTGGTGCGGCAACAACAATCCCTCCCTTAATGTCAACAAATCAAAGGAGATTGTCACTGACTTCAAGAAATGTAAAGGAGAACATGCCGCTGTCTACATCAACGGGGACAAAGTAGAAAGGGTCGAGAGCTTCAAGTTTTTAGATGTCCAGATCACCAACAATCTGTCTTGATCCCACCATGCCGACACTATAGTTAAGGAAGCCTACCGATGCCTCTACTTTCTCAGAAGACTAAGGAAATTTGGCATGTTGGCTACAACTCTCACCAACTTTTACAGATGCATCATAAAAAGCATTCTTTCTGATTGTAACAAAGCTTGATATGACTCCTGCTCTATGCAAGACCACAAGGAACTACAAATAGTCATGAATATAGCCCAATTCATGACGGAAAGCAACCTCCCATCCATTGACTCTGTCTACACTTCCTGCTGCCTTGGCAAAAGCAGCCAGCATAATTAAGGACCCCATGCACCCCAGACATGTTCTTTTCCATCATTTTCTATTGGGAAAAAGATACAAAAGTCTGAGGTCATGTATCAACTGATTCAAGAACAGCTTCTTCCCTGCTGTTTCACATTTTTGAATGAACTTACCTTGCATTGAGTTGATCTTTCTCTACACCCTAGCTTTGACTGTAACACTACATGCCGCAGTCTCTCATTTCCTTCCCTATGAACAGTATATTTTGTCTGTATGGAGTGCAAGAAACAGCACATTTCAATGTATGTTAATACATGTAATAATAATAAATCAAATCAAATTTTCAGAACAAAAAAATTCATGGAACTAAAATACTACCAAAAGCAGCAAGTGTTATCAGGCAGTGATTAGTATCATAGATTGCAGCATGTAAGGCGAGCCGGCACATAAGACAACACCATTTTATATCTCCGCCACTCAATCATGGCTGATATTTTTCTCATCCCCATTTTCCTGCCTTTTCCCTATAACTCCTGATCCCCCTATTAATCAACCACCTATTTATCTATCTTAAAGACAATCAATGACCTGGCCTCCACAGTCTTCTGTGGCAACGAGTTCCAAAGATTCACCACCAGCCTATCAAAAAAATCTGTTCTTCAATTTTACTGAACAAGAAGACATTTATTAACATAAAGTGCTGGGAAAACTCAGCAGGTCTGGCAGCATCTGTGGAGAGAGAAACACAGCTCATGTTTCAGTTCCAGAGAAGAGTTATATTGAGACTTGAGATGTTGTGTGGAATTTTATGGCTCCTTCTTTGGTGGAATTTTCCATTCCCGCTGCAGTCAGTGGAGTTTTGAATGGCTCCTGCTGTGACGGAGCTGGAAAATTTAACCTATTAACTCTGTGGGTTGGAATTTTCTGACTGCTGGGATTCTTTGTTCCCTCTGCAGTGAATGAAATTTTGGTGCCAAATTCTCCATTCTTGCTTGCAGTGGTAGCGAGATGTGAACTGCTGGAAAATTATTGCCGGATTCTTTCTTAAAAGACACTCCCAGATCTGTTGAGCTTTCCTGACACTTCAGATCTCCAGCTTGTATGAGGTTTTGCTTTTGTTCTAGGTATGAATCAACAGTCATTTGGTCTCGATATGAAACACAAACTGGCCCTTCATCAATATATTAATTCTGCTTTGAAGATTCCCAGCTCCATAAACGGATTAGTTAGCATTATAGAAGAATGAAGAGGGGAACAGAGCTGATTACTGGATTATTATTTGCACGCTGAGATTTCTTCTAACAATTTACATTCTCAGGAGAGGTCTGTTTCAAAACCTTGTGTCCATAAAATGTCATTTGAGTGAAATATATAGTCCAGGATGCCTTGCACATTTTAAGAGCTTCTTCTTATCCCCTTACACTGTCTTTTTTTACATCCATACTAAACACATTAACCTCCATTACCTTTTAATCTGCCTTGGCTCAGTGCAAATGGATTTCAATTGCAGCATCACAAAGAGTTCTCGAGGACTCCCAATCCACTATTGTATTCCGATTAACTTTATAAACTTAGAATGCATTTCCTCAAAGATTGTTTTTTTCAAGTCCAAATACGTTTGTCTTTGTTTCACAGCCTCAGAAACTGGTTAATTCTAATGATGCTGGGATCACAAGATGTTCCGCTGTAATGCTTGGATTATTTCAATGGAATTCGGATTCAGAATCGTTTCTGACCATAATTAATAATTAATGAAATATTTGAGTCCTGTCCATATAAAATGACCATTCAAAATGGGGCATAAAACAATTTGTATTTATTTGTACAGGAAAAAATGTCTAGTCTAACAATGCAACATGGGATGGTACGATCGCACAGTGGTTAGCACTGCTGCCTCACAGCACCAGGGGCCCAGGTTTGATCCTTGCCTTGGGTCACTGTCTGTGTGGAGTTTGCACATCCTCCACATGTCTACATGGGTTTCCTCCAGATGCTCTGCTTTCCTCCCACAGTCCAAAAATGTGTGTAGATTAGGTAAATTGGCCATGTAAATTCCCCTGCAGTGTGCCTGAACAGGTGCCAGAGTGTGGCAAATGGAGGATTTTCACAGTAACTACCTTGCAGTGATTATGTAAGTCTACTTGTGACTAAGAAATAAATCTTGAACTTTTTAAACATGAACTTAATTATTTGGCGTTGGTAGAAGGGTGCATAACAAGAGGCTGTGACTTCAGGGTTAAATATAAGTCGTTTCAAAAAGAAAACAGGGAAAACGCCATCATAAAGTGACTTTCATAGAAGCTTCATAGAATCCCAACACTGGAGAAGGAGACCATCCAGCTCATCGAGTCTTCACTGATTTTCTGACAGAGTATCTTACTGAGGCCCTCTCCTCTGCCCTATCCTCATAGCCCCATACATTCCCCTTGACTAATCATCTGACCTATACTTCTTGGGACACCAAGGAGCCATTTAGCATAGTCAATGCACTTAACTTGAACATCTTTGGACTGTGGGAGGAAATGGGATCATTCAGAAGAAACTCACACAGACACTGGGAAAATGTGCAAACATTACTCAGACATTCACCCATGGTTGGAATTGAACCTGGGTCCCTGGCGCTGCGAGGAAGCAGTACTAACCACTGTGAAACCGTGCCACACTTGTGCAATTCAAATCAAATATTAGAGTTTTATAAGGTAAAACATTGCGAGATTTGTGATTAAAGTGGCTATCTGGATGGAGGGAAAAGGGTTGAGGGGATTTGGAACACAATAGATGAATGTAGGGAGAGAGTCTTCGGGTGATGGGGGGAGTAAAGATACCCGGCTAGTACAGGTGAGTGCCCCGTATCATTTCTCCTGGGAAGGCCCAATACACTTTGTTCTAATTCAGCATTTGATGGTTAAGCAGCAGGCTTTTCCCTGTGGTTAAGGAAGCAGGAAATCCTGGCTATCAGTTGATGAATGGTAATGTCACCATAGCTACTGCCATGCCACCCACCTAAGGGCCAGGATGGCCATGCATCCCAGCCAGAGGTGAGTAATCAAAGGAGGGGTCACTGATACTGATGGGTGGGGAGGGTAGTGGAGGGACTGGGGTGTGGAATGTGTCCGTCAATAGCAAGCACAGCACGATGGTCCAAAGTGCCACCCTCTCCCCATCCCATCAGCCTGTATTGAGTCCTTTAATCAGTAGTGCTTCAATTCAAATTCTCCATATGGCTTCCAAAGTAATGTTTATTTGTTAGTCACAAGTAGGCTTATATTAACACTGCAATGAAATTCCTGTGAAAATCCCCTTGTTGCCACACTTCAGTGCCTGTTCGGGAACACTGAGGAAGAATTTAGTACAGCCAAAGCACCTAACCAGCACGTCTTTCAGACTGTGGAAGGAAACCGGAGCTCCAGAGGAAACCCTCACAGATAAGGGAAAAATGTGCAGACTCCGCACAGAGAGTGAACCAAACTGGGGATCGAACATGGGTGCACTGTGAGGCAGCAGGTGCTAACCACTGTGCCACCATACCACTCACAGAATGATACACAAGTTTCCAGCCTAACCTTGCTCCCATTGTCTGCATTTGGCACTGAAACATCACATCAGACTCCTTAGCATCCAACAGTGACAGCCATTCACAGCACGCACCAACACACATGTTAAGTCTTCCGTGCATTCACTTATGTGGTGAGTAAGAAGTTAATGGGTGATGAAGAGAGGACTGTAAAAGCTGAAAGACAGAGCAAGAGTGACAGAAACAGATAGTAATGGGGTATGAGCAACAATACTGACAGGAGAGTGAGCGAGTGTGAATTCTCTACTGAACAGCCTGGGGATTTACAGCTCAAGGGCTCTGCAATGAGAGAGATGAAGCTTGCAGTGTTAAGGCTGGCACTCGGTGCAGTCTCTGTATCTGACAGTATTCTACACCTGTCCTAAACTGTCTAATGTGGCTGAGTGTCAAATCTTTGCCTGCTCGGACTTCTGCAAAACACCTTGGGGGATTCCACCGTCTTAGTGGCGCTATTTGAATATGAGTTACTGTTTTATTATTATAGCTTGGGTAGGGTTTTGTAGTCACATCACCCAGATTATACTGGGGGACATTAATAGCACCACAATGCACCACTGAGAGCAAAGCACTTACAGAGAGGTCTGCAGTGGAGAACACCTTAACAAAGGTGCCAACAGCTGTCTTTTCTGTTGCTATGGAGGCCTCAAGCACTAGACTGAAGGGTGAAGGATTTCTCTCGCTGTTTGGGACTGGCTAAGTGACAAGCTGCAAACAAACATCAGGAAAATAAAAGTTTCTTTCAGAGGGCTGTGATATTTGGAATTTTCAGTGGCACAAAGCCATCAGCCGTGTACATAAGAGCTGTTAATTGGATCACTTTTCCAAAGAGCTAGTACTGACACTGTGGGCTGAGTGGCCTTCTGCTGCAGGACTGTATGATTCAAGCATACAACCATTGCCCTATCAATAATGGAAGACAATAAATTCTAATTAAAGTGCTATGTAAAATGTTTATTTGCAAGTTCAGAATTAAAGTCATTTTCCAATGGGGATGTTGTATTTTGAAAGCCAGATATGAAAGAAAGTGCTTAGTTGGGGTAATTATACGTTTGGGTGGGGTATTATTTAACTTGTGAAGGGTAATCTGATTCTGACAATGAATTTAAATGCGTTTGTCTGACTAGGAATTTTTTAGCTCTTGAAGTTCAATTTATTACTTAGCTTTACCTTTATGCTCAAATTAATCTTGGCATATTGGAACCTACAATTAACAGCCCACTCACTGATGGTTCTGTGTCAGAGCCAAGGGATGTTAAATTCATTTCCCAGGATCTGAAAAGGTTTTTTTGGGGACCATTAGTTCAGCTCTTGACTGACACAGTGTAATACTACAGAAAGAGGATTATTAACATGGATTGCCTACAGTACGGAGAGCAGTAATTCGGAATATCAAGTCTGCACTGATTCTCCAAAAGGGCATTGTACCCAGGTCCACACCCCCATAATCTATACACTTACCGTGGCCAATCCACCTAACCTATACTTCTTGGCACACTAAGTGGCAATTTAGCTCAGCCAATCCACCCAACTTACATGTCTTTGGATTGTGGGAGGGAACTGGAGCATCCAGAGGAAACCCACCCATGCACATGCAAATGTGCACGCACACACATGCACACACACACGTGCACACACACATGCACCCACATACACACATGCGCGCACACTCACATGCAGAAGCACACGTACATACACACACACACATACACTAACTTGCCAGCAGTGGAATAACAGGGCCCTTTAGTCCCCACTGATTTTGTGTAATCAGATCTAAGTAATTATCCAAAGTGAGTCTTTAGCAGACATTAAAATGAAGCTTGGCTCCAGAGGTCAAGCACTATGAGTCACATGCTCAGGTGAGAGGTCACAATCAAAATGACACTGCCAATAAACTTCACTGCCGCTTCAGTGAGGCATTTATTATTTTCAGAGACCCAAGAGGATTGTGCATGTTTTTTTTTTAATAAGTCAACCATACATTATGGGATTAATATCGTCACAAGCGAGACTGACCGGAGAATTCAACAGAGATAAACTCATCGATTAGCTACGGTTACCATGTGAGTGGGATTCTGAATCATGTTGGGTGGATAGCAGTTAAATATTTTGATCTCCAGTGAATATTTCTTCAGTCTGAGTATAGTGACCATTTCCTCATGCCCTCTGTGAACTGCCATGTCCCAATAAGTAGCTAATTGCTAACAGCTGGAATCACCCAGGAATCATTCTCCCCATGTCTGCATGGGTTTCCTCAGGTGGTCTACTTTCCTCCGAAAAATATGTGGATTATGTGGATTGGCCAAGCTAAATTGCCCCCTGGTGTCAGGGGGACAAACTGGGGTAAATCCTGGGGTTAAGGAGATAGGGCCAGGATGGGATTCTGATTGGTGCAGCCTTGATGGGCTGAATGGCTTAATTCTACTCTAATGTCTCGTGGTCTTATGGGAGTGTGGTCAGTGCAAACTCAATGGGCTGAATGCCCTCCTTCTGCGCTATAGGATTCTGTACCGATGAAACCGTTTTTATAATTCATTTTTCCTTTCTGCTTTGGCCAATATACATCAATTGTGCCTTTTTCACATGTCCTACATGATCACAGATTTATCTGCGTTGAATTCCATCTGACATATCTTAACTGATCCATTTAATTATGTCTTTGAATGTCCATAAATCTCTCTTACTCGAGTTAACTGCCCACATAAATTAGTGTCATCAGCCAATTTTATGATATAACTGGAACGATCGTCCTCTGTATAATTTCTGAATGGGTGTTCGGATGAAGTGACCCTGAACAGACCTTCATTGCTGACTGGCTCTCTCCTAAGTCTTTCTCAGTTATTATGATTTCCAGCTTCCCATCACCAAGCTCATTTCCATTCATGCAACACCCGCCATACAATAAACTCCATCTGAATTTTCAGCCTGAATTTTCATGTCTGTCTTCCCTCTCGTCTGATGCACCTTTGGTGGAAGTAGGTACCGGAGATTGTTGCCCCAGGAAATAGCACAACCCCCACTTTCACATTTACCCATGTTTTCACCCAAGTTACTGAAAAACAGAAGGCCCAGAGAGGAATCCATCCACCTAGCATATGTTTAAAAATTTCAGCCAGAATTCTGCATTGTTAGCCTCTGATATTATGAATTATAAATAACAAGGACTGCTCTTATTCATTAACTTGGGTCTGTTCTCAAACAGTGCACTGAGTAACTGAAACAGCACCTATTACTTCTCAAAAATTGCTGAGAAGATTTGGTAATGTGCTATGACAAAACTTGAAAATTCCCACTGACTATTTTTATTTATGGACCTATAGAATCCCTACAGTGCTGAAGGAGGCCATTCAGCACATTAAGTCAGCATTGATTCCCCAAAAAGAGCATCATACCCAGGCTCATCCCCACCACCCTATCCCTGTAACCCCACACACTTACTGTGGCTAATCCACCGAACCTGCACATCTTTGGACTGTGGGAGGAAACCAGAGGAAACTGGAGAAAACCCCCACCATTTGGGGATTGCATACAAACTCCACACGAGGAGATCATGGATGTCTGTATTGATTGGCCATTCCTTGTTGGTCTGAAGGGGTGATGACGGGCTTTCTCCTTGAATTAATGCAATCTTTGTGCCGATGATGATCCCACAATAATATTAACATGAGGATTTTGGAATCAGTAATGCTGTGTTAAAATCCAGAAAGGTGAGGTTTCTTTTAAACTCTTGGGGTGTGGACATCACTTCCGAGGTTAGCACTCATTGCCCATCCATGAGTGCCCATGAGCTGCTGGTAGTGAACTGCCAACCAAGTGGCTTAATGATGAATTAAGAATCATACCAAGGTTGAAGAATAACCATCCTATGGAACTACAGTCAGGGAGACTAGACTGAATAAGAACAACAGATTTCCTCCACTTGAGGATATTTGTAATTCTTATTTTATTTAATAATAATCCAGTAGGGTTCATGAGTTTTGGCTGGATTTCCCCACATTCTCCCACACTCTGAGCAATGCAGAATGCCTCAGGGAGATTCATGTTGAAAATCAGCATAGCGATCCCCCCCACCCCCTACCACCCCCAATCACTGGCCATGAAACCCCTCATCCCCACCCCCTGCCCGGTCTCCCCCCGATTGCTGGCCTCCCTGATCTCAGTAAAGTTTTACAACACCAATTTTAAATCCAACCAATTTATTTGATAGTAAATTTGCGAGCTTTCGACTTTATAGCCTTTGTCAGGCAAATGCAGTGTTCTGGTCTCAGAACACTGCATTTGCCTGACGAAGGCCAAAAGGTCGAAAGCTCGTGAATTTACTATCAAATAAATTGGTTGGATTTAAAATTGGTGTTGTAAAACTTTACTGAGTTTACCCCAGTCCAACGCCGGCATCTCTACATCATGACTCTCTGATCTCCCCAAGGCCATCTCCTTCCCAGCAACTCCAATCTCCCTGACAGTCCCAATATCCCTGTCCCCAACTGTCCCAACCTCACTCCCACAGCTCGACCCCCACAATAGACTCCCTACTCCCCCTGCAAACCTCTGATGGTCAGCCCCGATCAGCCTTTCTCTCCCCCTATCACTGATCCAAAGCGTAAGATGGCACAGGCCCACATCCCCCACAAGGCTTCATCCTCAATAGACCCCATCCCCTTCTGGCCAATCCCCTTGGCACTGCCCGATGCCCAATGGGTACCCAGTGCTGGGAGACGCATGAAGCTTGGTGCCCAGCAATCAGCTTACTAAATAGCGTCTACTGATGTCTCCCAGCTGGGAGAATCAGACCCATTATTATTGATCCAAGAATTTTATTCGCTAATTTATTAGCTAATTAATGGAATTTATGTGTTGCCAGTTGCCATAGTTGGGTTTCAACTCCAGTTTCCAGATGTATCCACCTCACTGAATTTCTCATTCTATAAGATTATACGTTACTGCAGATCACTCTCACAGACTTACTATTTCTGAATGATTCATAAGGGAGCAGCTGGTAAACAAAGCTTGTCCCAGTTCCTCTGAAATGATCCTTTGGCAGGTCAAAGTCACAGATGGTGATGGATTTGCCCAGTATTCTAAGCTTGGGTTAGTTCCTTTCTTGAGGCAGGATTTGGAACCAAGTACTTTTGAAGTTCTTTGCACAGAAGCTTTCAGAAAAGTTGTCAGAGATGGTTAGAAATGAGCAAACTGGCATCCAGTATCCATGATGATGTTACTTTCACGAACCAATCAAAGTCCACCAACTAGTCTTAAGAGCGCCATTCTTTTTATTAACTACACAGAAATTGAGACCAATTTGGTTATTTTGTATTCTTTTCACAATTTCCAAAGTATTTTGATTATTTTGTTCTCCAGTTAGACTTTGAGAACTGGACCTAAGTTCAGACAAAACAAATCATTCAGTGTACAACAGGACATACCACCCATCCACATGGGTACACTGTCAAGCTGCTTTACTCTTATTCATTTAATGATGGATTTGTTCAGTTAGTTCTGTTTTATTCCCATAACCATTAACTCCCAACTCATTAACCAGAACACCTTCATAAGCCCTTTGTAATTGAAGCCCTGTCTAATACTCAAACCGGCCTTCCATCCATTGACCCTGTCTATACTTCCCATTGCCTCGGAAAAGCAGCCAACATAATTAAGGACCCCATGCACCCTGGACATTCTCTCTTCCACCTTCTTCTGTCAGGGAAAAGATACAGAAGTCTGAGATGATGTACCAGCTGACTCAAAAACAGTTCTTCCCTGCTGCCATCAGACTTTTGACCTACCTTGTGTTAAGTTGATCTTTCTCTACATCCTAGCTATGACTATAACACTGCATTCTGCACTGCCTCCTTTCCTTCTCTATGATTGGTATGTTTTGTCTATATAGGATTAAAAAACAATACTTTTCATTGATTACAGATATATGTAACAATACCAAATCAAATGAAATCAAATCAAAAAATTAGGTTGAGTCAGTTCCTCAAATTCCTAATGCTTTTCCTGAACTGCTGCACTCCTCAGCAACAGTTTCTAAGCTAAAAAAATCCCACCCAAGGTCAAAAGATCTTTGCATGGGTCCATATCCCACCCGCTATGATTCCCATGGTAGGATACTCCACACATCTCTTGTCTTGCACTAATCAGGACAGGTGCAAGAGTGTCAAATTTCAAAGGGAGCAGCAACTTGTACTGCATGAGAATTCAATGCTAGTTGGCTGACCCTGATTGGTCGCACCATTGCCATGGAGAATACACCAGTGGGCTATTGTCCCTCCTTCACTTTGGTTTAATTCAGAAAAGGAGCAATGCCCAGACTCATTGCTTTGACCTAGGCCCTCTTCCCTGTCCTATTTGTTGTTCTTTGTTGTTCTATCCTGTACATAAATACATGTAGCCTTTAGCAAGCTAGTTTTGAATACCTTCATCTTATATCTGTGAGGAGGGACATCAGAAGGAGGAAAGAAGTAATCAGCAGCATAGAAATGACTGAGCAAAGACAGATGAGGGTGAACCCTCAGCTGTTGAACAATCAATGTTGGAACCAGAATTATTTCAGTCTTTCATTGACCACACCTTGTTCCACATACTAAAGTAAATTAATAGCTCTTGCTTCATCTTCAACCTGCCCACATCTCACACCCATATTTTTACTCCACCAATAGTATAGGCAAATATACTTTTCTTGTCATCTGCTGAATCAATACCCAACATTATAATGAGGAGCAACTTGGATACAATGCAACTTAAGTACAATTAATTTGTATCAAGTAATCTGTGTTCCTAGTGTTTGCCACACTTGGTTACTTCTCCATGGTGACAAGGTCTAGCTGATGTGTTGTAGAATGTAATTTTTCTCTATGTGTTTCCCAATGCTAGGAATACATGAGGTAGTAAGACCGTTGCAAGTCTGCGAGAGATTGGTTTGTCTCCTTCGAATTGAGCAGCTGAGTGAGCTGAAATAGGATGAGGAAGTGGGTAGGGAGAGCCAAGCTGCAGAGCAAGATTAGTTTGACCTCAAGTGGCAAATGAGAGAGGACAATTTCAGGAGTGATGGTGGAGGGTTAAATAATTAGAAACATCCAACATTTCTATTGTGCCTGGCAGCATTTTGGAACAGTAAAATGTAACATTTGCAAATATTAGTAAGATTGAGATAGAGCTAGAATGGAAGCATCTGGGTCAATGATAAGACTGGGGTCTGGCTTTTATTCATAGAATTATCAAATCCCTACAATGCTGTAGAGACCATTTAGCCCATTGAATCTCACTGATGCTCTGACAGAGTATTGGACCCAGGCCCTCTTCCCTATCCTATCCCTATAATCCTGCACGTTACCAGTCTCCACCTGTCTACTCTCCCTTTACATAAAGTTCCATCCTCATTGACAGCTTTGTCTAACATCCCCGATATAATCTTTTGATAAGGTGTCACATCTTCCACCTGACTGTCGATGAAATGTAATCATTTTATGCAAGATATAGCTAATCGATACTGACTAGGCACACTGACAACTGGCTCAATGGATAGGAAAAACCGATCAGGAGACACATCAGAGAAATTAATTAATTTTTGTAATGTTACTAAGCATGCTTATTAGACCGTGTACGATGTTATGAATACCAAAACAAATGTTGAATGAAGCTTAAATCTTTCAATAGTATATATTTCCTATCAATATCTTATTTTGATCCCTTAGTAACTAGTTCATCAGAACATTAGTTGTTTCCATCGTTTATGTTGTTTTGTTTTTAATAAGTCTCAGTCTTGAGATTAGATTAATAAATATTGAATTTAGTAACCATTAGGCTTTTAGCATAGGTATCGATCACTTGGTATGTTTTTAACTGCAGTTGTTTTTTTTAGGTAACAATAACAATTATTTTTTCAATGCATCTATTGTCACTCAATGTCTGAACATCAGGAGATATTTCCTCCAGTCCTCCAAGACATCTGCTAACTTCTGAAAGAATAGCTGGAGCATTGCTAAGTGGAGTGGGGCGGGGGGGGCGGTGGGGCAGTGGGGCTGTGCGGAGGAGTCTGCATTCACATTTGATTCTTAAGTTCTCACAACTCATTCAGGTCTGATCTCAGTGTGGCTATCAGTGTCTTAGTAAACAGCTCAATCTGTCAACGTAGAGCGCAGTGAGGAAGTACAGCAATCGGAGGCAAGACTAGACACTTCCTATGCCATGTGAGGATGCAAACACTGCTATGAAGGAAATACAGAGCAGTGTAGGACGCTAACAGTTGGGAAACTCAGAGAGTCACATTGTCATTTGATGCATCTGCGCGGCTTGTTAGGCATTTTAGGAGGTAGTTAGGAATCGTTTCTTTCCAGTGTCCTGATATGTTCCTCAACCAACAGCACATGAAACAGCTGACATGGTCATCACCACATGGCTATTGGTGGGAATTTATTGGTCCCAAATTGGCTGCCACTTTCCTTTCATTACAGCAGTGTTTACACATCAGAAGTACTTAATTGGTTGGAAAGCATTTTGGGATTTTCTGAGGTCATGAAAGGGCCCACGTAAATGCAAGATTTCCTTCCATCTCCCGTCTATTTGTGGAATCATGCTGGGCACAAATTGGCTGCTGCATTTTGTACATTACAGCAGCAACACTTCAGATAGTAATTAATTAACTATGAAATACTTTGAGGTGTCCTGAGGGCATGAAGGATGCAATATAAATATAAGTTGCTTTTCTCTTTAAATAATTAGTCTGCATTGTGCATAGAATATCAGGAAACCAGTGACATATCCCTTTGAGGATGACAGTGAGGAAACAGTGCAAACAGCTCAGAAAGTTAACATGGAGTGAAGCTATGTAGGCTTTTGAAAAAAGGACAAAGGTGTACAGTGGCGCAGGCAATTATACATGACCAATTAATTTATAATCCTTTTAGTTAAACAGGCTTTTATTATGGTAGACCTCAGAGTTTTAGTTTTACATTTCACTTGACATAGCATACAAATTTCAACATGGAAAAGTGCAAGCTAGTACGTGTTGGGAGGAGGTAAAGGATCACAAACTATTTGGGGAGTAAAGTTTGAAGGAGGGTGAGGGACAATTAAGTCTAGCCCAAAAATCAGGAAAAGTAATAGTAAAAAACTAATAGGGTCATTAAAAAAAAAAGGCCAGTAAAGCCAGGTTCAACCCTGGATGAATAGAATTGAAATGCAAAGAACTTATATTCAAAAGTATAGAACCTCAGTTAGACCACGGTTAGCAAACTGTCAAGTTTCGAACTGGAATTTTACTGCCTCACCCACCACGGAACTGGGACAGGGAGGTTCACAGAATGGAATTCTATTGTTGGCCACGGGTGGGATTTTAAGATCTCATGTGATTGAAGTTGTAAAATCTTACCCCAGTCTCCATTGTATTAAAAAGATAGAGAAACAGTGGAAAAGGTGCTGAAACAATTGACTGGAATGACAATAGAAGTGCTTTGAAAGGTTAGTCATGCCACAAATCAATTCCAGCCTCCTGAATTATCTGGATCCACTTCAGTTTGTCTACTGTTGCAACAGGCCCAGACACCATTTCCCTGGCCCTGCACTCAATCCTGGAAGACTAGATAACAAGGCTACCTGTGTCAGACTCCTATTTATTGACTACAGCTCAGCTTTTAACACCATTATTCCGATGAAACTCATCTCTAAACTTTGTGACTTGGGCCTTGGCACTTCCATTTGGACTGGATTCTGAACTTCCTAACTCAGAGACCACAATCAATATGGATAAGCAACAACACCTCCTCAACACCCACAAAGCTATGTTCTCAGCCCCTTTCTCTACTCCTTATACACCTATAATTGTGTGGCCAAATTCCTCTCCAACTCAATTCTCAAATTTGCTAATGACGCCACCGTAGTGGGTCAGATCTCAAACAATGATGAGACAGAGTAAAGGAATGAGATAAAGAATCTGGTGAACTGGTGTGACAGCAATAATTTCTCCCTCAATGTCAACAAGACAAAGAAAATTGTCATTGACTTCAGGAAGTGTAAAGGAGAGCATGCCCTTATCTACATCTCAACGGGGACCAAGAAGAAAGGGTCAAGACCTTCAAGTTTTTAGGTATCCAGATCATGAACAACCTGTCCTGGTTCCCCCATGCCAAAGCTATAGTTAAGAAAGCCCAACAACACCTCTGCTTTCTCAGAAAACTAAGAAAATTTGTCATGTCAGTTATGACACTCACAACTTTTACTGAGCACATCGAGATCATTCTTTCTTGTTGTATCACAGCTTGGTATGGCTTCTGCTCTGCCTAAGACTACAAGTAACTACAAAGAGTTGTGAACGTAGCCTGATCCATCAGGCAAATCAACCTTCCATCCATTGACTCTGTCTACACTTCCCGTTGCCTTGGCAAAGCAGCCAATAAAATTAAGGACCCCATGCACACCAGAAATTCTCTCTTCCACCTTCTTCCATTGGTAAAAAGATGCAAAAGTCTGAGGTTATGTATCAAACAACTCAAGAACAGCTTTTTCCATGCTGGTGTCTGACTATTGAATGGACTTATTTTGCTCTTTCATTACACCCTCGCTATGAATGTATCACACTGCCTTCTTCACTCTCTCCATTTCTTCTTCTATGAATGGTATGCTTTGTCTTTATAGCACACAAGAAACAATACTTTTCACTGTACGTTAATACTTGTAATAATAATAAATTCAATCAAATCAAATCTATCAAGAAGTGAGAAATTATTCTGATCAGGAAAGATTGAACAGGCTGTCTCCTTTTTCTCCAGAAAAGAGTAGATTGATGGGCGACTGGTGAAGGATTTTAACATTCTGAAAGGGTTTGATTGGATAAATAAAGAGTTGTTTCTACTTGTCAGGGAAATGAGGAATGGAGGGTTATAAAGATGCAGTCATCAATAATAAACCCAATTGGAAATTTAAGAGAAACTCCCAGAGTTTGATTAGATTTTGGAATACGCTATCACGCAGCGAGGTAGAGGTGAATAGTATAGATACATTTCAGGAGAAGAAGGATGAAGGGAATAAAGAAATGAAAGGGTTGAGAGGGTGAGATGAAGACGGGTGGAAGAGGTTCATGAGAACCATAAACACTGGCATAAACCTGGCTGGCCAAATAGCAGATTCCGCCTTATATTTTTATAACTCTGAACCTCCTCTAGACTAACAGAAGTAAAAAAAAAATCCTTTTTGAATTAGAGCATTAAGGATGGATAATAGAGGTGAAAATTGATGATTGCTTTCATGGTGATACAGTGATTAGCGCTGCTGCCCCACAACACCAGGGAGCCGGGCTCAATTTCTGGCTTTGGTCACTGTCTGTGTGAGTTTGCATGTTCTCCCTGTGTCTGCGTGGGTTTCCTCTGGGTGTTCCAGTTTTCTCTCCAACAGTCTGAAAGATGTGCTGATTAGATGCATTTACCTGAACAGGCGTCAGAATGTGGCGACTATGTGATTTTCAGAGTAACTTAATTGCAGTGTTAATGTAAGCCTTTTTTTGACTTATAAATAAAGTGATGGCATCCAGTTTACTTTTCCATCTGTTCAAATGAATAGATAAACCATTGGGCTAGTTTTGTCATGATTTTATGAATCATAGTGCAGAGTTTTCCTGCCCTGCACACCACGGGAATCATAATGGGCAGAATACGGGGTGTGCAAAGGTCCATTGAACTTGGGCAGGGTTTTCGGCTTTGGGACAAGCTTGGCTAGAAAATCCCAGTAAGAAGTCTGACAACACCAGTTTTAAGTCCAACCAATTTATTTGATCATAAATTGCAAGCTTTCGGGGTTTGCCCCTTCATCAGGCGAATGGAGTGTTCTGGTCTCAGACAGAGCAAATAACAGCACAGACAGTTTACAGATTACTGATTAGAATGTGAGTCTTTACACCTAACCTGTTACTCAAGTCTTAAAGTCTTCACTTTAACCTGCCACAACATGGCAGTTGCAAGTCAACACCTACCTAAAGAAAGCCTTGGGCCTCATGGAGATGAGGGGAGGATGGCAGCCTCCAGCAACCGGAACTTGGAACATGTGCAACACTAGATAATTGGAACATCAATCAGATGGGTTGCCTCTGCACGTCTCTCCAGAAGATGGTTTCACTTCTTCTTCTGCAGACCACTTACTCCGTTTGAAGAAATCACAGCTCTCAGTCAAACTTTGAGTCTTTGAACCCACTGTAATAAGGAATAATGGAGACCATGAGATGCATTCAAGCATGAAGGGAAATTTAAATAAACATAGCTGGCAGGAGGCTGAGTAGAAATCCATTAAGCTGTCAATGGAAGCCTCGACTCATTGGAATTTTAAAGAATGGGAGGTGATCTCATTGGAACATATTGTATTCTTTATAGACTTGTCAGAGTAAATGGCAAGAGGATGTTTCTTCTCATGGGAGAGTCTAGGACCCGAGGGCAGAGTCTCAGAATAAAGGAGTGCCAATTTAAAACTGAGATGAGGAGGAACTTCTTCCCTCAGAAGGTTTGAGCCTTTGGAACTTCTTGCCACAGAGAGTTGTGGGGGCAGAGATCTTTCAGACATTTAAGACTGAGGGAGATATATTTTTGATTTGGGTGAATCACGCCCTTAGTCTCCAGCAATAGTGTACGAATTGACACTGAATTATATAATGCAAAATCCAATTAAACTGCCAGTTTCAACCTGATACGCCATCAACAACCAGCTTTTACTTAGCACTGTTGAACACTTCAAGGCACTTTACAGCAGCTTTATTACATACAATCTGACACAGCAAAATGACACAATCAGCAATTTACTCAGCTTAGGATGTTTGTATCAGAGTACAGAAAGACTGATAGCTGTACATGGACTAAGTTTGTGAGTGAATTGTTTTTTACCCAGAGAACAATGGAAACCAGCAAAACAGAGCAAAACCAGAATATTTCTCCAGATGGTTATTGATACATTAAGGATCAACAGTATTGTGTTTACTATAATAATATTTGGTCATCAGCAGCATCAGTAACATATGTAAGGCATTATATTCCATGTAAGTAAAATCTAATTATGCACTTCATGAGTTGGGGAGATCAAGAAGAAGGTAAATACAAACATATCTGAAGCAAGAGACTCAGTTAGAGCCCAACATTGATTGCCTTTGTTCCGTGGAGTCCCGACAGTGCAGATGGATGCATTTGGCCCATCAAGTCTGCACTAGCCCTTTCAAAGAACATTTTACCTGGGCCCTTTCCCTTTCTATGTAAACTTGTGCATTGATCATGGCCAATCTACCAAGCCTACACATCTTTGGAGTGTGGGAAGAAACTGGAACACCGGAGGAAACCCACACAGACACAGGGAGAACATGCAAACTCCCCACAATCACCCAAGATCAGAATTGAACCTGGGTCCTTGGCGCTGTGAGGTAGCAGTGCTAACCACTGTGCCACCATGCCATCCTTATCAACAGAATGTGATTTTACAGCCTTTGCTTCAACAGAATTTTTAAAAAGGTACACCTGATATAACCTGTAAGGTGAACAGTGAAAGAAATGAGAAGGAATAAATGATATGAATATCAAAACGATAATCAGACGAGATGTTAAACTGCAAATAGAAACAGCTTTTTGATTCGATACTGATTGCAAGTAGTTAGCTTCACGTAATGCCTATTTGAGGATGACCTCTGGCAGAATACAGAGCGACCTTTTACATTTTGCAATTGACTTAGCAGACAGTCATTTTGAAAAGATACTTGAATAAATAGCCAATCATGAGAAAATGTCTAACCAGAATAGATATGACTAATGCGGAGTTGAAAAGTGTTATCAAAGATCAGCAACAGTGTATTTTGATGGGCGAAAAGAAATGAAGATTTTATCATCCTCCAGCACTGAATGGTAAGTATTACTTGAATTCAGGAACCAAATAGATCATCATATTGACTGTGGAAATGTTGAAGACAGTTTGTGTTATTCGTATTGACGTAGACTTATGATGCAGAGAAATCAACACCTTTTATTTTATTGTCAGGGGGAGCTGTGTTTATCTCAAGACAATACATTCATGTTTTTTCCATAATTAGAAAGTATTCAGAAAAGGATTTTATGAAGAAAACAGCTTATGGCAGATTTCTGTGGACTGGTAACTGTGGAGATGGTTTTCTTACTTTAAGTTTTTACATGACAATTGCTTGGTGACATCACCTGATCATTTGTGAGATGTATATTTTGCAACCTGGAAGATGCAATGGAGAAGTCTTTGTGGCACAGTGAGTTTGGGTGCGATTCCTGCACCTCATTGAATCACAGAATCCCTACAGTGCAGAAAGAGGGCATCTGGCCCATTGAGTCTGCACCGAGTCTCTGAAAGAGATCCCATATATGTCTGCCCCACCACCTTTTCCTCATAACCCTATGCATTTACTATGACTAATCCAACTAATCCAACATATCGTTGGACTGTGGGAGGAAACCGGAGCACCTGGATGAAACCCCACACAGACAAGGGGAGAATGTGCAAACCTCACACAGAAAGTGACCCAAGGCTGGAATCCAACTTGGGTCCCTAGCACTGTGAGACAGCAGCACGAACCATCATGCCACCGTGCTTGAGTTGTGAATGGTGCATTTATAACGTGGACAGTTGACTATTGGCCTATGAATCCTTCCAATGCACCTGTGGCAGGTAGTAAAAATTGGAAAGTCTCCTAGTCAGCCATGTTAGATGTGAAGTAATGCCTCTCAAGCTGCATATAGCTTCAAACTAGTGCCTGTTCCAGGAAAAATGAACAACATGGACAGATATGTGTGTGTGGTTAGCCTGTTTATATGTTTGTAGATGTGGGAAGTTATCTGTGATAAGCCCCATTAGATCCATGGAGAATCATTAATTGTTCTCTCTTTGGGGCTCCTTGAGTATGAATTCCCCTGGAAATAGGCAATGGTCTTCCCAGCTGGAATTCATTACCTGGGCCTTTTGTAAGGCAGGCCCAGGACTGCACCTGCTGAACTACTCGTTCTAGGAGGGATAACTTTGTGTAACAATAAGGTAGAGCTCTTATAAACTATGATCTTTTGCAGTTGGGTTTCCTGAGCTATTATTTAGCCTCAGGCGAGGTCAGAGAATTCCATCCATTTTTCCCATTCTGTCCACTATGGGAATCGTAGCAAGTGAGGGAAAGGTCATGCAAATGTCCGTTGAGCTCGGGTGGGACTTTTCAGTTTTGGAGTGAGTGCAGCTGGAAAATCTTGCCCATTGTTGTTGCGAAATCCCATGAGTTCACAAAGATAATGGGTGTTAGATTAGATCTGCCATCTTGGATACACTTTGGCCAAGCTGAATATATATCCTGGATGGCCGGGGCAGATTCTCAAGGTTAACATTTGGTCAAATTCATGGGGAATTCCCTGGCTAAAATCATTGAAGACTCATCAGATTGCAGGTAACAGTTCAGAAGGCCTATCAGCACCTTCTCATGGGCAGCTAGGAATGGGCAGTCAAACGGAAATTGACATCACATTACCTAAGAGATATTCGGGCAGGTGATTCATAGCTTGGTTAACAAAGTAGATTTTAAGGAGGTCTTGGAGAGAAAGAGAGGATGCTGGAGAAGGTGAATGTGCCAAAACTTTAGCCATTGAGGGAGGGAGAAAATCTTACAGCAGAAAATATAGGGCATGCTTCTTATCCAATTGTGTGGTTACAATTAGAGCCCCTTGCAATAGCCTGAACACTGTTGTGATTGTTGTTGACATTCACGACCTCACTCACTCTGCCCCAAAGTTTTTATACATTCTCACATCAGCCTGGAAACTGTTGTTGAAAGCATCTTGACAGGAAAGATGCTAGGCTTCACAGCAGCAGGATAATAACCAGCTCACTCTCAATATAAAACCCAAATCAATTTGAAATGGTTTATCCCAGTGTCTTGTCAAAGAAAGCCCCTGAGCAACTGACACAAATAGCTTTAACCTTGGCAGCTGTAACTCTGTCAGGTGTTCAATCCAACTGCAAACTGCCCATCAAACTTCACATTACCAAGAAGAAATTAACATTTCAGAGGCTCCCTCTTTATCGTGCCTCACTTCGATTCTGATTTTACAAGCTGGAAGACTCGTGTTAAGTAGTCAGTTGCTGTGAAAATATCATATCCAAGAGCAAGAATAGCTTACCATTAAATACTTCACCTCATAACGAAACATGCCATCAGTATTGTGCTTACATCCTGTTAGCTTCAGTTGAGTTTTGGGCAAGTGTCAGTTCCATCCACACGTCATGGTTCCAAATTTGTGAATTAACAAAAATCTTGAGGTGCGGCCATTGCTAGCAAACCTTGGGTTTACTGCCTATTCCTATCTGTCCATGAGAAGGTGGTGATGGGTTTTCTGAACTACTATCTGTAACCTGATGACTCCTCAATGGTTTTAGGTAGGGAGTTCTATGATTTTGTCTAAACGTTAATCTTGGGAATCTGCCCCTAGACATCCAGGATGTTAGATAGATGGTCAGGTTAGCAAGCTACATCCAAGTGACACATCTAATCTAATACCCACTTGCAGCGGCTCATTATCCTTAATATTGTTGGTAGACAACAACACGGTGAGACGGACCCTCCAAAAGAGAGTTTCAGCACCTCAAACAATGCCAGTATCAGATTGTTAGTTCAAATGGTTGCCTCAGTAATTGCAGATGGCAGAGCAAAGAAGATGGGGTCAGGGATCAGCACTAATTTACACATTAGGGTATTGGGAAGAATGGGGCAATTAGCTCTCTGAATGAGTTGGAACGGTACAAATGACCTCTTCCTGTGATATACAATTCCACTATTCCTGAAAAGGAAAAGATAAGGTAGACTGGGACTCTGCATGTCCCTAGAATGGAAAAGAATTGTTATCAAATGAGAAATACATTCAACTAACTAATTAGATATGTTAACAATCATCCCATGTTGATTTCTGCTGCATCTACTTATCTCCTGAGTTGCATTGTAGCAGCTTGATGATATGTGCCCATTGTAAATAAGCTATCAAAGCAGAACTGAGAGGCTTTGTATAAACAAGCAATCAGTTAGTTGTGTTATCATTGATGGCATAAGTGTTGCTTCATTTAAATGGAGAAATCTAATGCAGTTTCTCATTTCCTAAACAAAACTGTAAGTTTTTTTGAAAGTTTAGGTTATGTGTATGCTGAAGTTGATGTTATCGTAAAATCCTATAGTGCAGAAAGAGGTCCACCGAGTCTCCACTGACCACAACCCCACCCAGGCCCTATTCCCATAACCGCATGTATTTACCCAGCTTTTTCCCCCTGACACTATGGCACAATTTTGTATGGCCAATCCACCTAACCTGCACACTTTTGAAATGTGGGAGGAAACTGGAGCACACGGAAGAACCCATGCAGGGAGAATGTCCAAACTCCACACAAACGGTGATCCAAGTTGGGAATCGAACCTGGGTCCCTGGCATTGTGAGGAAGCAATGCTAACCACTGTGCCACTGTGCTGCCAGATGTGCAACAATTACCTGGACAACAAGAATTTTCAGTCCTATTTGTGCACGACCTTTGTAAATGGTCTTGTTCTGATGTGTTGGGATGAAAATTTAATTGAAAGCTGGCAATTTCACTAAGATAGAACTGGGGCAGGTGCACCTGGGTGTTCATTGAGGAAAACTCTATGATAAAAGCAAGATATCGAGGTTGCTAGAATCTGAAACACAAACAAAAAGTACTGGAAAAACTCAACAGGTCAGACAGCATCCGTGGAGAGGGAATAGAGCCAACGTCTGGATGACTCTTTGAGGAGACCTCACCTTACCAACTTCTTGACACGAGGTGTCAAGCAATAATTTGGTTTCTGTTTGTTACGATCTTGGGTGTGTTGACACAGGGAAGATGAATCCACTTGTGGAACAGTCTAGACCTAGGGAAATAGTTCAGGAATACAGGATCTCACATTTAAGACAGAGATGATGAATTTTTTTTTCCCTTCACAGTGAGTTGTGAATCTGTGGAATTGCCTTCCCCAGAAAGAGGTGGAGGTTGAGTTACTGAATATATATTTGTGATACACAGGAGAGTTAAAGGTTATGGGGACAGACAGGAGAGTGGGGTATAGAATATATTTGCATTTCATTATCGGGCCCCTGAAACAGAATTATACCATCCCCCACCCCTCCCCACCCCCATATCATGGCAGTGTGATATAATTGCACAAATCAAGATTGGTTCCAAAAGATGCGGATCTGGCGAGAACCCTCTGAGGGGAGCTCAGAGATAAACCGAGTGCTCACAGAGCACCTCCGGGTATTAAGGTGGCTGACTCGAACAGATCTGACTGGGGGTGACCAGTCTTTGACTCCTGGGTGACAGCGAGGCGGAAATGCCTGAGGACGAGATGGAGGAGGATATTGAAGGGAATGAGGCTAAGGATGTCCTCAAGGAAGAGGAAGTTGTTCCTGAAACAATGGTAATGTCCAGGCAAACGAGGGTGGCACAGTGGCACAGCAGTTAGCGCCACTGCCTCACAGTGCCAGGGATTTGTGTTTGATTCCAACCTTAGGTCACTGTCTGTCTGTGTGGAGTTTGCACGTTCTCTCCGTATCTGCGTGGGGTTCTTCTGGGTGCTCCAGTTTTCTTCCACAATCCAAAGGTGTACAGATTGGATGGATTAGCCATGGTAAATGTGCGGGGTTACATGGAAAGAAGGGTGGGATTGGAGCACCCAATCCAAAAGAAAATAGGCAATAAATTAATATATAAAATAATCATTGAAACTTTACAGTGCAGAATGAGGCTGTTTGGCCCATCGAGTCTATACTGCCTGTATAAGATATTCTGTTAGAGAGTCGGTATAGACTCGATGGGCTGAACAGCCTCATTCTGCACTGTAAAGTACCATTAGAGAACATTTCTGGAAACTCAGAAAGAAAGTTTTGCATTTTTGTAATACCTTTCATGACCTCAGAATGTCGCAGAATGCTCAGCAGCCAACTGACTAGTTCTGAAGCTTTGAACGGTGTCAGTATTGTCCAGGAAGCTACAGCTAATCCCTCTAGTCTTCTGCAAAATAATGGATATTTTATAGCCACCCGGGTGGTTAAATCAGGTCTCAGTCTAATTTGTCAATGAAAATACAGCATATCAGACCATACAGCACTCCCTCAATACTCACTTGGGGAGGAAATGGTATAAACCAGAGAAGTCCGATAACATCAGGTTTAAATCCAACCAATTTATTTGATAGTAATCTCACAAGCTTTCGAGGCTGTCCTCTTTGTCAGGTGAATGAGGTGTTCTGGTCTCAAACAGCACATATAACAGCACAGACTGTTTACTGATTAGAATGCGAATCCTTACACCTAATCTGCTATTCAAGTCTTGAAGTGGCTGACAATGTGAATGGAACACTGAGTGCTCCTTCCACTCACATCGTCGGCCACTTTAAGACTTGAATAGCAGATTAGGTGTAAAGATTCGCATTCTACTCAGTAATCTGTAAACAGTCTGTGCTGTTATATGTGCTGTTTGAGACCAGAACATCTCATTCACCTGATGAAGGGGACAGCCTTGAAAGCTTGTGAGTTTACTATCAAATAAATCGGTTGGATTTAAACCTGATGTTGTCAGACTTCTTACTGTGTTTATCCCAGTCCAACATCGACACCTCTACATCATAATCCAGAGACCCAGGGTACTGCTCTGGGGACCTGGGTTCGAATCCCACCATGGCAGATGGTGAAATTTGTGCTCAATGACAATGAAAATGAAACTATTGTCGATTGTTGTAAAATCCCATCTGGTTCATTAATGCCCTTAGGGAAGGAAATCTGCTGTTCTTATCCGGTTAGGCCAACATGTGACTCTGGACCTGCAGCAAAGTGGTTGACTCTTAAATATACCCGCTCGAATATTCAGTGCAATTAGGGATAGGCAATAAATGCTGGCTAGGCCAGTAATGTCCACATTCAATGTAAGAATTAAAAGAAACAATCAAACATTTGCCAAGAGTGTGGTTAACTGAATCAACTTGTTCGTTGATAGTTTGTTGAGTTTGAAAGTGGGCTTCTATGAGCTCTGTTGAAATGAGTTCTAATGAACTTGAGGCATTTTATTTCCTTGGGTGCCTTGACTAATTATTTAATCACTAATTATTTGACAGCATTTAAATTATTAACTTTATTGCTACAAACAGCTAATAAAATTTGCTCAGTCCCAATGGTTCTTATTCTTATGCTTGATCTTAACCCACAGTACCACAGGGATTGTCCTGTCAAAAAAAAACTAATGATTGGCCATTAGCTGTGACATCACCTCTTTTGCTTGATGAGATATATTTCACGAGTTGTAGCCTTAATGATAATCATTTATTTTTCAAAGGATTAAATATTGATAAAAAAAATGTATTAAAAATTAAGGATCTTTTCAAAACAGACTGAAAATTCTCTGAGGAATGATACACTGAGTGAGAGAAAGGATGGAGAGCCAATGGGAGAAAGGATAATGAATGCCGATACCGTGAAGAGATTATCCATTAACAATCATTGGCCCATGAATGAAGCTTGATTGTGATTGATGGAATACAATAAATGATCAATTTAATCAGTCAGAACTGACAAAATGTGGTACAGGAATCTAGGAGCATAACTCAAATCGTGGCATAATCCTGACACTCGGTACATCTTATTAATGTTGTTAAAATCTGTACTGAGCTGTAACTGTTGATCAATCCAACAGAGTCCTTAAATATGCAAAATGATGTCTTAGATAGAGCTCAGTAAACAGTTGAGGAAGGTAAAAATGTTCATGGATACAGGAACAGCAATAGGAAACTTGTTCAAAATAGGAAAGCTTCAATATGGATCCAGCACAAACCAAAGAACAGTGGTATGAATGGTTTATAAAGAGCCCAAACTTAGTACGTAACAGCAAATCATTTTTATTGATCATAGAATCATAAGGTGCAGAAGGAGGCCACTCGGTCCATTGACTCTGACTAAACCACAATCTCACCCAGACCCTAATCCCATAACCCCATACATTTACCCTAGCAAGTTGCCCGACACTCAGGGGCAATTTAGCACAACAAATCCACTTTCCTGCATATGTGTGACTGTAGGATTTTTGAGTTGATTTCATTTCATTTATTATTGTCACATATATTAACATACAATGAAAATTATTGTTTTCCACGTGCTATACAAATAAAAAATACTGTTCATAGAGAAGGAAACAAGAGAGTGCGGAATGTGTTGTTACAGTCATAGGTTACAGAGAAAGATCAACTTAATGCAAGATAAGACCATTCAAAAGTTTGAGTAAACTGGAGCAAACCCACGCAGACATGAGGAGAACATGCAAACTCCACACAGAGAGTGATCCAACCACGAATTGAACCTAGGTCCTAGGCGCTGTGAGGCTGCAGTGCTAACCATTGTGCCATTATGCCGCCCACTAAATTATATCTAATCTATCATCATGCCGGCTCATCAAAGCTGTTTTTTATCCTCTCCCAGTCTCTCTGCATCTTCTCTGCAGCTCCCATCAGCTAACTTCTGTATCGAATGGAGATGAATACCAATCTTTTTGGAATTGGGTTCAATGTGATCAAGAGTTGGGATATCTCGACATCTGATTGGAGTAGCTGGCCTATCAGGCAATGCAAATGGAAGGAAAACATATAAAACTGTCGCTGCAAAGCAAAGTCACACTTGGGAAATCCATAACATTAGATATGAGTATCGAACTCTGAGCACTGTTACAATTATGCTAGTTCCATATTACTTTGTTTTATTACTTAGCATTAAAGCCATCTCACTATGAACAAACCTTAATGTTAATATAAAGTGTTTAAGTGGTCCTCCAGGCAATCAATAAAGCTTTGGATGAGAAAAGGTAACTGTAAGTTTGCAGCGGACTTTGGAGGTTTTGTTGTGCGGTGGTGAGGGAGTGGAGAATATCTTACCAGAGCATGAGTCATCAGCAAGAGACAATTGCAGCCATGTGCTATCTGTCATCAGGACAGAGATTAAGGAGTGTGAGCCAGGCACATTTAGTGACCCGAAACCTGGCTTAGCTTCCCTGCAGGCACTTGACAATGTCCACCCTTGAGAGTGGTGTTGTGTGGTGGAATGGTACAAAGATCTCCTCCCGGAACAATCTTCATTTTAACATTCATCATAAAGATGCTGGAGTGCTGAGCTTCTCTGTTACTTAACTGAATGGCATCGTGGCACAGTAGTTAGCACTGCTGCCTCATAGCGTCAGGAACTCAGGTTTGATTCCTGGCTTGGGTCACTATCTGCGTGGAGTCTGCACATTCTCCCCATGTCTACGTGGGTTTCCTCCCACACTCCAAAGATGTGCAAGTTAGGCGGATTGGTCATTCTAAATTTCCCCTTTGTGTCCAAAAATGTGTAGGTTAGGAGAAATAGTGGGGTGAATATGTAGGATTGTGATGATAGGACCTGGGTAAAATACTGAGTCGGTGCAGACCAGATGGGCCAAATGGCCTTCCTCTGCACTGTGTGGATTCTATAATTCTACTCTAAGATGAACTTTACACTTGTGGGGGGACGGTCTCTTTAATTTTTATTTTTGTCCCTCGATTTTTATATCCACAAATCACCTTTTCAGCACTGGCCAAAGGCAATTACTGAATTGGGAGAAATTTTGAATTCTCAGACCTTTTGTTGCTATTTGGCAACACTCCTCGTTAATTCTCCCTTACTTTTTACATTCATATCCCTTCATTTATCATGGTTTGCCAAAGGCCCATTGCCAAACTCACCCAGGGTACATTTGAACTTGGAGAACTGGTATGAAATGGTTGATTGTGAATCAGCGACATGTTTCAGCACGATGGCACAGTGGTTAGCACTGCTACCTCCCAGCGCCAGGGACCCAAGTTCGATTCCCAGCTTGGGTCACTGCCTGCGTGGAGTTTGCATGTTCTCCCCGTGTCTGTGTGGGTTTCCTCTAGGTACTCTGGTTTCCTCCCACAGTCCGAAGGTGTGCGGGTTAGGTGAAGTGCTGTGCTAAATTAACCAGATAGGATAAATGCATGGGGTTATTTGCAGGGGTGGGGTCTGGGTGGGACTGTGGCCAGTGCAGACTTGATGGGCCAAATGGCCTCCTGCACTTTAGAATTCTATGGTGTTTCAGGAATCTAATCAGTCTGATTGTGAGTAATGAGCTCAAATTCTGCATTTATCTTGCTCTGAGAAGAGACAAATCTCTACTTGCTTTTCAGTCGGAGCTTAATCATTCTTAATTTTTTATTGATCACGAAGCATGTTACAGAGACTTAGGATGAAGTGTTTCATAGACTGGGAGCACTTTTCAGGAAGTTTGGCCGTTGTACAGAAAGTAATGGATTTGAATCCCTGCTATGATTTCCATCAGTCAGAGTCTTACACTGTCTGCGCAAACAGAAAAAATTACTTTTGTGATTAAGGAGGAAAAAAGAAACAAATTCTTTAGTTAATCAGTTTTTTTTGTCTGTTTCACTCACCTGGTTATGAACATCTTTTTATTAAGTTTTCTCAAAGTTATAATATGTACACACACAAGTTGCTGAAACAATAACAACAAAACTCCAAAGATGTGCAGGTTAAGTTGATTGGCCATGCTAAATTGACCCTGATGTCAGGGGGTTAGCTGGGTAAATATACAGAGTTATGGGAATAGGGCCTGGGTGGGATTGTCGCTGGTGCAGTCTCAATGGGCTGAATGGCCTCTTCCCGCACAGTGGGGATTCTATGATTCTGTGATTTTAAGAAAGTTCAGTAGATATTCAAAATACAATGCCAAGTCCCTGCCAGGCAGGGAGGAAGTGGTCGAGTGAGGGAACCATGGTGTACTAGGGAAGTTGAATCTCTGGTGAAGAGGATGAAGGAGGCTTATATAATGATGAGACATGAAGGCTCAGTTAGGGCACTAGAGAGCTATAAATTAGCCAGGAAGGAGCTAAAGAGGGAGTTGAGAAGAGCTAGAAGAGGACACGAGAAGACTTTGGCGGATAGGATTAAGGAGAATCCTAAAGCTTTTTACAGGTATATAAATAATAAAAGATTGGTTAGGGCAAGATTAGGGCCAGTCAGAGATAGCAGTGGGAAGTTGTGCGTGGAGCCTGAGGAGATAGGAGAGACACTGAATGAGTATTTTTCGTCAGTATTCATGCAGGAGAAAGACAATGTTGTCAGGGAGAATACTGAGATACCAGGTTGTAGACTGGGCAGGATTGAGGTTCATAAGGAGGAGGTGTTAGCGAATCTTGAGGGTATGAAAATTGATAAGTCCCCTGGGCCAGATGGGATTTACCCTAGGATTCTCTGGGAGGCTAGAGAGGAGATTGCAGAGCCTTTGGCTTTGATCTTCATGTCGTCGTTGGCTACAGGTATAGTGCCGGAAGACTGGAGGATGGCAAATGTTGTCCCTTTGTTCAAAAAGGGGAGTAGGGACCATCCTGGAAATTATAGACTGGTGAGCCTGACTTCTGTTGTGGGCAAAGTCTTGGAAAGAATTATAAGGGATAGGATTTATAAGCATCTAGAGAGAAATAAATTGATTAGGGATAGTCAGCACGGTTTTGTGAAGGGTAGGTCGTGCCTCACAAACCTTATTGAGTTTTTTGAGGAGGTGACCAAAGAGGTAGATAAGGGTAAGGCAGTTGATGTAGTGTATATGGATTTTAGCAAAGCGTTTGATAAGGTTCCCCATGGTAGGCTACTGCAGAAAGTGCAGATGCATGGGATTGAAGGTGATTTAGCAGTTTGGATTAGGAATTGGCTAGCTGATAGAAGACAGAGGGTGGTGGTTGATGGGAAATATTCAACCTGGAGTGCAGTTACAAGTGGTGTACCTCAAGGATCTGTTTTAGGGCCACTGCTGTTTGTCATTTTTATAAATGACCTAGATGAGGGTGTAGAGGGTTGGATTAGTAAATTTGCTGACGATACCAAAGTGGGGGGAGTTGTAGACAGCGAGGATGGATGTTACAGTTTGCAGAGGGACATAGATAGGTTGCAGAGCTGGGCCGTGAGGTGGCAAATGGAATTCAATACGGATAAGTGTGAGGTGATTCACTTTGGTAGGAATAACAGGCATATGAAATATAGGGCTAATGGAAGGACCCTTAATAGTGTTGTCGAGCAGAGGGATCTTGGGGTACAAGTACATAGCTCTTTGAAAGTTGGCACCCAGGTTGATAAAGTTGTTAAGAAGGCGTACGGTGTGTTAGCTTTTATTGGTAGAGGGATTGAATTTAGGAGCCGTGAGGTTATGTTACAACTGTACAAAACTCTGGTGCGGCCGCACTTGGAGTATTGCGTACAGTTCTGGTCGCCGCATTATAAGAAAGATGTGGAAGCATTGGAAAGGGTGCAGAGGAGGTTTACCAGGATGTTGCCTGGTATGGTGGGAAGGCCTTATGAGGAAAGGCTGAGGGACCTGAGGTTATTTTCATTAGAGAGAAGAAGGTTACGCGGTGACCTAATTGAGGCGTATAAGATGATCAAGGGATTGGATAGGGTGGATAGTGAGAGCCTTTTTCCTCGGATGGTGATGACCAACACGAGGGGACATAACTTTAAATTAAGAGGTGGTAGTTATAGGACGGATGTCAGAGGCAGGTTCTTTACACAGAGGGTGGTGAGGGCGTGGAATGCCCTGCCTGCAGCAGTTGTGGACTCGCCTACTTTGGGGGCATTCAAATGTTCGGTGGATAGGCATATGGATGATATTGGAATAGTTTAGGTTAGAGGGTCCACTGGCCGGCGCAACATTGAGGGCCGAAGGGCCTGTACTGCGCTGTAATGTTCTATGTTCTATGTTCTAAGTACCTAAATTACCAAATGGTTCCTGGTTTGTTTATGGGAATTTATCTCAGGTCAGCATTTATTGCCCATCAATAATTGCCTCTGAGAAAGTGGTGGTGAGCTGCTTCTCGAATCGCTGCAATCCCTGTGGTGTCGGCACACCTACAGACTTATTAGTGAGGGAATCCCAGAAACTTGACGCAATGGCAATGAATGAACAGTGACAAAGTTCCTGGGCAGGACAGTGGGCAGTTTGGAGGGAAACCTGTAAGTGTTCATGTTCCCCATGCGCCTGCTGCTCTTGGCCCTGTTGGGTGGTAGGGGTTGTGGGTTTTGAAGCTGCTGTTGAAGTAGCTTTGGAGAGTGTCTGTAGTGCATCCTACTGTTGGTACACACAGTTGCTACCATGTGTTCATGGTGGAGGGAGAGAAAGTTTGTGGTTGGGGTGCCAGTCACACAGGCTGATTTGTCCTAGATGGTGTCCAGCTATTTGAGTGTTGTTGGAGCCACACTCATCCAGGCAAGCGGGGCATATTCCATCACATTCCTGACCTGTGCCTTTTAGAAGGCAAATAGGCTCTCGGCGCTGTAACCACAAGAAAATAATGGTGAAAATAACGAAACAACATTTGCAACTGGTGAAAGGGTTTCATATGACTGGATAATTTGCAATTAGATGTCGCATAAAGGACCCATCAAACGAAAATTGCCCTCCCAGGTTAAAGAACGTATGTGAGATTCGTGCATTGTTGGTGCTCTGAGCTTGTACATCTCCTGAAGGTCTCAGAGTCAATTCATCTTCAGGAAGCTTGTGTACCAGACCTGTAAGGCCCTGCATCCCTGCACTGAATGTGTTTTCCTGTTCCAGGCACTTATCTAAAAATAACTAACCGTCATTGATTTTCCCACTCACATCATTTGTGTTTCCAAAACAGGAGCAATCCGCATTATGGTACAATTCGGAACCGCAGGAACAAATTAGAATCCCTGCTGATGCATTTCAAATTATATATTTTGTCAAATAACGCAGTGTTTAGGAACAACTGGTGTAGTGGAGCTGCAGCAAATATCAACATGAAGGCACCGTGCAATTGAACACGATGATGATAAGGAACAATTCCAATTCCGTTAATGTTTTAACTAAAATACAGGCACATTACGGCACTTTTTTCCTCTTCCCCTGTCTACGAGGCAATTGGGAGGACTGGCTCTTGTCAGAACAGGCTGTTGAAAGTAGGCAGATGGTGACAGCTGCTCAGACCTGACACTGGGATTGCTCTGCACTACAAGCTTGGTCCATTATTTACATTTTTTAATTAGCTGATGAGCAAACTGTTTTCATCTGCAAATATAAGCAAACAATACACAACAGCAAGTTTGGGAGAATTAGGATGAGCAATGAGCACCTTTGGCTCGGGACACAGCCGTTGGAGGTGAAGGTGACTGGAAATAGATACTCTGTCGAGTTAAAGTTAACAGTTAAAGAGTTTTACACATGTTTTATTGACAATTCTAATCGAGAGAAAAGCGCTCACGTGATATTGGATTTTCCCCCAGGCTTCTGACCTTCAATGATTCCCGACGCAGATAAATGAGAGAAAAGAATTACTGTCTTTCACTCAGCACGTTACGCCAACAGATTAGCTGACTGCAGCAATAACCATTTACATTTAGATAGCAACTTTAATGTAGTAAAATGTTCCCAAGGTCCTTCACCCAAACATCATCAGCTTGACACTGAGACAATTAGGGAGAGTTTAGAAAAGGTGACCGTATACTTGGCCAGCGAGGTAGATTATTAACAATGTCTTAAAGGTTTAATTTTTAGAATTTAGGGCTCAGGTTGATAATGATGGGCTATTGGGAATGTGATTTGAAGGATTGTAGAAATCTTAGATGGTTGAGGAGGATGGTGAATCTATGCAGAAATGAATGCAATGATGAGAGTTTTAATATTGAGGCATTGGTAGACTGGAAACTAATGAAGGTCAATGAGCACAGGGGTGATTAATCCAAAATAATTTCAGCAATGACCTTGACCTTTTTCTCCCTGGCACTAAAATATTCACAAAGAAATGGGCACAAGATTGTAAATGAAACACTAAACTTTATTATTATTTCTTCCATAAAATCCTCAAGGTGATTCATGCGACATTCTCCTTGGAATGATCTCGTCTGGCTATGAATGTTAATCTGTTTCTTAATCCAGTTGAGGTTGTAAACTATCGAATGAGATGCTTGGCTGTTTAATGGATACTGATATCAGAGTGGCACTGATTTCTTCATTTATATTCAGCTTGGGAAAGTCACCGCTACTTTCAGTTTGTGACAATCTCAGCACTAGAAACAGATGAAGGATTCACTTGAAAAATGAAACCCAAAGAATTATTTGATGACAGAAAATTAACGAATAGACACCAAGGTGTTTCATTTCCAGGAGAGGGCTGCCGGATAGCATTAGCAGCAGCATCCTAGTAATAACAATATGTACAGTGTTCTCCCATTTATACTGTCCATACTAGAAGCAAAGATATAACGCCCAACCATAGATCTGCATCTGAAAGTTTTTCCTTTTGCTTAGCACAGTCTTCAGCCCATCAATGCTACAAAGATTGTTCCATCAGTAACATTATCATACCTTCAAAACAAAAGCAGTGATATATCTCAACTTACAAGAGATGTTATTTCTGCTCCTACTTTGGTTGTGTTGACACCAAAGACCAACAGTTGTATTTTGTCAACATATATAAGGCTACTGCCGATTAAACCTGGTTGAGATGGTTGTCCTGATAATGAAAGCTTACAAATGGAAATAATCTAAAGTTGAAGATTCCCGGTGAAGAAGCTGTGACTAGTTCTTTGTTCCACTGTGGGATTGCCCTTGAGAAGAAAAATTATTGATTCGCTGTCTTGGAAACAAGTGGTCTCTGTATTTTTGAGGATGGTTACTTCAAGTTGGGTGGCATGGTGGCACAGTGGTTAACACTGCTGCCTCACAGCCCCAGGGACTCAGGTCACTATCTGACTGGAGTTTGCACATTCTCTCCATGTTTGTGTGGGTTTCTTGGGTGCTCCGGTTTTCTCTCACAGTCCAGTGATGTGCGGGTTACATGGATTGACCGTGCCAAATTACCCCTTATTGTTAGGGAGGTTAGCAGGGTAAATGTGCGGGGCTAAGGAAAAGAGCCTAGGTGGGATTATAATCGGTATAGACTCAATGGGTCGAATAGCCTCCTTCTGTACCGTAGAGATTCTATGTTTTGTCATTGCCAGAGGACACCAGGTAATTTTTCTGTCAATCCCCATGTGTCCATTCCATATTTTATAAAACAAATTGTAGAGACGTCAGTGTTGGACTAGGATAAGCATAGTAAGAAGCCTCACAACACCAGGTTAGAGTCCAACAGGTTTATTTGGAATCATGAACTTTCAGTGCTCTGCTCCTTCCTTAGGTTAGTCCATTCAGCTGATGAAGGAGCAGCATTTCAAAAGCTCATGATTCCAAATAAACCTGTTGGGCTTTAATTGGTGGTGTGAGACACCTTATTATAGAACATAGTCAGTCTACTCTTCTCTCTCTTTTGCTGTAATGATTCCCATTCCAAACTTTTGATCCAAGGTATGACTCTGGTACAATTCCTACACTGATTCATAAAGGATTATCTCTGATATCTTCAAATTTATTTATATCTTGCCATAAAAGAATCCCATGTGCAACTTGTCTACTCCAGGATTGGACAAACAAATGATTAATGAGCTGTCTCTCTGATACTTACTTGCAACACTAAACATCCCTCATCAGAATCCAAGAGCACTGTCTGTTCTGGATATTGACTTGTCCAATATATCACCTCTAGTTCCATATATTCTTATTTATGTTAACAGTCTCTTATGTGGAACTCTATCAAATTCCTCCTGGGAGTCTATGGCTGGAATTTCCCATCTCATCTGTCACTGGAATTTTGCGAACAGTTTGGGGAGAATGTGAAATGTCAATGACAGTCAGGCGGGAATTTCCGGCTTTCAGACTAGTGCGGCCGGAGAATTCCGTAGCATATGACAAACATTCATAAACAGCCTCATAACTATCATAGCAACTAAATAATGCAGATGCTGGAAATCTGAAATAAAGCAACAGAATGCTAGAAATACTCAGCAGCTCTGGCAGCATCCGTGCAGAGAAACAGTCTTAATGTTGCAGGTCTTTAATCTTGAGACAGAACGGGAAGAAGTTATCAGCTTTTAATCAAGTACAGAAGCAGGGAAAAGGGAATGGAAGAAAAGGTCTGTGATAGGGCAGGAGAGAGTTAATGACAAAAGGCATGATGGTGCAAGGTTAAAAAAATAATGGTAATAGGTCAAGAAAACTAACAAAAGACAGGCCGGTCTGGAGGAGTGTGAATGAAAACAACCATTGAAATTCAATATTGAGTTCAATGATTTTAGATCATAACCACTGCATTGATTTTCTCAGCAACAGGCACTGGGAGTGATTCTGCTGTCACATTTACAATTAATTAGGTTGACAGAAATGTCAACCAAGTCCAATATACATGCTTACCCTTTACAAATCCATGCTGGCTCACTCTATCTACACATAATTATCCATGTGCTCAGTCACTCCAGCCTGGGATTTTCTGGTCCCATGGCCCAAAGTCAATGGACCTTTGACTGGTTCATTGCCCGCAATGATTCCCATCACTGGGGAGGCTGGATAATACTGGCCTCTGTCTCTGATGACAGCTTCTAATAGCTCCCTCATGACAAACTTTAGACTAAAGGGTCTGCAACTTCCTGCTTTGACTCTTGGACCATTCTGATATATTAGAATGAGATTGGTGACGTTTCTATGCCCGGGGCAGTTCCTGAATCAGGAGGGTTTTGGAAAATCGGTAGAATATCTAGAAATTCCTCGTCAATAAGTGGAAACTATTAAACCCTGGAGATTTGTTTATCATAAGTCTCACTTTTTCCATTTTTTTTTCAAATTTTTATTAAATCTAGTTATTGGCTTTGCCTGGATTTTTTGTAATTGTCCTTGTATCTCTGGTACTTTTACTGTTATTCTCTTCTGTGAAAATAGCATAAAGTCAGTATTGACTGAGACAGATATTACTGTCAGAATTTTACTGCCTTGCCAGCTGAGGCTCATAAGATTTTGCCTGAGGCCAAAGAAGAATGCTGTTCTGTGAGCCTCACCTACCCTGATTCCGGTTAAATTCCAGCATACACACCTAACACTAAACTTAACCACTCTCTTCTTAATGTACTTGTTATAAAAAAATCCCTCAGGCTAATAATGTTATCCCTATCAGCCAAAGAATGCAAGATTGTGGCAGAGATTCTCCAACCTCGCCCACAGCTGGGATTCTCCAGTCCCGCTGCAGTGAATGGAGTTTTGGATGAGCACCAAATTCTCCATTGGCAGCAGTGGCAGAGAGTGCAAGACTGGAGAATCCCATCTTGTACGTGAGATCAGAAATTTTGTATTTAAGAATTAAAGTACAATTTCACAAGCATTTTGTTCTCTGACAAGCTTTTCTGCAAATTTTTTGAAGGCTTTGCTACGTTGAATGCATTGGCCAATCTATATTGAACATCATCTGTTGGGAAGTTTGATTTTATTTGCTCTTTCATTCCTGGCTACGTACATAGCTTACATGATTTGCACTGATCCAGCACTCATCACTGAGAACATGGGATTGCAATATTAACCCTCACACATTAGGACTCTTCTATGTGTCAGCTTAAACTTTCTGGAATGCGAGTCTTAACAGGTAATCAAGTCTTTACAGGTACAGACAATGAGAGTGAAGAGAGGGTTAAGCACAGGTTAAAGAAATGTGTATTGTCTCAAGCCAGGTTAGTTAGTGAGACTTTGCAAGATCAGGCAAGTCATGGGGGTTACTGTGCTTACTCCAGTCCAACACCCCAGCAACTTCATATCAATGCAAGTATTGAGAGTTTTAAACTCTTATTCACAATTATTTTCCACACATATAAAATACATGGGCTTTGCATCCTGATTGGCATTGGTATAATTGACAAAACTGTAATAAGTCTTCAGAAGCAGAAATCCCTTCACCAAAATCCCTTGATTTATAATTCCAACAGCAGCACACAAGAGTGCTCGCAGTCAGCAGTCTATCTTTGGGAATGCCAGAGGAATTAACATTCCTGGTTGAATACAAGGAAAAGACTCACTAACTGGCCCATCAATTGGCTTCTTAATCAGGGAGTTCATACTCCAATAGGCCAACCTCAATGGCCTGATTGAAGTCATTATAAAAACCATGGCCAGATTCACCAATGATGTTTCTCCTACCATGGCTACCAATGAGAACAGAGAATTTGACACTCAGCTAAAACTCCACACATAGCAATGGGACCAGAGAATCCCTGTTGTGTGTGAGGTCAGAGACTCTAGTTCAACCTTCAAAAGAATGAGGAACGTAGACAAGGTAGATAGTCAATATATTTTCCCAAAGGTGGGGAAGTCTAAACCTAGAAGGCATAGGCTTAAGCTGAGGGGGGAGAGATACAAAAGTATCCAGAGGGTCAATTTTTTCACAGAGAGGGTGGTGAGTGTCTGAAACAAACTGCCAGAAGTGATAGTAGAGGTGGGTACAATATTATCTTTTAAAAGGCATTTAGATAGCTAAGTGGGTATGATGGATATAGAGGGGTATGGGATAAATGCAGGCAACTGGAATTAGCTTAGTTGTTTAAAAAAAACAGCATGGACAAGTTGGGTTGAAGGGCTTGTTTCCATGATGTAAACCTCTATGACTCTAATTCATCTTTACATTATTCGATGTTGATTTTAGTATTTTCTTTGCTCATTGGAGGCTTTGGCACTCTTATATGTGACTGACATTAATACAGCTCTGTCCTGTCGTGTACTCAGCGGAATAACTAATACTCTCTCTGGCAGATTCAGATGCAAGATCCTGGCCAGTAGATTTATCATAGATTGATGTCTCTCCTTCATTGCAAAACAAAAGCAAAGCAAAAACATAATGCAGAAATTCAGAATTGCAAAAATCAATGGCTGCAGGCTTCAGGCCTAGCCTCTTATTAGATTTTTTTCTTGCTCAATTATCAAATCTTTTGAACACTAAAGTACAAATTAAATGCCTGGAGGGGTTCAAACTGCCATCAACACCCTGCCTTGCAATAATATTGTCTGTCAAGTGAATTGGTGACCAAGTGAATTTGCTCCATTGCATGTACTGGGTATATTGATCTGTTTATCCTTGCCTCATGTGGTCATACATGGTACTGAAATGAGAATAATACCCAGAGAGAAAACAGAAAACAAGGTCCAAAAAAAGGGCTCATTTCGGGTGATGCGCTTTTCAATATCGATAATAACCCCCCCCCCCCCCCCTTTGGAAAATATTGCCTTGGATTAAACCTATCAGATCTTGGGCAAAGGAAAAGTTACTTCTCACGGAGGTAATGCAAATAGTGTGATGGTGTCTGTCACTTGAAGACAGTACTGCAGAAGTAAATCCCCTGACATGAGGGAGCTATAGGAACTGAGAGTGAGTGATCACACCAGAAAGAGAGAGATCTCTCAGGCATTTTACTTCTAGAATGATGTTGTAAGCCCCAGGCCAACATGATGCCCAAACCTCCTGCACCAAAGTTTTCCTTATCAATTTTTTTTTAATCATTCATGGGTCATGGGCATCACTGGCTGGGCCAGCATTTATTGTCCACCCCTAGTTGCTCTTGTTCAAATGGCAGTTGAGAGTCAACCATGTTGTTATCACTCTGGAGTCACATGTAGGCCAGACATGGCAGATTTCATTCCCGAAAGGACATTAATGAACCAGATGGGTTTTTACGACAATGAGCCATGGTTTTCAGCAGATTCTTAATTCCAGATTTTTTTTATTGAATTCAAATCACATTATCTGCCATGGTGGGATTTGAACCCATGTCCCCAGAATATTAGCTAAGTTCCTGGATTCATTGTCTAGTGATAATACCACTAGGCCATCGCCTCTCTTTCTAGTTCTAGCACCTCCATATCTTAACAATGTCTCAAATCTCTTGATGATGCCTTAACAGCCACAACATAACAGAAAAATCCAACTGTGGAAACAAAAGAGAGTGGTCTTTCATGGAGAAAAGTGCTGCCTCTTTGAAGGAAGTTTTGATTTTGGTTTGATTTGATTTGATTTATTATTGTCATATGTATTAACATATAGTGAAAAGTACTGTTTCTTGCATGCTATACAGACAAAACATACCGTTCATCGAGAAAGAAAGAAGTGAGTGCAGAACGTAGTGTCACAGTCAAAGCTCAGGTGTGGTGAAAGAGTGTAGAGAGAGAAGACATTCAACATTTGAAGTAAGAAAATAGAGGGTGCAGTGAAACAGATACCCACAATATCTGGAAATAGTGCGGTATGCCAGGAAATCCCCACAGAGGTGAAGGGAAGAATGCCCAGCGAGGGGAGCAGAGTGTCACAACTGATAGATCACTAAACATGTCTGCTCCTGTAAAATACAAATAACCCCCACAGAATTGAAGCTTGACACAGGCACTGGTGTCGCAGTGCCATCTGATGCAGTAAAGTGGCTCGGAAATGTCACATTACAGCCACCCACCATTTAGTTGCAAGGTCCAATGGGAAGGTAACAGGTCAACTCAGGGGTATATGGCCATTATTCACCAGCCGGACTTTCTGATTGCCCCAAAAGTCAACGGACGTTTGAATGTTTTCATGATCCTGCACCGTGATAGGGCCAGAAATTTCAGCCCAAGGATAAAGAAATGGTTGAACGCTGGCTGGTGTGTTATATACAACAAGCAATTATCATCATTGAGCAGAAGAACCTGTTTGCCATGGAGGCGGATTTACAAGATTGATGAAATTGCTGATTAAAAGTCCAGTAATATTTATTTTTATTCATTCATGGGACGTAGGTGTCACTGGCTGGCCAGAATTTATTGTCCATCCTTAGTTGCCTGAGGGCAGCTGAGAGTTAATCACATCACTATGGCTCTGGAGTCATAGAATCAACGAATCATAAGCTGGAATTTTACCAACATGCCCATCCGAGGCTCGTAATATTGCGCCCGAGGCCAATGGAGAATATCATTCTGCAAACTGAAATCAGGGCAGTGTGCCACTAAAATAGGAGCCATAGAAACCATACAGTGCGGAAGGAAGCCATTTGGCCCATCAAGTCTGCACAAATCCCACCCAGGCCCTATTCCCTAACTCCACATATTTACACTGATAATCCCCCTTACACTAAGGTCAATTTAACCATGGCCAATCAACCTAACCCTCACATTTTATGAGTGTGGGAAGAAACCAGAGCATCCAGAGGAAACCCACACAGACATGGGGAAAATGTGCAAACTTTGCACAGACGATGACCTGAGGCCAAAATTGAACCGGGTTCCTGGCGCTGTGAGGCAACAGTGCTAAACACTGTGCCATGGTGGTGCCAGACAAATCACCAGGTAAGGCCAGACCAGGTAAGGATGGCAGACTTCCTTCACTAAAGGATATTGGTGAACCAGATGGTTTTTCCAACAATCGGTAATGGTTTCATAGTCATCAGTAGATTCTTAATTCCAGATTTTTTTGTACTCAGAAATGAATTTCCATCTTTATTTTCAGGTTTAGGAAATCTGAAAAAAAAAGAACATCATGGAATGTGAAGGAGTGATGCTGAGTGTCTATAGTCTCTTCCCAGTGAGGAAGGTCCTTCGCCCACTCTTAATGTCAAGACTGCGCGAGTGCTTGCTGTGTCTCAGAAACCCATCAGGTTACAATTTTCCCTATTTTGCTTTATAATTCGCTGGTTTAAAAAAATAAGTAATTGCAGTTTTTTTTCATATGGATAGATTCGTTATGCTGAAAAAGTGGAATTAATCTCTGGTTGTTGTGTTCAGTAGTGAAAGTAGAAGAGTGAGATTGAATACAAAGGTTAAGAGGAGGAACTTCTTCACACAAAGGGTTGTGAATCTGTGGAATTCCCTGCCCAGTGAAGCAGTTGAGGCTACCTCATTGAATGTTTTTACGGCAAAGATAGAAAGATTTTTAAACAGTAGAGGAATTATGGATTTTAATGAGTAGGCTGGTAAGTGAAGCTGTGTCCGCAAAAAGATCAGCCATGATCTTATTGAATGGCGAGCAGGCTCGAGGGGTCAGATGGCCTACTCCTGCTCCTAGTTCTTATGTTCTAATGTTATCTCTGCAATAATCATACCGACAAGGTGTTCTGGAATCGTCACAGTACGAAAGTATAATGATTCAAATGGAATTATGTAGACTTGACTCAATTAAACAATCAGTTGAGTATGACATCTACTCAATGGCTCCAGTAGATAATTTTACTGAATTAACAAAAAGCAACTTCTTCATAGCAACTTCTGTTGGTTGCATCTGGACAAAAAATCTAAATTGCTAATTACTTTTATTGCACTGCTGTGTCATTATTATTTTAACATGTTATCATTCAGAATTGTTTCTGCACTAAGATATTCATAACAACACTGTTTGAGACTCTGAAGGCATGAGGACAGTAATATGCTCGGGTCTTTGAGGGAAGAACATGACTGCCAAATGAGATCGATCATTAAAATTCTAGAAGGGGCGAGTTTGACATGAAATAACAAATATGAATGAGCAAACTTTATGAAAAAACTCTTAGATCAGATTTTGTAAGCTTTGGGAATTACTGTCCACCTGTAGAAAAGCCAGGCTCTCAGAGAGGAATACTGCCTACAACGATCACAATTACAAGATTGCTTGGCTGGTTAACCAATTTGGCAAGTTCTTACAAAACCTGGTTGAAATCAATGAACCATTTGGCAGCTGTTAACAAGGTCAACTATGGTATTGGAACGTGAACCAGCAAAATGCTTTGATAAGCTCAAAAATCTCATAATTTCACAGGAAATTCTCATACACTCTGATCCGGACTTGCCAACAGTTACAGCAGTGGATGTATCATCTGCAGGCATGATGCTCCTTCAAGATTAACAAGATGGACAAAGAAGATCAGTTTACTCTGCTTTAAGATCCCTCATGGGCACAGAGAATTTGAGAAAGAAGAATGGGCAGTCACCTGGGCCTGTGAGAACTGATCATGTCAAGAGGTTAAAGTTGAAAATTGAAACCCACCACATACCTTTGGTTGGAAGCAAAACACTGGTGATGCTGGAATCTACCACAATAACACAAACATCAGCAGGTCTGTCATCATCTATGGAGAGAGAATAAAGTCAATGTTTTGAATCTGGATGACCCGTTTGTCAAAGCAAAAGACCAAAGAAAATCGGGTAAGATTTATACAGTGAGGTTGAGGGTGTTTGGTGGGGGCTGTAATTGATAGGAATGGCAAAGACAATGCTCTGGTTACTCTTTTTAACCTAACGGGGATTGCAATGATGTTACCCAGAACTTTTTGACTGAAACTTATGAGATATGATTCCGTTATTGAGTACATTCAAGAGAAGTACCAAACAACAGCAGATGCATTGTAAGATATCCCAGTGAAATACTCAAACTGGAAGATTTAAATGTTATTGAGGAAATTGAAGAAGAAATTTTGTTGATTATTTACTAGCCACAATAAAGAGATTACAAAAAATGATTCAAGCATACCAGTGGGATGATAAATGACAGTTGAGTCATTCTGAAAATAATTTGACTTGATGCCCTCCATAAACTAATCAAGGTCACTTGGGAATAATGAAATGCGGAGCAAGAGTCTAGCAGTCAGTCTGCTGATCAGGGGTCAGTCAGTCCATCGGAGAGTTGATCATAAATTGTCTTACGTGTGCAGTGAAAGTGAATCGTCTTTTCTGGAGGAAACACTGACATCAGGAGTTTGGATTTTGATAGGCAGCAATTTCTAGCAGAAACTAGCAGCATTTTGGATATAACTACCTGTAGCAGTGTTATAAGCATTTTTTAAATTCCATTTCATTGTGTTTTGAAAGCAGAAAATTAGACTGAAATCAACCAAACCTGTTATATTTTTAATGTTGCTCTGTTCACAAGCAAGTCTCTGAAAAGTAATAATGTACAGTCCATCATTCTAACTGAAAACAGGTGTTCCTCTGCAATGGGAATGAGTAGACACAATTCAGGAATATTCATTTGGAATAGACTCAAGTCCATTAAACTCTGCAGCAGCGATAAATACCACACAGAGACATACACACACACACAATCATGCACACTCTGACACATAGACAAAAACAACACACACGCACACACAAACATACATAGACACACACTCAAACTGACACAGCACATTCACACACACACACACTCAACATACACAGACACACCTCACTCACGGACACATCTGCACATACAGATATACACATAACTTATACATGCACACACCCACATACACATTCACACATGCTCTCACATGCACACACAAACACACCACACTCACAGATGCACAAACACAGACACACATGCACACACAAAAAACACACACACACTTGTATGCACAGACACATGCAGGCATAGACAGATGCATGCATAGACACAACAAATTTACAGATACACAGACACATGCATTCACATACCCACGCACACACACAGATACACGACCCGCAGACTCACAAACCCCTATACCTCTTACTATAAAGACAGAATGATTCCTCTGAATTTTCTGTTCAAGACTACAAAATTATATTAATCTTTAAAGCATTGCCATCAGAATTAGCCATTTGCAAAATTGCATCATAAATTACCATAAAACATATTAGTATCCAGAAATCCCTGAAGTCTAAAGGGGGAGTTTGGGTGAGAACAGTGTTGTACAAGATCAATCTTCTCACAATTGGAGTTAACACTTGAGAAATTAAGCATAGGATTGTTCCCCTAGATGGAGCAGTACTTTTAACAAAAGGTGAGGGAAAACATCAACTGTTATTGAGTCAGAAAGTTAAATCTGGGAGTAGAAGTAGGTGGGGATTAAAAAAAAAGCCCAGGATTTTCAGACCTCTAAGTTGCTAGGACTGGGGACCAGTATAAGGGCCTGAATATGGCCTCCCAGTCACAGATCATGCAGCAAGGGGATGGGGTGGGGTGGGAAGACCAGTGCTCCAGGCTAGTCCAGAGGTGTACCCTATCCAAGCCCAGCAGCCACAGGTCACCCTGGGATGGGGCTGCATCTGCCTCCTCCACCCCCACAAATAGGAATACATTCTTTGTATATTCTATCAAAGGGTTTAGTGTATCAAAATTTTCAAGGTATTAGGTTAAATAGCGAAGAACTGTTTCTACTGGCTGGGGAAAAGGTCAATAAATTGGAGCCAGATTCTTCAGATATGAAATTAAGAGTTCACAAGGACGTGCATGATATTTTGGAAACAGAGAAATAAACAGGATGGGTCCAGCACAAAAATTCTACTCTCTGGTGTTCGAGGTCAATTAGGCTCCTTAATGAGCCACTTAAAACCAATTACCCAATGGAAATCAGAGATTAAATTGTAGCCGTACAGGTCTCTGATGGTTTTTAAAGGCAGTTTAGCAATCCTTGTTGGGTAGCAGGGTGCAATGCCACTCAATCCTTGCTGCCAGGAAGGGCAGAGATTGCTGAAATTCACACCCCAGATGTTGCACCTGATCTCCCTTGCTCGCAACCCAATTCCCATGACCCTCATACCACCCCCCACCTCCACACACCCCCCACCCTCCCGGCCACTGTACCCTACCCCACTAAACCCTGTCCAACCCACTCCTCTATCAAGGAGGGATATTCCACAATTTCAGACTACTTGTGGCTACAACTTCCAAACCCATTGGCAGCTGTGGCAAGATACTGGGTTCTGCATCAACGGGGAGATAGGGAAGAGATCTTTGTACTAAACTCCTCCTAGGCATTAATTTTTAACACTAAGGGTAGAAGAGGTTTTGTACTCTCTTCCACAATTCTCAATTGCTTGATCAATTGAGAATTTTAATTCTGAGACCGGCAGATTTTCATCGGCTGAAGGCACTCAGTGATATGAGGCAACGATGGACAGATGGGGCAGGATTCTCTGGCCTCCCAGCTGCGTGATCCCCGCTGGCGGAATGTGGCATGTTGTTCGCTAGCGGCGGGATTCTCTGCACCAGGAAGCAGAGTTTTGGTTTAACTCACTTGCAGCGGCATGTTGGCACAATGGCTAGCATTGCTGCTTCACAGCACCAGGGGCCTAGGTTCAACTCCTGACTTGGGTCATTGTCTGTGTGCAGTTTGCATATTCTCCCCTTCTCTGCATGGGTTCCCTCTGGGTGCTCTGGTTTCCTCCTACAGTCTGAAAGACGTGTTGGTTAGGTGCATTAGCCATACTAAATTTTCACTCAGTATACTCGAACAGACACCGGACTAAGGTGACTGGGGGAGTTTCACAGTAACTTCATTGCAATCTTAATGTAAGCTTACTTGTGACACTGATAAATAAACTTTATATATGGAGATAAAATGTGGCAGACCAGCCAGAGCGGGGAATCTTGATTATTAGATAAACCTCACCCAGACATTGGAGGAATGAATCAGCTTTAAAAAAAAGTTTATTATATTTCTGTCGGGCAAAAAAGTCAATGGTGATACCACCTTCACATTATACCAATCTTCACATTACAATTCCAAAAATGGAAAATATATATATTTCCAGTCCTGATTTAGCAGTGTCTTTCCTGCCATTGCTTCTTTGATGTGGCTGCTTTGCCAAGAAAGATATGAAGAGAAGGTCGTGTCTGTGTCCTGTTATGCAATGCAATTTTGATCTTAGAAGAAAGGTTGGCCAGATTACTTATGAGCAACAAAGTCAAAAGCAAATTATATTGAGCTTTGTGAGCTGAATATAAATCATAGTCAAAGCCTTACTGTGATGAATTATTTTATTTCTTATGCTTAATATATTAAAAATTAATTGTGGAAAGTTGGCATTTTGATTCTTAGCTTTAATAAGATCTGGCACAAGTTTGTCATATTTGACACATTTTAATTTTAATGAATATTTGTAACATAAGTACAATCTTTTATACGGGAACATGAAGAAATGAAGGCCATTTAGCCCCTTCAGCCTATCCCAGCATTTAAAATTCTAACTCCATGGCCAGCATTCTCCAGCCCTTCACTCCGGCAGGATTCTCTAGTTCCCCTGGTAACGCACACTCGCCTGTGGGACATAGGGTGATATCAATGGAGCCAGACAATCCCGCTGCTAGCGAACAAGGTGCCACCTCCTGCTAGCGGGGATCATGCAGCTAGGAGGCCGGAGAATCCTGGCCCATCTATCCACCATTGTCTCATATCTCTTACTGCCTTCCACTGATGAAAATTTGCCAGTTTCAGAATTAAATTTCTCAGTTGATCAGCATTAATTATTGTTGATGGAAGAATGTAGAAAACCTCTTTTACCCTTAGTGTTAAGAATTAATCCTCAGGGGCTGTTATGATGGTTTCCTTGTTGGATTCTAATTGTTTCCTTCAAATGGCCAAACAAAGTAACAGGGTGATTTCAAGATGAAATTTACAATAGCTGTAGAACCCTGAATGTCCATTCAGAGTGAAAAAGTTAGAAATACATAGACAATAAAAGTCTCAGCTTCAATTACAAGCATTTAATAAATACCAATGAGCATATAGGAGGTTTCTCTATCCAATCATGGTTAAGGTTACATTATGCATATATAAAGATATAATATCTAATTAAAACTTGTGCATGTTATATCATCAAATAATGCTAGCTTTATCTCTGACCAATGATATCACAACCTCCTTTTCCAATGTTCCTTGCTTGAATAGGCAGATATGATCTGCAGCTACACATCATCCATGATCCTCAACTCTAATCAAAAACCTATCAGTTGCGCATTGCTTTTCCTCAATGACTGAGGTTCAGTTTGCAGCTTATGTGATTTTTAAACTTGTGCACTTTTTAACCTTCTCACTTAACAATACCAATTTCTGTTCACCTATTGCCCTTCTACTCACTGATCAACATTGATTTTCAGTCAGGTGGCATCTTGATTTTAATATTTTGATTTGATTTGATATATTGTCACATGCATTGGGATACAGTGAAAGGTATTGTTCTTGTGCACTATGTGGACAGAACATACTGTTCACAGAATACATAAGAGAGGAGGAAAGGAGACGGTACAGAATGCAGTGTAATAGCCACAGCTAGGGTGTAGAGAAAGATCTCTTTAAAATGTGGTAGGTCCATTCAAAGGTCTGATGGGAATACACTATCACATTGTTTGGTAAGTGACCTCAGACTTTTGTATCTTTTTCCCGATGGAAAAACTGAAAGAGAGAATGTCCAGGGTGTGTGAGGCATTGATTATGCTGGCTGCTTTTCTGAGGCAGAATGCTGTGTAGACAGAGTCAATGGATCCACATCTTTACTTTCAAATCCCTCTATGTCTTCTTCCCTCCCTATTCCTGAAACTTCTTTCACCTACAACCCTCTGAGTTATTTGGGTTTCTCTAATCCTGGCTTCTTGTGAATTCCGGATTCTAATCACTCTACCATTGAAACATAGGAGACAGGAACAAGAGGAGGCCATTCATCCCTTCGAATCTGCTCTGCTATTCATTACCATCATGGCTGATCATCCAACTCAAATAGCCTAATCCTGCTTTCTCCACAATAGAAACATCAAAGAGAGGAGCAGGTGCAGATCATCTGGCCCTTTGACCATGGTGACAATGCCTTCAGCTGCTTGGGTCCTAAACTCTAAAATCCCCTCCTGAAACTTTGCCAGATCTCTACCTTAACCTTTCCACATTTAAGGTGTGACTTGAAACCTGCCCCTTCATTCAGCTTTTGGTCCTGAATTTTGCTTGTTGTGCCTTAGTATCTAATTTTGCTTCATCCTGTGAAGAGTCTTAGGAGTTTTTAATTACACCGTATCACTTTGTAAGTATCGTTCTTGATATTGTTTGAGCTCTGTGCTCTGCAGACCTGCCTGATCTCAGTGAGGACTAAAATTTTCACAATTAATCTCAGCAATATAGAAAATATACATTTATGCTTCGGGTCCTGACCTTTCATTCAGGCTCATTTTTTTTTGGCTAAATAGGGGGAAAGCTGGGGTTTGGTTGGGGATTGTGGTGTGTGGCAATGTGATGGGTTCTGACTTATGGAAGATTCTTTCACTTAGTCCTCACCTGGCAACCAATCCTGGATGTGCATGTATATATCTTGCGATGATAACACTGGCTTTAATTGTGAAATAGCATCGTTATACTCAATACCACAATTAGAAATGATTGGGAATGATACAAAGAGTTTCTGATGCCTGTAAAACATTTATCCAATAGGAAGCCAAGAACAGTGGTTAGACCAGAGTGTATTTCAGGGGTTTCACTTTAATCAGCTACATATTTTCTAACATTTAGTAATTTGATTAAAATATTACACAAGCTGTCTGCATTGTATAAAGTTGATTGAATATTGCCAAACCTCTAGGCAGAAACATGTTACAGAAATATGCACAGATTTGCAACTGTACTCAAAATTAGTCGTAAATGTCATTGTAATAATTTGTAGATAATGTCTTGTCAACTAATTCAATTCACGTGGGAAATTTGACTTGAGAACGTTGGCATTAGTATTGCCGTGTTTGTGTGGAAATTGGAAGCCAGGTGACTGTCATATATTTGGCCCCATCTGCCAAGAACGTGCTTGGATCTAACCATTTCAGACTAGCTCAGAGCAAATACGACAAAATCTAGCATCAAACTGGTGAAAACAATAGTTTCTGTGCCAGTATGAATTAACGCCAGCACGGTTGTTCAATGGTTAGCATTACTGCCTCACTGCGCCAGGGACCTGGGCTCAATTCCGACTTCAGATGACTGTCTTTGTGGAGTTTGCACATCCTGCGGGGTTTCCTCCTGGTGCTCTTGTTTCCTCCCAAAGATATTGTGGGTTAGGTGGATTGGCTGTGCTAAACTACCCCTTAGTGTCCCAAGATGCGTAGTTTAGATGGATTGACCATGGGAAATGTATGGCATTACAGGAATAGGGTTGGGCGATGGTCTGACTAAGATACTCTATCAGAGAATGGACACAGACTTGTTGGGCCGAAGGGCTTCTCCTTCATTGTAGAGATTCTCTGATTCTAAGTGGATAGAATGCAATTTTCAATATATTTCAATATTTAGCATATTCATGGTCTCTTTATAAACATCAAAGTCCTTTCTGGTTGATTATTGATTCATCTTAATTACCACATAGTCCACAGAACATCATTCTAAAGATCTGATGGCACCCAGAGAAAATTAAAGAGTGATGCTAGGTTCCTTCACCAGTATGAAGCAAGACTATTGTAAAGGAGATTGAAAGAATGAACTGGGACAGACAACTAGCTGTTTAAAGCTGCAGCAGAAATCTGGCATCTCGAGAAAAATTACATCCCCAGCCTAATGTGACCTTAGTAAAGCAGACACGGTCAAAACTAACTAGATTTAAAGTGGCGTAAAATATTGCCTTATAATCTTGCATAATATTTAACACCGAGAAATCAGATATTCAGTCCTAAAGTTCCATGCCAGGTAAAGCTGAACGCGACCTTCCTCACTGCCTTCTTGATCTAATATGAGACACATTTCCTCTTTTCTTCCTCATGTGTTCATCTTGCCTTCCTTAAATACATCCATGCTATTTATCTTCAATCTTCATTAATCCACAGGGTAGCGAGCTTCGCATTTTCACAGCTCTCTGGCCGAAGAAATTTCTTTTGAATTTCCAGCTGGATTTATTAGCAACTGTTGTACATTTTTATCCCCCAGTCTGGTCTTCCTGCAATTGTTTATTTATTAATTTATTAGTATCACAAGTAGACTTACATTGACACCACAATGAAGTTACTATGAAAATCGCCTTGTTGCCATACTCCAGCAGCTGTTTGGGTACACTGAGGGAAAATTTAGCACCTAACCAGCATATCTTCTGGCCTGTCGGAAGAAGCCAGAGCACCTGCAGGAAACCCATGCAGTCATGGGGAGAACATGTAGACTGCGCACAGACAGTGACGCAAGCCGGGAATCGAACCCAGCTCTGTTAACTGATGTACTACCATGCCGAATGCATGATGTCAGGTAAGTAACTTACTGACTTTTAAAATATGCAGCAGGAAAGCAGTGTAAGTCAGATAGCATGAGACGTTAGTGACAACTGAACTCTGAATCCTTTTTAAACTCATGAGGGATGTCTTGAACTGAATGCCTGTTGAGCCTGGGCTTGAGAGACAGTTGGATATTGAAAGTTTATGCTGGGCTGTCACATGAGCTTTGGTAAATGCTGCCCAGTTGTTTCGACGTGGGCACTGGAGGAAAAATAAAATTGAGACATTGAATTAAATTAAATAATAACAGCGTGTCACACCATTCATGAGATGGTATTGGAAAGTAAACAAAAACAGCTCCTATAATTTTCTTCTCAGAGAAGCAATTTGTAGATCAGTCATGCTTGGTGATTTGCATAAGAATGCTAATTAGCAAGGGCATCCTTACATTTGAATTGATGATAGCAAGATTCAGTATTTATGTGTTGATTTCACTGTTTAAATATTTCTTAACCATACAGATGATGGAAAGTAAAGTTTCCAGATCCAGGTGATATGGCAGCACAGTGATTAGTGCTGCAGTCTCATAGCACCAGGGATCCGGGTTCAATTCCCAGTTTGGGTCACTGTCCGTGTGGAGTTTGCACATTCTCCCCATGTCTGCCTGGGCTTCCTTCTACAGTTGGAATGACTTGCTGCTTAAATGGATTAGCCATGGTTAAATGCCCCTTAGTGTCCTGAGATGTGTAAGTTAGAGGGAATAGTGGGGTAAATGCATGAGGTTACAGGGATAGGATCTGGCGAGGATTGATTTTGGTACAGACACAAAGGGCTGAATGGCTTCTCTCTGCATTGTAGGGATTTTATGATCTGCAAATTTTATCATTACAAGTTACAAGGTATTGTAAGAGGAATTTCACTTTACATCTAATCCATGCCTAAAAGGAAACATCCCTTTGTGCTTATTTCAGCAAATAATTGGTGGAAAGCCCTGAATGAACAGAAATTTCCCTAGCCCCTTTTCTCATCCATTGTGTTAATGGAAATCAATGCAAAAAAATGTTTGCTGGGGTTTGTTAAGACTTCTCTAGATGCCAATCAAATGATACGATGTAAATGCAAAGTTGCAGGTGACATGCAAAGCAGGCTATTAAAACACTACTGCAACACTGACTGAAGTTATTCTTATAGATCCATGGTTGTTCAATAAGGCATGGTGGTACATTGATTAGCATTGCTGCTTCACATCGTCACGGATCCGGGTTTGAATGCTGGCTTCGATCACTGTGTGGAGTTTGCACATTCTCACAGTGTCTGCATGGGTTTCCTCCAGGTGTTCCGATTTCCTCCCACAGTCCAAAGATGTGTAGGTTAGGTGGATTGACCATGATTAATGTATGGGATTACATAGTTAGGACAGGGATTGAGTCTAGTTAGGATCCTCTTTCAAAGAGTTTGTTAGACTCAATGGTCCAAATGATTCTTCTGCACTGTAGAAACTTTATGATTCTGTGACTAATGCTCTGTATAACTGAAGCATCACCTTTCTACTTTTGTATTCAATTCCCCTTGCAATAAATTATATCTAAATGTCTATTAATCTATTGATATGAAAATTGGATTTGATTCCTATCAGAGACCAATAAATATTAATGCTTCTTCTTAGACCACATCCACAATCTTTTGGTATAAGGGTTTTCCTCTATGAAATAGCAGGCATGTAATAACTGATTAATGAAATATTTATCCTTTGTTATATTTTGTAAACAGTTACTTGAAGTAGATGGAAGAAATTAATATTTGAAGATTATCACCAGATCTTTTCTTTCATTTATAAAATATCATTGTATGGTGGGGAGCGGAGTGGGCAATGACCTAGTGGTCATTCCTAGACTGTTAATCCATCTGGGGGAGTTAAGTTTGAATTCCGCCATGGCAGTGTGGAATTTGAAATCAATAAAAAAAAAGAATTGAGAATCTACAGATGACAATGAAATCACTATTGATTGTCGGAAAAATTTACCTGGTTCACTAATGTCCTTTAGGGAATGAAATCAGATGTTCTTACCTAGTCTGGCCTACCTGTGACTCCAGATCCATAGCAATGTGGGTTGACCCTCAAATTTAGCGATGGACAATAAATGCTGACCAGCTAGCGACACCATGAACCAAAATGAATTTTTAAAATTATGAAAGCCAACGCTATTGCCCATCCTTAATTGCTCTTGAGAAGGTGGTGGTGAGCCACTTTCTTGAACGGCAAGAATCCTTGTGTTGTACACCTACAATGCAGTTAGGAAGGAAATGCCAGGATTTTGGCCCTGCGATGGTGAAGGAACGGCATTATAGTTCTAAGTCAGGATGATATATGGTAAGGTGGAGATCTTGGAGATGTTCTGATGCACTTGTTGCCCTTGCTTTTCTAAGTTGTGGTTATCTTGAATTTAGAAGATGTGTTGAAGGAGGATTGGTAGGTTGCTGCAGTGAATCTTACACGCTGCTGCCAATGATGGGGGATTAATGTTTAAGGAAGTGAACAAGCGAACTGCCTCGCCCTGGATAGCTTTGAGGTGGAGTGTTGATGAAATGACACTCATCCTGACTGGTGAGGAGATACCATCACATTGAGTCTGGAATTGTGCCTTGCAGATGGGGGAAAGGCTGTGGGGAGACAGGAGTGTTAAAAATGACTGCACTGACCCCTAAAGCGCTGAGAATATCATCTTTTAAATTAATCACTGGGAGATATAAAAGATGTAGATATTGTTTGGAAAAATATTCATTACATCAAAACAGAAGCTGGGAGATGGGAATATCAGGCAAGTTATTAAAACTCCAAACAAATCAACAACAGTCCCAACCCTGAAGAGGAAAAGACATTGCCTGAGTGGAATTTGTGGGAGGCAATATTGACAGAGAATAGGCTTGGTTAGTTTAATGGTGCAGGGTAGCTTTCTGCTCTAGTTCCTATTTATTTGAGCTGAGTCAGAATGGCCTGGCGGCTTTGTGTTCATTTTCATCTGTTCTATTTCTATTCTCTTAAATCTCCTTGGGTTCCTACAATAACTTTGTTAATAATCACTCCCCCCTTTCATTTCATGGTGTTTCTTTTCAGTGCTCATCAATCATTCCCTCTGCTATTTTAACTTTGTATATTTTTTCTGTCTGCCTAACTTTTAAAGTTTTTGCAGGTACTTTATTATCTTCCAGCTGTCCTGCTGGTAAAGTCTCCATATCCTGGATTTTTCCATACACCCTGTCATTTCCTTCTGCATTTCAGTTCCTCTGAACCATCTTTCCTCTTTTCTGGCATTCTGGGTTCAAATCTCTCAGCTTAGTAAAACATCCACAATATATTCCCTAATGATGCTCGATCTTCACACCTCTCATACACTGAGAGCACACTGCAAACAGGGAACTGTGTTCCACAGATTCAAGAAGAGGGTCAATACAGTGCTTCAGTGACACTGCAAACTCCGGGTCCTATTTTAACATTTTGATTCTAAATGCTAGGCGGACATGAAACTGGGAGTGTTTCAGATCCGACTTTTTTAGACCTGTTCTCAGGCCCTCCCCCTCAGCCTGCAAAAATATCAGTGATTCCAGATCACTTTGCACAAGCCTGTGGGTGGGACTTAACATGCCCAAAATCCTGCAGCTTAGATTGGAGCTTTCAGCTGTACATGCGCAGATAAAAAAAACAATAGAATAACCCTTCCCTGCCACATTTCCACCCACTCCCCCCGCGCCAGATAATGACTCCCCATGGCCCCCACAGTGTCCTATCCCCACAACATTACTGCCCCCCTTACACTCCCATCCCTTGCACCATCCAGACTGATTGTGGACCCCTCCATCCTTGCCCTCCCCACCTTCCCATTGATCTCAGGCAGAGTGACAACTGACCCGTCTTCTCCCTTCCCCCACAATCTCAGGTGGGGTGGGAGCAGGCCTACCTTCCCCTCTGCCCCACCACCAATTTCAAGCATAGAGCCATCAGATGCCTGGCACTTTCTTCTTCACTAACTGGAGTGCCTGAATCAGACTTTTGTGGAGCATGTCTGTTTTTGCACCGATTCTGGATGGGCGAACGCGGTGGTAAAGGGAGAATTGCAGGTAAGATTGGGCATACTGCCCATTAAGTCAATTTAAATGCTTGCAACTGCATTTAAATGATTGTCACGCCCATTTTTGATTGTGTCCATTTTCGGACCTTGGTAAAGGGGGAACGCCCAGTGCGGAGGAGGCACAGATCATGCTTTTCATCTCGTGCCTGACTTTACTAAGTTTTTGCGCCCGAATACAGATGTAACTTGATGGTAAAATCCAGCCCTCTATTATCATTATTTTATGAAACTCAGCAATGGTTTGTGTGACTGGCTGGAATTCTCTGATCATTCATGCCCCACTACTGCTGCCAGCAAGGACAGAAGAGTCTGGTGCTCAGCCAAATCTCCAGCAGCGGAGAATCCCAGCTCCGCGTGAGGCTGGAGAATCCAGCACCTGATGTGTGCTGTTTCTGCAGTTCTTTGAGCTTGGGGAAGTCATCTTAAAAGGCATAATCTGTGTGAATTACTCATCACACCAACTTGTGACAGGGCAAGGGTAATTTTGAAGCATCCCTTGAGGAGCTCCTGATTCATCCTGACTGCCATTGATCAAATTTGAATGCATGGTGCTCTCGGAATTTGAAAGGTGTATCTCCAAGTGCAGTGGCTGAATTCAGATGGACAGCGGTAAAATGTGACAAACCCTTGCAGTACTGTAGCTAATAAGTAAGAGGGTAAATCAAGAACATGAAAACCTCCAGATATACCCAGCACACCTGTATTTATAAAATGTCTTTAACATTATAAAACGCCACAAGGTCCTTCACAAGAGAATTAAAAAGCAAAATATAACACTGCGACCCAGAAGAGATAATATGCAGGTGGCCAGGAGCTTTGTTATAGAAGGAGATTTAAAGGAACCTCTTAAAGGAAGAAAGAAAGTTGGAGAGATGGAGGAATTACAAAGAGCATTCCAGAGCTCAGAAGCATAGGGAGCCAAAACATTACCTCCAATGGTGGGAGAATTAAAACAGAAGATGCTCAAGAGGCTTAGACGAGAGAAACACAGAGAGATCAGATGGTTGTGAGCAGGAAGTTGAAGATTATGAATGGGTGAGACCATGGAAAGATTTGAAAACAAGGGTGACAATTTTTAAATTAAGGCATTACGCAACCTGGAGCCAATGTATCTCAGTGAAGTAAACCTGATACCAACAAGTTTAATCATGGCAAAGGCAGGGATTAAGATTTCACCAGAAAGTGTGGAGCCTGGTGATGTTATGGAGATGGCAATAGGTGGTCTTTGTAATGATGTGGATATGTGGTCAGAAGTTTATCAAATATGACCTCAGAAAAAGGGTCGACCCTTTGTCGGAGGCTGTGTCCTCAGATCCTGTTCTCTTCTACTCATAGAAACATTTTTTCCACGTTCACACTTTACAGGCCTTGCAATATTCTATAAAGTTCAATGAGATCTCCCTCTCATCCTTCTAAACTCCATCGAGTACAGACTCAGAGTCCTCAGCAGTTCTTCGCATATTAAGTCTTTTATTCCCGGGATCGTTCTCGTGAACCTCCTCTGAACCATTTCCAGGGCCAGCACATCCTTCCTTAGATTCAGGACCCTAAATTGCTCAAAATATTCCAAACCTTGTCTCAGAGGTACATCCCTACATCAAGTCTACAAATTATCATTTTATCCAATAGTGCTGCTGCTTATTTATCACTGCAAGAAATATATTCCCTGAAGGGTATCTTAACAGCTTATGGATTGTGTCTTTATTATGTAGCATTTCAATATCGTTCCTACATCCTACAGCCTCAGTGTACTATTCAAGCTATAAATCTGAGTATTTTAGCCTGAAGAGACATCAAACACGTCTATCATCTCTTGTATTATTCAGTAATCGATATTTCACAACTGGAAGTTAGTTATTAAATGTGGAAACACCAATCAATTTCATTTCCTTAGAAGGCCATGCACATGTTTCAATTCACTGGAAACCAGAAATTTGCCATAAGCAGAACACAAAGTAATAGGAAAAAAGACTAAGCTCAAACTGAAGAGATTATTGCCCAACTTCTCCCTACTGGCAGGCTTCCTGTGCTTATTGGAGGTTTGGAAAATCATGCACAGTACACCACCAGAATTTTCATTCTAGCACTCATCTTTCCCTGTCAGGAGGGTCAAATCAAAAAGGTAGTCCCAAAATCTCCATAAGGGTGCAAAAATGTGGTAAAGTCAGGCATGAGGTTATTAACACGATCCGTGCTCCTATCCGTGCTGATGACCACTTTACTGAGGCCCAAAAATGACCACGATTTAATTCCAAAATGGGTGCTACAGCGATTTAAATGTGTTTTGCATGCATTTAAAATGAATTAATAAACTGCCCACCCAACATTATCAGCATTTCCCCCTTTACCACTGTGTTCGTCCATCCAGATTCAGCACGAAGCAGACATGCCCAGCAAAGGTCTGTTTCAGATGCTCCAGCTGCTGAAGAGGTGAGTTCAGAGCTTCCTGAGCTCTCTGACTCAGACTGGGGTGGGGGGGGTGGTGGGGGCTAGGAAGAGGGGGGGGAGGGGAAAGATCATTTTCGCCTGGAGGGGGGACGAGGAGGTAGGTCAGATGTATCTCTGGTGGATGGGGGGGTGAAGGAGGAGAGAGGCCAATTATTCTCTGGGGGGCATAGCGAGGGCTAGACGGATTTCTGGTGAAGTGACAGGGGTTGACCACTGCCACTTTGCAGGTGATCAGTGGGGGGGAAGAGGGCAGAGGGGTGGTGATCAGTCTGGGTCGCGGAGAGTGTGGGTAGATAAGGGGGACAGTGATGTCTATGGGGGACATTGTTCCTGCGTTTTGCTCTCTTGTCCATATTTTGCGGCCTGGGAGCAATGTGACAAGGTGAGAATTTCAATTTTTTTTCTAATTGCGCATGCGCAGTTCAGTGTTCTGATCGTTTCGGTCATGCTAAGCTCCACCCACAGCACAATTCAGACCGGCAATTTCTTTTTCAGGCAGAGTGCGTATGGGGGCATCTGAAAACAGATTTCCAAATTGAATCTGAATTACGCCCAGAGTCAGCACTTAGAATCAAAACGGTAAAATCTGGCCCAGTGTGTTCTGTTGAATACTGAAGATTGAAGATGTGTGAATAAGATGGATTGGCCATACTAAATTGACCCTAGAGTCAAGGAAATTAGTGGGGTAAATATGTGGGATCATGGGAATAGGCTTGGATGGGATTGTAATCGGTGCAGACTCAATGGGCTGAATGGCCTCTTTGTGCACTGTAGGGATTCTATGGGTTCATGGAACACGTGCTCCCTTATAATTGTCATTTCTGCCCTGTGAGAAAGCCTCCAATAGTTTTCCTTATCTATACCTCTAATAATTTTATAAATCTCGATCAGTTTATAAACTTGTAACACACTCAGTTGGACTGTGAGTCTAAAATGGAACCCTTTTCTCTTCATCATTCATATACTGATGTATGAAAATAAGAAATAGGGGTAAACCATTCGACAATTCGAAACTGCTCCGTCATCAAATCAGAACAGGGCTGATCTTTGACCTCAACTCCACCTTTCTTCTCCATGTGCCCAAAAATTCTGTTGGCCACTATCTTAAAGAAACTCAAAAACTGAGAATTCACAGCCCATTGGATAGAGAATGCCAAAGATTTGCAATATCTGAATGAAAAATTTCTCCTCACCTCATTTCTGGATGGCTGTCCCCTTATTCTCAGACAATGACCCTTAGTCCCAGACATTCCAGCTAGGGGAAACAGCTTCTCTACGTCAACTCAGTTAAAGTCTCTGAGAATGATTCCAATGAGATCATCTCTGATTCTTCTAAATTCCAAACAATATAAGCTCTCTCTGTCCTCACAGGACAACTCTCTCATCCCAAGAAGGATTGTAAACTTATGCAAGAACATGTCAATGAACGCTCAACCTCTCTAACTCAACCACTGATATTTTCTTCGTCTGTCTGATCAACCACATGGTTTCTTCTGACTAAATGTCAACAAATCTAAAGCTAATGTATCCAGCTCTCACCAGTGCTTGTTTGGTCCTGTTTCCATCAAGCTGTTATTGCATATCACCAAATTTCAAGGACTACTATATTGTTACAGCATGGCCAGGACTTTCTAGCTCTGTCTCACTGTGTCCCCCAATTCCACTCCCCCACCCTCCACCCAGCTGATGATGTGTGGGCCAATTAATTTCCTGTTAGATTAGCGAACCGTAATAGCTCGCTGGACAGGAAGGGGTGGATAATCCTGGCCATGTGATGCATTTCCTTCAATATATCTCATCCATCACCATGAACCAATGTCCATCCTTTCTGCCTCCATCCCAACCAATTCACTACAAATTGCTCAGAAACCAAAGGTGTGCATTCAAGAATCTTTAAGGGTGGAAGAACAAGCCATGGAAGTTATTAAAAAAAAATTAAATCACAGAATCCCTGTAGTACAGGAAGAGTTGGCCCATCGTGTCTTCACTGATGATAATCCCACCCAAACCCAATCTCCATACCCCCACATATTTATTCTGCTAATCTCCCTGACACTAAGGGGAAACTTACTGTAGCCAATCAAATTAACCAGCATATCTTTGAACTGTGGGAGGAAACCAGACCACCCAGCGGGAACTCTCACAGATGCGGTGAGAACAGACAGTGACTCTAACCGGGAATTGAACCTGAGTCCCTGGAGTTGTGAGGTAGCAGTGCTAACCACAGCGCCACCATGTCACCCTTCAGAAACACATTAATCAAATGAGAGAACACAAAAGTAAGGACATCCTGAACTCTGATCAAACAGTGATTAGCCTCAGTTGGAGTGTCACATTCAATGCTAGACATTGTAATTTCGGGAGTGTGGATAAGGAGGTTTTGTACAATGGGATCCAATTGTCAAGGAACTGAGTTCTGTACACAAAATGGAAATGCTGTTCCAAGAACAGACACCAGAAACCTCTGATCTCGTCTGCAGTTGGAATTCTCTGGTGCTGCTGCAGTGAACGGAGTTTTGGCTGAATGCCAAATTCTCCACTCTCGCTGGCAATTGCGGGGGAGTGGTAGGAAAGAGGTGGGGAATGAATGAGATTGGAGAATCCCACCCAGAGAAAGTTAAGAAGAGAGAAGTGCTAAAAATTATGAATGTCTCTGATAAGCGAAATGAGGAGGATCTGTATGCGTGGCAGAAGGGTCAGTGGTTTAAGGTTAAAACCAGATGTGACATGGAGAAACAGTTTGTTAGTCAGCAAGTTATTGTGACCTGGAATGGACAGTTTGAAAGGATAATGGAAGCAGGTTGAATAGGAACTTTCAAATGGTAATTGGATCTGTTCATGAAGAGAGGAAAAGAAGTTGATAGGGTTACAGAGAAAGAGCAGTGGGTAAGATTAATTGGATCGATGTGTCAAAACACAACACTGCACCAGGGTAACTGTACAAGGTTATAGGAATAGGGCCTGGCTGGGATTGTGGTCAGTGCACCTCAATGGGCTGAATGGCCTCCTTCTGCACTATAGGGATTCTATGATTCTATGACTACACGATGGAGCCTGAAGATTTTATTTCTACGGCTCTATTATCATTAATTCCTTGATTTTCACTTTTACATCCATAATGTCATGTACTCCTACGCAAAATGGAAACTCCAATAGCTTGCCAGATCTTCATTTTGAAAACTTCATCAAAATTTATCTTGGCTTACACTGACAAGTGCAGTTTATTCTTTGTTTCTCATGTGGCTCGATTCCCAGGAATCTAAATCTCTTCACAATGCCTTTTCCAAACCTTGTTTTTAAAAAAATACCTTCTTCCAAATCAGTCTTTTGTTTGCCCCTCAATTTTCTGTTTTTGGTTTCCCTCCAACATGATTATCTCTTTCCTCCCATCTTATTCTAAAATCTTCAGGAATGTATTTCTGTACATAAGCATCAATAAATAAACTGTTTTTAACTAGCATTCAGGCAGCAAGTAGAACAATCTATTTTTTTTTATTTTTCAAGAAATGAAACAGCACAAAATAAATCATTTTCCATTCTTGACACATTTCATTTATTCCAAATTAATCAGAATTGATCCCACATCAATAAAAGCTATGATTTTTACCTGCTGCATTGCTTCAGCAAGCTTAGTGCAAACATTTTCCAAGATTAATAAATGTACTAATTACAAACTGAAGGAGAAAATCAGTTTGCAGACCTCCACTGCTTCTGTGATTTTCCTCTGGCAGTAACTTCTTCAACATAAAATCAGAGTAAAATGTTTGAGTTGGCAAACTTGATCTGCCAGATTTGGGTTACAATAATAGGCAGAGCTAAGCGACCAATGGATCAGATCTAAGTTCTCCTGTCCTGTCACATTCAGTCCCGAATGGTGGTGGGCTGTTACACATCTCTCTGGAGGCAGAATCTCTACAAATCCTCAATGATGGAGGAATCCAGCACATCAGTGCAAAACTTAAGGCTGAAGCATTTGCAACAACTTCAACTAGAAGCATTGAGCGGATGAGCCATCTCAGTTTCTTCGGAAGGTTCCCAATATCACAGATTTACAGCCAATTTGATTCACTCTACATTATCCCAAGAAACAGCTGAAGGCAGAGATATTGCAAAGATAATGGATCCTGATAATATTCCAGCAATAGTACTAAACAATTATGCTCCAGAAATTGCCTTGCATCCTTGTCAAATTATTCCTATACAGCTACAAAAATGGCATCTTCCTGGGATTGTGGAAAATGGCCCAGGTATGTCCTTATGCAAAAAAAAGACAAGTCTAACTTTGTCAAGATCTGCCCAGTAAACTGATGGAGGGGGTCATCAACAATGATATCAAGTGGCACTTACTCAGCAATAACCCACTCACAGATGCTCAGTTATTATTCCGTCAGGCCCACTCAGCTCCTGACCTCACTACAGCCTTGGTCCAAACATGGACAAAAGAACTGAATTCTCGAGGTGAGGTGAGAGTGACAGCACTTGTCATCAAGGCTATATTTGACTGAGTGTGGCATCAAGGCGTCCTAGCAAAACAGAAATCAATAGCAATCGGGGGAAATCCTTCCATTGCTTGGGTCGTACTTGGCACAAAGGAGGATGGCTGTGGTGATCGGAGGTCAATCATTCCAGTCCCAGGATATTATTGCAAACATTCCTCAGGGAACTATCCTAGGCCTAACCATCTTCAGTTGCTTCACCAATATCCTCCATTCAATCATAAGGTCAGAGTGGGGATGTTCGCTGAAGACTGCACCATGTTCAGCACCATTCACACCTACTCAGACACTGAAGCAGTCCACGTCCAAAAGCAACAAAACCTGGACAATATCCAGATTTGGTCTAATAAGTGGCAAATAACATTTGCACCACACAAATGCCAGGCAATGGCCATCACCAACAAGAGAGGATTTAACCTTCACTCTTTGAAATTCATTAGTAATACTATCACCGAATTCACCATTTTCAACATCCTGGGAGTTATCATTAACCAGAAACTGAAATGGACTAGCCATAAAACTACTGTGGTTACCAGAGTAGGACTGAGGCTCAGAATTCTGTGGTGAGTAACTCATCTCCTAACTCCTCAAATCCTGTCCATCATTTACAAGTCACAAGTGTGATGGAATACTCTCCATCTCTCTAAATGAGTGCAACTCCAACAACACTCACGAAACTTGTCACAATCCAGGACAAAGCAGCTCTTTTGATTGGTACCCCTTCCACAGATATTGAATCCCTCCACTACCAATGAATAATGGAAGCAATGTGTACCAGATGTACTGCAGACACTCACCAAAGATCCTTTGGCAAACCTTCTAAACTCGTGATATCTAGAAACACCAGTGCCTGGATTCTCCCATCCAAGTCACTCATCCTTCAAATGTGGGAATGTATTGTTGCCCTTCCTTCACTGTCGCTGGGTCAAAATCCTGGAATTCCCTCTCTAACAGCACTGTGGGTGTACCTACACCTCAGGGACTGCAGTGGGTTCAAGAAGGCAGCTCACCACCATCTTCTCAAGGGAAACTAGAGATGGACAATAAATGTTGGTCTAGCCAGTGACACCCACATTCCATAAATGGATAAAGAAACACTGCAATTAAACTGGAAGCAATGTTGACATGGCTAATGTTTAGCTAATGAATAAGACATTGGGCATGTCAAATATTCATCTTCAATAGGATCCACATTTGGCAGGATTCTCATTTCTTCCTGCCACTCTCAAACAACATTCAATTGTAAGCAATGGCCAAATCTTCTTTGGGTTTCAGGCTGTACAGAATCATTCTCATTGCTCAATATTTTCCCTGTTTGAGTCACATATCAGCTTTTCTGGCTGAATATAAAGAGAAAGCGCTCGAGGCTACTCAATCCACCTACTCTTAGCATTTGGAATTAAATGTGGCATGATTCAATAAGCAAAATTTATCATTTGAGTCATTCCAGATCAAACAATGTGGAATGAAAAGTAAGACAATGTGGAAGAGGGTTCGTTAAGCTTTTTATTCAACTCACAAACATCTGGCAGTGACCCTCTAGTGTATTTGGACAAAATGGGTGCAATCTTGGCCTTTTGGCTAAGATCAAGTGTAGCATTGACATCTGCACTTGTTTGAAGTCATGAGGTTACATTAAAGCTTCATTTAAAACAATTTTTTAAAATTGGCATCTTGGCCTTTTGGCTGAGATGGAAATGAGATCAAGCCTTGGAGAGGGGGGCAATGCCTGCTCCAATCAGCTTGGATCTTGTAGATCAAGCCCAAGACAGGAGGTGAGAGCCCTGTCTTGTCTTGCTAAATGTCTCATTTCTGAGACTCTGGATTGGACTTTGATTGGACTGAATTGGATATATAAATTTAAAAAAAGGTGCGTTCTTACTGGCTGTTCACGCTACGCTGCTAGCGAGGACCGAGAATTTGGCAATCAGCCAAATCTCCATTCACCGCAACGGAACCAGAAAATCCCGCTTCCATAAACGTCTGTAAGATTCTACCTCCATGTGACTTCTTATGGAAACTTGCTGTCAAAGACTTTTAAAGTCAAATTTAACAAAATTATGCTAAATACTTGTAAAATCTCCAACTCCATTATCTAAAATGTGCAATTATTTATCCATTTAAATGTTTTTTTTAATTCTTGCATCAAACTTAATGGCCAATTCATCTTGCAATTAATTTAAGTAGGATATTTAGTTGTGTTTAAGATGCCTGTTCAGTTTTTTGATAGCGCTTCCTATAACATTAACAATTTTGTGCTTTCTTTCATTTTTCTAAAATATTGGCAACTTTACAACAGCTAGGATTTCAACAGGAAAATCTAAGCTGTGCTTCAGTGCATCATTGGGACGACATGTTAAGGATACAGTTGCCAGAGCATTTTCTGCTCCCTGTATTCTTGACTGTCTTAATTTATTTTGGCAAGTTTTTTCTCAGTGGTTTTCATTCTTTTTTGCACGTATGTTTTCTATCACTGAGGTGCCTTTATTGAGACACAGAAGCTCCTGAGGGGAATTGATGGGGTAAATACCCAGAGGACATTTTCTCCAGTGAGAGAGAGACTTACAACCAATGGGACATGGTTTGCAGAAGATAAGTCTCCTTCTTTAAGATAGAGGTGAGGAGATTTTTTTCAGATGGTCATTAGTAGAATTCTCTTCTCTGGAAAGCAATGAAGTCCGGGTCATTGAATATAGTCAAGGTTGAGTTAGACAGAGTGTTTTATAGACAAGGAAACCAAGAGTGATTGGGGGGCAGACAGGGAAGTGGAATTAGAACATAGAACATAGAACATTGCAGCACAGAACAGGCCCTTCGGCCTTCGATGTTGTGCCGACCAAAATAAAAAGCAATGCCCCTCCAAACTAAACCATTCCCTTCTCTTCCATATACTTATCAATTAACCTCTTAAACGCCACCAAACTTGGCGCATCTACAACAGCTGCAGGCAGGGCATTCCACTCCCTAATCACTCTTTGAGTAAAGAACCTACCTCTGATATCCGTCCTATAACTCATACCCCTTAATTTAAAGCTGTGTCCCCTCGTGCTAGCTTTCTCCATCCTAGGAAAAGGCTATCACTGTCCACCCTATCTAAACCTCTAATCATCTTATATGCTTCAATAAGATCCCCTCTTAGCCGCCTCCTTTCTAACGAAAACAACCTCAAATCCCTCAGCCTCTCTTCATAGGACCTGCCCTCCATACCAGGCAACATCCTGGTAAACCTCCTCTGTACCCTCTCCAATGCCTCCACATCTTTCTTATAATGTGGGGACCAGAACTGCACACAATACTCCAAGTGCGGCCGCACTAGAGTTTTGTACAGTTGCAACATGATGCTGCGGCTCCTAAATTCAATCCCCCTACCAATAAAAGCTAAGACTCCATATGCCTTCTTAACAACTTTATCCACTTGACTGCCTACTTTCAGGGATCTATTGACACATACACCAAGATCCTTCTGTTCCTCAACACTATTAAGAGCCCTACCATTAGCCCTATACTCTACACATTTATTGTTCCTGCCAAAGTGCATTACCTCACACTTTTCCACATTAAACTCCATTTGCCACCTCTCGGCCCAGCTCTGCAACTTGTCCAAGTCACTCTGTAAACTATAACACCCCTCTTCACTATCTACCACTCCACCGACTTTAGTGTCATCTGCAAATTTACTGATCCATCCCTCAATACCCTCATCCAGATCATTTATAAAAATTACAAACAGCAGGGGCCCCAAAACAGACCCCTGAGGTACACCACTTGTCACCGAACTCCACGATGAATATCTCCCATCAACCACCACCCTCTGTCTTCTATCTGCCAGCCAATTCCTAATCCAATTAGCTAAATCACCCTCTATTCCACACATCTGCATTTTCTGTAGAAGTCTTCCATGGGCCACCTTATCAAACGCCTTACTAAAGTCCATATATACTACATCAACCGCCTTACCCCCATCCACCTCTTTGGTCACTTTCTCAAAAAACTCAATGAGGTTAGTAAGGCATGACCTACCCTTCACGAAACCATGCTGACTATCCCCAATCAATTCATTTCTCTCTAAATAACTATAAATCCTATCCCTAATAATTCTCTCCAATACCTTGCCCACAACAGAAGTAAGACTCACTGGCCTATAATTCCCTGGAAGGTCTCTCTTCCCCTTCTTAAACAATGGGACCACATTCGCTATCCTCCAGTCCTCCGGAACCACACCCGTAACCAACGAGGACCTGAAGATCAGAGCCAGAGGCTCTGCAATCTCCTCTCTTGCCTCCCAGAGAATCCTAGGGTAAATCCCGTCCGGCCCAGGGGACTTATCCAACTTCAAACCCTCGAGAATTTCTAACACATCCTCCCTATCTACTACAATACTTCCCAATTTGCAACCCTGTACCTCAGTGTTCTCCATAGCTACATTTCCAGCACTCTGCGTGAATACCGAAGAGAAATATTTATTCAGTGCCTCACCAATCTCTTCAGGCTCCACGCACAACTTCCCACTGCTGTCTATGACTGGCCCTAATCTTGCCCTAACCAATCTTCTATTCTTAACATATCGAAAGAAAGCTTTAGGATTCTCCTTAATCCTATCAGCCAACATCTTCTCGTGTCCCCTCTTAGCTCTCCTCAATTCACTTTTTAGCTCCTTCCTGGCTAATCTATAGCTATCCATTGCACTAACTGAGCCTTCAAGCCTCATCCTGACATAAGCCTCCTTTTTCTTCTTAACCAGCAAATCAACTTTTTTCGTACACCAAGGCACGAATTAAGGCCACAACTCATTGGCAAGGGGGTGGCATGTTGGCACAGGAGTTAGCACTGCTGTCTCACAGTGCCAGGGATGCAATTCAATTTTCCCCGTGTCTTCATGGGTTTTCTCCGGTATTCCAATTTCCTCTCACAGTCAAAGGATATGCGGGTAAGGTTGATTGGCTATGCTAAATTTCTCCTGAGTGTCAGAGGATTAGCAGGGCAAATCTGTAGGGTTATGGGCCAGGGTCTGGATGGAACTGTTGTCAGTACAGACTCGATGGGCCAAATGGCATCCTCCAGTATTGCATTGAATGAATACGATTCATCCAACCATGATCTTATTGAATGGTGGAGCAGGGTGGAAGGGCTGAAGTTTTAGAGATTAAATTTTATGGGATGTGTTCCTGTCTGGTTAGGTCAGCATTGATTGCCCATCCCTAATTGCCCTTGAGAAGTTGGTGATGAGCTGGTTTTTTTGAACTGCTGCAGTCCCTGAGGTGTAGACACATCCACCATATTAGAGAAGAAGTTCCAGTATTTTGATCCAGCAACAATGAAGGAAGAGTGATACAACTCCAAGATGGGATGGTGAGTGTCTTGGAGGGGAACTGGAGCTTCAGTTGATCCATTGTCAGCCACCCCACTGCTGGTAAAATCACAGTGAGTCAGGGGTGGTCAGATAAGTATGAGGTGGGCAACAGGCTAGATTTAAAATACCCCTGCATTCAAACACACTAGTGGTGAAGTATAAAATTGAGCCTGATATTTTCTCTTAGGAAGGGACCTGGAACAAGGGCCATAGTTTCAGAGTAAAGAATCATTCATTTTAGATGATGTGAGGAGGAATGTAGGGCTGGGGAATCCCACAGGCCTGAGCACCAGGGATCACACCTCCTGTTAGATCTGAGAAAGGACAAATATCTCTGCCTGTCAATCACAGAACATAAGACATAACAAATATACAGGATTGCCCAAATAATTGTGACATTTATTACAGATGATAAAAATCAAGTTTGTCAGAAGACAAACTTAATTGCACTTCTTCAAGATGAGGTCAAGAGAGCTTTTAAACATGTGGATTATATACAAGGTGGCTCCCCCTATGTGGCTAATACTGAGATCTGGATCTGTTTTAGACTTGCACATATACAATGCAAACCCTAACAAGGGTGATCCAACTCACCTTGTCAGGTGAAAGGGCCATAAAGGCAAAGCAGTCAATTTCTTCTGTCCCTCCGGCCTCGGGAATCATAGCGAGGAGTGGCGGGGCTAGAGGGGAGGATTGGTGGTGATGTAAGGAGAGGTGGGTGGGAGGTAGTGGTGCATGACGATGGGGGTGCAGACCACACAAAGGTCCATTGAGCTCAAATGGGATTCTCCGAGTTTTGGGGCAAGCACGGGCAGAGAATCCCACCCAAAATTCGGGGTGAAAGCAAATCACTAAGGATGCTGAAGTCTGCAGCACAAACAGAATATATGGGAAAATTTCAACAGTTCTGACAGCATCTGTGGAGGCAGAATAGAGCCAATGTTTCTTGCCCGGTGACCCTTCATGAGAGCTCTGGGTATATCTGCTTGGAATCTTCATAGAATCCCTGCAGTGAAGAAGGAGGCCATTCAGCCCATCAAGTCTATACTGATCACAATCCCATCCAGGCCCTATTTCTGTGTCCATGGATTTACCCCACTAATTCCCTGACTTTAGGGTCAATTTAACTTGGCCAATCAACCTAACTCACACTTCTTTAGACTGTGGGAGGAAATCTGGGGAAATAAACAAGCAGAAAGGGGGAGAACATACAAATTCCACACAGATATTGACCCGAGGCTGGAAATGAACCCAGATGCCTGGCATTGTGAGGCAGCAGTGCGAATCATTATGCTACTGTACTGCCTCAATTGTGCCACTTTCCCATCTTTTCCTTTGCTCACACATAAGGACAGAGGATAGAGATAATAAAAAAAACTCCATTCAGTCTCAGACATTAAAGGCTACACTATTTCTCAGTTTCAAATAATTTGTACAGACCAGGAGTGAAAGATTTAATCTTTACTAGGTATAACTTGGCTTCAGTTATAACATCCCCATGGACAATTAGCATGTTGGTATTCACTGGCAAAGTTCTCTCTTGAAGTAGGCCAATTGGAAATTATACTAGAGTGCTGTCTTCATCTGTGGGACTGTATGGATTTGCTGTAGGCGCAAAGAAAATGGAAAGAGAAAAGGCTGAAATAACTACATTTAAAATATGCAGGAATAATCTCCGCTATACCATCGAGAAATTGGCTTCTCTGGGATTCAGTTACAAACACAATTAGACCATGATCTGTGAGGGAAGAGAAGCTTTTGCATATATTTCCTTTTCTCAGTCCACCTGGGTGCTAAATAGATCCCTTCCACTAATTCATCATCAAACAAAATAGCTCTGGAGTCGACAAATAAACTTGTAACTATATTTACCCTTTGCAGTGACTGTCAGCCAGTTTCATCAATCATGACGAGACATAATAGGGATTTTGATCCTTTGATACCACTTTCTTTGTCATTCACATCAGCGGGTTATATCTCAATCTTATATTATGGGAGATTACTTACAGAAGAATATTAGCAGAGAGTGGGAGCACCTCTGAGACAGTGGAAAATGACAGCAAGAGGAGTCACTTTAAGAACATTGCCATTCTGTTGGAAATAAAGCATGAGTGCAGTGAGATTGGGGGACAAATCTTTCGAGGCTTTTGACTGTGTATTCTCATGGGCCAATAGAATCATGGGGATAGAGGAAAAACTAATGGCTAATGTCCAGGGATATATATCAATATTCTTTCCCATCCAACCCTCTATCAGTGGTGTGTGTTCCATATAGAAAAAAGCACATCAGCAATTCATTAAGGTTTCTTTCATAACACATTCTAAAACTGTAACATGTAATGCCTGGAAGGATGAGGGTAGCAGACTCATAGGAATAATGCCACCTCCACGTTCAACCCTAACTCGCACAGCCTGTTTTGGCTGTTCCTTCACCAGCGTCTGGTTAAGATCCTGGAATTCCCTCCCTGACAGCACTGTGGTTGCATCTACACTGCAATAATTCATGGAAAGAGGCTCATCACCATCTTCTCAAATACAATTTACGGTGGACAATCAATGATAGTGACAGCTTGAGAATGAACTTTAAAAAGATAATGAATCAATCTGTCCCATTAAATGTAAGCTGGAATAGGAGGGTGGCATGGTGGTTCAGTGATTAACACTGCTGCCAGGTACCTGGGTTCAATTCCCAGCTTGGGCCACTGTTCAGTGTTTGCAAATTCTCCCCGTATCTGCATGGGTTTCTTCCCACAGTCCAAAAGGTGTATTGGTTAGATGCATTCATTGTGCTAAATTCTCAATAGTCCCAAACAGGTGCCAGAGTGTGGCAACTAGCAGATTTTCACAGCAACATCATTGCACTATTAATGTAAGCTTTTTGTGACACTAATGAATAAACTTTAAAAAAAACAATGTGTTAATGGAGGAATAGTCAATAATGTATTCCAACTTTATAAAACTTAAATGTCAGTTCACAATTGAATAAAAAAGACCATGTTGTGCAATGCAATGCCAGTAGCAATGTAAAATTATTATACAATAGCAATTCAGTAGGAACTCACTTGACTTGGTCAATTTTCCTTTAATGCTTTGTCAGGATGTGAACATTCATTGCCTCCTCTAGTTTCTCTCAGAAGGTGGTAGTGGTGGAGAATTTTCAACTTGTATCACTGTACTCTGTGTGGTTTCTTTGTAGTGGTTTGACTTAAGTGAGATGTTCATTAGATTATTTCAAAAAGCATTTAAGAATCAACTCATCTGGTGCGAGAATCGAATCAGACTGAATAAGGAAGGCAACTTTATCTGATTAAATGGCTTGAGTCAAACAATTACAGAGTTATGGCAAACCATTGTACTGGGATTTGAACTTACACTTCTTTCAAATAATTAGTCCAGTAATTTAACCACCAATTTGCGCACTCTTGAATATTTTGAAATAGAATTCTGTTCACATCCGTCAAGATTATTACTGTGGGCATGATTTTCATTCTTAATAAAAACAAGGACACACTTATTGAATAATGTGTTTAGCATGAATAATGCTGTCAGTGATTCTGCCATATTTCGTCAATGAGCTGCTAAAATTTGGATTGGTTTCTCTGGAGCATTGTGTGCTAGGAAGCAGAATGCAACAAGAATTTCAATAAAAGATGAGGCATTTTCCTCAGATCTCATTACTGTTTGGCCGCCAAGTGACTTCACTTTTCTGTGTTTCATCTCGATCTCAGAGTTGCACTGACGCCTGACACAACAATCTCTCCACAGCATCCTCTTCAATCTTCGCCAGTTTGTGCAAATTGTGACAAAATAAACATATCAGCGGTAGTTATTTTGGTGAGTAAAATGCCCTGTTTTATAAAAATCCTGCCTCTTGTTTGAGTTGTGCGCACTGTCTGACACCTACAGGGTAGAGATGGTAGCAAGATAAGGAATGTAAAGATGCAGGTGCAAATCATTCATTGATCTACTGACCTTGAATTTGCTGTCAAAATGATGGAGATGCTAAAGGTCCTCACCCCAGTTGTCTCAATCAGTCACCCTGACTGTATAGTGGGTGGAGAAGGAACCCCATCAGAGGCAAAGAGAGAAGAACATCCAGCAGAGAGGCTTCACTGAAGAGCATTCTGGGAGAAGTAACGTAGTCACCTTGGCTATATAGTGAGTAGAGGATGAACTGGTTTCCTCAAAGTGCCTGCAGAACATTCTGAAGAGAGGGCCCAAACAGTCAGTGGTTGAAGTACATGTTGGTACACATGACATAGGTTAAAAAAAAGGGATGAGGTCCTAAAAGTAGAATATAGGGAGCTAGGAAACAAGCTGAAAAGTAAGACTGCAAAGGTCATGATCTCAGGATTGTTACCTATGTCATGTGTTAGTCAGAGCAGAAGCAGCAGGATACATGGAAAAGAAATATGATGTGAGGATTTCAGATTCCTAATGTATTAGGACAGGTTCTGGAGGAGGTGGGACTTGTACAAACTGGATGGGTTACACGTGGGCAGGATTGGGACTGATGCCTTTGGCAGGGAGTGGGAGGGTGGGGAGATACATTTTGAAATTTCCGCTGAAAAAAGCAATGGGATTGATTCCAGACAGGAATTCAACATTTTTAAGTTTTTTGAAAGAATTGCACCCCGCATCGTGTGTGGGATCGATGGTAATACCATCTGCAAGCAGCTTCTGGTTAGCACTGATTGCAAATGAGAGAGGCTGAGGCTTTTGAACAGTATGCTCCGACACAGAGCAAAGGTAGCCACAGGCGCAGCAAGTGGTTGGGGAGGGTTTAAACTAATATGGCAGGGATGAGTTCTTTTGCGAGAATTCAGAGCAGGTGGAACTAAGAACAAGAGGAAAAGATAGTAAGGAGAATAACAAAAGTGAAAGGCAGAGAAATCAAAGGCCAGAGTCAGATAAGGACCGAATAAAAAATAGTAGGAAAAGGAAAATAAATATTAAAGGTGCCCACCTTAAGGTTTTGTACCTGAATGCTTGGAGTATTTGAAACAAAGTGGATGGATTAGTTGCATAGGTAGATGGAAAGAGGTATGATATAATTGAGATTATGGAGCCATAGCTCCAAGGTGGGCAAGGATGGGAAATAAACATTGAGGGTTACTGGGTGTTTAGGAAGGACAGACAGAAAGGAAAAAATGGTAGCATTGCATTGTTGATTAAAGATGATATTTATACAATATTGAGGAAGGATGTGGAATATACATGGGTCAAGTTAAGAAATTTCAAGGAGCAAAAAACATTGGTGGGAGTGGCATACAGACCACCAAACTGTAGTGGTAATGTTGGAAAAAAACATTAGATAGAAATCAGAAATGGATGTGCTAAAGGAACATCTGTGATTATGGATGACTTTAATCTACATATAGATTGTGGGAGTCAAATTAATCATAGTACAATGGAGGAGGAATTTCTGGAGTGCATTTGGGATGGTTTTCTGGAGTAAGACGTTAAGAAAGTGATATGGGTGTAGGCCACATTGGACTGGATGTTGTGCAATGAGGAAGGATTAGTTGTCAATCTAGTTGTGAGAGAACCCTTGGGGACAAGTGATCATAATATGGTAGAATTCTTTGTCAAAATGAATAATGGTATAGGTGATTCTGAGGCCAGGATCCTGAATCTCAATAAAGGTAATTATGATGGTATGAGGCACAAACTGACCATGGTGGATTGGGAAACATTGTCAAAAGGAAAGACAGTGGACAGACAACGCAAAAATGAATAGGTAACTCCAGAAGTTTTTTCCTGTTTGGCACAATAATGAGAAGGAAATTGTGACCAAACCATGGGCTTACAAGGGAAGAACTCAGTAAGAATTTAGCAACACCAATTATTAATCCAACCGATTTATTTGATAGTAAAATAGCGAGCTTTCAACACTCCCGTGTCTTCATCAGGCAAGTGCAGTGTTCTGGTCTGCAATAGCACACATCAGCACAGACAGTCAGAGATTGCTGATTAGAATTCGAATCCTTACATCTAACCTGCTATTCAAGTGTTAAAGTGGCTAACAATGTGTGTGAAGGGAATCCTGAGCATTGGTTAGAGAATTGTGTATTTTCTCCAGATAGCACAGTAAGTGAGGTTTTTTGCTAACCAGGCAAGTTACGGGGGTTACAGATACTGTGACATGAAGCCAAGATCCCTGTTAAGACCATCCTCGTATGCGGAACTTGGCTATCAGTCTCTGCTCAGCAACTCTGCGCTGTCGTGTGTCACGAAGGCCCCCTTGAAGAACATTTACCCGCAGGTCGGAGGCCGAATGCCCATGACTGCTGAAGTGTTCACCCACAGGAAGGGAACTGTTTTGCCTGGTGATTGTTGAGCGATGCTCATTCATCCGCTGTCGTAGTGTTTGCGTGGTCTCCCCAATATACCATGCTTCGGGACATCCTTTCTTGCAACGTATTAGGTAGACCACGTTGGCCGAGTTGCAAGAGTATGTACCGTGCATCTGGTGAATGGTATCCTCACGTTTGATGATGTCGTCCATGTCTATGATCTGGCATGTCTTGCAGAGGTTGCTGTGGCAGGGGTGGGTGGTATTGTGGTCACTGTTCTCCTGAAGGTTGGGTAGTTTGCTGCGAACAATGATCTGTTTGAGGTTGTGCGGTTGTCTGAAAGCAAGAAGTGGGGGGGTGGGGATGGCCCTAGCGAGATGTTCATCGTCATCAATGATATTTGAAGACTCCGGAGAAGATGTCGTAGCTTCTCCGCTCCGGGGAAGTACTGGACAACAAAGGGTACTCTGTCCACCGTGTCCGTCTTCTGAGGAGATCAGTGCGGTTTATCGTTGTGGCACGTTGGAACTGTCGATCGATGAGTCGAGCGCCATATCCTGTTCTCACGAGGGCATCCTTCAGCGTCTGGAGGTGTCTGTCACGATCCTCTCATCTGAGCAAATTCTGTGTATACGGAGGGCTTGTCCATAGGGAATGGCTTCTTTAACGTGTCTAGGGTGGAAGCTGGAGAAATGGAGCATTGTGAGGTTGTCTGTCGGTTTGCGGTACAGTGAGGTGCTGAGGTGACCGTCGTTGTAAGGTGACCTTACAAGGGAAATCAGAGACAGAATCAGATTCAAGGAAAAAGCATACAAATTGATAAGAAAAAGCAATAGGACTGAGGATTGGAAACAGTTTAAAATTCAACAAAGGAGGACCAAGGAATTGAGTAAGAAGGGAAAAATGGAGTATGAAAGTAAGCTAGCGGGGAATATAAAAACAGACTGTAAAATTTTCTATAGTTATGTAAAAAGAAAAAGATTGACAAAAATGATTGTAGGCAGCTCATAGTCAGAAACAAGATGGGGAAGGAAATAAATGCCTAAGGAATTAAATTTGTACTTTGCTTCATCTTCACAAAGGAAGACATGAATAATATATCAGAAGTGCTGAGAGAAACATGTTTTAGTGAGGTGCTGAAGGAAATCAGCATTAGCAGAGAAATGGTTTTGGGACAATTGATGGAATTGAAGGTGGATAAATCTCCAAGTCCTGATAATCTTCATCTCAGAATACTAAAGGAAGTGACCCTGGAAATAATAGATCTGTTGGTGCTTATTTTCCAAAATTCTTTGGATTCTGGAATTGTTGCTACAGATTGCAGGGTAGCTAATGTAAGCCTGCTATTCAAAAAGGGAGGTAGAGAGAAAACAGGGAGCTAGATACCAGTGAGCCTGACGTTGTTGCTGGGGAAGTTAGAAGAACCCATTCTCAAGGATTTCATAACTCACATTTGGAAAGCAGTGGCATAATCAGACAAAGTCAGCATTGATTTACACACCGGAAATCATGCTTGACAAATTGATTAGAATTTTCTAAGAATGCAACTAGTAGACTTGGCTGAGGAGAACCAGTAAATATTGTTTATTTAGACTTTCAGAAGCTTTTGATAAGATCTCATAGCACACTACTATGTAAAGTTAATGCGCATAAAATTGCAGGTAATGTCAGGGCTGGACTTACTTAGGTAGTACATAGAACATAGAACATTACAGCGCAGAACAGGCCCTCCGGCCTTCGATGTTGCGCCGACCATTATAAAAAGCAATGACCCTCCAAACTAAACCATTCCCTTCTCTTCCATAAACTTATCAACTAACCTCTTAAACGCCACCAAACTTGGCGCATTTACAACTGCCGCAGGCAGGGCATTCCACTCCCTAACCACCCTCTGGGTAAAGAACCTACCTCTGATATCCGTCCTATAACTATCACCCCTTAATTTAAAGCTGTGTCCCCTCGTGCTAGCTTTCTCCATCCTAGGAAAAAGCTATCACTGTCCACCCTATCTAAACCTCTAATCATCTTATATGTTTCGATTAGGTCCCCTCTTAGCCGCCTCCTTTCTAACGAAAACAACCTCAAATCCCTCAGCCTCTCTTCATAAGACCTGCCCTCCATACCAGGCAACATCTGGTAAACCTCCTCTGTACCCTCTCCAATGCCTCCACATCTTTCTTATGTGGGGACCAGAACTGCACACAATACTCCAAGTGCGGCCGCACTAGAGTTTTGTACAGTTGCAACATGACGTTGCGGCTCCGAAATTCAATCCCCCTACCAATAAAGCTAAGACTCCGTATGCCTTCTTAACAACCTTATCGACTTGACTGCCTACTTTCAGGGATCTATGCACAAATACACCAATATCCCTCTGTTCATCAACACTATTAAGAATCCTACCATTAGCCCTATACCCTACACATTTATTATTCCTGCCAAAGTGCATTACCTCACACTTTTCCACATTAAACTCCATTTGCCACCTCTCAGCCCAGCTCTGCAACTTGTCCAAGTCTCTCTGCAAACTATAACACCCCTCTTCACTATCTACCACTCCACCGACTTTAGTGTCATCTGCACTAAAGGTAGTGGTAGGACACTGGAGAGAGTTGCAGAACAAAGAGATCTGGGGGTACATGTTCATAGCTCCTTGAAAGTGGAGTCACGGGTGGACAGAGTGGTGAAGAAGGCATTCGGCATGCTTGTTTTCATCAGTCAGAACATTGAATACAGGAGTTGGGACGTCCTGTTGAATTTGTACAAGGCATTGGTAAGGCCCACACTTGGAATACTGTATACAATTCAGGTCACCCTATTGTAAAAAGGATATTATTAAACTAGAAAGAGTGCAGAAAAGATTTACTTGTTTGCTTCTGGGACTTGATGGACTGAGTTATAAGGAGAGGCTGTTTAGACTAGGACTTTTTTTTCTGGAGCATAGGAGGCTGAGTGGTGACGTTATAGAAATCTATAAAAGAATGAGGGGCATAGACAAGATAGATAGTCAATATCTTTTCTCAAAAGGAGAGTCTAAAACTAGAGGGCATTGGTTTAAGGTGAGAGGGAGAGATATAAAAGTGTCCAGAGGTGCAATTTTTTCATGCAGAGTGTGGTGAGTATCTGGAACAAGCTGCCAAAAGTAGTAGTGGAGACAGGTACAATTTTATCTTCTAAAAAGCATTTAGATAGTTACGTGGGTATGATGGGTATAGAGGGATATGGGTTAAATGCAGGCAATTGGGATTAGTTTAAGAGTTTTACAATGAAAGGGCGGCATGGACAATTTGGGCTAAAGGACCTGTTTCTATGCTGTAAACCTCTCTGACACTGTCTTGAAATGGATGGAATGTTAACTAGCAGTTAGGAACCAAAGAATTGGCATAAATGAGTCATTTTCTGATTGGCAGTCAGTGACTAGTGGGGTTCCGTTGGGATCTGTGCTTGGACCCCAATATTAAATTATATATTAATAGTTTGGAAGAGGAAACTGAATGTATTATCTCCAAATTTGCAGATAATACAAAGTTGGGTGGGAGGGTGAGCTGTGAGGAGATGCAAATTTGTAGATGAGATTTTATAAACAAGTTTCCCTCTTGTTAGAAACTAATTAAAGGTACCTACTTAAAGCTAATGGTGTGAAACATTTCATTAGATCTATAAACTTTCACACTTTCCACAGATGGAATTCTCTGATACCAAACAATGTCAATTCCGTACAAAAGATGACAGAATTCAGGAAACTCATTTGTCTTTATGAGGGTTAATTAATTTCTGAATCCTTCTTTTATTTTTGCAGGATTAAACAGTAGTAAATTAAAATTGTAGAGTTTGAAAACGCAAAGGTCCACTAGGTGAATACTTTCATGGCAGATTTTACACATTTTGCTTTGCCAACATGCACTTCTCAAAGTTAACTATTCATGTGAAACATGGGTAAACTTGCTCTGGTGCTAAATTTGTGATTGTTGACTAACTGCCCTGGCTTAGACAGCTCATGCAATGGTGCAATCTTCTTCAACCATGGCTCAGTGGGTAGTACTTCACCTTTGATTTAGAAGTTTGTGCGTTTAATTCCCATTTCAGAAATTGGTGCACAGAATCCAGACTGGCACTTCACTGCAGTACCGAGAGAATGTATTGTTGCTGGAGTTGCCATCTTTTGGATACAACTTTAAGTTGAGGTCTTCCATCTCGGGTGAATTTATAAAGATGCCATTGTCTGCTTCCTTTTATGTCTTGGTGATATGCAGAAATGCTTCAAAGTTTAACATGAGTTGTATCCATGCTTTAAAATGTCTGCTCTGTCTTACAGAGAGCAGCTTGCCTCATTTTAGCTTCTTGCTTCTCTCAGTGATCACACCAGACTTAACTAATCACACATAGAGAACATATATCAGACATGTATAAGCAAATTGGGGGAGGTGATAGCCTAGTGGTATTACCACTAGACTATTAATCCAGAAATTCAACTAATGTTTTGGGGACCCAGGTTCAATTCCTGCCATGGCAAATAATGAAATTTGAATTCAATAAAAAAAATCTGGAATTACGATTCTACTGATGACCATGAAACTATTGTTGGAAAAATCCATTTGGTTCACTAATGTCCTTTAGGGAAGGAAATCTGCCATTCTGCCCTACATGTAACTCCAGAGCTACAGCGATGTGGTTGACTCTCAACCACCCTCAGGCAAGTAGGGATGGGCAATAAATGCTGGCCAGTGACTTCTCTCCAGGAATGAATGAAACAAAACAAAATACCAAACAAATGAATAATTGAACAATTTCTCACTATCCTAGCCAGTATTTATTTTACAAAGAACACCTAAAAAACAGATTATGACACAGATCATTATCTTGGTGTTATTTGCAGGAACTTCTCCTGTCCATATTGCTGGCTGCATGTCTTAAATTACAACAGTGATTGTTCTTTAAACTTTATTGCCTATGAAGAGCTTTGGAATACCGTGAGGTCAGGAAAGGCACTATAAAAATGCAACTAACCAAATTTCATTAAACAAATGAATAGAAAATCAAATCGATCCCTGTAAATGTTCAAATTCTCAGTGACGGCATTCATCTAAGTATCTCTGTGCCAGCAATGCGATTAGAAATAATCACCCAGATCTTCCAGTTAGACTCAGCACAAACTGGTTAACTCATGAAAACCTTCATAAAATATTTTGTAAGTGATCAAAAACCTGACCGGAAGTCCTAGTTCCTGGAATGAGCTGCCAGCAAGTTGCAGATAAATGTGTCCTTCTAATCAGAGCAGAATGAATATATGTCTTTTTATTATTTCACAGGGTGTGGTCATCGCTGGCAAGGCCAGCATTGATTGCCCATCTCTAATCGACTTTGAGCCGTGTGGTTTGCTAGACCAATGCAGAGGGTAATTAAGAGTCAATCATTGTGACTCTGGAGTCACACATGGGCCAGACTGGGTAAAGATGGTAGATTTCATTCCCTAAAGGACTTCAGAAGCTAGAAGGGTTTTTAGAATGATCAATGATAGTTGTCATGGTCAGCATTACTGAGACTTGCTTTCAATTCCAAATTTTATTCATTGAATGTGTATTCCAACAGCTGGCATGATGAGTTTTGGAACTAAAGCATTAACCTGGGCCCCTGCAGTACTTGTCCTGTGATATTACCACCTTCCATGAAGCTAATAGACTGCATTAATTGTCCCGCTTAGCTACTGTTCTTATTATTATATGAACATTTAACCAACAATAGTGGACTTAGTTCTCCTTTGGTTTCCTCATAATCTACTCAGTCCCCCATGTCCTGTTATTAAATCATGAATGGCTTTCTGAAAGTCAGTCTGTGAATTATAGAATCCTTAAGTGAGAAGGAGGCCATTTGGCCCATTAAGCTTGTACAGACAACAATCCCACCTAGGCCCTATCATGTAATCCCACATATTTACCCTGCTAGCCCCCTGACATTAAGGGAGAACCTAGCATGTCCAATTCATCTAACCTACACATCTTCGGGGTATGGAAGGAAACCGGAGCACCTGGAGGAAACCCACACAGACATGGGGAGAACATACAAACTCCGCACAGATACTCACCCGAAGCTGGAATTGAACCTGGCACCTTGGCACTGTGAGGCTGCAGTACTAACCACTGTGCCACAGTGCTAAACATTGTAAGTAACACAGAAAGTAGTGTATGCTCATTCAATTTTTCCAAGTGTTCCTGTTCCAGGACTGCTGAATCCCGTTACCATAAATCTCTGCCCAGTAAATGGAGATGTAATATTATGAATGTTTTGCAAGTTAGATGAACTCTTAATTTGGGGGAAAACTGTCTGCCATCTTTCATCAGGTTAATTGTACAATAAGCTTGTTTTCTGGGGTCAGGTGTCCACGGTCAGTCGTAATTTCAGTGGTCATTGCAAAGTTTGCCATGAAGTTTAAAGTTTTGAAATTGCACATCTTGGGGGTATTTTTGTGCTGTGTCTGTTAAGATGTAGCAAGATAACAGAACATGGACAGCAGGTTACTCTGAGAATTGAGTTGCCTTTGACAGAGGGACTATCTGTCTTTTCAGTAGCTATTCCCAAATCTTTGACTTCTTGAGTTGCATTCAACCTGCAGATTTTCTCTCCAATCGGACAGATCATTCAAAAAGTTAACATTGCCATGATGAACAGAATGGCCACATTCTGTGCTATAAGATTCTCTGATTCTCGAAGATACCATCAGATAGAAGCCTCAGAACACCAGGTTAAAACCTGACAGGTTTATTTGAAATCATAATCTTCCAGAGTGCTGCTCCAATGCCAGCATCTTCACATCTTGGTTATCCTTAGATGTTGCTTTTCAATTTCTATTTATAGTGAAACATGAGTTTCAAAGAGGCAACCAGGAATGGAACTGACTTCCTCCACAAATGGTTTCAAGGATCAGAATATTGAATACAGGAGTTGGAATGTCTTGTTGAAGTTGTATAAGATGTTGGTAAGACCACACTTGGAATACTGTGTACAGTTCTGATTGCTCTATTATAGAAAGGATATTATTAAACTAGAAAGCGTGCAGAAAATATTTACTAGAATGCAGCCAGGACTTGATTGGTTGAGCTATAAACATTGGGTGGACAGACTAGGACTTTTTTCCCTGGAGTGTAGGAGGCTTAGAGGTGTTCTTATAGAGATCTATAAAATAATGAGGAGCAGAGATCAGCTAGATAGTCAATATCTTTTCACAAATGTGGCGGAGTCTAAAACTAGAGGGTGTAGGTTTAATGTAATAGGGGAAAGATACAAAAATTTCCAGAGGGGCAATTTTGTTTCACACGGAGGATGGTGAGTGAGCTGCCAAAGGTAATAGTAGAAGTGGGTATAATTTTGTCTTTTAAAAAGCGTTTTGACAGTTACATGGTTAGATGAGTATAGAGGCATCTGGTCCAAACATGGCAATTGGGACTAGCTTAATAGTAAAATCTGGGCTACATGGACACATTACACCAAAGGGCCTATTTCCATGCTGTAAACCAGGTATATGGACCAAACATGGGCAATTGAAACTAGTTTAGTTGTTTAAAAAAAGAGGTGGCATGAACAAGTTGGGCTGAAAGGCCTGTTTCCATGCAGTAAACCTCTATGACTCTATGAAACATTTCCATTGTTCTGCAATATAAAAATTAATGTAGCAATCTAAATAGTATTTTCACCTCTGAGTAGGAAGCTGGTCTCACTTTGATTTCAGGACTTGGCCCTATTAGACTAGCAGAAAAAGGCAGTTCAAACCAGAGCATTGAGCATTCATTCCTTAATATTCACACATTGCAATTTCAAGACCAATGTTTTATACCCCACAGCATATCTTAGCAAATGTAGTTAGCAAAGACTGCTTACGCAAAAGCACACAAGAGACCCTATTACATTCCGTGGCACAATATATATTGCCCATTTTTATTTATGGAAACTACCCCATATCAAGAAAAGGATAATAAATAACACATTACAAATCACTGCTTGGTATTTTCATCTATTAGATTGGATGAATAGATAACAACTGCCCCTGTACTGGTGTTGCGTTCCTCTGAGCAACGGATGTAAATTATGAATATAGTTTGCATGTTTCATAAAAAAGAGCAATTCATAAAATATTGACAACACTCAGCAGTATTACACTGTGCCAATTTATAGTGCCAGTGCTTCTAGGGCTGGTATTGAACAGCATCTCTCTGTATTCTTGAAACACCATCAGTTTGAATCTTGGACATTTTGACTTTCTAAATCAGAATTTGGAGCTGGTTCTGAAAGCGATTATTTTAGATTTCTCTTATTTTAGACAGAATATAGACACTGTCAGAGCTAACAGTAGGAAGCGGAATGATAACTCACCCACATGTGAATGCAGTCAGAGAATTAACACAAGTAACTATGATTTTAAGACATGTAAGTTGATATCTTAAATGCATTTCAATGTATTTTACTGTGATTAAACTTCCAGTCAATGCAAGATACTGAAAGGCATAATGGGAAAATTCAATAGCTTTGAACTAAAGGCCTGGGATTCCACTAGTTAGCAAACTCATATCTAGGAGATTACTATACGGGAACATATTTTGCAACTTTATGAATAGTTGGTTGGCAGCGCAGACACAATCTAGGCATGACTTTGGATGCAGTAACAGTGTGGCAGTGAGCCGGTTGGGAACCTCCACATTGACATTTTGGTAGAGTTTACCGTATCCAGGCAATGGGGAAGTAGCTTTAGCCAAGATGGGTGCAAAGTCCAGTTAGTAATGGGCAAATGAGAAACCATTATGCTGGAAAATACTAAACAATTGGCTGAAGTTTCTGCCAAATATTTATATTGATATATGAACATTAAATTAAATAATTTTTTGATTAATGTAAGGCATAGAATCAGATTCAGAAAATGTATAACTGTCTTGTTTTTGACTGATAACTTTAGAACTCATTCAATTGATCTGGATATTCTGTATCTGAGACCATTGATATAATTTCTCCCAATGATCACTGATTTTTTTTTAATAAAGTTTTATCTTATATTGTGACATTGGTTTCCTGTGCTTAATTGCTACTTTATCAGAAAACCCCGCTAACAAGTTCCAAGTAATATTTATTAAAAAAATACATGATTTCTTTTCAGGCTGAAGTAAGTAATTTCCCCAACTTCTGTTTGTCAATATTGCTCAGTAACTGACAAACAATCTCAGCCTGTCAGAAAGAGCAGGTTGTCAGCAATGCTTGGCGATTGAAATCAGACTATACATTATTGTTCCAAATGTGTACGTGAGACATTCCACCCTCTGTTAACAAAGCAAGTGTCTTTGTCAGCAACTCTGTAACATTGTCAACTCGAGCTTCTTGTCATCATTGGAAAGGAAGCCTCCATTCCCACATCCCTTCCCCTTTCCCATCTTTTCTGACTCTCCTCACCTTCCACATCATTTCTCCCACGTCCTCCCTTCATCTCTACCTCTTCCTTCCCCCCACATCCCCTCTCTCCCTCCTAACTTCCCCTCTACAACCTTCCCCTCCCATCCTCCCTCCTTCTCCACATCCTCCCTCCCTCCCTTTCTACCTTTTCCTTCCCCTCAGATCCTCTCTTTCCCACGTAACTTCCCTTCCACACCTACCCTTTCCCATCCTCTGTCCCTCTCCATTACCTCCCTTTCTCTCCACATCCTCCTCCCACTCCACATTTATAAAGATCTATCATTTAAGAGTGAAGTCAAGTGTATAGTTTGTGAATTTATCGGCTGCTCCATGGGTTTTTTTTCCATTGTGTAGATCAATCCTTTGTAGAGTTAACAGCTTGTCAATAAATTTGTGTTGTTGTTTCCGGTCAGTCCCATGTGTCATCACGGTATATTCTTTAATTCAACAAGTGCAGTACGTAACAATTACCTGGATGAGGAAAGAAATGTTAGTTCATCTTGCTTGAATGATGGACAGATATCACACTGCCTTTAGGGGACATAGGTGTGAATGCCAAACACTGGCAAATCGGGAACAAGTTGAGCAGACTGAAGGAGTATAATGTACCCTGAGTGCTTTGCTGTCAGTTTCAGAGAATGTTGTGGTGCTAAAATCAACCTAATGAGAAACAGCATCTTTTAAACCGCAACAGAGGTTTGGATAAGACAAGAAAATGGTCTAATTTCTTCAATTTGCACTGATTTCCTGATACAGATTTCATCTCAAGGTCCAAGGCAGTATTATTTGATGAAGATTTACTTCATTTGTCGCCACTGTCCCCTAATTTAATGAAGACAATACTCCAGTTATTTAAAATGCCTCCATAAAGTAGTAAATCAAGGAATTCATTACCAGAAAGTTAACTGTACATATGAGAGACAAATTCACTGTGAACAGCCATAAGTGTCTTTAAAACAAAGGGCAGTATGGGATGGGGAGCACGAATAGCACAGCAGTAAAAATTATCAAGTTTTTTTTAGACAGATATTCAATGTTTCTACCTTTTCAATATCTTTTGTATTTGTCATCTCAAATTTGTGAACATGTTGTGGAATAGTCCCCTTGATACAAAAAGCTCAATAAATACGAGATAAACAATAAATAGCTTAACTTGAATCTCAGTTATATCACGCACTTTGTTGATTTATTCAGACACAATATTCAGTTTATTTATTCCTTTTACATTTGTGTTTCTCTGAGACAAAGAACAGAGCTGTATTGAGATGTCTAGAAATAGTGCGTTTTCGACCTTGACTTTTTTGGAACTGTTTAGAACATAGAACACTACAGCACAAACAGTCCTTTCAGCCCACAAATTGTGCCGATCATATGCATACGTACCAGGCCATAGAACTATCTGTAACTCCCAATCCCATTAATCCCATGTACTCATCCAGAAGTCTTTTAAAAGACCCAGCGAGTTTGCTTCTACCATCACCAACGGCAACTGATTCCACTCACTCACCACCCTCTGAATGAAAAACTCACACCTAACATCTCCTCGGTAGCTGCTCCCCAGCACCTTAAACCTGTGTCCTCTCATAGTGACCATTTCAGCCCTGGGAAATTGCCTCTGAGAATCCACCCTATCTATATCTCTCAACATTTTATAAACTTCTATCAGGTCGCCTCTCAACCTTCGTCTCTCCAGGGAGAAGAGACCTAGCTCTCTCAACCTAACTTCATAAAGCATGCCCCCCAATCCAGGCAACATCTTTGTAAATCTCCTCTGCACCCTCTCAATAGCTTCCACATCCTTCTTGTAGTGAGGCGACCAGAACTGCGCACAGTACTCCAAGTTGGATCTGACAAGGGTCTTATAAAGTTGCAGCATTACCTCCCGACTCCTAAACTCAGTCCCTTGATTAATGAAGGCCAGCACACCATACACCTTCTTGATCACATCCTCCACCTGTGAGGCCGATTTAAGAGTCTTATGGACCTGGACCCCAAGGTCCTTCTGCTTCTCAACACTGCTAAGAGTCCTACCCTTGATATTGTACTCCTTCATCCCATTGGTCCTGCCAAAATGGATCACTACACACTTATCTGTGTTGAAGTCCATCTGCCACTTCTCCGCCCAGTCATGCATCCTATCTACGTCACACTGCAACTTCTGACATCCCTCCAGACTATCCACAACACTACCAACCTTCGTGTCATCAGCAAACTTACTAACCCAACCCTCCACTTCCTCATCCAGGTCATTAATGAAAATAAAATTTATTTAAGCTTGACAGGAAAAACAACTCAAATATTGTTGGCAAGTTATAGGTTACTTAACATTAAGAACTTAGAAATCTAGACAGGAGAAATATCAGAGTGAACACATCTTAAAAATGTATTAATGTAACACAGGGTAACATGGGGCATCTAGAGAGATCCTGGAATGGTTGACCCTATCTTTTGGTAAACCCCGGGTTCAGCCAACCTGACTGACCACCCCTGGAAGGGTCCTGTTGCAGAATTATAAGCACATAAGAACTAAGAGCAGGGGTTGGCCATCTGGCCTCTCGAGAACTGCTCCACCATTCAATAAGATCATGGCTGATTTCTTTTTGTGGACTCAGCTCCACTTACCACTTACCATAACTCTTAATTCCTTTAAGGTGAGACCATATTGGAGAGAGGCCATTGGTGGTGGAAACCTGGTACAATCGAACTGAGGTCAAGGACTTATTAGTTTAGCACTGTAACCTGCAGAAGGCAACAGCAAATCACTGCAGTACCTTGCCAAACATGGGTGGCACAGTGGCACAATGGTTAGCACTGCTACCTCACAGTGATAGGGACCCGGGTTTGATTTCCCTGCTTGTGTCATTGTCTGTGTGGAGTTTGTACGTTCTCCCTGTGTCTGCATCGGTTTCCTCTGGGTGCTTTGGTTTCCTCCCACAGTCCAAAAGATGTGCATGCTGGGTTGATTGTTGTACTAAATTGTCCCTTACTGTCAGGGGGACTAGCTAAGGTAAATGCATTGGATCGTGTGGATAAGGTCTGAGTGAGATTGTGGCTGATGCAGGCTAGATAGGCCGAATGTTTCCTTCTGCATTGTAGGGATTCTGTGAATTCTATAGATGACAATGAACAACATAATTCAAAGAAAACTACAAATTTATTGGGAAGATCCTTTCCAACCCAACGGGGAATAACTCATTTAAACGATTCTCTACCCGAAAGGTTTGCCATTGATTCAACATTTCTAAAAGCTCATGAGCAATCAGTACAGATCTGACATCAACTGGTGTAATTTGGAATAAACATTGATGACAGATCATTGAAGTACTTGTAGCCTTCTTGTTAAATTTGTGGTAGTGATTATTTGTCTTCTAAATTGATCATTAGGCATCAAGAGGATCCAGGAGGATATTTGTGCAGTTTCCTACTTATCCTGATGAGGAAAATGAACAAATCTTATCTTCTGTTTTCCATTCAGGCTGGGAGGGACTAGCAGGTGGTGGGGGCAGGATGGTTGGTATAGGTAATGTGGGATAGGGTGCAAGGGGGTGCAGAGAAGGAGGCTGTGGGGGTTGAATGGTCAGTGGAGTGTTGTAGGTCAGGGTGGGAGTATGTCAAGGGTTTGGTGGGTGCGCTTTCATGACACCAGAAATTGGGAGGCGGATATTTAGAGACTGACTCATAATAGTTCCTGGCACTGGCACCTAACCCTCACTGCAGGGACTTCATTAAATTTCCAATAATTAAATTTCTACATTTCTATCCTGAAATACTTGTTGTGAACATAGCTGAAATTCATTGAGAGGTGATTCAGCATCATCCCATGTCATTTGAACATTAAAGATCTCAGCTGAATTTCCTGCAGGCAAATACCTGTTTGCAATTGGTGCAGTTTGAGTGACGTGTGAATTCACTTCAACTCAGTGATTGCATTTGAACAGATGTCTAATGATGGGTTAAAAATTTCTTCAAAATGTAGAGTAACACACCTGAGTGTAAGCCAATGAGCAGAATTCATGAGCAGAATTCTATCAAAGCTTTCAGGTAAGGTAATCAATGTAATGTGTACTGAGGCATGTCCTTTAGGAGAAAGAGTCAGATGACCTGAGACTCAAGTTCCATCCTGGATGGCTTGTGCTGACTGTGCTGGGATTAGGAGATTTAATAAACTGCTCCAATTAGTTTACTACCACTGACCTTGTCAACTATTAATAGTCTCAACATCACAGTTCAAACACAGAATCTCTACAGTGTAGAAGGAGGCCCTTCAGCCCATCGAGTCTGCACTGAGCACAGTCCCATCCAGGCCCTATTCCCCTAAACCCACATATTTACCCTGTTAATCCTACTAATATGGGGATCAATTTAGCATGGCCAATGCACCTAATCCATACATCTTTCGGCTGTAGGAGGAAACCGGAGCACCAGGAGGAAACCTTCACAGACACAGGGAGAATGTGCAAACTCCACACAGACAGTAACCCAAGCCAAGAATCAAACTCAGGTCCCTGACGCTGTAAGGCAGCAGTGCTAACCATTGTGTTAACATGCTGCTGGTTAGTTGTAATGGTCACATGCTTCAGGTGACACTTGATCATCATCAAACCACCATAACAGATAAAAGAAGAGCATCAACATCGATCCAGGGGAAGAGGGGTAGAGGTGGGGGTGTGGTGGGTGGGTGGGTATGTGGACCATGCAATATCCTTGAACATCAGGTGGGATTTCCAGTCTTCTGGGGAGGGCTCCTGGAAAATCCCACCCTTTGATTCTCAACGTTGATGAGATTTCTGGCTTGTTATGACCAGGTGAGAAGAAAAGAATTGGCTGTCCTCTATTTAATCTCCTAATTGATCAAAACAAAGGTTTAGGGTTAAGGCATATGTGGACTTGCATTGACTCTTTTTCAAATAAGCAAAAAGCTTCCAGGACAGCTGTTCCCTGGTTCATTCCCCAAGGCAAGGCCTGGATCATCCAAAACCAACCTGCCTGATTTAAATTTAAGCCAAAGTTTGATAGTTAACTGTTTTCTGGTGCAGTTTCCATGTCAATGTTTTTTCCAATCATAGTCTGTTTGCCCACAAATCAGTAATGTCTTCTCATGCAGTATAAAGGATTGTTCCCACTACAATTAATGTCCTTGCAAAACTGTCCTGATGACCACCAGATGAGACACACAAGAGGACAGGGAAATCCTTCAGGGATGTCCTTAAAGCATTTCTGAAGAGTTCAAACATCTCTGTTGACTTGCGGGAGACCCTGGTTAGAGAGTGGAGAAGATCCATTCAAGAAGGCACCAAACACATTGAGAAATTGTGGCTGGAATTTTCTGACTATTCTTGCAGTAGGAACTGCCAGTCCCGCCAATGGTGAACCCCTGCCACAGGTTTCCCAGCAGCTGGAGGGGGTATAGAATGAGAAACTCTGCCAATGGCAGGCTATATCCAGCACTGCAAAACACAATACAGGGAAATCTGCATGGAAAATCCCACTCTTTGTCTTGAACATGTAGGATTGAGGTAGACGCATAGGACAGAATGCACAAACCTTGAAACAACTCATTTACCCGAACCCTGCATTGTGTTAGTGTCTGAAGATCATGCACTGGACTCGGCAGCCATCTTAGAATTCATCAAACTGAAGCAAATCATGGCTGATTCTAAGGAACTGTCCAAGAGGGAGAAGGAGAGGGATTGTGGTACGCTGTCACCATTACATTGTAAAATTTGACACTGACACTGTTTAATAATATTGTGATCATTGAAAATAATTATAGCTGTGCCATTGATTTTGAAATGTCAAGAAATCAAGGGTGAAACAGTGTTACACAGATACATAGCGAGCCACTGATGACACACTCCAGGTGTGGTTGAGACAGATGATTATAAAGTTGATTTATTCAGCTCCTGCTACTGTTCCACTAACTCAAGATAAGTATAACGAGTTTCATCAAGCATGCATTGCTGCTCCTGTGTGCTCATAAACACAGGTGGCTTTACTTAAATGAGATTTTAACAGCCTCATGGTAAACTCTGTCTTTTATTGCCCTGATTACTGAGCCATGGGAAATTGACACCGTGACATTCCTAATCATAACTGCAGCTTTCAAATGGCAAAGGTGACATCCTTTGTGTTGTGACAGACTGATTAATCATAAGACTGATCCTCTTTAACTCTATTAGAAACCTGGTGATGTTGAGTTAAGTTAAATCGTTAACATGGATCCTTGACCTTAAAATAGAGAGTTTCATAATAGTAATGTTGGTCGGCAAGGCCATTTTGTAATTCAAAGTGATAGCACAATTTGAAATCAACCAAGTGAACATGTGAACAAGTGAAATGTAGAATCATATTGCATAGCTCAGAAAGAGACCATGCAGCCCACCATGCATGTACTGGCTCTTTGGGAGAGCTATCTGATCATTTTTATATCCTAAATCACACACATTTCTCTATTTCAAGCCTGTATCCAGCTCCTCTTTCAACATTACCAGGATGTTGCTTGATATGGAGGCATTAGCTATGAGGAGAGATTGGACAAAACTTGGTTTGTTCTCACTGGAATGATGGAGATTGAGGGGCAGCTTGACAGAAGTCTATAAGATTATGAGGAGCATAGACAGAATGGATAATCAGAAGCTTTTTCCCAGAGTGGAAGAGTCAATTACTGGGGGCATAGGTTTAAGATGCCAGCAACAAGGTTTAAAAAGATGCATGAGGCAAGTTTTTTATACAGAGGGTGGTAGGTGTCTGGAACTCGCTGCCAGGGGAAGTAGTGAAAGCTGATTCAACAATGGCTTTTGAGGGGAGTCTGGACAAGTACATGAATAGGATGGGAATGGATGGGCATGGTGCCCAGAAGGGCAAAAGGTTTCAGTTCAGTCGGGCAGCATGATCGGTGCAGACTTGGAGGACTGAAGGGCTTGTAATTTTCTTTGTTCCTTTTGATCTATTTTCATTGAATCTGCTTTGCTTCCAGTCAGTGCATTCCAAGCCATAGCAACTCACCACTTTAAAAAATTTTCATCCTCCCATTGACAGTTTTACTACTTACTTTACAATCTGAGTTATCTGCTAATCAAACCTGTCTGTAGAAATAGTTCCTGCTCATCTAATCAACTGAGATCCATTTTGGATGCAATCATGTTGGTGTTATCATCCGTGTGACAACATTGTACAAAGATACTGTTAGGGATCAGATCAGAAACTTCAAAGTATGTTATCAAGTTAGCCTATACTTTAGCATCAGTGTGAGGATAAAATGTTTCACTCTAGGTGTGATTCTATTCAGCTAGGAAGCATTTCTTAAAACAAACATTATTTAATAACTCAGTTAAAATATAACAAAAAAGAATTAGCACAACTTTTACAAGGGAAACACTTAAACATGACATTAACTGCCAGCTACTAATAGTTCCAATTTAAGCAATATTCCCACAGATATAAATTCTTCTTCAGAATCAGTTAGTTTACATGAATGTCAGATTTCCAGCCTTTTAACATCTTTAGACAGAGATACAGAAGGACACCTGTCTGCTGACCCATTCATAGGAGGCTCCAGAAGAAGATATATCTTCAAACAGCAGCATTTCAGAGAAATCGGTCCGCCTTGTTGTCTAACAAGGGGCATATACACAATGGGTCGTGAGAGGACTGCTTTTGGATTTTTTGAGAGTATCCTAGTGCTTCACGTCATTAGTGTACGCTTGACCTGGACCATTTGATGGGCAACACGACAGCTCAGTGACTATCACTGTGCTGTGCAGATACATGGGTTTGGGCCTGTGTCTGTGGGAGTTTGTGCATTCTCCCAATGCTTGCGTGGGTTTTCTCCGTGTTCTCCAGTTTCCTCCCACATCTCAAAGATGTGCTCTTAGGACTGATTGGCGGAACAAATTCTCCCTAAATTATCTCAAATTTGGTTTCAATGCATAGATCTATAAACATAGACAGGGATCACGGGTAGAAGTGGGAACATCGAGGTGGTGGCGTGGGCTCGTTGGGCCAAAGGGCCTGTTTCCCGTGCTGTTTTATTCTTTGTTCTTTGAAAGAGACCTATTTCTCAGCAGTGTCCAGACTCCAATCTCCAGACAGGGAGAGAGAGAGAGAGAGAGGGGCAGAGAGCTACTCCTTCCAAAGATCCAAAGCAGTAACTGTGCTTGTCTCCCTCTCTGAGCCTAGCCCTACCCAGTCATATGCATGTACTGGCTCTTTGGAAGAGCCTGTTCCATTGTGATGCTGATGTACGACTTTGCGAACATACTAACCTAGAATAGACACTCTGCAAGGTTATCCATAATATAGTCGATGACAAGGGTTACTCCAGGGTGACTGATTTGTTCACTGTGTACTGGAGTGACCATTAAAAATGGCTTCTGTCAACCAACCTAATCAAACCCTGCTCTGAAAAAAAATCAAGAGAAAAATAACATTCTAGCAATTAGGATCAATAATGCTTCTGCAGTATCAACAGGACTGCTGATTACAGACAACGTGTCCCCAGTAAATAGAACTGATCCCCAAAAAAATCCCGCACAAGAAACATGACACAATTACATCTGTTAAAGGCACAGTTTCATCAAAATAAACTGGGTAAAATTTTCCTGGAACTCCTGGTAAAGATGGTGTTGAAAATGTTGATGGCAATGACAGCTTTCTCTATGCAATACTTCAAAAAACCCTCAAAGATTGTGTCCAATGATGTATAGAGGACCTCTGATTCACCTATCCTGAAAGCAAGAGCATGAGAATTGGGATGCCTTTTTTAATGGTCACTCCAGCACACGGTGAACAAATCAGACACCCTGGAGCAACCCTTGTCATTGACTATATTATGGATAACTTTGCAGAATGTCTGTTCTAGGTTAGTATGTTCGCAAAGTCGTACATCAGCATCACAATGGAACAGCGAAATAAACTTGATTCCTTTGTCCTTCCTGTTGAAATTACACTATAAATCATCCATACTTTCCAATGAATATTTTAAACTGAAGAATCATAACCTTTGAGGCTGACTTGTGTCATTCCTGCTAATATGGTGTTCTTGTTTTTGTCAATAAGGACTGCATTCTGTACAAGGTTACAAAAGGTTGTGCATCAAATGGAAAGAAATTGTCAAAGGAGATATAAATATAGTCCATTAATAGAAATCTTCTGTCAATAGGTAGTTTCCTACCAATGTGTTTCAATTCTTCTATAGAATGCAATGCTTGTCCTGTTGAGCCGTGCTGTGTGAAGTACCTTCTGCAAATTACTCCTGCATTGTTAATACAAAAAGGCATCACCTGCTCAAGGTCATATAGTAATGAGGGATTCTTTCTTTTTTATGGATGAACATTCAGCATTGAGAAGGAAAACTTTTCCAAAGATTGTTTTGAATTTGTATCTGTTTATACAATTCTAAAGGTTTAAAGATGAGTGGGTTAAATAGATTGGCCAAACTAAATTGCCCCTTAGTGTCAGGGGGATGAGCTGGGGGAAGTGCATTGGGTTGTGGAGATAGGATGGGATTGTGCAGACTTGATGGGCCAAATGGTCTCCTTCTGTACTGTAGGATTCTATGATTCTCAAATACACCTTTGAATTTTGGACTACCCTGATGAGGTTTCCAATCATCTTCCAAGTTCTGCGAACTTATTCACACTGGTGTCACCAGAGAGGGAGAGGAAAGTGACAGGAGGGTTTGGGGCTGGGGGTTCGTTGTTGGGGAGTGATATCGCAGGAAGGAGGGGTGGTTGGTGGATAAAATGTGTAATGAGGCTCACTTCATGATGCCCAGTCTTTGCTATGAGGCATAAGGAAGGGACCAGGGGAATTTATGCCAGTGTTATTAAAACTATGGTGAGGTCCTTATCATTGTTAGCAATGATAGCAATTAGCCAGCACGATATCAGAGACAGTTGGTGTTTAAAGCTGACTTGATTCCAGTGCTAGATGAAACTCTGTCTGAAACTGTCCAATATTTAATGAAAAATCATCCACACATACAATCCCTGTTCAGGAGTTCAAAAAATGCTTATGATCAAAATGAATGAAATGCAAAATAGATATTAAAAAATTGGTAATTGAATCATTTTTTATTTATTAGTGGGACCTGGGTGTCACTGGCTGGCCAGCATTTACTGCCATCCCTAGTTGCCCTTAGAGAGCAACCACACTGAAAGTCAACCACATTGCTGTGGCTCTGGGATCACATATAGTCCAGACGGCAGATTTCCTTCCCTAAAGAACATTAGTGAACCAAATAGATTTTTCCAACAATCGACAATGGTTTCAAGATCATCAGTAGATTCTTAATTCCAGATTTTTTTATTGAATTCAAATTCCACCACCTGCCATGGCAGGATTCGATCCCTGGTGCCCGGAACATTAGTTCAGTTTCTGGATTAATATCGACTGATAATGCCATCTCCTCGTGAAATAACATGAAAGATTTTGGAAACAATAAGACAAGTACATTAAACGTTTTAGCCATCGTTCCAAGGTATTTCTGATTTTGAGAACAAACTAGAATTGTCACCTTCATTTCTTGAACTGCGTAGATACAGGGTCTAATTTGCCCACTGTGACCAACACTTTCTGGTGTTTTATGAAACAGGAATGTCTCAGTGGAGTCACTTCCTCTTTAAATAAAACTACTTGTCACACGATGAATTCACAACACACTTCAGCACTCTACATTTTCGAGTAGAACCATTATAATCTCTGGAAACATCTTCAAATTTGATAATTTCTGAGGACATCACTTATTCTGAGTCCATCGTTAGATTGGTTGGAATGTCTCCTTATCAGTAAATGACTTCTGGATATGGAAAGATATAAAACATTTAATCAATTTTATTAATTTAAGTGCCAATTTGTACAGATGCACTTCATGCTTATTTCGCTATTTCCTTTGTTAGAGAAAGCCAAATAGCAGACAAAGCCTTTTGGTTATATCTCTACATAGAAGCTGTTGCAAATCAAGGAATTGATCATTTATTTTAAAAAATTAAGTTTCACAACCTACATCACTTTTTTTAGTTTTACAGACAGATGTAGCCTGAGACATAATAGATTGTTTCTGCAATAAATCACACAAACAAGTCATTTCAAAGCTTCAGCTTTCAATTAATTAAAAATCTCATTTATTTTAGTTAGTTTCTACAATAATTGTTGACAATCCGATTTTCTTTGCAATAGGGTTATGTAAACAGTGAAGATTTCCTTTTTTCTAATTTGTACAAGATTGAATGGTTTTATCCAAACAAGTAATATTTTATAATCTTTTTGCCAGATTTTCGCAAATGTTCTTATTTCCCAAATTTTTGTGTTCCAAACCTGTGACAAAGGTTTGTGGGTCTGTGTGTGATAATTAACTAAGGTAGTGACCATTTGCTGAGCAAGGTTTGAGACATGAAAGGCATGTAGATGTTAAAGGTATGAATTTAAAACAGATATGGCCAAGTTAATTTTCCATAAGTAATCAAATAGTGGTTGAAATTTGCATTTGAAGATAGGGGCTCGGATTTTTAGCTATTAAATTTCGAAGGAGATTAAAACATTTTACAACTTGGAAAAGATCACATATAAACAAGGAAATGTCATGAAATGTTATTTGACCCCAAGCATGGCCATAGAGAAAACATGAGGCATTGTTACATTTTGGGAAAGTTAAGTTCAAAGTGCAAAGGACAACGGAATTAAAGATGAAGGAGAAAAAAATATATTTAAGACAGGATATTATACAGGTGGTGGTGAGGGAATGCAAGTTCCCATCATTATATTGTGCTCCTGAGAAAGCACATTTATAGCCCCCTCTGCATTGTTCCTTCCTGCTTGCCGTTAAGCTTGTCATGGGGAGACTGGAAATTTATGCCCATGCTTACTAACAGCTGGTATAACTCTGAGGTGAGGAGTTACTAAAGTATTTTATTATTTCAGTGCCATCAAATGTTGTCAGGAGTAGCATTTATTGCCCTTGAACTGAGTGACTGATGTGTCACTGGTGCTTAGCGTGTTTTTTTTTGCAAAGCAGGCATTTGAGACTTTCTGCGTGCAAAAAAAAAATTAAATGAAATGAATACAGTTTGTCTGCAATGTCTGGGTGCTAAAGGCATGCATTTAAAATTCATATGACAAGTGAATATTCTATGAGTAAATAAGCAGTGGGTGGAAATTTGCATCTGGAGATACGTAAGTGTTTGGAATTTTATCTGTTGAATTTCAAAGGGAAGTAAAGTGTTTGTTACTTGGACAAAAATAGACAAAGCAAAATTATTAAATTTTATTTGATCCCAAAATGGAACAATAGTGTGATCATGAATGATTTTTATATTTTGGGGAAGTTAAGTTCAAAAAAATGCTAAGGATAATGGAATCAAAGGTAAAATGCAACAAAAAATAAATAAAGAAAAATGTTGAGATCTTCTTGGTGATAGCTATGGGGACCCCTGATGTATTGCTCTGTGTAGGGAAATGAGCTAAAGATACTGATAAATTATTAGCAGTCTGTTTTTCAAAAAGCAGGGTTATATTTTGAAATATCTTGTATTTCCACAGCAGAATGGAATAATAATGAGAGGTCTTGGAACATAATTTCACTGCAGCATTAATGCACTTGCCTTGTGGTAATACTACTGGATTCTTCTAAATAAATATTTACAAGGGATCATCACCTAGACAGTATTTACTTGTGAGTCTGGCCAAGTAGGAATTCTTTTTGGGATACTATTTTGTGACACTAATTGGTTCAGTTGCAGGAAACAGAAGGTGATGACAGAAGATAGCTTTAGTGACTAGAAGCCAGTGTCCAGTGGTGTACCACAGAGATCTGTGTTGGGCCTGATTATTCATCATTTATATAAATGACATTCATGATTATGTAGGGGATAAGATTAATAAGTCTGCAGATGATACAAAGATTTCCCTGATGGTTAGCAGTAAGGTTGAGGGTCTTGGGCTACAAGAAGGTACAGATGGAGTGGTCAAATGGGCAGATAAGTTGCAGATGGAATTTAATCCTGAAAAGTGTGAGGTGAGACTCCTTGGAATGAGTAATTTGACAAGAAAATACTCAATGAATGGTAGGACATTAGGAAGTTCTGTGGAACAAAGGGACCTTGGTGCATTTGTCTACAGATCTCTGAAAATGAAAGTGCATGTTAGTAGAGTAGTGAAAAAGGCACATGGGACACGTGTCTTTATCAATTGAGGCATAGATTACAAAAGCAGGGAAGTCAAGCTGTATAGATCTTTGGTGAGGCCATAGTTGTTTGCAATTCTGGTCGCCACATTATCAGAAGGATGTGATTACACTTGGAAGGGGTGCAGAGGAGATTCAACAGGATACTGCCTGAGATGGAACATTTAAATTATGAAGAGCGATTGCACAGATTTGCATTTTTTTGTTGGAGCAGAGAAGACTCAGGGGCGAGGTGTACAAGATCATGAGAGATGTGAACAAAGTGGATAAGGAGTAGCTGTCGCCTTAGTTGAAAGATCAGCCACAAGGTTTGCAGATTCAAAGTGAGGGACAGGACATTTAGGAGGTTTGAGGAAAATCTTTTTATACCCAGAGGATATTGATGATCTGGAATTGCTGCTTGGGAGAATAATAGAGACCAGTTGCCTCACATCCTTTAAAAAGTATCTGGATGAGCATTTGACACATGATAACATGGAACAAAGAACATAGAACATAGAACAATACAGCACAAACAGGCCCTTCGGCCCACGAGTTGCGCCGATCACATCTACCAATCCACAGACCTATCTATAACCCCCTATCCTATTCTTTTCCATATACTCATCCAGAAGTCTCTTAAAAGACCCCAGTGAGTTTGCCTCAACAACCTCCGACGGCAGTTGGTTCCATTCACTCACCACCCTCTGAGTGAAAAACCTACCCCTGACATCTCTTTTGTATTTGCTTCCCTGCACCTTAAATCTGTGTCCTCTCGTAGTGACCATTTCAGCTCGGGGAAATAGTCTCTGAGAGTCCACCCTATCTAGTCCTCTCAACATTTTATAAACCTCTATCAGGTCGCCTCTCAACCTACGTCTCTCCAGTGAGAAGAGTCCCAGCTCCCTCAACCTATCTTAATAAGGCCTGCCTCCCAATCCAGGCAGCATCCTTGTAAATCTCCTCTGAACTCTCTCAATAGCCTCTACATCCTTCCTATAATGAGGTGACCAGAACTGCGCACAATACTCCAACTGGGGTCTGACAAGAGTCTTATAGAGCTGCATCATTACCTCCTGACTCCTAAACTCTATTCCTCGATTAATGAAGGCCAGTATACCTTACGCCTTCTTGACCTCTTTCTCCACCTGCGAGGCTGATTTAAGAGTCCAATGGACCCGGAACCCGAGATCCTTCTGCTCTACAACACAGCTAAGACTCCTACCCCTTATATTGTACTTCTTCATCCCATTATTCCTGCCGAAATGGACCACTACACATTTATCTGCGTTGAAGTCCATCTGCCACTTCTCCGCCCAGTCTTGCATCCTGTCTATGTCCCGCTGCAACTTTTGGCATCCCTCCAGACCATCCACAACACCACCGATCTTTGTATCATCGGTGAACTTGCTAACCCATCCCTCCACTTCCTCATCCAGGTCATTTATGAAAATGACAAACAGCAGGGGTCCCAGAACAGATCCCTGGGGCACTCCACTGGTTACCGCCCTCCATGCAGAACAAGACCCATCCACAACCACTCTCTGCCTTCTGCCGGCAAGCCAGTTCTGGATCCACGAGGCCAAAGCCCCTTGGATCCCATGCCCTCTCACCTTCTCCAGAAGCCTTGCATGTGGGACCTTATCAAACACCTTACTAAAGTCCATGTACACCACGTCCACCGCCCTTCCTTCGTCAATGTGTTCAGTCACATTTTCGAAGAACTCAACTCGGCTCGTAAGGCATGACCTGCCCTTGACAAAACCAAATAACATTCAGGGTTATGATCCAAGTGCTAGCAGATGGGATTAGTTTGTAGTTCAGATGTTTCTAATTGTTGATGTGGAGACGAAGGATCTCTTATGCACTAAATGATTTTATGATTCTCTGAATCTAAGACTAATTTAACTGCATAAACGTAATCTTGTGTGATTATGTTCCTTTTATTTTGTAAATAAATGTTTTGGTTTAATATTTAAAAACCTAAAAAGTGTTTTGGGAATATGTGGCTTCTGAATTCCATGAACATGGCTTCTCATTGTCAAAGTACAAAATAAAGGAGTTATGATAGGTGGGCCAAGTTTCCCTTTGGGATTTAGTTTACATGGCAATTGGTATCTATGGGAACAAAACACTTGCATTTCAGAGGGCAGTTATGAGTCAACCACAATGTGGTAAGTCTGGAGTAATATCTAGGCCAGACCAGGTAAAGAGAGCAGATTCCTTTGCTGAAAAGACATTAGTGAGCCAGATTTTTTACAACAATTGATAATCATCTCAAGGTTATCATTACTGAGACTATTACTGAGACCCATGCGGACACTATAGTTAAGAAAGCCCACCAATGTCTCTACTTTCTCAGAAGACTAAGGAAATTTGTCATGTCAACTATGATTCTCACCAACTTTTACAGATGCAACATAGAAAACATTCTTTCTCGTTGTACTACAGCTTGATACGGCTCCTGCAATGCCCAAGACCACAAAAAAACTTCAAAATGTCATGAATGTAGTCCAATTCATCACACAAACCAGCCTCCATCCATAGAATCTATCTACATTTCCCACTGTCTTGGACAAGCAGCCAGTATAATATTAAGGATCCTGCACATAATCCCTTCTACCTTCTTCGATCGGGAAAAAGATACAAAAGCCTGAGGTCATGTACCAACCGACTCAAGAACAACTTCTTCCCTGCTGCTGTCAGACTTTTGAATGGACCTATCTCACATTAAGTTGATCTTTCTCTATACCCTAGCTATGACTTTTACACTATATTCTGCACTCTCTTCTTTCCTTCTCTATGAACGTTATGATTTGTCTATATAGCATGAAACAAACAACACTCTTCACTGTATACTAATACTTGTGACAATAATAAATCAAATCAGAACAGAAGACTAGTTTTCAATTGCTACAGGAGTCTGGTGTCAGATATATAAATAACATGTCCTTCCCAGAAGAACTGGTTTCTCTTTGTATTGGCATACATGCTTTGTGATGCTTATTGCTGTCACTTACTTAGAAGCTCGTGTCGCCAAGAGACTAGTGATAAGTTGAAAACCTGTCTGTTCCTGTGATCCTGTGTACTTGCGGCTATTAGAGTTACTCCTGACAGCAGCCCCAGATTGCTGCATACTGTCTGAGAAGTGTTAAATTTCTTCTTCTGCATAGAAGTGAACGCTATGTGTTGCATCAAGGCAAGAATCACAGGATGAATATGTCCAGGCAGATACGAAGGATGTTTCGAGTATCTTGTTTGTTGAACTTCAAAGAACAGAAGTGACAGTTTTGCTCTGCAAAGGGATGGTTCATTATCAATTGCTCTTGCCTGGAATCCTCTGCATCTCACGTTAGCCTAATATTGTAGCTCTGGAAATGCACAATATAAAAATAAAATGACAGCACCAGAATCCTAATAAATAGCTGCTGTCCAAACAAATAGGAGCAGAGGATGTGATCAGAAATTCTTGAACTCAGTGTTGAGTACAAAGACTATAACATTCTGCACCTTAAACATTGACTGAACTTCATCAGAAACGTTCTTCCATTTAAGTTTATTTATTAGCTTCATAAGTAGATTTACATTAACACTGCAATGGAGTTAATGTGAAAATCCCCCAGTCACCTCAATGTGGGTACACTATTTGGGTACACTGAGGGAGAATTTAGCATGGCCAATCTGCCTATTTAGCACGTCTTTTGAACTGTGGAAGGAAAGTGGAGTTCTCAGAGGAAACCCACAAAGACACAGGGAAAACATGTAACCAGTCACCCAGCCAGGAATCGAACCTGGGTATCTGGCACTGTGAGGCAACAATGCCAATCACTGTGCCGCCATGCCACCTTCTAATTCTGATTTGTAACTCTGTTTGCATACTCCCACCATCTAAACATAGAAACTAGAAGCAGGAGGAGGCCATTCAGTCCTTCGAGCCTGCTCTGCCATTCATTCTGATTATGGCTGATCATCAAATTCAATATCCTGAACCTGCTTTTCTCCTATCTGCCCCATTCCTTGAATCTTTTAGCCCTAAGAGCTATATCTAATTTCATCTTGAAATCGCATAACCTGAAATATTCCAGCAGGTTGTTTAATGTAGTTGGATGAAGGTATCTCTGTGAACCCACTCGGCCACAAATGTCAAACCTCTGGGATATCCTTGGCTTTTCATTTGCAGCTGTGCTTATGGATTGTTAACTAAAATGTTAAGCTCATCATCCCAGGAGAAATGCCCAGGAACCACTTGTTCTCATTTGCAACATGTTAAATAGGATGACTTTATTTAATGGAGATTGCAACCTCTGTGAACTAAGTTTCTCTGGAGGGTCCTAATTTAAGTCAATGATTTATGAAAATGACTCACTTTCATTAATTGAATCAGACACATCGTGAGTTAGTGGACAGTGGTAGCTGCATAAGATTGTAAACTCTTTTAATCCTCATTCTCACGGAGGTTCAACATAAACATACCAAAATAAAGAATAACATTGTAGACTATATGTGATATGTGTTAAAGAACTTACAACTGTTTATTCATTATATTGAAAGGTGGGAAACAAATTACTGTTTGTATTCTGAATTATAAACTATCTGTATGTCTGAATGCCTCAGAATATTTTCATCTGTTGAGGATAATGTTGATTTTGTTCTGGTTGCTAATGCCAGGAGAATGAAAACATCAGTTAGAACCACAGCAGTGATTTAACTACTATTACCAAGGTTAATTCTATCCCATATAGCCTTCTGTTGCTAAATCATTGTGAATTTATTAAGACTTTAGATAACAGTTATTGAAAATGTGGGTTGGTGATTTGCCATATCCAATTGGGTTTTTGTGAATTCCTGGATTGAAGATATTGTAGCGTATGCTTGCTTTCTCAATGACAAATTCTAAATAGAAGTTTTGTCTCTTGATATGTCCTACAGTCTATTCTTTATATATATATATATATATTAAATTCAATTTTATAGACTTTGTAGCTCAGAAATTAAGTATTGGATTTGATGGGTCTTTATTGGGATTTATGCTCCACCTGTTTTCCTTCAATCACTTGTCATCTTGTCCTGTCAGCATAGCCTCCTATTCTAAAAAGCTAGTACAATACAATCTCAAAGGGAACGTTGAACTTGAATACATTGGACTTGTCCCTTTTGCATTCTGGACAACAAGTACACCAGAATCGGAGTTCACCAGGAATATCCATACTCAACAATAAAGACAAAAAAATGCTGGAAAATCTCAGCAGGTCTGACAGTATCTGTGGAGAGAGTAGAGCCAATGTTTTGAGTCTGGATGACCCTTTGTCAGAACTGACCATCCAGACTTGAAGTGTTGACTCACGATTGAACAGTTGTTAGCACTGCTATCTCACAGCATCAGGGACCTGGGTCCAATTCTTTACTTGGGTCACTAAATAGAACATAGAACAGGCCCTTCGGCCCTCGATGTTGCGCTGACCAATTAGGAACAAGCAGTGCCCCTCTAACCTAAAACATTCCCTTTTCATCCATAAACTTATCTACAAACCTCTTAAACGCCACCAAACTTGGCGCATCTACAACTGACGCAGGTAAGGCATTCCATACCCTTACACCCTTTGGGTAAAGAACCTACCTCTGACATCCGTCCTAAAACCACCACCCCTTAATTTAAAGCTATGTCCCCTCGTGCTAGCTTTCTCCATCCTAGGAAAAAGGCTATCACTGTCCACCCTATCAAAACCTCTAATCATCTTATATGCTTCAATAAGATCCCCTCTTAGCCGCCTCCTTTCTAACGAAAACAACCTCAAATCCCTCAACCTCTCTTCATAAGACCTGCCCTACATACCAGCCAACATCCTGGTAAACCTCCTCTGTACCCTCTCCAATGCCTCCACATCTTTCTTATAATGTGGGGACCAGAACTGCACACAATACTCCAAGTGCGGCCGCACTAGAGTTTTGTACAGTTGCAACATGACGTTGAAGCTCCGAAATTGAATCCCCCTACCAATAAAAGCTAAATGAGCAAAGTTTGCACATTCTTCCTGCATCTGGTTGGGTTTCTCCCGAGTGTTCTGTTTTTCTCACACAGTCTAAAAGATTGTTGGTTAGGTGCATTGGCCGTGCTAAATTCTCGCTCAGTATACCCGAACAGGTGTCAGAGAGTGGCGACTAGGGGATTTTCACAGTAACTTCATAGCAGTGTTAACGTAAGCCTACTTGTGATACCAATAAATAAACCTTGAATTTTATTCTGTCTTCACAGATGCTGTCAGATCTGCTGAGATTTTCCAGTATTTTTTGTATTTCTGTTTCAGATTCCAGCATCTGCAGTACTTTGTGTTTACCCAACGACATGGAGCTTTAATATCTAAAGTGCTGTGACACATCAAGCGCTTGCCAACACATTAGTCATCCCATGATGCATTTCAAGTTACAAATCTGCTACAAGTGAATTTGGTTCTGTAATAGGAGTTATTCAAGCAGACATGTTATCTGGATAAAGTGGTCCTCAGGAATTTTATTTGTGCAGTATAAAAGCTACAATTTCCTCTTTAGTATGGGCAACAGTATTTCAAATTTCCACTTGTGGTTAAGAAAACATTATTGAGTACGTGACTTCTTGGAAAGGTGAGAGAACATGGGATCCAAGGAGATGTTGCCTTGTGGATCCAGAACTGGCTTGCCTGCAGAAGGCAGAGAGTAGTTGTGGATGGGTCCTTTTCTGCATGGAGGTCGGTCACCAGTGGAGTGCCCCAGGGATCTGTTCTAGGACCCTTGCTGTTTGTCATTTTCATAAATGACCTGGATAAGGAAGTGGAGGGATGGGTTAGTAAGTTTGCTGACAACACGAAGGTTGGTGGTGTTGTGGATAGTCTGGAAGGATGTTAGAAATTGCAACAAGACACAGATAGGATGCATCACTGGGTGGAGAAGTAGCAGATGGACTTCAACATGGATAAATGTGTAGTGGTCCATTTTGGCAGGTCCAATGAGATAAAGGAGTACAATGTCAAGGATAGGACTCTTATCAGTGTTGAGAAGCAGAGGGACCTTGGGGTTCGGGTCCATAGGACTCTTAAATCAGCCTCACAGGTGGAGGATGTGGTCAAGAAGGCGTATGATGTGCTAGCTTTCATTAATTGAGGGATTGAATTTAGGAGTCGGGAGGTAATGCTGCAACTTTATAAGACCGTTGTCAGACCCCATTTGGAGTACTGTGCACAGTTCTGGTCGCCTCACTACAAGAAGGATGTGAAAGCTATTGAGAAGGTACAGAGGAGATTTACAAGGATGTTGCCTGGATTGGGGGGCATGTCTTATGAAGATAGGTTGAGGGAGCTAGGTCTCTTCTCTCTGGAGAGACGAAGGTTGAGAGGTGATCTGATAGAAGTTTATAAAATGTTGAGAGGTATAGATAGGGTGGATTCTCAAAGGCTATTTCCCAGGGCTGAAATGGTCGCTATGAGAGGACACAGGTTTAAGGTGCTGGGGAGCAGCTACAGAGGAGATGTTGGGGTAAGTTTTTCACTCAGAAGGTGGTGAGTGAATGGAATTGGCTGCCGTCATTGGTGGTAGAGGCGAACTCACTGGGGTCTTTTAAAAGACTTCTGGGTGAGTACATGGGATTTAATGGGATTGAGAGTTATAGAGAGGCCTGATAGGTACTGATATGATCGGTGCAACGTGTGGGCCGAAGGGCCTGTTTGTGCTGTAGTGTTCTATGTTCTATATCACTTTTAAATCATTGTGAATTTAGTTGCCATGTAGTCTTGGGGGTGACGATGGTTTAATGTTTATGTTGCTGGTTTAGCAATCTGAGGACTAAACTTAATTCTCTGAGCACATGCGTTCAACTCTCTACATGGCAATGAATAGTTTTTGAATTCAGTTAATAAATCTGCAATATTAAGTTACTCTGAATAATGGTGACCATGAAGCTATTGCTTTTTGTTGTTAAAACCCACCTGGTTCACAAATGCCCTGCAGGGAAGGAAATCCACCATCCTTTCCTGGTCTGTCCTGTCTTACACGTGACTTCAAATCTGCAGAATCAGTCCGGGATACAATCCATTGCACATTGGTGAATTGTCCCTTTAATTAGTTACCTTGGAGGTGAGGAATCTAAATGATTTCTTTGACTAATAGCCTGAGGTTAGCAAGATGCAAGATAAAACAATGTTGTACTACATCTTTGGTGGCTTAATGAGGTGAATCTCTTATCAGCACATACAAATACACCCTGTGCCATGTTGGGTTGTAATGAATACACTCAAGACTGAGTTGGTTGCAATCAGTAATTCCAGATCTATGTGTGACCATTCTGGTTTTTTCTTAAAGCAACCATTGCTGGCAGTTGTTGAATGTTGGTTCCAGTTCAGTAGATCTGAAGAAGTCTTTGCCTTCATATGTAAGGTGGAAGAGAGAATGTCCAGAATGCATAAGGTCCTTAATTATGCTGGCTGCTTTGCTGAGACACTGAGAAGTGCAGACAAGCTGTGATACAATCAGAAAGAATGCTTTCTATGTTGCATCTGTAAAAAGTTGGTGAGAGTCATAGCTTACATGCCAAGTTTCCTTATCTTCTGAAAAAGTAGAGCCATTGATGGGCTTTGTTAGCTACAGTGTCAACATGGGGGGACCAGGACAGGTTGTTACACTATGAAGCACAAATTTCAGATAAACCTGCCCATTGGGAAACTTATGATGTAGAGATGCCAGTGTTGGACTGGGGTAAACACAGTAAGAAATTTCACAACAACAGGTTAAAGTCCAACAGGTTTATTTGGTAGCAAAAGCCACAAGCTTTCAGGCTCCTTTGCTACCAAATAAACCTGTTGGACTTTAACCTGGTGTTGTGAGACTTCTTACTGTACTGGGAAACTAACAGAATTGGGTTCAAATCTGTTTTTACAACTGCTCTATTTTACTCTCCATTGAGAAATATTGGACTGAATATAAAACCAAGATTGTACCTGATTTCTTGGGTTTCCTGGTTGATGAGTTTGGCTAAAATAACTCCAATCTATGGGAGCCATTTGATCCAAACTTCTTGCTTAGTTTATTGGATTTGCTTTTTGGGGTGAGAAACAAATAATTGGTATTTATATTGTATCCTTAACAAAATAAAATGTCACAAGGTAATTCCAGCATGAAACAAATTTAATAGTGAGCCACGTGGAAGGATATTAGGCAGAAAGCCAAAAGGTCAAAGAGGTAGGTATGAAGGAGCATCTTAAAGGAGGAAAGGGAGGTGGAGAGACAGAGAGGGAGGAAAATCCAAAATTTGGGCGCTTGAAGGCACCAATAGCCAAGAGATTAAAATTTGGGTTGTTTTAGAGGTCAGAATGAAAGGGTTGTAGAGATGTTTTTGATTTGATTGATTTATTATTGTCATGTGTGTTGGGATATAGTGAAAAGTATTGTTTCTTACACACTATACAGACAGAGCATACTGTTCATGGAGTATATAGAGGAGTAGGAAAGGAGAGCTTGCAGAATGTAGTGTTACATTCATAGCTAGAGTGCAGAGAAAGATCAACTTAATATAAATTACGTCCATTCAAAAGTCTGATCACCACAGGGAAGAAACTTTTTTGAGTCCATTGATACATGATCTCAGACTTTTGTATCTTTTTCCCAGTGAAAGAGGTTGAAAGAGAGAATGTCCAGGGTGCATGGTGTCCTTGATGATGTTGGCTATTTTCCGAAGGCAGCGGAAAGTATAGACATAGTCAAAGGATTGGGGGGGGGGGCTCGTTTGTGTGAAGGACTGGGCAATGTTCACAACCTTTGGTAGTTGCTTGGGATCTTGGTCAGAGCAGGAGCCATACTAAGCTGGGATATGTCTGAAAAGATGCTGGATCTTGGAGGGTTGTGGGAATGGAGGCATTGGAGGAATTTGCAAATGAGGCTGAGATTTATAAGCTGGAGGAAGAGGGACTACTGCCCCATGTGGGGAGCACCTGGAATAGCAAAACAGAGAAGTACTTGAATAATTCCTCAGTTGTTTTTTAAGGAGAAAAATCAAACGTTTGCTCAGAATACTAATGACATGAAAGTTGAAAAAAATCTATATCAGCTAGCTTGCATTTAAAATTCCATTACAGTAATATTGATTATGCATTTGAATTTTGGAATTTGGGAATGCAAACTGTTGACTTAAGTTGCTGAAGGATCGTTCCAGACTGTAAATACAAAGTGATAATATGTCCATTATGCTTTCAGCACAAACTGTTGATAAATAACAATGTTCTTTTACAATGTGATAGTACGCCACCAAATAAACGCTACAATAGTTCTAAGTGAGCTATGATAATTTGCCAGAAAGCTATTTCACCATTAGGAAAGAACTGTTTTATTGTGAAGTGTGAACAGTCCATGATTCAATAAATGCTGTCTTACATTCCATCATGTTTAATGTGGTAACATTTAAGCAAGTAGCTATTTCACTGTGTCCTTGGTGATCTGAAACCATCCCTTTTTCCTGATTGGAAGAGGTCCACATTGACAGTTTCTATGGTTGTAAATTTCTCTGCGAAATTTCTGGAGTGTTCAGTACGACAGTTCAAAAAAAATCCTCATTTATGAGATTAACATGCAAATTATGTCAGCACGATATGCTTCTGTACACTGTTTGAGGAAATCTTAATCGATTTATCCTCAGCAGTTTGACACCTCAGCATTTCTCTGCTAATATTGCAAACTCTAACTGCCAGGCAACACACTCGCGGGATACAATGAGAGCACAGGGATTGGCCCCTTTCGATCCTACCATTTGGGAGTGACATGTTCTCTGAGGAGAGAACAGATTTCCAATAGCAACTCTGGTTCTGTGACTGCATTAATCACCAGTTTAATGCCTCTCAGAGGACACCAATGGCAAGTTCAGCAAAATACAGTTGAGCGAGGCAATGTGTTACACGTGACCAGCTCACTTTTCCAATCACAGCAGTGAACTAATGAGAGGTCGTTAGCAAGACCACTGGAGGTCATCAGTATTATCAGTTGTCCCCCTTATGGATGAAGCAAAGCAGAAATGTTTCTCCTTGGCTCTTGAGGGGGCCATTGATAAACCCCTTCCGCAACTGTACAAAACTCTAGTGCGGCTGCACTTGGCGTATTGTGTACAGTTCTGGTCCCCACATTATAAGAAAGATGTGGAGGCATTGGAGAGGGTACAGAGGAGGTTTACCAGGATGTTGCCTGGTATGGAGGGCAGGTCTTATGAAGAGAGGCTGAGGGATTTGAGGTTGTTTTCGTTAGAAAGAAGGCGGCTAAGAGGAGACCTTATTGAAACATATAAGATGATTAGAGGTTTAGATAGGGTGGACAGTGATAGCCTTTTTCCTAGGATGGAGAAAGCTAGCACGAGGGGACATAGCTTTAAATTAAGGGGTGGTAGTTATAGGACGGATGTCAGAGGTAGGTTCTTTACCCAGAGGGTGGTAAGGGTATGGAATGCCCTGCTTGCTGCAGTTGTAGATGCGCCAAGTTTGGTGGCATTTAAGAGGTTAGTAGATAAGTTTATGGATGAAAAGGGAATGGTTTAGGTTAGAGGGTCATTGCTTTTTCTTAATTGGTCGGCGCAACATCGAAGGCCGAAGGGTCTGTTCTGCGCTGTAATGTTCTATGTTCTATGTTCTAATTCTGCTGATGTTTGCACCCTACTATAGGGGCTATGAGAGGGGGTTAATTGGTTGAGGCCAACTCTGTTCCTTTACCAAAAAAGTTTGGTATGGCTCCTGCTCTGCCTAAGACCACAAGAAACTACAAAGAGTTTGAATGTAACCCAGTCTATCATGCAAACCAGCCTCCCATTCATTGACCCTGCCTACATAATTAACCAGCATAATTAAGGATGCCACGCACCCAAGACATTCTCTCTTCCATGTTCTTCCATTGGGAAAGCGGTACAAAAGTCCGAGGTCACATGCCAAACGACTCAAGAATAGCTTCTTCCCTGCTGCCTTCAGGCTTTTGAATGGACCTACCTCACATTAAGTTAATCTTTCTCTACACGCTAGCTATAATTGTAATACCACATTCTGCATTCTCCCCCTTTCTTCTTTATGAATGGTGTGCTTTGTTTAGGGCACAAAAACAATACTTTTCACTGTATGTTAATGCATTTGACAATGACGAATCAAATCATATCAAATCAAATGTAAAGTGCTGACTACAAGCTGCATCAGAAAGCCCACTAGTATCTATCACTTATTAGAATTATTAGAAAGACCTGCATTCATATAGTAACCTTTCACAGCCGCTGGGTATCCTCAAGCACTAAACACCCAATGAAGTTTTTTTTGAAGCATAATATTGTTATGTACAAAACGCAACAACCAATTTTCATACAGCAAGTTGCTGCAAAATGGAATGTGGTAATGATTAGATCATTTGTTTACATGATGTTGAATGTAGCATAAATATCCTTTATATTATATTATACCACCTTGTTGCTCGGCTGCATGCATGAGATCCTGGGACACCATTTGGAAGAAAACCAGGAGAGTTATCCATAATATCTTATGGATAATTATTATCCATAATATCTTATCCATAATATCTTATCCATAATATCTAGAGTTATCCATAATATCTTATGGATAATTATTATCCATAATATCTTATCCATAATATCTTATCCATAATATCTAGAGTTATCCATAATATCTTATGGATAATTATTATCCATAATATCTTATCCATAATATCTTATCCATAATATCTAGAGTTATCCATAATATCTTATGGATAATTATTATCCATAATAATTATGGATAACTCTCCTGGTTTTCTTCCAAATGGTGTCCCAGGATCTCATGCATGCAGCCGAGCAACAAGGTGGTGTCTTCGTTTCAAAATCCCGTCCCAAAAATAATGTCTCCCACTGTCAAATCTCATGAAATCCCAACACGCAGAAAAATGGTCATTTGACCCATTGAGTCTGCACTATCTCTCCAAAAGGTCATCACACCTAAGTTCACATTCCCAGCCTGTCTTTGCAACCCATGCATTTACAACAGTCAATTCACCTAACCCATAAGTCTTCGGAGGGGGCAAACCAGAGCAAATTCACAAAGACACAGAGAATACGTGTAAACTCCACACAGGCAGGACCCAAACCAGGAATTGAACCCAGGTCCCTGGTGCTGTGAGGCAACAGTGCTAACCATTGGGCCAATGTACAGCACTGCAATGCCAGTCTAGGTTGTTGTACTCATGTTTTTTGGAGTAAGTCTTCAACCCACAATCTTTTGGCTCAGAGGAGAGAGTGGAATCTGTTGAGACTCAGCTAAAACAGTTCATTTGTGTTGAGATCTGAGCTTTCTGTACATCCATGCTAAAAATAATATTCAATGCAACAAGTATTCTCTCTGAGGGGAGTGGGGAGGAACCACTTTTGAATAAGTTCTGGAAGATTAATCAGGTTTGCTGCATTGAAGACATGGAGCTGGATCATTCCCCATGGACTGATAGCAGTACACTGCTATCCATCATTACACTGCCTAGCTGATAATTCTAGTCCATGTAATCTCAACTCCACTTTAAAACAGTATAGGCAGCACAGTGACACAGTGGTTAGGACTGCTGCCTCGCAGCACCAGGGACTCAGATTTAGTTCCCAACTTGGGTCACTGTCTGTGCAGAATCTGTATGTTCTCTCCCCCTGTGTCTGCATGGATTTCCCCTGGATGCTCCTCCCACAGCCTGACAGCAGTGCAGGTTAGGTGGATTGACCATGCTAAATTCTCCCTCGGTGTACCCGAACAGGTGCAGAAATGTGGCAACCAGGAGATTTTCACAGTAACTTCATTGCAATGTTAATGTAAGCTACTTATGACTAATAAATAAACTTAACTTAAACATTATCTTAACTTAAACATGATTGAGCTAATGAAGGCAGTGAGAGATGATACTTAATCTTTATAAGATAGATTACTACTTTATTTTTGGCGACAGCTGGGTTTTGGTGGCAATGAGAAGGGTGGCAAGAACTGTCTAATTCAATGGGTATCCTTACCCATTTTCCTGGACCAGGACAAGTGAACTATTGCAGAACACCCCTCACCAACATGAGGATGTTTGTGAGCGGGATGGTGTTAAATTGGGTAACTCACTGAATTTCAGGAGAGGTAAAGGTCCAAACATAAAAACGTCAAATATAAAATTGATTGTTTTCTCTGCATTCTTTCCACCAAAATAAATCCTTTCACATTTCTCTGCATTAAATTTCACCTGCCATCTGTCTGCCCAAACCTGTGTCTATCCTGTTGAAGTTCGAGACAATTCTCATCATAGTTCACAATGTTCCAAATTTATGGGTCAACATTGTATCATGGTGCTTTGGCAAAGGAGAAGAGGCAAATGTGACATATTATACTGTAGTTTTAAATTACTTAGCACGTAACAAGTGAGTTTGTTCATACGTATCTAAGAAAACCAAGATCCTTAAAATAAGATGGGTGACTGATGAAGGGTCAAAGCAGCGTGCAACATAATCTATGCATCCTATGGAGACATTGTCTTTCGAGTTAACATTTTGTGGTTTCAGGTGTTTTTAAAAGATTACATGATGCTATTTCGAAAGTGAGGAGGAGAATTGTTCCTGGAAATGTTTATTTCAAGATTGCTAAAACACAATGTGAGATGGGGGGTGGGGGAGTTGGGATTCTCTGGCCTCCTCATGACCTGTTTCTCATGGTAAGTCGTGAGCCGGCAACAGCGCGTCATTCGCCGGCAGTGCTGGTCTTTCTGGTCCTTCTGCTCATTCTGGTCCCATCACTGTTAGAGGTTTCCCATTGATTCCACCTCGCACCGAGGTGGATACACATCATTGGCAGGATCACAAGATCCTACTGGCATGATCAGGCAGAGAATTCGGACCATTGTCTGTCTTGCCATATCACTGGTTCTGGGTTTTCCACATGACACTAGCGATTGGCCTTCAAAAATTTCATTATTGTAGAGGACTCTGGGACATCCAGTGGTCATGAAAGGCACTGCAGAAATGTCATATTCCTTTCTTTATCAAACTGAACACAGATCATAGAATATAGAACATATATCCATCACGCAAATCAGCCTCTCATCCATTGACTCTGTCAACACTTCCCACTGTTTCGGCAATGCAGCCAGCATAATCGAGGACCCCACACACCCTGGACATTTTCTTTTCCGTCTTCTTCAGTTAGGAAAAATATATAAAATTCTGAGTTCATGTACCAACTGACTCAAGAACAGCTTCTTCCCTGCTGCCGTCAGACTTTTAAATGGACTTACCTTGCATTAAGTTGACCTTTCTCTACACCCTAACTCTAACTATTACACTACATTCTGTGCTTTCTTGTTTCCTTCTCTGTGAATGGTATGCTTTGTCTGTATAGTGCACTAGAAACAATACTTTTCACTGTATGTTAATACATGTGACAATAATAAATCAAATCAAATCAAAAAACATAGAACATAGGACAGTACAGCACAGGAACAGGCTCTTCAACACACGATGTGCCAACCATGATGCCAGATTGAAATAATCCCTCCCGCCTTCCCTTGCCATATTCCTCTATTCCTTGCATATTCGTGCGCTTATCTAAAAGCCCCTTAAATGCCCCTAATGTATCTGCCTACACCACAACCTCTGGCAACGTATTCCAGATACTTAACAGTCTCTGCGTAAAAAACCTGCCACTTGCATTGCCTTTGAACTTTCCCCCTCTCATCTTATGTCCATGCCCCCTAGTACTCGTAGAATCCTATAGTACAGAGGAGGCTATTCTGTCCATCAAGTTTGCATCGACCACAATCCTATCCAGGCCCAAATGCCATAAACCCATGCATTTATCCTAGCTAGCCCAACTGATGACTAAGAAATGACTAAGGAGTAATTTCACATGGCCAATCCACCTAACACACACAGTTTTTTGGACTGTGGGAGGAAATTGGAGCACGCAAAAGAAACCCACACAGGCATGGGGAGAATGTGTAAACTCCACAGCGTCAGTGATCCAAGACTGAAATTGAATCTGGGACCCTGGTGCCGTGAGGCAGCAATCTTAACCACCATACCCACTGCTCTCCATTCCTGGTGAAGAAATCTTTTTAAAAAAATATTTTATGTTAGATTCCACTGTCTCAAAACAATAGCTCTAAGAGCTACAACTTGGAGGATCAGGCTGTGGAAGAAACTGTCAGAGTTTCCCTTCTCAGATGTGCCACTTCAACACACTGATGCACAGGTCTGTCTTCTCAGTCTGTCAGGTGGGCTATCAGCGGACTTTAAGCAATACTAATTAGCAGCCATTTGGAATGACAAGGATCGAGTGGATTGAAAATGATACTGCCATTTAACAAGCAATGTGTTGTATGAAATGTTGCAGATACGTTACTCTATAATGTGTTTAGGTAACAGTAATTGTGATATATTTAGTGGCACGACGGAACTGTGGTTAGCACTGCTGCTTCACAGCTCCAGGCACTCAGGTGCTATTCCTGAACAGGTAGAATCACTACCTTTTTGGAGTCTGCACATTCTCCCTGTGTCTGCATGGGTTTCCTCCCACAGTCCAAAAGATGTGCTGGTTAGATACATTGGCCATGCTAAATTCTCCTTCTGTGTACCTGAACAGGCTGTGGCAGACTAGGGGATTTTCACAATAATCTTCATTGCAGTGTTAATATTAGCCTACTTGTGGTACTAGTACATAAACATTAAACTTTACTGAGCAACTTAACTTCATAGCTTCAGTGCTGCCAAATGATTCACGGTGACAATACCATTTGAACAGAAGGAACTTTTCATCCATATTTACAATCCTTGACTGTAATAATAAATGGAGTATTATTTCAAACTTTGGAAGTCACATTATGCGAGATAACATTGCCGACAATAAAATTATCAATTCTTTCTCCACCACCTGAGCAAAAAAAATCTGTAAATTAACACACTTAATGATTAAAAGTACCTCTGTGAAAATCCCTGAAGTTAAAAGTAAAATCTATATATAATTAACTTGGTTCATAAAATCAATTGTTTTTTAAGTTCTAAATTTAAATTCAGGCAGCAATTTTTGTTTGTGTAATGATTTTTGCCATTCGCTTGCTGTACAGCATGCTCGACTTGATTTCCACAAGTTTGCATTTTACACAGTAATTTAAATACTGCTGAAATACATTACTGCACAATGATCGATGCATTAATTATTAAGGAGATATCTGTCAAAGCTAAACCTAACTGTCCTTTCTCTTCACTAAATATCATTCGACTCTAAGGGATAAAGTTTCTCCTTTGGGTACAAGTTGTAATTTTGGAAAATGCCCCAAAATAAAGTTTAAAAGCTTATTTATTAGTGACAACAAAGACCTACATTAACACTGCAATGAAGTTACTATGAAATTCCCTAGTCACCACAGTCTGCTATCTGTTTGGATCAATGCACCTAACCAGCATGTCTTTCAGACTGTGGGAGGAAACCGGAGAAAACCCACACAGACCTGGGGAGAACATGCAAATTCCGCACAGACAGCGGCCCAAGGAATTTAACCCAGCCAGGAATTTAACCCAGGTTTTTAGAACTGTGAGGCAGCAGCACTAATCATTGTGTCATTGTAAAATTGCACTTATTCGACTCCAATTCCAGCTTCCAGGAAAATTAATTTGGTTCATGACAAGCCATCCATGAACCCCCACAACTGGGCAAAGGAATAGAATTGAATGTCATTTTTTTTGTTTAAAACAGATTTCTTGATGTATTTAAAAGAAGTTACATTTGATTAGCTTGATTATTAAAGTTGAAAATGGGTGTTTTGATCACCAAAAGCCAAGCATTTTCAATTGGTGTCTGCGCTGTTATTGAGAGTAACCTAATTCAAAATTACTGAAGATTGCTTAAATATACCACAGTGAACCATTCAACAGCTCCATTGGCATACATCAGTTGGTTTCTCAGTGAAATAAATATTTCCTGGTTCTATCAACATTTTGAAGATGTGCCAATTTTTTTATTCATTTGTGAGACATACGCGTCGCTGGCTGGCCAGCATTTATTGCCCATCCCTAGTTGTCCTTGAGAAAGTGGCCGTGAGCTGCCTTCTTGAATCGCTACATTTCATGTGCTGTGGGTTAACCAATAATGACATTAGAAAGGGAATTCCAGAATTTTGACACAGCAACTGTGAATGAACTATGATATATTTCCAAGTCGGGACGGTAAGTGGTTTGGTGGGGAACTTGCCGGTGGTGGTGTTTCCATATGTCTGCTGCCTTTGTCCTTCTAGACAGAAGTGGTCATGGGTTTGGAAGGTGCTATCTAAGGATTTTTGGTGAATTGTAGCTGTGCATCGTCTCGATAATACACATTGCTGCTACTTAGCATTGGTGGTGAAGGGATTGAACGTTTGTAGGTGCAATGCTAACCAAGCAGGCTGCTTTGTCCTGGATGATGTCAAGCTTGTTGAGTGTTGTTGGAACTGCACCCGTCCAGACAAGTGGGGAATATTCCATCACACTCCTGATGTGTGCTTTGTAGATGGTGGATAGTCTTTGAGGAATCAGGAGGTGAGTTATTCACCACAGTATTCCAAGTCTCTGACCTGCTCTTGTAGACATTGTGTTTATGTGGTGAGTCCAGTTGATCAATGGTAACTCTAAGGATGTTGTCAGTGCGGGATTCAGTGATGGTAACACCATTGTTATTATCCGTGCAACTGAAAGAATGAATATAACTTGAAAAGCCTTCCAGCTCAATTAGCTGAATCTTGGAATGATGAATTGGGAATGTGGCCAAGCAATGATCCACTGAACTGAATCCTGAACCAGTATGAATGACCATTGAAAACCTGATCATGGTTTAGCCAATCACACCCCATAATCATGATTCAGGATTTGCCTCAAAAATGCTTGGGCTACTCTAAAGTTTGGAATGGCAGCCACCAGGGATCCTGTAACACTACAGCAGTTGGTTGGGACAATCCTGTGTCAGGAAGATCTTCCAGCTTCAGTGTCATCAAAGAGGTCTAGCCTCGGATTGTCCTGGAGATCCATTTTCTTTCTTCAGAAAGTCCATCTTTGCTTTTCAATGAAGGGTTAGTGATTTTGGATGCCTTTTCTACAAGGCATCCAAATATGATGGCAGGACATTCACAATTAAGCCTGTCCCACCATGGAATACGGCACAAAACTCCCAGGTGCACAGTCAACGAGAATGGGGCAGGCATGGTTCCTTGACCTCAACAGAGGGAACAACTCCTCATTCCCAGTCCCCATTATGTGGATCAGCTGGCGGATGTATGCACAGACATCTTCAACCTCTCTTTACATTGATCTAAGGTCCCTATTTGGTTCAAGAAAATGAATATCATCCCAGCCCCTAAGAAAAGTCAGGCAGCGTGCCTTAATGTCTATTGGCCGGTGGCTCTGACGTCTATCATTATGAAGTGCTTCAAAAGGTTAGTCACAGCGTGAATCAATTCCAGCCTCCCGGGCTACCTGGATCCACTACAGTTTGCTTACCACTGCAACAGATCCACAGCAGACACCATTTCCCTGGCCCTGCATTCAATCTTGAAATACCTAGGTAACAATGACACCAATGTCAGACTCCTATTTATTGACTATAGCTCAGCCTTCAACAGTATTATTCCAATGAAACTCATCCTCAAATTCCGTGACCTGGGCCTCAACACTTCCCTCTGCAACTGGATCCTGAACTTCTAACTCACAGACCATTATCAGTAAGGATAGGCAACAACACTTCCTCCACGATCACCCTTAACACTGGTGTCCCACAAGGCTCTATTCTCAGCCCCCCACTATACTCTTTATACACCTATGACTGTGAGGCCAAATTCCTCTCCAATTTGATTTTCAAGTTTGCTGATGACGTCACTGCAGTGGGTCGAATCTCAAACAATGACAAGACAGAGTGCAGCAATGAGATCAAGAATCTGGTGAACTGGTGCAGCAACAATAATCTCTCCCTCAATGTCAACAAAACAAATGAGATTGTCATCAACTTCAGGAAGCGTAAAGGAGAACATGCCCCTCTCTACATCAATGGGGACAAAGTAGAAAGGATCAAGGGCTGCAATTTTTACATGTTCAGATCACCAACAATCTGTCTTTGTCCCCCCATGCCAATACTATACTTAAGAAAGCCCACTAATGCCTCTACTTTCTCGGAAGACTAAGGAAATTTAGCAAGTCAGCTAAGATTCTCACCAACTTTTACAGATGCACCATGGAAAGTATTCTTTCTGGTTGTATCACAGTGTGGTATCTCTCCTGCTCTGCCTAAGACTGTAAGGAACTACAAATGGTCATGAATGTAGCCCAATCCATCACATAAACCAGCCTCCCATCTATTGACTCAGTCTACACTTCCTGCTGCCTCGGCAAAGCAACCAGCATAGTTAAGGACTCCACACATTCTGGACATTCTCTCTTCCACCTTCTTTCTTTGGAAAAAGATACAAAAGTCTGAGGTCGCATACAACCGACTCAAGCACAGCTTCTTCCCTGCTGCTGTCAGACTTTTGAATGGATCTACCTTGCATTAAGTTGATCTTTCTCTACACCTTGGCTATGACTATAATACACCACATTATGCGCTCTCTCATTTCCTTCTCTATGAACAGTATGTTTTATCTCTATAGAACACAGGAAACAATACTTTTCACTGTATGTTAATACATGTGACAATAATAAATTAAATCAAGTCAAATCAAAAGAATCTAATTAACCTTTGCTGTACTTGCTACTAAGGTAAGTATATTTTTCCTTAACTCGAGACCAAACTGCACACAGTACTCCAGATGTTATATCACAATGGCTCTACTCAACTGTGGTAAGTCTTCATTACTCATACTACAACTCTTTATAATCACAGCTACCATAACAATTGCATTCCTAATTGCTTGTTGTACCAGCATGTTAACTTACTATGATTCATGCACAATAACACAGGTCCTCTAATAATCAATATTTTTTCAGTTTCCCACCACATAAAGATACTCTGAGTACCAATTCTTCTTTCCAAAGTAATTAACTTCACATTTTATCACATTACATTCAATCTGCCACCTTCTACTACTTGACCTTTTTTATCATATATATTTAGCCTCTTTGTATCCTTCTCACAGTTCACTTTCCCACCTAACTTTGTATTATTAGGAAGACTGATTACATTTCATTGGGTCTCCTCAGCAACTTCATTAAAATTGATTGTAAATAGCTGAGGCCCAAGCACTGGTCACTGTAGTGCCCTATTATTTACAGTCTGTTAGGCTGAAAATGACCCATTTATTCATATACTCTGCTTTCTGTCTGTTAATCAATCTCCTAATCAGTGCTAATTAATTGTCCCTAATACCATGAGCCCTAATTTTCTATAATTACTGTGAAGCAGACAAATGTAGCAGTCATTCTGCATTTGATTGAGTGCGGCATCAATGAGCCCTAATAAATCTGAATTCAATGGGAAATGGGGGAACAATTTCCATTGGTTGAGCACAAGGGAAGGTGGCTGTGGTTATTGGAGATCAATAATCTCAGACCCAGGACAGCAGTGCAGGAGTTCCTCAGGTTAGTGTCTTGGCCCCTAACAATCTTCAACTGCTTCATCAATAACCTTCCCTTCATCATAATGTCAAAACTGGAGGTTTCTGCTGGTGTTTTTTTCTTTTTATTTAGTTATGCAACATGGACATCACTAGCTGGGCCAGCATTTATTGCCTATCCCAAATTGGCCTTGAACTGAATAATTTAAGAGCTGTTAAGAGTCAACATTATTGTACAATGTTCATCATTATTTACAACTTTTCAGATATTGCAGCAGTCTGTGATCAAATCACATCTTCGGAAAGATCTGAATAACATTAATGATAGAAGCATAGAATCCCTACAATGCAGATGGAGGCCATTTGGCCCATTGAGCCTGCACCAACAACAATCCTACCGAGACCCTGACCTCACATATTTATTCTGCCAGTACCCCCCTGACACTAAAGGGCAATTTAGCATGGCCAATCAACCTGACTTCTTTGGACTGTAGGAGGGAACCAGAGCACCTGGAGGAAACCCACAGAAACATGGGGGGAACATGCAAATTCCACATAGACAGTCATCTGAGGCTGGATTTGAACTTGGGTCCCTGGCATTGTGAGGCAGCAGTGTGAACCACTGTGCCACAATGCCACTCCCTGGGTTGATATGTAAGTGGCTAGTAACATTTGTGTCACACAGGTACCAGGCTGTGACCATCTCCAACTAGAGAGGATCTAAACATCTCTCCTGGATATTTAATGACACTACCATCACTGATTCCCACATTATCAACGGGTGTTATCATTGACCAGAAACGAAAATGGACCAATTAGATAAACATTTTGGCTGCAAGAGCAGTTCTGGGAATTCTGAGGTGAGTAATTCACCTCCACCCCTGCCCGCACCCGCCCGCGCGCGCGCACCCCCCCCCCCAATCATCAACTACAAGGCGCAAGTCATGAGTGTGATGGAATCCTCTCCACTTGCAGCTCTATCAACACTCATGAAGTTTGATACTATCCAGGGAAAGTTCAAACATTCACTCTCTCCAACATCAACGCACAGTGGTAACCATGTGTACCATCTACAAGATGCACTGCAGCAACTCAGCTGGACTATGACAGCAGCATGACTTCCAAACCCAGCCCAGCACCACCAAGAAGGGCAGCAGATACCTGAGAATATCAACCCGTGCAAGCTCCCCCCATGTCACACACTATCCTGACTTGGTAATGTATCACCATTCCTTCACTATCACTGACTTCAAATCCTGGAGCTCCCTCTCTAACAAAACTGTGGGGACATCTACACCACATGGACTCCATGACTTCAAGAGGGCAGTTCATCACTCCCTTCTTGGGGACAACAAGAGATGGGTAACAGATGTTGGCCAAGTCAGTGATATCCGCATATTCTGTGAAAGAATAAATACAAATACATTAGTATCAGCTCAGAAATGTGATGCAATTAATAGCCTGTTAATCCAATTCTGGCTTGTATTTCTTTAAGGACAGTCAACAGGATATAACTTTCTTATTTATTTTGATGGCCACCTTCCATAATGTAGATCTGCCATAGCTGGAAGCCAGGTGATAATCTTTGGTAGACCAGAGGTCAAGATGAGATATTTCCCTTAGCCTTACTGCATTGTGATCAAGCTTAATTTGGAATTAAAAATAGTGCATTAGCTCATGATGTGTTGTCTACTGTAAAGATTGGGATAATGAAGTGAATCACAGTATTTTATAATCTTCAACATCCGGACAAAAACGTATTCCAAATTCTACTCCAAAGACTTTTGCTTTGACACTTTGCTTTGATGCATTTGTGGGTCATTCCTCAGAGCCTACTCCTCTGTGACTAATTTAACTTGTCTAAGTCTTGGTTTCTTGAATCTCTTTACTCAAAGTGAAATTCTACAATGTTTCGGTTTTCAGTGTCACTCCATAGTAACCTATCAGGGTCAAAAGCTGCATACTTGACTTGCTAAGCTACTTATAGCAGCGAGTGCAAATTAATCTTTAACAGCATTTCGTGGTAATTTGTGAAGTCGGAGGCGACATTCTAATGGATCAGTAATAACTTTGCAATGAAATAACCTTAAAGCAAGGCTATTGTGGGTCATAGTGCTTCAACATTTTATCCAACATTGGAAAGATTGTCCTCTTCAACCAAGATGTGACACAAATAAGAATATTCACTCGGTCTTATGTAATAATAAGATTTTACGAATGCAGTGAACTGTAGTAGTATGTTTTGCATTACTAATGTCATTCCGGAGATCATCAAAGGAATGTGAATGAGGTAATTAAAGCAACATCAAAAATCTATTAATAGTAGATTGAACAATTTCTGAGGCGAGCCCTGATCCTGGAACAACACAAGTTGAAAACCTAGACAAAGAATAGTTATATAAACCTCTTCTGCTTCCTTGTTAGTGTAGTGGTTAGTATCCTGTCTATCACATGGGACACCAGGATTCAATTTCCCACCAGGGAGCTGCAAAATCTCTTGGCTGTGTCTGGAGAGGGAGTCTTTACAGGTGGTATGGTCAGTGCAGGTTTGAAGGGCCTGTTCCTGTGCTGTAATTTTCTTTGTTCTTCGTACTTCATAAACGCAGGATGTGAAATGGGATTCTGCAACATAAATGTACCAAATATACACTCTTATCTGAGAATTACTTTCAAAATGATAACATTTCTGGAAGACGTGCAGTAAGTCACATTGGGATCGAAATGACCCAACAGTATAGTTGTCGGAAAATTAGTTGTTCATGTGTTTGAGTGAAGTCATTCTGTTCACTATGTTAATGATTTGTAAGAACAGTAAATATAAAAGTAGCCCCTGAATATGTCAATACTTTTGTCAGAAATAGCATAGGGAACAAATTTTGTATCCTTAGCCATAGAACTCTAGCCACAGAATTTTCAATAGAATTGTTATTTTATTTTAGCAATATATACAAGGCTGTGTATGTGCAATATCTATAGTTCAATTAGATTAATGACAAAGAAAACCATAAACGACGATTGTATCCTGTGTGACATGCCTCAAGATGATTGAAGATAAGATTGAAGATCGTAAAAAAAACAGAATGAGGTTGGGGAAGAAGCAGATTCCACCATCATTTTGATGAATGTTTTATGTTTATCAAATATAACTCATGTAAAGTATTAAAGGAATGTTAGAATCGTTGCATAGAATCATAGAATAGAATCCATACGGTGCTGAAAGCGCCTGTCGAGTCTGCACCAACAATAGTCCTACCTGTGTCCGGTTCCCATGCATTTACCCCGTTAATCCCTTTGAACACTAAGAGGCAGTTGAGCATGGCCAATCAACCTAACTAGACATTTAGAAGTGTGGAAAAAAAAACTGGAGCACCCAGAGAAAACTCACATAGACATGGGGAGAACCTGCAAACTCCATGAAGGCAGTGTCTTAGGTTGGAATTGAACATGTGTCCCTAGCACTATGAAGCAACAGTGCTAACTATTCTTGCCACTGTGCCAGTTACACAGTTGAGTATATAAGGTTAACTCCAGTGCTGACAGAATGCAGTAATTCTTGAGGTGTCCTTCAGGTGAGATATTTCAATGATCTGATATTTCAGGTGAGCATCAGATATGGCAACAGGCGCAGGAGCTATCCCAGTTGTCCTGTATTCTCCTTCAATACACAAACAGATTAGCTGGCTGTTATTACATTATCATTTTTTAGTCTTTCTATACTGCTTGACATCAGTCATAGTGAAATTGTTGGAAAACATCCTTCAAGATCAGATCTATACATCTTTGAAATTGAATGGTCTTATTAGCAACAGATAGTGTGGTTTTCTATGCAGAAGGTCATGTCTCCCTAATTTGCATTTTTTGAGGAAGTGAAAAGAAAATGATTGATGAAAGAAGGGCCATGAATGTTATCTACATGGACTTTAGTGAAACATTCGACAAGGATCCTCATGGTAGGTTAGTACTAAAAGTTAAATCATACGGGATCAGGATGAGCTAGCTAGATGGATTCAGAAGTGGTTTGGCCACAGAAGACAGAGGGTAGCAGTGGACTGGTGCTTTTTATGAATGGAGATCTGAAACTAATGGTATTCTGCAGGGATCAGTGTTGGGCCCTCTGTTGTTTGTAATATATATACAAACGATTGGAAGAAAACATAGCTGGTCAAATTGGCAAATTTACAGATGATACTAAGATCGATGGAGTTGTGAATAGTGATGAGGATTGTCAGAGAGTACAGCAGGATATAGATAGGCTGGAAAACTGGGCTGAGAAATGGCAGTAGAATTCAATCCGGATAAATGCAACGTGATGCATTTTAGTAGATCCAATTCAAGTGGGAGCTATGAAATAAATGGTAGAACCAACTATCAGGAGCACAGACACACAAAGAGATCTGGATGTACACGTCTGCAGGTAGTTAAAAGTGGCAGCACAGGTAGAAAAGGTGGCAAAGAAAGCATACGGCATACTTGTCTTCATCAGCCAGGGCATTGAGTATAAAAGTTGGCAAATTATGTTACAGTTATATAAAGTCTTGGTTAGGCCACATTTGGAATACTGTGTCCAATTCTGGTCACCACACTACCAGAAGGACGTGGAGGCTTTGAAATGAGTACAGGTAAGGATTACTAGGATGTTATATGAGGTGAGGTTGGATAAACTGGGATTGTTCTCCTGGAAAGACGGAGGCTGAAGGGTGACCTCTTAGAAGTTTATAAAATTATGAGGAGCGTAGATAGGATGAAGAGTTGGAAGCTTTTTCCTGGGGCAGAAATGACATTTGCAGTGTTTAGGGTAAGGGGGGAAAGGTTCAGTAGAGATGTTCGGGGTAAGTTTTTACACAGAGGGGAGGCCTGGAATGCACTGCCAAGTGAGGTGGCTGAGGCAGACACATCAGCAACATTTAAGAATTACCTGAATAAACATATGAACAGGCGGGGAATAGAGGGATACCGGTAGTTGGTCTAGAAAGGACAACATGATTGGCACATGCTTGGTGGGTCAAATGGCCTGTTCTTTGTTTTTTGTCTTTATTTCCATAAAATGATTGCTACAATTTGCCAGAAATAATCATGGAAATCAACATGATCAATGTTCAAAGAGCTCTGGTTGGTATAACATAAGTGTATGTCTTCCTTGCCATTGGTACATGTCAGTTCCCTGTTGGTAGGGTCCCTGTACATTATAAAAGTATAATAAATTATAAAGGCAATAGATAACTTGGTGAAGAAATTCACTTGCATCAGTCAATGCATTTTTCATTCTCCATGGTAAGATTCTCTAATATAAATTTTCCTGCCTTGTAAGCAACATCCAAAATAAATTATGGCTAAGGTAGACTTTTATAACCTATCTGCTGTCTGTGATGAGTTGTAAACTCTTTCGGTGTGGAAATATCTTGCAAACTCTGTTGCACTTGTGCCAATGTTTGTAACAATCCAAATATCAAAGAAAAAACATTGCACAGATTTTTATGATCACCCAGGTGTGGGCTTGCAAAATTCCTTCAATCGCCTTCCCACTGAACTCACATTCACCCTGTTTGAAATCATTTCCTCATTCGCTGAGTGAAGGAGGAATCTGGACCCAGCCTTTCCTCAGCACAAGATTTGATCACTAACCTAAAAAAACACAGATACAGACTCCCTTTCTCTTCCTCCCACACAGCTGAAAAACATTCTTACATATACTTCAGAATAAATGTCCCAACCTTTTCCCAATTAGTAATAGCTCTTTTTACTGAGAACTATAACACAGGATCACAGTATTAATACACACCTGACCTCACCATAACTTTATAAAGGAATGGATAGGCCTAGGCCCAGCCTTTCCTTTCTGACCTTCTCCCAGTTGAGGAGCTTAGGTAGCCAATTAGTGACCACATGAGGGCTGTTTCTTGCCCAATCTCAGTTTTAGGCTGACGGGAAGAGATCAGAGGCAGAGGAGAAATCTGTAAAGTGTAAAATCATAGAATCATAGAATCCTAGAGTGCAGAAGGAGGCCATTGGGCCATCAAATCTGCATTGACCACTATCCCACCCAGGCCCTATCTCCGTGACCCCATACATTTATTCTAGCTACTTTCCCCTGACATTAAGGGGCAATTTACCATAGCCAATCCTCCTAACCCACACATCTTTGGACTGTGGGAGGAAACCAGATCATCCAGAAGAAACCCAGTAACTCTGTCCAGGCCTCGCGTGGGAAAGGGGGAGCGATCCCATCAGTATTCTCCTGTACCCCTGTCCACATTTCCAGTCCTGACCTCACCTCCTTCCTCTTCCCCTGAGACCCCTCGACCTACCTGGCCCAAGATTCCCAGCATAGAGTCTCTGGGGGTTGCTTGCAGTTCCAGTGCTGTCCACTGCAGCTTCTGGCACTGCTGAGACCAGCGAGCTGCCAGCCAATCAAATTGCCCGGCGGCTCTCTGAGGCAGGAATTCTTCCTGGCTAAGGGGCGGAGACCCATCTCCAGCCAATGGACACTTGTTAACAGTGTTGAATGCAGGACAGTTTTTGTAGGTAGCAGGGAGCGAAGCCCTAACATCCTAAAATTCCTTGATTACAGATATTTTTTCCCAGTGTGCCAGAACAGAATCTGCTAGTATCTCAAAAAAAACACTCAGAAAAATGCTGAACTCTCATTTACATTCCGTCTTGACAATTCTGTTCAAGATCAGTCTGAGAAGAGCAAACTTCATTTGAAAAATAATGCTGTTAAAGGTTTTGCAAATTATTTACTTTGGAAAATACCTCTTGTTCAAATTATTAGGGGAGGCAATAGCCTAGTGGTATTATCATTCAGTTATTAATCCAGAAACTCAGTTTATGTTCTGGGACTCAGGTTCAAATCCCACCAACAGCAGATGGTGAAATTTGAATTTAACAAAAAAAAATTGCAATTAAGAATCCATTGATGACCATGAAACCGTTGTCCGTTGTTGGAAAAGCCCATCTGGTTAACTAATGTCCTTAAGGGAGGAAATCTGCCATCCTAACCTCGTCTGGCCTACATATGGCTCAAGGGCCACAGCAATGTGGTTGACCCTCCAAGGGAAACTAGGAGTGAGGAATAAATGCTGGCCAGCCAGTGAGGTCTATGTGACTTGAATGAATATATCTCCAGTGGGTACAGACTCCATGTCCCATGAATGAATATTTGAGCTGAGGGAATTCATTCTAGATTAACTACTGTTTGTGTGTTTCAAGTCTTGTGTTGGGGTGAGAGAGGAGAGCAGGCAAGATGTTGAGTATTATAAATTAAATATTATTGTCACAAATAGACTTACATTAACACTGAATGAAGTTACTATTAAAATCCACTAGTCACCATACCCCACCATCTGAAACACTGTTCTTGCATTGGTCTGGAATTGAACCCAGGTCTCCTGCATGGCAGGCAAGAATTCTACCACTGAACCATCAACGCTGCTGAGTATGCCTTGATCATTGGACATGTGTACATTCGCCTGGTTGAAAAGGAAACAGCCCGAAGCATTGCCTAATGACTCTGGTGAAACGTCTACAAATTCCTCAGAGAAATCAATAGAGTGAAATATTGTTTGCTTCAGGCTTAGTAATTGAACACACTGTGAGGATTTTGGAAATAAAATGTTGGTGTGTTAACCATACTGAAAGGAGTTTATATAATGTACCCTGTGTATTTGGCACGATATCAATCAGCTGTTTGAAGTCTGCTTTGCGCAACATGATATTGCAACTAAACATGAGTTACTAATAGATGGTGAGATTGACAGAAAAGCAAAGTGGGCAACTGGCCAAGGGCAAGATACACGTATACATAACACGGATCTTGATAATGATTTCATTCTGAATCTGTTTTGTCTCGGTCAGCACATTAACTTTGCACTTTTATTTCCCTTCCTTTCTATGGAAACTGTTGCTTCATCCTTCCAAAGACTTCTTTGTCGTGTGGCCTTTGAAAGATTAACCAATCTGATAGTGTGTCAGGAGATGTTGGTCATGCTACTTTACTGGTAGTCCAGAGGCTCAGGCCTAGGGAGATAGGTCCAAATCTCGCCACAACAGCTGGTTTTAATTCAATTCGGAATTAAACTGGGAATATAAACTCTCAGTAATGGTTATCATGACAGCGACTGTCAGTTGTTGTAAAAACCCATCTGATTCGCTTTAGAGAAATAAATCTGTCCTCCTTACCTAGTCTGGAAAGAGCAACAAGGGATGGGCAACAAATGCTGGCCTTGCCAATGATACTGAAATCCCATGAAATACAAAGAAAAAAAGTATGAATGGCTGAAAGTCTTTTCTCAGTAGGGAAAGCGAGAGGGTGATTTTTTTTAAAAAAGGCTGAATTAGTGGGAAAACTGTTCTGAATCTTGACTGTTTTTTGAATGGAATTTCAAACCTGAATCACTGCACTCTTGACAATGCAGAGGGCCCAGTCATGAATACCATTAAAGACCCAGGGGCCCATTTGCACTGGAGTCTTGACAGCTCTGGAACTCTGTACATGCACATTGGCCCCGATCTGTCAGGCTTCCCATTTGCTGCCAGCCCAGGATCCCTGCAGTGCTATCCCTCCATCCAACCCCATCCATGTGGCACCCATAGCAATACCTGGGCCAGCCCTGATCCCCCCCCCCCCCCCCCACTCCACTGTCCCAGTGTGACTGAATGTCCAGCTATCTCCATCACCACCAGTAGCGATCCTCCCAATCCCATCACTTTGGCAGACCTCCCACTCTGCTGATCCCCTCCACCTCCCCCCCACCCCCCCAACTGGGTCAGACCCCTGCTGTGAGGCAGGTTCCTCTCCCCCCAACAGACCCCTCCTCCACTCCCAAGCCCACCCAGTGCAAAGTGGCAGTGGGATCCCCCCAACCCCACCAATTGCCCCTAGGCCCCAACCACAATAGACCCTGCCCCCTTGGTACAGCCCAATGCCTGGTGGGCAGTGCCAAGGTGTTCCTGGGCGTGGGCACTTTGCCAGGAGCACAGGCTGGTAATGCCAGGGTGCCCATGTCTACAGGGCACTAGCCCCCTCTGTCCAACACCCTGGGGGGCCCCAGTTACCCCACCTTCACTCTGATGGGGTCTCCTGTTAGTTCCCCAAACATGAGGAGCTACTCTATATGCCACCGGAATGAAGTACTCCTAGCGGAGTGACAGATGATATCGGGCCCAGCAAGTTCCGTGCCAGCTCCAATCATCATATTTAAAATATATTTAAAATATATGCAAAACGTATTCAAATGACTTACCTCACTTCCCGCTGGTTTTCTGCATGTTCCTGGCGGCTCCATTTTTTCCTGGCTGTGAGTCACACAGGGGTCATAAACTTGCTAAATGGCCAACACGCGCATCTCCTGACTTGACCCGCTGGAAACATTGTAGGTCGCAATGGGAGAATTGGGCCCCCAATTTCACTGGTTGTTAGCGATCTTGTTCTATTTTAGTTTGATGTATAGTTGTTGACCCTCCTATTTGCATTACGGGTAAGTTCACATTGTTAATCTGTAGCATTAATAAAATTCAGAAGATCATGAATAATAAATTAGCCTGGGTTATAAATTGCCATGGGAAATAATCTAATTTCCCTTCAGATCAACATTCCACAATGGTGAGTAAAATGAAATTAACTCACTGGTTTAAAATTACACTCTGAGGTTAAAATTCCTCTGTGTTCTAAGTTTGGCATATCAATTAATGGCCCACAACTTCCTCAGAATGGCAATCTGATAGAGATTGGATGAATTTACCCAAGTTGAAATTCCAAAAGCCATGTGTCATCCAACTTTTTTCACTCAGGGTGGGTCAGGCAGGAGCAGCGAAGAACAGTCCTGACAGCATCAGGGAGGATTAACGGGAGTACAGTTAAGAAAGGAACACCTTTCTTTTAATAGCACTGGGCTGCCATACAGGAGCTGTTGAAGAGGACAATTGAAAGGGAGAAGGTAAGTTGTTCAGACAATTGGGGGAAGATTGGGAGAGATTGGGTAGCGGGGTTGGGCCAGAGGACTGCTGTGGCGGGTCCTGTGTGTGTGTGTGCGTGGTGTGTGTGTGTGGGAGGGAGGAGGGGTGGGTGGTGAGGGGTGTCCCATGGTGAGGCAGAATCTGTTTTTTTTCTGGCTTACTCTGGAGTTTGTTTCTTTTTCCTTCTAGAATAACTGTCAGGTACTATCTTATTTCCTTCTTGATGCATAATATGTTTTGTCTGTATAGCGCGCAAGAAACAATATTTTTCATTGTATGTTAATATATGTGACAATAATAAATCAAATCAAAAAAACCGCAGAACAATCTGAGGTTAACGATTTAAATCACTTTGGCAGATGGTTCCTAGCCCAGGGCAATTGTCCAGGAGAAGGTATCACTTCTGAACAATTGCTGCATAAATCCTTACCTCGGAATATCTGAGAGGGATTCCCCAGCACGTCTTTAGGGTAATCCCCAAATCCAGCACTGGGCAACTAGGAAGTTAAGCAGATGTTTGGATTATACAAGTAATATGTTGCTCTAAAAATATTTTTGAACTCTCTTATTTATCAGATAGTAATTTTATTGAGTGTACGCAGGGACTTGGTGGGAATGCATTAAGCAATGCACCAGAAGTAGCTTATTTTCTGCCTTCTTCATGCAAAAGCAGCAGGACCATGACAGTTGGTTTTGGGTACATGCCATTCCTTGACATGGTTATATTTCATGGCAAGTTGGCATTTTGAATAATGAGGCAAAAGTGTTGTGTCAACACATCTTTATTAATAGGGTAACAGGGAAATATATTGGCCAATGATGTAGCTGGGATTTACTTCGTAGACTTGGAGTATCTCAGCAAATGGTACCCACAGACAAGACCCAGTTGACCCTTCATATCAATGGTCCAATGACATCCACCCTTGTTCCAATATTGTGGACAATAGCAGCGGGATTCCAAAGTTATTTAAGGCCAGATGAAGATTATACTGCTCTGCAAAGACTCTCCCCCTGGGAGCACCATGCATGGTCTGCCAAAAAGAACATTCCACTGTTACAAACAATAGTTAACATCTGAAAGGCAAGTTTGCAACAAAATCTTGCATTTATATAGTTGCTTGAACATGGCAGATATCCCAAGGCATGTCACATATTAGCATCCAACAACAAACTCTGAACTCGAGAGTGAAGCGAGGGTAAATTTTATAACAAAAAGTGGGAGCGAGCAAGCCAGAGATGTTTAGTTAAGGAATTGTGTATAACTCATCCCTTGACTCCCCAAAGCCTATCCAACCATCTACAAAGCAGAAGTCAAGAGTATGACACAATACTTTCCACTTGCCTGAATGATCACAGTTCCAAAAACACCCAAGGAGCTTGACATCATCCAGAATAAAGCAGCCCATTTGATTGCTATTCCTTCCACAAATATTTGTCCCTCCATCATCGATAAACAGTGGTAACAATGTGTACCATCTTCAAGATGCACTGCACGAACTCAACAAGATTCCTTAGGCAGCACCTTATAAGTCCACATCAACTACCATCTAGAAGGACAAGAGCAGCAGATACCTGGGACCATAACCACCTGGATGTTGTCCTCCAAGTCACTCACTTTCCTGACTTGGAAATGTATTGCCGTTCCTTCACTGTTGTTAGGTCAAAATTCTGGAATTACTCCGTAATAGCACTATGGGTACTCCTACACCTCAGGGACTGCAGCAGTTCAAGAAGACAGGTTGCTCACCTTTTGAAGGACAAGTAGGAATGGGTAGTAAATGCCTAACTGGTGATGCCCAGATCCTATAAATTAACAACAGAAAATCACCTTAATAGTCTCTGGTTTCCTGATATGTATTTCAGGCTTGTCTTGTGAGCATCTTTGTGATCCGTGATACAATTGACAGCCAAAACCATTGTGGCTCATAAGACACTGCATGGTTGGATTTGCCTCTTTCTCTCACTAACTTTTACAGATGCACCATAGAAAGCATTCTTTCTGGTTGTATCACAGCTTGGTATGACTCCTGCTCTGCTCAAGACTTCAAGAAACAACGAAGGTCATGAATGTAGCCAAATCCATCACGCAAACCAGTGTTATCGGACAACAAATGTTATGAAATTGGGCACACAAAATGGAAGCTGACTAAAACCATACTCAGAGCCCTTCCACTAAAATCACAAAATCATAGATGCAGATTAGCAGGCAGAAGCATGTCTTAGAATGCGAATGAGAATTGCACACAGGAAAGGTTGGTCAGGAATGCAACCCCAGGAGCCAGATTAAAAAACACACCTCTCCACTTCAATAAATCAGCACTTCTAAAACAGCCAAACAACCCACAGAGACATCTTAAGACTAGCATAGCTAAGGAAACATCTCTGGCGTCTCAAGCTTCCTGAGAATAATTGCACACCTATTGTTCAAGCCCCGGAGATTCAGACCATTGATAACCAATCGGACAAAAACGATTATCACACACCTGAAACAATCACCCATATACTTAACACATCAAGACAGGATGACTAAAATCAAACACTGTAAATAAGGCACTAAAATTTGAATCACACACAACATTGAAGTTTGAATATAACTATAGCCCGTTTCAGTGGGTCTTTAGAGTGCTTTCGGGATAGTTTGATTATATGTCCAGACTGCACCTCCGTCGATGTAAAAGAAAATAAAGCTGTGTCGTTGTTGAACTTCACCCTGGGTCCGTAGTGGTCTTTTCGCCCACTCGTGCTAACACCAGCTTCCCATCCATTTACTGTATCTATATTTTCTGCCACCTCAGAAAAGCAGCCAGCATAATTAAGGACCCCATGAACCCCTGACATTTTCTCTTTCACCTTCTTCCATCGGGAGAAAGATACAAAAGTCTGAGGTCATGTACAAACCAACTCAAGAACAGCTTCTTCCCTGCTGTTGTTTTGAATAAATTTATCTACATTAAGTTGATTTTTCTCTACACCCTAGCTATGACTGCAGTTCTACATTCTCGACTCTCATTTCCTTCTCTATGAACGCTATGTTCTATATAGTGTGCAAGAAAAGAATACTTTTCACTGTGTACCAACACATGTGGCAATAATAAATCAAATCAAAGGTATCCAAACTTCCATACAGTCATTTTTTAAAAATCTTTTTGGATCAAATTGAGATGTTGCAATTGGGTTTGACCAATCCTTATTTTATAATTTTATTTTATCTGCACATGTACAGCAAGCCTCATGTCTGGAAAGAAAAGAAGATGCATCCCACCTTTTTTATGTTCTGGAGACATCCCAAAGCACTTTGCAACCAATTAAGTAATTTTTGTTTGGAGTACAGTCACTTCTGTAATGTCGGGTGACTGTACTAATGATGTTTCTTTCCAGCTGCTATCTGTAACAACTGACGCATCTTAAAGTGCCTCACTTGAAAATGTCACTCATATAATACATCTGGTTAGTTCTTCTGCCATAATGAAAAAAATAGAAGGAAATGAAACTCAACTGGGAGGGTCAGTGCAGGTGTGGGGGTAGGAAGAAGTGTTTTAGAACAAAGTGTCACGGAGTCAGGATATGGGATAGGCAATTTAGGACTGAGACACAGGGACATTTCTTCACTCAGAGGCTGGTGAATCTGTGGAATTCTCTACCACAGACGTCTGGGGAGGTCAAAGCATTAAATATGTTTAAGAAGGAAATAGATGGATTTCTAGACTGTAAAGTTATCAAGGGGTATGGGCAGAGTGCAGGACTACCACATTGAGATAGAGAATCAGTCACGGTCATACTGAATGGTAAACAGTTTCAAAGGGCCGAATGGCCTTTCTTTGCCCCTATTTCCTATTTTCCAATGAATATCTCCTGATGAAAAAAGCCATGATTTGAATCAGAAGGTTGTGGGTTCAAGTCCCATGTCAGGATTTTAGCACAAGCATCCAGGCTGAGAATCTTGTGCAATACTGAGTGAATGTGTTTCAGATGGCATGTTAAACTGAGACCCTGCTAGCTGACCAAAAAGATCACAATACACTATTAGGAAGGAAAGCAGTATTATCCTTGATGTCCAGTTCAATATTTACCCCTCAGTCAACAGCATAATGGCAGACTATTTGTGCATTATCAAATTGCTTATTGTGAGAGGTTGCTATGAAAAATCAACTGCTGCGTTTCTGACACTACAACAGAATTAATGTATTAGCTGTAAACCTTAAAGTCATGAAAGGTGCTACAGTAATGCAAGTCTTTTCATCCAGTCAACCTTTAGATAATCTTGCCCAAGCAGCAGCAAGCACTATCGAATATTTCACCTCTTTCCCAATGAGTAAAATTATGCAGCTGGAGGAAACTGTCAGAAATGTTCCTCAAAGTAAGTTATGTCACTCTTGTCCCTTGAAAGGAAATTGGATTGAATCAGTTATGTGGAACGGGAATAACACATGTATTCTTGTCTCCGCTTATTCAGATTCCCAAGGATGTAACAACTGCTGTAAAATCAATGTAAAGTGGATATAAGCAGTTGTACTATCTGTGCACTGCTGTGCATCCTTCAAGCTATCAGTTATTTGAATTAATGTATCCTCTGATAAAGTTTGTTGCTCTTCTTTTGCAGAATGTCCATGTTTTGGTTAAAAAATAAAGTTTATTTATTAATCACAAGATCATAGAAATCTTACAGTGCAGAAGAAGGCCATTCATCCCATCGAGTCTGCAGTGACAACAATCCTACCTAAGCTCTATCCCCATAACCCCACATATTTACCCCACAATGAGGTGTTTAAGAGGTTTTTAGACAAGCATATCATTATGCAAGGAATAGTCACACCTTAAATTAATTCATGCTATTACTTTGTATACTTGCCATTGTGACTACCACATTCTAACCACTCTCAGGGTAAAGACATTTATCCTGCTGTTTCATTTTACTTCATTTCTGCTCAATATGTGTCTACACTATTGCTTATCTGTTTCTACTCAATCCAAAGAGAAGAGTTGGAACTTTAATTATAATAACAGTTACCATTATTAACTTTGATAACATATTTGTGGGCAACTTGCCATTTAATCTTCAATTTGACCTCTAGTCTATTAAGTTTTCTAAGCCTTGGGAAAACTCAGTTGCTCATTGGTGCTTAGATGTGAGAGCCTTCACACTTATCTCCTTGATCCAGGTGATCCTTAAAAACACAGACCCACTCGCCCATGACATTCTCCCTCCTACAACCCTATCCCGCGATTCCTGATACTCCCTCAGACAGCCCATCCAATAAAACCTCTTCCCCATCCCGGGAGAGTTTCCAAACAAGCAGTTTCTTCATGATTGCAATGAACTTTGGTGATGCTGTCCTAAATGATTTAGCATCATTGAGTGTGACTCAGCTCTCACTCAATAGTTTTAGACACCCGGTGAATTAATGAAGGATCACACAACCACATGGCAAGGTCCTGTTGTATAAATTTGCTCGGTCATTATGCCTAGGAAACATGTAACATAGACAGGGGTAGGCCATTCAGCCCCAATACAATGATATCCCATTATAGAGTGGAATCAAGCAACCAGTGACAACTTATCTGATTGGATGCCACACCCTAAAAATGTCTGTCACTTATTATAATCTGCATTAACGATACCATAACCGACATGTCAATATTAGGCTCAATGATATACCATTCCAAACATATCTATTCACACAGAAGTAAAATTAGATCCATTGCATCTGCAAGTTAGGACTTTGATATCCTGACACAGTGGAAAAGAAATAGACTGCTCACATCAGTGCGTATTTCACCATCGTATTATTATCTGGTGAAGCATTAGTCTTGGCATTTTACTTGCTACATGACATATACTTATTTGGCAGAATAAGGGTTCATATTCACTCTAATATCTCAATATTTATATAAATATAGGCTTGCTGCTATTCATGAACTTGGTCTAGATATATATTTTATATTTCTTATATATTATAGCTATTCACAAAATGACTTGTTGAAGTGCCTGCTACTGCAAATGTTACTCAAACTGAGATCTTATTAAGTTTTTATATGGACTCATCATTATCTTGTGGATATTCTTTGCTGTTTGCAGCAGAATCTAGAATTCTATTAACTTTATTTTTACAATCTTATCAACTTGAGGCAATGCCTCAGACTGTGCTCCAAGTCCCACTGTCCCTCCACAGCATAACTCTCACTTCTACTCAGAACAGAATTTCTGTTGTTGCTTTTTTATAAATTTACTTACATTGAATCCCATTTTGTAGCCTGATCCATCATTTTACCAATATCCACTTTGTTTGGTAAAAATGATAGCTCTGTAAATTTCAATACCATTCCCTCTAAGCCGTTATCATTTTTGTTTCTTGATCTGAGATGCTTACCTGCTATTTTATTAAGACTGTTATCTCAATTGGCATTGGGTTTAAGAATATTGACACTGTGCCTCCCCCAACATAGGAGGAAAATAAGTTTCCAGCTGGTTATTGACTCTTTCAGTCAACATGTGTTCCATTAACATCAATTTGATTCAAATTGTAAGTAGTGTATGGTTGGCTGGTATACTGAATATGTGAATCTACTTCAGTATAATGTGGCATTTTAAGACATGCATCTTGTTCCATCCCTTTTAAATTGCAAAAGTCTGCAGGTCCCTTATCATCATCTTTTTCTGTGTAAATGTTTTTTTTACCTTTATCCTTGCTATTATACAAGACTCTTAAACATTGACTATAAAACAAATAATGGAACAGATAAAAGATCTCTGGCCCATGGTGTCTGGAGTGGCAGAGAGATTGAGGAAGGCAACAACACCTTTATCTCTCTCCCATTGGTTTTCCCCTTTCTGTCAGTATGTTTCTCTCTTTAACAATCAATAAAGGGGACATTTGCATAAAATGCTGCAAAATCTCAGTTGGTCTGACGATGTCTGTGGAGAGCGAATACAACTAAATGTCTCGAGCCTGGATGACACCTCATCAGAGTCTTTCATTGAAGGGCACATGTGACTGGCTTCTTTAATGAGTAGCTAAGTTCCAACACCTGTTTTTAAACTTGACTAATGAGTAGGAAATTTACCTCAGCCTTTCTTTCCCTCAAAAACATTTTCTTCTGCTCACGCAGCTACTCAAATTCTAAATGACAATATTTTTTTAATTTGATTAGCTTGCATTAGGTAACTTTTGAGGCTATTGCAAACCTCAACTTGAAGTTTTAGAAAGTTCAGTTAAAAAAAGAAAAAGCAGTAGTAAAATAAAAATCAGTGATTTGATTGGTTCAGTTTGCACTTTGCTCATTGGCAGGTTTCTTCCAATTGCTGAGTTTTGATTTGTTGCCAAAAAAAATGGATTTTATCCTGAGCGATTTGTTTGCTATAGTTTTTATATTAGATTAGTTTAGATATGCATTAATAACTGTTATTACTCTTGGCTGTTATTTACCATAATTTTAGTGAAATGCCACGAGAGAAAAATGAACTAAAACATGTGTGCAAGAGAAAACATTGATGACTGAAGCACTCAAGAATAATTCCAGCATTTGTAATGAAGGCTAATTACAGTTCCATGGCTGTCTGTTTGTCTAGTAACATCAATCAGAAACCCTGGATGAACTATAAAAACTGCAAACCATGTTGGAAGCCTGATTATTAGATGGACTATTCTTAATTTTAGCCACAGAGGGACAAGGCAATTCAGTGTATCTCCCTGAACACCTTTTCAGGCAGAAAGGTAATTGGCAACCACTCGTATGGTCCATGTAGTTACATATTTTGCAACTGAAACAGACCTCTTGGGGATAATCTGCTGGGTCTCACATCCCATTCTGAATGAAGTGTGTTATAGTCATGCAGACTGAGTAATCTCAATGATTGCACCTGGATGATATAGAGGACTGCTGGAGATTCATTGGTAATTACCTGCTCAGCCGAATAAAATGGAATCTGTGACTTGGTTGGCATAGGACTACTTGACATTCTAATAAGTCATGGAGAATATTGAGTTATCAGTTATTATTTGTTCAAAGCAAATGGCAGGGAGGGGAAGAAAAAGGAGGGCTGGAGCGAATTGGAAAATATAGGCTACACAGAGTGACCCCTCTGGCAGTTTGAAGCATACATCTGTGCATTGCATGCTTTTTAATGCCGGTAGTATGAGCTTTGCATTTGATTCTCAAGTTTAAGAGCAGATTTCAAATGTCATTGAATTAAATAATGTCATTCTGCTGACATTAGTAAAATCATTTAATTGTCAATGCCTTGCCTCCTGCTGCTTAATAATGCTATGACAGCTATCTCCTAGAAACGCTCAGAGCAAGCTGGAAATGTGTTTTATGGAATGTGGTTGTATATAGTAAGAGTCCCTGATTTGTGCTCCATGAAAAACTAATTTCACAATGTCATAAGGGAAATGTCGGCAGTTTTGGGCTTCAATTTATGTCAGCTTTTTCTTCCAACTCTGTGAGAGTTACACATTTTTAGTTATGCAAAAAAAAGAACATAAGACATAGGAGCAAGAGTAAGCCATACGGTTCTTCAAACCTTCTCTGCCATTCAATAAAATCAAAGATGATCTTTGACCTCCATTTACCTTCCAACTCTCGTATGGCTTGAAGGACTAAAGTAGAGTCATGGAGTCAGAGAGATTACTAGCATAGCAACAGGCTCTTTGGCCCAACTTGCCCATGCTGCACATTTTTTTTCAACTACTAAGGCCACAGCTCTGGTCATCTTATTATCAAAAGAATATTATTAAATTAGAAAGAGTGCAGAAAAGATTTACTAGGATGCTTTTGGGATTTGATGATTTGAGTTATAAGAAGAGGCTAGATAGACTGGGACTTTTTCTCTGAAGTGTAGGAGATTCAGAGGTGTATAAAATAATAAGGGACTCAGATCAGCCAGATAATCAATATCTTTTCCCAAAGGTAGGGGAATGTAAATCAGAGGGCATAGCTTTAAGGCAAGGGAGGGGAGATATAAGTGGATCCAGGGAGCTATTTTTTTCACACAGATGGTAGTGAGTGCTTGGAACAAGCTGCTAGAGATGGTAATAGAGACAGATACAATTCTGACTTTTAAAAAAACATTTAGACAGTTGCACGGGTAAGAAAGGTATAAAGGGATATAAGCCAAACACAGGCAATTGGAACGAGTTTAGAGGTTTACAAAAAAGAGCGGCATAGGCAAGTTGGGCCGAAGGGTCTGTTTCCATGATGTAAAACTCTATGACTCTAGGATTTGACCTTATAATCTAGGCTGATTCTTCAGTTTATGCCAATGGGTACTTCAACATTGGAGGTATTATTTTATGAAGAGATGTAAAATTGGTTATCATTATTCAATAAAGTGTGTTATGAGGGACAGCACAGGGACCTGGTTCAAATCCAGCCTGTCCGTGTGGAGTTTATACATTCTCTCCGTGTTTGTGTGGGTTTCCTCCCAAAGTCTCAAAAAATGCAGGTGAGGTTGATTGGCCATGCAAAATAAACCCTAGTGCCAGGGGGATTAACAGGGTAAATATGAGGGCTTACAGGAACAGGTATTCGGTGGGATTATGGTTGGTGTAGACTCAATGAACCGAATGGCCTCCTTCTGCATTGTATAGATTTTATTATTCTATGATTCTATGATCCTGTGAAGGCCAATAACTCGTGAACCCTATAGAACAAACTGATGGACAAGGTTTCACTTTCTAAGACTTTCATTATAACAGTCAAACCAAAATCATCATAAATTAAACAAAAAGTAACAGTCAAGTTGTATACATAGAAAAAATAAATTGCATTTTAGATAGCCAATAAAACAAAGATAGACCTCACAGATTGTCAGGTAGCCCCGTCAGCAGATGTGGCATTAATCTCAGCCCCTGAATCCCACACATATTTCTGTCCCTTTATGCATGCAGGGTTTAATCATCAACTAGCCTGACACAGCAACCTTCCTCCATGCAAGTTCCACAAACACACTTCATCAGAACCTTGATTAGCTTGTAAATTCTCTAGACCCAACTTCATCCAACCATTCGGTAAGACCTCCAAACATACGCCAGCCAGTTCTGGTTAAAACGGAAGCAATGGGAATACTTCTTTTCACTATCCCTGTTGGGAAACCCAATCTTTAATTTACAGTCTTTTCCACAGAATCACTCACAGCTTGGAGTTTATCAGAATTGACTCCTACTAAAAAAAAAATCTCCACGAGCCTGTGTCTGTTCTGATGACTGGTTGAAGTTTAACCTCTCGGGTTTGTTAGTGCTCTTCAGTTAGATTCTATTTCTGAAGCAACCAAAGCCACAGACTGATTTCTCAGGGGACTGATGTCACAGCCAGGAAAGCCAATCTACAATCTGGAGGGTCTGTTTTTTGTTTCTCTTTCCAGTTAGAGACTATCTGAATGATACAGGCTTTGAAACCACAGTCAATGTGGACAACAGTTTGCAAACTATGCATTTAATGTTGCTGTTGGTGGGACCTTGCTGTGTACAAATAGGTTGTTGTTTTTAATGATGCAACATGATTGGCTACTTTTCAAAATTGGTTGGAAAGCAATCTGAAATTTTCTTACGCCATAAATGGTGCTTTATAGAATCACAGAATCCCTACAGTGCAGAAGGAGGGCATTTGAGCCATCGAGTCTGCACCGACAATCCCACCCAGGCCCTAACCTAACATCTTTGGAGTGTGGGTGGAAACCGGAGCACCCAGAGGAAACCTGCACAGACATGGTGAAAATGTACAAACTCAACAATGTCACTGTGGCTGGAATTGTAGCCGGGTCTCTGGCGCTGTGAGGCAGCAATGCTAATCATTGTGTCACCATGTGCAAGTTTTCTCCAACATCCTATATATGCCCATTTTGTTCCTGGCTAGAATCCCCACTATTCGGCAAAAAACAATGAATTACCTTAACTTGGGGGAGCTGATTGCCTAGTGGTATTATCGCTAGATTATTAATCCAGGATCTTATATTCTGGGGACTTGGATGTGAATCTCACCACGGCAGCTGCTGGAATTTGAATTCAATAAAAATATCTGGAATTGAGAATCACCTGATGAGCATGAAATCATAGCTGACTGTCAGAGAAACCCATTGGCTTATTAATGTCTTTTAGGGAAGGAAATCTGCCGTCCTTACCTGGTCTGGCCTACATGTGACTCCAGAATCACAGCAATGTGATGGACTCTCAACTGTCCTGTTAAATGGCCAAGCAAGCCATTCAGTTCGAGGGTGACCGGTTATGGGCAATAAATGCTGTCCAGCCAGTGAGGCCCATGTCCCACAAATGAATTAAAAAATCTGAAATGTATTAGCTTGAATGTGTGAGAACACATCAATTAGGCCCGTTATTCATTAATCAGGGAATCTAATTTGTGCTTATTCAGTGGAAAATTATTTGTGGGACTTTTCAGATGCAGGTCAAAGCCAGAACTGAAATTATTCTCATATAAAGCTATGAAGATGCTGAAGAAGGTTTAGTACCCATTGCAGATGACAGCACAACAAGTTTGAAGAGAACTCCAATTAAACCCCTACAATTGTTATAAGTTGATAACAGTTTAGTTGTCGTGTGCTGAATTTTCAGCATGTTATAATGTCAGTAAGTTATTCAGTTCCTTTGCATGTGACAGAAAAGTGTTATCCATCATCGACATAATAAGCTCTCATCTTCGAAAGCAACCTCCATGAAACACTCACAGCAGCAGGTAGTCGCTTCCCCATGATCCTGCAGGTGTGAAAGTTGCCATACAAGTGTAATTTTATTTGTTTTTTCTTTCTAAAGGTTCATCTTCCTTAATGTTACAAAGCAACAAATCACAGGAGCCACCATCAGTTAAATTTCCAATTGAGTATTGTTGCATTTTCATAGTGGAAGAACAAAAACATAGAAATTAAAAGCAGGAGTAGACTGTTCGATCCTTCGAGCCTGCTCCACCATTCATTTTGATCATGGCTGATCATCAAATTCAATATCTTGATTTCACCTTCCCCTTATATCCTTGATCCCTTTATTCCCAAAAGCTATTTCTAATTTATTCTTGAAATCAAATACATTCTGGTAGTAAATTTCACAGATTCACCATCCTCTCCTCCAGGTGAAGAAATTTCTCCTCACCTCAGTCCTGAAAGGTTTACTCCTTATCCTCAAACTATAACCCCCACCAACGAGAGCATTCTTTCTGAATCTACTGTATGTAACCACAAGGTCCCCTCTCACTCTTCTAAATTCCAGTGAATAATACTAGTCATTGGAAAGTCTTGGAGATCCATCATGATGGATTTTCATCCAAGTATTGTCAAACCTACAATCACAATTTGACCAGTCTCAGGAAACACCTGACAACATTGGGGCATGGAAATCAGGCCAAAATGGCTTCACAATATTGTCCAATTTAATCCACAGGTTTATATTGCAGTTGGCTTTACACAGTCATGGACAATGTGTGCCCAGACTGACAACTGGGCCCAATACTCCAACTGTGGCCAATGTGTTTTCTTAAGGTTCAGCATAAATTCATATACATTTTGAAACTAGGGAAAATGAGTGGAGGAATGAGAAAGGAGCTTGACATCTCCAATACTGCTCTACCAAATGCCCCACAAGAATGTGGCTTCATTTGGTGGAGGACCAGTAACCTTTATTCTTTCACACGATTAGGACTTCACTGCTAAGGCCAGCATTTGTTGTCCATCCCTAATTGTCCTTGAGCTGAATGGCTCACTAGGCTATTTCTGGAGCCACATGTAGGCCAAATCAGATAAGGATAGCATATTTCCTTCCCCAAAGGAAGCAGATAGGGTTTTTTCACAACACTCAGTGATAATTTCATATTCACCATTACTGAGACAAACTTTCAATTCCAGATTTCATGAATTGAATTTAAATTCCACCTGCTACTATGGTGGGATTTAAACCTGTGTTCCATGGCTGCACTCTTGGATTTGTCATCCAGGTGACAATACCACTATCCCACCAGTTCCCCAGCTCGTCTCGAAAGTTACTAAAGGTAAGAGATACCAGATTCCACACACTGTCAAATTCTCCTTTTCAATTGCTGTCAGGACTACAATCCCCATGTCAAATGATGTACTTTGAGAGCATTTTCGGCTGTGGTTACAGAGATGAAATGCATCAGCCAATTAGCTGCACATAGTCATGTAAAGCAGATGGTAGATTTTTTTTGTTTGCACAAGCAATTTAACCTCCTTCAATGTAGAAAACAACATGAGATAGCTGTGCAATTATAAATAATGCCAGGATTCTCAGCAATGTGGTTGCTTCTGAACAACCTCAAGCTAATTAGGGATGGACAATAAATGCTGGCTGGACAGTGATGTCAATATGCCACAAATGTATTTAGAAAAGTAATTGAGAAAAAACTTGATCAATCATTACACCCTACATTGTTCTAATTATGGGTGACAGTGTGGCACAGTGATTAGCACTGCTGTCTCACAGCGCCAGGGACCCAGGTTCAGTTCCAGCCTCCAGTGTCTGTGTGGAGTTTGCACATTCTGTCCATGTCAGTGTGGGTTTCTTCGGGTGCTCCAACTTCCTCCCACAGTCCAAAGATGTGCAAGTTAGGTTGATTGACCATGATAAATTTCCCTTAGTGTCAAAGGGATTCGCCGAGTAAATACATGAGGTTATGGAGATCAGGCATGGGTGGAATTATGGTCAGTGCAGATTCAATAGGCCAAATGGCCTCCTTCTGCATTGTAGTGATTCTATGATTCAGAAGATTATAAATTGTCCTTAAGTATCCCAACAATCTGCCTCAAACACTACCAGTACATCTACATACATATACACATCTGCTGACACATGTATACATATATGCATACATATACTTATATAATTATATCCAATCTACAGGGCCCAGGTATATAAATATAAAAATAGAATCAGTAAATAATCAAAAATGTAAATAGAATACTCAAAAGAATATCGAGAGGATGTGAATATAAGAGGGTGGGAGTTATAATTTGGCCACACAGATCCCTGGTTAGAACATACCTGGAGTAATTGTGAGCATTTGGATGCTATACTTGATGGGTCTTGGATGGACTTGCGGTAAACTCTCATGGTTCAATTACAAAGCGGAGTCACACATATCAAAATATTCTTAACTGAGCCTCACAGCCAGAATAGGTAATTTTTTTTCATTAAATTGGTGACCAGTCTAATGTTTAGATTGACAAATTCCCAAAACTACACATGCCTCCCTATTTGAGACTGCAACTCCAAACTACACTCTCATCATTTTCAATTACTTTGTTACTCAGTCACTATTTAGATGGTAATAAAGTTTTTTGGCAGGCCAGTTGAACCTCCAAGCAGCGTGCCCCTAGTGGTGTATGACAAAGATAAAGGCAGGGGTGGGAAATATTGTTTAGGAAGAAGGAGAGAACACTGAATCTGAAAGCAGATGGTAGTGTGAATATCATTTATATTGGCTCAGCTATAAACCCAATGAGAAACCCATCAATTACTCTGTTATAATGAGACATCATAAATGTACCTTGTGAATGAAAATGACAAATAGGAACTATGGAAAAGGGCAATAAAAACTGAAACTTTCGTGTGTCATCCATTGTACCAAGCACTGCTCCATAAACCATGATTATTTTCATGTTTCGTAAAAAATGTTTAAAATATGAACAACACTCACATTTTTAACATTGACCTTATAACTTCCTGAAATATTCTTGTGTTTCTCTCATTTCTTGCCCCTACTAAGCACCCATAAAGACTGGTTCATCATATAAAGGGATATCTCCATGGTCTCCATCTACTGTCCATGGTCAAACAAAATGTTTGAAGATGCAGCATTCAGTTTTATATTAATGCCAGTATTTCCCAAAAGAAGCAACTGACTTTGCAAAGGTCTTGTTGATCATTGATGGATTCAAGTGCATCTGGGATAACTATCCTGCTGTGTTGGCAATAAAGCAGGGCTGAAAGCAAAACCTACCTAACCTATATCAAGTGCAATCTTCCAATGAAGCTCAAAGAAGTGTGCCACCTCATTCCTTAAAGTACGTATTTGTTAGTCTTCAAATACTTTCTATGTTGAGTAAATGCCTCAGAGTAAGCAGAAATATGAGAAATTGGGGCCTTCCTTGTGAATCCTATTCTTATCCCATCAGATATTAATTTTTAAGCAAATCAATTCCCAGAGGGAAACTTGGTTTATGGGTCTTACTTTCTTTTTGTATTCAGAAAATGAGAAGAAAACATAATGATCACAGCAGAAAGAAGAATAGTAACACTCCTGGGATTTTAAGAATTAAATGTAAAAGATTAATTAATAAATGAAAAGAAAGCAAACATATAAGATTACATTTGCACCACATTTAAAAATATATAATTGCAAAACATTCTTTGCTAAACACTTCCTACTTGGTCAGATACACAAGTGAACACCTTCCTAGCAACAGTGCCTTATAGACGTGCAACAATAAAACTATATATTACCCAAGACAAATTGTTGCAGCTTTAAGAAAGGCACACTCAAAATCACTCCCACTCTGCTGTAGAAATCCAAGACTTCAGAATAAAATTTCTTTTCGCAGCCCAAAAGCTGCAAAAAGAAATCTGGACGACTGATTTGAAATTACCTTCTCCCAGCACAGAACTGTTTTTAAGAGATTTTCCTTACACAATAAACATAGCAAATCAGCCTAACATCGCTCCTTACATATCTTTTTCTCCTTCAAATCATTGTTGTAAACATTTCTTTGAACTTCATTTTCCCAAAGTATAAAAACCTTTCATGTTTTTCCTCCACTTTTGAGATCAAATAAAATATAATGTTTATGAAACATTTTGCAAGTTACACACATTCCTTGCTTCCCATTGAAATTTAACAGCTTAAAAAGTTATAATGCAAATCTATAAATCTAGATTATTTACTGATATAACCACTTTACCATAGTTTCATTACAAATTCATGCATTTAGCACTTTCATCCTTTTTCCTGTGTTAATTCTTCCAGACTAATTATCTCCATTAACTCTTTCCCATTTTTATTAGCTCATTTTCATACCATATCCACACACGTGCAGACTCAAGCACATACATGGACGCGTATACACAGGTACACGCGCATACACACACATGCATGAATGCATGCATACACATGTATACACACACACACACACACAAACACGTAACTTTCTTCACAGAATAACACAGTAATCTCCTAAAATATTTTTTCTCACTATTAAATAGATGCAGAACTGGTTGCTATAAAAATAAGATTGATATCAAAAATTCCAATAAAAAGTTCAAGGGGTCATAGCTTCAAACTAAGTGGCGGAAGGTGTAGAAGAGACATGAGGAAATTGATTTATGAAGAGGGTTCTGGGTATCTGGAATTCACTACCTGCATTAATAGTGAAAGCAGAGACCTTATACTCTTTTAAGAAGTACTTGATCTGCACTGTAAGTGGTGTCAGCTACAGGGCGTTGGGCAGCGAGCAGGAAGATGGGATTAGATAGGGCACCTGGATGACTTTGGGTTGGTGTAGACAAGATGGACTAATGGCCTCCTTCTGTGCTATACCATTTCCAGGGTTCTATGGCTCTAAGAGAAAGCTCTTTTTGTGAAAAGACGTAAGAAAATAAAACTCGCCATCATAAAGAATAATTGAGATAGTTAATGTTGATGCATTTAAGAAGAAGTTGGATAAGCACTCAAAAGAACTGATATGTTGATAGGACAAGATGAATAAGGGTATGAGGGCTGATATGGAGCATTAATACTGGCATAGACAAGTGGGTTGAATGGTCTGTTTTTGTGCTGAAGATTTGTTGTAGTTTGCTGTAAATGAGCTCCATTCTAAAATAGTCCAAGAAACCAAATGAAAAAGCCTATCTTTGGAAAAGGCTTTTGCTCTGTACTTTTACTAAATTGGGATGGTTCAGAATGAAAGTTGGACAAAGGATATCCTGAACCCTTAACTTACAAATGTTTGAAGGCTCTTTGGCAGTCTTTATTAAGACAGCAAGGGGACTGCATGTATCAACCTGGTTGGATGTATTCATGCAGGTATCGTCACATGATCTCCTGTCTCCAGCCATCCCTGCTAAGGTCAAGCTCAAGCACCCATATTTCCACAGTCAGTAAGTAAATAGCCTCCTATTGCCTGAGAACAGAATCCCAGTTGACCCTCTGTTACAACACTGAGGGAGCACTACACGTGATGTAGAGATGCTGGCGTTGGACTGGAGTAAACTCAGTAAGAGTCTGGCAACACCAATTTTAAATCCAACCGATTTATTTGATAGTAAATCTGCTAGCTTTCGGCCTTTGTAGTCTTCGTCAGGCTAATGAGGTGTTCTGGTCTCGAGACCTCATTCGCCTGACGAAAGCTACAAAGGCCGAAGATTTACTAGCAGATTTACTATCAAATAAATCAGTTGAATTTAAAATTGGTGTTGCCAGACTCTTACGGAGCACTACACTGTCAGAGATGCTATTTCCTGATGGGACACCCAACCAATTTTGCTCTCTCAGGTGATTATAAGAGGCCTCATGCCAACTGCTGAAGAATAACAAGAAAGTTTGCCTTGGCATCCAACATTTATCATAAGCACTATTACAATAAGCATTCATTTCTTGCATCCAATTGGTTGATTCTTGACTGTTGACCAAATAGTCTTTTCCTTATCCCAGGAATGAGCTCTTTATAACTAATGACCAAAAATGTTCAAAAAAATTAAAAATAAACACAATTTTAAATATTGCTATGATTTCTTCTCAATAATGTTCTGTGGATTAATCTTCAATTCCTAAAGATTCCAAGGCAATTCTGAAAAGTTGGGAATAGGGAAGTATTTGATTCTACTGTTTGACTTTGAAAGCACGCTGAGGGAAGCTGGAAGCACAAACAAAGTTTCAGCATTCCTTTCTTCCTTTACTTGCTCAGTTTCAATAAATGGAAAGCAGAGGTCAAGGAACCAGGTACAATTGTTTTGAGAGAAAAAAGAAGAGCTGAGACATCCTGTAGAGCTCAATGAAGTCAGAATATTCATGTTGCACAGTAACCTGTTGCTCGGACCGCCCGGAGTATCCATCGTGTTGTCTCAATTATCAGAAAGCATAGATTGTCAAAATTATTACTGTGATAATTGCTTACATCCAAACAGCTTGTCCGAATGGTTTTGGCAATAAAACTTCCATTACTGCATCTGTGATCTCTGTCTTCCATCTGTGTCAAATAATTGGTATCTAAAGTAACCCCGTCTGGACATCCCTCTGTGAGAAGTGAGTCTGTGTTACAGATGGATGTCTGCAATTTTTTCAGCAGATCGGTGCAAATGGCGAAAAGATGTGTCCCAATCTGTCAGTTCTCTGTTTCGCCTTTTGTCAAGTTCACATCCTAATGAATCTTGCTTACAAAGTTCAACGTTTTATATCTTTACCTTTGGAATTACATCTAGTCCCAAAAAATCACCACAACGAGTTTCATCTGCCTTCAGTCAAAAAGTAAAATTCATTACAACAAATTGTCATTCAAAATTTCACAGATAAGGCCAGAAATTATTTTGCTGCACCACAGATCACTAATTCAGTTCACAAACAAGAGCGAAATCCATGGCTTCATCAGTTGAGGGATTTAATAGACACGTTTTAATAATTTGGGCGTACAACATTCGAGTATTGCTAAAAAAAAGAAACATGCTATCAATGCTTTTCATCTTGTACTTATCAGATTAAATTGTGTGGCTATGCTCTTCCTGTCTGCAAAGTTTGGATTTGAGCGGGACTTTTGATGAAGATGCCAAGTGGTGGACAGCTGACATCAAATGGTTCAGTGTTTTTATCACTGAACAAGGTGGCTTCTGACATACACAAATGAACCACACTGTGAGCCCAAGAAAGGTCAAGTGTTTCCACGCCTATAACGTGCAGGATAGGAATCTTCAACAACGCCCATCTGGAGATCCACAGTGCACTGAAAGTAGGAAACTTTCAGAGGATGGGAAGAATCAGGAGGATATCACAAGAGGATGGACTTGGGAAACATAGAAATGGTTAAGGTCAGTCTCCACAACTGTCATTGGATCAGGTTGTCAACGTTGAAGGGACTTGCTCGTGGGTATGGCACTATCGTGTGCTTGGGGAAATGTGTGCAATGGCCAGTGTGGGTAAACAGGCTTCAGGCCTAGTCCAGGGGTGGGAAACCCGTGTAATCAGTACAGAGGAATGATGGGAAAGTTCGGGGGTTGATTGGCTCTTTCGGTGAAGAGCCCGAATGGTGGACGGCCTAGTGCAGTTCAGTCTTTTTATCACTGTGAATAAGGTGATGGTTGACCTCACAAAGCCAGTCTTTTTCAGCACAATAGGAAGTAAAATGTTTGGCATTTTGTAAAGCTTGCTGCAGCTCAAAAAGCCAATGGTGAAACTCTTTACAGAGTTGTTTACGGTACTGAAGGACATTTCATCCAAAACCGCTGCTGATTGTGGAACAGTTCAGGTTTTACAGGTGGGACCAGATGGAGGGCAAGACCATTGTCAAATTGTGGCAACCTGAAGAGTTTGGTGGAGCACTGTGTCGTCAGGACTCTCTGACAGAATGCATTATGGGACATGCCTGTATGTGGCCCCCGAAATGGAACAATCCAGCGGAGGCTGTTAGCCGAAGAACAGTTGGATTTGAAGAAGGCATTAGAGGTTGCAGTCTCCTTGGAACTGGCTGTGAGACGGACAATACATTTAGGCTGAAGTGCCAGGATTCACAAGATGGCAGAGGCATCAAATGGGCACCGAGGAATGTCGGTCACCTTTGTGGCTGAGGGGGTAACAAAGAGTCCAGTTATTGGACAAAAAGAGCTCAGCGGTAGAGCTGCTAGAAGATGCAACACATTGCACAAAACATCAGACCATCGACATCCCAGGAGAGGGTGAAGCTGAACCGGTCATGGGGCAAACCCTGAAGAAAGTGGCAAGTGGCCAATGTAGATGAGAACAAGGAGTCCATGGGGTCTGAAGGAGAAAAACAGGTTGGGAGAAAGGAAGGAAGGAAGGGAGAAAGGAAGAGAGGGAGGGAGAGAGGAAGGAAGAAAGGAAAGAGAGAGGGAGGGAGGGAAGGAGGAAGGAAGGAAGGACAGACAGCAGGATAGCACTGAATGTGTCAAAGTCTAGTGGCACATGAAACAGGCAGAGAATATGCTTCTATCTGTTTCCATAGTTGGTTTGTACTTGAATAGGTCACCGGCCTGTGGAATGCACCTTCTATGACCATTACATCCTGGAGTGGCTCTCAAACTCAGTGCTTGTTACTCGGAGACAGCGATGCTCCCCCTTGCACTGCAAGACTTCCTTACACCCAATGAAATACTCTTGACAATAGTCACAACTGTAATGTAGAAAACACTCCACATGATCTGCTGAACCCACTGTCTGGTTAACACACTGGTGAAGGACACTTCTTTGCTGGAATGTGAAATAATTCCTCTGATGCCAGTATCTCTTCACTAAATTTACATTTATTTACGCAGAAGTAACTCGTTCCACGTATTGGGCCCAATCTGAAGACAGGGTTGAACAAGTCTAATCTTCCAAACAAAGGCATGATGCATAAAAATGGTTTATCCCAACTACAACAACTGTAGCGAGCGAGTTCATTCAGGAACATGCTATATCGCATCACCACTGAAATATCTTCTGCCAGGCTGGTGTCCCTTCACCAAATTCCGATTTATTTACATAGTCAGAAATTCTCATACAAATATAAACGATAAGTTAGCACAATGCTGACATTCCACATTATGCACACGTTGGGGGGGAGGTTTCCCTGATTGGGCAAGGCATGGCTGCCTTAATCAGGGAGCTCGTATTCCAAGAGGTTCTAATCCTGGGCCTCCTTACAGTCACCACAGCACAAAATCCTACATTGTGTCCCTCTAATAACTAATTATTTGGGTAAGAACCATTGATCTCCATCCCAGCATGAACCAACCTTCAAAGGAGAAAGGGAAGATCATATTTATTAATAAACTGAGCAAGGAAGGAAGTAATGAGAGATGTGTGGGAAACAGTGACAAGAAGACTGGGAGGGGGGGAGTGGCAAGTGTGGTGGAGAGAACAGAATGTGAAAATGTATTGAATTAACAAAAGCAACAATTGCACATTTATTCATGAAGGGAATGTTTACTCGACAAACATTTACCTGCTCAGCTGCATTTGGGATTTCAAACTATACACAGTGTGTTAGCTGATTACCAGAAAGGTCATAAATTAAATTAAATTAATTATTAATGAAAAATAACTCTATTTGCATTAACCAAGTTAAACGATTCCAATCCAAGTAGAATCAGCACAAAATCTCTCAGTGATGTAAAGAGAAAAAAGCTTCCAGTTAATTATGTCTTTTAGTTGAATATAAAATGAATGATCTGTACAACTCAATAAAACATATCTCGCACTCCAATAAATTCAACTATTTGTTTTAAACACTGATTGAATGGAATAAAGTGTGCAATGTATCAAAGTAATGACTTTACCTCAAGATTATGTGTTTTAAGTGCACCTTGTTTTGCTGAACTGTCACAGTCTAACTCCAAACACTGGTTTAAAAGAAATCTGATTTCTCTGATATTTGCTGTACTGGACGGAATGCTCCATGAAAGGAATGGTCTCCATTTGAAAGTATAAGAGTGTCTGAGGATTAGCAGTGCAAATGTGTGGGATTGCAAGGATATGGCCTGGGTTTGATTGTTGTCAGTGCATGCTCAATGGGCTGAATGGCTTCTTTTTGCATTGTAGGGATTCTATGCTGAAGATTGTGATATAAGCTGAAAAGAACCATTGAATCACTACAAAACAGATGAAGGCCATTCAGCCCATCAAATCTGTACTGACTCCCTGACAGAGTCAGGCCTCTCCCCTATCCTGTCCCCATAACCTCACACATTTCTTATGGCTCATCCATCTGACCTGAACATCTTGGGATGCGCAGGGGCAATTTAGTATGGCTAATCAACCTAACTTGCACATCTTTGGACTGTGGGATTAAATTTGAGCACCCAGAGGAAACCCACAAAGACATGGGGAGAACATACAAAATCTACACAGACAGTGACCCAAGGCTGCAATTGAACCTGGGTCCCTGGCGCTGAGAGGCAGCAATGCTAACCCACTGTGCCACATTGTCCCATCAGATGAGATACGGAAACATCAACTGATTTTATATTCTAGTAATTAACAGTTGTCCATGGTGGAGCCATTGACAGCTCTCTTCATTACAGAGATACAAGTGACTATGTAAATTCAGGAGCCACAGTCTTAATCAAGCACAGGGGTAAGGTAAGGATTACAGAAGTAAGTAGGTACTGAAGTTAAGATGTGGATCAGCTATGATCTTATAAAATGGGAAAACATGCTTGAGGGGCTGAATGGTCTCTGAGCTGCAATGTTCGGAACAAAATTTAAATGTGAGAACATAAAAATACATGGAGTGGCAGATTCACATTTTGTCAGCCAAGCCTGTTGTTTGACGGGAGGTGGGTGGGTGGACTGGCCCAGCTATCAGTGTCCATATCCCATGAATGAAGTTTTTAAAATCCCACGTATCTTTGTATGGTCTCCATCCAACATATTTAATTGCCTGAGAAAATATCAACAAAAAAATCACACAAGCAATGGTGAGAGGTTATCAGGGATAGGAAGGAGCGTGGAGTTGAAGTTAAAATGGAATAAACCACGATCTTCTATAATGATGGAGCAATGTGATGGACTGAATGGCCTCTGCTGCTCCTAATTCTTTTGTTTGTATGTATATCTGTGTGCCCAACAAACATAATTAAGCAGATATGAAGACCTACATATCTTTAGTATATGTATTCATCTTCACATCTCCAGTATTCCTCTGTAGATATTATTTAGTGCAAAGGCCCAGAAAACACAGAATTATTCCCTTGGAGTAGATGATCTTCTTTGCCTATAAATCTCTCTCTTGAGCATTCACAACCGAGCAGTTGAAGCTACGAGAAACTGCTGTGGAATAGCAGCTCTGAGTCAGGAGAGTAGACCAGTGAAAGATGCCACTAGGTAGGGTTCTTAAAACTCTCCGAGCCACATTCATTTTACCCAGCAAGGGCTCCTCTCCCCACCACCTGGAGCAGGGATTTTTATTATTCACCCCTCTGCCACCCTGCTGTACATAAACGATGGCAAGCTGGCACCACTTCACTTCCCTTCTGTTCATCAGTGACCTCTCTCTCTGCTTTAGTGCAAATATCACCAGGAGCCCATTCTGCATCTTTAATGAGACCCTGTCAATGGGAATTGGCTCAGGGCAGTTGGCAGATGTTCCATTCAAACCCCCTGTTCGGTGGTGAAAACCACCCAGAGGAACATCCAGACCAGCTGTTTCTTCAATCCAGTTTGCAGTGACACACTTTTCCCTCTCCCTAACCAACTGAATCTAGCACTAGTTTTTATTGGCAGCCCAGTTAAACTGATAGGCTTTGTCTCTTCTCCCTGGAATTCCTGCAGTCATTCATCTTTACCACTCGCTCTCACTTGATTACACAACAATAATTCATTAGTTCCAAATATTGTAGTCCACAATGACGCTGGAAGAAATATTTCATTGGCTGCAATTGCTTTCGGTAGTTCTATGGTTATGAAAGGCACTATATAAATGCACGTTTTTATTCCCTTTCTCTGGTAAAGGTACTTCTTCCTGCATTTCAAAATCTCTACCCATTAATTTTAGAGAGAGAGAGTGCTAGGTGCCTGTATGTATTGCCAGAGGAGGTAATGGAAGCAGGCACATTTAAGAGGCATTTGGATGGATACATGAACAGGGAGGGAATAGAGAGATATGGACCAAGTAAGGGCAGAAAATTCTTATCTTCTTATCGTAGCTTAGTTAAGGCATTATGATCAGCACAGGCTTGGAGGGCCAAAGAGCCTGTTCTTGAGCTGTATTCTTCTTTGTTCTTTGTTCATACTATTGTGTATTCACTAAATCCTTGAATATTTTATATTTCTCAGAGTAATGCAGGATTGCAACTATTTTCAACAGAAAATGCTGAACAATCTCAGCAGGTCTGACAACATCTGTGGGAAGGAATAGAGCCAAGTTTTTGAACTCAATGTTAGGTCTGGAAGGCTGTAAAGTGCCCAACTGGAAGTTGAGGTGCTGTTTCTCCAGTTTGCATTGGTGCTCACTGGAACATTGCAAAAGGTCAAGGATGGACATATGGAAAGGAGAGCAGGGTGGTGTATTAAAGTGACAAATGACAGGAAAATCTGGGTCCTGCTTGCAGGCAGACCCATGGTTTCAGCAAAGTGGCCAACCAGTCTGCGTTTGGTCTCTCTGATGTAGGGTAGACCACATTATGAGCAGCAAATGCAATAGACCAGATTGAAGGAGATGCGTGTGAAGCACTGCTTCACCTGAAAGAGATGTTTAGGACCTGAGACAGTGAGCAGGGGGAAGTAAAGGCACAGATTTTGCACCTTCTATGATTGCATAGAAGGTACCATTGGCAGGGGATGAAGTGTTGGTGTGATGGAGGAGCGGACCAGGGTGTCACTGAAAGAATGGTCCCTGCGGAATGCTGACAGAGGAATGAGGGGAAGATGTGTTGAATGGTGACATCATGCTGGAGCTTGTGTAAATGGTGGAGGATGATCCTTTGAATGTGGGGTGACCCCATCCTGGTTTTGGGAGGGGAGGATGGGTTGGATATGGTTGAGAGCCCTGTCAACCACAGTGGGTGGAAAACCACAATTGAAGAAGATGCAAGACATATTGACAGCGCTACTTTGAAAAGATGTGGCAAAGGTGAAAGAGCCGAGAGAATGGGAATGGAATCCTTACAGGATGTGAGGTGTGAAGAGCTATAGTTATCAAGGTAGTTGTGGGGTTTGGTGGGCTTGTAATGGATACTAATAGACAGTTTATCGTCAGAAATGGAGAGCAGTTTGTTATGGAATATAATTCAAGCTTGACAGATCAGCATAAAGCCTTTATAAGTTTGCTCAGTCTGTTATATTTGACTGATTCTAAATTTACAAATCTAACAGTGGTCTTTGATAAATGAAGAAAATACCCTTAAAATAACGTGGTTATCTCGCAAACAATCACAGAAACAACCTAAATACTTCATGTCTCCATTATAAAATATGTCTGCCATGACAAAATGTCTGCAATCATTATTCAAGATTTTCAGTCTCTGTACATTAGTTCTGAGTCCATACCCAGGCAAAATCAATTACAGTGAGCGCCAATTAGTTACCAGACCCACATAATCAAATACAGATCAATTAAACAATTGAATAGTACAATATTTTAGCTGGGACATTAGACCTTTTTGGATGAAACAGTTTAATGCTTGGATTAGTGCATTGGAAAGACAAATTTCAGATGAAGCCAATATGTATTATTTGGTTAATGACAGTGACAATAATGTTGAGATTGAGATTTTGACCAGGAATAGAATGAACCAGAAAATGAAACTAATTGCCTACTTTAATTAATGCAACTATCCTGTGTTGAAATTTTCACACATTGCATCAGTTAAAATTGCATCAAATCTAAATAACACAGCAGCCAACCTATCTTTGTATTCCCAGGGATTTCATTTGACAATGGATTCATGTTATTCAGTGAACATCATTAATTATAACTGTTCCAGATAAGCTTGACTGATCGGCACAAATCCTTTATAAGTTTGCTCAGTCTGTGATATTAGACTGATTTTAAATTTACAAATCTACCTGCTAAACAATTAATCGATGTCCAAACCGCGGTCTTTGAGAAATGAAGAAAATACCATTAAAATAATGTGGTTATCTTGCAAACGATCACAGGGCTAGTGAAAGCTAAATACTTCATATCTCCATGATGAAAAATAAAGCAGCAGACTGAGCTTGTAAAGGGTCATTGGTCTTGAGTAATCTTGTTTTCCCTGGGAAGAAAGGTGAATTGCTGCAGCGTTCTGTTTGTAAATCAAACATTGAAACTGTTTGATGACAGCTGTTTGCAGGGAGCTGTGACTTGCACCATCCTTTAGAACCAGTAGACAATTTCCACCTTTCAACTTTTAACAGTATAACATCCAAGAGATTGAGGATTACAACTGACACAATCTGACTGCGGCTTTATTAACCAAAACTTAAGAGTTACAAAGCAATTTTGGACAGAACATCAGGGCATCAGAAACAGAAAGAGACTTAGAGTCATTGTTTAAGGTTTTCTTAAGGTTAATGTGCAGGTTTAATCAGCAGTTAGGAAGGCAAATGCAATGTTAGCTTTCATGTCGAGAGGGCTAGAATACAAGAGTAAGGATGTTCTTCTGAGGTTGTATAAGGCTCTGGTCAGACCTCATTTGGAATGCTGTCAGCAGTTTTGGGCCCCATATTTAAGAAAGGATGTGCTGGTCTTGGAAAGGGTCCAAACGAGGTTCACAAGAATGATTTCTGGCAGAGCTTGCCATATGAGGAATGATTGAGTCCTCAAGGGTCTGAACACATTGGAGTTTAGAAGGATGAGGGGGGATCTTTTGGTGACTTCCTTGGGTGACTGGCTGCATGGAATTTGCTTGTACTCCCTGTGTCTTTGTGGGTTTCTTTTGGATGCTCCAATTTCCTCTCACAGTCCAAATATGTGAAAGTTAGGTGGATTGGCTATGATAAATTGCCTCTTGTTATCCTAACATATGTAGGTTACAGAGATTAGCAGGATAAATACATAGGGTTACAGGGATAGGGGCTGGATGAGGTTGTTGTTGGTGCAGCCTTAATGGGATGAATAGCCTTTATTCTGCATTGTAGGGATTCCATGATTAAAGAGATTATAACTGGATACTTAGAGAAATCCAAGATTACTGGGAAGAATCAGTTTTGTGAAGGGAAATCATGTTAACTAATTTAATGGAGTTCTTTGAAGGATTCACATGTACTGTGAGTAAAGGGGAGCCTGTGGACTTGATGTACTTACATTTCTGGATTACACTTGATAAGATGCCACATTAAAGGTTATTGTGTAAAATAAAAGTTTGTGGTGTGGGATAGCACATTGACATAGATAGAAGATTATATCAATGATTCAACTGAGGGGAGTGAAGGCAAGGCAGCTAAATTTGCAGACATTACAAAGAAAGGCAGGAAAGTATGTTGCGAAAGGGACATAAAGAAGTTGTAGCTTGATATATGTAGGTTGAGTGAGCAGGCTAATATTGTAAAAAGCAAAGCTGTTCACTTTCCAGGAAGAATGAAAAGACAGGATATTACTTAATGGAGAATTGCTGCAGAATTCCGAGAGATCTACCTGTTCTAGTGCATGAGTCACAAAGTTAGTATGCAGGTACAGCAAGTAATTAAGAAGGCTAATAAGTTTTAAAGTTTATTTGTTAGTGTCACAAGTAGGCTTACATTAACACTGGAATAAATTTACTGTGAAATTCCCTAGTCGCCAAACTCTGATGCCTGTTCGGGTAACCAGCATGTCTTTCAGACTGTGGGAGGAAACCAAACCAGCCGAGAGAATGTGCAGACTCCACACAGACAGTGACCCAAGCAGGAATCAAAACTGAGTCCCTGGTGCTGTGAGGCAAGAGTGCTAACCACTGTGGCATTGTGTCTTATTTTGAGAGGAATTGAATATACAAGTAAAGATCTTACTGTTGGGTTGTACAAAGCATGGGTGAGACCACATCTCAAACGTTGTGTAGAGTATTACTCTCCTTATTGAAGCAAGGTCATAAATGCATTTGAGGCAGTTCAGAGAGCATTAACTAAATCGACATCCAGAATGAGTGGATTATCTTATGAGGAAATGTTCGAAAAACTAGGCTTGTTTCCAATAGAAATTAGAAGACTGAAGGTTGACTTGACTGAAATGTATAAGATCCTGATTGATCTCAGGGTGGACATGGGAAAGATGTTTCCTCTTGTGGGTGAATACAGAACTGAGATGCTCTCTTTTATTCTAGGAATGATTATAAGGTCTCAGTAAGTCCATGGAGAGTTTGAGTCATGATTGACTTGAAATGTAGGCCAGACATTAATTTTTCATCAATTTCAGCATCTGCCTGACCTGAACACATCTTGATGAATCGGGATGAAATTAGCCTCAATGTGTTCAACCATATAATGCATGACATTAAACCTGATCTTATACAAGTACACGATGCCTTGATTCTGATGAATGTTATAGTTGCTGTTTACTTGATTGGGAATATACAAACATAAAAACATTTGTACAACCAAAACTAGGAACAGGAGAAGGCAATTCGACCCTTCGAGCCTGACCCCCCATTCAATAAGACAATGACTGCAACCTTAAACCACACACCTTCCCAGCCCTGATAACATTTCATCCTTGTTCTAATCAAGAATCTATTTATAGATCTAACTTTAAAATATTCAGACTCTGCTTCCATTGTCTTTTGAGGAAGAATATTCCAAAAATTCACAATCTCTGAGAGAAAAAAAATCTCCTCAACTCTGTCTTATATTTAATTAGTGAGCAATGCAAAGCTATAAATTACTGCTGCCAATTTGTACAGAAAGAAGCTTTACGTGTCTGTAAAACATTCCTCTGCTGCTGTTTTACCATTTATTTTAAATACATTTTTTGATCTTATTTGGTATTCTTAAGGTGTTTTGCTTAACCTTTAGAATTGTGTGTTACGTTCTGAAATTGTGAAAAGAAGGCAGCCCTGGAATGGAAATGTTCCGCAGTCACCTAAGTAGTGGTATACTACTTAGTGGTGGTTTTTGTAAAAGGCTATTTGTGACATTACTGGACTAACATTTCACAGTGTCACATCCTGGACAAATTACCTGTTAGCAACATGCTTCATGGCAGAAGTTGTGGTGAATAAACCACAGAACCAAGAAATGAGACATCATTAAATTCTACAGATATCTCTGCAATATTTAAGATTATGCAGGAACTTCCTAATTAATCATAGTGTTAAAGTTTTCACACCATGTGGCCAATGACTCATAAATGATAACATAAATAAATAAAAATGATGGAATTTGAAATTAGCAGCAGATCAGTTTAGAACTAAAAGAGAACATCAGTGTCATATATGACTGGTGTCCCTTTCATCAGGTCACCCAGTTGCAACTACCACTCAGAACATTAAACTTGAATTCCATCTTGGAGGCTGTTGGACTCCAGTATGTATTTCCACCCCTCTTTCCTACTAATTAAGCAATGTTTTCTTGAAAGTAGCAAGTTTGATGTCAAGATGTTTCAATGACTTGCATTAAAAATTGAAACAAAAAGAGAAAACGTTGGAAAATCTCAGCAGGTCTGACAGCATCTGTGGGGAGAGAATAGAGGCAACTTTTCTAATCTAGATGACACTTTGTCAGAACTCAGACGAAGGCTCATCAAGACTCAAAATGTTACCTTTAGCTTCTCCCCACAGGTGTTGTCAGACCAGCTGAGATTTTCAGCATGTTCTGTTTTTGTTTCAGATTGCAGCATCTGCAGTATTTTGCTTTTAGCTTTGCATTAAAAATTGTCTGCTTGAAAAGATGATCAATTTCAATTCTGTGGATTTGCAATTCGGGTTTTTAAATATTAAATATTTATATTTAGTAAGACCACTCTATGAATTAAACATACCTTAATTGGATCAGGGTCACCAAAATCTCAAGAAACATGGGCCGGGATTCTTTGGCCTCACCCACAGTTGAGATTGTCCAGTCCCGCTGCATTGAATGGCAATTCGACTGAACATCAAATTCTCCATTCTTGCTGACAGAGGTAGCAGGGTGTGTAAGAATTGCCACTATGCTCTCTCATTTAAATTTACCGGTAAGAATTAGATATAGTTCCACTGGAACTCAGGAACATAGTTATGTACCCACCAATAAAACAGCAAGGGACAAATAAAGGCTGTTGTAGCACTAGGAGAACTGTCACATGCCCATTATTAAACCATAAGGTTCAGTACTTATTCTGCTTGGTAGCATCCAACATTATAGGTTGTTATAAATCCCCTACCTTCTTTTAATACTTTTGTTGAATTAGATGATGTATGTTTTATATGCGAGCTTCCATATTCTGCTGACCATGATGGTTAGTGGTTAGCTTCTCATCATCCTTTTGAGGCCAGATCATTACCCTCTGAAAGTCAAGTGACAATGGTAAATTTGTAAGCTGATAGAGATAAAATTAAGCTCCTTTTCCAACTGAGAATCATTTTAGTTGGAAGTCGGTTTTCTGTTGGAACACAAAAGCACAGAAATATACTTCATCTGAATTGCCACTGTTCTTTCCTTCTGTTGTCTGTCGAACAGCTCGTATATAATTGCTTACCAAACCGTTACTTAGAACCTCATCCAGGCCAATAATCATAGTGCAGTATTGTTAGTTTTTAGAAATACAGAATGAGCCTCAGATTAGCTAAACCAATATCAAAGCACTGCAGATTCTGGAAATCTGAAATAAAAACTGAAATTTCTGAGGATGCTCAGGAGGTTAGCAGTACCTGTGAAGAGAGGAGCATAGATTGAATGGCTACATTTATTCTGCCTCTCTGGAAGAGAAAGCTTCAAGCAAGAGTGGAACATTTATTTTTCATACACCCAATGTTACTCGTCTTCTTCAATGATGAGAAGAATTAGACAGGTGTAAAAACAATGTATGTCCTTAATTCTGATGTTTAAAGATAGATTTAAATTAATTCCATTGGGCCAGGTGTAAAGTTGTGTTCCACCTGAGTGTGTAGGTGTCCTACTTGATGGGTTAGGATAAAATTGCCCCCAATGTTTCAGTTGAAAAACTCTCAACAGCAAGAGTTAAAGCAACCTTATTACTCAGACATGCTTCAGGGTGTTGAGTCTTCATTAGATTTCTTAATAGGTTTGCAACCAATTGGCTTTTCCATTCTCTATCAAAGGCTCCAGTGAGAATTGAGTGCAGTGCTTCACTAGAAAAGTAAAATTGCACTAAAAATGGACAACGACATTTGGGATTTTACAAAGGTCATTCTCTGCATCGGTGAGAAAGGGAGAAAATTAGTGCAGGTGAGAATGGTGGGGTGACCATTTGCTTTCAGCTGAAGGTTATCTTGCTTTGAAAATGGCCTGTTTAGCAGTGGATTGAAATGTTTTTTAATTCACAGGCATATGGCTTTTGGCAGTGTAATTTCTCAAGTTCTATGATGCTTCCTCAGCTCTTGATTCCAGTTATTTAACTTTTGCTCATTATTATAAATGTCAAACGTATGGTTTTATTGCACCATGAGCAACATGTCAATCCCTCTATGACTCCAGTAATTTTGTTTAATCGGCAGAAATGAATGTTAAACAGAAACTAATATCATCCCCTGAGTAATAATACAAAAATCCTTCACTGCCTGCTGATTCTTTTTAAATGATGACTGTAGAATAAGGACTTTATCTATGAATTACATTAATACCCATGTCACCATATTGTTTAATATGTATTGCTAAAAAAGGACAGCTGCCTCTAATTGGTCTGGATTTCTTCCTTGACATCTCTGTTCTCCCTTTGCTTTCAATCTACTTTTTGACGCCGCGTTTTAGCAGCAGAGAACTTGCCTTATCGGCTTTAATGATGAATAATGAAATTGACTTCACCAATAATTCAACGGTGAGTGAACACGAGCAAACAGAAAATGAAATATAATTGAATCTGTGACAGGTTTGAGGGAGAAAAGGGTGAGTCATGAGCTAAGGTTTTAAAATTAGCTCCGATAAACTTTGGCAGGATGAAACAGAAATGGAACTCAATGGATAGGGCAGAACAGTCATTGGATAAAAACAACAAGGGCAATTTTGAACCCTCATTCTCGTTCTGTAGAGAGTGTGATTTGTGCTGGCAAGTTTCCAAGTTCTGATCTTACCAGCCCCCTTCGCCAGCACGGTGGTATGAAACATATCCTAGGGCTGCAGGAAACTCATTCTAATACATTAATATGTCATTATTGAGCACTCTTTCTGGGACATTCTGCCCAGTGGATATTCCCTGTGACTATTTACAGCACAAACCTGTCATGGGGGTCTCCCCAGGGTCAGTATAGTCCCCGGGGCAGTGGGACATGGTCAGGCACTGTCTCCGACACTGTCCCATGGCACTGGTTGGCACTGCCGTGTTGGCAATATTCTATACGGGCACTATCAACCTGCACCAAGAGGCACGCTCTAGTGGAGCCTAAGGGGAAGGGGGATTCATTTAGATGTGTTGGGGGCTAGGAGTGAATGGAGGAATAGGGTGAATGCAGTTTAGGTGGGGGCAGGGTTGGAGGAGGAAACAGGCCAATGATTAAAGTAGGTACATAAGTGTGAACTTCAGTCAAAGAGGTGAGGAAGATATGATCCTGAGACATCTTTGGTGGGCTGGGTGGGGGGAGTTTACTCAGAATCTGATCTTTAAAGATGGTGCCCTGTTTTCAATGCAGCTGAGTTATGCTGACCTGTGGAGGCCCCAACCCCATCCGATAGGTGAAACACATCACCTTGATTTTGTTTTGGCAAATGTGGTAAGATCTGGGAGAAAACCAATTGTTTTCTCTGGAGAGAGACAAGCCAGTTTTCTCACTGAAAACAAGGCTCTTTGCTAAGGTTTTGCCCTATGTGTGAAAGTGGGAAATGTTGAAGGAAAATTTTGCAGCATGCAAGATTTGAATCTGATCCCAATGGACAAGAGTTGGAGCTATCTAAATGAACGACCTTGAGCAAAAAGAAAAATGAGAGATAATTTTTTTTTCAAGTACACATATATTTACAAAGGACAGTGCTGGCTGGAAGAGGCACAAATGAAAGCAGAATGATACAATGAAAATAGTGAGAATTGCAAAGTAAGCAAGAAAAACACTTTCAAAGAATGTCAAGGACAACAGGAGATAAGTTTGATTCCGGTTGGGGAGTGGGTGCGTGGAGATATAGGGCCGGTGTAGGATTGCTGTTGATGCAGAGTTATAGAACATAGAACAATACAGTACAAACAGGCCCTTCAGCCCACGAGTTGCGCCGATCACATCTACCAATCCACAGACCTATCTATAACCCCCTATCCTATTCTTTTCTATATACTCATCCAGAAGTCTCTTAAAAGACCCCAGTGAGTTTGCCTCAACAACCTCCGACCGCAGTCGGTTCCATTCACTCACCACCCTCTGAGTGAAAAACCTACCCCTGACATCTCCTTTGTATTTGCTTCCCTGCACCTTAAATCTGTCCTCTCGTAGTGACCATTTCAGCTCGGGGAAATAGTCTCTGAGAGTCCACCCTATCTATTCCTCTCAACATATTATAAACCTCTATCAGGTTGCCTCTCAACCTACGTCTCTCCAGTGAGAAGAGTCCCAGCTCCCTCAACCTATCTTCATAAGGCCTGCCTCCCAATCCAGGCAGCATCCTTGTAAATCTCCTCTGAATTCTCTCAATAGCCTCTACATCCTTCCTATAATGAGGCGACTAGAACTGTGCAAAATACTCCAACTGGGGTGTGACAAGAGTCTTATAGAGCTGCATCATTACCTCCTGACTCCTAAACTCTATTCCTCGATTAATGAAGGCCAGTACACCGTACACCTTCTTGACCACTTCCTCCACCTGCAAGGCCGATTTAAGAGTCCTATGGACCCGAACCCCGAGATCCTTCTGCTCTACAACACAGCTAAGATTCCTACCCTTTATATTGTACTCCTTCATCCCATTATTCCTGCCAAAATGGACCACTACACATTTATCTGCGTTGAAGTCCATCTGCCACTTCTCCGCCCAGTCTTGCATCCTGTCTATGTCTCACTGCAACTTTTGACATCCCTCCAGACCATCCACAACACCACCGATCTTTGTATCGTCGGCGAACTTGCTAACCCATCCCTCCACTTCCTCATCCAGGTCATTTATGAAAATGACAAACAGCAGGGGTCCCAGAACAGATCCCTGGGGCACTCTACTGGTTACCGACCTCCATGCAGAACAAGACCCATCCACAACCACTCTCTGCCTTCTGCCGGCAAGTCAGTTCTGGATCCACGAGGCCAAAGCCCCTTGGATCCCATGCCCTCTCACCTTCTCCAGAAGCCTTGCATGTGGGACCTTATCAAACGCCTTACTAAAGTCCATGTACACTACTTCTGCCGCCCTTCCTTTGTCAATGTGTTCAGTCACATTTTCGAAGAACTCAACGAGGCTCGTAAGGCATGACCTGCCCTTGACAAAACCATGCTGACTATTTCTAATCAGTCCAAACTTCTCCAAAAGTTCATATATCTTATCCCTCAGAAGCCTCTCCATCAGCTTACCAACCACTGAAGTCACACTCACCGGTCGGTAATTTCCTGGACTATCCCTGTTCCCTTTCTTAAAGATAGGAACCACATCCGCAATCCTCCAATCCTCCGGAACCTCTCCCGTTTCCATGGACGATGCAAAGATCATCACTAGGGGCTCTGCAACCACTTCCCTCACCTCCCACAATAACCTGGGGTACATCCCATCCGGTCCCGGCGACTTGTCTATCTTGATAGAATTTAACAAGTCTAACACATCCTCTTTCCTAACATTCACATACTCAATCTTTTCCATATGCCGCAAACCTGCAGTACAATCTCCCAGTTCACTTTCCACTGTGAATACTGAGGCAAAGTACTCGTTAAGCACCTCTGCCATTTCTTCCGGATTCACGCAGACTTTTCCTCTTTCACCTTTTATAGGCCCTATCCCTTCTCTTCTCATCCTTTTACTTTTCACATATTTGTAGAAGGCCTTGGGATTCTCCTTAATCTTCCCTGCCAAGGCCTTCTCATGACCCCTTCTGGCTCTCCTAATTTCCTTTTTAATTTCCCTTCTACACACCTTATACTCCTCTAGATCCCTAACATCCCCTCGCTCTCTGAACCTTTTATATACCATTTTTTTCTTCCTAACTAGGTTCACCACTACCTTCGTGCACCACGGTTCCCGTGTCCTACCTGAACCTCCTTGACTCCTCGGGATGTTGTCTTGCAGTGCCCTAGACAAACATTCCTTGAAAAACCGCCACTTCCCTTCTGTACTCTTCCCCAAGAACACCTCCTTCCAGTTTATGCGTCCAATTACCTGCCTAATGTTTTCATATTTCCCCTTACTCCAGACATACATTTTCCTAGCCTGCCTGATCCTATCTCTTTCCATCACAATTGTGAAAGAGAGAGAATTATGATCCCCATTCCCAAGATGCTCACCTACCGTGAGATCCAACACCTGCCCTGGCTCATTAGCAAGCACCAGGTCAAGTGCAGCCTCTCCTCTCGTAGGCTTTTCCACGTACTGTGTCAGGAAACCTTCCTGAACACACCTAACAAACTCCTTGCCATCCAAACCCCTTACCCTTGGGATATTCCAGTCGACGTTTGGGAAATTGAAATCTCCCATCACGACAACCCTGTCATTTTTACATTTGTCTAGGATCTGTTTCCCTATCTGCACCTCAAGTTCCCTGTCGCTATTGGGCGGCCTATAGAATACACCCAGCAAAGTTATCGAGTCTTTGCTATTCCTAACTTCCACCCACAGAGACTCCATAGACAATCCCTCCCCGTTTTCCACCTTCTCTACAGCCATGACACTGTCCCTGATCAACAGTGCCACACCACCTCCTCTTTTGCCCCCAACCCTGTCCCTCCTGAAGCATCTGAATCCTGGCAGATGAAGTACCCAGTCCTGTCCCTGAGACAACCAAGTCTCTGTAATGGCCACCACATCACACTCCCAAGCAGCAATCCACGCCCTAAGCTCATCTACCTTATTTACTACACTCCTGGCATTAAAATAGACACACCTCAGCCCCTCAGTCAGGATATTTCCCTTTTCCACCACCTGCCTAACCCCCCTCTCAGAGTGCCTACAGTCCTTCCCTACCTGGGAACTAACCTCCTTATTCACCGTCCCATCGGTATTCCCACCCCCCAGCTTTTCTAGTTTAAAGACTCCCAAGTAGCCCTAGCTAGCCTACCTGCCAAGATATTAGTCCCCCTAGGGTTCAAGTGCCACCCGTCCTTACTGTACAGGTCATACCTGCCCCTAAAGAGGTCCCAATGATCTATGAACCTGAATCCCTGCCCCCTGCTCCTGTCCCTCAGCCATGCATTCATCCTCCACCTCATTTGATTCCTGCTCTCATTCTCCCGAGGCGCAGGCAGCAATCCTGAAATTACTGCCTTCACTTTTCTCCTCCTCAGCTTCCTACCCAGTTCTCTATAATCCCTTTTGATGACTGCCTCCTTCTTCCTGCCTATGTCTGCAGTACCTATATGCACTACAACTTCAGGTTCCTCACCCTCCCCTTTCAGGATGTCTGGGAGGCGTCCAGAGACATCCCGGATCCCAGCTCCGGGAAGACAAACCACCATCCGCAACTCTCTCCTGCGTCCACAAAAACGCCTGTCTGAACCCCTCACAGTGGAGTCCCCTATTAGTATCGCCTTTCCTCTCTCTTCCTTAGATTTTTTGCGTACTAGCTCAGGTTTAGAGAGTGGTCCACTGCTGGCTCCCTCAGATGAGTTGTCCCCCCCAATAGTACTCAAGCAGGAGTACTTATTATGAAGGGGGACACCCTCCGGTGTGCTCTTCATCACCCGAGTTTTCCCCTTCCTGATAGTCACCCACGCGCCTTTTTCTCGTTGCCCTGGTGTGACCACCTGTTGATAGCTCCTTTCAATTATCTCCTCGTTCTCCCTAATGAGACGAAGATCCTCAAGCTGCATCTCCAGTTCCTTAACCCTATCCCTTAGGAACTGCAGCTCTACACACCTGGCACAGGTATGAATGTCTGGGAGACCAGTAGCCTCCAAGACCAAGACCAAATGGCCTCCTTCTGTATTGGAGGGATTCAATGATATTTCTACAATATGGAAAATGTATTTACTGATATAAATATGTTTTATTTTGTTCAAAATGAGGAGATGTGCTGTGTATTAAAACAATGTTTTGCTATTTTTGTATTACGTATAGACACTTGACAAATTGCAAATGTTGCATAATAGAAAAATGCCATTAGACTATAACTTCATAGGAATAAACTTTACTGAAAATAAATATTAAAAATGAATTGATAAAGTATCATGAGTAGCAATTCAATAGTTATAATTAAACCCTCCAGTGCACAGACATCACAAGAGGACAACTGACTTTAGATGTCATTGTCTCATTAAACAGCAAATTAAAATTATGTCTGAGTCACTCCAAGTCACGTATGCACTGCATTTCTGATACCCTTGAAGAGAAAAACATTTTTTTTTGGCTTGCCTGCCTACCCATTTCTGCTTTTCATCTCCTCCCTGAGGCTGCCTGATTGACACTAACAAGAAAAAAAAGAAAATTACCAAAAAAAAAGATCTTCTTTCGCCTAATAACCTGTCAACCATTATGATAGGCAATACAAATATGTTATTTGTAAAACTTGGAAAGGTTTGTAGTCTGACTTCCCAACTGCTAGCGGGCAGAGAAGGATAATATGGGACAAAAATGTGCAGAAAAGAAAAAGCAAACTGGAAGATATGTTTGGAATATACATTAGCTTGATGTTTGAAATGAATGTAATTGAAAGTTTCAGATTGTTGCAGGATAGAGGTAACAGATTTATGTTGAAATCTATTTATTTTGAATGCTTTCTTCACTGCAAGACAGGAATCTAATTCCCATCTTTATCTATTCAAACTTGTGTGCATCATGCTGATCTTATTTCAATTATACAATAGCTTATATAATGGCAACACTGTGGCACAATAGCTAGTACAGCACCAGGGACCTGGATCCAATTCCAGCCTTGCGTGATTGTCTGTCTGTAGTTCACATGTTCTCCCTGTGTCTGCATGGGTTGGTTCTGGGTGCTCCAGTTTCCTCACTCAGTCCGACGATGTGGAGGTTAAGTGGGTTGGCCATGCTGAACTGCTCTTAGTTCCCAAAGAGGGATTAGCAAGGTATATATGTGGGGCTATGGAGATATGGCCCCAGCAAGGTGTTCAGTTAGAGAGTCGGTGTGGACTTGATGGGTCAAATGACTTCCTTCTACACTGTGCGGATCCTATGAATATTGTCCACACTATAGTGAGTATGTGAATAGCCAAACATCGCGACTTCACATAAATGTTAAAATGTATTACAATGAAACCAATTTCACATTACTGTTTGCTTAATTTGATATGATGATATGTGTTCCATTCACTCATGGGAAATTGTCACTAATTAGCAAATGATAATTTGTAACCAATTTTATTTTTCAGTTTATCAAAAACCTTTCATGCCAAAGAAATAGTTGGCAAAATATATGCGGAGGCAGAAAAAGGAGAGGGCAGATAAGTCATAAAGTACATCTCAGGAAAGCTCATTTAGTGATGGAATCCTTGATGAATTTAAGAGGTTTTATGTTGCCTTTTTAGCAGCATATTTTTTGTGCTAACCACCAGCCCTTTCTGCAGACACTGCCATATCTTTCTGGCAATGGCCATTGGCAGTCAACTCAGGTTCTGACTGCAGCCAGTTACAAATGGGTGCCACCTGGTGCATGGGTACCTGTCAGCCAACCTTCAACCTATGGATGTAGTGCCACTGACAGTGAAGGTCTTTACCTCTCTCAGCTTTTTAAACTGCCCTCTGCCAGAGAAGATACACTGGGATGCTGCGTTGAGAAATGCCACCTACAACTACCTCATATATCATATAATCCCTGCAATGCAGAAGGAGACTATTTGGCCCATCAAGACTGCACCAACCACAACCCCATCCAGGTTCTATCACTGTAACCCTAATTATTTACTCTGTTAGTCCCTTGACTAATGATCAATTTAGCTTGGCCAATCCACCTACCTGCACATCTTTGGACTGTGGGAGAAAACCAGAGTATCCAGATGAAACCCATGCAGACACAGGGACAACGTGCAAACACCACACTGTCACTTGAGGCCAGAATTGAACCGAGGTCACTAGCGCTCTGCAGCGGCAGTGCTAACCACTGTGTCACTGTGACGCACTTGGACCTCCACTTCACCAGTGAAAGCCAATGATCAGAAGTTCTCTGATAACTTGGCCACACTCCCCTGTTCCTGTGTCTTTTTTGGCACAAAAATATCTTGATAAACTGAAAAGAATGCTAATGTATAATGACCTACTTTTTAATGACCATATCCTTTTAACTTTTCCCAGTAGCCATCAAAAGAAATATATAGCATCTTTTATAGCCAGCTAAGTACTTTAGAAGTTTAACCTCTATTATAATGTCAGAAATAATTGAGAGAGAAATGAGGAAATGTCAAGGGAATGGGATTAATTAGATAGCTATATAAAAGAGCTTGCAACAGCTAGATGGACTGAAAGGCCTACATCTATGCTGTGTCACTCTCTCATTCTATATATCAGCCAATTAGCACACGGCAGGATGCCACATAAGGCAATGATTAAAAAAAGCCAGGTAATCTTATTTTCAGTGATGTTGGTTGGGGTATAAATACTGCTCTGGAAACCAGGGAAACTCCCCTGGTATGCTTCAAAATAGAATCATAGAATCCCTACAGTGCAGAAAGAGGCTATTCACCCCATTGATTATGTACTGACTCTCTGACAGAGCATCCCACCAAGGCCTTTCCCCATAGCTCAATATATCTACTCCGTTAATTCCCCTAAACTACATATTGTTGAACACTAAGGGGCAATTTGGCATGGCCAATCCACCTAACCTGCACATTTTTGGACTGTGGGGGGAAACTAGAGCACCTGCAGGAAACCCATGCAGACACGGGGAGAATGTGCAGATTCCACACAGTCACCCAAGACTGGAATCAAACCTGGGTCCCCAGCACTGTGAAGCAGCAGTGCTAACCACTGTGCTACCATATCATCCAAGCAGTGATATAGGATATTTAACATCTACTCAAGAAGGCAGATGAGCCTCAGATTAACAGTTTACCAGGAGAACAGGACTTTCAACAATTCCCACTTTCTCAGTGCTGCACTAGGGTGTGGAATGCGTTTAAGTCTCTGAGGTGACATACGAACCTACCTTCCAATTCAGAAGTGGGAGTGTCATTGACTGAGCCACACCATGGGTGGTGGTGTTCCCATGTATCTGTTGCCCTTGTCTTTCTAGGTGGTTGACCTCATGAGTTTGGAAGGAAGGTGCTGTTGAAGGAGCTTTGGTGAGTTTCTGTTGTGAATCTTGTAAATGTTACAGCTGACTAAACCAAGTCCTACCTTAATCCCTGCCTTTGGTTTAAATATTCCGAGTTAAAATTGGGGCACAGTCTTTCTTTTTGCAATGTGGGCATTGCTGGCAAAGTCAGCATTTACCGCTGTGCCCAAACTAGCCTTGAAAAGGTGGAGGAAAGCCACCTTCCTAACAGTGCCGGGGACCCAGGTTTGATTCTAGCCTTGGGGTGACTGTGTGGAATCTGCACATTCTCCCTGTGTCTGCGTGGGTTTCCTCCAGGTGCTCTGGTTTCTCCCCACAGTCCAAAGATGGGCAGGTTAGGTGGAGTGGCCATTAGTGTTCAAGAATATGTAGTTTAGGGGATTAACGGAGTAGATATGCTGACAATAGATTTAATGCAGGTACACCCGCAATGCTGTTAGGAATAGAATCCAGGATTTTAACTCGGCAGCAGTGAAGGAACAGCGATATAGTTCCAAGTCAGGATGGTGAGTGAGCCGAAGGGGACTTGTAGGTGGTGGTGTTTCCATGTATCTGTTGCCCTTGTCTTTCTAGGTGGTTGACCTCATGAGTTTGGAAGGTGCTGTTGAAGGAGCTTTGGTGAGTTTCTGTTGTGAATCTTGTAAATGTTACACTCTGCTGCTACTGTGAAGAAGGGAATAAATGTTCAAGGTGGTGGATAGATTCCGTTCAAAAGCAGGTTGCATTTTCTGGAGGGTGTTAAGCTTTGTGAGCCATTCTGATCTGGGCTGGTGGAGAATCTTCCATCATTCTCCTGACTTGTGTCAAGTAGATTGTGGGCAGGCTTTTGGTGGGTCACTCAAGCTGCACTTGTAGCCACAGAATATATATATTATATATTATTATATGTGTGTATAACATATGGCTGGTCCAGTTCAAATTCTGGCCAATGACAATCTCAGAACATCAATAATGGGGGATTCAGTGATGTTAATTTTATTGAACGTCAAGGGGAAGTAATAGATTCTCTCTCACTGGAGATGGCCATTGCCTGGCACTTGTATGGTATGAATATTACTTGTCACTTGTCAGCCAAAGTCTGAATGTTGCCCAAATCTTGCTATGTACCAGCATGGACTGCTCCAGTGACTGGGAGTCACGAGTGGTGTGAATAGTGCACAATCATCAGCAAGCATCCCCACTTTTGATATTAATGTGGAGGAACAGTCACTAATGAAGCAGTTATAGATGGGTGGGTCTAGCACACTATTCTGGGGAACTCCTGCAGTAATGTCCTGGGACCGAGACGATTGACGTCCACTGATTACAACCATCTTCCTTTGTGCCTACTGTCACTTGAACCAGATTTTTGCTCCTTATTCTCATTAAATTCAATTTTGCAAGAGGTCCTTGATGCCTCACTCAGTCAAATGTTGCCTTTTTGTCAAGAAAATCACGCTCACCTCATTTCTTGAGGTCAGCTTCTTCAACATTTTTATCTAAGCTAAAAAGAGCTGAGTGAGGTCCAGCAGAAATCAAAAAAAATCACCGTGTAGATCATTACTGCGTAAGTGCTGTTTGACAGTAGTGTCAATGAAACCTTCCATCACTTTTCTGATGATTGAAAGTGGATAGATGGGGTATTAACTGGCCAGATTGAATTGGTTCTGCATTCTGTGCACAGGAATGGTGCTGAATATTGCACAATCATCAACAAATATCTGGACAATTTTTCTCTTTTTCAGATAGATGCAATTGACATAGACATACTGGAACAGCATCATCAGTGGAATGGCTAGTTCTAGAATATATTTTTGATTTTACTGCTGGAATATTGTCAGCACCCAAAGCTTTGCAGTATCCAGTGCCTTCAGCCATTTCTTGACATCATATGGAGAAAATCAAGTTTCACACAGCAAGTTATTGTGATCTCGAATGCATTGAACAGATGGGGGAAGAAGATTCATTCGCAACATCCAAAAAGGGATTGGATAAATATTCAAGCTTGGGGAATAATTTATATGGCTAAAAGAAAATAACAAAGAAGTGGGATTAATTGAATAACTCTATCAAAGAGCTGACACAGACACGATGGGCTGAATGATCTTTGCACATGGAGTATAATTCTATAAGTCTAAAACTTGTCAAACTTGGATCTGGCCTTTCTGCTGAGATAGCTCATTCTTATCATCAGGTTCCATCGAGGGTTTTTTTTAGACCTACCTGAGGGCACAAAAGCAATAACTCTCACATTCTGAAGACTGCAAACACCTTTTAAAGTGCAGGCTCACAGACATGGTCCCACTACAGTGAATTAGTCTTAATAGCTGTGAATCAGATCTTGTCAGTTTCCCTTCAGGCAATGTCGGCCCAATGTGATTCATACAGAGACTGGTGCGCCTTGCTATTTTTCTTGTCACACTTTGAATCTGTATTTGAAAAAAAGTATTGTTGACGGAAGAATGATTGGAATAAATGGGCCAAAACACTTCACACTGCAATCTTTTGCATCCATGTTTTTGTAAGTGTATAGTTAAAATTCATATCCATGAGGGATTGGGAATTAATTTGTATTTATTTTGAAACAAACTTAAATACAATGAGATAATTTCATTCTGCAGGTAATCCTGATTGTCTTATTTTTGATATTTCCTTTCTTATGTACAGCAACATTATTGTTTGACCATATCTGACATCTCATGACTTTCTTGTTCTCTACTCAGTATAATGCAAAGCATTGTATTATATTGAATGCAACTATTTCTCTTGTGTATAGGGTTGCAAAATAGCAATGTAGTATTGTTAGTGCATAATACAATATAATTGTTCCAATATGTACTGAGGTATAAGGCTTAAAAATAATCTTCATTCTTTGGTAACTTTCTCTTCCCCTGTGCTGTTGTGCAGCGTTCACTGGGCAGAATGTAGATTGTACAATGTCATGACACCTGTCCTTGGAAGTGGAGGAAGCAAAGGCAGACTTCCAACATAGGTCCTGGGACACTAACAACTATGTCCAGAAAACTTTAAGCATCTGGAGGGACTTTCCTGCTACTAGTTAACACAGTCATCTCAATGCATCCATTTTCACCAGCCCAAAATCACTCCATTTCAATTACACAAATGTGACAACACTGTGCCTTTAAGAAATGTATTTGGGTCATGTTTCATGTGCAGGATTTGTTTCAGCAGTTTATTATCAGAGCAATTTTGTCTCCATCTGACAGCTCCTGTTGTTACAGTATAATTGATATTAATTGCTAAAGCATTTGCTTTTATTTGGACTAATGCAGGATTGCTTGGTAAGTGTTTTCTCCTTCAGTTTTTCAGAGCGGGCTTGATTAAATTGATTGATAAGTAGGATCAGGTGAGTGGCTGGGTCTAGGCTTACACAGAGAAATGGAGTCAGTTGCTATTTGGGATTTGTGAAGAGCAGAAATAGCTCTATGCATCTCTAGATTGGGGGGCTCGGATCTGCCAGACACATGGCCCCTTTCTCTGAAGTTCTGCTGTTTGAAGGTGGATCTTCCCTGGAAACTGCTGTATGGGGATCAGGAGACAGGGGTTTCTGTATCAATGCAGAAGAGTTGAAAGGCTGTATATCTAGCATCCATGTGAGAATATCTGTTTTTAGTGCTAATAGGTTCTGAAGAAATATTTATGTCCAAATCGGAACTATAGGGATGGATAGCTGTTATACTTAGTCGTGTTTATGGATTTTAGTTGCTAAAAGTTATGATAATTCTTTTTGTTATGGAACATAGAACAGTACAGGTCTACAGGCCCTTCAGCCCTTGATGGTGCGTTGAGCTTTGTATGAAACCAAGATCAAGCTATCCCACTCCCTATCATTCTAGTGTGCTCCATGTACCTATCCAATAACCACTTGAAAGTTCCTGAAGTGTCTGACTCCATTATCACAGCAGGCAGTCAATTCCACACCCCAACCACTCTCTGAGTAAAGAATCTACCTCATACATCCCTCCTATATCTCCCACCATGAACACTTATATTCTAAATGTGTTGTTGATTAAAGTTTCTTTGAATAAAAGCTTCCTAGTAGGTCAATCAAATCAAAACTGGAGCAAAACACTTCATGTTTGCCCTGGTGTCAAAATTTAAAAAAAAATGACAACTGGGCTAACTTCATAAAACATTTTGGAGTTTCTAATCTGGTCTCTAACACAGAGCATTCTAACACTTCCCAAAGCAATGTCCATTCTTACCTTTAAAGGAATATTTCATTTTCACTTCAATAGCACACAATCCGTGGAAAATTCATTATTATTCTCTAATGGGATGAAAACACCAGCATTTGTTGCCTATCACTAATTGCACTTGAACTGAATGATTTGGTTGGCCAGCTCAGAGGATCTGGAGTCACATGAAGGCCAAACCAGGTAAGGATGGCAGACTCCCTGTGTCACTAATTACAAAAAAAACTCTTTAAGAAAAGCAACACTTCCTCCACAAAGCAAATATTTCCTGAGCCAAATTCAAGCAAAGGCATAAAATTATTATTTTTCAAATTTAAAACTCGTCCCCTTTGTGATGCTTCCTTGATGAGGTCAACTCTGAAGCATTCAAATGCATTAATAGTTAAGACTTCCATTGTGGGTGGAGTTTTGTTTAGGTCCTACATTTCAGCTTAATTTACAGAGTCGCAGGAGAGTATAGAACAGAAACAAGTCAGTCTTCAGTGCCAATGTTTATATTCCACACAAGTCTCCTCCCACTCTATCTCCCTCAACTCTGTCTTTCCAGAGATTCTTCCGCTCTCTTCCCTTTTGTTCAGCATCCGATAAAAGGACCTAAGCAACTTGCCTCGAGACAGAAAGCTTTTATCTTTTCAGCAACTATTAAAATGGTGATTTAGGTGAGCGACAGGGACAGTTACAAGCAAATATTAAACACCTCTTACAAATATCCTGGTAGAAGTAGCTGTGATTTATTTAAGGCAAGCTATGTTGCAAACCTTTGAGCTTCATTGCCTGGAAGGACAGTGGATACACAAGGACACATTATCTGCAAGTTCCCTTCTAGGTTGCTATTTCTTCATCAATGCTGGATCAGAAGCCTGGAGACCACTAACAATAGTATTTCAGTCGTGTCTTAGCCACAGGATGAATGCTCCCATCCATACCCACTTTCCACAAAGAAGTGAAAGCAAACAATGTACATGCGTGGCTGTGTGAGAATGTGGTTTTACTTAAATGAGGATTGAATCAAGTTTAATTTGATGTTTTCTGTAGTGAACAGTTTTCTCATACCAAATGCTCAATCTTGCACCAAGACTTGTCCAGCTTCAGGGTGCTTGACTGCCCTGATACAGAACTGCCTTTTGTTGGGTCTAGCATGGTGGTAACTGTAGAATTATGAGGAAATCTGCAGCTGCATGTCTAGCCTCAGTGATCAATTGAAGTGAAAGGTTTATTGCAACAACCCCCTTCAATCTTCACCCCTTCCCCCCGCCTATATCCAGGACCAAAGTCAGCCTTGGGTGCCTCATTTCTGGCTGCTTCTGCCCTGAGACACCTCAGTGAACAGGGAGGGTTACCAACCCTCCAGGATTGGGCTGGACCCTCTCGGAACTGAATATTCACTTGAGAGCACTGCTGTGTGCAACCAGGGAGACAAATCATTGGGACATGACAGCTGTTTGGGAGACAATCGAGAATTATCCAATTGGGTAACGAAGCCTTTTGTTTTCTGATTGATGTGGGAAAGCAGTCTGTCACAAGGTCGGACGCGTAGGCCAACTCATGGCTGGATCATGAGAGCAAGTCGTGTGCTGAAACCACCAGAAATATAATTCAGTGACAATCCTCCAAGCAATTCTGCGTGAGTTTCCTTCAGGTGCTCCGGTTTCCTCCCACAGTCCAAAAACGTGTGGGTAAGGTTGATTGGCCACGCTAAATTTCCTCATAGTGTCAGGGGGATTAGCAGAGTTAAATATGAGAGGTTATGGGAATAGGGCCTGGGTGGGATTGTGGTTGCTATAGACTCAATGGGCTGAATGGCTGCATTCTGCACTATAGAGATTCCAGATACAATGATTGTTTGCTTCCATGAAGCAGGTAATCTGGGAGACAGGGTCAGACAGCCAGAGTGTCTTGTTGACATGCTGACAGGTTCAGGAAAAGACATTCCCTGAAGAAAAGCCACAAATAAAAAAAAGGTGGAGACATGAAGATTCTGCCCTCCCAGCTGTTTTCTCTTCAGCTTTCTGATGAATAAATTATGCATTCTCTTTGGGGTAGAGATCAGTAAATGTTGAAGTCTCACCTTCTACCCAATAAAAATGTGGTTGAATCTTTTTTCTAAAATAAACCATCAAATCCTTTTCCCAGTCAGAATGATGCATTTGGGCCCATTCACCTCATGCTCCCTATTTTATCTCCTTACAAGAATAATTATTTGACATTCACCTGTGTTAAGTTATATCACTCACGTTAACAAGTGCTATATGATTCTGGCTGCAATACATCAATCACTAAAATTTGACCCAAAGTCATAAAAATAGCAAGCCAAGAACTAGAATTTACGTCCAGAGGGATATGACTGAAAAGAAGGGAAGTTATGCTAAAATCTTTATCGGTCTTGGTTAGCCCACATTTAGATTGCTGTGTGGGGCTGTTCTGGTCACCATGTTATAGTGGCAGTGGAGAGACTGTAAAGATTTACAAGGACGATTCCAGAAATGTGTGACAAAATGTATCAAGGAAAGGATTGACAGGAAGAATGTCTTCACTCTTGAACGAAAAGGAGACTGACGGGTGACCTAATAGAGGTCTTTAAAATTCTGAAAGGTTTTGATGAAGTGGGTTCAGAGGGAGTGTTTCTTCTTGTGGGGAAGAGCATAACTCGGAGCTGCCAGCGTAAGATAGTCAGCAAGAATCCAACTGGAAATTCAGAAGGAACTTCTTAAGTAAAAGAATGGTGAGTTTGTGGAATTCACGAGCACTGAGAGTGGTTGAAGACAATAATATCAATACCTTTAAGTGAAAGCCAGCCAACATCAAAGAAATATATTTGATTTGATTTGATTGGACTCATTATTGTCACATGTGAAAATTATTATTTCATGCACACTATACAAACAAAGCATACCATTCTTCCACTGGGGAAAAGATATAAAATTCTGAGGTCACGTACCAATGTCTCAAGGACAATTGCCATCTGACATTTGAATAGACCTATCTTGCATTGGGTTGATCTTTCACTACACCCTAGCTATGATCGTAACACTACATTCTGCACTCCCTCATTTCCTTCTCTATGAACAGTATGCTCTGCCTGTATAATGTGCAAGAAATAATATTTTTCACTGTATGCATATAAATGCGACAATAACAAATCCAAATAAACCAAAAAGCTAATTTACTCAGAACTGTGTCAACAATACACAAACAAAAACAGAAAATGCTGGAAAATCTCAGCAGGCCTGACAGCATCAATGGGAAGAGAACAGAGCCAATGTTCTGACTTGGGATGATTAGTTTCCATTGTTTAATAATTCTGCCCTCCCTCCTTATTCACATACATACTTTTTCTCAAATTTGTAAGGTTACTAATGAGTAACTTACTAACATGCCTCTGAGATATTTTGATCAGTTCTGTTTGTTAAACTTCAATTTTTTGAAGTTCATTCTTATTCAATCAATTAGTTTTACTCATGAATTGAGTCTTTGGTGGTTGCAATAACCTTCGGAAAACAGATCATTTTCGTTAGAGTTTACATTTTTTCATCATTTGTCGGGCACGGGGTTGGACTGATGGAAAGGAATTGTGTGCTCGTTGTAAAGAAGAAAACCTTGGAAATTATTTTGTAAAACACTCCGCAACTCTGTGTGGGGGAGGGGGGTTCTCCTTTAAAAATTGAAACTTGCCCCTCGGACAAAGTTTTTGGCCACCTGTCCCAGTATCTCCTTATGTGGGTTACTGGCAAATATTGCTTGATAATACTGCAGTTAAGTGCCTCATTGGGAGGTTTTACTACTTTAAACACAATAACTATAATGGAAACCCTTGTTGGTGATGACGGTACTGATTGTGGGATATTTGGTGCATTGCGATGGATCGTTCATGTGAAGCTCTCCGAGCTTGCACCCTGAGCTCTTGGTCTCCAAGTAGTGTTGACGATGTGCTCGTGCTGGTGATGATGCTCCTTGTCTTCCTCCTCTTCATGTGGCAGCATGACACAGTGGTTATTGCTGCTGCCTTACAGCGTCAGAGAGCTGGGTTCGATTCCCAGCTGAGGTCACTGCCTGTGTGGAGTTTGCACATTCTCCCCATGTCTGCGTGGGTTTCCTCTGGGTGCTCCAGTTTCCTCTCACACTCCAAAGATGTTAAATGGATGTCATTCTAAATTGACATTTAGGGCCTGATTTTACCATTTTCACTCGAAGCACTGAATCTGGGTGCAATTCAGATCTGACTTGGAAATCAGTTCTCAGGCGTCCTCATACACACTCAGCCTGAAAAAAAAATCACGAGTCTGAAATATGCTGTGGTCGGGGCTTAGCACTGCTGAAATGATTGGAGCTCTGAACTGCGCACGCGCAGTTCGATAAAAATGTGAAAAAGCCCGCCTATGTCACATTGCTTCCAGGCCGCAGGAAGCAGAGAAAGCCGCCAAGGAGTGAAAAGCAGAAACAATGGCTCCCACAGACATCGCCTCAGCCCCACAACATCATAGAACATAGAACATTACAGCACAGAACAGGCCCTTCGGCCTTCGATGTTGCACTGACCAATATAAAAAGCAATGCCCCTCCAAACTAAACCATTCCCTTCTCTTCCATATACTTATCAATTAACCTGATAAGTTAGTTATCAGTTAATCACTGTCCCCCTTATCCACCAACGCCCCCCCCCGCTACCCAGACCGATTGTGACTCTCTGCCCCCTTCCCCCTACCAATGAGCAATCGAGCTTCCCCTCCCACCAGTGAATGATCTGGCCTCACTCCCCAACACCACCCCCCCTACCCAAGGTACATCTGATCCGCCTCTTCCTCTCTCCACTACTCCCCTTCAACCAGACAATGATCGGGTCTTCCTCCTCCTCCTCCACCCCCTCCCCCCCCCACCAGAGAAGGATGAGAATGATCTGGCGCACTTCCCTTCCCCCTACAACCAATCTGAGCCAGAGAGTCGTTGGAAGCTCTGAACTCACCTCTTCAGCAGCTGGAGAGCCTGAATTAGATTTTTATTCAGCGTATCCATTTCGGTGTGATTCGGAATAAAGGGGGAAATGCTGATAAGGTTGGGCGGGCAGTTCATTAATTCAATTTAAAAACATACAAATGCATTTAAATCACGATTGCACTGTTTCGGGCATGAAGAAGATCATGGCCATTCCTGAGTTTCATAAAGTGGCCATCTGTGCGGATGTGGGCACAAATCACGTTAATAGCCTGACATATGCCTTTACCATGTTTTCACACATAAATCGAGCCCCTAACGTCCCAAGATGTATATATTGGATGGATTAGCCATGATGAATGGGTGGGATTACAGAGATCAGGTAGAAGAGGGTCCTATGTAAGATTCTCTTTCCAAGAGCCAGTGCAGAGTCGATGGGCCAAATGTCTCAACTGCACTGTAGGGATTCTGTGATTCTCTGAATACAGCAGATCTGGCAGAATCTGCACAGAGAGAAACAGAGGCCAGAACTTTCTGGCCATTCATGCCAATGGGATCTTCCTGTCCTGCCAACAGTGTACCCCCACTATGGGTTACCCAGTGGCAAGGGGTGTATTGAACAGGAAACCCCATTTGTGAATGAAGCACTCAGCTGCCTTAATGTACAAGCTTCGAAGTTGCATTCATCCCGGAACACAGAGCCTACCTTTATCTAGAATAGCCTCGGGGAGGACAGTGTCACTCACATCTTGATTTCTATTCAGCTGTGTCACACATGTCACTGTATGGTTACAGGAGCAAGACTTTACCAATCTATTGAATCTCAGAAACTAGATCATTCTGCCCAATGTTCAACATCGTGAAAGTACAATTACAACCATTAACCACAGCGAATTTCTTGATGTTATTGACCTAACTTTTGCAGCTCCAGTCCCACACATCACTTTACTGACATGTTTGACACCTTGTTGCCGATGGGTTTGCTACGTCCATTCCCTCTCAGGAATGACACCAAAGTCTTTGTCTGTCAAATACTCGGCTGACCTGCAGAGCTTCTGCTGCTGGAACATTCTTTCATGTCAGAATCACTCACAACAGGAACTCATCATTGTTCCTCAGATTCCTTCACTCAACGCAGCTGTTTGAGTGGCTCCTGACACTTCCCCTTCAGTCATTAGTGTTGTTAAGGCACTTTGTCTCGGTGCCAAACAGGACTTGCTCCAATTTGTTCCTTTACTGACTCTAACGTGAGGAGGATTATAATTCAAACTATTTTCCTAAGATTCAGCGTGATTCATATGAAGGTTGTGTTGATAGCATCTACTTGTTTGACTTTACTCATTGAATGACTGACAGATACTCTTAAAGTCTGATTTTTTTCACTTCAATGTTCTCTGTGGGGTGGGGTAGGAAAAACATTAGAGCAAATTATGGCTGTACAGCCCTCTGTTTTCAGCCCATTAGTGTAAATGGGTGAAAGATCACAGGCTGTGTTACTGCAATTTCATACAATACTCCTCCAGTGCATAATTATTACAAATCTAAAGTGTGTGGGACAGGCAGATTGTTTTTACGAGAGAGGCTAAGTTGACCTAGGATGCAACATTGACTGATAGAAAGTCTGCAGCAAGGTACAGAAATCTACAATATCAGCTGGGATAACTCCAAATGCTCCAGGCAGTGAACAGGAGGGCTAGAACTTACAAACATACACATTTGGAGCAGGAGAAAACCATTTAGTCCCTTGAGCCTCACCTGATTATGGTGCCAACTCTAATTTCCTGTTTACCTCTGATAACCTCTGAGTCTCGTGTCAATCAAAAATCCATAAATCAGCATTAGAAATATTTAATTAGCCACTTTCCACTGCCCTTGGGGCTACTCTGTCATTTGATAACAGCATAACTGATCTGATTGTAACCTTAACAACATCCTCCTGTCTATCTTCCTGTAATGGGTGAATGCAGGGATTGAATAATTAGAAAATCCAGCTGCAATTAGGAAAGATATTCCTTTTTCCTTTTTCCCAGTTCATTAAGACAAATACCAACTGCAACAAAATCAATTCCTTTTCAATTATTATTCATTTGTGAGATATGGGCATCACTAAAAAACTGGAATGTAAGGCCCAACCCCCTTTACCCTGAGAAATTGGTGGAACTATCTTCTTCATAGAATCATAAAATCTCTACAATACAGAAGGAGGCCATTTTGTCCATCACACCTCCACTGACTCTCTGAAAGAGTATCTTACCCAGGCCCTTCTCTCTGCCCTATCCCCATAACCCCACACATTTACCACGGCTAATCCACACATCTTGGACATTAAGACACAATTTAGCATGGTCAGTCCACCTAACCTACACATTTTTTGGAGTGTGGGAGGAAACTGGAGCAAACAGAGGAAGCCTACGTGACATAGGAAGAATGTACAAACTCCATATGGATGTTCAGCCAAGGGAAGAATTGAACGGGGTTCCTGGCACTGTGAGGCGGCAGTGCTAGCCACCTTGCCATCCTCAGTCAGTCTATACTAGCCTTTATACTTCACTTGAGCTTCTGGCCATCTTTCCTTATCTGGCTCAGGTCCTTCAATCACTTCTCTTTCTGATGCTTATCTATCATACTTTTTATTATACATATTGTTTCAATCATGCATGTGGCAGAGAGTTTCATATTCTCACCACTCTCTGTGCAAAGAGATATTTCCTGGATTTGTTATTTGATTGCCTCCAGTTTCATTCTTGCTAGAAGTAGAAACGTTCTCTGTGTGTGTCCAACCAATCAAAACATAATTATAAAAGCCTCCATTTGGTCATCCCTCACCCTTCCTTCTCTGCTTTCAGCTGGTTAAGATGTATTTATGTGCCTTTCCATCAACTTTCAGAATTATTTCCCTCAGATTGCCATGCAACTTTCTAAATTTCTTCCAGCGTTTAAATTCTACTCATCCAGAATCTCTGATTCTCTTCTAACCCACCCCTGAATGCAAGGTGAATGCAGGATATATACCCAATGCCGAACTCCAGGACGAAAAACAGACTAAAGTGTTAAATGGATAAAAAGTCTCCATTCATACCAGAATTTGGGGTTAAAATATAGGCAAAAATAACTTCCCACTCTTGCACTCCCTGCATTCCATCAAAATAATCATGATAATCACCTGATGAAAAAGCAACGCTCCAAAGGTTTGTGCCACCAATAAACCTATTGGACTTTAACCTGGTGTTGTGAGACCTCTCGGTATCAAAATAATCATCAGGATGTTTGCACAACGAATTCCTTAGAAAATTGAATGCAAACTGCGCCATTGAATTTGAGATAGTCTGCGACCTGTTTCCAACCACACTACTCCCCACTTAGGCCATGGTGCTTTATCGTGTTAAACTTGCTCCTCTACGTTATAATTCAAAGATTCTATTTTTGTAAAAATCTTGTAAAACCTTTCTCACATTGTTGTGGTAAAGTTCAGCTGCCTTGTAACTTGACAGGAAACAGGGAATTAACATACGACTGTGCTGTTTTAAAGGGTATTCTTAACAGAAAATGACATTTATTGTTCCAGCGGAGCAGGCATTTGGCGATTGAAAGTGTGCAATCTGCTTTGTATCATCCGTCAGATCTATTTGTTTTATAAAGGGCAACCTCGAATTCCATTTCTGTTCATTTACTAGCCTATGATAACATGATTAATCTTTGAACAAATGGCCCTGCACATCCAGTAATTGTGACAGGTCTGAAGGATAAAAGAATTGCTTTTTCTTATTTGTGCAGGAGGACACTAAAGCAGATTATTCTATGTTAAGGTCAGGTCAAACTCAGAATAAGGGCATAATGCAAGCACTTTGTTTCATATATTGTTCCAATCAACAATCAGCAATTCTACAACTCCCCTGCTTATAAACATTAAAAACCTGTCAGGAATTCAGTGAGTGCTCACTAAACTCATGATATGGTCTAACATTTAGAATTGACAAGTTCATTAAACATCCACAAAGCAGAAACTCACCTGGTGCTGTGATATTGAGTTTTATATATTTGATTTGATTTGATTTATTATTGTCACATGTATTAACCTACAGTAAAAAGTATTGTTTCTTGTGCACTATACAGACAAAATATACTGTTCATAAAAAAGGAGAGTGTGTAGAATATAGTGTTACAGTAATAGCTAGGGTGTAGAAAAAAAAACAATTAAATGCAAGGTAAGTCCATTCAAAAGCTTGACAGCAGCAGGGAAGAACCTGTTCTTGAGTTGGTTGGTTCATAACCTCAGATTTTTGTATTTTTTTCCTGATGGAAGAAAGTGAAAGAGAGGATATATATTTATGTAAAGGGAACCCAAAGTTCAAGTCCTGATTGATAACCTACCAGTTGAACTTAGCCAAGACTCGTGACTGTAAATGTGGCCAGGGAGTTATCACATTATTGTAAAACCCATGTGGTTCAGTGTAATCATATTAAGGAAGGAGATCTGCTGATCTATTCTGGGTTTATGTGTTATTCCAGTTCCACATTAATGTAGTTGGCCTCTGAAATGGTCCAACAATCCGACCAATTTTATCAAGCTGCTACCAGAAGTTCAAGAAGGTGGCATGATGGCACTATGGTGTTAGCACTGCTGTCTCACAGCACCAGAACCTGCGTTCAATTCTGGCCTTGTATCTCTATCTGTGTGGAAGTTGCATGCTCTCCCCATGTCTGTGTGGGTTTCCTTGGGGTGCTCCAATTTCTTCCCACAGTACAAAGATGTGCAGGTTAGGTGGATTGGCCAGGATAAATCTATGGGTTGGTACAGACTCAATGGCTGAATGGCCTCTTCTGTACTGTAGAAATTTATGATCCACTCATTCTTCTAAACTCAAATGAATTCAAGCCATAAATACATAATCTTGTTAACCTTGGTGTCATTCTGATGAAACCACATTGTATTTATGTAAAGGCTAATGCCTCCTTCCTGAGATTCAGTTCTCCAGGTTGATTTTAACGAGCTGTCAGTATGACTGTATTCCTTTGACATAAAGACCAATATGTCATTAAATTTTTCAATACTTATGCTCTGGCTTTGAGCTTGAACTTGGCCATACCAGTTTAATCATAGAGGTTTATAGCATGGATACAGATCCCTGAGCCCACGTTGACCATTCCACCCAGTTTTTACCGCTAAGCTACTCCCAATTGCCCGCATTTGGCCTGTATCTCTCTAAATCCATCTTACCCATATGATGTCTAAATGTTTTTTAAAAGACAAAATTGTACCTGCCTCTACTACTATCTCTGGCAGCTTTTTTCAGACACTCACCATTTTTTGTTTGAAAGAATTGCCCCTCTAAATCCCCTTTCCTTAAGCTCTCTGGTTTTAAACTTCCCCACCTTCAGGAGAAGTTGTTAACTATCCACCACATCTATGCCGCTCATTATGTTACAGACCACTATAAGTTCACCCTTAAGCCTCCTACGCTCCAGGGAAAAGAGTTCCAGTCTCTCCAGCCTCTCCTTATAATTCAAAATGTCAAGTCCTGGTGGCATTTAAAAAAAATCTTTTCTGCACTCTTTGTAGTTTAATAATATCCTTTCTATAATAGGATGACCAGAACTGTACGCAATATTCCACATGTGGCCTTATCAATATCTTGTACAACTTTAACAAGACATCCCAACACCTGAGTTCAATATTTTCAACAGTAAAACCAAGCATGCCAAATACCTTCTTCACCACCCTGAACACCTGTGAATCTACTTTCAAGAAACTATGAACCTGTACTTCTAGATTCTTTATTCTGTAACTCTCCCCATCCCCCTACCATTAACTGAGTAAGTCCTACCCTGGTTTGATCTACAAAATGCACCATCTCACTTATCTAAACTAAACTCCATCTGCTGTTTGTCAACCCAATTGATCAAGATCCTGTTGCAATCCTAGATAAGCTTCTTCACTGTCCACTATGCCACTAATCTTAGTGTCATCTGCAAACTCGCTAACCATGCCTACTAAATTCTCATCCAAATCATTAATATAAATGACAAATAAGTGGGCCCAGCACCGATCCCTGAGGCACACTGCTGGTCACAGGTTTCTAGTTTGTAAAACAACCTTCTACAATTACCTTCTGTCTTCTGTTATCAAGCCAAACTTGTCCAGTATTGAAGTTATAATCCCTCATAATAGCTTCTGCTGAATAAGATATGTTGTCTGTATGCCTGACACCAGATTCCCAAAGCAATTGCTCTACTCAGAACTCAGTCAAGACTCTCAGGAGGCCAGCAGAAGTGCTTTAGGAATATCCTCAAAGCATTGCTGAAGATGTCAAAAATCCCCAACAACTCATGGGAGAACCTGGCTTGTAATTGGCTGAAATGGAGAAGTCACATTCAGGAAGGCACTGAATCCATCGAGAGACTTTGGTCGGAAAGTGCAGAGGGAAAGTCGAGGCATTGGTGGGAGTGTACAAACCTCCCCGCCCATATGTGGCAGAGTCTGTGGATCATGCATTGGTCTCACAACTTTCTGAACCTAAGTGGAATCAAGTCTTCCTTAAACTTGAGGTTTAATGAAGTGGAAGAAGAGATAGCTTTGATTGATTTGTGTCCATGGAAATGCAAAAAACTGTTCTTATTCTTACATTTTCAGACAGTGGTGAGTTTGAATTGATGTCTGGATTATCAGAAATATCATTGCTCTGAGGGTGATTTGTTTATTTCCCACCTTCACCTGGGATCACGGCCTTGCATTTTTATGCAATTTCCTCTGTCTCAGTTCCAATTATAATATTTCCATACGTTTAAAATAGGAAGAGAGGAAATTGAAGCAGGAGTAGGTCATTCGGCCCTTTGAGCCTGCTCCACCATTCGTTTTGGTCACGGCTGATCATCAAATTCAATATCTTGTTCCTGACAATAGTCTCAAAAACGAAAGGAGGATAGGCGCGTTATGCTCTTGCATTTGCTCGGTCTTCTACACTGTCTTTTATTGAGTCTCAGGACATCAAACAAAAACTAATCAAGGAAGAAAAAATTCTGACAGAGGCAGGTTTTGTAGCTTTAGGAAATTCAAAACTGAAAAGGTAAATATGAGACGGGGAGCAATACCACTGAGAAGATGATGTACAGAGAGTCACATGGCCAATAGTAATCTAATGGTCATCTGAATAGAGATGATTCATGGTTTGGACTGAAAACAACTAATGTCTCGTATATCTGTACATAGTTATTTCTATAACAAATAGTTACTGTTCACACATTATGGCCAAAACTTTTTATTTCCCTGAAAGTCAATGGATCTCAAATTGGCCCAATACATCCTCTATAGTGGGGCTGGATACTCCTAGTCCATGACTCTGAACCTCTTCTTGAAACAACCACAGCACCATACAAGAGGTTTCACATTTTCATGATTGTTCATGAAACAATGAAAGATTGAGTTCATCTCTGCTGGAGAATTCCGACTGTGTGCTGCCTGAGCTTAGTCAACTTCCACAAGATACTAATCCATCATTAAATATTATTTGAGGATAACCAGGACTAATTGGCACTTGTGGGACTTTCCACTGTGGGGCGGGAAAGAGAGGCAGGAGGCTGCTGAATCATTCTCCACTGACTGTACTCAGATGCATTTACATTAGTTCTGAGCAGGTTTTCTCCTGCTCTGAGTAAGAACCTGATTTGGCTAGGTGCAGTGAATCAGGAGACTCGCATTGGGTTTGACACCTGGCAAAAATCCCTATTTGGCCCTCGTGTCAGATTAAAAGTTAAAATTTATTTATTAAAAGTTTTTTTTTAGATTATTAGTCACAAGTGAGGCTTACATTAATACTGCAATTAAGTTACTGTGAAATTCCCCTAGTTGCCACACACTAGCGCCTATTCGAGTCAATGCACCTCACCAACATGTCTTTGAGATTGTGGGAAGAAACCAAAGCACTCAGAGGAAATCCACATCGACATGGGGGGAACATGCAAACTCCAAACACACGGTGATACAAGCCAGGAATGAAATCCAGGTTCTTGCCACTGTGAGGCAGCAGTGCTAACCACTGTGCCACCATGTTGCCCTCAGTCACAAGTAAGACTTACATTAACACAACAATGAAGTTACTGTGAAAATCCCATTGTCACCACACTCTGTCACTTGTTCGGATCAATACACCTAACCAGCACTTTGAACAGGCCAGTGAGAATCCCACCTGGGGTTATTAGTCCCAGAGAAATGTGTCCAGCATGCCTCCCTGGTCACAACAGCGGCAGAATTGACAGGATATTGCTGGAATAGCAAGAGGAAATGAACATTCAACATTATGTTCTTAAATTAATTTTCATTGGAATAATATTTGTCCATTCAATACAGGGAAGACATTTCCAAGGAAAGCTGAAGAATTTGTGATGCGAGAGAGATTGACAGAAATTGGTGTTTTTTTTTTAATATAAAGAAAATAGATTTTTCTTTTTCTGACAACATTCAAGGAAGATGATTATTTTCGAAGCGTGTCCCGACCAAATTAACTTCTGAGGCAAGAGCATTAGACACAGCTGCATAAGTTGTGTGAGTAGATCGGATCAGTGCAGCATCAGCAGTCATGAATACATAAAACTTCGCAGAGGCCTATGATACATCATTAATGTAAATTACAACTGATCTGTAGGCAATCGCTAATGTAAATAACAGGTGTTGGAACATATCCTTGGAATAAAGGCTTTGTTGAACACTTAAGTAGGCTTAAAAATTACAATCCTGACATGTTGATAATCACAAACAAAGAAGATGCAATTTGACACATCTGATTTATTTCCCTTTGGTGAAATTAGTGGGGTATGCACAACAATCAAGAAGATAAATTTGTTGCTTTGTTGGAGTAAAGAAATCCAACCAAGCTAAACTTAGATAATTCAATAAGACTCGATTTCCAGTTAATTTTCTTCACTCAGGTTCAGATCTGGTACTGATTTTTTCAAAATGGGATATTGTGCCCTTTCACCCCCACAGCTGCCACTGGCTTTAGTTAACACTCCTCTCTGTTTTCAACCTTACAGAGGCACAGAATATTGTGTGTAACCAGAAAAGTTAACCTTGTCCGCACCACATGGATCTGACAACAGAGCACATTTCCTTTATGTCGTGCGGGCAAGAGGTGATGCATCTGCTCGAACCTATTTCACCATTTGGTTCAGTTAAGGCTGATCTGTATTTTAACTCCATCTGCCTGCCTCGCTTCCATAACCCTGAATATCAGTGCCAAACAAAGATCTCACCAGCCTCTGATCCAAAATTTTCTGTTGACTTCAGTCTCAGAAAATCTCTGGGTGTCCTCGTTCATGAGTCACAGAAAATACTTTGCAGCCACAGTGGATAATAAAGAAAGCGAGTGGAATGTTGGCATTTATAGCTAAAGGAAAAGAATGTGAAGGTAAGGAAGTATGGTTGCAAGGGGAGACAATGACCTAGTGCTATTATTGCCAGACAATTAATCCAGAAACTCAGCTAATATTCTGGGAAACGAGGTTCAAATTCCACCATGGCAGCTGGCGGAATTTGAATTCAGTAAAAATTATCTGGAATTAAGAATTTACCGATGACCGTGAAACCATTGCCAATAATTGGAAAAACCAATCTGATTCACTAATGTTCTTCAGGGAAGGAAATCTGCCATCCTTACCCAGTTGGGTCGACATGTGACTCCAGAGCCACAGCAATTAGTTGATCTCAATTGTCCTCCAAGGACAACTAGGGATGGTCAATAAATGCTGGCTAGCCAGAGGCACCCATGTGCCACAAACAAATATATAAAAAAAACAAGGCATTGGTGAGGCCGCACTTGGAGTATTGTGCACAATTGTGGTCCCCTTATTTGAGGAAAGATGTAATGGCATTGGAGGCAGTTCAGAGGAAATTCACAATATTGATTCCAGAGACTACGATTTATTGTATGAAGAGAGATTGAACAGTTTAAGCCTCAACTCTCTGGAATTTAGAAGAATGGGGGAGATCAGATTGAGGCATACACTATGGTAAAAGGTATGAATAAAGTAGATATGGAGCCAGATGCTTCCTTTTGGGTGGCAAGGTGACACAGTGATTAGCGCTGCTGTCCCGCAGTTTCAGCAACCTGGTTTCAATTCTAATCTTGGGTCACTGTCTGTGGGGAATTTGCACATTTTCCCCCATACTGTCTGTGTGGGTTTCCCCTGGATGCTCTGGTTTCGTCCCATGCTCCAAAGATGGTGAGTTAGGTGATTGGCCATGTGAAATTGTCCCTTAGTGTCAGGGGGATTAGTGAGGGTAAAAATGAGTGGTCCAGGGGATAGGGCCTGGATGGGATTGTGATTGGTGCAGGCTCGATGAGCCGACACTGCAGTGACCGCACTACAGTATGATTGTAGGAATTCTATAATTCTATGACTGTGGGGCATTCTAGGATGACATATCACAGCCTTAGGATAAGGGACAGCAAATTTAAAACACAGTTGAGGAGAAACTACTTTTTCCAAAAGGTTGTGAATCCATGGAATTCACAACCCTGACATGTGGTGGTTGCTGGGACAGTGAATAAATTTGTGGAGGATTAGACAGATTTTTAATTGGGAATGGGTTAAAGGGTTATGGGGAGAAGGCAGGGAAATGGGGATGAGGAGCATGTCAGCTCCTCATTCTCAAGACAGTGCTAACATTGACCAGTGGAAGCTGTACAGAGTTCAGACTCCCGTCTGGAGTAACTGCATGTTCAGTTCAGGGCATTGTACATCAGAAAGAATAAACAGGCCTTAGGGAAAATTTGCCAGAAATATATGAGAGCTGATTGAATGATGGAGTGGAGTCGATAGGCTGAATGGCCTAACTCTGCTCCTGTATCTTATGGACTTATGGAAGAGGGAGTATCAGATTCCTGGTATCCCCATAGAGGACCTAGCCACCACTTCCCCAACCCTTCCCTCCTCATTCTGTATTACCCCATCAGATTCAATACCTGGGACAAGCATTTATTGCCCATTTCTAGTTGCTCCTGAGAAGGTTGCTTGTTTGAATTGCTTTCATTTGTGCGCTGTGGGTTAACTCACAATGCCAATAGGGAGGGAATTCCAAGATTTTGACCCAGTGACTGTGATGGAATAGTGATATATTTCTAAGTCAGGATGGTGACTAGCTTGGAAAGGAACTTGTAGGTGGTGGGGTTTCTATATATCTGCTGCTCTTATCCGTCCAGGTAAAAGTGTTTTCAACATTACAACAGTGACCACACTGCATTATGACACACTTTATCAGCTTTAGAGTGCTCTGGGCCTTTCTGTGTAGTAAAATGTGTTACATGACAGCAAGTTTTTATTTTTTTCTATATCTAAAGAAACACAAGTCTGGTCGATGTACCTGTCTTCATGTCAAATAAGCAACTTTCTTTTTTCTCATAATTTAATCTTTTAAGTTCTGATATATTTCTGGCAAATTTTCCCTAAGGCCTGTTTATTCTTTCTGATGTACAATGCCCTGAACTGAACATGCAGTTACTCCAGACGGGAGTCTGAACTCTGTACAGCTTCCACTGGTCAATGTTAGCACTGCCTTGAGAATTATTTTTCCACCTGACCAAATGAAGGAGATAGTCATCAACTTCAGCAAGAATAGTGGAGTACATTCCCCTGTCCAAATCAATGGGGATGAAGTAGAAATGGTGGAGAGCTTCATGTTTTTAAGTGTCCAGCTCACCAACAACTTGTCCTGGTGTCCCCCTGCCCACACTATAATTAAGAAAGCTCACCAATGCCTCTATAACCTCACAAGATTAAGCAAATTTGGCATGTCAATCAGGATTCTCACTAACTCTACTCATGTACCATAAAAAGCGTTCTCTCTGATTATATCACAGTTTGATATAGCTCCTGTTCTGCCCAAGACCACAAGAAACTAGAAGTTCATGCAAACCAGCATCCCATCCATTGACTCTGTCTGTACTTCCTGCTGCTCGGAAAAGCAGCCAGCATAATTAAGGATCCCATGCATCCCAGATATTGTCTCTCCCAAATTCTGTTGGGTAAAAGGCACAAAAATCTGAAAACATGAACCAACTAACTTAAGAGTAGCTTCTTCCCCACTGTCATCAGACTTTTAAATGAACCCGCTGGTATTAAGATGATTTTTTTCTACACTCCAACTATGACTGTAACACTATATTTTCCACTCTCCTCTTTCCTTTTCTATAAACAGTGTGCTTTGTTTGTATACTGCACAAGAAATAATACTTTTCACTATATCCCAATATACGTGACAGTAATAAATCAGATCAAATCAAAAAAAAAATCAGAATTTTAGCTGGGCCAACAGGTTTTGGACCCAGAAATCTTAGGAAAACATGAAAATCAAAACATTCCCCTGAGGTAAACTATTTTGGTTTAATTTTAATCACTGTTCTCCAAAGAAAAACAAAACTGGCAGATTGGTGTTTTTGCTCATCGATACTGGGGGCAGTTTCACTGAGAATTTTGGAAGTAAGAACATATATTGACAGAAAGTTGATCGCGCATCTCACCAACTCTTTCATCAGATAAGTACACTGAAATGCAAAGCCTGTCCAGGAGCTTATAATGACCATATTGGAAATACAGAGATTTATATTTATTTATGGAATGTGAACATTGCTGGCTAGGCAAGCAGGAATTGGACATCCCTAGTTGCACTTGAGAAGGGCTTTAGGGGTAAAGGCTGGATAGGATGCTGTGTCGGAGAGTCAGTGCATATCCAATGGGCCGAATGGCCCTTTTTGGGCTGCAGCTTTTCTAAACAGGTGGTGGTGAGTTGCCTTGTTGAACCGCTGGAAGCCATGAGGTGTAGGTATACCCATAGTGCTGTCAGGAAGGGGATTCCAAGATTTTGATCCAGCTACAGTGAAGTAATGTCTGACGTCATTTATCTGAGCTAACAGAATCTAGTCAAGATGTGAACTGGTTTGAGTAGTTTGAGAGAAACCCTTCCTCGAGGGAAACCCAAAACAAAACGTACAGTCTTTAGTATAGAGCTGAACTATTCAAAAGCAAAATCAGGGTTACTGTCGGGGGTAGGGCTGAAAAATGCAGCAAACTGTTTAAAAATCCATTGAGTTTGTCAGGAGCAGAAAATCCCAGCAGTAGCGAGTCAATTTATTTATACAACAGTGGTGGAAAATTGGAAACTCCAAAAGGTTGTGAATGCTTGGTGAATTGAAATCTTCACAATTGAACTCAGTCGATTTTTGCTGGATAAGGTACCAATTTGATCTGATTTGATTTAACTGATTATTGTCATAAATATTAATGTACAGTGAAAAGTATTATTTCTTGAATGCTACACAGATAAAGCATGCCATTCAGAGAGAAGGAAAGGAGAGAGTGCAGAATATAGTGTTCCAGTCATAGCTAGGGTGTAGAGGAAGATCAATTTAGTGTGAGGTAGGTCCATTCAAAAGTCTGACAGCAACAGGGAAGAACTGTTCTTGTGTCAGTTGGTTTGTATCTTTTTCCCGATGGAAGAAGGTAGAAGGGAGTTGGTACAGACCTGATGGTCTGAATGGCCCCTTTCTGCACTGTAGGGATTCTATGATTCTAAATACTTCAAACAATCAGTGTATGTAACTGCAGTGTCTACAATTTATGGAATGCATTGCAGCGACTTCCCAAGGATCCTTAGGCAGCACCTTCTGACTGTCTCCAAGAACAAGGGCAGCAGGCACGTGGAAATACCTCCACCTGCATGTTCCCTTCCTGGTCACATTTCACTGTGACATGGAACTACCTCACTATTCTTTCACAATTGCTGGGTAAATATCTGATACTCGCTTCCTAACAGCACTGTGGGTGTACCTGCACCATATACACTGCAGCAGTTCAAGCAGCCTCTCTACCAGCTTCTCAAAAGCTATTAGGAATGGGCACCATATTCTGGCTTTTCCCCATATTATCCACATCCCATTAATGAATGAAAATGAAACAAAGAACAAAGAAAATTACAGCAAAGGAACAGGCCTTTCGGCCCTCCAAGCCTGCACTGACCATGCTGCCCGACTGAACTAAAATCTCTTACCTTTCCAGACCATATCTCTCTATTCCCATCCTATTCATGAATTTGTCAAGCTGCCCCTAAAGAGTCACCACCATATCCAATTCCACTATTCGCCCAGCAACGAGTTCCAAGCACCTACCACTCTCTGTCTAAAAAATCTGCCTCATATATCTCTGTTAACCTTGCCCCTCGCACCTTAAACAAATGTCCCCTGTAAGTAACTCTTCCATCCTGGGAAAAAGCTTTTGACTATCCGCCCTGTTTATACTTCTCATAATCTTGTAGACTTCTATTAGCTTTCCCCTCAACATCCGTCACTCCAGTAAGACCAGTAAGTTTCTCCAACCTCTGCTCATAGCTAATGCCCTCTCTACCAGGCAACATCCTAGTAAATCTTTTCTGTACCCAAAGTTTCCATATCCTTTTGGTAATGTGGCAACCGGAGTTGAACACTATATTCCAGTGCTGCCTAACTGAGGTTCCATAAAGCTGCAACATGACTTGCCAATTTTTAAACTCAACACCCCAGCTGATGAAGGCTAGCATGCCGTATGTCTTCTTGACTACCTTCTCCATCTGCATTGCCACTTTCAGTGACGTGTGTACCTGTACACCCAGATCCCTCTGCCTCTTAAGAGTTCTGCCATTTACTCTATATTTCCTATCTGTATTGGATCTTTCAAAGTGCATTACCTCACATTTGTAAACTTCTTACAAGGCATCCCACACCACAATGATGCTATTAGAAGCTATAAAGAAACATATGACATCCTTTACATCTCACTGCAATGTTTGAAGATGCTTTTTCTTTATTTACATAATAAACATTCAATCTATTCAAAATTGCCAAATGAATCTGAAGCTACCAATACTTTTGGCTAATTAAAATGTGAATTGATATGACATAATTGACCATTATTGAAACAGAAATTAGAAAAAGAAATGAAGTTCTATATAAAATGAGCCACCCTGGTTTATAAGTAGAAGAGAGCTGAGATCAATAATTGTGCTGCAAGGTACATCATCCATGAAAATGTTATTATATTGATTAAATTCAATAAATATTTGAGAGTGAGTTGCAGAACTGTTAATCTAACTGAAGTTTTTGAATTATATCAGAAGTGATAAACATCACACAAACTCTAAAATTAGATTGCAACATGCAACCTTTAACAATCCTCTTGTTTAATATTTTGAGTTTTGCAGCTCAACTCTGACACGGCTCACAATGGGTTAAGAGTTAATCATAGAATTCCTTCAGTGCAGAAGTGGTCATTTGGCCAACGGAATCTGCACTGACTCTGAGAGAGCATCTTACCCACTCCCCCACCCATTCCCTGTAACCTCACATACTTACCATGACTAATGCATCTAACCTGCACATCTTGGGACACTAAGAGGCAATTTAGCATGGCCAGTCTACCTAACATGTAGGTAGTTGGGCTGTGAGAGGAAGCTGGAGCACCCAGACGAAATCCATACAGACACGGAAAGAATATGCAGACTCCACACAGACAGAGAGTCACCCTGGAGCTATGAGGCAGCAATGTTAACCACTGCGCCACTGTGCTGCCTACCAGATCTCCTTAATCCCACACATTTACCATGGCTACTGTGTCTAACTTGTACATCTTGCAACACTAAAGGATACTTTAGCATGGCCAATCAACCTGGCCTGCAAGTCTCTTGATTGTGGGAGGAAACTAGAGCATCTGGAGGAATTGTGTGTAGAATTGTCAGAATGTATGGATTCCACACAGACAGAGAGGAGCTGTGAGGAGCAGTGTTATCTCGTGAGCCTTTGTGCCACCCACAGTGGCACAGATTTAAACATTGCTATTACATCTGCACAACATCACTCTTCAGATCTTTCTGGATCTATCAACAATTTTATTTATATGTCAGTTTATGTTCAGAAATTCTGTTATCACCTAATTAGAAACTTGAATAATGATAGCTTTTCGAGGATTTACTGTTGGTGATAGCAAATTTTATTGCTGATTGCTTTTGAATAACAATAAGGAATCTATTTTAAAAAATCAGCTTGTGTAAAAACATGCAGATTGAAGAAGTGCATTAAGGTCTGTTCAAAAATGTTTTCTTCCAAATCCATTTCCAATCATTTTTTAAAAATCTTCTTTGAAGATTATATTTATCTCACTGACTTTGCATTAATGACAATGCAGGAGACTGAAACTTATTCCAGAGTTTTATTACAAAGTTTATGACACATTTTGATTTTTTTTTGTGTGCGTCTGTGGAGTCTGTGAAAGGGATTAGATTGCTGGTATGCCATTGTTTTTGTGTATTACTTTCCTTCTCACTTACGGTCCATGTTACTGGCTAGCAACAATGAAAAAGAAAGAACCAGATGTGTAAATCTCTCCCTGCCAGTTGCTGGCCTCTCCAATGGCAAGTCCACGGCTGATAACACACACAAACTGGATCCCACATGGCCTCAGGCTAAAGCTTTAGGGAAATTGTGGAAGATGTTTTGTGCCCATGCAAGCAGTGCGCAGGGACACCGGCATGTGGACATGCCTTGGCACTCATGAATCAAACTCCTTGATATAGGCTAATGTCAATATTTTCTTGAGGAAGCGACAGGGTAAAATACTTTGAAAAGAAAATTGTAGTGGATCCCAAAGGAGGATTAACAGCTCAACCAGTCAACTGGGAGATAGTCACTGGGAGAGGGAGGGGAGGGGGTGGTGAGGGGGGATAGTGGTGTTGTTGTTGTGACCTTTGGAGACTGACTGCTTTGGAAAGGAATTGGGAGAGAGGAAAGCCTTCACCTCACCAGTTAGGCAAAGAACGAAGAAAGAATAAAGAAACGTACATCACAGGAAAAGGTCCTTCAGTCCTCCAAACCCTTTATGATTATGATGCTCTAATTAATCTAAAAAAAATTTTGCCCTTACTAATTCTGCATCCCTCTATTTCCTCCCTATTCATGTGCCCGTCCAGGTACACCTGAAATGTTGCTAATGTGCCTGCTTCCACCACCTCCTCTGGCATAGTGTTCCAGGCACCTGTCACCATCTGCGTGAAAACCTTCCCCCGCACATCTCCCTTAAACTTCCCTCCCCCACCCTCACCTTGAACTTGTGCTCCCTCATGGGAGGAACTGGTGGCAGTGGGGGAATGTGGGGAAATCTGGTAAGAAATTCCACTGGTGTGACCGTCGTTTTGGTGTTCCGCCTTGATTACCCATACCCTGGGTACCCATACCCATCATCACTGCCCAATAAAAAGTGGGGCGGAAAATCCCACCCAGGATCTGGATCTGACCTGTGATTGATCCTTCTTCTTGAAAGTTAAGGTATCATTCCTGGGGGGGGGAATTCCATGGCAATAGGGATAAAGTGCAAGGGTACTTGTTTGGGCATGTGACACTCCTCTCAACACACTCCGCAAACACCCATAGCTCCCCCCTTCCCCCCATCCCGCCCCACCCCACCACCCATGTGTCTTATGAGGAAAGGCTGAGAGACCTGAGGTTATTTTCATTAGAGAGAAGAAGGTTACGCGGTGACCTAATTGAGGCGTATAAGATGATCAAAGGACTGGATAGGGTGGATAGTGAGAGCCTTTTTCCTCGTATGGTGATGACCAACACGAGGGGACATAACTTTAAATTAAGAGGTGGTAGTTATAGGACGGATGTCAGAGGCAGGTTCTTTACACAGAGGGTGGTGAGGGCGTGGAATGCCCTGCCTGCAGCAGTTGTGGACTCGCCTACTTTGGGGGCATTCAAATGGTCGGTGGATAGGCACATGGATGATATTGGAATAGTTTAGGTTAGAGGGTCCACTGGCCGGCACAACATTGAGGGCCGAAGGGCCTGTACTGTGCTGTAATGTTCTATGTTCTATGTTCTATTCCAAGCTTTGCATTCAAATCTTCTCTTTCACCGTCATCCATCAGGAAAAAGATACAAAAGTCTGAGATCACATACCAACCAACCCACAAACAGCTTCTTCCCTCATGCTATCAGATATTTGAATGGATCTATCTTGCATTAAGTTGATCTTTCTCTACAGCCTAGCTATCACTGTAACATTGCATTCCACAATCTCTCTTTTCCTTCACTATGAAAGGTATGCTTTGTCTGTATGTGTGCTGGAAACAATATTTTTCATTGTATTCTAATATATGTCACAGTAACAAATCAAATTAGACATGCTCTTCTATTTTGAGCTGTGAATCATCAGCTTTCCGGAGAAGTAAAGAAGACAGTTGAATTTCTTTGCAATTCTAAATTGTGATTGAATTCAGGCAAGGCTTTTGCTGATTGCTTGTTCTGGACTAGGTACTTTCACATCTACCCAGAAAATGTGCATTGGAATTTCCAGAAAGTTTCTCCATCATTTTAAAAGTAAAGTTTATGTATTAGTGTTACAAGTAGGCTTATATTCACACTGTAATGAAATTACTCTGAACATCCCCTAGTTGCCGTACTCTGACACCTGTTACGGTACACTAAGGGGCAATTTAGAATGGCCAATGCAACTAACCAACAATTTTTGGATTGAGGGAAGAAACTGGAGCACCTGGAAGATACCCATGCCACAGACATGGGGAGAATGTGCAAACTCCACAAAGACAGTGACCCCAGCCCGGAATCAAACCCAGGTCCGTGGTGCTGTGAGGCAGCAGTGCTAATCACTGTGCCACCATGCCGTTTAATGAACAAGAATCAATGGAAAAGCATTTTCAATTTGATTTGTTCCAGGAACATAGCTCACTATAGAGACAAGCAGGACTTGGAACAAGACAGGATATGGGCAAAAGGTTTTTGGTTGAATTAAAGTTTCTGCAGAATGAAGATGAAAGACCAGACAGGAGACAAGAGAAATTTAGGTTGAATGTTTGGTTAAGATGCCTTATGGTTTGAGGAGGAATTGAATAGGGGTGGAGTTGACCAATGATTTAGAGTTGGGGTTAAAGATGGCATGGAATTCGAAGTTCACTAATCACTATTTTACTACATAAACATCTAATCATTACTGCTAGCTCGTGTTTCACACAGTGTAGCTATTAATCATTGTAACAAATTTTCAACTAAACCAATAACTGAGGACAGGATTAAGTATAGTAAATCCAGTAAAAGTTATGTCTCACTTTTTAAATTCTCTATATATAGAAAATTGAGGTGGGCATGAAATGCTTGAAAGTAGAAATGAAACGTTACAAATCTGCCATAAATCTTTCACAACAGAAGAAGCTGCTGTTTTTACATTTCACCATTTTAATTAATCGACAATGATTGAGAAAACCACCAGGCACAGAAGTCTGAAGCAAAGTGCAGCTATTACAAGTTGTCTACAGTGACACAGTGGTTAGCACTGCTGCCTCACAGTGCCAGGGACCTTGGTTTGATTCCTGGTTTGGGTCACTGTCTGTGTGAAGTCTGCACACTTTCCCCATGTCTGTATAGTTTCCTCCGGGCTCTCCAGTTTCCTCCCATAGTCTGAAAGATATGCTAGTTAGGTGCATTGGCCATGCCAAATTCTCCCTCAGTATACCCAGAGTATGGCGACTAAAGGATTTTCATAGTAACTTCATTGCTAGCCTACATGTTAACGCAAGCCTACTTGTGAGACTAATAAATAAAAAAAAAATCATGGAATATAAACTTTTAAAGGAAATAATGAATGTCATTGGGAAGAGACAACCACTATCCAGTAATATAAAATAAAGTTTATTTATTATTCACAAGTAAAGTTTACATTACTACTGTAATGAAGAACTGTGAAATTCCCCTAGTCGCCACACTAAGTGTCTGTTCAGGTCAATGCATCTAACCAGAACATCTTTCGGACTGTGGGAGGAAACCGGAGCACCTGGAGCAAACCCACGCAGACACGAGGAGAATGTGCAAATTCCACATAGACAGTAACTCAACCCAGGAATCGAACCTGGTTCCCTGGTGCTGTGAGGCAGTAGTGATAACCACTGTGCCAATATTCGAGCACACATTAACCTTCTCATTTACATAGAAATAAATCTGAATAAAGTCAATAAAAAGACGGCACATTCACCAAAATAATAAAGAATATTCACCAGAATGCTGCAGAAAGTTAATATTACCATCAGCAATCGGTATTCAGCTTTGCTGGAATTCTCCAACATCCTGTTACCATTGCTAGTGATAGTGGAGAATTTGACACTCAGCGGGGTCGGAGAATCCCAGCCATTATCCATTTTATATTTTATCAAGGAAAGGCAATGTTGAAGGATTCCACTAAATATTTTCATTTGACAACATTTTCTTTGTTTATAGGTCATCACTACATAATACAAACCGAATTCTGCAGCTTTTATTGTCCATATTGACATAACAAGGAGTAGGCTACTTGAAGCAAAATGTTGGCGAAGGAGTCTCTGAGATGAATGAAACGAGTGTTGACATACATTGGCTCAAAGATAACATAAAAATACTGCTGGGTCTGACCATTAGAGAAATCAGACTAAACTGTATTGGTCACCTGCTTGGACAGAGGATGGTATCAGATGGCAGACTGGCACAGCCAGTTGGCGACAGAAAAGACACTTGCTCATCTAACCAAGAGCAGCCAACTTGCATATTTTGCTGCAAGAATTTAATTTAATTTGCATAGCTGCTCAAGAGTCAATCTTCATAACAGCGAGTATATTGTCATTATCTAGACTTGTTGGATGTACTGGCTGAGAAATTCCCTTAGGCTAATTTCAATTTGATAAAATTAGCATAAAACACAGGAAGGTACAGGCTTTGGAATTGTAAGAGGCTGGTTCCCAGGCCTTATCTACACATTCGGGGTGAGGTGCCGCCACTTATACATGAAGCATTTTATATAAGACTACTTTTCCCAGCACACTGCTGACAAGACAAGCACAGACAAGAGCAATGTGGACCGGTGTAGATGCTGGGATGCGAGCAGTTGTTTTAAGGTCACCTTATGAATGAGCAGAAGCAGAGGTAGAAAAGTTCCAGCTGGAAGCTCTGTGACAATTTGGTGGTAGGCAGTTAGATTAGAAGGTTGGAGGGAAAACTCAGGTCAGCCACATTATCATTAAGAGCATTGTTAGGGACAGTCACTCAAGATAATAAACCACTTGTACTTTCTTTAGAATAGTGATTTATTTTGGATTGACATTAGTGTGAGTGTCGAAGGTTCTGGTTGGGCTGGTAATGAAGGCAGCAGGAATTTGAGTCTTCACTGTTAGATTAAGCTACAAGAAAGACAAGAGGTCAGTGTGTAAGGTGGGTGGCGAGGCTTGTGGGGTACGACCTCTTGAACACTAACTCCTGGATGCAGTGGTCTGCCTGTTTAGGTATCAGTTTCAACCAGTTCTCCATTCTCCAATTTATTTCTCATTCCTTCCTCCTTTGCAGCCAAGGCATCTTGACTACTTTCCAAGCCATCTCATTTTCCTCTTCAAGTAGCAAAGTTTGTGAAATGTAGGAGGACAGCCTTGAAAACCAAAAGCTCTGCTCAAACATCGCAGTGAGGTGTTGTGCAAGGTTCTGAATGGAGGTGTGAACTCTAAGGTCAAGTTGTCCCAGATGACCATAGGCTGCTTTCCCTTTTGAGTAGGAGAGCTGATTGGTGGTGATTTAATATGAGGATCACCATACTTCAGGCGAGGAGCAAGATTGAGAAAGAATAACCTTAGCTGGGAATTAAATCAGCGCCATTGGTATCACTCTATCTCAAAACAGCATCCAGCCAGCTGAGATAGCTGACTCCTCAAGGTATGGGTTGTACGTTGCCCTCCTCTTTATTATGACTCTGGATGGGTAAATTGGGAATAATCTTCCCAAGAAATCAATAAGTTGGTGAAAATAAATTTTAAAATAACTGAAAGGGAATGATTAAGATGCATTGTGGAAAATCAAGACTGTCAATACTAGTACAGTACTGAGGGAATGCTGTTGTGTTGGAGCTGCCATCTTTTAAATGAGATATTGAGACTTTCCAGTTTACAATTCAATCTTCATCATCTTATTATCACTTGAATGCCTAAAAGAAAACATTGTCCCTTCAATGTCCATCTTCTACTGTGCTTCCTCAGAGCTAACATTCACCTGATGGTATGAGGGTAAAAAGAACGAAGAACAAAGAAAATTACAGCACAGGAACAGGCCCTTCAGCCCTCCAAGCTTGCACTGATATAACTAAAACCCCCTACCCTTCTGGGGATTACATCCTTCTATTCCCATCCTATTCATGTATTTGTCAAGATACTCCTTAAAAATCACTATTGTATCTGCAAAAATAGGTGGAAGTATCACTATCGGCTATTTAATGTTCCTGTTTGCCTCACATGGTATCATCCACCCTGAATAGTTTCAGCTTGGAAAAGGATGCCCGTGCGAAATAAATATTGAGACCAAGGAGTCAAATCAGTCCCAAACTTTTATTTATCAAGCAGTCACTAAATTAATTTGCATTAGAAATCACAAAACATCTCAAGCTGTGACTGTTTCTCTTTCCCTTGCCTCAGATATCATCCCTGAATTCCAGGCTAATTAATTCTGTGAAGTGTTCTGAAATGTCTCAACAATATGATAAGGAGCTGTATGAATAAAGTGTTGGTTGTATGAACAGGTGCAGTTTATTTTTTATAATAGCGTCATACATCTGTTGATTTATTTTAAAGATTCAAAGTTTGTCTTTTTTTCAGATTATGCTATTTCACTATTGTATAATATGCTAGTCTTCATTGCTGACAGCACAGCTTCCTCGAAACGATTTAATTTCCTTGATGAATAGGAATTTAGATCTACTCATTACACTGTTCACTTTTTTATTCCTCTTTTGCTTCTTGTTCTTATGTCTTGTAGGACAGCCCAAAGCCTTGAAAGGTCTGACCTGCATTTTAATTCTGGACACTAGAATATTCCCAATTTTAATCATTCCAGCATTGACTATCAGCTTTTAGTTATCAAAAACCTGAGGTCTGGAATTCCAACTTTAAACCTCTCCATTTTTTTATTTCCTCATCAAACCAGCCTCCCATCCTTTGACTCTGTCTACACTTCCCACTGCCTTGGCAAAGCAGCCAGCATAATTAAGGATGCCACACACCCTGGATATTCTCTCTTCCACCTTCTTCTGTCATGAAAAAGATACAAAAGTCTGAGGTCACATACCAACCAAATCAAGGACAGCATCGTCCCTGCTGAAGCCAGATTCTTGAATGGACCTACCTTGCATTAAGTTGATCTTTCTCTACACCCTAGCTATGACTGCAACACTGCATTCACATTTTCTCCTTTTCTTCTCTAGGAATGGTATGAACATAGAACATAGAACATTACAGCACAGAACAGACCCTTCGGCCTTCGATGTTGCGCAGACCAATATAAAAAGCAATGCCCCTCCAAACTAAACCATTCCCTTCTCTTCCATATACTTATCAACTAACCTCTTAAACGCCACCAAACTTGGCGCATCTACAACTGCTGCAGGCAGGGCATTCCACTCCCGAACCACCCTTTGGGTAAAGAACCTACCTCTGATATCCGTCCTATAACTATCACCCCTTAATTTAAAGCTGTGTCCCCTCGTGCTAGCTTTCTCCATCCTAGGAAAAAGGCTATCACTGTCCACCCTATCTAAACCTCTAATCATCTTATATGTTTCGATTAGGTCCCCTCTTAGCCGCCTCCTTTCTAACGAAAACAACCTCAAATCCCTCAGCCTCTCTTCATAAGACCTGCCCTCCATACCAGGCAACATCCTGGTAAACCTCCTCTGTACCCTCTCCAATGCCTCCACATCTTTCTTATAATGTGGGGACCAGAACTGCACACAATACTCCAAGTGCGGCCGCACTAGAGTTTTGTACAGTTGCAACATGACGTTGCGGCTCCGAAATTCAATCCCTCTACCAATAAAAGCCAAGACTCCATATGCCTTCCTAACAACCTTCTCGACCTGACTGCCTACTTTCAGGGATCTATGCACATACACACCAAGATCCCTCTGTTCATCAAGACTACTAAGAATCCTACCATTAGCCCTATACTCTACACATTTATTATTTCTGCCATAGTGCATTACCTCACACTTTTCCACATTAAACTCCATTTGCCACCTCTCGGCCCAGCTCTGCAACTTGTCCAAGTCCCTCTGCAAACTATAACACCCCTCTTCACTATCTACCACTCCACCGACTTTAGTGTCATCTGCAAATTTACTAATCCATCCTTCAATACCCTCATCCAGATCATTTATAAAAATTACAAACAGCAGGGGCCCCAAAACAGACCCCTGAGGTACACCACTTGTCACCGAACTCCAAGATGAATATCTCCCATCAACCACCACCCTCTGTCTTCTATCTGCTAGCCAATTCCTAACCCAATTAGCTAAATCACCCTCTATCCCATACATCTGCATTTTCTGCAGAAGTCTTCCATGGGCCACCTTATCAAACGCCTTACTAAAGTCCATATATACCACATCAACCGCCTTACCCCCATCCACCTCTTTGGTCACTTTTTCAAAAAACTCAATGAGGTTAGTAAGGCACGACCTACCCTTCACAAAACCATGCTGACTATCCCCAATCAATTCATTTCTCTCTAAATAACTATAAATCCTATCCCTAATATTCTCTCCAATACTTTGCCCACAACAGAAGTAAGACTCACTGGCCTATAATTCCCTGGAAGGTCTCTCTTCCCCTTCTTGAACAACGGGACCACATTCGCTATCCTCCAGTCCTCCGGAACCACACCCGTAACCAACGACGACCTGAAGATCAGAGCCAGAGGCTCTGCAATCTCCTCTCTTGCCTCCCAGAGAATCCTAGGGTAAATCCCGTCCGGCCCAGGGGACTTATCCAACTTCAAACCCTCGAGAATATCTAGCACATCCTCCCTATCTACTTCGATACCTTCCAGTTTGCTACCCTGTACCTCAGTGTTCTCCATAACTACATTTACATCACCCTGCGTGAATACCGAAGAGAAATATTTATTCAGTACCTCTCCAATCTCTTCAGGCTCCACGCACAACTTCCCACTGCTGTCTATGACTGGCCCTAATCTTGCCCTAACCAATCTTCTATTCTTAACATATCTAAAGAAAGCTTTAGGATTCTCCCTAATCCTATCAGCCAAAGTCTTCTCATGTCCTCTCTTTGCTCTCCTCAATTCCCTCTTTAGCTCCCTCCTGGCTAATCTATAGCTATCCATTGCACTAACCGAGCCTTCAATCCTCATCCTGACATAAGCCTCCTTTTTCCTTTTAACCAGCAAATCAACTTTTTCGTACACCAAGGTTCTCTTACTCGACCATTTCCTCCTTGCCTGACAGGGACATACTTATCAAGGACCCACAGCAGCTGCTCCTTGAATAAGCTCCACATTCCAGATGTTCCCAGTCCCTGTAGCTTCCTAGTCCAATCTATGCACCCTAAATCTCTCCTGATGGCCTCATAATTACCCTTCCCCCAGCTATAACTACTGCCCCCAGCTTCATGCCTATCCCTATCCATCACTAAGGTGAACGTAACCGAATTGTGGTCACTATCATAGAACATAGAACAAACAGCACAGAACAGGCCCTTCGGCCTTCGATGTTGCGCCGACCAAAATAAAAAGCAATGCCCCTCCAAACTAAACCATTCCCTTCTCTTCCATATACTTATCAACTAACCTCTTAAACGCCACCAAACTTGGCGCATCTACAACAGCTGCAGGCAGGGCATTCCACTCCCTAATCACTCTTTGAGTAAAGAACCTACCTCTGATATCCGTCCTATAACTCATACCCCTTAATTTAAAGTTGTGTCCCCTCGTGCTAGCTTTCTCCATCCTAGGAAAAAGGCTATCACTGTCCACCCTATCCAAACCTCTAATTATCTTATATGCTTCAATAAGATCCCCCCTTAGCCGCCTCCTTTCTAACGAAAACAACCTCAAATCCTTCAACCTCTCTTCATAGGACCTGCCCTCCATACCAGGCAACATCCTAGTAAACCTCCTCTGTACCCTCTCCAATGCCTCCACATCTTTCTTATAATGTGGGGACCAGAACTGCACACAATACTCCAAGTGCGGCCGCACTAGAGTTTTGTACAGCTGCAACATGACGCTGCGGCTCCTAAATTCAATCCCCCTACCAATAAAGCTAAGACTCCATAAGCCTTCTTAACAACTTTATCCACTTGACTGCCTACTTTCAGGGATCTATTGACACATACACCAAGATCCTTCTGTTCCTCAACACTATTAAGAGCCCTACCATTAGCCCTATACTCTACACATTTATTGTTCCTGCCAAAGTGCATTACCTCACACTTTTCCACATTAAACTCCATTTGCCACCTCTCGGCCAGCTCTGCAACTTGTCCAAGTCACTCTGTAAACTAAAACACCCCTCTTCACTATCTACCACACCACCAACTTTAGTATCATCTGCAAATTTACTGATCCATCCCTCCAATACCCTCATCCAGATCATTTATAAAAATTACAAACAGCAGGGGCCCCAAAACAGACCCCTGAGGCACACCACTCGTCACCGAACTCCACGATGAATATCTCCCATCAACCACCACCCTCTGTCTTCTATCTGCCAGCCAATTCCTAATCCAATTAGCTAAATCACCCTCTATTCCACACATCTGCATTTTCTGTAGAAGTCTTCCATGGGCCACCTTATCAAACGCCTTACTAAAGTCCATATATACTACATCAACCGCCTTACCCCCATCCACCTCTTTGGTCACTTTCTCAAAAAACTCAATGAGGTTAGTAAGGCATGACCTACCCTTCACGAAACCATGCTGACTATCCCCAATCAATTCATTTCTCTCTAAATAACTATAAATCCTATCCCTAATAATTCTCTCCAATACCTTGCCCACCACAGAAGTAAGACTCACTGGCCTATAATTCCCAGGAAGGTCTCTCTTCCCCTTCTTAAACAATGGGACCACATTCGCCATCCTCCAGTCCTCCGGAACCACACCCGTAACCAACGAGGACCTGAAGATCAGAGCCAGAGGCTCTGCAATCTCCTCTCTTGCCTCCCAGAGAATCCTAGGGTAAATCCCGTCCGGCCCAGGGGACTTATCCAACTTCAAACCCTCGAGAATTTCTAACACATCCTCCCTATCTACTACAATACTCCCCAATTTGCAACCCTGTACCTCAGTGCTCTCCACAGCTACATTTCCAGCACTCTGCGTGAATACCGAAGAGAAATATTTATTCAGTGCCTCACCAATCTCTTCAGGCTCCACGCACAACTTCCCACTGCTGTCTATGACTGGCCCTAATCTTGCCCTAACCAATCTTCTATTCTTAACATATCGAAAGAAAGCTTTAGGATTCTCCTTAATCCTATCAGCCAACATCTTCTCGTGTCCCCTCTTAGCTCTCCTCAATTCACTTTTTACCTCCTTCCTAGCTAATCTATAGCTATCCATTGCACTACCTGAGCCTTCAAGCCTCATCCTGACATAAGCCTCCTTTTTCTTCTTAACCAGCAAATCAACTCTTTTCGTACACCAAGGCTCTCTTACTCGTCCATTTCCTCCCTGCCTGACAGGGACATACTTATCAAGGACTCGCAGCAGCTGCTCCTTGAATAAGCACCACATTCCAGATGTTCCCAGTCCCTGTAGTTCCCTAGTCCAATCTATGCACCCTAATTCTCTCCTGATGGCCTCATAATTACCCTTCCCCCAGCTATAACTACAGCCCCCAGCTTCATGCCTATCCCTGTCCATCACTAAGGTGAACGTAACCGAATTGTGGTCACTATCACCAAAATGTTCACTAACTTCCAAGCCTAACACCTGGTCTGGCTCATTGCCCAGCACCAAATCCAATGTAGCCTCACCTCTAGTTGGCCTATCTACATACTGAGTCAAAAAACCTTCCTGCACACTCTGTACGAAAACTGACCCCTCTAACGAGCTAGAGCTATAGCTATTCCAATCAATATTAGCAAAGTTAAAGTCCCCCATCACAATTACCCTACTACTTTCACTCCTAATCAGAATTGACTTCGCAATCCTTTCCTCAACCTCTCTAGAACTATTAGGAGGTCTGTAAAAGACTCCCAACAGGGTGACCTCTCCTCTCCTGTTTCTAATCTCAGCCCATACTACCTCAACAGACAAGTCCTCATCAAACTTCTTTTCGATCACCGTGATACAGTCTTTGACCAGTAACGCCACTCCTCCCCCCCTTCTACCCCCTTCTCTACTCCGACTAAAGCATTTGTACCCCGGAACCTGCAACATCCATTCCTGTCCCTGCTCTACCCAAGTCTCTGAAATGGCCACAACATCGAAGTTCCAGGTACTGGTCCAAGCTGCAAGTTCCTCCCCCTTATTGCGAATACTCCTTGCATTAAAGTATACGCATCTCAAACCATGCCCCACCCCACCCGTACGCCGCTGTGTTTTACAACTCTCCTCTATAACCCCCTTACTCTCATCCCTCTCGGCACCCCAACTGACCCCAATATCACCAAAATGTTCACCAACCTCCAAGCCTAACACCTGGTCTGGCTCATTGCCCAGCACCAAATCCAATGTAGCCTCACCTCTAGTTGGCCTATCTACATACTGAGTCAAAAAACCCTCCTGCACACTTTGTACGAAAACTGACCCCTCTAACGAGCTAGAGTTATAGCTATTCCAATCAATATTAGTAAAGTTAAAGTCCCCCATAACAATTACCCTATTACTTTCACTCCTGACCAGAATTGACTTTGCAATCCTTTCCTCTACCTCTCTAGAACTTTTAGGAGGTCTATAAAAGACTCCCAACAGGGTGACCTCTCCTTTCCTGTTTCTAATCTCAGCCCATACTACCTCAACAGACAAGTCCTCATCAAACTTCTTCTCTGTCACTGTGATACAGTCTTTGACTAATAATGCCACTCCTCCCCCCCTTCTACCTCCTTCTCTACTCCGACTAAAGCATTTGAACCCCGGAACCTGCAACATCCATTCTTGTCCCTGCTCTACCCAAGTCTCTGAAATGGCCACAACATCGAAGTTCCAGGTACTGGTCCAAGCTGCAAGTTCCTCCCCCTTATTGCGAATACTCCTTGCATTAAAGTATACGCATTTCAAACCATGCCCTACCCCACCCGTATGCTGCTGTGTTTTACGGCTTTCCTCTATGACCCCCTTACTCTCATCCCTCTTAGCACCCCAACTATTCAGGATCCCACCCCCCCCCGAATCAGTTTAAAGCCCCCTGCATAGCCTTAGCAAATTTTCCCCCCAAGATATTAGTTCCCCTCTGGTTCAGGTGTAGACCATCTCTCTTGTAGAGGTCCCACCTATCCCAGAATGAGTCCCAATTGTTCAGGAACCTGAACCCCTCCCTCCTGCACCATCCCCGTAGCCACGAGTTCAAACATTCCCTCTCTCTATTCTTCTCCAAACTATCCCTTGGCACAGGCAAGAGTCCAGAGATAACCACTCTGCCAGTTTTGGCCCTAAGCTTCCACTCCAACTCCATAAATTTCTGTTTAATATCCCCTTCCCTTTTCCTACCTATATCATGTGTCCCTACATGGACTATGACTTGGGGTTGACTCCCCTCTCCCTTAAGAATCTTAAAAACCCGATCTGCGACATCCTGGACCCCAGCACCTGGGAGGCAACACACCAGCCCTGAGTCACTTTTATTACTACTTACTCTCCTATCTGTCCCTCTAACTATGGAGTCTCCAATTACTAGGCCCAATCTCTTATTCTCCCTACCCACCTGAGCATTCTCAGCAGGCTCACCCCCAGAGACCTGCTCCCTTTGGTCATCTCCAGTTGATTCTTCCTCAACTGTAGCATCCAAGACAGAAAATTTGTTTCGGAGGGGAACAGCCCCAGGGGATTGTCTACCCGATTGCTTCTTACCCCTCCTCCTAACAGTTACCCACGAATCACTTTTAGGAGTGACTATCTCTTTGTCACTCCTGCCAATATCCTCCTCAACCTCTCGGATTATCCTGAGTTCCTCTAATTCCAGCTCCAGCTCCTTAACACGATCCTGAAGGAGCTGCAAATGGGCACACTTCCTGCAGGTATAATCAGCATGAACACTACTGGCATCCCTCACCTCATACATACTGCAGGAGTTGCAACGGACTGCCTGCACTGCCATCCCTGATACTTTAATTTACTTTAAGGAGAGAGAAAAAAAAACTTCCCACACACTTTTATTATTAGGTTAGAGGAGGGGGGAGGGTGGGATACTCTACTTGTGTAGAGTATCGGGTTTCCTCTCTGGACCAATTTATAGAGACAGAGAAAAAACTACAACTACCGGCAGCCTCCTAGTGATGACTTCCGGTTTCTTGTTAGTTTAAATAAAAACGGCAAAAACTACCCCTGCTCGCTATTTTAAGCAAAGAGAAAAGTTAAAAAAGTACTTAACACACGAACTTCACGCTTTCCCAAATCGCTGCCTCTCCGTGCTGCTCCAATGGAACAATGAGGCCGATACCCAGAGGTTAGTACTTATATAGCCAGAAAACTACAACTACCGGCAGCCTCCTAGTGACGACTTCCGGTTTCTTGTTAGTTTAAATAAAAACGCTTTGTCTATATAGCACACAAGATGCTTTGTCTATATAGCACACAAGAAACAATACTTTTCACTGTATACTCACATATGTGACAATAATAAATCAAGCCTTTAAATTTCTCATTCATGTTACCTCTCTATCTCTAAATTTCTCCATCACTAAAGCTCTCCATTTTTCTCCTTCTCCATTGGTACATTTCTCCGTCACCTTATCTCTCCATCTCTAAAACTTCACATCTTCTTTTAAAGGAGTAAGAAGGCTAGGGAGTAATCAATGAATGGGAGGGCATTAAGAAGCTCAGAATAACAGGGGAATCTGTGGCAACCAAGTCAACACACTCCAGCACCTGTTCGGGTACACCGAAGAAGAATTTAGTATGGTCAATGCACCTAACCAGCATTTCTTTTGGACTGTGGGAGGAAACTGGAACATCTGGAGAAAGCCCATGCAGACATGAAAAGAAAGTGCAAACTCCACACAGGCAGTGACCCAAGCTGGGAATCGAACCCAGATCAATGGCGCTATGAGACAGCAGTACTAACCACTAAGCTATCAAACAGCCCAAGATAAGTAAACCAAAACTGCACATAATACTCCAAGTGTAGCCTCACCAATGTCTTGTATAACTGCAGTAAAAATCCCTATCCCGAAACTCCAATTAACTTGCTATGAAGGCCAACATACGATTGTTTTCATTGACTGATGCACAAGGAAACCAAAGTCTCGCTGAGTATCCACCTCTCTCAATTCACATCCATTCAAATAATAACCTGCCTTTCCATTTTTGCTACCAAAGTAAATAACCTCACAGCATTAACTATATGCTCTTTTGAGGGTAATGCAAGTACAAATATCTATTGATTGCTAATTATCTGCACAAGGGCCTGTTAATTCAGTCAGATAGATGGCTAGCATGTGCTTGAGAAAAATTCCAACTACCTAGCTTCAATTCCCATTCCGGCTGAAGCAGGTTTGGGATCTGCTTCTTGCCCTGCCCCTAAAAGGCAATGGCCAATGGCAAAAGCAGCGCAGGCTGGAGCATTGGCGGACAATAAGACAAGAACCTGCCTTTGAGCAGAATATGATTGAATTTATATCTGTGTGCATTGCTTATGTATCCTGTCACCAAGTATTAACCTTTCAGTTGATTAGCTTCTGGATAAAACAATATTGCTTCCCTTGATCAGAACACCAATCAATGTCATAAATCCATGAAGTTAATGCAAAAAAAACAAAGCACATGAAATATTCCTTACCTAACTCCCCCTATAATGTCCATCTGCTTAGTCTCACTGGGTGGATCACTTGTAGGAGCAGCACCATTAGAGAAAGAGATCACATCCATGAAACATGATATTTGGTATTGGTGAAGGGAGGATTCAGACGTATTCTAATGTTTGACGATCGGGCCGTAGCATTTTAATGTTGCGCTCAATATCTTTGGGAATGAATGTCCAAAAATATATTCTTTTACCAAGTGATAATTGACCCAAAACTTAACATCTTGTGTATGGCTTCGAGCAATTTTATTTGGCAGGTGCTAAATGCTGTCATTAATTTAACAGACTGAATGACATCCCGAACATCTGTCAAAGCTTTCCTAAGTGATGAATGAATTCTCTTTCCAATATCATTCAGACCTGTTCTCAGAGTTAATCTCATGTTTGATATGACTGCAACCAAAGCAGAGAGAATCTCTTACTAATGATGCTCCAGCCTGAAGCTATCTGATCATTGTAATGTGACCATCTTGCTGGATCTAAGCTCTACCTGATTGACTCCAGTGCGACTATTCTCTAATGCAACACATTAGGGGTCGAATCTTAGCTATGACTATAACAATACATTTTGCATCCTCTCCTTTTCTTCTCTAGGAATGTATGCTTTGTCTGTGTAGCACAGAAGAAACAATACTCTTCACTGTATACTAACATATGTGACAATAATGAATCAAATCTTTAAATCTCTCATTCACGTTATCGCTCTATCTCTAAATTTCTCCATCACTAAAGCTCTCCATTTTTCTCCTTCTCCATTGGTACATTTCTCCGTCACCCTATGTCTCCATCTCTAAAATTTCACATCTTCTTTTAAAGGAGTAAGAAGGCTAGGGAGTAATCAATGAATGGGAGGGCATTAAGAAGCTCAGAATAACAGGGGAATCTGTGGCAACCAAGTCAACACACTCCAGCACCTGTTCAGGTACACTGAAGGAGAATTTAGTATGGCCAATGTTCCTAACCATCATTTCTTTTGGACTGTGGGAGGAAACTGGAGCACCTGGAGAAAATCCATGCAGACATGGTGACAATGTGCAAATTTCACACAGACAGTGACCCAAGCCAGGAATCGAACCCAGATCAAGGATGCTGTTCTAACCACTAAGCTATCATATCGCCTAAGCTACTTCTCCGTGGCGAGATTAGTGACAGGGGTGCATTTATTTTTATGGGATGGTAATTAAGTCTGAGATGCAAAAATCCATGTCCACCCTTCCTGCCCTACCACCAATTGAGGCCCTCAGGTATTCATCGAGTGGGCAGGACAGTTGCCATTTGGGAAACCTGAAAAACAAACCGGTGTCAGGCTTCGAGGGAGCTTCTTCTTCAAAGGAACTCAGTGTCTGATTGGGGATAATAGCATCTGGAAAGAGGGCAGAGATGAGGAACCCTCTCAATGTCAACCCTCTGTTTTACTGCCAAATCCACTCCCTACTCCTCCCTTGCAACCACCCTCCTGTCATCACTCACCTGTACCTGAGTGCATTGACAAGCCTGAACCTTATGTAGATGTAATACCAGATCAGCCACAATCACTGTGGTGGCAGTGTCGAGCAATGAAGAGCTGCCTCTGATTCATTGACAACTCTTGGTGGGTGGGACATCCACTCCCCCCAGGGCCCTTGAACCTGGAGCAGGCCCACTATTCCCCAGTTATGTCCCTGATTGGCTTTTAATATGGTATGCCTTTTTGAAAAGCCAATACAACGGGCTCTTATTGGCTCCCCAACTGGCGGATGAAACCTTGTCACTTCCATTAAATGCCATTTTAGGTATTTTAGAGATATCTATGTTGGAGAATGTATAATATTTCACCTACATGAAGTTTAATTTTAGGGATTATCTTTCCATTGTCATCTTGCCATTTATCAGATCTTGCTGCCCAGAAGACAAAAATAATAAAACTAAGAAATAAGGATACTGACCTGAACTTTTTTTTTCTCTATTCGATGTGTGAAAATTGCTTGTTGCATTTCTTACATTATAGCATTTCAAACTTACTTCATTGGCGGTAAAGTGTTTTGAGATGCAAAGTTTGGGAAAGATGTGATATCAGTACGCCAACCTGTCAATCATCATTGACAAGAAATGGAGCTGGATCAACTGTATAAAAACTGTAGCTGGAAGAGCAGCTTAGAGGTGAGGAAATTTGCAGAGAGTAATTCATCAACTGACTCCTCAAAATCTATCCATCATTTACAAAGCAGAAGTTAGGGGTGCAATGGAATAGTCCATCACACTCTAGGTAGAATGAGTGCAGTTGTAACATTCAAGAAGATACGATCCAGGAGAAAGAATCCTGCATGCTTGACACCCCATGCAGCCATATTAAACATTCATTCCCCTACCACAGGAGCAGCAGTGGACCATCTACAAGATGCACTACAGAAATTAACCAAAACGCCTTCACCAGTACTATCCAAACTTTCTATCTCCACCAAGGACAGCAGATGCATCGGAACACCACTATATGAAATTTCCCGTCAAGAACACATGCCATTGTGGTTTGGAAATATACCACTGCCATTTCTTCACTGTTGTTGGACCAAAATCCTGAAACTCCCTCCCTAACAGCACTGTGGGTTTACCCACAGTACAGGGACTGCAGTGCTTTAAGAAGGCAGCTTGCCACCACTCTCTCAAAGGGAATGAGAAATGGGCAATATTTGCTGACCCAGCCAGCAAAACCCACATTCCATAAAATAATAGATTGAAAGAAATATATTTTTCTGTTCCAATACTCTTGCATTCTGAAGATATTTCTGAATGACGTTTTACCCTTGTTCCTCTGCATTGTCTGTGATTTTTGTTACTGAACACAATTCTCTTCTGCTCATCTTGATGATAGGCTACATTTGAGGCTCAGTTTGTGGCTATTTAAACTGCTGCTTGCTAAAGTGATGCTCCTGCTGTGTTATGTGAATTGCAGAGTGCATGTTATAAATTCCAATTGTCTAGCACCACCTGGAGCTGCCCCATCATTTGCTCCAGTGTCATGGAGTGTTCACATAAATTAGAAGCATATTTCTGTGGATGCTGGAATCTGAAACCAAATAAGAAAACTCTGGAAAATCTCAGCAGGTCTGGCAACGTCTATAAGGAGAGAGACGAGTTGGCATTTTGAGTCCAGATGACTCTTTGTGAAAACTAAAAGGCATAGAAAATGAGAGATGTTTACATTGCAGGAGGAGGGGATGAAAGATGAGTCAAAGCCACAGAAAACCAGGGGGGGGGAAAGGTTGCTAACAGCTGTCCAGAGAGAGAATAAAGGATGTGAATGGCCAAAAGGTAGAGAAGCTGTAAGCTGTGAAAGATGGAGATGTTGGGGAAAGAGGGGGGGAAATGGGACAGAGGCAGAATGTAAAAAAGGGGAAGAAGAAAGGTAAGGGAAGAGCGATGAAGTAGGAGGAAAAAGTAGGGGCAGAATGAAGAAAAATAGTAAAGAAATAGAAGGTGGGGAACTGTAAAAAACTGAATAGAATAGAGTGAAAACAAAGAGGACTGAGGTGGGGTAGAACAAGCCATCTGAAGTTGTTGAATTCAATGTTGAGACTGGAAGTCTGTAAAGTACCTGGTGGGAAGATAAGATGCTGTTCCTTCAGTTTGCGTTGAACTTCACTGGAACATTGCAGCAGGCCAAGGACAGACATGTGGGCATGGGGGCAGAATTGTGCGTTAAAATGGCAAGCAACCAGAAGGTCAGGATTCCAATTGCGCACAGACGTATAAATATCTCCCACTTTCTCTGCCTTTTAGCTTTGACAATGGCTCATCTGGACTTGAAACGTCAGCTCTTTTCTCTCCTTACAGAAGCCGCCAGATCTACTGAGATTTTCCTGTGTTTTCTCCTTTACTCATGTAAATTACTCTGATCACAAGATTGGTGCAGAGGGAATATTGATGGATCTGTTATTTTATACTTGAGCTTATTCATACATTGATGGTTACCAAACAATCCTAGGAAAATTCCTGTGTCATTTTGGATGGTTTCTGCTTCTCAAATCAGGCTCTATAGCATCACAAATAGACAGCTTTATTTCAGCCGCTGTAGAATTGTGGGTAGCAAGTCTGCAATTATTATTAATATTTGCAGGATAGAAAGCACACCATCTGAAAGGCCAAGAATAAGTGAAAGAGCATACAGAGGTCTGAAGATGAGAGGCCAAACCCACCACAAGCGTCAAACAGCCCATTCACTGGGAGTGCATGGAACTAGGTAGATTTCCTTTAATCTCACTGTGAAACAGTGCTAGGGAAGACCAAGCTTCAGTTGGAAACCAAAGAGGCAACATCAGGGCATAAAGGATCAGGGAATTCGGGAAATTAGACACCACAGGGTTGTTTCCAATGCCTACTAGAGGCATATGCACCATAGAAAGCATCCTTTCCCGATGTATCACAGCTTGGTATAGCTCCTGCACTGACCAAGATCGCAAGAAATGACAAAGGATTATGAATGCAGACCAACCCATCGCACAAACCAGCCTCCTATGCATTGACTCTGTCTACACAATCCACTGCCTGGGAAAAGCAGCCGACATAATTAAGGACCCCACGCACCATGAATATGCTCTCCACCACCTTCTTACATTGGGAAAAAGATATAAAAGTCTGAGGTCACATACCAACCGATTCAAGAGCAGCTTCATTCCTGCCATTGTCAGACTTTTGAATGGACCTACCTCACATTAAGTTGATCTCTTCCTGCACTCTAGCTATGACTGTAACACTACATCCTGCACTTTTTCATTTCCTTCTCTACAAACAGTATACTCTGTCTGTATAGCACGCAAGAAACAATACTTCTCACTGTATCCCAATACACGTGACAATAATAAATCAAATCAAAAGTATCCAAACTGGATTTACCATATGTTAGGCTGATCTTTCTCTACACCCTACCTGTAATTGAACCACGACATTCTGCACCCTCTCCTTTCCTTCTTCCTATATACTCTATGAATTGTATGCTTTGTTTGGATATCACACAAGAAATAATACTTTTCACTGTATCCCAATACATGAGTCAATAATAAATCAAATCAAATGTGACATAAACCAATTGTTTATCACTTATTGGAACAGCATGGAGTTTTCTCTGCCTATCATGTCAAAAATAACATTCCATTTTTCATTGTTCAGCAGCAGTGTGATATTTTGAGTGTTTTTATCAGGATGCGCTATTCTAGAGATTCAATGACTGCACATCAGTTGTTGTTAATACCCCTTGTCTGCTGTTATTGGATTTGAAGGAGGAAGCTGTCTTGGGGGAGGGTCGGTTGATTCAACATCTGAGCCCTAGAAGTTTCATTTGACATCAGAAGTTCAGGATTGTGAATAATTATACAGGCTGCAAATCAGATGTGCATCTCCATATGCATTCTGTCACTTGGAGCTGAGTGCTGGGAACACTATATTATTAAATTCAATCTTGTATCCGATGTGTAAGGTACAAGATAATGCACAGCTTGTGTGTACTGGCAATGTATTCATCTTACATTTTTCTTATATGTCACCATTACTTAAGAGGATAGACAGGTTAAAAATAGTATCTATTCAGGAATATTATATACACACTTCTATCATGGTTATTGACATCTATAAGTCCAGCCAAACAACTAAATTGAAAAGATCATACAATAATTAATATTATCCTAGATTAATTAAAAATGGAAACAGTTCAAAATGCAGGCCTGGAAGGAACTGTAAAAGATTAACAGTTTAAAGTTTATTTATTAGTCACAAGTAAGCTTACATTAACACTGCAATGAAGTTACTGTGAAAATCCCCTAATCGCCACACTCTGGCACCTGTTTGGGTTACACTGAAGGAGAATTTAACATGGCCAATGCACCCTAACCAGCATGTCTTTCAGACTGTGGGAGGAAACCAGAGCGCCCAGAGGAATCCCACGTAGACACATGGAGATTGTGCAGACTCAGCAACACAGCACAAAGGTGGAAGAATGATTCTGCACAGTGACCGTAGCCAGGGATTGAACCCAGGCCCCTGGCACTAAGGAAGCAGTGCTAACCACTGCCACTGTGCAGGGTTCCAGGATTCCAACAGCTGCAATGTTTTATTTTTGTCCTTGTGATGAGAGATGCATGTATACTTTTATATTTTTGTGATTACTTTTCTGTGTAGTTAAATGTAGTTGTTGTGCAGCAATGAGAGGCTATGGTGACTTTGAGTTAATAGTCAATCGGTTGGACCTGAAATTTTGCATTATAAGTGAAGAAATTGATTTTTCTACTGATGAAATTCAAAAGGTAGTTCAGAGGTGACAAGGAACATTTGCATTTTACAGAATAAACAGGGAAGGCATGTTAATTTTTATTGAGCCAGAAATAGAGGCAAAATAGAAAACACGGAAGGTTTTTTTGTATTTGCAGAAGTCGAGTTCAAAGAAGTATTTGATGACAATGGAAGCTGTGATGAAAGGCGGAGGGGAAGGTACTTAAAGGAGTGGGATGGGAGGATGGAGTAAGGGTGGAATTCTCCCATCCAGCTTGCCATGGGAATCACAGCAGGCAATGCAAAGGTCCATTGACTTTGGGTGTGGATTCTTTGGTGAGCACACCCTGCGGGGTGTTTAACTGTTGTGTATGGCTGTGTGGGAAAGCCTGAAATACCAACTCCATTCCATCTGAGCTGCTGAGAAGCCGTGAAAGCTTAAATTTGGCAGCTGCCAGAAGATTTTTTGTTGTGAAACAATTCGGGCAGAATTTTATAGCCTTGCTTGAGCGAGACCAGAAAATCCCATCTGAAGTCCACGGACATTTCCATTGCCTGCCCCTCGTCTGTGTTAAAATTCCTGTATTTGTTTCTGAACCTGTTATAAGAATTCTACGTCTGGCAGGAAATGTCTGATAAGTCATGAGGTACACTTTGTTAAAGTTACAACAGTTGCTCGATTTGGGGAATATTTGCTGGATTTTTATGGCTAAAATCTTGAAGGGGTTCTTGCCACAGAGATGGTTTAATTGCATACTTCTGATCAAGCATGCTTTTGGCAGATTATTCTGTAAGACTGTTTAAACTGTGTAGCCTTTATCCTGTGTGCTTAAGCTTTATTTTCTGATAAATCTTTTAAAATTCTAAACGTGCTACTGGGGTTCTATGCTTTTGAGGTCATTAGCTCTTTCTCTTCATTTTCACGAAAATAATTACAATCAGTGAGACTGATCACAGTAGCAATACTGGGCCAGACTCTCTGATTCTGCTCACAGCCGGGATTCTCCCATCCTGCTGTGGGGAATGGAGGTTTGGCTGAGCGCCAAATTCTCTGTCCTTGCTGACGGGATGTGAACTGCCGGAGAATTCCAACCAACATCTGTTATGGTTGTTACATTATTCTTGGTAACATTTGAAGGTGTAGGTTTTCCCACGTGCTGCTGCTCTTTTCCTTCTGGCTGGTTAAGTGCCAGATGTGACTCAGTTGGCAGCACTCTCATCTCTGAGATATGGGGCAGAATTTTCCTGTCCTTCTTGCCACGGGAACCATAGTTGCTGGGGGCAGACCATGCAAAGGTCGTAGAATCCTACAGTGTGGAAGGAGGCTATTTGGCCCATTGAGTTTTCACTGACAACAATCCCACCCAGGTCCTATCCTCATAACCCCACTATTTATTCTGCTAGTCCCCCTGACACTAAGGGTCAATTTAGCATGGCCAATCAACCTAACTGGTACATCTTTGAACTGTTGGAGGAAGCCAGAGCATCCAGAGGAAACCCACGCAGACACGGGGAGAATGTGCAAATTCTATACAGACAGTGACCCAAGCCGTGAATTGAACCCAGGTCCCTGGCTGTATGAGGCAGCAGTGCTAACCACTGTGCCACCATCTGCTCCATTGACCTCAAGTGAGAATTTCTGACCTAGGGGAGCCAGTAAATCCCAATGTCTCGGTCTCACTTCAGGGTTTGAGCACAGAAATTGCCATTGACACTCCAGCCATGTGCTATCCTTTGAATGGGGTGTTAAACCAAGGTCCTACCTGTCTACCTGGGTGGTTGTAAAAGATCCCATGGAACTAAAAGACACAGGGGAGTTAGCTCCAGAATCCTGGCCAATGTTCATCCTTCAATCTACAGATGGATCTTGATCATTTAGCTGTTTGTGGGAGTGTGCTGATTGGCTGCTATGATTGCGACATTACAATACTGACTACACATCAAAAATACTTCACTGCCTCTGACACGTCATTGGCCATGACATCTCTTCTGAATTCCAAACCAGGGTTTCCTATAACAGGGAGCAGAGCATAACCTCTGACTCCAAGCCGGAAATTAATCTTGAGGTCACAGCTCTTTATTTAAAGAAGGATCCATTTTGACTTTGAGCAGATAATGCCTCACACATAATTTAAAATTGCAATTAGAAATATTGAGGTGAGAGGCAGTGGAAAAACAGTTCCAGACCATTTATACCCAACGGGTTCCAGTTCTCACATGTGGCTGTGTTCTATGCTACACTTGTAGGTGTGAAGTTACTTTGAATTTCATGGAGCCATTGGAGTGACAGCAAAACATAGATATCAGTATCAATCATATTTTCAACTTCTTCAGCATCACAACACGAAAAGTTTGAGAAGAGAAGAGTGATAGTTATCAACAACAGAGTTTTGTGAGGCTCGCAATGAGACAGATCAGTAAAAATATAACACTGAAATATAACACTGCTGGAAATATGGAATAAAAGCAGAAAATTAAGGCAGCAGGTCTGGCAGCATGTGTCGAGAGAGAAACAGTTAAGGAGTCAAAAACTAATTCTTCTGAAGAAAACTCACATTGGACTTGAAGCGTTAATTCTGTTTCTCTCTGCACTGATGCTGCCAACTCTGCTGAGTATTCCCAGCAATTTTGGTTTTTATTTAATTGTGGGCACAGTGATTAGCTCTGCTGCCTCACAAACCAGGGACCCGGGTTCAATTCTGGCCTCGAGTCACTGTCTGTGTGGAGTTTGCGCATTCTCCCCATGTCTACATGGGTTTCCTCCCACAGTGTGAAGATGTGCAGTTTATGTTGATTGCACATGATAAATTGACCTTTGGCCCAGAATGCTACTACCTTGTCCACCACAGAATTGGCGCCGATGAGGGTCCAACAACAGAAATTTTCATTGACCTCAGGCAAGAATTTCCAGTCTTGCCCAAGTGAGGCTGTACATTGCCTAGTGTCTAAAAATATGCACGTTAGATGGATTTTACATGGTAAATGTGCAGGTTTACAGGCTGGAGGGAAGAGCCTGGGTGGAATGTTCTTTTGGATAGTTGGTGCAGAGCCAAAGGGGGTGAATGATCTCTTTCTGCATTGTGTAGATTCTACACAATTCAAGATTGTATAGACAGTCCAGCGTATAATATCATAGAGCTCTACCATGCAGAATTCAACCCAGCAAGTCTGCACCAACTCTCTGACAAAGCATCTTACCCAAGCCCCCCCAAACTTACTCCCATAACCTCATACATTTACCAAGGCCAACCCTCCTAACCTACACATTTTTGAATTTATGAGGTTTAAGTGCAGTTTGTAGTTTTGGATTTCATTTGTTTTGACCACATGGTGCTGGAAAATATGCTTTCACAAGTGACCTAAAGAAAGAGAGAAATCTGGGGCTTTGTTATATCTGAAATATGAACCTAGAAGTGATAAACATTTCGGCCAGTTTTCTTATTTCCTCTTTTTACTGATGTTCCATTTTAAAGTATATTCGAGCAGTTCCGACCAGTATTCTTATTCTCCTGTTTTACTGCTTATTTTCCTTCTGAGAATATCATTAACAGTCAATTTGCTGATATCTTTAATGTCTTCTGACCCTTCTCAAGTTAGAGAAAACAGCTACGCCTTATTTATGAATTTATGAGCTGATGTGATTAATGCTTACTTTTTCTTCATTAGAACAGTGATTATAAAAGAGGTATGTTGTTAATTCTAAAGTACTTTGGGACGACCTGATCTCATGAGAGCTTGTAGAAATGTAAGTCTGTATTTCATTGCTCAGTGAGACACCTCTCATCTAACTATCTATTAGGTAATCATCACTGGCTGCATTGCTACATTACACAAACACAACCACAAAGAAAACTCAATTGAGGTTAAATCGATCTCTCCATTTTCGAGAACCCCAGCTTTTAAATGATTACTCAATCCAGTAGAAAAGGAATTCAGAATACATAGCCTCTACAGATGTTTCAGCTAAAATATTATTATAAGCCACGTGGAGTTATAAGCCTCGGCAGTTATCACTTATTCTTAGGTTTTGTATTTAAATACTGCTATTATCCCGTGAACTATGGCTGCAAAGTCTTTCTTTTTTCTCTCTTGGCCTCACATTCCTTCATCATTACCATAAGTAGATTGTCAGAGTTTATTCTCTGAGATCAGAAAGTTTTTGTTTGCAGTCATGAAGAGATGATGTTGACAGGCTGCCGAGAAAAGGTAAAGAGACGGAGGGAGCTGCAAATCATTTCCATGTACATTCTCTGTTTGGCATTAGAGATTCTCCTCATGGATTCGCTCATTTTTCAACTGGGAAAATGGGAATCAATCCTCAGCTTGAGCCAGCACAAATCCCACAGGGATATTCCAGGAGAAAGCTCCTCATCCAGAAAATGGTCAAAATAGAAACTGCGATGACAAAGTGCCGCTGAGTGATCACCATTTCTTTAAATATTTATTAATGGTATGTCGGCAACACTGACAAAGTCAGAATTTTTAACTCATTGCATATTGCTTTTGATCAGGGGCGATACATTTAAGAGAAACTAAATGAGGGAGAAAGGAATGGAAAGCCAATACTGATAGGGGGAGGCTTATGCAGCACAGATGCTAGCATGGATCAGTTGGGCCAAATGGCCAGTTTCTCGATGCAGATTCTATACAATGGTACATCAGTATTTTTGGCAAAACAACTAAATGTTCTGTGATGACACAATTGTAAGTTGTCATGGCAGTTCTCCCACTGGATTATCTCGTCAAACTGTGCACATTAAAACATTTACTCCTATCCTTCTTTCTCCTTTCTAACAACATCAACATTCACACTTGAAATTTCCCACTTTTTGCACAACGTGTCTCCTTCCCCAGCTCCCCACCTCAAAATTATCCAAACTGAAGTCAAAAGCAATGCTGTCGTAACGTATGATTCCTCCACATTCTTTACTGCATCCCATAACATGGCCAGCTATTCCATCCTCAGCTAATACCTCTCTGTTATTGTCTTGTTCAGTATGACTGAACTCATTTAGTTCCACATTTACCTATCTGATCTTAGCCAGAGAAACATTAACAATCGTTTCCTATCCAACCCCATCCCCTGTCCAAAACATGCACCTGACACTATTTCCTCTCTTTCTCTGCCCCGATTCCCATAAACTATATCATTATGGCAACCCACAAGGATCTATCTTTGGGCAGTGCTGCTCCCCTTCATCATCCACAGATATGCTTCCAAACAAGTGGACAGCTGCTAACCTCAAGGTATCCCAATAGTGCAGAAAGAGGTCTTCCGATCCATCAAGTCTGCACCAACTTTCCGACAATGTACCTTACCCAGGTTTCCTCCCTGCCCTATTCCTATAGCCCCACCATGGTCAAATCTTTGGAGTACAGGAAGAAACTAGAGCACCCACAGGAAACCCACACGCAGATATGGGAAAAACGTGCAGACTCCACACAGACAGGGATCCAAGCTGGGAATCGTATCTGCTGTAAGGGAGCAGTCCTAATCACTGTGCCACTGTATCCGAATACACGTACATTTCCTCATAAAGAATGTGGCACAATGTCATTCTCATGCTGTGGATTCGGAGAATGGTTCTGAAAAATTCCAAGCCACTGTCTGCAAAATTTCAAGGTAGCCACTGCAGTGAGAGCATTCAAAATAGTTGAATGCTATTAGTTTATTAGTGATTATTAATATCAGTGCTGTTGAATGCAAAATAGTTTCCTCATAAAGAATGTGGCACAACGTCATTCTCATGCTGTGGATTCGGAGAATGGTTCTGAAAAATTCCAAGCCACTGTCTGCAAAATTTCAAGGTAGCCACTGCAGTGAGAGCATTCAAAATAGTTGCTAGCTCAGGAAACCTCCAAAGACTGAAACATGAAAGGACCTCTCATAATAAAAATGTTCACACCAGCTCAGAGAGTGACAAACTATTTGATGCAGTCTCCTTAGCTTTGCAATTGAAATTGATGGTTGGTGGTGCTTTTGTATTGCCCCAAATGTAGCATTTCACAGTTGAAATGATACAAGATGAATAAAGGCAGCCCAGGGAGTGAGTGGTTACTGCGACCAGAATGCTCACAGCCGACACTACACCACCAACCTTCATTACATGCCAAACAAGGGAAAGAGCTTTCCCAGTCGATCAGTCAGTCAATGGTGTGTGCTGCAATGATACCTGTTGCCAAATAACATCGGGAGTGTCAATGGTAAGCAAGGTTAATATAAGACCGAAATAAAACGATGGAGAAACTGAGCTAGCCTGGCAGCATCTTTGGAGAAAGTAATAATTGGATGTCAGTGGGGCGACACAGTGATGCAGTGGTTAGCGCTGCTGCCTCACAGCGACAGGGGCCCAGGTTCAACTCCAGTCCTGGATCACTAGCTATCTGGAATTTGTACATTCTCCCCATGTTTGTATGGGTTTCCCCCCACACTTCAAAGATATGTGCATTAGGTTGATTAGCCATGCTAAATTGTCCCTGGTGTCGGGGGGACTAGCTGGAATAAATGTATGGGATTGTGGGGACAGGGCCTGGGTGGGATTATGATCAGTGCGGACTCAATGGGTCAAATTGCTTCCTTCTGCACTGTAGGACTCTATGATTCATTACCTGGCTGTATATATACTGGGAGATTATCTGGACCTTGGTAATAATATTCGACAAGCTAGTCTCTGCTGAATAATATTTAGGGTCAGCAAGATGTTTCATCATGTTTTCACCATGAGAATTGATAAGAATCGTTTGCCAGGTTGAATGATCTCCACTTGTGTATCTTGGTGGATTTTTTTTCAACAGCTTTTGCATTAGTTTAAATATTGGTGGGGTCAGATTGTAGCAATACTGGTTACTGTTTAGAACAGTGTGAGTTCTCAAAGCTGGGGAGAATGTTGTGGTTAGGGGATATTTTCTTGCACGTGTTCCCTGCAGTCAGGAAGGTTCTGGTTGAGACGATGGATGGGATTTTCCAGCCCGTTAAATAATCATAGAATCCTATAGTTCAAAAGGAGACCTTTTGGTCCATTCAGTCTGCAGGACCACAATCCTATCTAGGCCCGATCCCCAGAACTCCTGTATTTACTCTGGCGTTATGTGGCTGGTCTCTCTGACACTAAGGGGCAATTTAGCATGACCAATCCATCTAACCCACACATCTTTGGGCTATGGGATAAAAATGGAGTAAACCCAGGCAGACACAGCGAGGATATGAAAACTCCACCCAAGCCAGGAGTCGAACCCAGGTCCTTAGCAGAGCTTCTAATCACCTTGCCACTTTGCCACAATGTATTTTCAGGTGGCGGAATGATATCTTTGTGCATTGTTTTCCAAGCCTATGTTAACACCAAGTCTCATTAAGGTAGTTTGTGCTACATTATAACAGGATGTATTTGATCTGAGTAAGTTAGACATCACATCAGACCAGGATCACGAATGATGCCAGGACCAATCGAGTTGCAGACCAGCCATCATTAACGGGTTCCCCAGTGGACAAAAGGCCGAGAGATTCATTGCTTCATGTTATTTACTCTTTTTCAATAAACCATTATCATAGATTAGAGAATCTGTCTCTTACTTAATATTCTCCTGGATCACTGAAAGAGCAGAGGGTGGTGGGAGTCTGGAATTCGCTGCCTGAAAGTGTGATGATGGCACAGAACCTCATAATTTTTAAGAAGTGTTTAGATGTGCACTTGTGACGCCAAGGCACACAAGGCTAAAGACCAAGTGCTGGAAAATGGGATTAGAGTCATTTGGTATTCATTGCTGAAAGGTCTTTCTGTACTGTGGACCTCTATGATTCCATGACTCTAACAGAGTCCTAGGAGGCTAATTCATTTTAACAATAAGAAATAAAATACTTATTAATCATGAAAAGATGGATTCGGATATAATACTCCTTTACTCCCACATCAGCTTCTCAAATATACACAGACTTTATGGTTAAGAAAGGCTATGTTCATCCCCAATGGTTTCTGTAACACAAACTCTCTTTAAGTACACAGGCAGGTGGTGGTCAAATACATTCTTCACTCTGAACCCAATTGAATATCTGTGGATTTCTCTTCAGAATCCTCCCAGATGATTATCATGTGAAAGTTTCCAAACTCCACTCCCCAAAAAAAGTTTAAATTTTTCTTTCACAAAGTTTTGCATCAGCAGTTTGCATTCCAATATCTAGTCCAAGTTATTCTCTTAAACAAAACTTCCACTCCACTTTTAACAAAGAATCTAGAATCCAAGTTTTACAACTCCCATTAAGGATTTCATTGTCTTGCTTGTTGCACAAATTATCCACAATGATTGTTCGTTCCCAGAATCCATTAAGATCACATCAAACTGTTGATTAACCTCTGTTTTTCCACTTTAAAACTAGTTATCATAGATCTCTCTTTAACTTTTTATCTGTTTTTCTCTTCAATTCCCATGAACAGTACCTTATTTCACTTCTGGGTCTCTGTTCTCTTAAGTTTAGTCTTCTGAAAACATGCTTTCTGTATCAATTCCCTTGTTATGTGGACAGTGTTTGTATCTTTGATTCATCTGCCTCTTTGTTCTTTTCTTGCCCTGCCCACCATTTCTTCTTACAGAGTTGAGCAATGTTCACTGCCCAGTGTCCTCTCCAAATGCAAATAAATTTAGCTAAAAACTAAATTCAAAAAAATTTCCTACCTTGAAAGGGCGACTAGTTGCTAAGCAAGTTGCATGCTTCTGCTAATTTATTTACACTACACCATAAATCTCTCCAAGCACAATAGAAGCTCTGTTGGAGTGAATCAAACCCCATATATACCCTCTGTTAGAAACATGTGAAGATAAACTCTCAGTCCCCTTGACAACTGTACCAACAAACCTGCTGAACTGAATCCATGAATTAGTTTGGAACTCAGCAAAACATTCAGAAAGAGATTCCATCACACAACTGTGCCAACAAAGTCTCTAGAGGTATGAGAAACTTTAAAATCACTGAAAAGCTCAGCCAGCCATTCAATCTTTGAAGGAGGGAAACAGATGTTTCTGCTGTCATTCAATGAAAACAATGAAGTCATGGAGGGCAATTGACAGAACCAAATCTACTTATCAATATTGTTCAATGCAGAAGATAACATCATCCAGTGGATAATGTACTCTAGTGCATCACAAATATTTTCCACATTGAGAATGTTGGTCAATTTATTGGTCATTTAATAGTGATTATCACTAATCACTGCAGTCAAGCATAGATATATTATGAAATGAAAAACTGCAACACCTTTTGAACTAACGTGTTAAATGATTCCTGTATCCAGATGAGGGTTTGCCCATGGTTGACAATACCACTGAACTGGTATGAACCATACAACCTTCAGAAATCAGCCCAAATATGGGGCGGCATGGCAACATGAGACAGCACATTGTCACAATGGTTAACAGTATTGCTTTACAGTGCAGGGACTCGGGTTCGATTCCCGACTTGGATCATTGTCTTCCTGTGTTTGAGTGGGTTTCCTTTGGGTGCTCCAGTTTCCTCCAACTGTCTGAAAGATGTGCAGGTTAGGTGCATTGGCCAGGCCTAAATTCTCCCTCAGTATACCTGAACATGTGCCAGAGTGTGGCGCCCAGGGGATTGTCAAGTAACTTCATAGCAGTGTTAATGTAAGCCTACTTGTGACTAATAAATGAAAAATAAATAAACTACCTCAGAATTGAAATGGTTCTAAAATGGCTAGGTCCACAGCAGAGCCAGGAAAATCAAGACTGCTGCATGTAAGTTCATTAACTATACCCTTATCCCACATTATTAAAAGAAGATGATAGTCATGAGATAAGGATATGAATCCTGGAATTGGGCCCAGATAGCCATGTTTTTGCCATCTCCATTCCAACATGGATGGAAGCAGGAAAACCTGGCTCCTGATGCTTGATTCCTCGTATTCAGCATCAGAGGAGATTATCCAATTTTCTGCCAATTGTGATGCAAATGGACAGTTAAGGAAATCATGTACAGGTCCAAGGTGGTGAAGATGGATAACAGAAAAATTGCATTCCAGGCAAGGTTTCTATTATGAGATTAACTGAATAACACATTTTTTAAATTTGCTCCAACTGTTCTTGTGCAGCCATGGTGAATATAATGGAATGCAAAGAGTCAGACACTCAATAAAGCAAGAGGTTTCTGGTTCCTGCAGCGGAAAATTGTTTTATTTTTGTTTGTATGGATTTCCGGGACTGGAGTTTGTTCAAAGAAATCAATTGATTTGTGACAGAATTGACTTTACTGGAGCTAAATGGCTCCATGTGGATGAGTTGCAGCAACGTGCTGAGATATAGAAGACAAGAGTTATTCCCCATTCCTTAGAACCAAGGGCCAGGCTCGCAATTAAGTTGATTTACTGCTTGCGTAATTACAGTTTCTGATTACTGAGATATAATTAGCAAAGCACATGCGGAGAAACAATCTCCTCAGCACTCTCTCATTTCTCGAGGAATGGACAATCTATGTCATTGGCTTATCTCACTGAAGGTAATTAATTGGGTTCCCATGGGCAGCAATGGCATTGCCACATTGATCAAACTTTTCTTTTTGGTAACCAATGATCAGTATTAATCTCTGTGAAAATATCACTAATTAATCTAATCCTCCATTAATTTATGTTAATGGTTATTAAGAACTGTTGGTGTTTCATTAACTAGATGGGCACAGTTATTCACTGCATATAACTCCTCTCAGTCTCTTAGACAGCTGCAGTGCATCAACAGGTTCATTGTAACATTATATTACATAGAATTACAGAAAAATTACAACACAACAGTGGCACATTCACTCTAACTGATCTATGCCATTTTTATGCCTCATTGCTGGACAGGACTTAAAATATCATATATTCTATAACAGGGTGGCCAGAACTGTACACTTGGAATACTGTGTACAGTACTGGTTACCCTGTTATAGAAAGAGTATTATTAAACTGGAAAGAGTGCAGAACAGATTCACTAGGATGCTATCAGCACTTGATGGTTGGGTTATAAGGAGAGGTTGGGTTGACTGGGATTTTTTTTCTCTGGAATGTAGAAGACTTTACGGGGGATCTTGTATTTGTCTATAAAATAATGAGGGACACATTAGCTAGATAGTCAAAATCATTTCCTAAAAATAGGGGAGTTTAAAACTAGAAGGTTTAACGTGAGAGATACAAAGGGACCAGAGGGATTTTTTTTTTTCACACAGAGGGTGGTGACTATCTGGAATGAGCTGCCAGAGGTAGTAGCAGAGACAGGTATAATTTTGCCTTTAAAAAGCATTTAGACAGTTACATGGATAAGTTGGGTATAGAAGATTAAGGGCCAAATGTAGATAATTGGGACTAGCTTAGTGGAAAGAAAGGGGCAGTAAAAACAAGTTGGGCTGAAGGGCCTGTCTTCATGCTGTAAAATTCTATGATTCTGTGATTCCAAACTCGATGACTGCTGTCTCACAGTGCTAGGGACCTGAGTTCAATTCCACCTTCATGTGTCAGTCTGTGTGAAGTTTGCACATTCCCCCGTGTCTACGTGAGTTTCCGCTGGGTGCTGCGGTTTCCTCCCACAGTTCAAAGATGTGTAGGTAGGTGGTTTGGCCATGTTAAATTGCCCTTTAGTGTCCCAAGATGTGTAGGTTTGGAGAATTAGTGGAATAAATGTGTTTTTTTAGAGATAGGGCCTGGGTGTGTGCTCTTCCAGAGAGTCAATGCACACTTGATGAGCCACATGGCCTCCTTCTGCACAGTAGATTTCTATGATTCTATGTAATTGGAAATTAAAGGGAGGTGAGAATATCTGCCAGGAAAAGTTGTCTTTCCAGCATTGCTTGTATGCCAAAAGGAACAAGACTGTTTCCCACATCCTACACCTCCCTAAACCAAGTTTACTTATGTATCTGCTCAAAGATCAGAGAATCAGCACCCCCAGCACCCGAGAACAAACTCCCACGCCAAAACCTGGAACTCCCCACTAACACCCACATACTGTCATTACCTCTGTAGTAGATTATGTACCAATTTTTGGGCCAGGTTTCCCTACCTGTTCACCCTCAGATTCACCAGTCAACACAGCAATATCCAAGCTGTAAGAACCTAAAAAAAGATTCAGCTGCACTGTAATAACAAGGTGACCTTTGAGTGATATCTTAGTATATTGTTTTCCAAGCCTATGTTTATACCAAGTCTCACATAAGGTTGTTTGTGTCACATTGTAACAGAGGATCGGGACTTTGATCTGAGTAAATTGGAGCTAGAATTGAGGTCATGAACAATACCAGCTCCACGTGAGCTTCAGACCAGCCATTGTTACCAGGGTCCCCAGTGAGCAAGAGGGTGTGAGACTCTTCGTTCATATTTTTTTCATATTATTTACTCTTTTGGAATAAACCTTTAGACTAGTTTGGAGATTCTGCCTCTTATTTAACATGCTCCTGGATCATTGAAAGAAGAAAACAGAACATTCTCTGGGTGAAAAAGATTTTCCTCACATTCCCTCTAAACTTCCTATCCCCTCTCCCCCCACCTTATCTTAAATGTGTTGCTCCATGTCTTCTAAGAAATAGTAAAATTATGGTCTTTTCAGCTGAGGTTCCATTCTGGGATTTTCCAGTCCAGTTATATCATCTATTGGGACGTAACAATAGTGACATTTAATTATTCCTTCCTCTAACACTAAAGGTGGTTTCATTTATATTTGCCTTCTCTGAATAGTTTCCCTGTCTTTACTAATTGAAATGACTGCATAACAGACATATTCTTGTGAGTTTAGTAGCGTATAATCACTATATCTAACAGTCAAAGGTGATACTATGCCATCTGACTCTCGATGGCAATGCTAAGATGTTCAATGGTCAACTAACTGCTGTGAAAACTGATTATCACACTTGGCACAGTACCAGGGTAATCAATAGCTCATGTAACCTACTTATTCACCTGTGTGCACGGGTGCATTTATAACAAGCTCAGCATCATCTAGGATAAAGCAGCCTGCTTGAAGTTCTCCCTCCAAGTTATAGACTATGCTTATTTGAAATTACATTGCTATTTCTTTCACTGTCGTTGGGTCAAAATCCTGGAACTCTCTTCCCGACAGGACTGCGGGTGAACCTATTCTATGTGGGCTGTGGCAGTTTAGGAAGATGTTGCTGTTAGGAATGGAAAATAAAATGCTGGCTCACACCGCAAGAACACATTCTGAAAATGCAATTAAGAGCTAGGAACCTGGGTTCCTTCTGTGGATCATTGGGCTGGCATTAAAACATCAGAATTGAGCAAACTGACTGCATCCTAACCCTATTCCTCATTGTTTGATTACACACTGCTCCAAGACAGGCCAGTTGTCAGGCTACTGCAGATACTCAACAGAGTCTTACTTCATTTTCAAAGGTAATGACTGTAATAACTCAAGATGCTGCAAACAATTAACTTAAGGGCTTATGGTTTAAGAAGAATCATATACACAGGAGGTTTGAAACAGGTATACTTCTAACAATACCCTGATTCAAACTGAAACCCTCCAAACCCAGGACTGCTCACCCTCTCTCCCAATTGGCTAGGGTTCAAGCATGTGTGCTGTATTGGCTTTGATTGACCTGGGTCACATGGCCCATAACAGATCATCCCTTAGAGGGACCACATTACCACCACGATTTAAAACCATCATTGGTGATGTGATAAACTTAACTGGTGCAACATTGGAGCTATGGACAACGTGGTAGAGGCTCCGTCTTCTGTTTCATCAAATGGTTGACCAGGAATCCTTCGCACTCTTTCTGCCTGCTGTTGGTGTGAGTGAAATAATTTGACAATCAATCTGTTTGGCGATGTTATAAATGCACTTTCCTTTGCTGTCAAGACTTGGGAGTGGGATTTGAACACAGACCTCTGGCTCAATGGCAGGGGCACTTTTCATAAGATACCTTTCCATGAGATTAAGGAGCTGAAATCTCTCCAGGACTCTGTCATCACACCTGGAAAGAAACTGGCACGCTCCCTTCCTCCGCCCCCATCAAACATAATGGGGAACTGGTTGTGTAGACATTTCTGATTTATCTTATAACCAGTGGTGTCTGTCCTGCTCCTGACATGTCATTTATATGCTGGTTTGAGCCAACATGGGTATATTGACCCCTTTTGACCCTCACTTGACCCAGTCATGAAGAAATCTCACAACACCAGGTTAAAATCCAATTTATGTGGTAGCGCGAGCTTTTGGAGCACTGCTCCTTCCTCAGGAACCCACTCACCTGATGAAGGAGCAGTTCACTGAAATCTTATGATACCAAATAAACCTGTTGAACTTTAATCTGGTGATGTTGTGAGGCTTCTTATTGTGCCCACCCCAGTTCAAAGCTGGCATCTCCACATCTTGACCCAGTCAGTTATCTTTGTGACTAATTTGCCCAGTCAGGCAAAGTGTACTGCTCTCTACATGGGTCCCAACATTGGAATCTAGACCAATCAAACCTCTGGGAGGCAGCAGGGTTTCATTTTTCATTTGATTTATTATTATCTCATGAATTGGGATACAGAGAATGGTATTGTCTCTTGTGCATTATACAGACAAAGCATACTGATCATAGAATATATAGGAAAGAAGGAAAGAAGAGGGTACAGAATGTTGTGCCACAGCCATAGCTAGAGTGTAGAGAAAGAATAACTTAATGCCAGGTAAGTCCATTCAAAAGTCTGACAGCAGCAGGGAAGAAGCTGTTCTTGAGTCAGTTGGTACATGACCTCAGACTTTTGTATCATTTTCCCAATGGAAGAATGTCCAGGATGTGTGGGATCCTTGATAAAGCTGGAAGCAATAGCAGAAGTCTTTATAGTTTTTGTTGCTGATTGTGCTTAGTTCATTGTTTTAACACATCCTGAATACTTTTTTGATTCCATCCATTTTCTTGCCTCACTTTTGATTTATATATTCTCTGTTCTTTAAGTTTAGATTGTTGCTATCTTATATCAATGAAATTGTAAATAGTTGGCTTTTGAACATTTGCATATATATAGCCCACCCAATCTTTCATCCATTTAACCCCTGAGAATCAGCCTTAGCACTATTTATCAGGGTCGCTAATGAAAATATACTTCACTGGTCTATTCATTTTAGTTGTTCAAACAATATTTCAACACATGCAGTCAGATCACTCTCCCAGGAAATTGGTTTCCTTTTGAGTGATTGTATGGTAATTTTCAGATCCAGATTTAAATTGTTATGGCCAGGATGAGGGGTGGGGGTGGTGCGATAGGGAGTATAATATCAGTCAGTCTGCAATCCCACTAGTCAGGTTTCCTCCATCTGATCCACCCAGCAACATGAACAAAGTCATTCAGAGTAAGTTGTGCCCCATGGTGCAGAATACAAATGTGAGGAAGTTGTGGTGAACCTTGACAAAACATTAGCTGAATCACAAACTGGGGCCTTGTGTCTATTTCTAGGCATTGTGCTTGAGGGAGGGCATTTAGGCTTTGGAGAAGGATGTGGAGGAGATTTACTGGATTATTGCCAAGTATAAGGGATTTTGTTCAGGCGGAGAGACTTGAGGAGCTGGGAATGTTTCCTTTTGAGCAGAGAAGGTTAAAAGGAGGTGTGATAATTGTAGGAAAGGCATGAATGGGTTTTGATGGAATAAATAAAGCAAAATTCATCTCATGAAAGAACACCAGCTAGAGGATTTATATGAGATGGTACAGTGAAACAGTGGTTAGCACAGTTGCCTCACAGCGCCCGGTTCAATTCTGGCTCGGGTCACTGTCTGTGTGAAGTTTGCATGTTCTCCCGCATGTGTGCGTGGGTTTCCCCTGGGTGCTCCGGTTTCCTCCCAAGATGTGCAAGTTAGGTTGATTGACCATGATAAATTGCCCTTTAATGTCTGGGGAACTTGGGGCATGGATATGTGGGATTATGGGGATAAAATCAGGGTGGAATTACTGTTGGTGCAGGATCAGTGGACTGGATGGCCTCCTTCTGCACTGTAAGGATTCTACGATTCTAAGTGGCAAAAGAAACAGACACAAGTCTGAAAGAAAGAAGGATTATCCAGGCATTTTCACAGCAAGTTGTTACAATTTGGAATGCATTGTCTGCAGTGGAAACAGTTTGAATAGGAACTTTCAAAAAGGGCATTGTTGTGATATTGGAACAAAATGAACATTATTTTATTCATTTATGAGTCATGGGTGTCGCTGGTTGGGCAGCACTTATTGCCTATCCCTAATTACTCAAGAGCAGTGGAGAATCAACCACACCATTGTGGATTTGGAGTCACATGCAAGGGATCAGACGGGGCTGGGGCGCTGCCAGTCTACAATTGCAGTCAGATCTGGGGGTGGAGGGTGCGGGGATGCAATCAGTCAGGGCAGTGGAGAAGCAATGGGATCTAGACGCGCATGCATTGTGGGGCTTAGGATCGGCTATGGGCCTCCACAATTTTGTTGGCTGCGGTGGAGAGAAAGCAAGTTGAAGCTGCCTGCAGTAGCAGGGGCCTGATAGCTTTCTTTCTATCTGTCAAGTTCCTGCTACTGATAATGTACATGTAATTCCCTCTGTAGGCTGGCTGGTGAACTAAGCCCAACCCATCGCCTGCAACAGCTGAACAGTCTACACCATTCTTTCAATGACTAAATGCATAAGATTGGGTGTGATAGCTCACCCAAAACACTGGTTGGGACCTCTTCCATTTTCATGCTAGCTGGACACTTAGAATCAATCTCGTAAAATTCCACCCTGTCTGACAGGCAGAAAACTCCAGAAGAGGATTTTTTTTACTTCTGTCTTTCAACGTATGAGCAAAGTATCTAGTTTGCAAGGAATGCAAAATTCTGCAAAGTAAAGCTTGCCTGGCTGTTGTGAGCTGTGGATACAATGGGCAATGAATCTGAGTTCTATTAAGGATTAGAGGGTTATCTTCTGAGTGTTAGTGAAATCCTTGGCCATTTTTCACCTGTGGATAAATTGGAATTTGAGGGAAAATCACCGACCATCTGTTTATTGGGCAGAAATGCATTTTTGGTGTCCCAGTTGCAATCCGTCATTTTAGTTTATTGTGACAGATTGAAAGTGATCAACTCTTGAGTAAGTCCAATCATCTACAGGCAGTGACATTCCTTGGGAGAAATGCAAGTGTACCATTAATCAGACACCTAGCAATGAAATCCTGGGCAATTGGACAACTGGGTAACAGGTACCTCTGTCTTCTGCATTATGCAATAAAATCAATATTCGTTATTAATAGATGTCAGAGCTCAAATGCTGCTATTATACCAACAACAAAAATATAAATAAACTACTATAATCATGATCACCTCTGAGGATTATTTTTCAGGCTGTGATTCGAATAATCTTTTAAAAATCCATCTAGTCTCTACAAGATATGAAAGTATAACATCAAAGGATAATATAATAAACTGCCTGTGTGGAGTCTGCATGTTCTCTCTGTGTCTGTGAGGATTTCCTCTGGTTTCCTCCCACAGACCAACAATATGAAGATTAGCTGTGCTAAATTGCCCATTAGTGTCCCAAGATGTGTAAATTAGAGAGATTAGCCATGGGAAATGTGTGTGGGGTTACAGGGATAGGGCAGTACTCGGTCACAGAGTGAGTAGAGAATCAATGGTTTGAATATGAGCAGCCTCTTCTGCACTGTAGGGGTCCCATGATAAACTCTACGTGAGCTATATATTAAATAGTACTTTTAAAAATACGGTAATTAAAAAAAAACAGAGTCAATTGCAACTCTAAAGATTACTCCAGTCAAGCTTTTGCATATCTTAGTGAGATCATGGGCACAGTTTTGAACAGAGTTCTGCCTTTAAGCTTGTATTTCATAAACATGATCACCAGTCACCCTGTCTTCTTCCACATTGGAAAGATATCTCTCTCCTCTCAAATAATATGCCTTTATTCAGGCTGAGTTTCACTGTATGATGCATGACCTTTTCACTCATCTTCTTTCTTCAGATAGAACATCATTCTAAAGCTTCATTAGTCTTACCACTACCAAATCTTGATGTATAGAGATTATCGCTTCGGGGGAAATGGACAAGGATGAAACACGGAGGTGAATTCAGTATCAAATACAGAAAGAAAAACAGAATGAGGAAAAGAATAATTAAATGAGGAGAGAGAAAAAGAGGGTGAAAAAAACACATCAAAATGTTTTTTTAAATTTTAGATTTGACTTCTGTAAGAGCTTCTAAAACAATTCACAACATGAAGGAATGAGACTCTGCATTTATGGCTTTCATTTTTAACGATTATTGTCACAAGTAGTTTTAATTAACACTGCAATGAAGTTCCTATGAAAATCCCCAAGTTGCAACACTCAGGCACTGTTCAGATACACTAGGGGAGAATTTAGCATGGCCAATGCATCTAACCAGCACATCTTTTAGACTGTGCGAGGAAACTGAAACATCCAGAGTAAATCCACGCAAACACAGGGAGAACACGCAAACTCCAACAGTCAGCGACCCAAGCCAGGAATTGAACCCAGGTGCTGTGAGGCAGCAGTGCTAACCACTGTATCACCATGCCATTCCTATGCAAGAAAGGTCGAATGGCTTTCATTGTTAACCATCACGTTACTTAAAGGGCACTTCTGCTGTTAAGAATTAGACTTAACATTCCGTAGGGAATTTAATGGACAGTTAATGTGCAAATTGAATAACTCTGTGAAAATTACAAGTAAGCTGGGATGAAATGCTCCATTTGAGTGGACCCAACAATCTTCATTGATTTGTAATTGTCATCTCAAGTTTCCGGATCAGTTTTACATTAATAGTGATGTTATTTGTTTCATTAAAACCAGCTCCAATGTAATTAATAAAATACTCACTTACGTCAGCTGAATAGTTATTCAAGATTAACTCCAGCTCAGCATAACTAATTAATTGTCTGCTGCATCAGGGCTTGTACTAACGAGAGGGTGTCGAAGTTCTAATTTTGAATTCCTTTTCTAAATTGGAATTATATCATCAGCAAAATTGCCTTCATGCAGACCTGACTATATTTGAAAATAATCATGGGCTTATATATGGTTCTGGTGTTGAAGGTCAGTTTAACTAATGAACAGCATTTTGTTGTTCATCCCAGAGGGTCAATTAAGACACAGGAGAAGAAATGGGAAGTGGGAGGTAATAGAGATGGCCATTAAAATAGGTTTGCTTCGGAAACAGAAAGACACCAGCAACCTTGAAACTTAAAATAAAACACATAAGACAACAAGGACACCTTTCTTATGACAGCACTCAGACAGATAAGGGTGACATTGTCTTTTATTTAAATATAGATATTTGTTCTGATTGCTGATGAAGTTGTAATTTGTAGTTTCTCTAAAAGGTGAAAACTAAACCTTGCAGGTAAAGAACAATTCACAAAAAAATTCTCTGTAAGTTTTGCACCCCAAACACAATGCTATAGCTAAACACAGTAATAAGTTGTCAAATTACTACAGCTTCCTTACCAGGTCCACAAGCTGTGATAAAGCTAAGATCAAAATTAATGTCAAAAAACTTTGCTAAAGGGTCATCTGGACTCTGAAAGCCAGCTCTTTTCTCTCCTTATAGATGCTGCCATCCTGCTGAGGTTTTTCCAGCATTTTGGTTTCAGATTCCAGCATCTGCAATAATTTGCTTTTGACGCCAAGGTTAAAATTAGTGCTAGAAGGCCATCAAATGCATCCTGTTTGGCATTGGAAGTTGTATTAATGGCTTCACCCACTGGATAGAGTTTAGTCAGTCAGATATCTCTCTCTCTCAACTTTGCCAAAGTTTGGAGACACAAACTCTCCAAAGCTGCATGCTCTTCATCCTGGACAAGCAGGGATCCGAGAATATGCACAGACCAACTGAACATACTTTCTCCCTCCTAACTTCAAAAGATTTGGAAAATTTGAAACAAGAATCAAGCACTTAATCAGCTTCAACTAACTTACCAATCATGAGATGGGATTTTGTTTTCCTCTCTGAGAAATGAGGGATTCTTTCAAAATAACACAGTAATAGCTGCATGTCTAATGAAATTTTATGATGTCCGGAAAAGAGAAGCCTACTTTGTGGAGGTTTAGATAACATTGTACTGTACTGCCATAAAGGTGTCCTGATGTCGGTGGATAGGCAAAGTGGAAATGAAAGCACAGTGTGAATTTAGTGTCCCTTCAAGAAAGGTTCTTTTTTCTGCAGCTCATAGCTTCAATGATGTCATTATTGTTGCTGGGCTCACTACGATGAGTCCTTTTATTGCCACTTCCATAGCTTAAATAGGGTTGTTTTTGTTTACTGTGGGATTGGTTTTATGATCCTGGATTGGTAAAGAAATGTCATGTGTTTTTGGACAGTTTGTTTTTCCGGTGAGTTTGAGGTTTCAGTTTTGAAACTTCCGAAGCTGCAGTGTCGTTTATTAGTTTTAGCAGGGGCAGCAAAAAAGAAAAATGCTGAAGTCTCTCTCTCTCTGTCTCCCTGTGCGATTTGGAAGTTCTAGTTATTTCAAGGCAATATTTTGCCTTCTGGAAGCAAAGTGAAGGTTTAAAAAGATTCCGTTCCACTCTGGTGAGATTTTAAGTGTTAAGCTTATGAAAAAGGTTTTTTTGTGAAAGGTTTTGGTTTGTTGGAATAGCTTTAATATTCAATTTTTAGTTAATATATTATTGTGGTTGTTTTCTTTTTTTGTCTGTAATTGATAAGACATGTTGCTAATTTTCTTTCTACAGGTGTTTACTATATTCTTAAATAAACTTTGTTTGATAAAAGTTCTCTAGTGGGTCATTTGAAACACATCTGAAGTGAAACACTACATTTATTCTAACTAAATTCAAGAAATTCAAATTTTATGTTTTGGGCGGTCTTCATAAATTACTTTGGAGTTTTTAACCTGATCCATAACAACATCTTTTGCAATGCTTCTCAGGAATAGTGATCAGGCTTCTAGAAGTAGTCATTTACTTTGAGCACAGTCAGTGTGCATAGTTACTCCAGGTGGTATAAGACAGAGTGGGAGGAATTCTTCCAAACTCTCGCTGGCGAGTTAATGGCAGGCTGAGACAGGTTATAGGAAGGGCAGGGGGAAGGGGGTAAAATTCAGTGAAAATCTCAAAAATTGCTTTTAAGCTGGTGTGAATTTACAATGGGATTATCCACTGGTGTCCGCCAAGGTTGGGAAATCTGCTAGAGGCTAGCGTGGAACTCTTGGCATTCTATGAATGGAGTGAAGGTCTGACTCTCTGCAAACCAATGAGAAAACACACCAGTGCAAAGTGATTTTGGAATGATATGGCGTGCAGATGTTGGGTTTCACCTGGACAATGCTTGGATCTATCTCTAAATTCAGGGTGGAGGAATTATGCAACACTGTATCCCACAACATCGTAGTATTGGATGGGGATGCACCAGCAAGTTGTCCTATCAGATACAGTGTCCTGGAGAAGGTCAATCTTCCAGCCTGAGAATGTTTCAGGATGTCCACTTTCTGGCCTTAGAATGCTCCCAGAAATTCATCTTCAATTTCAGGAGATCCACCTTCTTTCTTCAATAGTGGCTCAGTGAGATTGGACACTTTTATAATATGCTGGCTGAATGGAATGGTGGACCGAGAGCCATTGAACCTGCCCTACCATTGAATACAACTCAAAATATTCCATAATTAATGAGATTGAGGCTGAACATTTAGCTTGTTTGCCCATGGGTCTCCGTAGTGGGAAACATTCCATCTTCCTATACCTGCTACAGGGACGTGGTCACAAAATGGAAGAATTTTGCCCAGAATTTCCTCAGGGTGGTCCCATCGACACACTGCCAAATTACTGACCTGTAATCATCAGACTTACATAAGTACATCAGTTCTCCTTTGGGGATTGAGAAATTCCAGATACTCACCTTGATACTACACTGAGGTGAGTTTTGAGAAGGAAAGTTTACCCTCTTATATCATTCATTCAGAAGTTTGGACATCGATATAAAACATGGGAAGCTGAAAAGATGGAAATCTCAGAATGGACACAAACTGTGTGGAATGCTGCTTTGGCTAACAAACAAAATAATTGCTTGTTACCAGCCACACCCCCACGTCTTCAGATTAAAGCCCAATGATTTGTGAACGGCCAGGTCATATCCACACTTTTATCTGTTCCTCAGAGCATGCTTAAATGTGGGATGTTGGCTGCAGCAATGAATTGCTGATGTCCCAATTCTACTGGAGGAAGTACTGCTACTTTGAAAGCACAAATGAAGTGGTAGCTGGCAGCCCACACAATCAGTTAAACAAGGAGGTGGGAATGCACTGCATTACATTTACTTAATCATAAGGTTTGAGTTCAGTAATTTGAGGCTTTTCATATTGCTTGGGTGGCATGGTGGCACAGTGGTTAGCACTGCTGCCTTACAGTGCCAGAGACACAAGTTTGATTCCCAGTGTGGGTCACTGTCTATGCGTAGCTTGCACATTTTCTCCATGTCTCCATAGGTTTCTTTCCAGTGCTCCGGTCCCCCCCCACAATCCAGAGGTAAGCTGGTTAAATGAATCGGCCATGCTAAATTTTCCCTCCGTGTATCTAAACAGGCGCTGGAGTGTGACAGCGAGGGGGTTTTCACAGTAACTTCATTAATGTAAGCCGACTTGTGGCTAATAAATAAATGAGTTCAGAATCTTCAGTTAGTTTACATCACTTGTTTGAATTTTGCCTTTTTTGAATGAACAGCAAAAGGCTGTATCTCCTGCAGTAGCCTCTGTGATCCATGTAGAAGGGACAAGGTGACCCACACCTATTAATTCCCCTCATTTGCATATATTTGACTGATTTTTCCTCCGGCTTTCACAGTGTCCAACCGCAGCGGAGGAAGTTGATGAATCAATGTTTGGATGGATACGTACAGAGGACAGTGCTATCCAATCTCCCATTTAGGAGAGACAGTGGCATAACGGTATTGCTGCTGGACTAGCTATCCAGAGACCCAGGGAAATGCTCTGGGGACTTGGTTTCAAATCTCACCACAGCAGACGGTGAAACATGAATTCAGTAAAAATTTGGAATTAAGAATCTATTGATGACAATGAAACCATTGTCAATTTTCAGAAAATCCCACCTCATTCACTAATGTCCTTTAGGAAAAGAAATCTGCTGTCCTTATCTGGTCTGGATTACATGTCACTCCAGGTCCAAAGCAATGTGGTTAATTCTTAAATGCCCTCAGAGATGGGTACTAAATGCCAATAAGCAATGATACCCACACCCTATGAATGAACAAAAAAATTACCCATAGCTCTCCTAACCTCTCTTTTCTCCTTGTTAGAATATATGGGATAAATCTTTTATCCTCTATTTTGTTTGAACCATTTCCAGCTGTGGGCATCACTGACAGTCAATACTAATTACCCAGTCCTAATTGTCCTTGAGAATGTGGTGATGGATGCAGCTGAGTGGCCTGTGAGACCTTTCTGAAAGCAATTAAGAATAAACCAGATCAGTATCAGTCTAGAGTCACATAAAGCCCAACTTGGTAAAGAATGGCAGATTTCGGGATGAGTTTTTGCAACAATTTGTTTTCACTCATGGTAGCTTTTTTATTCCATATTTAATTATTTATTCTACATTTAATTATTATATAAAGGCCAAATACCTTTTTTAACATTCATAGAAATACCAGATCTTCAGGTGTAGTCCACCAGCCTATCTGGATGTCTATCTCTGCATTTGTGCGATGGGGTGGGGTGAATGTGGGTGTGTATGTATGTTTGTAGGTATGAGTGTGCCTGTGTGTGTGTGTATGCGCTTGTGTGTGCATGTGTGTGTGTATAGATGTTATGTATATAGGTGTGTGTGTGTGTGTCTGTATGTGTATGTGTGTGTATATGAGCGCGCGTGTGTTGTGTGGGTGAGGGTGATGCCTGTGTGGGTGATGTGTGTGTTCATTTGTGTGTTTAACAAAGGACAAGTGAGGATGATAATGAATATACAATCTGCTACTCATCAAATGCAGTTTCTGATTTGTGTTCAATATATTTCATTAAGCTTAGGGAGATAGAAATAATGTGATTAAAAAGATCTTTTTAATTCTAATAATCAAATGTAAAAAGAACAAATAAAGCAACAGTTTGATTTTAAAGTTAACTAATCATCTCACTTTTGTTGGCTGAAATGTTTAATGGTAATTGTTTATACTTAAGAAATTTATATTCTACATTTGAAACAGGGGGAGAGCCATATATAAACTGATAGGAGGGAAAGCTATAGAAACAGAAGCAGAAGGAGGCCATTTGGTCTATCAAACCTGTTTTATCATTCATTATGACCATGGCTGATTACTCAACTCAATAGCCTGACCCCCTGTAATCCTTTTAAAGGTAGAAAATGCCTATGCATGTTGTTGCAATTATACAGGGCCTTGATGAGGTCACACTTAGAATACTATGTGCAATTTTGATCTCCTTTTCTGAGGAAGGATGTTCTTCCTCTCAAGGGGGTGCTGTGAAAGTTCATCAGGCAGATTTCAGGGATGGTGGGACTGAGTATGAGGAGAGATTGACTAGGTTAGAATTGTTTTCAATGGAGTTCAGACGAATGAGGAGGGAATTTCATAGAGACTTATAAAATTCTAACAAGACTAGACAGGATCGATGCAAGGAGGGTGTTCCTGATGGTGGAGGAGTCCAAAACCAGGCGTAACAGTCTAAGGATTCAGGGTAGACCATTTAGAACATCTCTTCACCCAAAGAATGGTGAATCTATAGAATTCATTACCACAAGAAGTAGTTGATACCAAAACATTGAATGTATTTAAAAGGCAGCTGGCTAAAGCACTTGGGATGAATGAGATCAAAGGTTATGGGGAAAAGCAGGATTAGGTTGCTGAGTTGGATGCTCAGCTATGATCATAATGAATGGTGGAGCAGGCTCAAAGGGCCTCCTCCTGCTCCTAGCTTCCATGTTTCTATGGCTGCTTTTAACACAGGATGGCCATTCCACACCAGCTACCACATGAGCTTGATGGAACAAGGCCCTTGCCCAGTGGGAAACGGGTCCAAAACAACTGGAGACCAGATTCCACTGTCTGGGCTTGGGGCATACAATCATACACTCTCCTTTCATCTTCCCATAGGACCATGTGTGTGCATGCAAGTGCATGTGTACACATGTATACACATATACAAGTAGAATTAGAGCAATCTTGTTGAGCAATCTTGTCAATCATTCGGATAGATAAATGCTACATTGGTTTATGCCTGGGCAGGAATTTTTCTCATTGCAACATTCTGGTTGACTTTAGATTCTAATTTAAATGATTGTTCTTGTTGGGGTCAACACGAGCACTCATCCCCTTTATCCAAAAGCATGTTGCATTGTCAGAAGCTGAAAATTGAGAACATTATTTATATACGCAACTTAATAATGTATCCCAAGTGCAGCAGTGTACTTCTCACAGCCTACAAATTATTCCTACTGCTTTATTCAGCCCTTGGGCTAAAATCCATAAAATGAATAAATGTTTTTATATAAATAAGTGAGCAAGTGCCCTCTGCACATGGCAATGTATTGCATGGTATCAATGGATAATACTGTTTGTACTGCTACTTGTTTTGATCAAGGATAAAGTTAAAATTGTTCAATCCAGGCAACAGTAAAACTATGAGAAATAACTTGTGTTTCTATAGTCTCTTCCGCAACTACCAAAAGTCCCAACGAGCACTACAGTTAATTAAGCACTTTTGAAATATAGTGATTGTTGTAACGTCAAAAACACAGATGTTCTTTTCATTTTCTCTATATGATGGGTTAGAATTTTCTATCCAAAACATAAGTTTCGTATGGAGGTGGATTAGACCATCAGATTATAAAACATTGGAGCAGAATTAGGCCATTTAGCCCATCAAGACTGCTCCACCATTCAATCATAGCTGATTTTTTTCTCATCCCCATTCTCCTGCCTTTTCCCTATGACCCCTGATCCCCTTATTAATCAAGAACCTATCTAACGAACCTGTCTAAAAAGCTCTCAATGACCTGTCCTCACCAGCCTTCTGCAGCAAAGAGTTCCAAAGATTCAATACTCTGTGGCAATACAAAAATAATTTCAATGCTAACCTCCATTCTCTCTTTATTTGCTTGATATGATTCTCATTATTTTCTTCTCTGCTCTGCCCACATTTGCCACATTCTGACTGAGACAGAACTGCAATATATCACAGAATCCCCACACTGAAACCTCAAAACAGTGAATATCTTTACTCTCCTCGGTCTTTGAATCATAGAATCTCAACAGTGCAGAAAGAGGCCATTCGGCCTATTGAGTCTGCACCTACTTTCCAACAGAGCACCTTATTCAAGCTCACCCCATCACCGTAACCCCACTAATTCCCCTAATCTACATCTCTTTGAACACTAAGGGGCAATTTAATAGAGCCAACTCACCAAACCAGCACATCCTTGGAGTGTGGAGGAAATTGGAGCATGCAGAGGAAACCCATGCTGACACAGGGAGAACATGCAGACTCCATATAGACAGTGACCCAGGTCGGGAATCGAACCCGGATACCTGGCGCTGAAAAGCAGCTCTACTCACTCCCACCTCTCACTCTGCTCCTCCCCACTCCCACACTGCTCCCCCTCCCTCCACATTTCTCCCCCCATGCCTGCACTGCCTACCCACACCCACACTGCTCCCACCATTGCTACTCTGCTTACCCCCACCCTGCTATCCTACCCCACCTTACTACCACCCCACACTGCTCCCTCCCACACTGCTCTCCCCAGCCCCATACTGCTCACCCCCAGCCCCCACACTGCCTACCCACCCTCACACTGCTCCCTCCCACACTGCTCTCCCCAGCCCCATACTGCTCACTCCCAGCCCCCCCCCCCCCTCCCCCCCCCCACACTGCTCCCTCCCACACTGCTCTCCCCAGCCCCACACTGCTCACCCACACTGTCCACACTGCCTACCCACACTCACACTGTTCCTCCCATACTGCTCCCTCCCGTCCTCAACTGCTTCCCTGGAACCCCATGCTTCTCCCCAGGTGAAAGGCAAAGCTTGGGGAAAGAAAATCTCATTAAATTCTTCACCGTGATGCCTTTGTGTGTATCTGACTAGTGTACTAATGTGTGTTAATATATGTCGCACAATTTATATTTTTGGACAGGATCTTTTCCTATTCCTGCCGAAGAGCTGGTTTTCATTTATTCATCAGATCTGTCGGGGAGAATGAATCTTTTCTTCCATTGTTAGTGTTGATGCCGGAGATGTCAGTACTCTGCATTTGTTCAGTAGGGTTAACTCAGAAATGTTGCGATGCTTTAATTGCTGATCAGCATCTGGAAAAGTTGTTTGAAGAAGAAAGCAAAGAGGGAGTCTTTCTGATGAAATAAAAGACAAAAGCTCTTTCCCCTGTAGGCAATACTTAGAACTTACGCTGAATTCCTTTCATCATCTGATGTGAGCTGTGAGCTGTCTCAAGTAGAGAACAATACTGATAAATCCTTTCAGTTCCCAGATCCCAACTGGGAGCCATCTGAACCAGATAACTTCAATATTGCACTAAATACATATGAGTGAACCAAAAATAAAGTTAACAGTGGGATACAAACATAAGATAATGGCCTGGAATGTAAGTAATTTAACTTCAAATGTAGCCAGGTGGTTGAACTTCTTCCTCTTCTGACTGTATATTCATCTTAATGTTTAATCCAGCTGATAGCACAATGAAATATAAACAAACAGAAATAGAAAATGCTGGAAAATCTTGGCAGGCCTGACAACCTCTGTGAAGAGAGACTGGAGACAACGTTTCAAGTCTGGATGACCCTTTGTCAGGGCTTCATCAGAATGTAAACAAATATGGGGAAATAAATTATCTGTTACCCTTAAAACTCACTCCGAGCCCTGATCTGACATTTATCTCTCTACCTACACCTAATGCAGACGTTGCAGTTTATTACAGTGTGAAAGAAATGCTTGCATTTACATGGCACCTTTCATGATCAATGGCTCCAATGCACTTATAGAACCAATAAATACCTTTTTGAAATTTATTCAACGCTGTGATGTAAACGGTGCAGTGAGCAGTCTGTACAGAGCAAGTTCCCACAAACAGCAATGTGTTAATGGTCAGACAATGTGCGTGTGTGTGTGTGTGTGTGTTTGTGTGTCTGTGTGTGTCTGTTTTTGTGTGTGTGGTTGGTTTTGTGTGTGTGTGTGTGTGCGTGTGCTGTTGATTGGGGCGATAGATATTGGACAGGGCCTGGGGGAACTCCCCTGCGGTTCCTCTTTGAAATAGTGTCCGCGGGATCTTTTACACCCACCTGAGACAGCAGAAAGGGATCTCAGTTTAATATCTCACCAAAAGGCTTCACTCCCTCAATACCTCACTGACGTGCCTGTCCAAATTTGCTGGAGTGGAAGGTAAATCTTCTGAGGAGAGAGAGTTATCTATTGAGTGATGGTTTGTGAGAGTGGATGGCACACACATTAACCTCTGCTTCTTACATTATAACAATAACCATGCTTCAAAAACATTTCACTGGCTGTAAGGTGTTTCGGCCAGTCCAGGAGCTGTGAAAGACACAATTGAAATTCTTTCAAAAGATTGTGACCTTCCCAAATTCCCTGGGGACATTATGGCACAGTGATTATCATTGCTGCATCATAGCACTTAGCAACCCAGGTTCGATTCTGGCCTTGGATCCTGTGAAGTCTGCATGTTCTCCCCATGTCTGCGCGGGTTCTCTCCAGGTGCTCTGGCTTTCTCCCACAGTCTGAAATACATGCTGATTAGGTGCTTAAATTGGCCCTCGGTGTCAAGGGGTTAGCAAGTGGGGATAGGGGCTGGGTGGTATTGTTGTTGACACAATGGGCCAAATGGCCCCCTTCTGCAATGTCAGGATTTTATAATTCATATCATTAAAATTAGATAATGGAAAATTTGGGGAATGGGGAGGCCATGACTTGTACGCAGTGACTATACAGCCTCGATTCTACCAAGCAAGTTATGCTTGTGTTGCAAGTGCTAATGCAAGCTCCCAAGGACAAGTTTCCCCTTTACCCCCATACAAGTCCAAGATGTTTTCTCCAACCTGCCATCCTATACTTTTCAACAGCTTGTGCTCACATTATCGCACTGCCAATTGATCCTGTCATTAAAATGTTGATACCATATGGTTAATACAAAACCAACAGAAACAAATCAAATCACATTCCAATGAATCACAGAGCAGCAGATGTTCTACCTGCTGCACTGCGAACTTTTCAAGTCAGTTAGCATGGCAACGTTTAAATTGTTATATAAGCTTCTTGTTGCCTGTAGCAAGGAGAGATTTGTCAAAAAAGACCTACGTAATGACACATATGTTCCTTTTCAAATAAATTTACTCCAGCCACTTGTCCAAAGTTACTGATTTAAATTGAGGTCCTATTGCATGAAAATAAGATGCACGTTTGCAAACAGTTAATGAGACTCAACCAGTTTGTTTTCTTCAATGAATGTTAACACTTTTGTTTGCAAACCAATTAATACTAAGCACACTGTACATTTTAGGAATTTAATCAAAAAATTGTATTATTTTCTATGTGACAAGCAACAGTTTTTTTTGCTAGTTTGCCACCTTGAAGTACATCATTTAATTTACTTTTGTGAATGTTCAGTAAGGCAAGTTACAGCAAAACTGAGGATCAGAAATTTCTTGTTTGCTTCTTGCGTTCACGTATAATCCTTACACTTTGTGCAGAGTTGCAAATCTTTACTCCCTGCTATTTCTCTGTAAGTTTAACCACAGCCTAAAGGAATAACATCAAATTAATTTTCCATTTCAGTGAGGTGATGAAAGATTCACAACTAAAAAGGTCCTTTTTAATAGTCTGTGTCTGTAATTGAATGATAGAAGCCTCCGTATCTCACCTGCATGGGCTACAATCATTGAAAAGCTGGATTACCAGAATCAGGAAGGCTTCTTCCGTCAGTCAATTTGCAAACTTCCCTTGCCTTTTAGTGCCTCATTCAAGTAACTAATGACTTCTGCGAGAAATCTTGTGTTCCACGCATTTTAAACCATACAATCAATTTACATACAACCTCTCTTCCTGTCACTACCACCTCACTACCCCTCCCACCCATGAATATTGGCATTTGGGGGTCTCTTCTGGAGGACAAAGAGGGTCTCTTGACTGCAGCTCCGTGGATCATGTGATCCTTTGTCATTTGCTAGGGGTTTCCAACTATCATTTACAAATTGAAAGCTTGTGTTGAAAATGTTCCCGAAACACAGCTCAAGGGTCACCTTGGATCACAATACGGGTCACTGCAGACCTCTGGAATCTCCTGCAGTTATACTTCCTGTTTGTTGGTCCAATGACCATGTCCTATTCACACCACTCAGAGGAACTGTAAACTGAACTTTAACTCCATTTTCAAGCCCATAAACTGAGACTTTGTGCAGTCAGTAAACCCCATCGTCCTTCACTCAACCCTCTCCTCCTTGTCAGTTCCCAGTTCTTGTACTGTTCTTACACACTCACTTTCACTTTTCATTGAATATCATTCACACACAGAAACACATACACCACACACACACACACACACACACACACACACACACACACACACACACACACACACACACACACACACACACACACACTCCAACCTCCCAGCGCTGGGGTGGATCTTGATGTCAAAATGGTTTAACGTGCAGTTAACAAATCCTTCAGACCAATGGACAGTTTCAATTGATTCAGTGAATTACCACTGTCCAAAACCATTCTGTGGCAACTCAATCGATCCACCAGCCTTGTTGCCCCTCATTGAGCAACACTTTGTTCCTCATCTGAAATTGTTGGCTTGCCCTGAATCCCTGGGAAACAAATTAGATGATCTTAAAGCCAGACTCACTTTTAAAGGCAAACCAGCCTCCCACCCATTGACTCTGTTTACACTTCCCACTGCCTCCGAAAAGCAGCCAATATAATTAAGGACCCCACGCAGTCTAGACATTCTCTCTTCCACCTTCTTCCATCAGGAAAAAGATACAAAAGTCTCAGGTCACGTATCAATCGACACAAAAACAGCTTCTTCCCTGCTGTTGCCAGACTTTTGAAAGGATTTACCTCGCATTAAGTTGATCTTTCTCTACACCCTAGTTATGACAATAACACTAATTCTGCACTCTCTCCTTTCCTTTGCTATGAACAGTATGCTTTGTCTGTTAAAAAAATACTTTTCACTATACTAATACATGTGACAATAATAAATCAAATCAAGTCAAATCAAAAGATCCCTCTTCACACTCAGTAATTTGCTGCATAAATATGCTAAAGCCCTTCAGATTGTCTAATTTGCCATTTGCTTCTAGGGGATCTGGATGTTGCTGCTTACTATGGGAAGCATGAGCTTTTTAAATTATGCATAGGATGTGGGTTCCGTTAGAAAAGTCAGCATTTATTATCTATTCCTAATTGCCCTGGAGATCTAAATCGATGATTTGCCAGGCCATCTCAAAGGGCAGTTAAGGGTAATTACATTGCTGGGGGTCTGGAGAACACAAGAAATATAAGCAGGCATAAAACGGTTGACCCTCGCTTCTCCACGAGTCAACAAGATATTGACTGAAGGAGCAACTCCACCTTCCTGAAATAGCCCCATTTCTCATAATTTCCTTTGTATCCAAAAATTTATGGAACACTAACTTAAATATAAAAGTTTATTTATTTATTAGTCACAAGTAAGGCTTACATTAACACTGCAATAAAGTTACTGTGAAATTCCCCGAGTCACCACAGTCCACTGCTTGTTTGGGTCAATGCACCCAACCAGCATGTGTTTCAGAATGTGGGAGGAAACAGGGGAACCCAAAAGAAACCCACACAGACACAAGGAAAATGTACAAAGTCCACACAGACAATGGTCTAAACCAGGCATTGAATTTGAGTCCCTGTAAAGCAACAGTGCTAACCACTGCGCTACTGTGCCAGGGTTACTAAATCAGTACAGAATACACTAAGATTCCACCCGGCATTTGAACAGATGCTGGAGTCCTTCAAAGTTGGCAAAAAGCCTGCCCTTACTGGAACTTGTAGAGTAGAGAACTCCAAAGATTAACAAATTTTTGAGTGAAGAAATTGCCCTTAAGATAAGAAAAATAGTTGAAGTATTGTCTTATGACTGTGATCCAATGTTGTAGATTCCCCAGGCAGGGGAAACATTTCCTCAGCATCGACACTGTCAAGCTCTTTAAGAAGTCATGGATGTTATGATTAAATCGCCTCTACTCAGCATAAACAATCGGTCCTCTCAGGAACATCCCAAGAATCCACCTAGTGAATCTTTGCTGCAGTCCCTCTGGATCAAGTAAGTTTTTTATTAGGTAAATCAATGAGAAGTGCACACATTGCTCCAGATGTGGCCTCACTAACACCCTGTATAATTTTAGTCAGACCATATAATTTAATCAGATCAATAGAATTCCTTCCCTGAAGAGCATTAGTGATCCAGATGCTTTTTGTTAAAACAATTCAATAGCTTCCTGGTCATCATTATTGTCACTCAATTTTATTTGAGATTTATTTAATTAACTGCATCAGATTTCCCCAGATACTGTTTTGGGACTTCAACTCATTCCTCTGGATCATAATCAGACCTCTAGATTATAATTCATTTTGATGAAACTCAAGTACTTACTTTCCAATGACCCTGGCGCTTTCTATGCCAGCAGGGAAATGGCTATAGGAGTGCAGTTCTGGGGTTTTTTTATAAAAAAAAATTTTGTCAGGTTGGGAAGCAACCCGATTATCCTGTGCAGAAGAAAAGGAAACAAAGAAATGAAAGGGAATGAAGCTGCAGGTCGGATAACCTGGACTGGAGCATCATTAGAAGGAGGGTGTCCAGGGAGCAGGGCATGGGGAGGGGCACCAGGGAAAGATCTCAAACCAAATAGAGGAACAGAAAGAAACTCCAGAAGAAAGTCCCTGGCCTACATCTGACAGAGATCAGATATAGATCCCATTAAGTCACGGTAAGTGGAAAGTGCAGAGAAAAAGGCTCCAAGTTAAAGAGAGAACAGTAGACTGGAAGTAAGTAGACTTGAGAGAAGACTGAAGATCCAAGGAAGCAGCTGAGGGTTGGTAACTTCTTGCTGCGGGCTTTACGGGCAAAGAGTGATGTACTGCTTGTCGTGGCTGAAGATTTGAATTTGTGCTTAGAGGGTGAATCTTGCTTATACTTAGAGATTTAGGAAAATAAATCCCACAAGGCATGATTAAAACCCTGGAGGTGGATCCTTGTTGAAGCCATCCAGGTAGGAGTAACTTATGGAAAGAATTCCATGTAGGTTCTTCCATTGTGGAAACTGGAAACTCCCAACAGAAAGATAGAGTTTCAATGAGACTGATTGGCTCACAATGTAAAAAATATGTGGGTAGGTTTTTGAACACCCAAGAGATCTGCTTGGATCACATTTGTTGTTTTACTCTGGAGTGTGTTTGACTACAGTTAGCTGGCATAATGACTCTGAATGTTAGAGTATAAGATAGATACGGTAAATAGTTTTATCTTTCTGAATTTGTTTGTGTGTATAAAGATATAGCTGAGGCAAAGGAATCAAGATTATTTGAACTATTTTCTTTGGTGGGTTTCTCCAGTCACACATGCCCCAAGACCAGAAATTCCCTTCCAAGCTCAAAGGACCTTTCAATAGTCCGCCAAGTTTCTGTCTCACCTGCTACAATTCATGGGAGAATGTTATCCCTTGTCTTTGTATTGGTATCTTTCTAATCTTTTTATCTGGTGCGACATTGTTCATTTTTATTGCCAAATAAATGTTTTATTCTTTGTGTTAAAAGTTCATCATCAGAATCCTGTGAATTTGTTCAGTAACTTTCCTCAAGAATAAAATCAGTTAGAATCTATTGAGTCAGGTCTTATTCCGGGATTGTCTGGTATTAGCTTCAGCTGGAATCTTAACATCCCATCATGGTGGGTCTGAAATACTTGACTTCTTCCATCAAGTCTTGGGTCTTGTTGCCCAAAGGAAGGGCACAGATTGTTGGAGAAATTACGCATGTAAATTTGCATCCAGATTCCTCTATGAATTGGAGACTAATTGGGAGTTTCTTCAGATGTATTGAAACATGAAATATCCGTATGTCAGTAAACGTGTAAGGCTATATTTGTTGTCATAGGAAATCCTGCTAAATGAATGTCCAGATCATACCATGGACACATCTATGTGTTTATTCTATTCAGCATGTTTTATTAGATGAGATAGGGTCTCTGTTGCATTTCAAGGATGTGATGTGGAGGCACTAGGGCCAGGATTCTTCCAATTTGTGGGAAAATGGGAGCAAATCCCACTGGAATTTTAAGTGTGATTTCCAGAATGAATCTCTGACACTCCGTGCATCACAGAGTGCCCTAGCGGAATTCCCTCTGAATATCTGGGGCGGGATCTATTCCCGCTGAAGAAGCCAACGGTGTAGTGTTGAGTGGGCCACTGCGCATGTGTCGATCTGTCAGGGCAGAGATTGGCAAATGTGCAGTGACCCTGCACTGCCAGCCTCCCGATCACTGGCCAGCCCGATTACCAACCTTGTAACACCCCCCATCTCCTATGCAAGCCCCAGTGTCTCCTAGCCCAAATTTCCCAATTTCCTGATCTCCTGATATCTCCATCTAGCAATGCCAACTCAACACCCACCCACCCCCCCCCACAAGTCTCAACCCTCCCCATCCCTTAGAAGTTTCTACCTTCCTTCCTCCCACCTGGATGGCCAGTCCTGATTGTTGTCCTCCTTCCCTCTACCTGCGATCCCAATGCAGACTGACAGCAGGTCCCCCCCTTCCTGAGATCATTCCCAATAGGCCATGCCCTCTCTGACCCCCTTGATATTGTCCGATGCCTATTGGGCAGTGCCAAAGTGCCTCTTGGGGATTGCCAGGTTGGCAGGCTAACACTGCCTACAGGGCACCACCCCTACACTCCAGACCTTATGGGAGGGTCTCAATGGCCTCTGTCCTCTGTTCCCTGTTTGCACGGAACTGTGGCAAACCCCACTTGAGCGAACCACTCCTGGCAGTGGGTGGACACTAGCCAAACCAGGACTGAAGTCTCTGGTTCTGCTAATCAGATGTAAATGCTGATTTCCGTATGTCCGATTTTTGGCACGGAGCTGGAGACACTAGAAATCTTTGGCTGGAAAACTGGCTGAGACTGCAGAGTCCATGAAATGGCCTCTGCTGATTTCTCCTGGCCCACTGCAATGCTTGAGCAGCGGATTGGGCTAGGAGAATCACCCCTTAGTTCTTTGATGCATTGAGTGAAAAATAACCAGTGTAAAATCAAGAGTAAAATCGTGGAATAAGTAACATTATAGCTCAGGATCAGTGGCAGCATAATTATAAGGAAAAAGATCAGGGAAATTGAGATCAACTAATTATAATGTTGGACGTTCCACATGTTAACATTACAATGTGTTGGTGGTGAGTATGTCACATTTAACCCTTAATAAACTATTAATTTTTGACTGCAGAGTTCTGGAGTGTTATCTCTTATATATTGTCAAAGGATAGTAGCCTCTGTCTATATTATTACGTGGAGAGATTTCTAACAGCATAACCGTTGTTAAATATATTACTGTTGTAATGAGAGTGTGTGCAATGTTTCAAAATGAGCACCAACGTTACTCCAGCTCTGATAACAGTGAAAATCATTTTCACAGTGAACAAATAGGATTATCCTTGCAGAAACCAGCAGAATTGTTCCCGACAATGTTCGGTATCCCCTAGGCCTTGTAAAGTCTGCCTGCCAATGATCTCCATAATGTCCTCATCGCAACTGCTAGAGGGGAGAGAGGAGTGTGGAAGGCTTATTGCCTGACTGCCACCATTAAATCATAGATCAGCTGCCATTGCTGAAGGCTCCTTCCTTCTATAACGAACAAAAGAGTCTGCCTTACTTGAGATGTAATTTTTTAAAGAGAAGCAATGTCTGCACGACAATTTCTAAATTACCAAGTCAAGCGGAAAGAAATGTAAGGCTCCTGAGTGCTGCAGGTGAGGATGTAGAGGAAATACATCCATGTACATAATTCTACTTGTGCATAACACATGTTTGTGAAACTAATGTAAATGGGAAGAGTCTAGAAACTTACAGCACTCATGGAAACCACTCAGAGCATCATTTCTGCGCTGACTCTTGACTCAAACTGTTCCTACGACCTGTTCACTCGCTTTCATTCTGTTGCTTCCTCACCTTTCACACATGGCAGTCTGACTGTTGAATTCCCCATGACCACCACTCTCCTATTCTTGTAATATAACCCGTTTTCCATTCTTTGATAAGCATTTTTTTCCACAGTGCTGTCATACTGCTCAGAGCCAACTTTTACTGAATCACCTTAAGACCATTCGACATCAGAGCAGAATATGACTATTCAGTCCATCGAGTCTTCTCCACCATTCAATCATAGCGGATAAATTTCTCAATCCCATTCTCCTACTGTTCCTCCATAACCTTTGATCCCCTCACCAATCAAGAACCTACCTATCTCTACCTTAAGGACGCTCCATGACCTGACCTCCACAGCCTTCTGTGGCAATGAATTCCATAGATTCACCAGTCTCTGGCTGAAGAAATTCCTCCTTATCGCGATTCTAAAGAGTGACCCTTTTACTCTGAGGATATGCTTTGGGTATCCCACTGTCATCAATCACTTCAAAGTTATTCAGAACTAAGTATCTATTGAATGGCCCCATTAATTCATGACTTCTCTGCACCCCTAAGCCTTGCTTTTTTTGATTGGCACTGCAGGTAAACATCCACCTTTCAATTTTTGTACTATGCCTTAAATGTCAAACACACTGCCTTGGGTAAATACATTCTTAATAGTTGATGCTTGAGCATACAGTTGCATATTGCAAGGAAATTGGCTGCTCCGACTGTTTTCTTGCACCTTTTGTGATCGTGTTTCTCCTGGGTACCATGTAGGATCCACAAGTGTCACACCTTGTGTAGTTTTCAATTGTTCTGTGTTTGATTATGTGAGACTGTTTACTTTTGATGCTCACTGCATTTGATTAATTAAGCTTGGGTGTGGATTCAGAGAAAGCTGTGGAAAGTTGAAGTCGGATGTAGACATTTTAGAACTGTAGCAAAAAGATTCCTACACACATACAAGCTGCTGCATCATTGCAGCATATAAAATATATACAACACCCTGCACACATTCCCAGTTCTTCCATCACTTTGCAAATTGAAATGTAAATATTATTACCTCTAACTCCCATTAGAACAAGTCTCAGAAACATCAAACTGCTGTTACTCAACTCACAAATATTAAGTTTGAGGATGAGGGTTGCTGTAATATGCTATTCAGGGATATCAGCAGGAGATCGTTAGAAGGGAATTACACCGTGTGACCTAGTCTTCACTGTTTCTTTAAGCAGAGCACACACACACACACACACACACACAGATCTGATGCCTTCAGGCTTTATACCCATGTATAACAGTGCTCATGTGTTAATAAATGAGCCCACAACATGTTTAATCCAGTATGAGTAATTGGTGTCTTACAATCCAGAAATGCCAGGATAATATATCATAAAAGCACAACATGGTGTTTGGCAGCAGTGAGACAGGTGATAGCAAGATTAAGTACAGGTACCACATGGTGAACAGCCGATTAAATCACCCTACATGATATGAGAAGGCCGTTGATGTTTTGGTCAGATCACAGTGACTGTGAAGTGAAGCAGTTGAAGGTATTGTGCTGTGTCAGTGCTCAAGAAAAGAACTGGGAAGCAGATGGATCTCTCATGGTGAGATTGAAGAGTGTAGCCCATCAGTTCAGTGAGTGGGGGAATGGGTTCATCACCATAGCATCCATTTGATCTAATTAGATTTGATTTATTATTGTCATATATATTAGTATACAATGAAAAGTATTGTTTCTTGAGCAATGTACAGACAAAGCATACTGTTCATAGAGAAGAAAATGAGTGAGTGCAGAAAGTAGTGTCACAGTCATAGCTAGATTGTAGAGAAGGATCAATGGAGTGTGAGGTAGGACCATTTAAAAGCCTGACAGTAGCAGAGAAGAAGCTCTCTTGTGTTGATTGGTACCTGAGCTTAGACTTCTGTATCTTTTTCCAAAGGAAGAAGGTGCAAGAGGTGTATGGGGTCCTTGATTATGCTATTCGTTTTTCCGAGGCAGTGGGAAGTGTAGACAGTGTCAATGGGTGGGTGGCTGGTTAATGTGATGGACTGGGCATCATTCATGACCCTTTGTAGTTTTTAAGACAACAAGGTACACAGGACATGGACTCACATTCCCACAATGATGATACTGGTTTCCTCAGCTGACCCGCTGGACTAGGATGGTGCAAAGCTTAACAAAGCAATAAAAAGAAGATTCAACAAGTTGACCATGAGCTTAACAACAGCAGCAAATTCCGACCGGGTGTTCTTGCAGGAGGAGGAGAATTTTGTCCGTGAGGACCTCATGTGGCTAATGTCAGCAAGCATGACTAAATTAATGGCCAGCATAATAACACACCTTGCTTCCAAATATCTCAGCTGGAACTCATGCTCTGAAAAAGCATTGATTAATTCCTGGTTTTAAAGATTGAGACTGAACTGAACAACAAGTAGAACCATTACTGAACTCTGTTACACATATAACTCAATAGTCATTAGTACAAGAAATATATTCTCTCTTTTTCACATGGCCTTCAGAAATTTGTTAGGAAGACTAAAGGTAAAATCCATGAGGAATAACAGATAAAAAGCTCACTGTGGAATTGTTTCTTGGCTGTTAGAAATAATAAGCGACTGTTAAGGTCACAAAAAAAGACTAATTTTCAGTGAATTTGTTATCACGCTGAGAAAAATGGATCTTTTTTGTGAAAAACAGTTTTCAAATTACAGCCACTGCATAAAGATTGCTTCTTTACTAATGACCAAAATCAATGTGAGCAATAATATTTTACCAAACTCGTTCCTCAGCATTTCGAGGTCAGTGATCATGTTTAGTATAGAACATAGAACATAGAACATTACAGCACAGAACAGGCCCTTCGGCCTTCGATGTTGCGCCGGCCAATATAAAAAGCAATGCCCCTCCAAACTAAACCATTCCCTTCTCTTCCATATACTTATCAACTAACCTCTTTAACGCCACCAAACTTGGCGCATCTACAACTGCTGCAGGCAGGGCATTCCACTCCCGAACCACCCTTTGGGTAAAGAACCTACCTCTGATATCCGTCCTATAACTATCACCCCTTAATTTAAAGCTGTGTCCCCTCAGTATAGCTGCTTTAATCACCTGTGCTGATCGGTCTAACCTATTCTCCAGTGCTTGTTTAGTCTCTGAAAGGAAGTTGCTGAAAATTGGAATTGAAAGCAAAGATTATGGACTGATATGCTTTGGAAATGACCCAGTGTAAAGATTTAGTGATGGATGGTCCAATAAATTAAAAGGCTTGTCAAGCTGTACTTAAAAAAAAAGTTCTTGTAGCCCCCAGAGCAAATGTGATGGTTTTAGAGAAGGGTAAGTGGACATCTTTTAGGCAGAGATAACACGGTTGATTTGGACTAAGGGGAGAACACGCTTGTGGCTGCTTTCCAGAGAGGAAATAGTATTAGCTCTTTCAGTACACGATTCAGAATCTTATTATAAATGTTTCCCTGGGCTCCGGTTTCCATGTCATCCATTTCACTTGCACTGTGACCCAGACATCCTTTAAAATGATTTGGGAATCCTGAGCATTACTTTACCTGATCCTCTCCTGCTTACTATCTGAGTAAGAGCTCCATCTACATTCCTTTCCGATAACTACTGACCTTTTTCATCGTGGAGTATATAGACAGTTCTTGCAAAGAAAAATGAATTATATTATGAAATTATTGAAACAGTGGGATTTCTGTCACTGTGTATCATGAAATAATTGCAAAATATTAAACTCTAATGTAATATATAAAGTAAATTGTGACAGTTAAATTGACCCTAGTGCTATTAGTCACATTATTGCTGTTATGATTACAGATAACCTTAAAAAAAGTAAGGGAATTTGTTCATTTTACATTCTTGATGGGGACCCCACATAATCAGAAATTTGGGAACATGCTATTCAAACTTTTCATTCCATTTTGATTGGAAGGTCTATTAATAAGAACATAAGAACTAGGAGCAGGAGTAGGCCATCCGGCCCCTCAAGCCTGCTCTACCATTCAATAAGATCATGGCTGATCTTTCCGTGGACTCAGCTCCACTTACCCGCCCACTTAATTCTTTTACTGTTCAAAAACTTATCGATCCTTGCCTAAAAATGTTCAATGAGGTAGCCTCAACTGTGTGAAGAAGTTCCTCCTCAACTCATTCCTAAATCTGCTTTCCCTTAATTTGAGGCCAAGCCCCCTCATTCTAATTTCAACCGTCAGTGAAAACAACTTCCCTGCTTATTATCTATTCCCTTCATAATATTATATGTTTCCATAAGATTTTCCCTTATTCTTTGAATTCCAATGATTACCCAGTCTCTCCTCATAAGCCAACCCTCTGAACTCTGGAATCAACTTAGTCAATCTCCTCTGCACCCCCTTCAGTGCCAGTATATTCTTTCTCAAGTAAGGAGACCAAAACTGTACACAGTAACTCCAAGTGTGGCCTTACTAGCAACTTATACAACTGCAACATAATCCCGCTGTTTTTAAACTCCATCCTTCTAGCAATGAAGGACAAAATTCCATTTGCTTTTTTAATTACCTGCTGCACCTGCAAACCAATGCCTTGAGTTTCCTGCACAAGGACACCCAGGTCCCTCTGCACAGCAGCATGCTGCATTTTTTTACCATTTAAATAATAGTCCATTTTGCTGTTATTTCTACCAAAATGAATGTTGTTTCGCTCCTGGAATAGGAACAGAACATTTTGGCAGTTTTCTTCACAACTGAGCAATCCCTCCTCAGGATCCTCTCTGCTCTCCCTCCATGGGGAAAGGACAATAAAAGGTGTTCTCAAAATAGCCTGTTCTATCTGAAACCTGGCTGGAAAGCTGCACCCAGCAGGGTCATCAGCCTGTGGTCAGAAAATGAAAGTTAAACTCTATTTTGGAACCTGGAATGCATGAGAACCTCATTCTTAATGAGCAAAATAATCGGCCAGGACAGAGAATTGCTCTTGTTGCTCATGAACACAGGCATATTGACATTGCTGCCCCCTGCAGGAGACCCAAAGAGCAGCTGAAGACAATGGTTATACCTTCTGGAAAGGAAAACTGAGGAGCACATGGAATCGGATTCGCCAAGAAGAAAGAACTGACTCTTGGAACGTGAAATATATTTCCCGCACTGAATGCTTGAGGGAAATTCTTGAGAGGCATGTTTCATTTGGAATAGATAACATATTCTATCTTTTGCAGCTCCGGAGGTGGCAAACATGATACGGATTTCTAAAACCTGTTCTCTCTAATTTTAAATTGCTGTGGTCAATAAGGAATAGTCAAGTCCCTCAACCCATTTTAACTTAGTCTTGTCTGGTTTCTGGATGGGGGTGGGGGAAGGGTCTTCAGATTGGAGTCCTTGTTTTCAGCTGTGTGAAATGCAGCAGATTACAAAACTGTGGTGATAAAGCCAGACTGCACTGGGGGCCTATTTCTTTTGTCACAATTACTTTGTCTCTTTGCCTCAGCACTGGATCACTAATGAACCATGGGCCTATGTGGCACTCATGCTCCTGGCTGCATAATCAATTGCTGTGTGGACTGGACACTTTAGAAAACTCAGTTTTTCATTCTAGTCTATCATACAGCTCCAGGATCCCACTGAGTTACTATGTATGACAAGTGAATGGTTTGTGTTGATAGCAGCTGCTATATTCATAGAATCATAGAATTCGTACAGTGCAGTAAGAGGTTATTTGGCCTGTACAGTCTGCACCGACCACAATCCCATCCAGGCCCTATTCCCATAACCGCATGCATTTACCCTGCTAATCTTCTGATACCAGGGTCAATTTAGCATGGCCAATCAACCTAACTCACATATCTTTGGACTGTGGGAGGAAACTAGAACACTCAGAGGAAACCCAAGCAGAGATTGTAAATTCCACAGACCATCATCCAAGGCTGGAATTAAACCCGGGTCCCTGGCACTGTGAGGTAACAGGGCTAACCATTCTACCACCATGTCACCTCACGAATGGAGGCAAATTATCTGCATGCATCCCAAAGCTGAAACCTTTGGAGGAACATTGTCATCTGCAAGTTCCCCTCTGAGTCAGGCACCATCCTGACTGGGAAATATATCAGCCGTTCCTTCACTGTCACTGGGTCAAAATTCTGGGACTCCATCCCAAACACTACATGAGTATACCACATAGACTGAGTGGTTCAAGAAGACAGCTCACCACCAGCTTCTCAAGTGCAATTGAGGATGGAAAATAAATGCTGGCCTAGCCAGTCACACCCACGTCCCATGACTGAATAAAAGAAGACAAATTAGATCTTTGGAATGCAATGAAGCAACTGTGAACTGTAGAGTTTGAGAGGACTATCAAATCATTTGAAATGCTAAAGCAATGACACAATCTATTGGCAGTCAATGGGTTGTTTGCAATCATGTAGCAGGATGTAAACAAGGAGATAATTGAACTGCTTCCCATGTGTTTGATTTTAATTTGTTTGAACGATTAGACTTATTTTGGTTGCACAAGATTGTTCTCAGCAGAACAAAATGGGCTGAGAAAAAAAAACATTTGATAGAGATCGGTTTAATAACTTCACCCTTCCATTAGCAGGAGAGGAACTGCAATTTGAGGCTAAGAATAATCTTCTTTTAAGAGGCAAGAGTGAGTGAGAGAAAAGCTTTGGTAGTATTTATCCACCTAAAACAAAAAACTAAGATACTACAAAAGAAAATGTTAAAGTCACTGATTCAAAGAAAAAGGCAGCTCTAACAAATAAATGAATATTCTCTAAATCCTCTCATGTGGAGACTTGGCAAACCATTAAGCTCTGGAGGATAAGCACGATGGTCATGTCCTATTTAACAATAACAGTCAACGCCTGAACCCCAGCACTCAGAGTTGCAATGTTCTGCAACAAAAGGTGGAAATGAAACTTATAGACTTTAATGATTTGGTTAAATTGCTTTTGGAGAAGGATTTTGATGGAATTATTTTTGGCCTCTCTTCCACGTTTCACAGCAAGTTAACAATTCTGTTTCAATCTAAAGTAAACCTTGCAAGCGACTGCAATGGAATGAAGCAGCGTAAATCCGTTTAAATTGATCTTTTAGAGGGACAGTACAGGCTACTGGGATGTATTAAGTCTAGCTTATAAAGCAATACTACTGAGACTATATTTAATGTTGGAGCACTTAAATAGTTTAAGCAGTTTTTTTGAAAATTAGCTGATACTGAAGTTCCCAAGGTGATATCTCAGATTGCTTTAACTTCCCAGTTCCTCAAACAGACTTTGAGAAAAAAAAGCAGGATGTTCGTAACATCCTCATCAATAGTGAGACAAATATTGGCCCAACTTTTCACAGAGAATGACTCTAGGGACATATGAAAATGATGGGCTGATTCCTCCATTCTTTAAGTCACTGGCATGTGATACATGCCCATGCTTTAGAATGCCAACCTGACCAGCGTCCATTGCAGGACCGCAGTGGGTAGAACTGCTGCCTCACAGCACCAGGGATCTGGATTGTATTCTCAGCTTGGGTCACTGTCTATGCAGAATCTGCACATTCTCCCTGTGTCTGTGTGGGTTTCCTTTGGGAGTTCTGATTTCCTCCCGTACTCCGAAGATGTGTGGATTAGGTGGATTGACCATGTTGAATTAACTGTTAGCGTCAGGGGGCTAGGATTAGCATTGGGTCATGGGAGTAGGGCCTGGGTGGGATTGTGGTTGTTGCAGACTCGATGGGCTGAATGGGCTCCTTCCTCACTGTCAGGATTCTAAAAACCCATAATTTTTGTTAAGTCAGGCCTGAGTCCGGACAATTCATTGCACACAACCCTCAGAGGAGTTGCGAATCATGGATTGGATTTGTGAAATTCTTGAAAGTTAAATTGGAAAAAGGTTTATCGATGCCTCCAATCCTCAATAACCCCATACTAACTCACTGCCAACTCGTGCCTTCCACCCAGCATGCCCAGTGAACAATGCTCTCATCAGGATGGCCATTGTTCCTCAGGATAAATTTGATGATCGGCATTTCCGGATCAAGCTTGTTCATAAGTCGACCTCAAATTATCCCGGAAATTCAAGGTATCACTAAAGTTTGAACAACAGGTTAAGCAGGTGATTTCATGCAACTGCTGTGCAGTGGCTATGTGAATGGCTTTTCCCATGAACTAGATGTGGCACTACACACTTAACGGTCAATGAATGTTTTTTGGATTGGAGGAAGGTTTGTGTTGGAGCTTCAGTGTTGGAATTCTTTCTCTTCTGAAGATATATTAATAGCCTATACTTTGGTCAATAGGTCACAATATCAATATTTGCAGATGACATGAAAATTGGTAGCATTATGAACGGTGAAGATGATTCTGTAACACTAGCGTACGACCTAAACAAGTTGGTGGCATGTGCAGAAAAGTGGCAGACGAAGTTTAATGCAGAGAAATGTGAAGTGACTCCTTTTGATTGGAAGAACATAGAACTCCAGTGAAGAAGGAAGCCATTTGGCCCATCGAGCCAGCACTGTGTCTCTGAATGAGTATATTAACTAGGCCCACACACTCCCCTGCTCTATCTCCATAAACCCATCTAAGCTGCACATCTTTGTACAGTGAGAGGCAATTTATCATAACCAATCCACCAGACCTGCACATCTTTGAAGCATGGGAGGAAACTGGAGAACCTGAAGGAAATCCACACAGACACAGGAAGAAATTTACCCAAAGTCAGAATTGAATATGGTTCCCTAGTGCTGTGAAGCAGCAGCGCTAACGACTATGCCACCGTGCTGCCACATCTTAAAATGACAATATAAAAGAAAGCTACAAATTTAAACAGGGTGCAAGAACTAAGAGGCTTTGCATAAGTCATTGAAGATGGCAGAGCATGTTGAGAGAGTGGTTAAGAAAATATACAGTATACAGCAGCAGAGTACAAGAATGAGGAGGCGATGTAGAATAACAAGTAAAATACTGCAGAAGTAGGAATCTGAAACAAAAACAAAAAAGGCTGGAAAATCTCAGCAAGTCTGGCAGCATCTGTGGGGAGAGAATAAAGCTTGAAATGTTAGCTCTGTTTTCCCTCCACAGATGCTGTCAGACCTGCCGAGATTTTCCAGCATTTTCTGTTTTTGTTTGAGACGATATTGAACATGTGTCACACAATGATTCAGTCTGAATTGGAGATTTATGTCCAGTTTATTTGATGCAATGGAACTGTCACTGTGCTAACAGTCCGCGGTAGTGTGCTGGAAACCCAGGTTTGAATCGCACCAACTACACAGCAATGTGGTTGACTCTTAACTACTCCCTGAAATGGCCAAGCAAGCCACTCAGTACAAGGGCAATTAGGGATGGGCTTGAAATGCGAGGCCAGTCAGCGACACCCACATCCCATAAACTAATTTTTAAAAAGTTCAGGGGGGTTGCACTTTAGGAAAGGTCTGAAGGCATTGAAGAGGGTGCAGAAAAAGATCTATGGAAATTAATTGGGGGTAGCACGGTGGCACAGTGGTTGGCACCGACACCTAACAGGGCCAGGAGCCCAGGTTCGATTCCCGCCTTGAGTCACTGTCTATGTGGAGTCTGCATGTTCTCCCCATGTTTACGTGGATTTCCTCCAGGTGCCCTGGTTTTCTACCACAGTCCAAAACTGTGTGCATTGGCCATGCTAAAATTGCCCCTCAGCATCAGGTAGACTAGCTCGGGTAAATACATAGAGTTACGGGGATAGGGACTGGGTGGGATTGTGGTCAGTGCAGATTTGATAGGCCAAAAGATTTCCTTCTGCACTATAGGGATTGTATTATTCAAAGAAAATGTTTCAAAAGATGAGAAACCTGATGAGGAGAGATTGTAGAATTTGAGGCTGCTTTCTTCGGAGAGAAAAAGGGTGAGGGGACAGAGGTTTAAAGTGAGGGAAGCAACAATCACAGGAGGGAAGGAACCTTTTCACCCATCAAGTGATGAAGGCCTGGAATGCACTGCCTGACAGTCTGGGCAGGCATAAGGCCATTTGAAGTATGAAAACAGGAATTAGACTGTTATTTGAAGAGGAAGAATGTGCAGGGTTATGAGGAGAATGCAAAAGAATGGCACAAAATAAATTACTCATTCGGAGAACCAGTGTAGACATAATGGGCTGAATGGCCTCCTCCAGCTCTATAAAAGATTCTGTGATCAGCAAATATATGTCAATTGCCTTAGGATGTTTACCACATTGCAGACATTATATAAATTCAAGTTGTTATTAGTGCATTCCATTAAGTTTTAGTATAGGACTAATCAACCAAAGCCGAAAGCAATTCAATTGATCAAGATTTAAATAGAAAGACAATTACTGAGGACTGATTTAATAGCCATGGAATTGATTCAAGGCAGAATGCGTGATGATTTGCAGTTATTCAGGGCTGCATATTAGAAAATATTACAATAGAACATAAAAATGTGAACATACAAATTTGGAGCAGGAGTTGTCTATTCAGGCTCTTGAACCTGCTCCGCCATTCAGTATGATCTGATTGTAACCTCCCGCTGACCCCTGATGACCTTCAACTTCTGACAACCTTCTATCCTCTTGTTTATCGAGAATGTACCTGGCTTCACCTCAATAATAGTCAAAGACTCTCCTTCCACTGCCTTTTGAGGAAGTGAATTCCAAAGCCTCATTACACTTTGAAAGAAAGCCCAGTGTCTGTTTTATTGGCTTGGGATATGAACATTGGCTGAGCTGTACAAGAGTGTTAGCGTTATTTACTCTCTTATACACAACAAAGTGGCACAGTGGTTAACAGCGTTACCTCAAGCATCAGGGACCCAGGTTCAATTCCGGACATGGGTCACTGAGTGTGTGGAGTTTGCACATTCTCCCTGTGTTTATGTGAGTTTCCTGTGAGTGCTCCAGTTTCCTCCCACACTCCAAAGATGAATAGGTTAGGTTGATTGGCCATGTTAAATTGACCCTAGTGTCAGGGAATTAGAGGGTAAATATATGGGGTTATGGTAATAGATCCTTGGTGGGATTGCTGTCAATGCAGCCTTGATAGGTCGAATGGCCTCTTTCTGCAGTGTGGGGTTTCCATGATTCTGTGATTCTATGATATTTGGAGCACTTCAAGCATCAAATACCTTGATTTCTTGGTGTGGGCTTCCTCTTTCCTTTGACTCTGCCACAAAATCTAGGGGATTTGCAGGCATACAAACATCTGTATTGCAGCAAGACGAGGCCATTTGGCCCCTTGAGCCTGCTCTACCATTCAATAAGATCATGGCTGATCTGATTGTAACTTCAATCCCACATTCTCACCTAGCCCTAATAACCTTTCATTGCCTTGTTATCAGGAATCTATCTCGCTCTGGCTTAAGAATAATCTTAGGGCTGCTTCCATCACCTTTTGAGGAAAGACAAATGAATTTTTCCTCATCTTTGTTTTAAGTGAATATCCCTTATTTTTAAACAGTGACAAAAGGTCCTATGTTCACCCATATGAGGAAACATCTTCTCTACCTTCATCCTTTCAAGACTTCTCAGGATGTTAAATGTTTCCATCAAGTCATGTCTTAAACTTTTAAACTCCAGTGGATACAAGCTTAACCTGTCAAACCTTTCTTCATAAGACAACCTGCCCATTCCAGATATTAGTCTGGAAAACCATCACTGAACAATTTCCAGTGCATTTACATAGTTTCTTAAATAAGAAGACCAATATTGTACACAATACTCTCTGTATAAGTGATGCATATTTTTCTACTTTCCTCTTGCAAAAAATGACAACATTCTACAGGCTTTCCTTATTATTTACTGAATCTGCATACTAACCTTCTGTGATTCATGCACTAAGACACCCAGATCCCTCTGTATCTCAGAGTTCTGCAACCTTTTGCTATTTGTAAGGAATCTTTACACCATTTGGATACCATGTTTCCTTTTCATTCTTCCTGCCAAAATGGGTGTTTTACACATTGCCTCATTAGACTCCATTAGCCAGAACATTGCCCATTCACTCGCCCAAACAATAACCCCTCATAGCCAGCAATAGTGGTAACATCAAACAGGATAAGCAGCCAGTCATCTCAAATTAATTACATCAGTTACAGACAGCTAACCAGGGAGTTCAATGAAAGCAAAATACATTAGATGTTGGAAATCTGAACAAAATGGAAATTTCTCATATTTGTGGTAATTTCAGTTTTGGTTTTAGGGAATAAACTGCACTGATTATCCTTTGGGTGAGATTTTTCAGCCTTTCCACAGACTGGATCCCCCAGTCCAGCTTCCTCCATCGCCACAGCGAGTTCCCAAACAGCAGGATGGCCAAGCCACGCAGAATACCATAGAAATCCACAGGACTGGAATATCCCTCTGATATCCAGTAAAACACATAGTTGAAGCTGAAATGTCATCAACAAACCAGTAACGTTACAAAAAAAAATCTTTATTTTTAATCAGAATGGAAATGGCCATATTGAATGAATCTAAAATTAGAACTTCAGGCCCAAATAGGCCATTTGACAGTCAATACCATTCCTTACACCATTAAAAATATTAAAGCAAGGCTTTTTCAAAAATATTATACCCTAGAACAGGAGGCTCTGACTTGTTTAATGGACCATTTTAGCACCTTTTCAGCCTGCTGTATCTACATTAACATCCCTTTGTCCCATACCACCAACCCTCACTCCCCACCCCCCATAGTGTAAATCTCTGCTGATTCTCTTTGTTCTCAGCTCTGACAAAAAGGGTCATCTCGGCTCAAAATGTTGGCTCCATTGTCTCTCCATAGATCTGTCAGATCTGCTGAGATATTCTGTTTTTGTTTCGGATTCCAGCAGCTGCAGTATTTTGCCTTTTGCTCTCATCAGTTTATTGATTTCTAAGTGTTTTCAATCTTCATGAGCTTCAGCAATGATTTCTTGAAGTTTACAAATATGGTTCCAGGGATGAAAAACTTGATGTAGGATTGTGGCAAAAAGGGCTGGGGAATGGCGCTATGTCTGAATGCTCATTTGGAGAGTTAGTGCAGGCACAATGGGTCAAATGGCCTCCTTCCGCAGCCCTGCCAGTCTCTGGAGAATTCCCAACAGAAGCTTCTGGATTTTCACCAACCATTTGTGGACTCCACAAGTCACTGTCACTTTTAGAGCAATAATCATGGAGAATTCTCGCCATCATTACTGCAAACTCAGGATCAGAATGTTTCAGAAAGTTCACAGCGTGTAATATAAATTGGAAAGGAAAGGTTCTTTGCTTGAGAGGAGGGGAGATCATTTTCACTTCAATTAATCTCTCACCTTTTTTTTAATCAATCTCCAATCACGATGTGAGACCCAATGCTGCTCAGTTATCTGGCACATAAGCTATGACAGTGCTGTGGTTCCAGGAATGTTGCTAAAATTTCATGGCATCGTTAAGGAAATAAATAGAATTCTCAAGTCAAAAGCCAACTCCTTTGCCACTTGGTGACAAAAATAGAGATCTCTGGAAAAAATGTTCTGATGCTCCTGATAATGCTGCCCACTTTTTTATATCGTGATACTCACAGAATCAATAAATTCTGCTCAGAGTCACGAGTGCACTCTGCTGTTGATGCTTTAACACATTTAAAGATTTTATTTATTAAAGTCACAAGCAGGCTTATAGTAACACTGCAGCACCCGGAGGAAACGCACGCAGACACATGGAGAATGTGCAAACTCTACACAGTGGCCCAAGCTGGGAATGGAATCCAGGTCCCTGGTGCTGTGAGGCAGTAATGGTTTTGCTTCGCAATGTCTGCTCAATTCCAGTTTTTCACTCCGCTTGGATCAATTAAAACAGTCCCCTTTGAGTTTTCCATCTGACAGCTATTCAATTCCCAGATGTTTGCTCCTATTTGTACTTAAGCATCATCAAACTTGTTTGGTCCAAGTATATACTATAGTTCATACATTCAGAAACAATTTGCAATACAAAGAGTAAGACTGAGATAAAATAATTTGAAATCCATAGGTTTAAATAATCCTATTGCATTTTATAAAGCACATTTTCCCTTGCAAATGACGATGTTTTTCAATGTTATTGTCCTTTCAACTAGCAAACTGTATTTAAATGTCTTTGAACTACATGCAAAGTAGCTGGTAATCTGGTAGAAGGTTAATAAAATTATCTTTGTTTCAGTCTGGTACGATGTATCATTCTGGCCATTAGGATCCAGCTAGATGAATAAATATTGTTAATTAATTAGGAACACCTTTGGAAATGTAAATTTACATTGGAGTATATTGTTTGGATAAGGGATTACAAAGTTACTGTTGATCCCCTAATCCTACAAACACAAGACAATATTTGCAGCTTTTAAAACAGTGTTGAACCCTCTTGTGTTGAACTAAACAGAATCAAAGCTCCATTCACAGCGATAAATTCTTTCAACTCATTTCCTGATAATTAAATGGAATAATATTTGTTTTTTTTAAGGGGATGGCAAGCTGTTTATAACGGATATCTAAGCACTATCCAATTGTACTTGAGGATGACAGCCAGTTATATGTAGTTCACATCCAATTATACATGGTGCCTTCAAATAGATAATTTTTGGATCTAATATTCAGAATCTATTTGATCAGGTGAATCACATCAGGCATGGCATTCTGGCTGTCCACTCTTTCCTATTCATTCAATTTAATCACCAAACAACAAGAGAGGCGACAGTTGAATGATATTATCACAAGACCAGTAATCCAGAAACCCAGTTAATGTTCTGGGAATCCTGGGTTTGAATCCCATCACAACAGATTGTGGACTTTAAATTTAATAAAGAAAACCTGGAATTAAGAATCCACTGATAACCAGGATACCATTGTCAATTGTTGGAAAAAAACACCTGGTTCACGAATGTCGTTTCGGGAAGGAAATCTGCCGTTCCTATCCGGTCTGGCCTACATGTGACTCCAGACCACAGCGACATGGCTAACTCTTAACTGCCAGTAAGTCACTCAGTTCCAAGGGCAACTAGGGATGGGCAATAGAGACTAGCCCACTTCCTACCAATAAAAGAAAGAATTGTAGTCCATAATCCTCAATAATTTTTGATATAATTTAATTTATTATTGGCACATTTATTGGAATAAAGCAAAAAGAATTGTTTCTTGCATGCTATGCAGACAAAACATACCATTCATAGGGAAGAAGGATAGGAGAGAGTACAGAATGAATTGTTACATTCATTAGAGTTTAAAGTTTTAACATTTATTTATTAGTGTCACATGTCGTCATAGCCAGGGTACAGAGAAAGATCAAGTCCAGATAAGGTTCTGCAATGACAAAGTTATCCCTTGATTTCCAGACTTCCTGTGGATACTCTTCAACCAACTAAACTGACCTATGACTTCAGTAACTTGCATGTACGTTATGTTTTTCAAATTTCTGGATGTCCCAAACACTTTTCAGCCATAGGAGGATTTAAAGTATAGTCACTGTTGTAACCGTGGAATTCATATCGTGCAGAAAAGGACAATTTGGCCCATCGGGTCTTCACCAACTCTCTGACCGAGTATCTTATCCAGTCCTTCTTCCCCACCCCATCCTCATAAACTCACCCATCCACCTAACCTACATATCTCGGGACACTAAGGGGCGAGTTAGAATGGTCAGTCCACCTAACTTGCACATCTTATGTTAGTGGAACTTATGTTGGCGCAGACTCAACAGCCAGAAAGGACCATCGCTGCCCTCTTCAACTCTATGACTGATTAAAGACAGTCTAAATGAACATTTTTACTCGCTGTTTTAGTTCAGAAACAATTTGCAATATACGTGAGTAGGAGTAATAGGCAATAAAATTCAAATAATCATATTGTATTTCATAAAGCACATTTTGCCTTGATATCTTATATGTTTTTGAATGTTATTTTACGATCAAATGAGAATCCATATTTAGTTCTGAGCCAAGTATAAAGTTAGCTGATATCTGGTACAAGGTTCATAAAATAATCTTTTTCTCAGTCTGGCATTTCATATTATTTTGGGCATTAGAGCTAAACTAAATGAGGAAATATTGGAATGCCTTCAGAAATTTAAATTTATATTGGAATATATTGTTCAGATAAAGGATCACAATCTAATTGCTCATCCCCTAATCCTCGAAACACAAGGCATAATTTGCAACTCTGAAAGCAGTGTTCAACCCTCTTATGTTGAACAAGCGTAGATCAAAGCTTCATTTGCAGTGATAAATTCCATCCTCTCAACTCATTTCCTGATAATTAAATGGAGCAATGATCACTTTTAGCAATGAAGTGGAGATGCTGGCATTGGACTGGGGCAGCCACAATAAGCAATTGCACAACATCAGGTTAAAGTCCAACAGGTTTATTTGAAATCACGAGCTTTTGGAGTGCTACCCCTTCATTGTGTGAGTGGAAAAATAGGTTTCACAAATACAGCATATACAGACAGAGACACAATAGCAAGATAATGGTTAGAATGCAAGTAATCAGGTAATCAAGTCTTTACAGGTACAGACATTGCGAGTGGAGAGAGGAATAATTACAGGTTAAACAGAATTGGCTCAAGCCAGGACATTTAGTAGGAGTTTGCAAGCCCAGGCCAAATGGCAGCGGTTACTGCAGTGTGACTTAAATCCAAAATCCCAATTGAGGCAGTCTACATGTGTTTGGAACTTGGCCATCAGTTTCTGCTCAGCGATTCTGTGCTGTCATGTGTTTTGAAGGCCACCTCGGAGAACGTTTACCTGAAGATTGGAGGTTGAATGTTCTTGACTGCTGAAGTATTCCTTGATAAGAAGAGAACACTCCTGCCTGGTGATTGTTGCTCGGTATCCGTTCATCCATTGTCAGCCTTCAAGACAATTCACACCTCTTTAACCTGTGATTATCCCTCTCTTCACTCACATTGTCTGAACATGTAAAAACTTGATTACCTCTAAAGACTAGCATTCCAATCATTATCTTGCAATTGTTCTTTGTCTATATATGATATAATGATGCCTGCATTGACTGGGGTGGGCATAGTAAGAAGTCTTATCACACCAAGATAAAATTCAACAGTTTATTTGGTAGCACAAGCTTTCAGAGCACTGCTCCTTCATCAGATGAGTAATTCAGAGCAGCACTCCGAAAGCTTGTGCTACCAAGTTGGACTTTAATCTGATGTTGTGAGACTTCTTACTGTTTTTAAGGAGATGACAAGTTGCTTTTCAAGGGTTGACCTTTGACTTCAGTAACAACAACAACTTGAATCTCTGCAGTAGCTTAAACATTATCACAGAAACATCATCTCTTAAAATGTGACACCACCTTATGGTCAGGACTCTCTGACCTTACCCACAGCTGGGATTCTCCAGTCCCGCTGCATGAATGGGGTTTTGCTGAGCACCAAATTCATCATTCTTGTTGACAGCGGCAGCGAGTCGTGAACAGCCAGAAAATTCCAACTGACATAAAGGTACATTAGTTCAACGTGGTCAAAGAGGTTAGGCTTTACATAGGATTATAAAGTAGGAGAGAAAGATTAGAGGTGAAAATGTTCAGGTACAGAATTCTTGAGCTGAACAATATCATATTTGAATTTTCTGGTTTATTTTCCGGATGGATTCTTCTTGCATTTATATTCAGGTGTTTATTTTTCTCTTTAGTTTTTGACCGGTGTTTGTGTCATATTCTTGTTCTGCTGTTGCTTCAACTTCCAGTGTGTTTAATCCTAATTTGAGAGATATTTCACATGGTATGTAGGACTTTGCTAGTCTTTTCAACACTTGGGAACAAAGGGAGTTCTGCATTCCTGATAACTGCCACTTTAAGCAAAACCTCTTGAAGTGAAGTCTGGCTTCACATCAATATCAAAGCCTGAGTTCCTGAGGACAAATTTTGCCCAGAAAAATCAATGAAGAAATTGAAACACTGCAGCAAACATGTGCAACGTTGTACAGTCTGGGCTGAAATAACTTGCAAAACAGAAGAAGCCACTGAGTATGCCAAGGATATTAAATCAGCTGGTGATGAGGCAGGGAGGCCTTGCTGTTACACTGCCTTTCATCTCACCAGATTTTGATCATCTTTTGAAGACGCTGCTGGTTTTGAATTGGCGTGCAATAGAGAGATCCCGGTGAAGCTAATGGGACAAAGCCTTGGAAAATCTTTCCAAGGAAATCTATCTTGGAAATCTATTGATTGAACTGCTTCCTTTTGCCTTTCCTGGCAGATTTCCTTGCGGAATCTCATGACTGTCTCGCCTGACATTCTAATACTGTGTGGACAGGCATGCTTCTTAACGCCAGCCATGATCGGCATTGTAACTTTCTGACTGTGAACTCACTCTCCAAATTCAGTAAGGTTTTTTCTTGGATCACCAGCTGGCATTGGTTTTGGTCTTCAATCCAGACTGCAGAGGGTTGCGCAGTGATAAGTAAAATGAAGTTTTTCTGTTAGTCACAAGTAAGGCTTATATTAACACTGCAATGAAGTAACTGCAAAACGCCCCTAGTTGCCACACCCCAGCACCTGTTTGAACCAATGCACCTAACTAGCACGTCTCCCAGAATGTGGGAGGAAACTGAGCACCCAGAAGAAGCCCACACAGACAGGAGAAGAATGTGCAAACTCTATACAAATAGTGATCTAAGCCGGGAATCAAATCCTGAGTCCCTGGCACTGTGAAGCAGCAGTACTAACCACTGTGCCACCCTGCTACCCCTCTAGTTAGCACTGCTGCCTCACAGTACCAGAAGCCCGGATTTGATTCCTGATTTTGTGACTACTTGTGTGGGGTTTACACATTCTCTGCATGCCTGAATGAGTTTCCTCTGGGTGCTCCGGTTGTCCCTTAGTGTCCAAAGATGTGCAGTTTAGGGGGCTTATCATGGTAAGTATATAGGGTTATAGGGATAAGGTGGAGGCGAGGACTTGGGTCAGATTATCTGACAAAGAGTCAGTGCACACTCAATGGGATGAATCGCCCTCTTCTGAATTTGGGGATTCTACGATGCTGTGAATCTATTTCCACGCTCTCTATGATGCTATCTCTAGATTTAGTCACCCTGCCAGCAGTCAAGATGGGAGACTTGATTCTGCCAGCATATTGTTCCCACACCTATCGGGGATAGCCCAAGAGATTTTGCAATATTAACTGAATGTTCTCCTGGGTAAAGCCATTTTTAATCATCTCATGTTGCTGCTCGGTTGATGGTTGTTCCCAATTTAGTGGCAGAAGCAGGCCCACCAGCTCCCGGGTGTTCCTGGCTCAGGGTCAGACAGGGTCACATGTCTCGAATATATTAGAGTAAATGACTTCAAAATTGCTGCAGAGCCTGTGGATTTCTTTGTTGTAGAAACCACTTTGAAGCATCGATTTTACACCAGTTCTACCAGGAATGGCATGGTGGCACAGAAGCCAGCACTGCTGCCTCACAACCCCGGCAATTTTGGTTCAATTCCTGGCTTGGGTCACTGTGTGGAGTCTACACGTTCTCCCAGTGTCTGTGTGAGTTTCCTCTGGGTGCTCTGATTTTTCTCCCAAAGTCCAAAAAATGTGCAGGTTAGATGCATTGTCCATACTAAAATTCTCCCTCAGTGAGGGAGACACAGGATTGTGGCCACTAAGGGATTTTCACAGTAGCTTCACTGCAGTTTTAATGTAAGCTCACTTGTGATTAATAAATAAGATTTACTTTAACTTTAGTTCCTCAAACACGGTGCGGTACATTAGAGTGCAGAACAGTACATACTAGGATGTTGCCTGGTATGGAGGGCAGGTCCTATGAAGAGAGGTTGAAGGATTTGAGGTTGTTTTCGTTAGAAAGGAGGCGGCTAAGAGGGTATCTTATTGAAGCATATAAGATGATTAGAGGTTTAGATAGGGTGGACAGTGATAGCCTTTTTCCTAGGATGGAGAAAGCTAGCACGAGGGGACACAGCTTTAAATTAAGGGGTATGAGTTATAGGACGGATATCAGAGGTAGGTTCTTTACTCAAAGAGTGATTAGGGAGTGGAATGCCCTGCCTGCAGCTGTTGTAGATGCGCCAAGTTTGGTGGCGTTTAAGAGGTTAATTGATAAGGATATGGAAGAGAAGGGAATGGTTTAGTTTGGAGGGGCATTGCTTTTTATTTTGGTCGGCACAACATCGAAGGCCGAAGGGCCTGTTCTGTGCTGTATTGTTCTATGTTCTATGTTCTACACCCGTACAACAAAGAATTACTTTAAGAAGAGAGGTCCAAGTTTCTTGGATACAGTACAAACATCACTGCACTAGCAACAAAAAAAAAGTGGAAAATAAAGCTTTCAGCGAGACATCTCTGTTGCTCAGTTTGATCCATTCTGCAGAGGGATGGCACAGTGATTCGTAAAGTTTATTTGTTAGTCACAGTAAGGCTTATATTATCACTGCAATGAAGTTACTGCAAAATTCCCCAAGATGCCACACTCCAGCGCCTGTTCGGGTCAATGCACCTAACCAGCACGTTTCTCAAAATGTTGGAGGAAACTGGAGCACCCAGAAGAAACCTAAGCAGACATGAGGAGAGAACATGCAAACTCCATACAGACAGTGATCCGAGCTGGGAATTAAACCCAGGTTCCTGGTGCTGTGAAGCAGCAGAGCTAACCGCTGTGCTACTGTGCCAGGGTTGCTAAAAAAGTACAACAGTACACTAAAATTTCACCTGTCATTTGAACAGACTCTGGAGTCCTTCAAACTTGGCAAAAAGCCTGCTCTTAACTGGGCTGTCTTGCTTGAAAGAGACAACTCAGAGCTTTAGATGGCTCTCAAAAGTCCCATTGTCTGCAGTAACATCCCTCAAAAAGCTGAACTATTGCCACAATTTAAACCATGCTCCACATCTAAATACTGATTCATTTTATTGAATGTCACTTTATTGGTATCTGATTATAAAATGAAATTCTCACGAGATGCAGCAACTCACACTTTCTTGCCTGCAACTGATCTGCTGGTGGTGACATTGAGTTAAAGATTTGGATCCATTCTTGCCAACATGCTGTCCAATAAATTCAATAAGATGCAATTCTCCACAAGAGAATGCTGTGTATATAACTTTTATTTCTAACTCTGCTCCGCTATTGACTTGACCTTTTATTCCTCACGCTCTGCTCCATCCATGTTGTGAGATTTTAATCTGACTTTTCATATCAATATGCATTGTTTTGATTTATCATAGTCAGTTCACATGCCTTGCAGTCAATCTTACTTCAGCCGCAATGTTCAGCTTGACTGCCTGTGCTGGCAGTTGTTTGGGGGAGGTTACACAGTGTGCAGTGCACATATATTTATCATTTGAATGCCTTGACTGACTGCTATTGCCCCATAGCTATGCTTTAGTCACTCCATGTGGCTTCGATTGGCATACTTTGAAAACTTGTGCTATCGTTGACACATAATGCAACAGACTGGTTCTCCATCGATATGAGACTCCATTCCTGATGGATAATTTTTCGACAGTATGATAAATATTATGCAACTGAATAGGAATTAAGTTTGAGGCCTTTTTCCCCCTAATTTTCCCTGAAAATGTGAATGTGTGCATCTTCTCACCGAGACAACTTGTATTATTTTTCCTTCGCCTGGTCTCAGGTGAGGGGAAGGTGGGATTGGTGGACGGAATGGTTGGCAGAACTAAAATTCTGATAATACATGACAGCAATTCTTGTAACTTATTCAACAAACTTCCCAGAATATCTTTCTGAATTCAACCAAGTTTCATCAAGCAGCACAATGGCACAACGGTTAGCACAGCTGCCTCCCAGTGCCAAGGACCTGGGTTCGATTCCAGCCTCAGGTCACCGTGTGTGTGGAATCTGCACATTCTTCCTGTGTCTGCATGGGCTTCCTTGAGTTGCGCTGGTTTTCTCCCACAGTCTGAAAGATGTGCTAGTTAGGTGCATTGGCCATGCTAAATTGTCCCTCAATGTACCCAAGCAGGTGCTGTAGTGAGGTGATTAGCAAATTTTCATTGTAACTTTATTGCAGTGTTAATGTAAGCTTACTTGTGATATTAATAAATGAAAAAAAGTTTAAGTTCTCTACCTGTTCTTATCTAAGCACAGAATGGCTTACTTCTTTGGGTTCTTCATATCAAACAGGTGAAAGAACTATTAAAGACTCCCAAGACAACCCACTGTGGTAAATAGCATCAGCTGACAAAATGGATTGAATAATCAAAATGCATCACAGAATCATTAAGGTCAGAGGTGCTTTGTGAAGTTAGCCAAGATTATATTTGATTTTGGTATTGGGGTAAGCATAAGATGCTTCACTCCTGGTATGATTCAAGTGATCTACTAGAAAGCTTTTACCAAACAAAGTTTATTTAAGAACACGGAATATAACAAAAAAACATAGTTTTTATCAATTACAATACTTAAATGTAACACTGAACAATTCTTAACAGCGAGCTCTCTCTGTTGTTCCAATTTTAAAGCAATACCCCGTAGGCATACACCCTTCTTCAGAATCAGTTAGCACGGAAATGAAAATGCCAATGTGATATGAGATTTCCAACTTTTAGTACCTCTTTCTCTCTCTGCAACTTTAAAAACAACAACATTCAGACAGCAGAATCTCTAACTCTGGTGGAAGGGAAATAAGAAAGGCTATTCTCTTTCTATCAACTTTAAACAGCATTTGAAAATAGCTAAATTGGAATTCTCTGTGAAACCTAGCTGTTCTCAGTCATCTAACCTGACCTGTCAATCATTCCCAATCAAGCTCTACTCTGCAATCCCAGCGGAACACTAAAACAACAGAACACTGCATTAGTTCAGATTAAAACAAACATAGTATCAATTATACTACTTCAGTAACAGTAGAGGATACCAGTTACAGATAAAATGATTTCAGCTTACTGCCAGGGTCTAAGAGAAATATCCCACAGAGAAACATGATTAAAATACATTTTTAAAGGCACAGTATCATCATAGATTGGGCAAGGTACTTCTTGGAGTAAATAGAGATGAAATTGGTCATCAGTGGTAGCAGTAGTGGCTGCCATTCACTTTGGTCCCATTTTCTTTTTAACAAAGGTGATCAAGGAATAAAATAATCAGGTTCAAAGCAAGGAAAAAATAAAAACACTCAGGTTACAAAGTGCTTTGTGTTCAGCTTTCCTCCAGCTAATATCAGACAGCTAATCATTCTGTTTCAAATCCGTTCCTGTTGTAGTTTAATTGCCATAACTTTCTTCTGTTCGGAAAAAGATTGTTAAAAAAAACTCTTTGTAATTACCCCAAGGAGAAAACTGAGAAAAAAAACTACAGGGAAGAAAATGAAAAATTCTCCACATCCACGTCAAATAATAAAATTTTGCAATAAGTAATTGATTGTGCCCACCAAGAACTCAATTAGATCTCACACACAGCTTGTATTTTTGATGAGTTGCATTAATTTAAATTCAAATATAATATTCAAAAATGCTCAAAGGTCTGTACTTTAATGACTTTTTATCAATGATTACCTGCTTTCAAAGCTTTAGCTTATAAATTAAAGGATGACCTGCAAAACTGAGGGTCAGATAAACTATCACGAAAAGTAAACTCATGAACATAATTAAAGAGTAATCCTTCAATTGAGGTATGGCCTGAAGAGATGGAAAGATGCACAGGTTTTGATTCTCAAGTGAGCTGGGCAACAATGGTTAGGATTCAATTCCTGGCTTGGGCCATTGTCTGTGTGGAGTCTGCACATTCTCCCTGTGTCTGTGTGTGTTTCATCATGGTGCTCGAGTTTCCTCCATAGACGTGGTGATAGGTGCACAGGCGGTGCTAAATTCTCTCTCAGTGTACCCGAACAGGTACCGGAGTGTGGTGACTGAGGAATTTTCACAGTAATTTATTGGCAGAGTTAACATAAGCCGTTGCACAAATAAACAAAATTGAAGAACACCATATTCACAGACAGCTAAAAAAAGGACATCTGTATTGTTGAATGAATGGAAAATATAACAGAACTAGCATAGTGTGGATGTACACTTTCAGTCAGAGGCAGCAAGAATTATAATCAGTGGAAAAGATATTGCTTTTTTTGGAAATAGCACTGGGGTGAAAAGAAGACAGAGTCCTTGTGATCCACCTTGTAATGAGAATAGGTTTTCTGCCCAGGCTGTCCTGAGCGTGGGAATGACCCTGAATAGAAATAACAAATCAACTCACCGCACAACAATAAACCATTTCAATTGCATGCGAGCATCCTTATGTCCACTTGATGCCTTTGTGCACAGCTGTGTCATATAGACAGGTACCTTCTGTAACTTGGTGTGCATAGAAATGTAATTCTGACTGTGGGATCGTTGTCTCTTGAACCTGAAAGAAATAACTTAACCTTAGCTGCAGGATGGAAAATCAAATGGATAATAAATGTCAACAATGGGAAATTTGCAGCAGACAGCTTTGAACGTCAAAAGGTTTTTGTGATGGACAGAATATTTAATACTTTTAAACTATCTTGTTGGCCTGTGCTCATTGTTTGAGCATTGATCCTTAAGGAAAGTGCATTTAGCAATATTTTGAGTTCAGTTTGTTGTTTTGCTTCGGTCTCTATCAATCACTCCGAACATGTATAAAAAAAGAATGACTGGCATGCTATAGGGACATTGATTCAAATGCTTGTCCCAGGTGGATTGTGATTTTTTTTCTCTCTCTATGTAGTGCTATTAAGGCTACAACTCTGTGTTTGAGTTCTGATTTCGAAAACAGGTGTTTATTTGATAACGTGTTTGGGAATAGCAGTATGGGGAAGCTTTGAAGCCTCAAAGCCCCCCAGCTGAAATGAAAGTGAAGAGAACAGATGGGAACATGAAAATCGTGGTTGAGAAAATGGAGAAGTGTAGAATATTTTTTGAACAGCTTCACCAGACAGCGCAGCTGAGAGCAGGAATCCTCACAGAGAAATAGAGACACAGTAACAGAACATTGCACAGTGAAGGATTTGACAGGAGTGGACAGAGGGAGAGCAGAGTATACAGACATATATTTCTGTGCAACAGTCAGAGGTCAGTCTGTAAAAATCAGGTTATCTGACAAGATAAAATGTTGATAACCTTGGGAACGCTCCTAGGGTAAGTTTACAAAGTGTGCAGTGGACTCATTCAAAAAACAGCATGTTTTACAATACAGCACTCCCCCAGTGCTGCCCTGAATTGTTGATTTGAACAATGTGATAAAGTCCCTAGACCAAGACTTAAACACACAACTTTCTGACTTTGAGGCAAGTGTGCAACTACTGGATCAAGACTGAAACTCAGGGCACAATCTTATCTGCTGATCATGCCACGCTCCCACTGCAGCAAAGTTGAAGAATTTGATGGCCAGCCAAATCTCCATTCACAGCAAAGTGATGGGAAAATCCCGCCAGCCTGAATGGTGATAAGATTCCGACCTCAGTTATTCATTATGCTTAGTCCAATTTGCAATTAGACCTTCAATGATTTGGATGGCTGGTACAGCAAAGAATATTATGTCTTCATTCTGCAACATTTCGACTATTTTCCTATCTAGAGTACAATGTCCTGAGGGCAGAAGCTTTTTCCCAGAGTAGAAGAGTCAATTTCTAGGGAACACAGGTTTGAGGTGCGAGGGGCAAGGTTTAGAGGAAACGTACAAGGCTGATTTTTTAAACAGAGGGTGGTGGGTCACGTTGTTGTCAGCGAAGGTAGTAGAAGTAGATACAGTAGTGACTTTTAAGGGGTGTCTTGACAAATGCATGAATTGGATGGGAATAGAGGGATATGGTCCCTAGAATGTTAGGGGGTTTTAGTTAAGTTGAGTAGCATGGTTAGTGCAGGCTTGGAGGACCAAAGCCCTGTTCCTGCGCTGCAATTTTCTTTATTTTTTATATATAAGTGTTGGTCAAAAGCCTCATGCGACGAATTGGGAATTCAGATGCAGGTAATTACATTTTTTAAATTCATTTATGGGACATGGGCGTCTCTGGTTGGGCCAGCATTTATTACCCATCCCTGGTTGCCCGAGGGCAGTTGAGAATCAACCACACTAGTGTGGCTTTGGAGTCACATGTAGTCCAGACCAGATAAGGAGAGCAGTTTTCCTTCACTGAAGGACATTAATGAACCAGATGGGTTTTTACAACAATCAACAATTGTTTCATGGTTATCAGTAGATTCTTAATTCCAGGTATTTTTAATTGAATTCAAATTCCACCATCTGCTGTGGCGGGATTCGAACTCAGGTCCCCAGAACGTTGTCTGAGTTTCTGGATTAATAGTCCAGCAATAAAACCACTGGGCCATTGTCTCCTATTGTCTGCATTGCATTGTTGACCAATAAACAATAAAATGTCTAGCAGAGTTAGCTGTGTGATTTTTCTACTCATTTTTTCACAACATATGAACATCAATCTTTTTGTGTATTTGTTGATGAAATGGTAAAGTAAAAAGAACAGCCTGTGAACATTTTCTGGTGATTATAAGTGATTTTTTTTCCCCTTGGTAACTGGATGCTGATATTTATTTGTTAAATAAACGCATTCATGTGAAATATATTTCCTTGAATTGTGTGAGGGAATTAGATTCTATTAAGATTAGGGTGTATGGCTTAAAAAGTTTTGTGCTACATCAACAATATTTACACCGTGGAACTCTCAGATTCACAATTAAGTTCTGTTATATTGAACAATAGAATAATTTTAGGAATTGGGAGGGAAATCATGAAGACAAGAACACAAATCTGAAAATGACACCTCATAGCTCAGGGATAAATGCGATCAGCATCTTCAATTGTATTTTGAACCACACATTTTGATGAGTTTGCAGATCATTGAACCTTAATTATCACAAACCTAAATTAAAAGCCCTGACAGTGATGTTACTCCTTTCATTTTATTTCATATTGCATTGGCTGAGAGCCACGCGTGGAGGGGGAGCTGATCGAGGCAGTCAGTGCTCGCTGGAGAAAAACATCCTGAAGAACTCCTCAGCTGAAACTCTGTCACTGATTTGATTACCCTTAACTCCATTCTTCAATTATATAAACTGTGGGGGCTAAAAAACGTGAAACAAAATCAAAGAATGCTCAGTGAGTCCGGCAGTGTCTGTGTGATGAGAAACAGAGCGCAGAACATTCCGGCTTTCATGCTGGTGGGACCTGCTAGTCCCATCATCTTTGCACCCCTGACCAAAGGTTTCCCAGCAGCATGGGGTGGAGTCAATGGGAAATCCCAATTGCAGCGACTGGACCAGAAGTTCTCACCAATAGTAACAACCTCCCGCTGTGAGAAAGATGTCACAGCAAGGCCAGGGAATTCCACAAAGAGTCAGACAGACTTGAAACATTAACTCTATTTCTCTCTTCACAACTGCTGCCAGACTGGAGGTGTTTATCCAGCATTTTATTCCATTCCTCAATATCCCATCATGGTAATCACCCCTTTAAGGGAAACAAACAAGAGGAGGGTCATCTGGCTTGAGAGACTAATTGGGCTGAGAGTGGGTAATCACACCAGGAGGTTGAGTGCTTCTTAGGCAGAAAATAGTCTCAAGACATGTAGAAGACATAGAGTTATAGAGGTTTACAGCATTGAAACAGGCCCTTCGACCCAACTTGTCCACGTCGCCCTTTTTGTTTAAGGGCTAGGTCAGCTGATGAGTTGCTCCAGTGTAGCTATGAGTGTCTGTACAGATTTCCCTTATTAATAAATAATTATTGGGCTCCTGACAGAATCTGAGTGTGTATCATTACACTCATCCAGCTCAGTGGTACAGCTACCCCGATGCAGAGTACAGCTGGAAAGAAAAAAAATTCAACAGCTGAAAAACAACAAAATCCTTGGATCAGATGGAATCCCTGCTCAAATTCTGAAACATGACTGGAGATTTAACCCTGGCACAGCTACACAACTACAAATGTCTCATTGCAAATAACTGCACGTGTTGCGAATCTCGACAGTGCAGTCATCTTCATTGTATTGAAGAAGGTAGACTTGTCTAATTACAATGACAATAATTATTGCTGTCTGCCACACAGAAGATCGTTGCAAAGATGACCCTCAGCCACCTCCTTCCTGTGCACTTTGCAAAGCCTCAACACAGTTTTTAATCATCAAAAGACACCACAGATCTTCACTGTGCAACAGTTTCAAGAATAGTGCAAGGAGCAACATTAACAGCCATACGTGGCCTTTTTCAACCTCACAAAATGCTTTTATTCTGTCAACCAGAAAGGATATTCCAATATCCTCCTCAGATTTTGCTGCCCTCAGAAATTTGGCACCACCATCTACCTACTCAGCAATGAGATGTGATCCATTACCAATTATCAATGGAACCACCACAAACTCTATCTCATTGAAGACTGGGTTCAAACAAGATTATACGTCTAAACTTCTGCTGCCTTGGAAAAGCAGCCAGCATAATCAAGAACTCCCTGTACTTTCTCTTTTCCATCTTCCTCCAGCAGGAAAAAGATACAAAAGTCTGTGATCACGTATCAACCAACTCAAGAATAGCTTCTTTCCTGCTGCTGTCAGACTTTTGAATGGATTTACCTTGCATTAAGTTGATCCTTCTCTACACCCTAGCTAGAACTTTAACACCACATTCTATAGTCTCTTGTTTCTTTCTCTAGGGACAGTATTTTTTGTCTGTAGAGCACACAAGAAACAATACTTTTCACTGTATCCTAATACATGTGACAATAATAAAATCAAATCAAATCAAATATCAGTCATTGCACCAATTCCCTTCTCCATGTTTCTCGGTGTAATATTGCACTTCATTGTCAGCACATTACCCACAGCTGTGGAGGTGTAGGACTGTTCAATCCACATCAATCCAAAATATAATCAGCTCCAGCCTCTGTTATTATGCTTCACAATGTGTGAGCTGACTCAGAACCTAGGCTCCAGCTCGTTCTCCATTCCTCCAAAGCAAATGAGAAAATATACCTTTCACCAAAAAATCCAGGGAACTAAGGTTCTCTTCCAATTAGCTTCCACAATAAAACACCTCTTTCCTCCACTTCAATTACAATGAACATCAGGATCCTGTGAATCATTTTCCAGATTTTAGAAGCCTTGTTTTAATGAATATAGACATAGATAACAAAATTCATCAACATCTCCAACCCCCTTCAGCCAAGGGGATCAGCTGGCATTATTTTCTTATTCATTCAGAGAATGTGATCTCAGAATGTGATCACTGTCTGATCTAGCATTTATCCCTAATTTCCCATCCCTAATTGTCCTTGAAAAAAGGGCATTTAGGGCTCAAAGAACAAAGAAATGGGTCAACTCATTGTTGTATGGTTCTGGAGTAATTTGCAAAGACAGCAGTAGATTTCCTTCCCGAAAGGGCATTAATGAACCAGATGGATTTTTCCAACAATTGATAACAGTTGATAACAATTGATAACAATCATCACTGGATGTTTAATTTCAGATTTCATTCAATTCAAATTTCACCATCTGCAGTGATGGGATTCAGACCCGGGTCTCCAGGGCATTACTCTGAGTCTCTGGATTACTAATCTGATGACAATACCGCTGTGCCACCTCTGCCCTTCAGATAACAAAGGATATCAAAGTTGAGACAAGGATCATCGTTTATCAGGCAGGAGTGATCCTCATGCTCCAACATGTTTCAGTGACTTGGGAAACCTACAGTGGATACCCCTGTGATCTGGCAAAGCAGCATCAATTGTGCTTTTATAAGCTTCTTCCAATCCAAAGGCAAGAAAGGTGATTCAATAGCAGTGTCCTCCCCCAACCAACAAGCCTGTCATTAAGGCACTCATCATTCTAAAGCAGCTCCACTCAGCAAAACTCATATGCCTAACACTAACCCTTTGAAGGAATTGCTCTACCTGGGACACAATCGCAGCAGGAGGCTCCCAGGATAATAATGGGCTGACCTCATAACATTCCTGAAGATGTCAAATTTATCCATCAACTATTGAGGAATTGTGCTTGATCCCAGTCAAAATGCTGAAGATTTATTCAGAAAGGCACTTAACACATCAAGAGGCTTTGTTGGGAATGCACAAAGATGAAGACGAGGCTTTGGAGAAAGCTCACAAACCATCAAACAACCTATCTACCCAACCCTTCAATACCACCTGCCCCCAGGTGACAGAGTCTACAACTCATGCATTGCACTTATCCATCATCCATTGAACCGAAATTGATGCAAGTCATTCTCAGCCTTGTGAGATTACTTGAGAGGAAGTGAATATGCTCACTTGTGCATATTTGTCTAAAAATGCCTCAATAGCCAACAGTGTGAATGAGGACAAGTCCTTGGATCTCTCCCACATCTTGTGTTGTTTCCGTGACACCACAAGTATTGTACATCTCAAAAGAAAAATATGAGAGCCCTCTGACAGTAAAACGTGAAAAGCATTTTGTTGAACACAATTCAAAAGTGATTTATGCAGTGGAGCAGTGCATTGCTGGAGCTGATGTTGCTTTTATCATGTAGAATCTGTCTGTGCGAGTAGATAATAGCTGTACATCCCATTGGACAAATGTTTCTGTCTGTTGGCCCAACGTGGACAAAGCCTTAAAACTCACGACTTTACCCAGCGCTCTACATATATAATTAACTAAATTCTTTTCATCACCCCATGGACTGGCACAATGACAGATTACTGTATTTGCAACAAAGTGAGGAACTCTCTCGATGATATTTATTTCTTAGATTAATAGCTTCCTCATGAAGAAGGAGAGGCTGTCACTATTTAGAAAGCAAACTCTTACTCTTACTAATGCAAGGGCTCGGTCCGTATGAAAGGAGCTTGATCAGCCTTATGAGAACCAGATGAATGAAAGAACAGAGTGGCAAAACGGTAATGCACATTAATATTTGTAAATATTTTCAATTGTCTTCATGAATCTTCGGGATTATATTTACATTAAGCTATTCAAACATACGATGATGTGGGTTGTGAGTGATGGGAGCGCGGGGAGGTGGGGAGGAGCGGTGAATAGGAAGAGTACTGTTATGAGGATGGACATGTATGTGACAGATACAGACTCAATACTGGGGATCTTCAGCACTGATGACTATAACAGTTGTTCACTCTGTAATTATGGGGTATTACAGGGTTATCATTTTCCACGTGTACTTTCTCATTGGGAAACCGCTGCAATTTTCCAGTACATATACTCCACATCCAAAGTCGAAAGGGGAGGATGTACTTACACAAAGCAGGCAGGATACTGAACAGGAATGATCAAATATGTTTGGCTGCTATCTGAAAATTATGCTCCAAGTGATATGTGGGCTTGGATTTTCACAATGACTCTGAGTCTCTGGCTGAAGGAGCCAAAAGTGAGAAGTCCTATCTTCAAACACAACACCTATCATTTTTGCAGAGGTTTTAATGGGGTTGGGTCACAGATGTTTCACAAAGGCAATTGCCCATATAAATCTGCAATTACCTCCACTCATATCTAATGCTGATGACCCAGCTGTGTAAAATGTGATTTGTGTAAGTTAGACCTGGTAGGAGCTTGCCCGAGATTCCTGGAGTCCTTTGGCAAAGGTAGTATCTTTCGGATATGGTCCCTGGACAGCTTTGGGGGAGGTCAAGTGCCCCTTGGCAGAGGTAGTGTAGCACATGGCAGTGTGACCACAATAACAAGGTTCCTCATGGTAGACTGATAGAGAAGGTGAAGGCGCATGGGATACAGGGCTGGGTATGTAGATGGGTCGAGAACTGGCTCAGGAGGAGGAGACAGAGGGTAGTAGTGGAAGGCTCTTTTTCCGACTGGAAGCCTGTCACTAGTGGAGTGCCACAAGGCTCAGTACTAGGTCCTCTTCTATTTGTGGTCTATATAAACGACTTGGAAGTTGGGGTAGGTGGTGAGATCAGCAAATTTGCTGATGACACTAAGATGCTTAGATTGGCAGGTACAGAGGAGCAGTGCCAGGCAATACAACAGGACATAGATAGGTTGGTAGACTGGGCAGATAGATGGCAAATGGAATTTAATCCGGATAAATGCGAGGTGATGCATTTTGGCCGGGAAAATGTAGAAGAGAGTTATAGGATAAAAGGTAAAACTATACGGAGCATAGAGACGCAGAGAGACTTGGGGGTGCAGGTTCACAAGTCTCTGAAGGTGTCCTCACAGGTGGAGAAGGTGATAAAGAAGGCGTATAGTATGTTAGCTTTCATAGAAAAGGGTATAGAATACAAGAGTAGGAGGTTGATGTTGCAGTTGTATAGAACTTTGGTTAGGCCTCACTTGGAATACTGCGCCCAGTTCTGGTCGCCGTACTATCGGAAGGATGTGGAGTCCTTGGAGAGAGTGCAGAGGAGGTTTACCAGGATGCTGCCTGGTATGGAAGGACTGTCTTATGAGGAATGATTGAATAGACTGGGGTTGTTTTCCCTTGAAAGACGTCGGCTTAGAGGGGATCTAATAGAGGTGTATAAGATTATAAGGGGTATAGATAGAGTAAATGGAGGTAAACTTTTTCCACCTTCAGAAATGGATAGGACGAGGGGTCATGGCATTAGGGTGAGGGGGGCTATGTATAAGACGAATATTAGAGGGCAGTTTTTCACACAAAGGGTAGTGGGGGTGTGGAATGCACTGTCGAGTAAGGTGGTGGGAGCAGGCACGCTAGGGCTGTTTAAGGGTCTCTTGGACAGCCACATGAGCGGTATGCAGATAGAGGGATATAGTAGGACTGTTTAACTTGGCTTTTTTTTCCACAGGTAATTCAGTCCATACTTGACCAACAAGGAGCATGCATTTGGCAGGTGGTGCGAGGACAGCTCTTGGATGTTGATTCATGGGTTGCCTGGTGCTTCATGTTGTAAATGAGTGCTTTATGTGGACCATCTGAAGGGCACCATGACAGCTCAGAGACTATCACTGTAGCTGTGCAGACACTTGGAATTGGGCCGGTGTCTGCGGGAGTTTGCACGTTCTCCCCGTGGTTGCGTGGGTTTTCTCTGGGCGCTCCGGTTTCCTCCCACATCCCAAAAAATTTGCTCTTAGGCTGATTGGGAAACAAATTGTCCCTACATTGAGACTCTTCCATATTAGGAGTAACCTAAAATTAGAATAGGATAATGAAATTGTTACTATATAGTTATGACGGCGGCGCGGGCTCGTTGGGCCGAAGGGCCTGTTTCCCATGCTGTGTTGCTCTAAAAAAAACAATTAGATTATTAAAACTGGCATGAATTTGTGCAAAAAGTGTGTAAATGCATTAAATGTTAAGCTTATTGAAACTGTCAGAAGTGTTAAAAGGAACTGTCAAAGGCAACTGTTTAGCTGTTAATGCATTTGAAAAATCTGCCTAAAAGTCTACACTCCACAAAGTTGAGCTCATTAGCTGTCCATGCTCTCACTTGACTCATTCACCCATTACGCCTCTGATTGCTGGCCTATATTGGCTCTGGGTTAGACATGGCTTAATTTAAAAATTCTCACCTTTGACATCAGATCCATCTATGACCTCACCCCTTGTGACCTTTGTAATCTCTTATATGTCTTAAACCTCTGAGATGTGTGGACCCCTCCAATCCTAACCTTCAGAGCATCTCTTATTATAATCACTCCAATATTAAAGTTATATCTTCATTTGTCTGGGCCTGAAGCTCTGAAATTCCCTGCCTACACCTCTCTACTGATCAACCTCACTTTCCGCCGCTGTGACACTCCTTAAAACCCATCTTTCTGACCAAGTTTTAGATCATCTTTAATATCTCCATTTTAACACTTTTCTGCAGCCTCTTGGCACATTTCATTCTTGCTGACAAAAGACACATGTTGTCAAGATTTTTCATCTTGCACTTATTACCAATGTGCCAGAACAAAGATACATAGGTTAGATGGATTGGCCGTGCTAAATTGTTCCTTAGTGTCAGGGATTAGTAGGATAAACATGTGGAATTACAGGGACAGGGTGGGATTGTTGTCAGTGCAGACCCGATGGACTGAATGGCCTCCTTCTGCACTGTAGGGATTCTATGTTTCCAGAAATATTCAGCTTCTGTAGCAACATTGTATTATGCTAATGATGCTATTTAAATACAAGTTGTTGTTGTTGTTGTTGTTGTTGTTGTTGAACTCAATGTGAGTGGGTGGGGGGAGGTTCCAGCTGCACTCTGAGACAATTATAGAGTTGCCTTGATGTTCCACCTATGCTGACATTCAAACAAATCCACTCATGTATATTCGAATCAGTTCAATGTTCTCTCAAACAGAGGTTTGACACTGAAACAAGTGTTATAACTCAGGTCAGAAACTCCAAAGTGGTCCGCCTGGACCATACATGTTACAACTGAATTTGACCAGGATAGGCATGAGATGTTTCACTCCAGGTATGGTTCAAACGACCCAGTAGGGAGCTTTTATTAAACAAAGTTTATTTACAAACCCAGTTAACATAGAGCAAAAATGTTTACCAGTTACAAACAAGGGAAAAAAAAAATCATGATATTGTATGAATCTTCTCAACTATATGAAATGTTCCGACCAGTCATACTTCATTATAAGAATACCCCTGCCATAGGTTTACCACGGAAAATAAGGATGCTCACATGTAGCCAGCTAACCACGATAAGAGACAGAATTCTCACTCCAGGAAGGCAAGAAGACCTGTTTCCAGCTAGCCAGCAGAATCTATAATAACCAGGGAGGGAGAGAGAGAAAAACTTGCCTGAGATTTGAAAACCAGACAGTGACTTTACTCCAGCATGTCCTCATAAGACAACTCATTCCAGGTATTAATCTAGAAAGCCTTGTCTGAACTGCTTCCAATGTCTTTATATCCTTCTTTCAATAAGGAAAGAGAAACTGCTCACAATATTCTAGATGTTGTCTCACCAATTTCCTGGATAACTTACTTTTATGTTCAGTTCCTTTTGTAATAAATGATGTTATTCATTAGTTGTCTTGATTACATGCTGTGCCTGCATACTAACTCTTTGTGACTCATGCACTAAGACGCCTCTGAACAGCAGAATTCTGCAGTCATTCTCCATCTCAGTAATGCTTTTTCATACTTGCTGTCAAAGTGAACAACTTCACATTTTCTGACACTATATCTAGCAGATTTTTGCCCACTCTTTCAACCTGACTTCATTTGTCTGCAACCTCCTTAGGTCCTCAGTGCAATATATTTCCCAACTATCTTTGTGTCATCTGTAAATTTAACCACCATGCCTCCAACTCCCTCATCAAAGTCATTGATCTAAATTGGAAAAACATTGAGGCCCCAACACAAACCCCACCAGAACTCTATTCATTAAATACTGCCAATCAGAAAAAAAATCACCTATGTATTTATTCTGTTTTCTGTCAGACAGCCAAACTTCTATCCACGCTATCCATGTATAATTGTATCTAAGGAAATGAATAAGCCCTTTGCCAATATTTATTTTCTAATCAGCCCACAATAAACCGGAACTTTCAAAGAAATTGCTATTTTTATATTATTTGCTGAATATTTCTTATTAGTTCAAGGAAACACATCTACACTTGTTTTTCTTATGAATGTATGTGTAGTATTACACTCCTAAAGATAATTCATTCTGAGTCCCAGACTTGGGGATAGAGCCATTGGAAAGGGAGAATTCTCAGAGAGAGAGAGAGAGAGAGGTAGAGAAAAGGAAAGAGAGAGAGAGCCAGAGAAGGAACTTCTGAGAGGAGGACACCACCCAGAAGAGGAGAAATGAAAGAGATTGCAAGCAGTAAAAGTGCTTTGATTGACAAGTTCTAAGTAACAGTAGCTCAGAAGAAACCCTAGAAATCAGGGAAGGCATCAGATGTTTGGTCACTGCATGCTGTAGGCAAAGCTAACTCTTTGAAGAAGAGGTGTTATGCTTGGTGTGGCTAATGTGCTGACATTGTGCTTGTGAGTTGGTGCTGGAATACAGGCTTGGAGATCTGGGAGACCAGAAACTTAGGGCGCAAGTTTGAAACTGCAAGCTGTAAAGTTATTGAGTCAGTTCAAATCAGAGTGACCTTTAGAGGGAGTTCTGAGGCTAGGTCTTCAAAGGGGAAGATAGACTTGCAATCCCTCATAATGGAGACAGAGTTTCAACAAGATTCGATGATGAATAGTGACTCACAGTGTGGTATGTTAACTATGTTCTGCATTCAGATTTACATGTACTGCGAAGAGTATATGATAGATATTATAAACTATTGTATTTGCCTGAATCTGTAAAGAAATATTTAGTTTGAAAGCCAAGGAATCATGATCTCTTAGGACATGCCTTGAGTCTCAAACTTTTTGATATTATCAAAGTTTCTTGTTTCTAACCAGACTGTACAAAAAGGCTGCAAGTCCAGTCCAAGATCATAATAGAATGTGTTCACTGAGCCCTTTGGGTATAGGTGCAATTTGCAAAAAGATAAGTCAGACTTCCAAAACAATTTGGGACTCTAAATATAGACAGAAGTATGTTTGCTTCTGTTTTTCTACCTTTCCTGCAACTCAACCCATTGTGTCCATGCTGATCAGTGAGGAATGACCCAGCCTAGTGTTACTTCTTGCACTTTGTCCATAGGCCTCCAGGTTGCAACTTCTAAACCTTCAAAAGAGAAGATGGAAGTCTTGCAATCCCTCTTAAGGAAGATGAGTTTCAATAAGACTAGATTATTGATAATGTCTCACAATATTGGTGGGTTGCTGAAAAACCCAAGGGATCTGTTTTGGACACATCTGCTTTTTATTGTGCAGTGTGTTGTGTGCAACCACAGATTTCATTTGTTAGGGTATTGACTTACAGAGAAGTGTGAAGATTAGACAATCATGACAGATTCACTAATTTGATTCTCTGAACTAGTTCAGTAGAAATCAGAATGGAAAGAAATATAAAATGGATGGCCAAACTTCTTATTACCCTGTTTAAACCATTGTTCAAAGGCTACATTATCTTTAATTGCTTCTAGTCTTGTTGACAGATTACAGCTTTGAATTCAAGAGTTCACATTGAAGTCTCAATCAAGGCAAAATAACGTAAATGCTGGAAGCTGAAACAAAAACAGAAAATGCTGGAAAATCTTAGCAGGTCTGACAGCATCTGTGGAGAGACAATAAAGCCAATGCTTCGAGTCTGGATGAACCTTTGCCAGAGTCTTCAATCCATGCATCCTTCAAGGACCCCTGCGACTGAAATCCTCAGCCATCATCAAACGTTAGGCATGTAGACACTTAATCAACCATCATTAAGTAACTAAACTAATGGCAGAAACGACAATTATAAGGGGCACAAGGAGGGAAAGGTTCAGTAGAGATATACAGGGAAAGTTCTGTACACAGAGTGTGGTAGGGGCCTGGAATGCACTGCACAGTGAGGTGATTCAGTCAGACATGTTAGCAACATTTAAGACTCATCTGGATAGATACATGAACAACTAGGGAATAAAGCAGTTGGTCTAGATAGGACAATGTGATCAGCGCAAGCTTGGTGGGTTGTAAGCCCTGTTCCTGTGTTATATTATTCTTTTTTTCTTTGTTCTTTTGTTCTGCCTGCCAAGGTCATGATGTTTCTGTGGGAAACAAAAAAGCTTTAAAACTGTATCCTATATGTTCTGCAAGCATTTTTGGAACAGATTGATCTGGAAAGATTCTGTTGCTTGCATTAATGAACAGGATGCCTTTACCCTAATCAGCCATTTCATTTTTCCTTAGTGCAGAAATATATCTTTGAGGTAGACCTCGAGGAGACTGCCTCCAATGAGTACAATTATGGCTGAGCATTGTGCATTATGGACCCTTTGTCAATTTGAACATCTTGGCATAGACTGAGACTTTTTTCTCTGGAGTGTAGAAGGCTGAGGGGCGATCTTATAGAGGTCTATAAAATAATGAGGGGCATTGATCAGTTAGATAGTCAATATATTTTTCCGTAGATAGGGGAGTCTAAAACTAGAGGGCACCAATTTAAGGTGAGAGGGGAAAGATACAAAAGGGTCCAGAGGAGCAATTTTCTCATGCAGAGGATGATGAGTGTTTGGAACAAGCTGCCAGAGACAGTAGTAGAGGCGGTACAATTTTGTCTTTTAAAAAGCATTCTGACAGTTACATGGATTAGATGGATATAGAAGTATCTGGGCCAAATACGGGCAATTGGGACTAGTGTAGGGGTTTGAAAAAGGGCAGCATAGACAAGTTGGGCCGATGGGCCTGTTTCCATGCTGTTAACTTTTATGACTCTATGTCTCCATGGTAAAAACTCTGCCACCAGCTGCAGACCGTTGCAAAGTCCTTTGCGGGTGGTGAATCTTGTCTGAGATCATTCATAGAGAGAGAGTTGACAATTTGGGGCAGAAATGCAGGTGGGAAGGAACATTGGGTGGACAGAACAAAAACTGGTGTTTCATTATCTCATGATTCATTTCATTGCATCAAGATAGTATTAGTCTCTTAATTAGAATATATTCCTGTTTATTTCACTGTTCCTCAGAATCTTACCAACAAGAGTTTCCAATTGTTCTATAATGTGAAAACTCTTTTCTCCCATCAGTCACTGGCCATTATAAATTAATGGCTGTTCCGTCATGCAGCAAAAAGCCACGGGGCAGTTCCACTGATGGAAGATAATCTAAATAAGTGAACAGAAATTAATTTAATTGATTAGTGACTCTAATTCTGTTTGCATCTTTTATAAGATTAACTGTCTCTTTCATTATTAAAATCCACTTTACTTCATTTGGCTAAAAATACATGCAACATTCAAGCTCACTCTTGTGCTGTTCCCATCTCCAGATTCATGACTGGATATTCTGAATTCACGATCGCAATCACTTTTGTTCAACAATCCATGAAAAAACATGCTTAAAAGCTAGGAAATTCATGGTTATATTATAACAAAGATAGTAATTTACTGAGCACTTGCAGTCTAATGGAAAACATGATCTGGAGATATAACCAAAACAAGATCAGTAAACTTATTGGGGAGTGACTGGCGGGGCTGCTTGCAATTCCCCTCAGGGAATAAACTGAGGCAATGCCTGAATATGAATGGAGGTAACGGGAACATCCTACCCAACCTCTGAAAGTAAAAACAGTCAGTGTAAAACCCACATTACCCTCAATCATATCAATGTCTCAATTTGATGGGTTAACTTGGATGGGGTATGAAATCAGCACCTCCTGTACTTTCACATTTGGAAGTTTAGGTTAAAATTGCTCCTTTTGAATACAATGGCTTTTGTTGACAAACACATGTCATATCATCACACCTATGGTGCAGAAAAAGGCCATACAGTCCATCGAGCCTGCACCAACAACAATCCCACCCAACGCCTATCTCTGTAACTCCACACATTCACCGTTCTAATCCCCCTGACACTAAAGAACAATTCAGCATGGCTAGTCAACCTAATGTGCACATCCTTGAAGTGTGAGAGGAAACCAGAGCACCCGGAGGAAACCCACGCAGACATGGAGAACAAGTCAACGTTGAATCTTTATAATGTGAGATAAATAGATATTCTTGACATTTGCTTGAAAGATGGAGAAATTATGCAGAACTATCCCTCTGGAAAGTAAATAATAAGTGAGGTAGATTTGGTGCAAAAATAAATGTGACCTTGTCTGCGGAGGTAGCAAGCTTGTCAAGAGTAATCGTTTTTACTTAATTATCCAATGCTTCTGTTTCTTTCCTGTTTCTCTGTCTGCTTCCAAAGCTATTATCACCTGCTGGGGTTTGGCTCCATAAGGTGCAATGGTCTTCTTTGGTTGAACAAAGTGGTCATATGTAATGAGTGAATCTTGAGAATTTGTATTAGAAAAATATTTGACTTTGTGGGTACTTATGTCTCACCTCTGACCTGCCATCAGTCCCACATGCATTTTCCATGAGGAATCATTGGATAGTGCAAAGGGAACAGAAATGGGCACCATACTCATAGCTGCTCTTACCTATCAAGCAAGAATGATTCAAATTAATAGGTTTAATTTTCAATAAGCCCTACATAATACATCCAAGATGTTCTCCTTTTGAGCTGTAAGCACAATGTTTCATGCTGTTTCCAACAATCTTGGCATTGAAACTCTGCTGGGATTAATCTGGAGCTTAATTAAGTGTGCCTGAAATTACAGAGCTTTGTAATCGCTTTAATTATGACCACTCCTGCAGGGCCAGAAAGACCAACTGAATTTTCTCAAAGAAAAATAACCAGAATTCCAAGGTAAAGTTTATTTATTAGTCTCAAGTAAGGCTTATATTAACACTGCAATGAAGTTACTGTGAAATTCCCCTAGTTGCCACAGTTTGGCACTTGTTCATGTGGCATATATTTCAGAATGTGGGAAAAGAATCAGAGCACTCAGAGGAAATCCATGCAGACACGGGAAAACATGCAAACTCCACACAAACAGTGGCCCAAGCCAGGAATCAAACTTGGGACTCTGGTGCTTGTGAAGCAGCAGTGCTAACCACTGTGCTACCATGTCACCAGCACAAGGTACTAGGGTGGAAAGTAATTTAAAATTAAGACAGAGTAACATTGAGTTGTTGAAAATTTGGTTACAATATAACAAAATTTATTCTAAATAGGTACAACTGTCATTAATTCTTGGAGCATTGTTTGGAATAACTGGATGTGATATTATCCGTGGAATCTTACCGAAAGATGCCAGAGTTATTGGTTCTGGCGTGATTCCCACTGACGGTAGCAGAGTGATATTGGAACAAATCTTATGCCTCATCCATGAAAATTTTTAGGCAAATGAGGATGGCATTGCTCCTGCAGCATCTTCCCTCTGATTCGCCACCCTCTACAACTGAATCACTGTAAGTGCTGGGAAACACCACAGAAACGGTTCAACAGCACTTGTTCCAGATCGACTGCAGGCAATGGCTAACCAAGAAGTACGCACCTCATGTTTCAGAGGGACCCCTCACCAGGATGCTGGATGGAGTAGACAGAGACTGGACACATTCTACCCCTACTTCAGAGGACCTGCTTCCGGCAGGATCACCACCCTCACTTGGGATGTACAGTAACCCTGGTCAGTGCCAGCACGCTCCAGAAGAGGACAGAATAAGAGTATTGGAAGAAGCTGAATGATCTTCTTTCCTCAACCAGGGTAAGTGAACTACCCCCAGCCTCCCACTAGACTCCCTCACATATCACTCACACCTCCAATTCCACCTTTCACACAGCCACCATGGGGGTTTTCAAGGCCAGGCACGAGATCCTCCTTTCCCCCTCCCATAATCACTATGTTGTCATCTATTCGCTGCCATTCTCCTCTCATTCCAACTCCCACTCAAGCCCCAAGCCTGTCACACCTCATCACCATCTTCAATCCCACCACTCCCACCTACACTCTTTTCATCTGTATCATTGCAGGACAAGCCTTCCTGTGACAGACACATTCCCACACCTGACACTGAGGAAGTGTTTGTGCCCTGACGGGGGACATCCATGTATCTCATCATGACCTTGAATGGGGCACGTGATGTGAAACATCACCATGACGTCTTGCATGGTGGGGGGGGCATCAGTGTTATATTTGTAATGTTGCAGCCTTTTTGGGAACTTTAGTTCAATAAAAACATAAGAACTAAGAGCAGGAGGAGGCCAATTGTCCCTTCGAACCTGGTCCGCCAATAAAATCATGGCTGAACTTTTCATAGACTCAGTTTCATTTACTTCTCATTCACCACACCCTTAATTCCTTCACTGCTCAAAAATCTATCTATCTTTACCTTGAGGTAGCCTCAACTGCTTCACTAGGCAGGGAATTCCACAGGTTGACAACCTATTGGGTGAAGAAGTTCCTCCTCAACTCAGTCCTAAGTTTGCTCCCCCTTAGTCTGAGGCTTTGCCCCCTGGTTCTTGTTTCACCTGTTAGCGGAAATAACCCCCGGCTTCTGATACCTATTCCCTTCATAATCTGATATATTTCTATAAGGTCTCCCCTTGTTCTTCTAAATGCCAATGTGTATGGTCCAGTCCACTGACTCCTTACTCATAATTCAATCCTCTCAACCTAATGTATCTCCTCGGCATCTCTCCTCTGCATGCTTGGGATATTTGCTTGCAAAAGGTGAAAAGATAGCCTCCAATAAATGGCAGTACTTATTGATTGTACGGAAATTATTGGCGATCCACAAGTGAGGGAAGGTGAGGATGGATGTTCAGCCAAATATCTTCCTCTTCGGTGAGATGAGGCACAGCTGAATGGTGGAAGGCCATGAACATGTCCAGCTCATTCCCACAGGGCACCTTGTTTCTCCCAAGTCATAAGAGGTGCAGAGCTGAATAACTTTTTGTCGTGCATTGAGATCTATCAAGCCCCCCAGAAAATTGGTTTCCAACCACTAGGTAGCTTGTCAACTTTGTCCTCACACTGCTGCCTGAGTGTGGGTTCTGGTCATACAGCAGCCAACCTCCCCTGAACGTGAGGTCATTCAGACTGCATGAGACGAAACGCAGCCCCTTTCCTCAATGCCCACTCTGCCCTGACAACCCAACCTCTCATGGGATCCCACAAGAGGTAACTCACAGTTGCTCTCAGTGCTGAGTCTCTTGTTTTTAAGCCTCCCCCTCACCTCTGGCCAGCCCCCCGGTTAAGGGAGGGCACTGCTTCAGCTGCAATATAGAGGAAAGAGGAGACCGAAAGTGCTACCCCTATACTAGCCTTCATGACCCTTTAGGGCAAGGAGTGCCCCAACACGCAGGGAAGATAAGGCCTGCAAGTTACTCCTCTCTACACCTCTTCCTGATATGGTGATTCTGGGATGCCTGCCCCCAGTCCTGAAAGTCACTTCCCCCATGTGCTTTCCAGTACCGCAGTGATCAATCCGGAGGGTGAATGCTGCCTGAATGCTTGTCTCTGAAATCCCTCTTAGGGAGATGATGGCACGCAATGGAATACATTTGTTGCAAATGGCACCAATATGAGATCACACCAGCGCCTGCTAAATATCTGGTAAAGGAAGGAGTTCCAGAGAGGATGCCCAGGAAGGACAAAGGCAACAGATGCATAAGGAACCACCAGTAGGAGGTTTCCCTCCCGATCACTCGCCATCCTGACGTGGAACTATTTCGCCGTTCCTTCACTGTTACTGGGCCATAATCCTGGAACCGCCTCCTTAACAGCACTGAGGTTTACCCACACCACATGGACTGTTCAAGAGCTCATGACAACTTTCTCAAGGAGGGATGGGGGGGCAATGAACACTGGCCTTCAATGAACAAATTAAGAAAATCTAAACAAATATATTGATGATATTGATCTGGAAGAAATTCAGAAAGTTGTCACAGGAAACAACCAGAGGAATGCTGCAAATTAAATCTAATCACCGTGCTTTGTTGAAAATTAAGTCATGGGAGAAAACCATCCAAGTCTCCACTTTCGCATTTACTTGGAAGATCAGTTCCAATAATCCTTTTCAAAAATCTTATTTAGATTTAAATTTATGTAGTCAGATTCAATTTTGGATCTCCATGTTCTCTGACTTATTTTTGGCAGGTCTGACAGGCAGCAGATTGTTGAAAAACAAGTTAAGTACCTTCTTAATGACTGTAGATTGAAGTAAAATAATTAAAACAGATTGTGTGGCAATCAAGCTCTTCGGAAATCATTTTAAGCTTGACATTCAAAGCGTAAGCCTTATTTTACACGGTAAGATATTACCGTGTCTCTTTAACATGCAGATAATGAGCTCTCCCCTGTTAGTTGTTACTAAGTTATTATTTTCTCCCGACTCTTTTCACAGTTTGCTCAAGATACCCACTGCACCAAACTGAGACTAGAAGTAAGCAAACATAAGCTATCAGTGCTCATTAAGAGCTGTTTATGGCTGATCCGTCCAATTGCTGATGGTCCAATGCAAGCCATGCATTGTAGCTGAGAATGTTTCGATTTAAAGTGTGATTGATGAGGTCACAGTCTATGGGAATCTAGCGAAGAATAACCTATTCAATCCTTGTTACAATAGCAGTAAGTTCTTCTGATGGTGATACATCACCTAGCGTGTATACCTAGAAATTGAGTGTGTGGTTTATACACTTGAATTCCTTCACCAATCAGAATCCATCTGTCAACCAATCAACATCCTCTTCTCAATCAGCGTAAATGTGTTGTCTCCTTTGGATTTGTACTCATGTGAAATGTCCTGTTGAGTGAAAGATGGAAAGCTTTAGCGAAAAGTGTCTCTTTTGTCAATCACTACTTGATCATGAAGAAATGAATTCATCTGCCTTCTTTCAGTGGACAGCCCAATTTTGTTTATAAAGAAAGGACGGCACGGTGGCACAGTGATTAGCATGGCTGCCTGACAGTACCAGGGACCAGGGTTCAATTCCAGTCTTGGATCAATGTTGGCACTTTCTTCTTGTGTCTGCATGGGATTTCTCTAACACAGTGAAAAACGATCAGGTTAGATGGAAGCACATTAGGTGGATTGGTCAAGGTAAATTGCCAGGGGAAAAGTGTCAGAGGAATTAGCAGGGTAAATATGCAGGATTATGGGGACAGGGTCTGGGTTGGATTGCTGTCAGTGCAGACTCAAAGGGTTGAATGGCCTCCTTCTGTACTGTAGGGATTCTATGAAATCTTTTCTGACAAATATATTAACTGAGACGCGCTAGTAAGATTTTTCAATATTACTCCAAACACTATCAACCATTTGTTTGAAAGTTTAATAATTTCCTGATCATATTACCCAGTGCGGACCAATGGAAATTGATTTTCATCTTTACTGCTTGGGTGCTGAACACGGGGGAAATCACATGGTTAGAATGGGACAACATTAACAGGCTACATTTGGATGTCAGAACCTTTAAATAGATGAAAATTTCAACAAGGACTTCCATTATTGACATGGATTGATGGCCAATATCATCCTGCCCAATCCATCCCTGCTGTTTTTAATCATTCCATTCAACTTTTTTCCCACAGTTCCTTATTTCACTCCATCAGCTTAATTCTCTTCTTTCTTCTCCCTCATATCTGCCTCCTGTTTGCTTCACCGACTTTGTGTGTTAGGTGTGTTGGTATTTGCACTATTTCATGAATTCCCTCATTGACTTCTCATTGACAATTTTCCAACATCAATGACTTTTTATTTTCAAGTTCCAGTGGGTGGAAACTCTCAAATAAATGCTGGATAAACTCAGCAGGCTTGGCAGCATTGGAGGAGAGAGGAACATCACTGAGGTCTCAAATCCATACAACCCCTCTGCAAAAATGGAAACTCCCTCTCTCCATCCATCCCATCAGACCATCTCACATCTTCAAAGACCTCTCTATCAGGTCACCCTTCAGCCTTTTCTTATCAAGATAAGACACCCGACTGTTCATCCTTCCATAATAGGTTTGGCCTCGTGTCTACTCTTGTAAATCTTATTCGTACCCTCTCTATTGTCTCCAAATCCTTTTCACAATACAGCGGCCATGGGAAATCATATGTTTTCTGCTCGGAATTCATAGACTCCATATAGGGCACAAGGTGGGCATTTAAATCTGTATCAACCACAGTCCCACAAAGCCCCTAACTCCGCAGCCCCACATATTTATTCTGCTAGTTCCTCTGAAACTAATGGGCAATATAGCATGGCCAATCAATCTTACCTGCACATCTTTAGACCGTGACAGGAAGCCAGAGCACCTGGAGAAAACCCATGCAGACATGGGGAGAATGTGCAAACCCCACACAGAAACTGACTCAAGCCAAGGATTGAATCCACTTCCCTAGTGCTGTTAGGCAACAATGCTAACCATTGTGTCACCGAGCCCATGTTCTTTTCCATCTCCTTCCCACTGAATCTTAAATCTTGAAGGCAAAAACAGAAATTTACCCATAATCTTTCTTTGCTTTACTATTGCACTACATCAGTGAAATGCCTGTATGTAATATGTTTAACAGGTTTAACACATTTGTATGATGTTAATTGAACTTAATTTTCAAAGAAGTTTTGCTGGCTGGATCAGCTTTAAAAATCACTCAACAGCATAATAATTGCCTCTATAGCAACTGTAACTCTAATTGTCAAACAATTAGCTGTTTGTCACATTACAGAGTTAGGAATTAGAGGTGTATCCTGATTTTCTGTTAAAAGCCCCAAACACTGTCAACAGTGACTCAATAAGTAACACTCTCACATCTGAGTCAGAAGGTTATTGCTTCAAATCTTACTGCATGCCTGGCAACTTCCTATCCTTCCTGCCATGGAATTGTACCTGTGAGATAGAAAATTTGGCAGACTATTTAAAGGTCCATTGGTCTTGGGTGGAAATTCCTGGTCTTGGGGCATTTGGAGAAACTGCCCACCTCAGGATCTGAACGCAAGAAGTCAAGGCTGACACTCCTGTTCAGTTGTGAGAGGGTGCTGTACTGTTAGAGGTGCCAGCTGGCAGATGAGGTATTAAACTGAGGTTCTCACTGGTGCATGTAAAAAATCCCAAGCATCTCGACCAGGAAGAGCAAGGGAGTTATCCCTGGTGTCCTGACCATAATTATATACATATATATTCCTCGTTCAATATCAAAAAGCAGATTATCTGGTCATTATTGTGTTGTAGTCAGTGGAGAATGCTTTGCAAAAGTTGTCTGTTGTGGTTCCTACATTACAGCAGGAACTACATGACATTAGCAATAAAGCACTTTGGGCTGTTCAATGATTGTGAAAAATGCCACAGAAATGCAGACCTTTTCTTCTTCTTTGAAGTGATGAAAGATAATTTTCTTGAAACTTCTATAATCTCAATTATTGAACAGCAGGCAGTAAGAGGTCTACATATTCAATGACTGGATAAGGCTGGGAGGGTAAGATTGGGTTGAATTTGGATGTGATACTGACCCAGGTTCTACACAAAGCTAAATGGTATTCTTTAATTTAAATTTCCCATTGCATTTTTAATCGAAGAACAAATTAGACCTACTGATGAGGTATAAAATTGGTTGCACTAAATTGACTGAAGCAACACTATTGTTCAGAGACTCAGTCAACAGATTAGTGATTGGAATAGTCTGATCTCTATACGCCAATGACAATTCTCCCCTAGTACCTGTGATAGAAATTCATAATACAGTGATCTGGGTACAAGCACCTCCACAACAAAATCTCCCCTCAATGTTACCGTCTCAATAAGATAATGTAGAGTCTTAGAATAGACATTGGTACAATTGGTTAGAAGTAAAGCCACATTTATTGAGTATCATTTAAAATTAGCATTTACAGAAAGCGAAAGATATTAACTTACAGGTAAGAGAGAAAGACAGAGTGACAATACAGACTTGATCCAAAATCTTGTACAGGATTCAACACAACTGAACAGAGCTGACCAGAACATGTAGCTGTTATTAACAATAAATGAGGTTGGTTATCTGTGCTTTTAAAGAGCTGGGTCCAAACTCTATCTAGCTGCAGAAATTGTTGGCATCTGCGACCGTGAAACACTGTTGTTTACCTGATGAGAAAGCCTGTTTACATTGCATTTCCAAATAACGTAGCCAATTTTCTAGGCTGAAGCCAGAATTCCAAGCTGAGTTTTAAAATGTGTCCAAATTAACTTAAATTAGCTTTCAAACATAACATGGTGTGTTTCATTAGGCAGAAATGCCTTAGAATGAAGCCTTTTAACTGAGGCAAACCATGCAGAGGATCCCACAGGTAGCTTCACTGAGTTTGCCTGCAACATTTAATCTGGTAAACTGATTATTTGTAAGTAGGGTAACTGATTGTCATCAAGTCCAGCAATCCCGTAGAATGTTGAGCATTGAAGAAGATCCCGATTCAAGATTGCAAATGATTAGGATCATCAAGAGAAATAACTGTTATTGAGAAAATAGTTTTGTAAATACTTAAAAGTTATTATAAGAGGAAATGAGTCTATGTATAAATCCTGTTTCTGAATTAAGTCTGTGACTATGAGCATACATTATGCCAAGATCATTTCTTCTCTATTTGAACAGAAGTATTAAGTCAAGGCCCAGATTGGTTGTGTGGGTTTTATGCCCTTGCTCAAGCCAGATCGGAAAATCCCACCCAAGTTCAATGGATTTTTTTTTGTCCACCCCTTGCCCACTCCCATTCTGTGGCATGCAGGGTGGTAGAATTCTCGGGTTAAAGGGTACCGAGTTCTGTCCACTTGGCCTGCTAAGGTAATTATTCTTTGCCAGGCTTTGACCCAATCATCATTTCATCCATGCGGCAGGCAGAGTGTTCAATTGTGAGGTGTGACATGAGGATATTTGCGCAGGTGACATATCACTGTGTTGCTGGTGCTGTTACTGTCCATTATTAATCCAACCAGATAACCTTTCCTGGATAGTGATCAGCGTCAGAAACTCTCCAATCCAGGCTCACTATTATCTCTATAACCTGCCCAGCCATGGTGGATAATTTGCTACAGGCCATAAACTGGATTTGGAGATATTAGTATTTATGTACATGTGACTCATTGATTCATTCTCCAAACTAATCAGGGAAAGCTTGCCTAGAAATATTGTAAAGTTTCAGCCCAATGCAGTCGACTGTGGATTTAGCACAATGGTCTGGGAATCTTTGTGTAACAGTGCAGTATAGGTGAATCTGCCATTATAGGGCAACTCCTCAAAAAGGTTTATTTTTAAAAGTTTTATTTACAAAACAATACAAATATCAAAGTGGTAATAAACAAGATATCAAAATAAGTAATTTTTCAAATACAAGAAGCTGCATTTTAAAACTCAATAATATCTATCCCATGGATGGAATTTTCTCGATTTGCCCGTCACGGGAATCATACCAAGTTGCGGGGACCGTGCAAAGATCCAATAACATTGGACGGGATTTTCTGGTCTTGGGATAAGCACAGCTGGAAAATCCGTCCCATGTCTCTCTCCTACTTATTCCATTGACAACAGTGCATACAACTGAGACAAATTTAATCACAAAATTAAACTTTTTATTTTATATATTAAAAAAGAAATGTCAAGAGCCGTTCTGAAATGATATTGGACTTTAACCCAAGTATGGAGTGATGGATTCTCACATCTATGTTACCAATGTCTGTTTGGTTCTAATCTGCAGCTTAAATAAAGTACAGGAAAAGGTGGTCTCGATATTTTAAACCCATTGCCTTCACCGTTCCTAAGCTGATGTTGCTTCATATCTAATTGACATTTTTAAGAGTGCTGACATTGCCAAGTTGAATTTTGAGATTATATGACACTTTTTTCTTTGAATACTGCAGATAGACACAAGGGAAAACTGCAATCTGCAGTGACTTGGGACACAGAATGCTCTGCGTGTCTTAGGAAAACAAAATACCAATTACACATCATCTCTAACTTTCACATGTTCTATATTGCTGCCAGCAACAATTATATAAAGCATCTAAGTGTCTAATAAATCAGTTTTGTGCAAATACACCTTTAGGGAGTGAAATGAGCTTGTTGTATTAACATTGTAATAAAAAAAGATTACATTCATTTAGCATTTTACATGAACGCTGAGTATAAAGATTCACTCAAAAAGCATTGTGATCCTTTTAACATTTGATTTCAATTTCTTTGAACCAATTGTATTTTTCCTTGATAGAAATGTGCATGTTTTGAAAACAGAACAAATAAAATTCAGTTCCACAGATTTAGCAACATTGAGGAAAATGAGTTGCTGAGACACACCAGAATAAGGTCACAAATCCTTTGTTTCTGGTAACAAAAGGTGCACAAATCTCTGTGAAGCTGTTTTGTCCTGTTAGGAGTTAATTTTTTTGTGTGTATTGGGTTTTAATGGATGCTATTTCAGAACTCAATCTCAGTTATCCAGCAACCCTGATATTCCACTAAATAGAATGAGTGGAACAGCAAGGGATGGAAGGAGGTCACAGCTGAGCGATGACATGTTATGCCTCGGTAACTAGCCTCTGTTAAATTGGAAATGTGTTACTCCTGTTGGGGGGCAATCATTACAAGGCCAAAGTCTTGAATATTATTTTTTACATGACAAGTTCCAAATCTAGCACTTGAGTGAATGGTCAAATACAATAACTTGGTTGACTTGACCCTGGACTGTATCTTCAACTGAATATTTAAGATATTGCAGTACCATTAAAGTTCCTTTCTTTTATTATTTGCAGGACATGGGCATTGCTGGCTGGCCAACATTATCCCTAGTTACTTTTGAGAGTGATTGATGCAACTGAGGGGCTCGTTTGGTCATTTCAGAGGGCAGTTGAGAGTCAAACACATTGTTGTGTCTCCGGAGTCACATGAAGGCCAGACCAGGTAAGGATTTCTTTCCCTAAAGGACACTAGTAACCCAGATGGGATTTTCCTATAATCAACAATGGTTTCACAGTCATTTCCAGATTCTTTTTACTGAATTCAAATTCCACCCATCTGTCATGGTGGGATTTGGTTCCCCAGAACATTAGTTGAGTTTTTGGATTAATAGTCTAGCTATAATACCACAGTTTCATTTAGCCACGTGGATTACTGAATTAGACACAGATATGTGAACTGCCTTTCCAAAAAAAAAATCAAACTATTGTGGGAAGATCAGTAACACATCAATTTACAGTTGATATATTGAAAGTCAGATGGATTTTGGATAAACGTTGGCCAGGATTTTCAAGCACTTCCCATGGCTGGGATTTTTCATTGGCAGTGGTAGCGGGGTTATTGCAGATAGGACTGGAAAATCCCAGCTAAAATCATTCCATTCAATATGAATTACTGTTCATCTGAGCAGATCATTTGATTTGATTTGATTTATTATTGTCACATGCATTAAGATGCAGTGAAAAGTATTGTTTCTTGCACATCATACAGACAAAACATACCATTCATAGGGAAGGAAATGAGAGAGTGCAGAATGCAGTGTTGCAGTCATAAGCTAGGGTATAGAGAAAGGTTAACTTTGAGCTAGATAGGTCCATTCAAAAGTCCAATAGCAGCAGGGAAGAAGCTGTTCTTGAGTCGCTTGGTACATCATCTCAGACTTTTGTTTCCTTTTCCCAATGGAAGAAGGTGGAAGAGAAAATGTTTAGGGTGCATGGCATTCTTAATTATGCTGGCTAATGTACGAGGCAGCAGGAAATGTAGAGGGGGTCCATGGATTGGAGGCTGATTTGCCTGATGGATTGGGTTACATTCATGACCTTCTTGCAGTCTTGGGCAGAGCAGGAGCCATACCAATCTGTGATACAACCAGAAAGAATTTGTAAAAGATGGTGAGAGTCATAGAGGAAATACCAAATTTCCTTAGTCTTCTGAAGAAATTATATATTCATGGTATTTCCTTGTTTCTATGTATTCAGGGGAAGAGCTATCACAGTAACTGAAAATGGGTGCGTGGATATCTGCAATCTATTGTTCTCCAGATATAAATATTTAACATACATTAAACAGATGAAATAGCTCAAAGAGGATATTTTTCTCAGGCCACTGGGACAATCTGATGAATTCATACATCTATTGCAAACTTTTGCCTGCAAGAAATGTTAATGATATTACGAACCTCATACGTTTGATGGGGAATTTAATAAGTTAATGTGTTAGTTCCAAATTAGCACCATAAAAATGGCAGCTTGGCATAAAACTGGCTGTTAACTTGAATTGTTGCCAATATGTAAAGAGGAAATAACATGTCCTTCAGGCTTTGTAAATAGGGAAGCAGCCAGGTTAGCCTCCTGCTTTTACAGAATTGCAATATGCAATACATCATCAAAGTCATTTTAAAATTTCACAGAAATTTCTATTGAAAAGATTCGTAGCCGAGGACACATTTTCAATCAGGTATCTTTGAACACAGAGTTGAGTTCCTTTATGCAATTGCCCCTCCATGAGTTTTGAATTAGAGGTAATGCAAAATCTAATGTAACCATATTGGGTTTGTGAGTACAATTTCCTGTTAACATTTGCTTCAAGATTCAAAATTTGCTGATAAGGTGCCTTGAAAATTGGATGTATTTTTATATTATTAACATGTTATGTTCAACTTTAGTTACTATCTATCACTTCACTTATATACTGTAATCCATAAATTGGCATCAATAAAATACATTTATTAAGGAAGCATATATAACCTCGAGGGCCAACATACCTTGAATTAGACTTCTAAGGACTGGTACTGGTAAATTTTCAGAGAAGTTTGATCTGCTAAGAAATGCCGCAATGTATGTCCCATCCTAAGATAACTTTGTTAATGAGGAGACTCCTGGGAGAGAGAACTTGGTTTAAGGATGCAAGTTCCTTAGAAAATTATTTCATTTCAAATTTTAAGCAATGGGACAAGAGAATAGGGTTATCTTGCTGGGGGTAAAGATAGTGGAGTCATTAACAGGAATATATATGACAGGAATCTGAATGCAGATTGGTCGGGATTTCTGACCTATTAAGCATGCCAATCCCCATTTGTGAATTTACAACACAAACTCTTAGGTATTTTGGAGCTTGCCCCTTTAAGAGAACAGATCATGTGACCACAATCAAGCTCTATTCTGAGTGGAGGTTGGCTAGTCACTCTTGTGCTGACTGTGTTAGGATAAAGACGTGTTAATAAACTGTTCCAGTTAGTTTATGATCACTTTGGCCAGATGAAGGTCGATTTTGGAATTGCAAATAATGAGAGTGTTGCTTGGAGATTTGATGATTATTGTATGGACATTCAAGGGATATCTCATGGATCTGTCTCAACCCCATCTTAATCCCCATATACAAGACATTTTAACAGAAGGAAGGATCATTAATGAAGTGATGACAGCAGTGACATGAAAATCCCTCTCTCGTCCATCTTAGTTCATCCAGAAATAACTTATTCTTCTTCCCATTGGTGTGTACAACATTTCTTGATGTGATTCCAGGACTTTGACCTCTCAGAAAACCATTAGTTTTCATAGTGACTACAAGAAACATTCTGAAGCTAGTTTTGAATTTGCCTCTCTGATTTTGATCTCCTAAATGTGATTCTTATTTGACATTCTGTAAAAACTTACATCAGTCCTGTACCTATCCTTTGTTTCTATACTTGCCTTGTTGCCTTCATACCCTTGGTCCTTCAATCATGTTTGTCTTTTATTCTGTCACAGATTGTAATAACCTCACCAAGGCCAGTTTGTCACCACCAATCACCTGTTCATTTGATTTATAGGTGCCGTTCTGTGGTTACAGAATGCAGATCAGCCCCAGATCTTTCAACTGCCAGCCTGAATGGAGCTACCTGAATTTCAACCCTCCTGCTCCTTCCCTATTGGGTGAGTCTCCACATGCCTGATAAGGGAGCTCATATTCTTCAAGATGTACGGGAAGGCATACAGATGATTCCTTTGTGGCCATCATAACATAGACTGTTATGCATGTTAGGGCATGCCCCTTTAAGATAGTGGGTCACATGATCTGGGACTCAAACTTCATTCAGAATGTAGCTTACCAAGCCAATCTTGTGTTGAGTGTTCTCCGATAAAGACGTGTTAATAAACTGCTCCAGTTAGTTTACTATCATTGACCTTGTGGTTTATTATTTTATTTTTCATTCATTTATGGGACATGGGCATCACTGGCGGGCCAGCATTTATTGCCCATTCCTAATTGCCCGAGGGCAGTCGAGAGCCTGATTGCTGTGACTCTGGAGTCACATGTTGGCCAGACCAGGTAAAGATTGCAGATTTCCTGCCTTAAAAGACATTAGTGAACCAGATTGTTTTTCCGACAATCAACAATGGTTTCATGGTCATCAGTAGATTCTTAATCCCAGATAGTTTTTATTGAATTCAGATTCCACCATCTGCCACGTTGGGATTCAAACCCGGAATCCCAGAATATTAGCCTAGTTTCTTGAGTAATAGTCTAGCAATAATACCACCCCAATAATATCAATCACAATATCAGACCTCAAACATATTTGTGGACCTTCCCTTTTTGTTATTTCTGGTTGAGGTGTTTGGTCACCTGTCTCTATTAAGATAAGAATTGGGTGAGTTCCAGGTGGATGAATTGTTCCAATTCCAGGTGGTTTTTTTTGCCTTTATCTTCTGTCCTGATCTTAACTCACTCATTTATGGGATTGAATGTTCAGCTGTAAACTAGTTCTCCCCCCGTCTGACCCGTTGAGTGTTTCCAGCACTTCCTGATTCTCATCCTGATTGGCAACATCCACAGATTTGGTTTTTGCCCCTGGTTAATTTGAAGTTGTGTTGTGGCATATAATAGTCATGGTTTAATTTTAAGTGATGTTTGTCGAGGGTAGCATGGTGGCACAGTGGTTAGCACTGCTGTCTCACAGTGCCATGGACCCAGGTTCAATTCCAGCCTCGAATCACTGTCTGTGTGGAGTTTGCACGTTCCCCCTGTGTCTGCGTAGGTATCTTCCGGTGCTGCGGTTTCTTTGCACAGTCCAAACGTGTGGGTTAGGTTTATTAGCTATGTTAAATTGATCCTAGTGTCAGCGGATTAGCAGGGTAAGTATGTGAGGTTACGGTAATAGAACCTGATGGGATTGCTGTCAATGCAGACTTGATAGCCAAATGGCCTCCTTCTGCACTGTAGGGATTTTACGATTCTATGATACCTGGGGCATTTTCTGCTCCAGTTTACTCCCATAGTCCAAAGATGTGTGGGTTAGGTTGATTGGCCGTGATAAATTGACCCTACTGTTAGGGGATTAATGGGGTAAATATTGGGGTTACAGGAATAGGCCTGGGTGAGATTGCAGTCAGTGCAGAGTCAATTGGCTGAATGGCCTCCTTCTGCACCATTGGGGGTCTGTAAGGTTTATCTTTCCAATATTGTTCATGATCTTATGTACCTTCATGACATTCTTCTGAGTCAACTTCTTTTAAGGTTAACTTGAATGGATCAAGAATGGTTCAGACTCAAAATTATTAGTAGTAAATTCTAATGAGGCTAACATTGCTGACCAGGGACTTAACATATTCACTACTTCAAGGAAGAATAGGGAAATTTTGAGGCAGGGAAATTATTTTTCTCTTTACTTGTTATGCTTCATGCTGACAAATCTTCCCAACCATATCCTGCTAACAAGTTTATCAGAGGAGAGTAGGCTATAATGTAGATGAAAGGTTACCGAGGAGTTAAGTTATTAAAAGATTGGACTCGGCAGTGTAAAAAATGCTTCTGGAAATAATTACTATTTAAATTTTCCACATTAGGAATCAATAATATATGGACTGAATTTCCATTTGGTTCATCAACCATAAAATGATGTTTTAAAAAAATTGCTGTGAGTACGAGATTGCATTTCAGAGATGCTACACAGTCGTTATCATATAAGGCCAATGAAATCACCGCGAGCTTCAATACATTGGAAAAACCTATGACTCCTTACTGAAGAGTCACTAATAAAATACGAGTTGATTGATGAAAAAATCTTTGGGCTTTGTTACATTGCTGATGACCTTTGCTCCATCTCGCTCAGCTCAAGAAATTAATATGAACCCAAAGCAATGGATCACCTAATACTTTTATGACAACATTTTTTAAAATGATGGACATTTATCAGAATGCAGCAGGGCTCCAATTTTAACATGAATGAATCCTTCCAAACTTTGCCAGAAGTAATTGAATTATAACATCTCTGTTTGAACAAAGCGCATTCATTTATTATCTTAATATTTGTTCCCCACTCACAAACCTTTCAAAGATGGGGTTTATTCTGCAGTTATTTAATATTTAGCCACAGGTTATACAGAATGGCATGGCTTAACCAGGCCATTCAGCCTGACCAATACATGCTGGTATTTTCGTGTTCCACTTAAACCTTCTATCCTTTCTCATCTAAGTCTACAAAAATAACCCCATTTTCTTCTTCCTCGAAGCTTATCTGGCTTCCCCAGAAAAGTCTCAACTGCTCCTCCTGGTAATAGGTTCCACATTCTCTCTGTTCTCAGGATAAAGAAGTTTCTCCTGAATTTGCAAATTGATTTTTTAATCTTATACTCATGGTTTTATCCCTGCTGGTGGGCAAGTCAGTGCGTTTCATGTGCCGATGCAAATTCCACGGGCTGAAGGGCCTCTCCTGCACTGCCGTGAAAATACTCTGTCCCTACTTTATCAAAACCTTTCATACTTTTTAAAGATCTCCATTGGGTTACTTCTCAGCTTTCTCTTTACAAAAGAAAAGTGAGTCAGCCTGTTCACTCTTCTCCTCTAGGCATAACCTCACACTTCTGCTATCATCTTTATAAAGATTTTTTTGCACCTTCTTTGGTTCCTCTAGATCCTTTTTCATAATATGATCATCAGAACTAAGCACTGGACTCAGGGTTCCTAACCAATACTTTGGCCAGAAGTCCAAATACACACCAATTGCTAACTGTGGAAATCAACAGCCCCATAAAGAGCAGACTTTGTTTACAAATGGAAATATAACTCGGTTGATAAAATGTGCACTTACTTAATGTTTTTTGTTGCATTTCTTTGATGTTTTTATCACTTTCACAAAGCTCCTTGGATTTGTCTAAGCTTCTGTTGTTGCTATGACGACATCAATCCTACAATACTTTATCCTGGAGGGGATAACAAAGAAAGAAGTAGTTGTGGAATATGGATTGAATGAAGACAAAAGAGTTTGAAACCATGCAATTTGCTGATTAATAATTCTATTACAAATTGCACTGCGATCGTTACCATCACACTGTGTGCTTTGTCACAAAATCCAGTGAAAATTATTTCCTTTAAAAGCCAAGTACTTGTTAATGAATAAGAACTATATTAATGGAAATACTTCTTTAAGTTGAACATTTGATCATATATTGTGGTAATGTAAAAAGTCGAGAGGAGCATAGGAAATACAGAAGAAATTGGTCGATAAAATAAAAGAAAATCCAAATATGTTTTATGAGTGCATTAAGAGCAAAATAATAACTGGGGAAAGGGTAGGGCCAATCAAATACACATGCAGTAATTTATGAATTGATGCTGAAGATATGGGCAGAGTTCTCAATGAACATTTTATCTATCTTCACCAAGGAGAGGGATGATGGAGACTTTCCAATTAAAGAAGAGGAATGTGAAATATTAAATAAAATAATCACAGTTTTGGAGGAAGTCCTGGAAGTGCTGACATCCTTGAAGGTGGATAAATCACTAGGACCAGATGGATTGTATCCCAAACTGTTAAAGGAAACCTGGGAAGAAATAATGGATGCTCGTAGGAGCATTTTCCAAACCTCATTAGATACAAGAGAAGTATCAGAGGATTAGAGGGTTATGGATGTTGCACCATTATTGAAAAAGGAAGTAAGGGCTAGGCCAGAGTATTATAGACTTCTCCATCTGGCTTTCTTTGTTGATCAATTATTGAAAACAATTCTCTTGTTCACCTACCAGTTGCCTGTTGACCTATATTGGTATAAGTCCTGGTCTGACAAATTTTAAAGCGATATTCCCTGCTTTCAAGACCCTTAATGATTTTACCTGTCTCTATCTCTGTAACCTCCTCCAGCGTTACAACCATCTGCTATACCCTGTGTTCTTTGATCTCTCTCAATTTTAATCGCACCACCAATGGTTGTCGTGATCGTAGTTGGCTGGGTCTTAAGTTTTACAATTCTTTCCTTAAACCTCCCTGCCTCCTTCTCTCCTCCTTTAATACACTCCTGAAAACCTACTTCTTTGATCAAGCTTTTGGTCGTCCTGCCCTGATACTTTTTTGCCGGGATTTGTGCAACTTTTGGTTTGAGAAGAGGTCCTTCAAGGCGCCTTGGGAAAATTAATGAGGCTGTATAAATGCAAGTTATTGTTAGTGCTGACCAGCAGAAAGCAAAGTGTGGAGTAAACTGGCAAAGGCTAAGGTTTTGGGATTTGTGTTGGCACTCCGAATACATAAATCATTTGAAATTACTCATAAAATAAATAGCATCAAAATTTACTACTTCATATTTATTTATACTGAACTGCACATCTGTCTATTCCCCAGACATACCAATTCTCACTTTCCGTGCATCACATTCTTAAAATCAGAGCCAAACCATTTAAGAGAGAATTAAATGAAAATACGATTCTGTTTGCAAGGCATGATGAAAGAGTACAGAACTCTCTCTCCCTTTAAATGCTAAAGATTTGAGCTCAATTCATAATTTTAAATCTCATATTGATAGACTGTTTTTCTGCTACAGTTCCTGAAGGATATGGAGACAGAGACCAGATCAGTCATTCTGTGCAATCTGCTCCGTGTTTCGCAGTGGCAGGAGGCAGACCACCATTGGGTGGTGGTGGGAACTTCTGGTTTCACCATTATGAAAGAAGTTTCCCATTAAATGCATCCTTTGCCACTGGGAAACCCATGAAGGAAGTGCCCATTGTTCCCATTTGTGGTAACAAAAGACCCCACCAGCATGGGTGGCCAGATAGTCATTGAATGACAAAACAAGATGAAGGGACTGAATTCCCCCTTTCTATTCCTTCTTCATGTTTTGCAGTGTCTACGAATTTGATATAATTTGAAATTCCTTCTATGCCTATTTTCTATAAAAGAAGCTTTCTTTAAGATTTTGACACATTGTAAAAGGAAGGATCTTATTATAATCACAGAAAATATAAAACTGGGATTCAGAAGGATTTTAACAGGATGACTCATAAAAGCTTTGCAAGTTAAAGAATGATTGAGGAAAATAAATAATTTTAAAATAAATGGGGAACAAATATTTACGCTCAATCATGAACTGGTAACAAAGGCTGTGTAATCTTATGTGTGCGGATAACATGATAGAAATGGGCAAGAGTTATTAGAATGTCTAATGGGCCGGAATCTTTGACCTCGTACGCACTGGGTTTTTCCATTCTCGCTGACGGCAGCAGGGCATAAGTTGCCAGGGAGTTCTGGCCAATATATTCGCATTGATGGCTACTGAAGCCAAGTCACTGAAAAATTATTTAGGTAAATACTTTAGTTCAGAAATGGTCAGAACGCGACTGTGTTACTAGACCAGGATTAATGATTAAGAGCCACCAGCTGAAATCTCAGCAAAGCAACTGGGAAATTAAAACTGAAAGAGAAAAAAATGAAAAATTTCAGCAGGTCTGGCAGCATCTGTAAGGAGAGAAAAGAACTGATGTTTTGAGTACAAATGGCCTGTCTGAGTTTGAAACATCAGCTCTTTTCTCTCCTGCTGCCAGACCTGCTGAGATTTTCCAGCATTTTCTCTTTTGGTTTCAGATTACAGCATCCATAGTAATTTACTTTTAACTGGGAAATTAAAATTCAGTTTGTAAATAAGTCGAGTATCAGAGTCCCCATGGCAGGCTTCTGCAGAAAATGCAGATGTATGGGATTGAGGGTGATTTAGCTAATTGGATTAGGAATTGGCTAGCAGATAGAAGACAGAGGGTGGTGGTTGATGGGAATTATTCATCTTGGAGTTCGGTTACAAGTGGTGTACCTCAGGGGTCTGTTTTGGGGCCCCTGCTGTTTGTAATTTTTATAAATGATCTGGATGAGGGTATTGAAGGATGGATTAGTAAATTTGCGGATGACACCAAAGTCGGTGGAGTGGTAGATAGTGAAGAGAGGTGTTATAGTTTGCAGAGAGACTTGGACAAGTTGCAGAGCTGGGCCGAGAGGTGGCAAATGGAGTTTAATGTGGAAAAGTGTGAGGTAATGCACTTTGGCAGGAACAATAAATGTGTAGAGTATAGGGCTAATGGTAGGGCTCTTAATAGTGTTGAGGAACAGAAGGATCTTGGTGTATGTGTCAATAGATCCCTGAAAGTAGGCAGTCAAGTGGATAAAGTTGTTAAGAAGGCATATGGAGTCTTAGCTTTTATTGGTAGGGGGATTGAATTTAGGAGCCGCAGCATCATGTTGCAACTGTACAAAACTCTAGTGCGGCCGCACTTGGAGTATTGTGTGCAGTTCTGGTCCCCACATTATAAGAAAGATGTGGAGGCATTGGAGAGGGTACAGAGGAGGTTTACCAGGATGTTGCCTGGTATGGAGGGCAGGTCTTATGAAGAGAGGCTGAGGGATTTGAGGTTGTTTTCGTTAGAAAGGAGGCGGCTAAGAGGGGACCTTATCGAAACATATAAGATGATTAGAGGTTTAGATAGGGTGGACAGTGATAGCCTTTTTCCTAGGATGGAGAAAGCTAGCACGAGGGGACACAGCTTTAAATTAAGGGGTATGAGTTATAGGACGGATATCAGAGGTAGGTTCTTTACTCAAAGAGTGATTAGGGAGTGGAATGCCCTGCCTGCAGCTGTTGTAGATGCGCCAAGTTTGGTGGCGTTTAAGAGGTTAATTGATAAGTATATGGAAGAGAAGGGAATGGTTTAGTTTGGAGGGGCATTGCTTTTTATTTTGGTCGGCACAACATCGAAGGCCGAAGGGCCTGTTCTGTGCTGTAATGTTCTATGTTCTATGTTCTATGAAAGGCTGAGGGATTTGACGTTGTTTTCATTAGAAAGAAGGCGGCTAAGAGGAGACCTTTTTGAGGCATATAAGATGATCAGAGGATTAGACAGGGTGGACAGTGATAGCCTTTTTCCTCGGATGGAGAAAGCTAGCATGAGGGGACATAGCTTTAAATTAAGGGGTGGTAGTTATAGGACAGATGTCAGAGGTAGGTTTTTTATCCAGAGGGTGGTAAGGGTATGGCATGCCCTGCCTGCAGCAGTTGTAGATGCGCCAAGTTTGGGGGCGTTTAAGTGGTCAGTGAATAGGTTTATGGATGAAAAGGGAATGGTTTAGGTTAGAGGGTCATTGCTTTTTCTCAATTGGTCAGCGCAACATCGAGGGCCGAAGGGCCTGTTCTGCGCTGTAATGTTCTATGTTCTATGTCCATGCAACGACCAAATTGAAATTAAAAACTGCCTGGTTCACTGTAGGCTATCAGGGAAGGAAATCTGCCATCGTTACTCAGTCTGGTCTCTGTGTGATTCCAAACCTGCAACAATGTGGTCAACTCAACTTCTCCCTTTAGTGACTTAGCAAGACAATCAGTTCAGAATAATTGAGAGTGGGCAATAATTGTTGATCTTGCCTGTATTGGTTGCCTCCTGTGAATTAATTGAAACCAAGTTCAAACAATGGTTAAAAAAAAACAACTATTAAAAAGAACACACCAGGAATATTGAGCAAATCTAAGGAGAGAGTTCAATGCAGAAAGGAAGAAAAAGATTGTGAATAGTTGATTGCATAATAAATAGGGAATGTTATTATTTCACATAGGGCATGGTGGCACAATGGTTAGTACTCTGTCTGACAGTTCCAGAGACCTGGGTTCAATGCCTGGTTTGGGTCACTGCGAATGTGCAGTTTGCACATTCCCCCCATGTCTGTGTGGGTTTACTTTAGGTGCACCAGTTTCCTCCCACAGTACAAAACTGTGGGGTTAAGCACATTGGCCATGTTAAATTGCCTCTTAGTGTCTTGGGATGCATAGGTTAGAGGGATTAGTGGGGTAAATAGGTGGGAATATGGGTGAGATTGTTATCGGTGCAGACTTGATTGGCTGAATGGGCTCCTTCTTTGCTGTCGTGTTTCTATGATTCATTGTTCACCACAAAATCAGGATTAATATTATTATTACTTCTTTTTGTTGGAAAATGTGAAGATGTTGTGTCAGCAGCAAATAGTCAACCAATAGATGTGAATTGAATAATGGAATAGAACAGGTAATCATGAGTCCAAAGATGTGTGGGATAGACTGATTGGCCATGCTATATTGACCAGAGTGTAGGGGGATTAGCAGGGTAAATAGAGCCCAAGTGGCATTGTGGTTGACGCATTCTCGATGGATTGAATGGCCTCCTTCTGCACTGTAAGGATTTTATTATTCTACGATAGTCTTCCTTCTCTGAGGCTAATTGTGGCTCTTTATTGGCCAACTAGGAACAATTCAGGGCCTCTCCAAGTCACCACTAACATTCTAACGGTGGAGGTTCATGTGGAGAGATCGAGCAATAGCCGCACTGAGGGAAAAACACTACACTCTAACCTCATCCATCCTCACACTCGTGCAATTCCCCCCTGCCAATTTCCCATCTGTCCCCCATCTCACCAAGAAGTATCTGGCTGGCCCTGGTAACTGGACATCACTTAACAGGATGATGTCCATGATGATGCTTTGGGTCATGATCAGCTCTGTCAGTGACCATCATCCCACTGCACGACCTGAGGAACTGCTGACCCTCTGATTGGCCAACAGCTCCTGGCAGCAGGATCTCTGCCCCTCAAGCGATGATGGCCCCCAGCACTAGCCAGTCACCAGAACTGGATCAGAGATCCTGCAAAGGGTGGGGTGGGTTTGCCTCTCGATTTACAGCCCACTATCAGGGAAACTGCCACACTAGTAAAATCCAGCCCACCGTTAGCAAATCAAACTGTGAGAAGATAATGGAAATCTGAAAACATTAAAATGCAGCAAAAAATCTGGAAAATTAAATTCAGACCATCCTCCCAAAGCACAAGAGGCCATTTTTTTATTCATTTGTAGGACGTGGGTGTCGCTGGCTGGTCAGAATTTATTGTCCATCCCGAGTTGCCTGAAGGCAGTTGAGAGTCAACCATATTGCTGTGGCTCTGAAATCACATGTAGGTCAGATCAGGTAAGGATGGCAGATTCCCCTCCCGAAAGAACAATAGTGAACCAGGTGTGTTTTTCCACCAATTGATAATAGTTCATCAGTGAGATTCTTAATTCAAGATTTTTTTATTGAATTAAAATTCCACTCTCTGCCGTGGCAGGATTTGAACCCAGGTCCCGAGAACACTAGCTGAGTTCCTGGATTAATAGTCTAGCGTTAATACCACTAGGCTATCACCTTCCCCAGAATGCCAGTACTAACTTGATAGAAAAAGAACTGAAGCTGAAAGATTGTTGGGTTGTTCTGATATGTATCTTGTCTAGTAAGGTGAAATATGATGGAGGTTGACATTGCAACAGCTCCCCCAGTGAAATTTAATTTTTACGAACCTGAGGAATGAAAACAGTTTTGGGAAACCTTGTCCATGGTAAGGAGCAGATGGAGTGGAAACTGGACAAGTAAAGGAATTGATTTGCTGCACGGCTGACCAAGCAGAGGCTGTTACCACAGCGTGTAACCTAACGGATAATGAAAGTGAGAAGTGTGATGATGGGAATGTCTGATGCCTCTTTCACGATCAAATAAATATGATTCTGGAGTGCACAGCAACAGCGGAAATTGGCTTTGCTCAAAGCAGGTGACCCACTCAAAGCAGAGGAAGTCACAAATGTTAGACAGCACATAGACAGTTAAAAAAACTAATATGTCTGTGAAATGTATCAGATTTGGACAATTGCCACACAAGCCCGAGAATAGCTCAGATATACAGATGAAATTCCGTGAGAGTAGACATCTTGTGAACCTTCAAATAATGTTTGTGTACAGCAGAAGAAATGTTTGTTGAGGTGCCTCAGGGTCTCGCCTACCAGCTGAAGAGCTGGGCCCCAAATGCTCTTTTCTTAACTCTGGCAGCTAGAACACCCCATTCCAGCTCATCTGAGAGCCATTGTGGCACAGCGATTATCACTCACGATGCTGGGGACCCAGGTTCGATTTGACCTTTGGAGGTCTGTGTGGAGTCTATACGTTCTCCCCGTGTCTGCCTGGGATTCTTCCAGGTGATCTGGTTTCCACCCATGATCCAATAATGTGCAAGTTAGGTGAATTTGCTTTAGTAAATTACCTCTTAGTGCCCCAAAATATGTAGGTGAAATGAATTAGCAGGATTAATACATGGGATTGCAGGGTAATCCTGGTTAAGAATCAATGCAAAATCCAGAGCTGAATGGCTTCCTTCTGCACTGTAGGGACTCTATGATTCCATGATTAGACTGGAGCCAATGTCATCAGCTACCTAAATCCTGGATTTTTTTCTTCCCTGAATGCAGTTCCATTTCCCTCTCTTGGCGCTGCACAGAAAGTGCATGAACTTTGTACCATTACATCGAGAGGTTCCATCAGGAGAAAAGGCAGATGCAATACTAAAGCTTCACTTAACAAAGTATGATTTCCATCATGAGGACCGTTCTGGACAAACCCAAATACACAAGGCTTCCAGAAAGTTCCATCTGGACAAATGAATGAGAATCATTGAACATGACAACAAGTAACTGGTCTCAAATCCAACCCAACAGCTGCCTAGTTTCAACCTTCCAATGAAAGAAATGTAGAAACATGGAAAATAGGAGTAGGACAAGGCCATTAGGTCCTTCAAGCCTGTTCTGTCCACTCATTATGATTATGGCTGATCATCCAACTCAGTAAGCTGATCCTGTCTCTCCCTCCATTTCCTTTGATCTCCTTCACCTCAAATGCTAAAAGAAAGAGTGGTCCAACCTCAACAGGTTCAGGAATGGTCACAGCCCTTCTTTGGCCAACACCCAAAAGTTGGAGCATTAGTGCCAATTCCCTATGTGTCTGTAGGAGAGACCACATCACAGACAGTGTCCAATCCACAGACTCAGCAAGGGCCTATCTACAATCAGCACAGCAAGAAATGGCTTGGATTAGCAACTTTGCATTTGATGAAGAAATAAAATTTCAAAAATTTTGAACCAGATCACTAAAAGGCTGGAGTTTTTCAAAAATTAAAAACTGAAAAGAAAAGCAGAGATGAAGGAGATTGAGATAACATTGAGCTATCAAGTGATAGAACTGTTAGTTAATTCATTAAAAACGTGATAAAATTTTCCATGGCTTGTTAACTTTAACAAATCTTTAAAATTAATAATTAAAAATGTTACTGTTACCAATATTCCAGTATTTGGAGCAGTGCAGATATATACAGTTCCGTACTACTTAAAGCATCCATGATTAGGATGGACAATCACGTCTTTCAGTCAGAAAGTGGTAACTTTTACTAATTCTCATTAAGATTAATTTGAAATTTGGCTATTATCGTGTCTGTTTCGTATGGGACAGGAATAGCTGTGTTTTCTCATTAATTCACATCTCATTAATGTTCACCGAATGTAAAAACCGATGCAAGTAAGTAGTTAATTAATAAACACCTTGTTAATGTTCAATTACCTTTTACTTAAACACTTTCAACCCTTCTAATTGGTGGGATTATAGTTTGTTTTAAACATTAGACTGCAGTTTCAATAAAGTTGCAATTCAGAGCTAAAAATAATTGATAAAGAGGTCGCAAAAGCAACATTCTTGTTATGTTAAAGCACTGAAATAGCAATGCCTCATTATATAAGCCACTAGTTAAGCAGAAAATCTTCATTGCATGAACACACTACTGTAGATGATGGGGAGTATATGTATGTACATGTGTGTGTAAGTGCGTGTGTGTTCGTAAGAGTGTATGAGTTTGTGTGTCAGCCTGTGTGTCTGTGTCTGTGTGTGTGTGTGTGTGTGTGTGTGAGTGTGTGTACGTGTGGCATGGTAGCACAGTGGTTAAAACTGCTGCTTCACAGTGTCAGGGACCTGGCTCAATTCAAGCCTCGGGTCACTGCGGAGTTTGCTCATTCTCCCCGTGTCTGCATGTATTTCCTCTAGGTGATCTGGTGTACCCACCCCCCCCCCCACCCCCCTCCTCAACCACTGCCCCCGACCCCACCACCACCACCACCACCAGTGCAGTGATTGGCCCCGGTAAAGATGTTCTTTGGGAGAGTCAGAATAAACACGATGGACCAAATGGCCTCTTCCCACATCATAGGGATTCTATGGATTTCTATCATGACTATAGATAGGAATGCTTCAAATAGCAAGAAGCCTGTTACAGGTTCAGAAAAAATCTTGAAAGAAAGACTTTCATTTATATAGCACCTCCCGTGACAACAGATTTCCTAGTTGTTGTCACAACCTGTCCTGGTTATGACAACAATCCATCCTGTTCCCCCAATGCCAACACTAACATTTAGAAAGTCTGCCAATGTCTCTAGTTTATTTTTAAATTTAAATATCTTTTATTAGTGTCAAAGTTAAAACTGCAATAAAGTTACTGTGAAAATCCCTTCATCAACACATTCCAGACTCTGATTGGGTACACTGAGGAAGAATTTAGTGTAGACAATGCACCTAACCAGCATATCTTTCAGACTGTGGGAGGAGACCAGAGCACACACAGGAAGCCCACGCAAACATGGGGAGAAAGTGCACTCTCTATAAATACAGTAACCCAAGCTGGGAATCAAACCTGGGTCCTGGTGCTGTGAGCCAGCAGTGCCAAGCAGTGTGCTGTCCATGTACCATCTATTTTCTCAGAAGACTGAGGAAATTGGCATGTCAGGTACAACTCTCACCAACTTTTACAATGTACCATAGAAAGTATTCTTCCTAGTAGTATCACAGCTTGGTATGGCTCCTACTCTGCCCAAGAGCGCAAGCAACTATAGCAGATTGTGAATGTAGCCCAATCCATCACTCAAACCAGCCTCTCATCCATTGACTCTGTCTACACTTCTCACTGCCTCAGCAAAGCAGCCAGCATAATTAAGAACCCAGTGTACCCTGGACTATCTCTCTTCCACCTTCTTCCATTGGAAAATGGTACAAAAGTCTGAAGTCACTTACAACCGACTCAAGAATAGCTTCTTCCCTGCTGCTGTTAGGCTTTTGAATAGACTTTTCTTGCATCAAGTTGATCTTTCTCTACACTCTCAGTCTGAATGTAACACTACATTCTGCATTTTCTCATTTCCTCCCCTATTAATGGTATGCTTTGTTTGTATAGTGCGCAAGAATCAATACTTTTCACTGTACGTTAATACATGGGACAATAATAAATCAAATCAAACCAAACCAAGATGTCTCAAAACACTTTACAGCTGAGGAATGCACTTCTGAAGTGTAATCACTGTTAGGATACAGGAGATGAAGCAGCCAATTTGCGGACAGCAAGATCCCACAAACAGCACTGTGATAATGATCAGATGATCTGATTTTAGGGACATTTTTTGAGGGATCCAAAAGCAGTCATGGGACTGTCCCCCTGCTCTTCTTTGAAATTGTGCCATGGGATATTTTGCATCAATCCTGAGACACTGCTTGTGGAAATGGTATTCTGTTCAAAGCCAGACACATCATTAAACTGAAATCCCTAAATCCACAGATGTCATATAAAACGCATATCAGAGATTACAGTCCGATACTCTGAAGCAAAGATCCAGACTACAGGCAGGGACAATTGGAATGGGGTTGTACGCTCATTAACACAATGTCAAAAATAAATAAAAATCAAAAATAAAAGAAACAGCACTGCAAAAATACTGTTAAACCTCTGAAATGTTTTTTTTTAAATGCAGCACAAGAACGCAGAAATAAATTGTGGGAACCTTTAATATTCTTTCTTTATTTTGTCCTTCCACGGGATGTGGGCAAGCTGGCTACACCTACTGGGCCCATGCCTAGTTGACATTGAGAAGATAGTGGTGAGATTGCTTCTGAAACATCGCGGCAATGTACCGTGTAAGTACATCCACAGTGCTATTAGGGAGGGTATTCCAGGATTTTGATCCAGCAACAATGAAGGAATAGTTGGAATATATTTCCAACTCAGGATGGTGAATGGCTTGGAGGTGAACTTCTAGCTGGTAGTGTTCCCAGGTATCTGCTGCCTTTGTCCTTCTAGATAGTATTGGTTATGGGTTTAGAAGATGCTGTTTATGGAACCTTGGTAAGTTCCCGCAATGCATCTTGTAGATGGTACACACTGCTGTCCCTAATGTCTGACTTGGCAAGAGCAACTATTTGTGGAGGAGGTAGCAATCAGGTAGGCTACCTTTTCCAGGATGATTTCAAACTTCTTGACTGCCGTTAGAACTATACTCATCCAGCAAGCGGAGAGTACTCCATTGCACTCCTGACTTGTGCCTAGCAGATGGTAGACAGGCTTTCAGGATTCAGATGATGAGCTCCTTGCCACAGGATTCCCAGTCTCTGACTTGTGTTGGTAACTGCAGTATTTATATGATGAGGCCAGTTCAGTTTCTGCTCAGTGGTAATCCACAGAATTGTGATAGTAGGGTAATGCCATCAAATGTCAAGTGGAAATAGTTGGATTCTTTCTTGTTGAGCATGCACATTGCTTGTCATTTGTATCTCTTGCCACTTAACAGCTCAAACCTGAATATTGTCCAGGGTCTTGCTGCACACGGGCACAAACTTCTTCAATATCAAAGGAATTGTGAATGACGCCTAACGTTGTACAAACATCAGCTATACAATCATCAGTGAATATTTCTGAGTACAGAGGGAAGGTCATTGATGAAGCAGCTGAAGATGGGTTGATTCGAAGACAATGAGGAACTTACGCAGTGAGGTTCTGAGGCTAAGGTCTTCAATTGTTACCGGAAAATGATCAATGCTAAAATCTTCACTTATCAAAACCAATGGTAAAATATCAAACAACCATGGACAAAGTTTCCTTTCCAAATCTGATTTAAGAATTGAGGAATGAATGTGAAGCTCACACCCCGCAGACACCAACCAAAACACTAAAGGTTACATTTAAATAGAGGAGATAGCAACTATGTTAAATGTCACCTACTCACATGGACACAGGGTCAAAGTGTGCAGAAATTGCTTCAGCACATTGGGAATTTTTTTCAAAACTTTCAAAAAATGAATGTCTGGATGAAGTTAGGTTTCTACGTTCTCGATATCTGGGAGAAGCAGCAGCATTTTCACCGTGTACTGGCTATCAAAAATGATATTTAGCTCAACTGAGAAAACACCATTATCTTTCAGAAAATACATGCAGTGTATCTCAGTATGCAAGCGAAAGGCCAAGCATTTAACAGCTAGACAGAGACACAGACATTCAGGAGGTTGCAGTGTCATTTGTAGAACACCAGGAAAAGCAGAAACATTACTGTGATCAATTGGTTAAGTCTCGAAAGCAGTTGAACAAGGTGATGCAATGGGATGGTGAAAACCTATGGTCATTACTGGCAGAATAAGCTCTTAGTACAAGAACTGATTATGGAATTAAATATCATTGTAAACAGAAGCTTTCCTGTAAATTGGAGAATATGTGTTGAAATACCTGCAGCGAACGTGACAAAGAGGCGAAACTCAAACCCCAGAAGGGGTCAGGAATGCAGTAACTGTCAGAGTGTGCCACACCACATCATGGAACTGAGAAAACAGTAATTCAAGATCAAAACTCTCAAATTCAGCTGGAAGTTTCCTGGGCAATTTTGAAAAGAACAGATAGCATGAGATATCTTAAATGTGGACATTTAAGTGCTGGGATGAAACTTTTTATTTACACTACATTCAAAGCTTTGCATATTTTGACATGATGTCAAGAAGTGTTTAATGTATTTATGGTTGCTGTGTCCACAATTGTTTAAAGTTAAAAGTGTTCTAAAAATCGTGCGGTTAACAGGCAGAATGTTACTTCAAAGTTGTGGGCCGGAATTCTCCTGTCGGTCATATTGGTGGGATTTTCCCATCCAGCCAGTTTCGGGTTGACGTGGCGTGACGGCAATGGGAAATCCTATCGACAGCAGGGGGACCAGGGAATTCCATCATTAGCAACAACATGCCACCTCCCGCTGGCGGGAAACACGCGGAAGGGAGGCAGGAGAACTTTGCTCGTACTGAGGGTTAAATATTTCATTTTATTTGGCATCATTCCATTCAAACTCAAGGAGGAAGTGGCAATGAATCTATTTGCAAGTTGTTTCTCATGATATTGTGGCTTATTTTGTCTCACTGAGCAACAATTTACTCAGTAATTAAAACTAGACACTTACTGCAATGTCACCAAGAGCAATAAGCCTTTCTGTATGTGAATTGCTTAAAATTGTAACCCTTACAGTTAGAATACTCTTCTCTGTTCCTCATGCATTTTAAAAAGGTAAGTGAACATGCCCAGGTGACATGATCTCCTTTTGCTTCTAAATGTGTGGGAAAAAAAAACTGTGGAAAAGTATTCCAATTGTAAAGTTTGTAGATTTTGGTGATTCGCACATTAAGGCTCATGGCACTTGGAAATCATTATTTGGCCCTTCCAGCTTCCTTCCATCTTCCTCAACAGTCAGCATGTGTATGAAGCAGGAATATCTATTGCATCTTCATGCCCTGTTTTCCATGAATGTGATCAAATGGAATAAATAAACTTTGTAGCTACTTTACTAGTTACCATCTGTACTTGAAAGAAGCCACACAATGCATCAAATTTGACTGAACATCAGTATGCAGGCCCAATTTCAGAATGATCTAATTGGTGTTGACTACTTTTCTATCTCCAGATCACTTTTGAAGTTATCTTGAATATATTCAACAATCAAACATCCACAGACTGGTGGGTGGAGCTTTCCAAAGATTCTCAATCTGCAGGGTGAAGAACTTTCTCCTTCTCACAGTGCAAAATGGCTGACCTACTATCCTGTTACTTTGACCTCTGCTGTAGACCATGAGGTAAATGCTGGTGAGTGTTTAAGTTCCATAAGTTCATAAGATATAGGACAGAATTAGGCCATTCGACCCATCAAGTCTGTTCTGCCATTGATCATGGAAGATATGGCCCTAATCCCCATTTTCTTGCCTTCTCCCCATAACCTTTCAATTGACTCCCAATTAAAAATTCTCCTTAAATGTATTCACTGTCCCAGCATCCATCACACTTTGGAGTCACGAATTCCACAGATTCACAATCTTTTGGAAAAGTGGTTTCTCCTCAATTCAGTTTTAAATTTGCGATCCTTTATCTAAGATTATGACCTTCCGTCCAAGAGTGCTCCACAAGAGAAAGTATTCATTTCACATTTTCAATTAGATCACTTCTCTTTCTCCTGAGCTCCAGAGAATATTGGCTCTACCTCTTCAATCTTTCCATATAAAACAACCCTCTTTTCCCAGGAACTAGTCGAGCAAACTCATGTTGCAGATCATTAATCAGAAGTGTTTGAATCTCAATCTGGAAGATTGAACACTGAATCCAAGCTAACTCATCAATGGGATAGAACATAGAACATAGAACACTACAGCACAAACAGGCCCTTCGGCCCACAAGTTGTGCCGAACACATCAAAACCTACCCAGCCATAGACCTATCTATAACCCCCAATCCCATTGGATCCCATATACTCATCCAGAAGTCTTTTAAAAGACCCCAGCGAGTTCGCCTCGACCACCACCGACGGCAGCCGATTCCATTCACTCACCACCCTCTGAGTGAAAAACTTTCCCCTAGCATCCCCTCTGTACTTGCTTCCCTGCACCTTAAATCTGTGCCCTCTCGTCGCGACCATTTCAGCCCTGGGAAATAGTCTCTGAGAGTCCACCCTATCTATTCCTCTCAACATCTTGTAAACCTCTATCAGGTCGCCTCTCAACCTTCGTCTCTCCAGGGAGAACAGTCCCAGCTCCCTCAACCTGTCTTCATAAGGCATGCCTCCCAATCCAGGCAACATCCTTGTAAATCTCCTCTGCACCTTTCAATAGCTTCCACGTCCTTCCTATAGTGAGGCGACCAGAACTGCGCACAGTACTCCAAGTGTGGTCTGACAAGGGTCCTATAAAGCTGCAGCATTACCTCCTGATACTAAGCGAATGTTTCTCCATCTGAGCTCTCAGGCTGATATAAAAGATCCCTTGGAACCAATCAACAAAGAGCAGGAAAAGTCTCCTAATGTCTTGGCCATTATTTATTTTTTCTACTCGCAGCTGGTTGTGTCTGCCGCATAGTCTGTTTTAACCCTTATACGGTGGACAAATAACTGCGAGTAGACATTTTGTTAGTACAACCAACATTTATTTAAGATGCACAATCAATAATCACCTACCCAACCAACAAGTAATCTTACAGAAAATACACTAAAGTTCAAGTCCAATAAAGACCTTGACTTAATTTTTCATGAATGGCGAGAAGCCGAGTAGATATTGACCTTTATCTTTACAGTGGTCTCGGTCGTCCTCTGCGTAGTCGGGTCCTTTGATCTGGTCTGGCACTCTGGCCCTGGTCTTCCTTCCTTCTCGGGTGTGGTGGCTCCCCTAGTGTGGTCATCGCTGGTAATGGTCACTGTTGTAGCTCGTTTGTGGGATAAGAGAGCGAGAGAGAGAGAGAGAGAGAGAGAGAGACAGGTTCTTTGTTTATATCCCCTTGGGTTTCACTTGCCTTTTGGCCATTGCCAATCCGTCAGTCAGGATTTGATCACCCTAATCAATAAAGTCCAATTGGGCACTGCCACACCACTCTCTGGGTGCGTCCCCAATAGCCATGTCTGTAGGTGCTGGGGACATGTAGAATATACACCTCCCTCCCAAATAAGGGGTTATGATGCCCCAATACCTGGTAAACAATCCAGTTTGACCAAAAAGTCTCTTTTATCCTAGAGATGACCCATATCCTGTGTGTTCATTCACCTGGGTCGTAGCCTGTTTATTTCTACCTTTTAGGCTGCAGTCTAACATTTTAGTTCTTGCCCAATTGTCCCAGAGTGCTCTACAAATCGCCATTTTAGATGATCCATTTGGCCACTCCGCACTATAATGGATTATCTTTAAAAAATACCCTTTGTCTGTGCAGAATGACTCCTTGATTTCCTACATTGTAACAGTGCTTTATTGATCATAACCGATAACTGTGGTTGTGAAATAGCAACATAATTATAAGCCACTTTGCTTCTCTGTCTTCATGGGGAAAACTGCAGCTACAAACATCGTCCAAAATGTGATTGTTGTGGATGTGTTTCGGTGTTGCTACTGTGAATGGGTTAAACAATGGTAAAGATAGAGTCAGAGCACAGGGACATCGGAACACAAGGAGGCTTTTCAATTCCTTGAGCCTATTTTGCCACTAAGTGAGGTCATGATTAATCTGCATCTTAAATTTATCTATCCACCTTGCTTCTGTAACCCTTGATAGACTTGTCTAACAACAATTTCTCTGCTTTATAATTTGCTGTTAAATGTTTCTGTCTACCTAACCCACCACATCCACGTCATGGCAACAGAGTTTCATATGTCCAGTGCTGTTTGTGTGGACAAGTGTTTCCTGATGTCACTCCTGAAAGGGTTAGCTCCAATTTGAAAATTCTGATCTTTTTCTGTGGACTCACACATCTACCCTATCAACTTCAGTAATCATCATAATTATCTCAGTTAGGTGAATCATAGCATCCTGGCAATGCAGAAGGAGGCCACTCAACCCATCGAGCATGCACTAACAACAATCCCATCTAGACCCTATTCTGTAATCCTACCTATTTATCCAGCTAATCCCTGTGACACTAAGGAACAAGTTAGTATGGTCAATCAACATAACCCACACATCTTTGGAATGTGGAAGAAAATTGGAGTCTACACCAACTCTCTAAAAGGGCAACTTACACAATCCCACCCACATCCATAACCCCATGCATTTTATCATGGCCAATTCACATTATCCACACATCTTTGGTCACTTAGGGGCAATTTAGTGTGGCCAATCCACTTAACCTGCATACCTTTGGACTGTAGGAGGAAACTAGAGGACGTGGAGGAAACCCACTCAGACATGGGGAGAACGTACAAACTCCCCACAGACAGTCGCCCAAGGCTGGAATCAAGCCCGGGTCCTTGGTGCTCTGAGGCAGTGTCACCCTGGTTGTCACCACTTCTATGCAGAGCACTAGAGAACAGAAATTTCAGTCATATTAATACATCTTTTACAAACTAAATTACTTACAGTTGCACTGTGCTTGAGGTCGTTCATTAGATATCTGGCTGCTATTGACATCAGCTGATATTCTCCTGATCAGAAAATTGCAGCTCTCTTTTGAAAAGCATTTGCTGAGTATATCTGCCGACTCAGTTCCTCAGAGGAGTTCAAGTCTTATCAATAGTGGCTCAGACTTTGCTTCAAGTATTGTAAAGAAAACATTGCAGATAAGTAATGAGAGACCTCAAAGCTGTTTAGGTAATTGAGAGAAGAGACAAAAGGTGTAGCTGAGGTGGTTTGTCAAACCCAGGAAACTCAGGTCGAATTAATTGAATCTCTTGTAAAATTTATAAGAGAGGCATTCTCAGGAGCGTGCTAAATAGGCGATTAAACTGTCGCATGTCATTGTTAGTCTTATAATCAGGGGAACAAAGAAAAATGGTACCCAACGATTTAAATCCTCTTATATTAAAACAGCCTAGCATGCCCTGCATTAATTAGCTGATCAAATGTTCAGGTGGTTCTAATTTCTGACGCTATTAGCTGGTCATAAACACCGTGATTCAACATTGGGCAAAAATCCAGCTCTTCACAGTTTAAACAATGGGCTATCTTTAATAGGATTTTTTTTTTTTTACTTGACCTATAATAACATTGCTTCTGAGTCAGTGATGTAAGGATGTATTCTAAGGTCCCCTATTTGAGGTTTTATGATATACTGCTTAGACACTGCATGACTTTAATGGGCGTTTTGTCCTCTACTGGAATGTCACCGCTACAATTAAATTGTTTGAAGAGAATTTGTTGGCTTTTGTGTGATACTGATGGCAGATGCCGAGTAGCAAAGTTACAAATGATACCTGTCAATACTTTGTATTTTCTAGTGTTCCTTTGCAAAGATTTGATATCCTTCAGTGCCAGACATCCAAGACATCCTTCTCTTCATTTCTTCACATTTGTAGCCATGTTGAGTGACCTGCTGATGCAGGAATGTAGATGAAACATTTTGTCAATGGGATGCCCAGAAAAGCTACCCTGGAACACTGCGCTTCACCAGGAAACACCATACATAAAAGCTAATGGTGATAAATCTGCAATGAGAATGACACAAAGGAGGCAATATAACTCGTGTAAGATGCACGTGTGTTGCATCTGCTGGATATCAGATAACTTACTGGAATAGCCTTTGTATTTATTAAATATGAATGGTTTGGTTCCAATAAACTTATTGATCGAGAAATGATGCTGCATGCATAACCTATCACTGAAAGCTAGACCATAGGATGTAGGAGCAGAAGTAGTCCATTCAGCCAATTGAGTGTGTAGTGCCATTGATTGAGATCATGACTGATCTGATATAATAATCCTCAACTTCACTTTCACACCTTATCCCCATAACTATTGATTCCCTTACTGATTAAAAATCTGTCCATCTCAGTCTTGAAGCTACTTAACCATCCAGCCTCTACAGTTGTCTATGGTAAAGAATGCCACAGATTCATTATTCTCTAAGAGAATAATTTCCTTCTCATCTCTGTTTTCTAATTATGACCCCTAACTCTGAGATTATGCTTTTTGCTCCTAGACTCTTCCACAAAGGGAAACAACCTCTCAGCACCCTGTCAAACCCCTGAGAATGCTATATATCTCAATAAGGTCACACCTCATTCTTCTAAATTCGAGCGAGTACAGGCCCAATCTAATCAACCTCTCCTCATGAGAAAACCCCTCTGTACTCAGGATCACCTCGTGAACCTTTTCTGGACTTGAATCTAACTGTGTGCACTTTGACCTGAGAAAGACCAGTTAAGAAAGACTATGAGAAGGATGCACCATCTATGGCTAAGTTAAAAAAGGTAAAGATCATATCAAAATAGGAAAAGGCTTACAATGTTATGAAGATTAGTGTAGTCCTGAAGATTGGAAAGATTTACAAACCTACGAAGGGTAACTAACAATAAACTGAAATGGTAGAAATCAGAGCAAGAGAGAAGACTAACAACAAATATGAAAACAGAAGGTAAAAGTTTCTATAAGTATTTTAAAAGGGAAAGAATAACTGAACTGAGAATTGGACCCTCAAAGGTTGAGACTAGTCAATAAATAAATGGAAAATGAGGAAGTGACAGATACTTTGAACAGTCTTCGCAGTAAAAGACACAAGAAACATGTTAGAAAATCAGGAGGCAAAAGGAAGAAGAAACTAAGAACAAACACAATTGTTAGAGAAAAAGTACTGAGGAAACTAATGAAGCTAAAAGTTGACAAGTCCTTTGGAACTGATAGTTGCATCCTTTGGTTTTCAAAGAAATAACTGCAGAGTTAATGGATGTATTGAACAATAGCATCATAGCATTCCCACAGTGCAAAAGGAGGCCATTCAGCCCATTGAGTGTGCACTGACCACAATCCCATGCAGACCCCATTTCTGTAACCCCATATATTTACCCTGCTAATGCCCTGACATTGATTGTAATCTTTCAAAACTCAATTCTGAAAAGGTCACAACAAATGTAGCACCTCTGATCAGGAAAGGAGGGAGAATGAAAATGGGACACCAAAGGCCAGTTAGCCTAACGTCAATTATTTGGGAAATAGTATAATCCATTATTAAGGAGTTTGCAACTGGACATTTGGAAAATCATATTACAACAGGCAGAGTCAACATGATTTTGTGAAAAGGTAATTGTGTTTGACAAATTCATTCAAATTTTTTGAGGATAACAAACAAGTTAGATAAAGAATAGATGCAATGCATTTTTGATTTCCAAAAATAATGTGGCACATAAAAGGTTTCTACACAAGATAGGAACTTGTAATGCATTAAGGGTGATATATTAGCATGTGTGTGAATTGGCTAACTATCATGGAACAGGAAGTTGGGATAAATGGTGTATTTAGACAAGCAAATCGTAACGAGTGCAGCACTGCAGGGATCAGTGCTGGACTCTCATCTATTTATGATATATATTAGTGATCTGGATGATGGCACCATCTGTCTGGTAGTCACATTTGTAAACAATGCAAAGATAAGTAGTAAAGCAAGTGTGAGCAGGATACAAAGAGTCTGCAAAGGGATTTAGATAGGATAATAGAGGGGAAAAAATTGCAGATGGAGTATAATGTGGGAAAATGTGAGGTTGTGCACTTATGAAGAATAAATAGAAAAGCTGAATATTATTTAATTGACAAATTTTGTGCCTTTGTTTAAAAAGGGCTGCAGGGAAAAGACCAGGAACTACAGGCCAGTAAGCCTCAAATCTGTGGTGTGTAAGTAGTTAGAAGATATTTTGAGAGACAGGATCTACAGGGATTCAGAGATGCAAAGACTGATTAGGAACCGCCAGCATGGCTTTGTGTGTGGAAAATCATGTCTCACAAATTTGATTGAGTTTTTTGAAGGGGTAACCAAGAAGGCAGATGAGGGCAGTACAACTGATGTTGTTTACATGGATTTAGCAAGACCTTTGAAAAGGTACCACATGGTAAGTTGTTACATAAAGTTAAATCTCACGGCATCCAGAGTGAGTTATCTAAATGGATACAAAATTGGCTTCTTGACAAAAGCCAGAGGATGGTTGTAGAGAGTTGTTTTTCAAACTGGAGGCCTGTGACCAGGGATCAGTGCTGGGTCCACTATTATTTGTCATTTATATTAATGATTTGGAGGAGAATACAGGTAGCATGGTTAATAGGTTTGCAGATGACCCCAAGATTGGTGGCATAATGGACAGTGAAGAAAGTTACCTCTGATGGTAACAGGATCTTGATCAATTGGACCAGTGAGCTGATGAATGGCTGATGGAGTTTAGTTTAGATAAATGTGAGATAATGCATTTTGGTAGATTGAACCAGGACAAGATTTACTCAGATAATAATAGGACATTGGGGAGAGTTACATAACAAAGAGATCGAAGAGTACATGTTCATAGCTCCTTGAAAGTAAAGTCACAGGTAGACAGAATGGGAAAGAAAGATTTCAGCATGCTTGATTTAATCGGTCAGAATATTGAATACAGGAGTTGGCACGTTTTATTGAAGTTGTGCGTGACGTTGGTAAGGCCACACTTGGAATATTGTGTACAGTTCTGATCACCCTATTATAGAAAGGATATTATTAAACTAGAAAGAGTGCAGAAGAGATTTACTAGGATGCTACAAAGACTTGATGGCTTGAGTTATAAGGGGAGGCTGAATAAACTGGGACTTTTTTCTCTGGAGTGCAGAAGGTTGTGGGTCAATCTTATGGAGGTCTATACAATAATGAGGGACACAGATCAGCTAGATAGTCAATATCTTTTCTCAAAGGTAGGGGAGTGTAAAACTACAGAGCATAGGTTTAAGATGAGAGAGGAGAGATACAAAAGTGTCCAGAGGCGCAATTTTTTCACACAAAAGGTGGTGAGTGTTTGGGACAAGCTACCAGAGGTAGCAGTAGTGGTGGGTACAATTTTGTCTTTTGAAAAGCATTTAGACATTACACGGGTAAAATGGTATAGAGGGATATGGGCCAAATGCAGGCAATTGGGATTAACTTAGGTTTTTCAAAAAAGGGCAGCATGGACAAGTTGGGCCAAAGGATCTGTTTCCTTGCTGTAAACCTCTATGACTTTGGAGAGAGGCTGTAGAATGTTGCAATGCAGAAGGATCTGGATGTCCTTGTACATGCTTCACCAAAGTAAGCATACAGATACAGCGTGTAATTAGAATGATAAATGGAATATTGGCCTTTGTTGAAGAGGTGGAACATAAAAGCAGGGAAGTCTCGCTATAACTGTACAGGGCATTGATGAGACCATGCCTAGAATATTGAGTCCAATTTTGGTTTGTTAGTTAAGGAGCGATATACTTATTTTGGAGAAGGTTCACTAGGCTGATCTTAGGACAAATCTGCAGGCTAGGCTGATCTCAGCTGAGTTAACAGAATGAGAGGTGATGTCATTGAAATTATATATAATTCTGAGGGGACTTGACAGGGTAAATGCTGAGAGGATGTTTCCCTTCATGGAGGAATTTAAATCTAGGGGGCAGGGTATAAAAATAAGAGATCCACCATTTAAAGATGATATGAAGAGGAATCTCCTCTTTCCCTCAATACAGTGGGGATTTTCTCTGTTGGTAGCCTGATTCTCTTAAAAACTTAAGAAAATTAAGAATTAAATTCACAAAGGCAAAACATAATTGAAATATATGGAAAGAAACATAAAAATCACTTTACAAGACAGGATAAAAATTAGCGTTGGCCATGGGAGAGCTTCAGATGGTCAAATAGCTCATTAAGAAGTCTCACAACACCAGATTAAAGTCAACAGGTTTTTTTAGGTAGCACAGGTCACAAGCTTTCAGAATGCTACTCCTTCATCAGGTGAGTGGGAGTTCACTCATCTGATGAAGGAGCAGCGCTCTGAAAGCTTGTGGTTTGTGCTACCAATTAAACTTGTTGGACTTTAATCTGGTGTCGTGAGACTTCTTGCTGTGTTTACCCCAGTCCAACACCGACATCTCCACATCACAAATAGTTCATGTCAGTGCTGAAGACTCTCCCAAAGATCTGTGGCACTGACCCAAAATCCATTACAATTATACCTTTCTAATATTTAAGGCACTTCTTCTGAATAGATAGTGTGTAATGGCTTCATTACACACTAAAATATCAGTCCAAAATGTGACAGATTACCTCAGCCAATTGCGATACACTGCTTGATTTAATAATTTTTCATTTAGCCAATCCGAAGACTGGATTTCCTCCCCTGGCATGGTTTACTTCCTTGTTGCTATGTGTCTCTAGGGATGCTACCATTCAAATATCTTTCCCACCAGCACTTTGCGAAGACAACTGACTCTGGAGCTGGTATTTCCTACATCTGGACAATTGGGCTTTTCACTTTTGACATGAAATGTTTTATTACATTTTTCAGAATTTGCCCCAAATTTGAAACTTTGTTGTGTTTCTGCTGACTAAATGGCTTTTAGCTATTGAACTTCTGAACTTTGATAGTGTCTGCAGTTCTCGCATTTTGACTGTGGTGAACAGATATTTCAATTAAACACAATATATTAATATATTATTGTTATTCAATATCAATACAGATAATTAACTTTAAAATCATCTCTCATTCATTTTTCATAGTGTTTAACATCCACATGTGAACAAACTGTCAACATCTTCTTATTAGGTGAAAGTCATTTCAACTCTTTCCTTCCTAGCTGCTGATTAAAGAATCTGTCTGTGACTGTGCTCAGAACCCCCTCCCACACCAGTGAACAGTGGAGGTGGGTCACTGAAAATATCCCAGGCTGAAGTAAGAAATTGAGTTCCAGAAGCACAGTGACCATGACACTGCACAACCCTGCCACAGCAACCTCTGCGAAATGTGCCGGATCATCGACAAGGATGTCATCATCACACATGAGAACACCATCCACCAGCTACATGATACATACTCATGTAACTGGGCCAATGTTGTCTATCTCATACACTGCAGGAAAGGGCGTTCCAAGACATGGTACATTGGGGAGATCATGCAAACACTACGACAATGGATGAATGGACATTGCTCAACAATCACCAGGTAGGAGTGTTCCCTTCCAGTCAGGGAGCACCTCAGCAGTCGAGAGAATTCAGTCTCTGATCTTCGGGTAAGTATTCTCCAAAGCGGCCTTCACAACACACAACGCTGAATTGCTAAGCCAAAAACTGATAGACAAGTTCCGCACACATGAGGACGGTCTCAACTGGGATTTTGGGTTCATGTCACACTGTCTGTAACCCTCACCATTTGGCCTAGGCTTGAAAAATCCTACTAACAGTCCTAACTTAAGACAAACACACTTCTAACCTGTGATTATCCCTCTCTTCACTCACATTGTCTGTACCTGTAAAGACTTGATTACTTGAAAGACTCACATTCCAGCCATTATCTTGCAATTATGTGTTTGTCTGTATATCCCATGTTTGTAAAACCTATCTTTCCACTCATCTGATGAAGGAGCAGTGGTCCGAATGCTCTTGCTTCCAAATAAACCTGTTGGATTTTAACCTGGTGTTGTGAGATTTCTTACTGTGCCCAGGCTGAGATGGACAGATTCCTCATCTACAAGAGAGGCAAGGATTATGGGGAAGAGGCAGCAAAGTAGAGGTAAGACCACAGTCTGATTAGCCATGATTTTATTGAATGGCAGGGTAGATTAAAGGGGCCAAATGGCCTATCCTGTTCTTATTTCTTATGATTTTATGACCTTACATTTATTGAGATTATTTAAATGATACAAGGTATCATTTGTTCAGCGAACTAAATACTAAGCAAGAGTAAATAATATTTACATTATGCTTTTAACATACTGAAGCATCTAAATGTGTATCAAAGGAGTGTTACAAAGCAAAATCTTACACCAAATCACATAAGCTGCTCATAATCAATGTTCAGTTAGGGTTCCATCAGAGCTACTTATCTCCAGACCTCAATATAGTGGGTCTAAATAGTACCCAAAGAACTGAGCTCCAGAAGTTGAGTGGGAATGATATTAAGGCAGCATTTTACCAAGAACTCTCTTAACATTCAGATCAATGAATTGTTTTTATTATTCATTCATGGCATCGCTTGCTCAGCCAGCATTGACTGCCCATCCCTGAGGGCATTTTAGAGTCAAACATTTCAGGAAGAAAACTCTTCAGTTCATACCAATCACAACAGAAAGTGTTTAGTTGAGTTTATTTATTTATTAGTCACTAGTAGGCTTACATTCACACTGCAATGAAAAACTCCTTGCGCTTTTGGAAGTTAATTATCTTGTTTGGATCCAAAGCACTGGAATTTCCCCCTCTAACAGCACTGTGGGTATACCTACAACTCAGGGACTGCAGCGGTTCAAGGTGACAGCTCACTATCATCTTCTCAAAGGAAAGTAGGGATGTGCAATAAATGCCGGCCTTTGCCAGTAATACACTTGAGTGAATAAAGAAAAAAATCAGCATTTTGAGCTCATGGACTTAGAACATTGAACAACCTGATAGAAGGATGTTACTCCTTTAGTTTTGGCCTCTACACCATGTCTGGTAAAGAATCCTATTTAGAATGTGAACATACCTTCCGTGATACGAAGCTGACTCAGTACACATACTCGGCCTTCTGTTTTGTTTCGGTTCTCGATTGCCAGAGGTGGAAATTTCTCTGTATTGTGTGTATAATTTGAAAGGTATACAGGCTGGAGAGGAAGCCTACAGCGTGAGATAATTGTCTTACTAGTGGGGCCACTTCCTGAAAGGTGCGATACATCCCATTAGCAGAAGAATAAAAATTAAATGCTGACTCTTTCTGGCTAATTATGGAAGATTATTGGAGGCAATTGTTGAATCGCAGCAGCCGAGACTTCTCTGTGTGACTGTAGATAATTCTGGAAATCAGCAGCAGGTCCCCAAAGACAAAGATAAATATTTTCGCCACAGACTGCAGGGGATCCAACTGATTAAATGACGAGGAACAAAACAAGATCAGGAGGGAAGCAGGATAACAGGTAGGAAACACAAATCAGTCATTCTAACTCCAGATACAATGAGGAGTAGAAAACCTGCGCGAGTGAAAACTGGCTGCTGATGCAGAGAGATCGTCTCATGCAGGCAGCAGCAAGAAAAGATTGGAATAAAAATAGCCAGAGGAATGGGAAAACCAGACACAAAACCTAAAACAGCGACAGAGGAGGCCCAGCACCAACATTTTCTGAGGTGTGGTTCACACAGGAACAATGAACATTGCAAAGCCAACCCACCAGCCCTGTCACATCTGACAGAAAGATAAAATATCATGTATACTGTCCAATTTTATAAATGCTTTCTAAACTAATTCTAAACAAGTATCAGCAATGTCTTGTGAAACTGGAACATTTTTTTTCAGAAATGTACATTTGATCACAGGGAATTGCTGGATGCAAAATGACAAGAGTCCATCCAGGTGACTAACCTTTCACCATCTTGCAGTCACATGACAGAGACTGCACAGGGCCAGAGTTGTTAGCACTGCTGTCTCACAACGCCAGGGACCCAGGTTTAATTCTGGACTTGGGTCATTGTCTGTGTGGAGTTTGAACATTTGCCTTGTGCCTGCGTGTGTTTCCTTCAGGTGCCCCGGTTTCCTCCCACAGATCTGCAAGTTAAATTGAAAGATTATGCTAAGTTGCCCCTTAGTGTCCCAAGATCTATAGGCTAGGTGGATTGGCCACACTAAATTGCCTCTTAGTGTTCAATAATGTATAGTTTCGGTGGATTGGCCATGCTAAGTTACCCTTTACTGTCCAAAGATGCATTGGTTAGATGGATTGGCCATGTTAAGTTGCCTCTTAGTGTTCAAAAATGCGCAGGTAGATGGATTGTCCATGCTAAATTGTCCCTTAGTGTCCAACAATCTATAAATTAGATGGATTGTCCATGCTAAATTGTCCCTTAGTGTCCAACAATCTATAAATCAGATGGGTTGGCCATGCTAAATTGCTCCTTAGTGTCCAAAGATGTGTAGGTTAAATGGATTGGACATATAAATTTGTCATTTGTATCAGGAGGATGAGAGGGGAAATATGTATGGTTACGGGAATATAGCACCAGTGTGGGATTGTTGCCAATGCAGGCTCAATGGATCAAACGGCCTCCTTCTGCACCACAAACTACTCAAAGGGAAAAAATATATATTGAGCTATAGGTAAAGTGTGAGACTAATTGGTTACCTCCAGAGCTGGCACAGGTACAATGGGCTGAAGGGTCTTCTGCTGTATTATGTGATTCTATGATTCTGTGACTAGACCCAGACGTGGGTCTTGTGAGGAAAATCCCCACAGGTGGAGATCTTTGGGAAACATTGACCTAAACTCACCTGATCCTCCCACACAGAATCCACTCACCACACATCACATCTTAAATTACTCTATCGCAAAATGCTACGATCTAAAATGAATCAATCCAATTTGAGTGAATCAATATCAACTGCTTTCCCTGCAATGTGTAATGATGTTACCTGAAAAAATAAAAGCTTCATTTCCCAGTTTTACATTAGACAGAAATGGTTTAAGTTCTATTATCCCCCCCCCCCTCCAAGTTAGATGTTGAACATCTGGAAGAAAGTGTATTTTTTTAAAAGATTTCTTTGTTGTTACTCTGGCTAGGTTTTGACACAAAGCAGTCCATAATGTACCGATTGGTGCTGAGTCAAAACTGTGCTCCCCAAAACCCAGTGAAAGTATAACTCCAGTCTGTGTTCCTCTTTCCCACCCCACTTCAATGAATTTCAGCACTGGTCAAAATGACATACCTACAACACAGGGAGTTAATAATTACAGAATCTGCACGGCGGCACAGTGGTTCACACTGCCAACTCACAGCGCCAGGGATCCGGGTTCAATTCCCAGCCTTGGGTCAATCTCTGTGTCTGCGTGGGTTTCCTCCGGGTGCTCTGGTTTCCTCCCACAGTCCAAAGATGTGCAGATTAGGCTGATTGGCCATGGTAAATTGACTCTTAACACCAGAGGGATCAGCAGGGTAAATGTGTGGGTTTAGGGGATAGGACCTGAGTGGGATCGTTGGTGGTGCAGGCTCGATGGGCCAAATGGCTTCCTTTGGGTCTGTGGGGATTTTATGATTTTAATCACACTGTGGGCCAATCGTTATTGAGAAAGATGGTGCAATATTTTGGGATTTAGTCATACCTTTGCGTAGAAGGAACTTGCAGATCTGGATTGACAGATGGTGCATCCTCATCACCTAGAAATAAACCGCCTCACTTCAAATTCACATCTTGGCTGATACTCACTTTAAACATTTCCCTCGCAATCCTTTCCACAATTCCTTCGGCTCCCCTTCAAGAGTCTTGCTCGCCTACATCCCCAAGAGGCTGGATTGTACTTTGACCGTAGATTTGTGGTTAATCACATCTAATAGCATCCTCTCCCCTCCATCTCTCCTCCCCCAACCCCAGCACCACCCACCGCCACATACTCCCCACCAAAGAACTTTAGTTAATCTGAATTCTATTTGTTAGCCATCCAAAACTAGATGAAATCACGTTGAATTAACGACTCAACTGTGCTGTCCCTGTTGAACTTAGAGACTAGAAAGAAACATGTCCTTTCACTCAGGTATTGAGAGAAGAGTTCAATCCTCGCCAAGGATTTGCCTGAATCATTTCATTCCAGTTCACCTGATTGCATTGAAGAGGTGTATTGATGAAGAGCTCCACCTTGTGGGAATGTGCTTATATTGCTGTTGAAAAATGTATGTTTCAAGTTGTTTGAAGATTTTTTGGTCCATGTATTGGTTTTATAATCGATATAAATCCCATGCTGAATTCTGAAATGATTCATATTTTGCATATTTCATAACCAGGCTATGCTGACCCCAACACTCAGATTTATTCTGCCTTAGGCAGGGTTGCTCATGACTTCTTTAGATTACAAAAGTTGCAGTTATTCAACAGAGGCACTGAGGGCTTGCCACAGGAGTTAACTAGAAATGTTAACATGGCACGATGGCGCCTGCTGTAGATTTTCCAAAGATCTGGACTATATTCCCTTCTACCATCCAGCTTGAAGGCAGAACCAAGTGGCAGGAAACAAAAATAAACTCATTAGAATTTGCAAACCGAAGTATATCCAATTTTCACTTCCACTGTCTGGCATGGTGGTGCAATGGTTAAGCACTGCTGTCTCACAACATCAGGGACCGTGGTTCAATTCCTGGCTTGGGTGACTGTCTGTCTGCATTTTCTCCCCATATCTGCATGTGTTTCCTCTGGGTGCCCCGATTTGCTTCAAAGATGTACAGGTGAGTTTGATTGGCCATGCTAAATTGCATCTTGGTGTCCCACAGATGTGTAGTTTAGGGATATCAGTTATAGTAAATGTGTGGAGTTATGGGAATAGTGTGGGGAGCCAGCGTAGGTAAGATGCTGTGTCAGTACAGGCTCAATGAGCTGAATGGCTGCCTTCTACACTGTAAGGTTTCTATGATTCTCAGAAGCAGAAACTTGGCTGGATGGGAACGTGTACTAGTGGAACTGAACTATGAAAGGTGCATGTTCAGGACAGTTATGGTTTTTTGAAAGGCCACTGACAAATACACAAAATAGGGATAGAAATAAATCAAAGAACCCCTCACACCCACTCTGCTGCCTTTCAATATGATTATGACTGATCTCCGATCTTCAATGTTCCAGGATTAGCCTGGAGTCTCCAGGGATTAGAATTCAATCTCCAGGATATTGCTGTGTGTACAATCCTGCAGAAAAATCACTGCACCATTGAAAAAAAAGTTAATTTGTTCTATTTATCAGATATAAAAATATTGAAAATGGCAGGAGGAAGTGGGTGTAGTCGTCGAATATAGGTGCAGGAGTAGGCCATTCAGCCCTTCAGTATGATCATGGCTGATCATGCATTTTCAATATCCCAATCCTGTTTTATCTCCATTCCCTTTTGTCCCTGCAGCCATAAGAGCCACATCCAGCTCCCTCTTGAACATATCTAACAAACTGGTCCCAACAGTTTTCTGCGGTAGAGAATTCCCCACGTTCACAACTCTCTGAGTGAAGAAGTTCTTACTCATCCATATCCTGAATGGTTTACCCCTTATTCTTAGACTGTGATTCCTAGTTCTGGATTTTACCAACATCGGGAACATTCTTCCCGCATCTAGCTTGTCCAATCCCATCAGGATTTTATATGTTTCGATGAGATCCTCTCTCATTTAAATTCCAGTCAGTACAAGTCCAGTCGACCCAGTCTCTCTTCATATATCATTCCTGCCATTGTTCTGATCCGGTGAACCTTCGCTGGATTTCCTCAATAACAAGAATGCCCTCCCTCAGACCAGGAGACTAAAAGTGCACACAATATTCGAGGTGTGGCCTCACCAAGGCCCTATATAATTTCAACAAAACATCCCTCTCCTGTACTCAAATCCTCATGCTATAAAAGCCAGCATGCCATTAGCTTTCCTCACTGCCTGCTGTACCCGCATACCAATCTTCAGCGACTGTTCCACCATGGCACCCAGGTCACATTGCACTTCCCCCCTTTATAAGCTGCCACCATTCGGGTAATAATCTTCCTTCCCGTTTTTGCCACCAAAATTTATCCACATTATTTTGTACATCTTATTGCATTTGCCAAGTTTTTGCCTGTCCAAGTCACCTTGTAGCCTCTTAGCATCTTCCTCACAGCACGCACTGCCATCCAGCTTTGTGTCATCTACAAATTTGGAGAAATTGAATTCAATTTCTTTATCCAAATAATTAATGTATATTGTGAACAGTTGGGATCCCAGAATTGAACCCTGTGATACCCAACTAGTCACTGCCTGCCACTCTGAAAAGGACTGATTTGTTTCCCCTCTCTTGCTTCCTGTCAGCCAACAGTTCTCTATCTACATCAATAAATTACCCCCAATAGCGTGAGCTTTAATTTTGCTCACTAATCTCTTGTTTGGGATTTTGTCAAAAGCCTTTTGAAAACCCAGATGCACAACATCTGCTGGTTCACCCTTGTCCACTCTCCTGGTCACTTCATCAAAAAATTCAAGAAGATTTGTCAAGCATGATTTCCCTTTAGTGAATCCATACTGACTTGGAACAATCTTGTCACCGCTTCCCAAATGCTCAGTTATTACATCCTTAAAAATTGACGCCAACATTTTTCCAACTATTAATGTGAAGCTAACTGGCCTATAATTCCCCATTTCTCTCTCCCTTTTTTTAAAAAGGAGGGAGAGAGAAAACATTAGCTACCTCCAATCCACTGGAACTCTTCCAGAGTCTATAGAATGTTGGAAAATGATCACCAATACATCTCCAATCACCAATACACCCACTATTTTTAGGGCCACTTCCTTAAGTTTGGCTGACAGTTAAGCATCATCCTTTATGGAAAGGCAATGACCTCGTGGTATTGTAGCTGAATTCATAATCCAGAGACTCAGGGTAATGCGGTAATGCCCAGGAACCTGAGTTCAAATCCCATCATGACAAATAGTGGAATTAAATCCAATGTCTTGTCTAGATTTGGCTTCACGCCATTGGATGTGAGTAAGTGATCCATGTGTAGGGAACCCAAATCTGCATTTCACAGGATTAAGCTTCAAATTTATGGTCTTGATTTTATAAGGACAAGACAAAAACATCTTGTTTTTGCATAGTACAATTCCAGACCAGAATGTCATCGATAATGATTTCATAATGCTGAACTGTAAAAAGTTGCCCCATGCATCGTTGGAAGACTTCACTGTCAATGAAGAGCCCTTAAGGCATATTGGCAGTGAGGCCTGCCCACCAGATGCATGAATATGGTGAAGTTAGAGGATTCTTCATCTTATGGGATCTGCCAGAACTCATGTTGCACAACCAGGATGCTGAAAACCTGAGCACTGCGCATGTCTATCATCTACTATCTTCACAGGGTGAAGAGCTCAGGACAGCATCTTGTTCAGGTGCACTGGGTCAATGTTAATCCTCATCAAGCCATTTTTTTTTACTGCAGCCACCATTGCTGAAACCTGTTTTGTGACACTGTGTAAGGGAATTGTGACACCATTACACTATTGGTAACTTACCAATGACATTGCACTTGAAGAGATCTTTGTTCTTTATCATTCCTGAGGCTTGGTGAACCCCAGTATAATGCTGCCCCAAAGACCTAACAGTGACTTTATGTTCTAGTCAACAACATGAAACATAAAGCTGCCCTGTACACAATGGAGACTGGTCACTCTTTTAGTGTGGATGGTTTGTCCATGATAGGATACAAGGTCCGCCTGGATACAGGGTTGAGTGCTGCAAATGGGTCTGGCCCTGCGTTCAGCTGGGCGACATGGTACACTTTACTCCACTGTAAATCTTTACCTTCAGTCTTGTATTGCTGCAAATCATACTGAAGATGAAGATCTCAGCCTTTTCTGTGATGATGTTGACACTCTGACAGCAGAGTCATGTTGGAAACTCAGTGGTTTTGCTGCCCTGGCTGAGCTTCAGTTCATCCACCAAGCTGATGCACCTCTCCTTGGAGGACTGACTGGTTGCTGGTGGAGGAAGGCTCCTGCGGTTTTAATCTGCAGCATTTTACAAAATGATTCTACTTGTCAGATTTATTGTGGAATTTGCCATATGAGAAACTGTTCTGTTTTGAGGGTGTTGGTCATCCCAGTTGGGGCATGGCAAAAACTTTTTGTTTCTTGCCTAAACTTCTTGCTGTATTTTTTTTTCAGATTGTATGTTTAGCAGGCAAATGTTCGTGGGTGTTTATAACATTAAATGTCGCCTCTGGACATAGGGACCCGCAAGCTATTCGATTCCTGACTAATTCATCAGTAAGGGCGCCAAAAGACATTTTTCACTAAGATTTTCAAGATTGCTCCATATGATTATTTTGACTTATCAAATCTTTGGTTTATAGACTTAAACATGTGCTTGTCAAGTATCATATTTATCACTGGTGGCAGATGTTTTCAAACATTTCAAAAATAATTTCAAAGTCCTCTTTCTCCTTCTCCATTCACAAAAAAAACTTCTCAATGGCTTTGAGATCATTAGATTTAGTGAGATGTAAGCTTGAACATTTTTATTTGTCAGATAACCTTGCATTGTAATATATACATTATTTCTCCTCAAACTTGGCCCAGATGTCCACAATGATTTCATTGAATATGAGTAGTGTTATTGCTGGAGTGGAGAATTTCTTGTTTTCTGAGCTGTGATAGTAAAACATAACAGAGTTTGCTTTGAAAAAACAATTAGCTTTTATTATCACAAAACTGAATGCAATGTATGACAGAATCTTGGAGACAGAAAGCATTCCCTATAAACTGCTGATTCTATACCAAGACTGCACCAACTACAAGAATCAGTTCAATTGTTATACCTTTTTCTTATCAGTTTACATGACCTCAGGAGTTCAATTAGTAATACAAGCAGTAGTACATCATTAATTGTATTGTGATCTAGTAACCACTGGGACCGCTCTGTCTCATCAATAATATCATTATCTTGTCCTTTTGGTAGAACGGAAGAGGGCTGATGACTTCATCATTTCTGACCTTATCTCACCTCACTCATCCAGCCCTAAGTAATCAGCCTTATCAGGTCTTGACCTTCTCCAGTCTTATTCATGTGTTAGGAGTCAGTGTTCCTTTTTTTTACCAAATACTTGACCAATTTTCCCATCATGCCACTACTTCATTCGTATAACTTCACATTATGGTTCAGGTTAGAAACTCCAAAGTGTGTTATGGAGCCCACCTGTCTTGCATCTTGAATTTGGTTAAAATAAGTGTGAGATGTTTTACTTCAGGTATGATTGAAGGGGCCCATTAAGGAAATTTTATCAAAGTTTATTTAAGAATATAATTAACATATATAGTAAGAAAATTAGCACAAACTTCTATCAATTACAAATAACAAATTAAACAACCACTATAATGTATAATCTTTAACTAATACATTTTATGTTCTAAATGTTCCAATCAAAACTAATATCCAATCAATAAAACTCTCTAAACAGATTCATCACTGCACAAGCTAAAGCTCATATAATACTGGAGTCTAGTTCCCTTGATTGAATGCTGATTCTAAATGTTCTTGAAAACTTAAAGCAGTTTGTAGCCAGGTAAGCTCCCCAAAACATCAAAGCATAGGTTCTTTATTGCAACATGGCAATAAACCTTTCTTTTAGCTAACTGGCAACATTTTCAAACAGCGAGAAAAATGCTTATTTTCCAGCTTGTCTTTCACACTACCTCTAACACTATGATCAAAATAAAACTAAGAACAACCATTGTCATCTGAGCTGCACATAGTTTTTTTTTTCCCTTTGAACAATAACATTATTTGTCTAAGGCTGTGAGCTGATAAACACTGAGAGCTGAAGAGATTATGAGTTAAAAAAAATCTCTTAAAAAGACAGTAACATCACAATGGGCTGATGCAGTAACTTATGCCATATTGCCAACTCCTGAGAGTATGTAGAAGTGCTGGGTTCCCAACAAACAGTGACCAATAACTTAAAACAGCAATCATTTCTTCACTAGTGTGGGTAGCTCTTACAAGCTTGTACTCTGCACATGCTCAAGAAGGAATTCAACACCTTTATCTCATGATCCTTCAGGCAGCCACATCACCGTGTCATCACGGGATCGCTTGGTCTAGAGAAGGGAAGCAGAAATTTAGCTGGAAACCTCATAAAGGCACAATGTGAATTATAGAAAGCACAGATCAGAGGGTGAAAAGACAAAAAAGAAGTCAATGATTTACTTTGCATGACTTTCAGCCAATAAAATACTCTTCTGTGAAGTTTCAGTTTGACTATTATTTACTGTTTAAAAATAATTCATTCATAGATCTTCCCAATGATGAAACAAAAATACATTAGGCAATTCAAATAGGTTTTAGAAAAAAAAATCCACGATAAACATAAATTAATTTGATGTCAATATTTTATTATCTATGAATACAGCATTTATAGGTCCAACACATTGTTAATATTAATTTATTGTAGGAGGAAATGAACAAACTCAGTCTTCAGAGACTGTGTAAAACTTCAACAAAAATGGTTTTATTCAACATGCATGAAAGAGAGCAGAACTTGTGGCTGTAAGTATAGCTTGCTTCAGAGCTACTCTACTGAGCAGTGGCTCTTACAGATTCCTACAGCCCATTCTTTACATTACAAAGCATTACATCTGCATCATGTCACGATATTGTTAAGTTGAATTGATTACTGTTCTGTTTTTGATTACATTATATGATTCCATTGCCTTGTGTACTTTAAGTTTAATCAATTTCTAGATATCTCCTGTCAACCTGTTTACAATGTCAAAGTGTTGTGTTTGTCAAACCGATTTCGATGGAGTGTTAATTGTCTCATCTCCTAGATATTTGATTAAGTTTTCAGAGGCACAGTGGCTCCTCAAGAATTTTTGGAGCTTTGATAAGTGATATCAATTCGCATATGTTGTTGTAACCTTGGAGCGATACTATCTGGGTGTGACCATTTTAGTGCCGTTTGAGGGATAGTTATTTGTGTTTTGTCCTATGTGCCTGTACTGTGTGTGGGTGCTACAGTGCCGTTAGGTTAATCCTTTCCATACATTCCTCTCCTGCTATAGCCCACATTCTCTGGGTTTGACATTTACAGTTTGAAAGAAATGTGAAAGTGAATCAATGTGCTATAGTGATGATAAATTGTTTTCTAAGAATACATTGTTTGAGGCAAATGTCACAGAATCTCTGAAGGATTTTTTTTACTGGATATGGGTGTCGCTGGTTAGGTCAGTATTTCTTACCCATCCTTAATGATCCTTTGGAAGTTGGTGGTGAGCTGACTTTATGAATCGCTGTAGTGGATTTGGCGTATGTACTTCCACAGTGCTGTTAGAAAGGGAAAGCACACTATTTCCTCTTAGGTAAATTTTCAATGACGACATCTTTTTAATAATCTTACAGCCTAACCTCGAAAATTCATCTTTCAATTCTTTCCGTTATAGCCGTAACATTCTGAGCACAATGTTGCCTTTTCCCGTTGTGTTCAAACATATCCAGAATTGTTATAATAAAATAGCACACACAGCGTGCCTTGTCCCCTCGCAACCTTACCGTCCTGCACCATTTCAACTTCAATTTTCAAACCTCAACTGCGTTTGTCTTTGTAAGAGCAGCAAGAATTTCTTTCATGTGGATCTCATTAAGGAAATAACTGCAGTTGTACAGCCAATATTCACAGCTAGAAAATCGTGAGCCTAAGTATATCTGACTCTACAATTAAGGGCCAGTGTTTAGTGCTGGTTGGACACGTCAGATTCTGTTCAAAAGCAATGGGATTTTGATTGGTGCTGGGCCAATCTCCTGTGATTCATTGGCTTATAGTTATTGTTATTTCATTAAACCTGTTGGTTGATAATTAGACCTGCTGGTTCATAATGACCAAGGAAGAGAATGTATTTATTTTATTGCACAGTATTCCTGAATGTTCAGAGACTGGGAGAGAATTGCAATGCTGAATTCTCCTCCCTAAGTCTGTGTGGAGTTTGCACATTCTCCTCGTGTCTGCATTGGTTTCCTCCAGGTACTCCAGTTTCCTCCCCCAGTCCGAAGGTGTGCAGGTTAGGTTGATTGGCCATGCCAAGAAATTGCCCCTTAGCATCGAGGGATGCGTAGGTTAGAGGGATTAGTGGGTGTAATATGTGGGGATATGAGAATAGGGCCTGGGTGGGATTGTGTTCGGTGCAGACTCGATGGGCTGAAGGGCCTCTTTCTGCACTGTAGAGTTCTATGATATGAATTCACTGATCTGTGCAATGTACAACAATGACCTGGTCAAAAACAGAAAGTGCTGGAAAATCTGACAGCACTTGTGGTGAGAGGATAGGGTCAATGCTTTGAGTCTGGATGACCCTTAAAGTTTAAAGTTTACTTATTAGTGTCACAAGTAGACTTACGTTAACATCGCAATGAGGTTACAGTGAAAATCCCTTAGTCGCCACAGGCAGGCACTTGTTCAGGTACACTGAGGGAGAATTTAGCATGACCAATACAGCTAATCAGGCCATTTTTTGGACTATGCGAGGAAAACAGAGCACCCAGAAAAAACCCATGGAGAGAATGTGCAGGCTCCACACAGACAGTGATCCAAGTCAGGAATTGAACCTGGGGTCTGTGAGGCAGCAGTGCTAACCACTGTGCCAATATGCCATGACTCTTCTGAAAGCCTGAAAGATGTGCTGGTTAGTGTGCATTGGCCATACTAAATGTTGTCTCTGTGTACCCCACCAGGCGCCGTAGTGTGATGACTAGGGATTTTTACAATAACTTCATTGCAGTGTTAATGTAAGCTAATTGTGACACTAATAAATAAACTATAAATCTTTCATCACAGCTATGATTAGTCATTCTGGTTGGTGCCATGTATATATTTATCTGTTGTTACTGGTTACAGGATCAGGTGAGACACAGACTACGAAATCTCCAGGATTCTAACCAGAGGGATTTGCAACGTCTCAGTAGGAGTAGGTGGAGATTAATTAGATTTTTATCTTATATTGATTTTAGCTTATTTAATGATTGCATAAAATGGACATAGTTATGTAATATATCCTCGCAGGATGAAGCCCCTTTCGCAAAATTCCATTATTTACAAGATCCAACAACATTATAAAGAATGCTCTCAGTGCGCAATCGATATCTGGAGTGCTAAAGGAACCGACACTCTGGTTTAAGTACGGAGCATGAAGCTTCCTGATTGGACCATCAATTTGGCCCTTAATCAGGGATATCTTTTCCTGTGAATTTAAATTCCATCATCTGCTGTGGTGGGATTCGAACCCAGATTCCCAGAACATTAGCTGAGTTTCTAGATTAATAGTCTAGAGATAATGCCACTCAGTCATTGCCTCCCTGGAGGGCTCTTAATCAGGGAATTCATATTCAAGTTGGCCAGACTTAATTGCCTGATTAAAATTCTTGCACTTTACAATTTAGATTTATAAAAACATAATGTTTTAAAGCACATTTTGGAATTGATTTTATGGATTATTAGAAAGGTGGCTATGACAGTAATTGTTTAAACTGTTGGTATGAAATTTCTCTGAAACACAAGATGGGGTTTCTTTCGAATTTGCTTGTTACCCTTAGACTATAGACTATTTGTTAAGAAATATCCCTGTTTATTTGATGGTCTCTGTACATTTCAGTGCTACACACAAAGTTGCATTTCTGCTTCTCACCAGATTTAAGTCTCTTAGAGATGTGTTGTCATTATAGTTGCATCAGTATCAAATGTTCCTGACATTAACCTCTTACACTACATCTCACCCTCAACTCTTTATCCTGAATCTATAAATGCTCCACAGCTCCCTCTACATTCTGGGACATCACAGGGTCAGACTGTGTGGTGCTTTGACCAATTTCCCTGATCTGATCCTGATTTTATTCCGTGGTTGAAGATGGATTGCTCTGTTTTGTAATCCAATGCGAGTCCCTTCCATCTCATAGAATCATAGAATTCCTACAGTGCAGAAGGAGGACATTCAGCCCATCAAGTCTGCACTGACTACAATCCCACCCATGCCTTATCCCCATAACTGCACATATTTATCTTTCTAACCCCCGAACACTAAAGGTCAATTTAGCATGGCCAATCAACCTAACCCACACATCTTTGGCCTGTGGGAGGAAATCGGAGCACCCAGAGGAAACCTGCACAGATACAGCAAGAACGTGCAAACTCCACATAGACAGTGACCAAGGCTAAAGTATAAACCCGGGTCCCAGGTGCTATGAGGGAGTAGTGCTACTGTGCCACTCTCGATGGTTGTAGAGTTTCTACTTGTTTCTGGTTCCTTGTCTCTATAAAGAAATAATGTCTAAGTTCCATTGTTTTCTTTTCCCACCGAAATTGAGGCACTTCTGTTCTTCATTTCTTCCAGTCCATCTCAATTCTATGAGATCTCGGTTGTAGAACTTTTTCTATGACTATATCTTATTTTTGCTCACACTTTCTCTCAGGGCTGCAGTATTTTTAGAACATAGAACATAGAACATTACAGCACAGAACAGGCCCTTCGGCCTTCGATGTTGCGCCGACCAATATAAAAAGCAATGCCCCTCCAAACTAAACCATTCCCTTCTCTTCCATATACTTATCAACTAGTTGATAAGTATATGGAAGTTTAGTTGTCATGATGAGCTTTGCTGTCGTTTTGTTGCTCCTCAAAGTGCTTAACATTCTCATGATCATCTCAGATAATAACTGAGATTCTCCAACTCCATCCAAGGCAGGGATTCTCCAACTTCATCTGCAGTTGAGTTTCTCTAGTCCTGCTGCTGTGAACAGAGATTTGTTTTCACACCGGATTCTCTGTTCTCACTGGAGTGATGGAAGGACATGAAGGGTTGGAGAACTCCAGCCTGTAAATTTGTTCTTTTCATCAGTCTCTTGGTTGTTTGAGATCCTCTTTCTGTTTCTCCATCTCATTGAGGATCTCTAAGTAAACAAGACCCTGCCTGAAACCATAGCTATTGTCAATAAGGCTTTCTGTTGTTTACACCCCAGGGCCATCGATGGATTTGATTTGATTTGATTTGATTTATTATTGTTACATGTGTTAAAAGTATTGTTTCTTGTGCACAACACAAGGAAAACATACAATTCATAGAGAAGGAAATGGGAGAGTGCAAAATGTAGTGTTACACTCATAACTAGGACTGTAGAGAAAGATCAACTTAATGTGAGGTAGTTCCATTCAGAAGTAGGGTGTTGGGGGGAGTTACAGAACAAAGAGACCTAGGGTTACATGTTCATAGCTCCTTGAAAGTGGAGTCATAGGTGGACAGAGTGGTGAAGAAGGCATTCAGCATTCTTGGTTTCATTGGTCAGAACGTTGAATACAAGAATTGGGACATCTTGTTGAACTTGTACAAGACATTGGTAAGGCCACACTTGGAATACTGTGTGAAATTCTGGTCACACTATTATAGAAATGGTATTATTAAACACCCTCTGGGCTCTCATTCCACGTACTCCCCGCATTGGAGATCTCTACTGCCTCCCAAAGATACACAAGGCAAACATACCCGGCCGTCCCATCGTATCTGGCAATGGGACCCTGTGTGAGAACCTCTCCGGCTATATCGAGGGCATCCTGAAACCCATCGTACAAAGAACCCCCAGCTTTTGTCTTGACACTACGGACTTCCTACAGAAACTCAGCACACATGGAGCAGTTGAACCAGGGACACTCCTTGTCACAATGGATGTCTCGGCGCTCTACACCAACATCCCCCACGACGATGGTATTGCTGCAACTGCCTCAGTACTCAATGCCAACAACTGCCAGTTTCCGGATGCAATTTTACAACTCATCCGCTTCATCTTGGACCACAATGTCTTCACTTCAACAATCAGCTTTTCATCCAGACACACGGAACAGCCATGGGGACCAAATTCGCACCTCAATATGCCAACATCTTCATGCACAGGTTCGAACAAGACTTCTTCACCACACAAGATCTCCAACCAAGGTTATATACTAGATACATTGATGACATCTTTTTCCTTTGGACTCATGGTGAACAATCATTGAAACAACTGTATGATGATATCAACAAGTTCCATCCCACCATCAGACTCACCATGGACTATTCTCCAGAATCAGTTGCATTCTTGGACACACGCATCTCCATCAAGGACGGTCACCTCAGCACCTCACTGTACCGCAAACCGACAGACAACCTCACAATGCTCCACTTCTCCAGCTTCCACCCTAGACACGTTAAAGAAGCCATTCCCTATGGACAAGCCCTCCGTATACATAGAATTTGCTCAGATGAGGAGGATCGTGACAGACACCTCCAGACACTGAAGGATTCCCTCGTGAGAACAGGATATGGCGCTCGACTCATCGATCGACAGTTCCAACGTGCCACAACGATAAACCGCACTGATCTCCTCAGAAGACGAACACGGGACACGGTGGACAGAGTACCCTTTGTTGTCCAGTACTTCCCCGGAGCGGAGAAGCTACGACATCTTCTCCGGAGTCTTCAACATATCATTGATGACGATGAACATCTCGCTAGGGCCATCCCCACCCCCCCACTTCTTGCTTTCAGACAACCGCACAACCTCAAACAGATCATTGTTCGCAGCAAACTACCCAACCTTCAGGAGAACAGTGACCACAATACCACACAACCCTGCCACAGCAACCTCTGCAAGACATGCCGGATCATAGACATGGACGACATCATCAAACGTGAGGATACCATTCACCAGGTACACGGTACATACTCTTGCAACTCGGCCAACGTTGTCTACCTAATACGTTGCAAGAAAGGATGTCCCGAAGCATGGTATATTGGGGAGACCATGCAAACACTACGACAGCGGATGAATGAGCATCGCTCAACAATCACCAGGCAAAACAGTTCCCTTCCTGTGGGCAAACACTTCAGCAGTCATGGGCATTCGGCCTCCGACCTGCGGGTAAATGTTCTTCAAGGGGGCTTTCGTGATACACGACAGCGCAGAGTCGCTGAACAGAGACTGATAGCCAAGCTCCGCACACATGAGGACGGTCTTAACAGGGATCTTGGCTTCATGACACACTATCTGTAACCCCCATAACTTGCCTGGGTTAGCAAAAAAACCTCATTTACTGTGCTGTCTGGAGAAAATACACAATTCTCTAACAATGCTCAGGATCCCCTTCACACACATTGTTAGCCACTTTAACACTTGAATAGCAGGTTAGATGTAAGGATTCGCATTCTAATCAGCAATCTCTGACTGTCTGTGCTGATGTGTGCTATTGCAGACCTGAACACTGCACTTGCCTGAGGAAGACACAAGAGTGTTGAAAGCTCGCTATTTTACTATCAAATAAATCGGTTGGATTAATAATTGGTGTTGCTAAATTCTTACTGAGTTCTTACCACCCCAATCCAACGCCGGCATCTTTACATCATTATTAAAATAGACAGAGTGCAGAAAAGATTTACTAAGATGCTACTGGGACTTGATGGTTTGAGTTATAAGGAGTGGCTAGATAGACTGGGACTTTTTTCCCTGGAGCGTAGCAGGTTGAGGGGTGACCTCATAGAGGTTTATAAAGTAATGAGGGGCATAGACAAAGTAGATAGTCAGTATCTTTTCCCAAAAGTAGAGGAGTCTAAAACTAGAGGGCTTAGGTTTAAGGTGAAAAGGAAGAGATACAAAAGGTCCAGAGGGACAAATCTTTCATACAGAGGGTGGTGAGTGTCTGGAACAAGCTGCCAGATGTAGTAATAGAGGTGGATACAATTTAGGCTTTTAAAAAGCATTTAGATAGTTATATGGGTATGATGGTTATAGAGGGATATGGGCCAAATGCAGGCAATTGGGATTAGATTAGGGTTTCACAAAGAAATAAGGGTGCCATGGACATGTTGGGTCAAAGGGCCTGTTTTCATGCTGTAAATCTCTATGATTTTATGGCTCTATGACAAGTGTTTTGGTACTTGTGAAATATATACTTCCACTTCCTTAATAGATTTTAAATCTTGCAGCCTGACTCCTTCTACTGCATTCTTGATAATGCATCTGCTATCTCTTAGCATTTCCTTTGAACATACTCAGTAACTGAATTGTATTTTTTTTAGAATCTCTACAGTGCAGAAGGATGCCATTTGGTTCATCGAGTCTACACTAACCACAATCTCATCCAGGCTCTATTCCCCAAATATTTACTCTGCTAGAGGCATTTTAGCATGGCCAATCAGCTTAATCCGCACATCTTTGGACTGCGGGACGAAACTGGAGCACCCTGGGAAAATCCCCCACAGACACAGGGAGAATGTACAAATTCCATACAGACAGCGACCCAAGCCAGGAATCAAACCCAGTTCCCTAACACTTTTGAGGCAGCAGCACTAATCACTATGCCAATGTGCTGCCCTCAAAGACAAAGTCTTAATTAGAAACATTGGATCTTTGGTGATATTTTCTTTTAATTTAAGAGGAGTAAGCAAAGTTTTGTGGCTGGTTTCAACTTTAAACCTTACTCCCATGACATAATTAGAGAACTTCTTGTAAATCCACACGGTTGCTAATGCTATGGTTGCATATCTCTTCCCTTTTTCTCTCTGTGAAAAATCTTAATGTGTAATCAACTGATACTCTTCGTCCATTCTTTTCAACTTGAAACAGTATTGTGTTCAAGTCTGTAGATGTTGCATCTGCCATTGGAATGTAGACAGGAATGTGGAACTTGAAATACAAAAATGATCCGCTTGGATCTTATTGTATAGTGGAGCAGGCTCGAGGGGCCAAGTGGACTATTTCTACTCCTATTTCATATGTTTGTATGAGAACAGAGGTGTTAGCTTCTAGATGAAATGTTAAACCAAGACCCAGGTTGAAGTTAAGGATCCCAAGTTATTATTTTGAAGATAAAGAGAACTATCTCCAATGACCTGGTCAATATTAGCTCTGGTAAGAAGTCTCACAATATTGGTTGAAGTTCAACACATTTATTTGGAACCACAAATTTTCGGAGCGTTCCTCCTTCATCAGCTGAAAGTGAGGTGACAATATTATTCTTACAATTAACATCATTAAAAAGTATACAAAAATAAAGTACCGCAGAAATCTGAAAAAAAAGAGCTGGAAATATTCAGCCTGTCAAGCAGTATCTCTGGAGACAGAAACAGAAGTTAAAGTTTCAGGTCAATGATTGTGCTGATTTCTGGGGTGGAGCTGCATAAATTATGTCCATTCTCATTTAAATCTGGTTAAATATCATTAGCGGTCCTGGGACTGAAATCTCAGGCCTCACGAGTATCTCACCAACCCCTCCCCACCGACTTCCAGAAATGGTTCACTCCAGCAAGGTTTACTATAGCTCCCCACTTGCGGGTCTGACTCTGCTGGAGTAGAGGAGGACAATTGAGGCCCTCCCACCCCCAAGAGAATCAAGTGTCAGGGAGGGGGTTTGCCATCTTGGCAGTGCCAACCTGGGTCCCCTGGCACTGCCCAAAGGGCAAAGTAGCAGTGCCCAAGGGGTACAATGGCATCAGGCAGTGCCAAGGGATGGGGTCTAATAGAGACTGGACCAACGGAGGGATGGGGTCTCGAGGGGTGGAGATCACTGGGGAATGGGGAGGTCCTGCTGTTACTGTGTGAGAAGAGGGAGGAATGCCAGTGATTGGGGTTGGGCATCGAGGTAGGTGGGGGTGGGAGGGAGGTTTGGGGACTGCCTGTTAGGGGAGGGAGATCAGGATGTTTAGAGAAATTGGGAGATCAGGGTAGTTGGAGGAAGATCAAGGTGAGCAGGGAGTAGCGGGGTTGGGGTGTCGAGGCTGGCCCAGACATGTTTGGGATTGGCCAGTGATTGGACCATGGGGGAGTAGGAGGGCCAGCAATTGGGCCGTGGGGCAATTGAAGGGCCAGCAATTGGGAGGTAGGCAGTGTGAAGCTACAGCAAATCAACTCATCTTCTCTTGGAACAAAATACAAGGAATAGTGAGAGACAGGATTGTTTACAGAAGTGAGTGATTACCCAACCTTACCCAAATGCCAGCTATTTGGGAATATCCATGGGGAACACCTGGCCAGACTCACCCAAAAACAGGAAAATCCCGCCCGCGGGCAATGGACATTTGCACAGTCTACCATTTGTAACAATTCCCATGGCAGAAGGAATGGGAAAGTTCATTCCCATGTATTTGTGTGTAATCTGATTTGGTGTTTCATTCCACACGAATGATGTGATATCACCACAATGATTGAGACAGGACTTGAATCAAACAACAACTCCATCTACCCAACGCTCGCTAGATTTTCCATGTTGGATCGTACCCCAACATCAGTAAATAGACAGGTGACCAGTGCTAATCATAGGTAACACACTGACAACAAATGCAGAAACTCTTTGCAGGCAAATTGTGAGTTTGTAATAGTAACTCAAAGGAGAGGGCTGGATGCATCAACTGAGTGCAGGAATATCAGAAAAATCTAAAGAGCAGACAGTGAGCTGTGAGGACTTGAAGTTGTGGAAATTGCAAGATTCAAGACTCTTAATGCTCTGAGGAAAATTGAGCCCCAGTATTAATTTACACAGAAATTATCCCTTTAGATAGCACTAATAGAACAGATGTCAGAGGTAGGTTCTTTATCCAGAGGGTGGTAAGGGTATGGAATGCCTTGCCTGCGTCAGTTGTAGATGCGCCAAGTTTGGTGGCGTTTAAGAGGTTAGTAGATAAGTTTATGATGAAAAGGGAATGGTTTAGGTTAGAGGGTCACTGCTTGTTCCTAATTGGTCGGCGCAACATCGAAGGCCGAAGGGCCTGTTCTGCGCTGTAATGTTCTATGTTCTAATAATGGTTGTAACATCAATGATTATTTGTTCAACGACTGAGATTGCTGTGTTGATTACATTGACATTTCATTGGGGACTGGACTGTATCATTTGACCCCTATTTACACTCATTAGGCTATTGTTGCCATCCAATTAGAGAATTGACACCCCAACCAGGAATCAATTCCACAATTTATTGTTCTGCTTCAGCCTTTACAACAAATGTTGACCCCATGAAGTGTTTCGAGAATTGATTCTCTGAGATCGTTCTGACACGGAGTACCTCCCCACTGGGAACACATATTAAAAAACATAAAGATGTGCCAACTATCATTTTCCATTCTTTCATTTCAATCACAGGAAATATGAGGGAAATTACCCACAATTTTCTGTTGTGCAGAGCAGATGGGGGAGGTTTCTCAACTGTTATAATAAACTCAGAAATTTACCCCTCAACATCCCTCTCACCATCACCAATTTTCTTAAATAGATGGGAGAAAAGCAGGTAGGTTTTTTTAGTAGTTTGTGCTCTTTCCTGCTTCCTGAACCAATGATCTAGATGAACAGACTGAGAGCATGGCAGCTAAGTTTGCAGATGATACAAAGATAGTTGGAAGCACTTGGTGGTATTAAGGAGGTGGGGATGCTGCAGAAGGACTTGGGCTGGTTAGGAGAGTGGGCAAAGAAGACAGAATACAATGTGGGGTATGTATGAGATTATGCACCTTGGTGGGAAAAATAGAGGTGTAGACTACTTCCTAACTGGGGAGAGAATTCAGAAATCAGAAGCGCAAAGGGGCTCGGGAATTCTAGTTCAGGATTCTCTAAGGTTATCTTGCAGGTTGAGTTGATTGGTAGGAGGACAAATGCAATATTAGCATTCATTTCGAGAGCACTAAAATACACAGGGAGGAGTGAACTGCTGGGGCTTTATAAGGCTCTGGTCATACCACATTTAAATATTGTGAGCAATTTTGGACCTGTATCTAAGAAAGGATTTATTGGCCTTAGAGATGGCACAGAGGAGGTTCACGAGAATGATCCTAGAAATGAAAGCTTGGTGTGTGAGGATGTTTGCGGAATCTGCATCTGTGCTCAATGGAGTTTAGAAGGATGAGGAAGGATCTCATTGAAACTTATAGAATAAGTATGATTGTAGAAAGATCATAGAAATCCTACGGTACAGAAGGAGGCCCTTCGGCCCATCGAGTCTGCACTGACCACAATCCCACCCAGGCCCTAACCCCTTTTGCACAAAATGTGTTTCCCTCTTTGTAATAAATCGAGGGTGATTCAATAAGTCTTCAGAACAAAAGGGCTTTGTTGTCAATGCAATGAATAACAATATATACAAATTGGCCCTGACAGAATACCTATCTGACTGTACACTATTTTTCCCTGGCTATCTGACAGCACGGTGGCATTGCAGTTAGCACTGCTGCATCACACACTAGGGACCTGGGTTCGATTCTGGTCTTAGGTGATTGTCTGTGTGAAATCTCCCAATTCTCCCCGTGTCTCTATAAGTTTCCTTTGGATGCTCCAGTTTCCTCCCACACTCCAAAAACGTGCAGGTCAGATAGACTGGCCAGGCTAAATTGTCCCTCAGTGTGTAAAAACATGTAGACTTGGGGGATTACCTAACCATGGTAGATGTATGGAGTTACACAGAAAGGGCCTGAATAAGATAGTCTGTCAGAGAGCCAGTGCAGACTTGATGGGCTAAATGACCTTCTTTTACACTGTAGGGATTCTATGAACTGCTGATTCTACCTGATTTAGAATATGTGCCCTTGCACTAAGCTTCCTATCTCAATGCTCCATATGGACCAGCCGGACCACATAGCCCTCAGAGAATGCCCTCTTAAAGAGGTCATGCTACCATATTTCTGAATGGTCTACACTCAGTATATCCTCTTGGCCCAAACTCTCTTATTAGTAGAAAAATATCTGCTAATGATGGACTCCTCAGTCTACTAATTCCTTCCAAAAATCTAAAAATCTCAATCAAATTAATCCTCAACGTTCCATCTTCCAGGGGACAACATCTCTCCATGTTCAATGTAACCTCTGCTCATAATCGAACCCTTGGAATTCTGGTCTATCTGCAGATAATATTTACACTCAGATTAGGAAGATAAACACAAGTAAAGCCAGCACTCAGAATAACATCATACTTCACGGAGACAGACGCACAGGAGATGTTGATAACTTTTCCCACTACATAATGATGGTGTGGGCAGCACCCATCTGAGAGACAGCAAACTGATTGAACTATATTTCCAACACAGTGAGATTCAGGGGCAATTTCTCAGGCTACAAGCAGCGTTCTCTCACCCCGTTATTGCACGTTTGATCGGATTCTATTAAGAAGCTTATATTATTGAGGTCTTGCTCCTCCTGAGGTCAATGTTCCCATTCAGAACTCCGAGTTTGTGGAATCACTTTAAGCGTCGGTGAATCAAACCTTCCTGGCAGGCTTCAGTTTATTTAAATTATGGGATTTAGTAATAATTGCAGTTGGATTGCTCATCTTTCAGCTTTATGCTTAATATGAAAAAAAGGACAGGGATGAAGAATATATTAATGCCTTAAGTAAATCATTGTCTGATTTATTTTAAATCACTTTTTTTTCGTACAACTGTCAAATACAATTATAATCCATGGACATGGAAGGACTTATTATTGAAAGGGGGCACAATTATCAAGGAGTATAAATCCTCCCATCAAAGGTGGCACAGTAATTAACATTGCTGCTTCATAGTGCCAGGGATCAGGGTTCGATTCCAGCTTCGGGTGACTGTGTGTGTGGAGTTTGCACATTCTCCCCATGTCTGCAAGGGTTTCCTCCAGTTCTCTGGTTTCCTCCCACACTCCAAGGATGGGCAGGTTAAGTGGATTGGCCATGCTAAATTCTCCCTGAGTATCCTGGGTTATGGGGATCAGCAGGGTAAATACATTAGGGTTACAGGGATATGACAGGAGGTGGGCTTAAGTAAGGTGCTCTATCGAAAAGTCACTAAATGGCCTCCTTTGGCAAGTCAGTCCAGACTCGATGGGCTGAATGGCCTCCTTCTGCAGGGATTCTATGATCCTGAATGATTTTTTTAAGCTTCAACAGAAATAAGAGAGGCGGTATGTTTTAGAATAAACATAATAACAAAATATACTTGTACCTTCGCCAGAGACTTTTCTAATAATAGTTGGGCCCTTTTGTTTTTGATTCAATGTCGAGCAGAATATTAATTTAGTTCCAACTCAAGAAAGTATTATTTATCTCTGTTCAATTTATTCAATTTCTGATGCCCTGCTTAATACTCTAGGAAGGGAAAAATGTCACAAATAATGAAGTCTGCCTGCTCAGAGTGATCTGTGAGCATGGATCATTGGTTAATATCTAAGAACAAGCATTCTACTGAAGAATACAGAAAATTAATTTCCAATTGAATTGAATTGTTTAAGAAAGTTGAACATCAGTGTCAGATCTCCACTTCACCCTTCACAGCATATCTCTCAGTTCTGTCTGAATATCATCTAATCCTTCCTTATATATGAATCATAATTTTAATTGATTGCTCTATTTCTTTTTAACAATTTAAAATACATTAGATACTGATTGTCCTGAAAAAATTCAGTGTTTGACTCATTTTCCTGTTTATGGTACATTGTGTGGGTGGACACAATAGTATGGTGGTTAGCACTGCTGCCTCACAGCGCCAGGGACTCTGGTTCGATTCCCAGCTTGGGTAACTGTCTGTGTGAAGTCTGCACATTCTCCTCGTGTCTGCATGGGTTTCCTCTGGGTGCTCCAGTTTCTTCCCACAATCCAAAGATGATCAAGTTAGGTCAAATGATCATATCAAATTACCTCTGGTGTCAGGTGGACTGGCGAAGTAAATATGTAGGTTATCATTGAACTTCGGTGAAATTGTCGTCAGTGCAAACTCGATGGGCCAAATGGCCTCCTTCTGCACTGTAGGGATTGTATGAAATGAACACAAGGAGCAGGAGTTGGCCTTTTTTGTGTTAACTCAGGGGATGTAGGTGTTGCTGGGCTAGGCCAGCATTTGTTGCCCACTATTTGAGAAGGTGGTGCAAAGCCACCTTCGTGAACTGCTGAATTCCATGTGTTATGGCATACCCACAGTGCTGTTTGGATGGGAGTGCCAAGATTTTGTCCCAGTGACAATGAAGGAATGGCCGATATATTTCCAATTCAGAATGGTAATTAACTTGGAAGGGAATTGGTGATCTTCCCATGCATTTGCTGTCCTTATCCTTCTAGGGAGCAGAGGTGGTAGTTTTGGAAGATGCTGCCAAAGGAGCTTTGACAAATTGCTGGAATGCATCTTGTAAATGGAACACACAGTTGCTATTGTGCATCAGCACACAGGGAGTTAATATTGAAGGCAGCAGATCGGATGATGCTCAAACAGATTGCTTGGTCCCTGATGATTCCAAGCTTCAAGTGACCTGGTGGCACAGTGATTAGCACTGCTCCCTCACAGCATCAGGATCCCTGGGTTCCCTTCATGCCATGGGTCATTGACTATGAGGAGTCCGCACGGGTTTCCTCTGGGTGTTCTGGTTTCCTCCCAAAGTGCAAACATATTTAGGTTTGGCAGATTGGCCATGTTAAATTGCCCCTTAATTTGTGGGTGAGCACCCTGTGATAACAGATGTTCTGTTCCTGGGTGTATCCTGCTTAGTAAGAAGTCTGACAACACCAAGTTTAAGTCCAACCGATTTATTTGATAGTAAACTCACAAGTATCTACATCATGTATCCTGCTTAGCATCTACTGTCTGTCTGCATAAACTCCAATTCCCTACACCCCTGGATTAGAATCAGCAGTGAGATGAAGAGTGAATTTTTTGCATATTAGGTTTCTTGGATTCACGGACCAGTTCACCAAAACCCCTCTCAAAGAGAATATGTTCAAGTTTCTCATCTTTCAAAAAAAATGTTTCTATTCTTCAAATGGAAGTAGATAATTTTGCATATTTGTTACAGAGGGTTACATCCACCAAATGACCCATTATAACCTAAAATTCAAAGTCTTCAGTGTGTCAGGCCATATACTTTGTTATAGAAACTACCAGAAGCCATAAATGATACCCTGGCAAATATTTGGAGCTGGATGTTGTTCTAATTGGCACATTGGTGACATAATGGGGATTATATTTCATCTCCCTTGAGTTACCACTGTGAATAGTAAGACAGTGGAATGCTGATGCTACCTTTCAAAGATGCAATATGTAAAAAGGGACTTCACATTTTGAACAGCCAGACTTAAAAATATTTAAAATGTTTGAATGGGCAGCAGTCTGGGGACGGAGATACTTAGATGCAGCTGTGGGAGTGCTGCTTATTACATTTATGTGCATGGAGTAGATAGTTAGTCAGCAAGGATAGACAACAACACCTCCTCCATGATCATTGTCAAAACTGGTGCTCCACAAGGCTGTGTTCTCAGCTTTCCAACTGTGTGGCCAAATTCCTTTCCGACTCAATTTTCAAGTTTGCTGATGACACCATCGCTGTGACTTGGATCTCAGACAATGATGAGACAGAGTACAGGAAAGAGATAAAGAATCTGGTGAATTGGTGCAGTAACAATAAACTCTCCCTCAATGACAACAAAACGAGATTGTCATCAACTTCAGGAAGCATAGTGAAGAACATATCCCAGTCCACATCAATGGAAAGAAGTAGAAATGGTCATGTTTTTAGGTGTCCAGATCACCAAAAATCTGGCCTGATCCCTCCATGCTGAAGCTATAGTTAAGAAAGTCCACCAATACTTCTACTTTCTCAAGAGGATAAGGAAATTTGGCATGTCCACTACACCTTTCATCAACTTCTACAGATGCACCAAAAAAGTATTCTTTCCAGTTGTATCACAGCTTGGTATAGTGCCTGCTCTGTCCAAGACTCCAATAAACTACAATGGGTCGTAAATGAAGTCCAGTCGATCACTTGAACCAGCCTGCCATCTATTGACATTGTCTACACTTCCTCCTGTTTTGGAAAAGCAGCCAGCATAATTAAACACCCCGTGCAGTCTGGACACACTCTCTTCCACCTTCTTCCACGAGGAAAAAGATACAAAATGACACGCACCGACCAACTCAAGAACAGCTTCTTCCCTGCTGCTGTCAGACTTTTGGATGGACTTACCTTGCACTAAATTAATCTTTCTTGACATCCTGGTTATGACTGTAACCGTACATTCTGCACTCTCTCATTTCCATCTCTATAAATGGTAAGCTTTGTCAATACAACACACAAGGAATAATACTTTTCACTATATACTAATACATGTGACAATAATAAATCAAATCAAATCAAATCTAGGATTGTTTCACGTAAGGCCCAGAGGAAATGTGATATAGGAGTTTAAACTCACGAAGGGTTTAGTTAGACTAAATGAAGAGAAATTGTTTCCAAAGGTTCAGGATCAATAACCAGAGGATGAAAATTGAAGATGATTACTAAAGGAACCAGAGTCATTAGGATTTGGAAAGCACAATATACTGGGATAGTCGAAAGGGATTTAACAGAGCTTTCAAAAGAACATGAGATAAGTACTTGAAAGAGCAAAGAATTCCCGGGTTATGGAAAGAACGGAGACTGAGACTAACAGGATTGCTCCTGAAAGAGTTTGATGTTGACACAATGAGCTTAATGCCCTCCTGTGTTGCACTTTTCATTGATTCGAAGTGTTTGTGGCCAGGATAATCATGGCTGCTGGGAGTCTCACCCCACTGTTCAGGGGACCGATTGGGAATCCCCTTCAGTTCCATGGGCAAGGCCTGATAGAATCAAGTGCCCTTCAGACAATTAACTGACTGCTCATCAACCCTTCCTAGCCTTGAGGTCCCTGGTGAAGTCCCACCTTTATATAGTTATCAGTGTCACAAATAGGTTTACATTAACGCTGCAATGAAATTACTGTGAAAGTCGGCTAGTCTCCACACCTGGGCATCTATTCGGGTACACTGAGGGAGAATTTAGCATGGCCAATGCACTAACCAGCATGTCTTTCGGACTGTGGTAGGAAACTGGAGCACCTGAGAGAAACCAATGCGTACATGGGGAGAATGTGCAGACTCTGCACAGACAGTGACCCAAGCCAGGAATTGAACCCAGGTCCCTGGTACTGTGAGGCAGCAGGGCTAACCACTGTGCCATTATGCCACCCTTGCCAAGAGCTACTGACCAGAGGTCAGCTAGTCATTGCCACTAAATCTTCACCATTCTACACAAAGAAGATTTGCTTGCTTTTTGGTCTGTCTAAATGCCTCAATATTGAATGTCTTCCTCTCTTTCTCAATGACACAGTTACTACCTCTATCTAATTTGTTCCATGTGATTTTTTTTTATGTAAGCTTCAATGCTCTAACCCTATTATCTGCAGCAATCCAACAGTAAAAAAAAACAAAGTCTTTCTCCACATTAATATTTTCTCCTTTCTAGCAGTATCTGACAAAATTTGAATTGTTTGAAAGACTCAAACATGCTTTACAATAACCACTGCACAATACTCTAATGCAATCTTATGACAATTTTGTATATTATGATGACAATACTTTAGGTTTTATATTTTATACTTTGTGATGAAACCTAAGCCTCTCTTAGCTTTTCTACATCTTCACCAACCTTGCTGAAATGTTGGGCAAACAATTCCATTTGAGATTGTGAATAATCTCATGAATGGCGCTGTGGTGCAGTGGTGCATCACAGCAGCAGGGACCAGTTTAATTCCAGCCTTGGGTGACTGTCTATGTGGAGTTTGCACATTGTCCCCGTGTCTGCATAGGTTTCCTCCCACAGTCCAAAGATGTGTAGGTTAGGTGGATCGGCCATGCCAAATTGCTCTTAGTGTTAGAAGGATAGAGGAGTAAATGTGTGGTTTTGCCACAATGGGGCAGGGCCTGAATAAGATGCACTGCTGGAGAGTCACTGCAGCCTTGATGGGCTGAGTGGCCTCTTTCTGCACTGCAGAGATTCTATGATTCAATGAATAAATCACAATGTCAGTCAATTTACAGCTGGAATTTACAGAATGAACTGAAACACAAATGTTAGCCAACCATTCAACAACCAGTTGTACAGAATGATAGAGAGAGGCCATTCAACCCATTGTGCTGTGTTCTAGTATACATAGAACAAGGAATAGTATACGTAGAATGGGGAATCTAATAGAAGGTTGCACAAAGCAACTCCACATATCCAGGACAGGACATTTTGGTCTTAAATTTATTAGGAGCTTGGTTTAAGTCTGATCACAAAAATAACAGGGGTGGAAAGTTTGAAGGTTTGCCCCTGAGGCATGATTGGGATTCCCAAGGTATAGGCATGGCATAGAAGTAGTGTCTGACTAATGAAATAATTTCTACAGCTCCTAACTCCTGGGAATTCCGAAATTTGGGCGGTGGAAAAATATCAGTGTCTCAGTCAATGGAAATCTTCTGCTTTATACTCAGTTTCAGCAAGATCCTTCAATATGGAAGTATATGGAAGAGAAGGGAATGGTTTAGTTTGGAGGGGCATTGCTTTTTATATTTACAAAATTTATATTTTATATTTTGAAGGTATTTTGATTGCTGGAGCCTATCCAAACATCCGTTTCTCAAGGGGCAGATGAATTTCAGTCAAGTGTTGAATTTTGCTCCCTAATCTGTAGTGACTTATTTTAAACTACTCACTCCCTGCCCCCTTCACCCATCCCACTTCTGCATCCGCCCTCATCCACCACCACCCCACCCCCCTGCAACTCACTCTCCCAACCCTTGTATTGAATGACTTCCAAATGTGGTTTTGAAATCATTAGCAGAGGAAGAAGTGGCAGTGATATTGTCGCTGGGTAAATAATCCAAAGACCCAGGGTAATAGTCTGGGGACCCAGGTTCAAATCCCATCATGGCAAATAGCAAAATGTGAATTCAATAAATAATTGGAATTAAAATTCTAGTGATGACCATGAAACTATTGTTGATTGTCATAAAAACCGATCTGGTTCACTAATGTCCTTTAGGGAAGGAAATCTGTCATCCCTACCTAGTCAGGACGGCACAGTGGCACAGTGGTTAGCAATGCCGCTTCACAGTGCCAGGGACCTAGGTTCAATTCCTGGCTTGGGTCACTGTCTGTGTGGAATTTGCACATTCCCCCCATGTCTGTGTGGGTTTCCTCCGGGTCTGGTTTCCCCTCACATTCTGAGAGACGTGCTGGTTAGGTGCATTGACCCAAACAGGCATTGGACTGTGGCTACTCTGAGAATTTCACAGTAACTCCAGTCCACAGCAATGTGAATGGCTTTTAAATGCCCTCACGGATGGGCAATAAATGCTGGCCCAGCCACTTATGCCCATATCCCACGAATAGCTTTAAAAAACACAAGCATAGATATCTGCTACACCAAGTAATGAGAACACTACTGGAAATCAAAATAGATTTACTGTGGGTTCTTAATGTCAAATCTCTACACCCTAGCTATGACCATAACACAACATTCTGCCCCATCTGTTCCTTCTCCCCTATGTACTATGAATAGTATGCTTTGTCTGAAGAGCACACAGAAACAATACTTTTCACTGTATCCCAATATATGTGGCAATAATAGATCAAATCAAATTTAAAAAAGTTGTGATTTTCTGATATACCTAAGACCAGTTGTCAATTTTTAGTTGTTGCAACTTAGAGAGAGTTAAGTGATTGGCACAGTTCAACTGGGCAGCATAGTGGTTAGCACTGCCACCTCACACTCCAGGGACCACTGTTTGATTCTTGGCTCAGGTCACTGTACAGAGTTTGTACATTTTCCCTGTATCTGTGTGAGTTTTCCTCCTGGTGCTCTGGTTTTGTCCCACAGTCCAAAGGAATTGCTGGTTAGGTGCATCGGCCGTGCTGAATTCTCCCTCAGTGTACCCTAAGCCTACTTGCGGCGCTGATAAATAAACTTTACAGCTCACTGAAACAGAATTTTTAGACAGCAGAAATGCTGTGGCCAATTTAAACTTACTTTTCCTTCTATTGACAGTTAACGTTTAAACTCAAATCCTCAGTGACAGGCATTGCGAGCCATTTTGTCATCCCTCATTTAAACAGACACATTAATAAACTCTCAATCCATTGAAGCGTGATTTCGCTCACCAAAATATTTAAATGTGTGCCTGTGGATTGTTGTGTATTGCAGAGATTATTGGAGTGTAAATGTGACATTTTGAATTGCCAAGCTATGTTAGAAAATTTGAATAAATTGATTGACCTTTAACATTTCCCCAGTGGTTAATGAAATTGGATGTTGATCTGTCCGTGAATTATTGTTGTGTTAATAACATTGAATTCTCTAAAAATGTGTTCACTCTAATTGGAAATTTTCAATGCAAAGTTTTCAGGATCATATTCTGGACATTAGAAGCATCAAAACTTCTATTTTTATGCACATCAAAATCTTTTAATCCTATTTTCGCAAAACTTCTTCTTGATGCTTCCATAAACCTGTTTTCAACAGTATTGTTCAAAGCTCATATATGCTGACATTTCAGTACTGGTGGAAAGACAAGACTGGAATTTTCTGGCCATTCACACCCCATTGATGCTGCAAGCAAGTGCGGAGAATTTGGCATTCAGAGAATCTCACTGACTTAAATGGCTGGAAAATTCCGGTCAAGGTATATATGTGTACGTACCTTCCCCAGCCTTCTAGGGACATACTGTTTGGAAGTTACAGTGTGCAAAGACAAAGTTAATTGTTGAAGTTAATTTATCAACCGATAGGACCAGGGCAACATGGGGTAGCATGGTGGCACAGTGGTCAGATCTGCTGCCTCACAGCGTCAGGAACCCGGCTTTAATCTTCAGCTCGGGTAACTTGTAGAGGTTGTACGTTCTCCTCTTGTCTATGATGTTTTTCCTCCGGGTGCTCCGGCTTTCTTTCACAGTGCAGAAATGTGCAGGCTGGGTTAGATTGGTCATATTAAATTGCTCCTTAGTGTTTGGGGGATATCAGAGGGCTTAGAAGGATAAATATGTGGGATATGGGGATAGTGCCTGGCTGGGATTGTTGTCGATGCAGGCTCGATGGGTCAGTTGGCTTCCTTCTGTGCTCTAGAAATTCAATGATTCTTCAATGAACACACAAACACAGCTATTCAACCTCTTAAACCCCTCACCATTCATGAGAATAGAAACAGAAGCAAGATTGGTCCATTCAACACTTTGAGCCATTCAGTAAGCTCATGACTGACCTTCCAGCTGTTGTCAGCCGATCTACATTAGCCTTGATTCCCTGGGAGGTCAAAAATATATTAAGTGCCGTATTGAATATAATCAATGATGGATCATCCACAAGCCTTTGGGGAGATACTTCCAAAGGTTCACAGCACTATGAGTGAAGACATTTCCCTTTAGCCTAATAGTTTATCACATTATGCTGAGTTGGTGTGTCTGGGTTCTAGATTCCACAACCATGGATAACAACCTCCCAATCTGCAATCAAAGCTGATTTTTAACTCTAACCATCTATCTTGACTTCAAACGATTTAATACTATTGACGAAAAAAATGTTGATCTTCAGAGTTAATATTATTAAAACAATAGGGAAAACATTCTACTCCCACTACATTGGGCTGACTAGACTTGTACAGGCTAAACATTAAGGGGTTTGAACAATAAAAAACTTGTATTTCTTCAGCACATTTCATCGCAAATCTCTTCACAGTATTTTGAAATAAAAGCCAACATTGAGCCACATAAGGAAATGTTCAGACAGGTGAACAAAATCTTAGTCATTAAGATGTAATGACTATCTTAAAGAAGAGAGACGTGGAGAGGCAAAGAGATTTAGGGAGGGAATTTGGGAATTAAGAGTCACCGCAGCGAAGAGCACAAATAAAATATGAAGCCTGCCAAAGAGATCAGAAATGGAGACTAAAAAAAGAGTACAGAGATCTCCGAGAGTTATAAGGATGGAGGAGGTTAAGAGTAACTGCGAGGGGCATAGTCATAGGGGGACATGAAAATAAGGATGAAAGTTTGATATTGATTTTGATTTGATTTATTATTGTCACATGTATTAGTAAGAAATCTGACAACACCAGGTTTAAGTCCAACTGATTTATTTGAGTTTACAATCAAATAAATCGGTTGGACTTAAACCTAGTGTTGTCAGACTTCTTACTGTGTTTACCCCAGTCCAACGCCGGCATCTCCACATCATGACATGTATTAGTGTACATTGAAAAATATTGTTCCTTAATCACTATACAGACAAAGAATACTGTTTATAAAGAAGGAAAGGAGACAGTGAAGAATGTAGTGTTACTGTCATAGCTAAGGTGTAGAGAAAGTTCAACTTAATACAAGGTAAGTTGAATATTTAAAAGAGTTAGAATGAAATTATGGAAGCATAGGACAATGGTAAAAGATAGAATTAGAAAGTATGAAATCAAGGCATTATTTAACCAGGAGCTAAAATAGTTCTGTAAGCACAGAGATGATTAATAACTGGGATTTAGTGTGAGTTAAAGTTAAAGTCTATTTATTAAGACATGGGCAACAGCATTTTGGATGACTCCAAGTCTCTGGGGGTAAAATATTGGAGGCTGGCTAAGAATGCTTTGGAATAGTCCAGTCTAGAGTAATAAAGGTATTTATATTGCTAAAAATGAGGTGAAGGGTGGTGATGATATGTTGGTAGATGCTGTCTTTGAGTTTGCAGGTACAAAGAATGTTTTCAGGCTAATTTTAAACCTTTTGTGGTTGAGGGTGTGCTTGCAATACTCTCATAGAGTTCATGTAAAGGTTAGTAATTTGAAAATGTTAGGTCCTGCTGTGAAAATGATTTAGCAAATATTCTGACAATTTTCCTGTTATACCGACTGTAAATTGTATTTTCTGCATAATATGAGAAGCACCATTACACAGTTTTACAGATGAAGCAGATTACAATTCATTTGCTACTTAACTCAGTGATAGATTTTATTTGAGACTTCTGCTTTGCAGTCAGTGTAGGATTAAAACACGGGGATTTTCTTATGGTATGATAAATTTATGAACCTATAGGCTCCAGAAATCTATGGGATTCAATGCTAACAACTCTGTTAAGGTTTGTTTGAACATTTTAATATATTGAAGGGAATTGATAGTGCAGATAGGAAGAAAGGTGTTTCTATTCTTGAATTCTATTCTCTCTAGGAGAAGTGGCATAGTGATTGGATGCATAGTGGACAGTCATGATGCGAAGATGCCAGCGTTGGATTAGGGCAGGCAAGTCTTACAACACCAGGTTAAAGTCCAACAGGTTTATTTGGTAGTATGAGCTTCTGGAGCACTGCTTCTGCATCAGCTGAATGCAAGTTGTGTCCATATATGCCTTGTTTGTGAATCCAACTCTCCCACTCACCTGATGAAGGAACAGCACTCAGAAAGTGTGTGCTACCAAATGAACCAGTTGGACTTTAACTTTGTGTTGTAAGATTTCTTATAGTGGCCAGTGAAGAAGGTTATCTAGGATTGCAATGGGGTCTTGATGTATTGGGCCAGTCAGTTGATGAATGGCAGATGGAGTTTTATTTAGATAAATGCAGGGTGATACATTTTGGTAGAATGAACCAGGGCAGGACTTACTTAGTTAATGGTAGTGTGTTGGAGAGAGTTACAGAACAAAGAGATCTAGGGGGACATGTTCATAGCTCCTGGAAAGTGGTGTCACAGATGGACAGACTAGTGAAGAAGGCATTTGGCATGCTTTGTTTCATTGGGCAGAACATTGAATACAGGAGTTGGGACATTGCGTTAAAATTATAGAAGACATTAGTTAGGCCATACTTGGGACACCATGCACTGTTCTGGTCACCCTATTATAGAAAGGATACTATTAATGTAGAAAGAGTGCAGAAGAGATTTACTAGGATGCTGCCAAGACTTGATGGTTTGAGTGGTAAGGAGAGGCTTGATAGAGTAGGACTTTTTTTTTCTGGAGCAAAAGAGGCTTAGGTGTGATCTTATAGAGATTTATAAAATAATGAGAGGCACAGATCAGCTAGATAGTCAACATCATTTCCCAAAGATAGGGGAGGCATAGGTTTAAGGAGAGAGTGGAGAGATACAAAAGAGTCCAGAGAGGCATTTTTTTCATATAGAAGGGAATGAGTGTCTAGAACAAATTGCCAGTAGAGTCTGATACAATTTTGTCTTTTAAAAAGCATTTAGAAGCGTACACTCTAAGCATTTAGATGTGTGTACTCGAAACTGAAACTTCTGCAGCTTCAGTAATATCATTCCCAAGTCCTGTGAAGTTTGGACTATTGGGAATTATGTTCTAATTGGTGGCAGGAACGAATGAACTATCTGGCACAAAGATGGTTGTTGCTGCTCTCTCAAACGTTCACTAACACACATTCCATTTGCTTCATCTCCATCAGATTTTTGCTTCTCGATTCCTACTGATGTTGCAAGTGGTGAATTTTATTTTTGTTCTTGAAGATTGCAGAAAATGGCAAGTGGGGTCAAATTAGCAACTGGTTGGAAGTGATGCATTTAATTGCACCTATGCTCCACCAGTCCCACTATGTGAGAAGTGCTTATTCACTATTCCCATTGGTCTACACGTTCCACTGCCCTGTGGCAGGACGTGGTAGGAGAGGCTGTGTAGTGTTGGCAGATTTTTACGATAGTGGCTTATTTGTCTTTTTTGTGTGAGCTTGAGAAGAAATCCGATGAGTCCTCTATTTCACTTGTTAAGGTCGCAGATTCCAGATAAAATAAATGTTCCAGAATGTGATCTTTTTTTCCTGATTTTGTTCCATTTTTCCTCCAGGACTCCTAAGCAATGGGAACAAGCAATGCCTCTTGGAATTTTTGAAGTGCAAGAAAAGATTTACATTTTATTTTCCAGTGTTGACACGTCTTGTAATATCACTTTACAAATCCTTGTCCTATATTTCTGGTATTTTATTTCTGAACATTCATTTGAGAAGACATGAACTGGAAAATGTTCCTTCTTCATTTAAGCTTGTTTTGAAGGTTTGGGCAAATTGAAAATGTTTATATCTACTAGGGCTGTATTTCTACAATGATATCTCTGCAGTGTAGTGTGGTGATCACTTTATTTTCCTCTTACGGTGTTTATATTTCACACTTGAGAGCTTGTGATGTGTCAGTGGCGTGACATGTGAATAAAGAGGTGAGCTCAAAATTGAAAAGGGCATTTGATAATTGTTTTAAATGATAACATTATTGTTGTCAGATTTATCAGATGCATATGGCTGGTTCAGAATCACTGGAGATCAATCACAAATCAGGTCATGCATGAAGTACAGAATGCATTAGTATGGCAGGATGAATAAACCAGTCCTGCCCGGCTAGTGGGTTAAATGAACCCATCTCGCAATTCAAATATTTTTCACTTTTTCTTTCCTTCTTCCCAGAAGATCCAATTGATGCTCAGATACTGTTTGACAAGCATTAGATATTGGAATTATTCAAGTGTGAGACTGTACAGTGAGTGTAGCAGCAGCATGGAGGTTTTTTTTCAAACCATGTCAATGTTAACATTCATGTTGAGAGGACAAGAGCAAGAATGTACTTCTGAAGCTGAATATTGCAAGGAGTTTTGGGCCCCATATCTAAGGAAGGATGTGTTGGCCTTGGAAAGGGTCCGGAGGAGGTTCATAAGGATGATTCCTGGAATGAAGAGCTGATAGACTTTAATCTGGTGTATGATGAATGGTTGAGGATTCTAGATCTGCACTTGTTGGAGTTTAGAAGGATAAGGAGGGATCTTATTGAAACTTCCAGGATACTGCGAGGCCTGGATGGAATGGACATGGCAAGGATATTTCCCTTAATAGGAAAAACTAGAGGGCACAACCTCAGACTAAAGGGATGATCCTTTAAAACAGAGATAAGGAGGAATTTCTTCAGCCAGAGAGTGGTGAATCTGTGGTATTCTTTGTCACAGAAGGTCGTGGAGGCCAAGACATTGAGTATCAGAGAGATAGGTTCTTGATTAATAAGGTAAACAAAGGGTTATGGGAAAAGGCACGAAAATGGGGATGAGAAAAATATCAGCCATGATTGAATGGTGGAGCAGACTCGATGGGCCGAGTGGCCTAATTCTGTTCCTATGTCTTATGGTTGTATGTCTGCATACATGTAGAAGGCAAATATTGAGTTTTCTGTTCCCACTATCAACCTGGCTGAAATAAATTCATTTTAGCGCAGGACTGAAACTAAACCTGAGATCACAAGATGAGTATAGACTCTAAGTTCAATATTTCACAACAATCTGACATTGGACAAACTTATCAGCTCTGATTCCAAAAGTATCTGCTTTCTAAGGTAATTCTAAGCATTGACTACTCTCTGTGCAGATAAGGTTTCAAATGAGCATTTAGCAGTTTGAACTTATGTTCCCTCGATCCACTTACACAATTTACTCCTCAGTAGTATTTTGGACTAATCTGTTTCACACAAATTACTATTTTCTGCAACTCTCTGAGATCACCTTTCAGATACCTCTTCACGAGGCTGAAAATTCCTTCTGTTGTTTTTGACACATTGACAACAACATATTGCAGACAGTAAGAAAGATCAAGACTGTTTAAAATCTCTGAACCAGTGCAAAGTGGAGTTGAAAAAGTGGAAATGACTCAGGATAAGAAAACATGTTGTAGAACCATCGATAGAAACATCTTCTCCTATGAAGTTCATTGAATCAATGGTATTGAATGTAAAATTTTAAAGTTCAAGATCCTTTCTGATGTATCTGGCATTCACTGCTCACTCATTGGATGCATGCCATCAGAAAGGATACATCCCATCAGACAGTGAACATAATGCATAAAAATCAGATGATATTCTGCATATTTCTTTCAAGGTGCAGTAAGAAGTCTCACAACACTACATTAAAGTCCAACAGGTTTATTTAGTAGCACAAGCCTTTGGTGCATTTCCCCTTCATCAGTTGAGTAAAGAATTGTGTTTTTTTTTTGTTTTTATCCTAATTCAATCAAATCAAGTCCAATTCAGAGTCCCAACAAGTTGAGACATTCCCAATCCAAGCTGACAAGACAAGGCTCTCACTCCTGTCTTGGGCTTGATTTACATGTTCCAAGCTGATTGGAGTAAGTGTAGCTCCTTCTCTAAGGCTTGATCTCATTTGCATCTTAGCCAAAAGACTGAGATGCCACTTTTAAAAATTGCTTCAAATGAAGCTGAAATGTAACCTAATGGCTTCAACCAAGCATGGCGTGTCGATACTACACTTGATCTTAGTCAAAAGACCGATTGCGTTCATAAACAGGGTATATAAAGATACAAACTCAATTACAAGATAATGGTTGAAATGCAGGTCTTGACGGATAAACAAGTTTTTACAGGTGCAGATAATGTGAGTGGAGAATGGGTTAAGCACAGGTTAAAGAGATGTGTATTATCTCAAGCCAAGACAGTTTGTGAGATTTAGGCTTTCAATGCTGCAGTCCATCTTCAATGAACAGCAAAGTTGTCTTCTTTTCTTGTTATCATTTAGGATAACAGAGAACTGTGAACTTGATATCAGCTACATTAGGATCAGTAAAGATACACTTGTTGCAGAGGAATGATGTGGAGATGCTGGTATTGGACTGGGGCAGGCACAGTAAAAATCTCACAGCAGCAGGTTAAAGTCCAATGGATTACTTGGTAGCACGATCTTTCAGAGCACTGCTCCTTTATCAGTTGAATGATGCCCTGTTTGTGAACCCAATTCTCCACTCATCTGATGAAGCAGCAGTGATCTGAAAGCTCATGCTACCAAATAAACTTGTTGGACTTTAACCTGGTGTTGTGAGACTTCTTACTGATGTAGGGGAAATAGCAGTCGGAATTCTGTAATTTCGCCTATGGCTGGGATTCTCCAGTCCCGCTGCTGTGAATGGAGATTTGGCTGAGTGCCAAGTTCTCTGTTCTTACTGGCAGTGATGATGTGACATCTGACATTGGACAATTCCAGCAACATTTGGTTCAATCCCAATTCTACTCCTTCAGAAAAGCACTAATGATCCAATACAAAGCAACACCTTCCTCTGGTCGATATCAGTTTGTATCTGCAAAAGTGGAGTAAGCTCCCTGTTTTGTGAGAAGAATCCCAACTGTATATAGAGATATAAGTTAATATTTTATAACAATATATAGATTTCTCAGAAAAAAAGCATGACAGTGAATGCTGCAGTCCACGAAGATCGATGAAGACATCACCAGCAGTCACAGGCTGAATTTATTAGCATATCATTTGTTTAGGCAGCAACCTGAACACTGAGTTTAATGTCATTATTGTCACAGTTCAGTTTTATACTGGATTCGTGTTTCATAGAATCCTACAGTACAGAAGGAAGCCCTTCAACCCATTGAGTCTGTACCACCACAATCCCACCCAGACCTGGCCCAAAAGGGAGGGTATTTAACTGGGGGAGGGCTAGATACGGCCAGATTAGGCAAGATCTTAAAGATACGGATTGGGATAAGCTTTTTGAGGGCAGGTCGACGAGGTACATGTGGGAGTCTTTCAAGGGAAAACTAAACTCTCTGCAGGAAAGATATGTGCCGGCAAGGAGGAAGGATGGGAAAGGTAGGATTAGAGAACCTTGGCTTACCAGGGAGATTGAGGACTTGATCAAGAAAAAGAGAGAGGCTTACATTAGATCTAGGCAACTAGGGACTGAGATAGCGCTGGAAGCTTATAGAGAGTGTAGACGGGATCTTAAAAGGGGTATTAGAAAGGCAAAAAGGGGCCACGAGGTGGCTCTGGCAGGTAGGATTAAGGAAAATCCAAAGGCATTTTACACCTATGTAAGGAGCAAAAGGATGGTTAGAGGCAAGATTGGACCTCTTAGGGACAGTGGAGGGGATCTATGCTTAGAGCCTGAGGGAATGGGGGAGATCCTGAATGAATACTTTGCGTCGGTATTCACACAGGAGACTGGACAGATGTCTGTGCCTGATGTTGACAAAGTTGAGGATTGGTTGAGGGAAATAAGGATTACGAGGAAAGAGGTGTTGGGGCTGTTAGGCAGCTTAAAGACATATAAAGCTCCGGGGCCTGATGGCATTTACCCCAGGCTGCTAAGGGAGTTGAGGGAAGACTTGGCTGGGCCTCTGACGCAAATCTTTGTCTCTTCCTTGGACACAGGTGAGGTCCCAGAGGACTGGAGGATAGCAAACGTAGTACCGTTGTTTAAAAAAGGTCAGAGGGATCACCCAGGGAACTATAGGCCGGTGAGCTTGACTTCAGTTATAGGTAAGCTAATGGAGAGGATCCTTAGGGACAGGATGTATGAGCATCTGGAGCGCTGCGATCTGATCAGGGATACGCAGCATGGCTTCGTCAAGGGGAAGTCTTGTCTTACGAATCTGGTGGAATTTTTTGAAGAAGTGACAAAAACAGTTGATGAAGGACAGGCTGTTGATGTCGTCTACATGGATTTCAGTAAGGCGTTTGACAAGGTTCCTCATGGTAGACTGATAGAGAAGGTGAAGGCGCATGGGATACAGGGTCGGGTATGTAGATGGGTCGAAAACTGGCTCGGAAGGAGGAGACAGAGGGTAGTAGTGGAAGGCTCTTTTTCCAGCTGGAAGCCTGTCACTAGTGGAGTGCCACAAGGCTCAGTACTAGGTCCTCTTCTATTTGTGGTCTACATAAACGACTTGGAAGTAGGGGTAGGTGGTGAGATCAGCAAATTTGCTGATGACACCAAGATGCTTGGATTGGCGGGTACAGAAGAGCAGTGTCAGGCAATACAACAGGACATAGACAGGTTGGTAGATTGGGCAGATAGATGGCAAATGGAATTTAATCCGGAAAAATGCGAGGTGATGCATTTTGGCCGGAAAAATGTAGAAGAGAATTATAGGATAAAAGGTAAAACTATAAGGAGCATAGAGACGCAGAGAGACTTGGGGGTGCAGGTTCACAAGTCTCTGAAGGTGTCCTCACAGGTGGAGAAGGTGACAAAGAAGGCGTATAGTATGTTAGCTTTCATAGAAAAGGGTATAGAATATAAGAGTAGGAGTTTGATGTTGCAGTTGTATACAACTTTGGTTAGGCCTCACTTGGAATACTGCGCCCAGTTCTGGTCTCCATACTATCGGAAGGATGTGGAGTCCTTGGAGAGAGTGCAGAGGAGGTTTACCAGGATGCTGCCTGGTATGGAAGGACTGTCCTATGAGGAACGATTAGATAGACTGGGGTTGTTTTCCCTTGAAAGACGTCGGCTTAGAGGGGATCTCATAGAGGTGTATAAGATTATAAGGGGTATAGATAGAGTAAATGGAGGTAAACTTTTTCCACCTTTAGAAATGGATAGGACGAGAGGTCATGGCCATAGGGTGAGGGGGGCTATGTATAGGACGAATATTAGAGGGCAGTTTTTCACACAAAGGGTAGTGGGGGTGTGGAATGCACTGCCGAGTAAGGTGGTGGGAGCAGGCACGCTGGGGCTGTTTAAGGGTCTCTTGGACAGCCACATGAGCGGTATGCAGATAGAGGGATATATTAGGACTGTTTAACTACGGCTTTTTTCCACAGGTAATTCGGTCCATAATTTGAGCACGCATTCGGCAGGTGGTGCGAGGACAGCTCTTGGATGTTGATTCATGGGTTGCCTGGTACCTCATGTCGTATATGAGTGCTTTATGTGGACCACCTGAAGGGCACCATGACAGCTCAGAGACTATCGATGTGGCTGTGCAGACACTTGGAATTGGGCCAGTGTCTGCGGGAGTTTGCGCGTTCTCCCCGTGGTTGCGTGGGTTTTCTCCGGGCACTCCGGTTTCCTCCCACAACCCAAAAATTCGCTCTTAGGCTGATTGGGTAACAAATTGTCCCTATGGTGAAAATTTTCCATATTAGGAATAATATATATATTATTATATAGGAATATTAAAATAGAATAATGTATTTGGTATGACGGCGGCGCGGGCTCGTTGGGCCGAAGGGCCTGTTTCCCGTGCTGTGTTGCTTAATAAAAAAAAAGACCCTATCCCCATGCATTTATTCCAGTAGTTCCCCAACAATATGGGGCAATTTAGCATGGCCAATCTACTGCACATCTTTGAGACGAAACCGGAGCACCCGTTTGGATAGCATTATCACAGGGGTCATATCTCACCATAATATTCCACTGCCCCAGCTCCATGCTACACCATTATCATTAGGATAACTAAACTTTAGGAAGTTTATTTGTTCATGTCGCAAATAGGCCTACATTAACACTGCAATGGAATTACTGTGAAAATCCCCTGGCTGCCACACTCCAGCACCTGTTTGGGTACACTGAGGGAGAATTTAGCGTGTCCCATACAGCTAATCAGCGTGCCTTTCAGACTGTGTGAGGAAACTGGAGCACCTGGAGGAAACACGTGCAAATACGGGGGAAATGCACAGATTCCACACAGATAGAGACCCAAACCGGGAATTGAACCCAGATCCCTGGCACTGTGAGACAGCAGAGCTAACCACTGTGTCACTGTACTGCCCAGAGCTTATATATATATATAATATATATATATTTATATTTATATATGAGTTCTGTTGGCATTAACTGAGACTGAGACTTGCCTGATGGGCTCTTGCTGATGGCTGAGATTCGAATACCAAAACACTGGCTCTCCCAGCTAACTCTACTTCTTCAGCTGTTCTCAAAAGGCCCAGGATTAAGTACCAATAAAAAGTCCCACGCTAGGATTAACAGTTACAACACCAGCAGTCCAACCTGAGACGGTGCTGAGAATTTCCTGGCCAGTAATGGAAAAGGTCAAATGAGATGCTCTATAATCAGAACTGAAATGATGTGTAATTTTGTTAAGGGATGAAGTGATTTCAATTGGGAACTGATTTACCACATTACTTTGCATAGTAGGAGTATTTTCCAAACCCGAATGCTAATCAAATGAAAGTTGTGTGCTTTTGTCCATTGAGACTTTTTGTTTATTCTCTCATCTGATGTGGGTGCCATTGGCAAGGTCAGCGTCTGCTGCTAATCCCAAATTGAGTGATATATTGGACCATTTCAGAGATCATTTAACCGCCAATCATATTGTTGCAGAACTAAAGACAATGCAGGCTGGATCACGTGAGGATGGCAGATTGCCTCCAGCTCTAGTGAACCAGATGGGTTTTTAATGATAAATGCTGATAGATTCATTGTCACCATTATTGAGACAGGCCCCTCAATTCCAGACTTATTAATTTGAATTCAATTTCCACTAGTCATGATAATGGGATTTGGACCCATGCCCCCTGACTATTAGCTTTGGTCTCTAAATTGCTACTCTGCTGAAATTTACCATTACACTGGCATTTCCCCATGGCCTGACAGTTATATTTTTATTTGTCATACTCAAATGGCCAACTATGGAAATTAAATGAAAGTCATTAGCTGAAATACTCTTCCCACATGCCAGGGGGAATTAGCAGGATAAATGTGTGGGGTTACAAAAATAGGGCTTAGGTGGGATTCTGGTTGGTACAGACTTGATGGGCTGAATGGACTCCTGCTGTATTTTAGGGATTCTATGAGAGTTTTATGATACTTGGTGGACCCCCATTTATTGAGATATAATAAAACAAATGTCTAATAATTACAAAAAAGGCTTCATGTCATTAAAAATGACATATATTATACATATGACTTAAATTGCAAAATATATATAGGCCCATAAAGTCCTTGACAAGAGAAAAATGAAATTAATGTCAAATATATTGGAGTGTTTTAAGTGCCCATTAGAATAAAATTCAAAGCAATCTTTTTTGCTCATTAAGCAAATTGTCATTTCAAAGGACATTCAAGTACAAGACTACTTGATCCATCCATCACAAGTATTTAGAAGAGTGGAGTACATTCAGTTATTTTATTAGCTGGAATTTAACTGCAGACATCCTTAAATACAGAAAGACAAAAGAAATGTTAACAGTGAGAAAACATGAGGAACTTTCAAACGAAGAAATGTAATAAAATATTAAAGGAACCCACATCAGAAAGTTAATATTTAAAATTCCAGTTGAAGACCAGAGAGTGGATTCAGTAATTGCATCTTTTACGGGACCATGGAGGCAATATATTCAATAAAGTAGATACTTACCCTGCCATGTCAAATGAAATATTGTGTAAAATGCTGATGGTTAGATATTACTCTCAGCATCTGCTGTCAGATAAGCATTTATGCCAAAGATTTTTCTTCTCATTCAGATAGCCTCCATCACCAGACCTAATCCCTACACTTACTTCTTAGTGTTTCTATGATTTGATTTGATTTGATTTGATTTGATTTATTATTGTCACATGTGTTAGTGACACAGTGAAAAGTATTGTTTCTTGTACGCCATACAGACAAAGCATTCCATTCATAGACAAGGAAAGGACAAGGTGCAGAATGCAGTGTTACAGTCATAGTTAGGGTATAGAGAAAGATCAACTTAGTATGAGGTAGACCCATTCAAAAGTCTGATGGCAGTAACTCTTCATGAATTCGCTGGTACATGACCTCAGACTTTTGTATCTTTTTCCTGACAGAAGAAGATGGAAGAGAAAATGTCTGGGGTGCAGGGGAACCTTAATTATGCCTTTAGAACATAGAACATAGAATACTACAGCACAAACAGGCCCTTCGGCCCACAAGTTGTGCCGATCATATCTATACTTAACAGGCCATAGAACTATCTGTAATTCCCAATCCCATTAAATCCCATGTACTCATCCAGAAGTCTCTTAAAAGACCCCAGCGAGTTCGCCTCTACCATCACTGATGGCAGCCGATTCCATTCACTCACCACTCTCAGAGTGAAAAACTCTAACATCTCCTCTGTACTTGCCCCCCAGCACCTTAAACCTGTGTCCTCTCATAGCGACTATTTCAGCTCTGGGAAATAGCCTCCTAGAATCCACTCTATCTATTCCTGTCAACATCTTATAAACCTCTATCAGGTCGCCTCTCAACCTTTGTCTCTCCAGGGAGAACAGTCCCAGCTCTCTCAACCTATCTTCATAAGGCATGCCCCCCAATCCAGGCAACATCCTTGTAAATCTCCTCTGCACCCTCTCAATAGCTTCCACATTCTTCCTATAGTGAGGCAACCAGAACTGCACACAATACTCCAAGTGGGGTCTGACAAGGGTCTTATAAAGTTGCAGCATTACCTCCTGACTCCTAAACTCAATCCCTCTATTAATGAAGTCCAGTACACCATATGCCTTTTTGACCACATCCTCCACTTGCGGGGCAGATTTAAGAGACCTATGGACCCGGACCCCAAGTTCCTTCTGCTCCTCAACACTGCCAAGACTCCTACTCTTGATATTATACTGCTTCATCCCATTGGTCCTGCCAAAATGGACCACCACACATTTATCCGGGTTGAAGTCCATCTGCCACTTCTCCGCCCAGTCTTGCATCCTATCTTTGTCTCGCCACAACTTCAGACATCCCTCCAGACTATCCACAACATCACCAACTTTCGTATCATCGGCGAACTTACTAACCCATCCCTCCACTTCCTCATCCAGGTCATTTATGAAAATGACAAACAGCAAGGGTCATAGAACAGATCCCTAGGACACTCCACTGGTGACTGACCTCCATGCAGAAGAAGAGCCATCCACAACCACCCTCTGCCTTCTGCAGACAAGCCAGTTCTGGATCCACAAAGCCAAAGCCCCTTGGATCCCATGTCCTCTCATCTTCTCAAGAAGCCTTGCATGGGGGACCTTATCAAATGCCTTGCTGAAATCCATGTAAATCACGTCCACTGCTCTTCCTGGGGCAGCAGGGAGTGCAGACAAAATCAGTGGATGGGAGGCTGGTTTGAGAGATGGACTGGGCTTTGTTTACGATCCTTTGTAGTCTCAAGCAGTCTTGGCCAGGGCAGGAGACATACCAAGCTGTGATATAACCAGAAAGAATACTTTCTTTGGTGCATCTGTAAAAGTTGGTGAGAGTCACAGCAGACACACGAAATTCCTTTAGTCTTCATAGAAAGTAAAGGCATTGTTGGGCTTTTTAACTGTAGTCTCAGCATGAGGGTTTCGGAAAATGGGGCACTTTCAGGGAGGTTATCCTTCCCTTCATGAATTCTTTCAGCATCTGGGACAAATATTACCCATCAGCGAAAAGGACAGTTGATGGGCTGGTTAACCCAACTTCAATCCATTGTGCATTGTGCTTTTTCATGATGCTTGTGGAATTTCCACTGAACTGTAAAGTGGCCCAATCCCAAATTCCTCTCTGATCCTATCATTTCATGGGGAACAATGGGTGAATTCTTAACTTCTTTATAAATAATTGCCAACGGGGAGCATTCCTGGCTCCCTGCGGGTAGAATCTTGTAGGATGTAGCCTCCTAATTGGCCACTTCTCCATTTGCCATCCAGTTAAGTACAGTGGAGGGGTTTCTGAGGCTGCAGGTCTAATCAGAGGACCTGCAGTCTTGAAAGGAGGGTAGCTCCTATTGATAGAGGTGCACAAAGCAAATGTAGGATGGTAACTTGGATGGCATCTCCAAAAGCATCCCCTGAAGAGATTTGCTTTTAACTTTAAAATGAACAGAGACCAGAACTAGTGGGATGTCAGACAAGAGAAGAAACGTCTCAACAGAACTTAACTGTGACCACAGCAGTTTCCCTTTGATCCCTACAATAGTGGTTGGTTGGTGAGGGAGAGAGTTAGTGTGGGAGGAGTCTCATATTCCCAGTATGCTGTGTCCAAACACATGCTGGTTGCTGCTCAGTGAAGAATCTGGGCAGCATCTCAGTCTGCCCACAAGTGGGTATTCACATATTCAAATTGACCACTTGTAGCTGTTGGGCAGATAACTCTTATTGCTTCCACCTCGCAAGGTCAGTTGGAGCCATTGGCTTGATGATTTGGTGACCCCCTGATCAGGAACAACAACCCACATCTCCTTGCTCCACCCCCCCTCACCCCGAACACCAAAAAACTTTGTTGTGGTGCTGCTGTCAAAGCCATTTTGGCAGGACTGATAAAGATTACCCCCCAATCTATTCTTGTTCTCTCACATCCCCCACCAAGCCCATATATTTCTGTCTATCTTTACTCAAGAGGGAGTGAGGGTGTGGAATCCCCTGCCTGCAGCAGTAATGGACTTGTCAACTTTTAAGGGCATTCACATGGTCATTGGATAGACATATGGATAATATTGGAATAGTTAAGGTTAGAGGGTCATTAGATTGGTTCCATTGGTCAGTGCAACATCGAGGACTGAAGGGCCTGTGCTGCGCTGTGATGTTCTATGTTCTATAAATCCAGGAATACTTTCAATTTCCGTCATGTACAATTAAATATGTGATTTTTAAAATTTGATTTATTATTGTATTAGTAACAGTGAAGTATTGTAATTTGTGTATTATATAGACAAAGCATAACATTCATAGAGAAGGAAAGGAGACAGTGAAGAAAGTCATGTTACAGTCATAACTAGGGTGTGAGAAAGATCCATTCAATTGCGAGAAAGGTCCATTCAAAAGTCTGATGGTAGCAGGAAAGAAGTTTTATTTCAGCAAATCTCTGACTAAACCAACATGTCCATAAGTATTGAAAGAACATCACAACATTCATCTTGACTACACCCTTTAAAAATAGCATACAGCCATAATGGGGTCAAATTTTGAGATTTGCTCCACTGGAAGTGTTTGAAAAATAGAGCTAAAAATATGTATGTTCAGTATGTGTGGTTAAAGTATTAGAGGTATATGTTTTACTAAAGTAGAGAACTTCAGAGGCTTTGAAACAATCGCATTCTAGTTGGGAATTGCATAATTGCATTTCAGCGTGGATCTATTCAAACCCTTGATGACTCAAGGCCCCTCGAGTGCTCTCTTTCCAAAGGCAAGACTGAAAATAAATCAAAAGTTACCCAAGTTCCATTGTTTACCCTCTTGTGAGCAGACTGGAGGGAAAGGATTCCCGATGGATTATATTGCTTTTCAAAATATTTTCTTAATGTCAATACATAAAAGCTCAAACTATCAGCTAATGAAAGCCCACAGCAGGCCTGGAATCTTTACTTGTGAGAAGTGTAGATGAACTGGAAGTAACTTGAAAATATTACTTGATTCAAGGTGAAAGCTGTGAATCTATAACAAACCTCCATTTTTTTTCATTCTAACTGCTGCTGACTCCAGCCAATTTTCTGGGCAGAGAGTAATTTGGATAAATTGGGAACTCAGCCAAACATTCATAATGAGACAACCTGGGCACTGTATCAACACAGATAGCCAGATATTTGTTGCTCCGGATAGCCCCATCATGAATGCTTATCTGAGTCCCAAAACTCACATTTAGTTACATAGGCATCTATTTAGAAAGGAACAAATGGAATGTTTGTTTTGTTTATTTGAAATCTTGATCCCTCTTTTACATGTTTTTTCATTGTCTATTTGACTATCAGAGGCATGAACTGAGGTGAAGCTTCTGTTATTGATGTTTTATTAGTTCTTTCTGCTTGGCAGTTTTATAGGTTTGTAAGAGCAGCAATTCTTTTTTTTCAAGTAATTTTCTGATTGGTTATTTTATTCACCACCATTTTAAGTCTTGCCATTGTGATCACATGGCTTGTTGCTTCTTCCTATAGTGCCAGCAGGGTGAGGGGATATTGAGGAGGCGCGGAGGAATGGCAAAGTCATGGTTAAGACATTTCAAAAGGTTTACAAACACAGACTGACGCCCCTGAGGGAACCTGAACCACCTGTTCTTGAGGATGGGTATGGGATGCCCCTCCATATGGATTTGGTGAGATTAGGAGTTCAGCTATAAGTTCTTGACATGGATGTTCATTATGTGTTGGCAAAAATTGTAAGCATTGGGAATAAACATGGGCATTCCAGGAATCTGTTTGCCATTTTTAAACATCTCTGGAATCAGCCTAATTCTGGAAATCCAGTCCTCAGTTTCTATTGGGTGACCTTTTGATAATACTGCAGAGAAATGGGCCTTTTAGCCATTGGACCTCAGCTGTATGTTAACAGATGGTTGACAAATAAAAAGAAGGTTGTGGAATTAACAAAAAATATGAAAAGTAATTGTTTTTCTTTAACGGATAGCAAAAACCCATCTGATTCACTAATTTAGTTTAGGGATGGGTGGTAGCACAGTGGCACAGTGGTTAGCATTGTTGTTTCACAGCATCAAAGTTCAATTCCAGCCTTGGGTCACTGTGTGGAGTTTGCACGATCTTCACTTTTCTGTGTGGGTTTCCTCTGGGTGCTCCACTTCCTCCAACATTCAAAGATGTTCAGATTAGATGGATTGGCCATGCTAAATTGCCCCTTAGTGTCCTGGGATGTGCAGGTTATTGAGACTACTGGGTTAAATACATGAGGCTACAGGAAAAGGTTGGGATTCTCTATCAGAGTCGGTGCAGACTTGATTGACCTCTTTCTGCTCTGTTGAAATCCGATGTGGTGCAAAACTCTTCCTGAATCTATTTTCCATCAATTAATGCATGTCAATAAATCATGCATTCATAATTCTATTTCCTGCAACTTCAGATTGTGAGCCTGTGTGGACTCTTGGAAACCTGAATCCAAGTCTGAAAACCTTCTCTATATTCCCAGTTAAATAAGGAAGTGATGGCAGATTGAAGAGAAGCAAAATGTGTTCCCGTAATTGTATTAGTTACATTTGTGCTGCATGTGAGAAAAATAACTAATATTTGTAACAAATTGGTGATCATATGCAGATAATGACGATTATTGTTGTCTCTTCGAAGGACTTTGTGTAAAATTGGTATATTATGTTACGTTAATTGCATCCTTGATACAAATATAGAAATTATTGTCAGTGGTAACAGCACACAAACAATCAGCACATTCATTGGATATTGCTGCATTCACTATTTTAATAATAGAGTGAAGCTACTTATTTGAAATGAGTTAGCACTGCAATTAAAATAGTGGTTAGAAAAATGACACATGAACCCATTAAGCATTTGCTTGCTTTTACAGCCAACAGTAATGTCTCGCCTCCAGTGATGGAAGTTATACAGTGGTATCAATTATAAATGTTTACTAAAACAACACCACAAAATTGGCATAAACTGCACACTGAATTTTACAGCTAGCTCCCATAATCTGTTGCAGCATTGACAAAGAATTCAGTCTATGGGGCAGTAATTCTCAATCTAATCCTAGATTTCTCTGAAATATCTATTGCCCAGTAGTAGCTCTGCCATGAAGAATATAAGAGTTTATTCAGGGCCTCATAATTCTCTTTCTTCAATTCAAACAAAAATTCATTTTGATTTTGAGAAATCTGTTGGAAATTTCTTTTGAGGATCCAACTAGCAGGGCAAAAAGTCTAGAACTAAGGGACTGAAGTAATGTTTACGTTTATGCATTCAATGAAGCAACACACACAGGTTCCTGTGTGAGATAAGGACTCATGAGGACTCTTCATTTCAGAGGGAGAATGGAAAGAATTTTCCAATCCAATGGGATTCACCAATCCCACTGCAGTGAACAGAGATTTGACTAAGCGCCAAATTCTCCATCTTCCCTTACCGCAGCAGTGGGGTGTTTACAGCAAGAAAATTCCAACTAAGGGAAAACAAAGCACTGCCTAGCAGAGTGACCTTGTCAATGCTGCAGAAAAAAATTCCCCTTAGTGTCCTGTGAGTATAGTCTAATCCCTCCACTGTAACAGGATTGGACACTACAGCAAACTATTTCAATCAGAAACCCCTAAAATGCAGGCCAGGGCCAAAAATCATCCAAAATGTGCAGACTGAAATCCCAGCAGAGCCACAACCACACGTCTTGGGGATGAGGCCAAAGATCTTGGTTTCTTATTCTGGGATGGAGACATCTTTGTCAACCATCATCTAACAAATTTTAATTTCGGTTCAGGTGATTGCGTGACAGAAGTTTCAGACAAGGAACCACTTCAGAGATAACAAGGCACAAATTTCTTTAATATTGCCAGATTAGCTCCTGTTGTTCATTGGTCACAGCCTGACATGGTTTCAATCATTTGAAAAGGTCACTATCCAGTTTCAAAGTTTTTCAAAGTGCCCTAACAACATATATGTGTATATATCTCACAGAAATATATTGTGAGGTCTTAGCTCTGTTACAAATCTGCAATTAACCCCTCGAATTCTACAAAAACTTCTTTAAGATTCGCCGTTCTGGAACCATCACCTTTTCTACAAAAGCTGTCACAGTGTGAATGGCTGCAATGCCACCAACAATGGATCTCTTCAGGCAAGCGTTCAGTAAATGGGCAATGCTATTCTATGTCTATGGTCACAATTTGAGCCACTGTAATCATACTGCTAAAGAAATTAGTTTGTCCGTCATTTCACAAATTTGCTGTCACATTCCTTACATTATAATCATGACAGCACCATTGTACTTGATTGACTGTAAGCACTTTGAAATGTCCTGGTACCATATAATCATTCTTTTTTTCCTTCCCTAATGCAACTTGTGGTGAAACTGCCTCCGTCAGTAATAACGTTTATTATTTGAAAGCTTCATTGTACCTTGAGTTTTCCTGGATAGGGTAACATTTGCATCAAACGTTTTCTTTTGAACAGTTCATGGCCAAATATATCTCATTATGAAAGGACTGAGTACAAGGGGAACTGATAGGACAGAGAGAAACTACCTACACTGGGTTCGGAGTGACAAATTCGAGGACACAGCTTAAAAAATTAGAGACAAGCTTTTCAAGAGTGAAATTAGAAATACACCTTGGCACAGTAGGGGAATCTTCCCCTTTCATCCGCCACGGGAATCATGGTAGATTGAGGATGAACCATGCAAAAAGGTCCATTGACCTCAGGTGGGATTTTCCAGTTTTGGGATAAGTGTGGCTGGAAAATCCTATCTAGAGACTGTTAAAAGTTTAGACATTTCTTCCACAAGCTGTTGGACCTGCGTCAATTTACATTTGTAAACCTGACATTGATAAATATTTGGTATCCAAAGGTATTGAAAGACTTGGAGCATGGTGTAGGCCAGAGGTCAACCAAGATCTCATTAAATAGCAGAAAAGCGGTGAGGTCTGAATGGTCTTCTCCAATTGTAGTAGGATAGTATCCTACTAAGTTAATAGAGTCACTAATGCTATGGTTACTAAATTGTCTATCAGTATCATCTGGGTTTTATCCTCGTTGATATTATCCAGCATACTTAGGATGAGTTCTTGATTTTGCCTGGAACCCAAAATTTGTTCTTCATTACTGCAGTTTTCTGAATTGAAAAAAAATGAAGATATCATCCCATCACAGAGGCTAAAAACTACCTGATCAAAAGGAGAGACAAGCTGATTATTGGGGCAAAAGATCCATTCTCACTCATTTTAAATAATGTATTCACCCACTGACTTATTCTTTATTCATTCATCAGGCATGGGCATTGCTGGCTGTCCAGTATTTATTGCCCTTGAATTGTGTTGCTTTCTAGGCCATTTCAGAGCACAGCTGAGGGTCAACCACATTGCTATGGCTCTGGAGTTATGTATAAGCCAGACCCCATGCAAGGATGGCAGATAACCTTTCCTAAAGAACATGAACGAACCAGATGTTTTTTTTTTTGACAATCAACAATGGTTTTGTGGTCATCAGTAGATTCTTAATTCCAGATTTCTCTTAAAAATTGAATTCAAATTCCACCATGGTGGTATTTGATTGTGGGCCAAATTGGGTTGAGCTAAATGGTAAAAACTGGGCGGTATGGACAAGTGGGACCAAAGTGCCTATTTCTATGCTGCAAACCTCTTTGACACTATGATATTGTAAATGGGGAAGGGGTCACACGGAGAGTTGAGAGGAAACTAACTGGGTTTGTAGGAGGAGTGTAACTAGAGAACCAGTTCCCTCAGGGTGGCAGGGTTTGTGGCCATGTGGGGGAACGTGGACATTTGGAAGATATCCACAACAATGAGAGCTGCCCTATGCTAACTGGGTGACCTCACGCTGACCTAACCAAAGAGGTGACCGCTGGTTCAGTGTAAGGGCTCCTCGACTGTTGTGGGCAGAAGAGCACTTAGAGTTTGTCTGCTTAATGGCTTTTCTAGGCATTTCAGCATTCCATTAACAGCAAAGAGTGCCTGCAATACTCTTTACAACTTTAAATACTTCTCAGCTATTTAGAAACGCTCTACTTCACCTAATCCCCAAAATAAAATCCAATAGAATGGTGCAGTATTGCTTTTTTTTTTTACAGTGCACGAGACTAATCTATGTGAAGCGTTACACAATTGGAATAGCTAATGGGCCCCCACAGATAAAGCGGAGAATAAAAGATTCGGGTTCAGCTGTCAATCATATACTAAAAATATTCATTCACTGCGAAGACTGTTATCAACAAGACTAATCCAAGTACAATAGCAGGAATGATATCAAAGCCATTTTATTATCACTTGTAACCGATTATTATAATCCTGTATAACTTGTTGATAAAGCTTCATTTGGAACTGCGTGTGCAATTATGGTGACCCTACTTTCAAAGTGACATTGATGCATTAGGGAGTCTGTGGAATGAATAACAAAGACTGTTCCAGAATTTTAAACCAAATTATCAAGAGAGGATGACAGAGGTTAACTTGTGTTTTTGCAGGAACAAGGATTGAGAAGTGATATAATGCAAGCCTTTCAAAATTAAAATAAAATGCAGAGATAGTGTAGATATAAGCAGCTTATTTACATTTCTTTTTACGATTGCAGAAATGGAGAATATGAATAAAATGCTGAGCCTCAGGTTAACAAGTTTACAATAAAGGGGGTGGTGGGAGAATGATTTTCCAATCTTGCTACACCTGGTGCAGATTGCATCGATCCCAGAAAATGGCACGCAGGTGTAGGAATCGGCTTCACACCCAGCGCCAAAGAGTTTGTAACTGTCCCAGTCCCTTTCCAATGACACAAATCGAATCATACCCAGAAATGAAGCAGGCTTGCTAAGCATATTAAAAGTAATATTTAAAAATGCATCCTCGGTTTGGCTCTGAGCTCAGGGGATCTTTAGCCGTTGAACATGGTGTGAAATTAGCAAGAATCACCATTGGTCTGTACCGGGGAGACCACGTGCGATGGATATGCCGGAGGCTTGGAGGCCTGTGAAGCCCTCGGGTGGTCGGCAGTATGACCGGGCTGTATCTATTGGGCAGTGACCACCGGACATCCTGGCAGTGACCACCAAGGACAGTCAGTGTTCCAGGGGCAGTGCTAAGAGGGTAGGGCGTAATTATTGGGGGGCTATGACTGGGGTGGGTCTTGAAGGAGGGATATGATGGGGTCAGACAGGAGAATCTATTGGCAAGGGCCTGATGTCCCAGTGTCAATGGTGTATCAGGGAGGGGCTGGGGGAACATGCCACCAATGACAGGGAGCCCAATGTCCATAAGGAGGGGGGTGGGGTCATCCAGTGAATTGAGAGATCACTTTGCCCTTGCAGAACAGCACCAGAACACACTCAATGCTACACCCCAAGCTCGCCAGGAGTGTGGGACAATTGCGATCCAGAATGTGTCTCATGGATCAGTGCGGATAGTTCTGCCATTCTTGCTGTTAGGACACTTGGGAAATTCCACCAGAAGTCTTTGTGATTAATCCCTTGCAAAGGAAATTGGAAGAATAATTATAAAAATGTAATTGAGGGTTATAAGGGGAAATTTCATTATAAACAAGCAATTATTCATGGGCAAAGTATAGCCCAAATTTATATTCAAGGAGTCAGCTAGATTGAATAATGCAGTAAGGTTGAATTAAATTTGTTGAGCTTGATTGTGAGACAGAGCACCATCATTTTGGAGGTTTAGCTGCAGATGGAACCAACCCAACAATTCGAGTCTCCAGTTCTGGCAATGAGTGTTCACAGGGTTAGAGTTTAAATATCTCCTCAGCCAGCATGATGTAGGATCATCTGGAGGTGAATGGGTAATTTTAGAGTAATTAATTTTTGTGGGAGGAAGGGGGAGTTGTAAGAAGAGATGGGTGGTGTTTGTGATTGGGGTGAGAAGTGGGGAGGGGGCACTCGGGGGCCCACCAACTACTGGGGTCAATCCTAGTCCCAACTAATTGTGGTGGCTGGAGCATATTTTCATACTGTGTGAAACCATTGTGCAGAGCCCACAGACAATTGGGAGGTAAAGATGATTCCTGGGGGAAGGTAATACTGGTTTGGGTGGAAGGTGCAGGGCAATTGGCAGCTTTGGAATTAATATTTAAGCGGCCAGGATCGGGATGTAATTCATGAAATCAGGTTTGCAAAGGTTGGACATCTCTGTTGTCTCTCTTATACTGCCTTGCTCACCCTGAATCCCTAAAGTCCAACCCAAGGTGAACGGACATGCGATTAGAACATTGAATACAGGAGTTCAGATGTCTTGTTGAAGTTGCACAAGACATTGGTAAGGCCACACTTGGAATACTGTTTACAGTTCTCGTCACCCTGTTACAGAAAGGATATTATTAAACTAGAAAGAGTGCAGAAAAGATTTATTAGCTCCTGGAACTTGATGGATTGAGTTATAAGGAGAGGTTGGATAGACTGGGACCTTTTTCTCTGGAGCGTAGGAGGCTGAGGGGTGATCTTATAGCAGTTTATAAAATAATGAATGGCATAGGTCAGCTAGATAGTCAACATCTTTCCAAAGGTCAGAGAATCTAAAACTAGAGGATGTAGGTTTAAGGTGAGAGGGGAGAGATGCAAAAGTGTCCAGAGGCGCAATTTTTTCAGAGGGTGGTGAATGTCTGGAAAAAGCTGCGAGAAGTAGTAATAGATGGGTACAATTCTGTCTTTTAAAAAACATTTAGGTAATTACAGGGATACCATGGGTATAGAGGGATATGGGCCAAATGTGGGTAATTGGGAATAGCTTTGGGGTTTCAAAAAAAAGGGCAGCATGGACAAGTTTGGGCTGAAGAGCCTGTTTACATGCTGTAAACCTCTGTGACCTTCCATGCTCTGATTCCTGTGGCACACACACACACACACACACACACACACACACACACACCATGGTGACACAGGAGTTGGCCCTGTTGCCTCACAGCACCAGGGACCCAGATTCAATTACGGCCTGGGGTCACTGTCTGTATGGAGTTTGCACATTCTTCCCATGTCTGTGTGGGTTTTCTCCAGGTGCTCTGGTTTCCTCCCATCATCCAAAGATGTGTGGGTTGGGTTGATTGGCCATGCTAAATTGACTCTGATTTCAGGGGATTAGCAGGGTAAATGAGAATGAGGGAAATAGAACCTGGGTGGGATTGTGGTCAGTGCAGACTCGAAGTGGCCTCCTTCTGTACTGTAGGGGTTCTATGATTCACAAGTACACTTACTTACACGCAGAAGCACATACACTGGACATCACTCACTCACTTATCCAGATACAATACTCATACTTATTCACTCGCTTACACACATGCACGCTCACTCACTACACACCACTATGACACCCAAATGATATAATGTGCTGTCAAGTATCTGAAGATACTTTTACTAATGTATTTAACACTTCTCCCTCTTTACATTTCCATGATCCTGACATTGACTCACTCCTTACAGCCACAAGGAAGAGGAGACCTATCAAATATTCACCTTATTCACTCTCATCTTCCTGTGAATTAACACAGACGATCGCACCTTGATAGGTATACATTGGAGAATATGCAGCAGGAGTATACAGGGAGCATTTATTCAGTAGCAGTGAGCAGGGACATGTGCAAATACAAAGGATTGATCAGCAAGTAGTTTGCTGAAGTGAAAGGTTAGCTCCAGTGAAGAGGACAAAGATTCATATTTTAGGAACTGAGCCTGCAGACCAGTCCTTTAAAAGCAGAAATATGTGCGTGCTGCTGCAGGATTCAAAGCTTTGCTGCAAGTTTAGAGGATACCGCACCAACAGCTCAAGTTACCAGCTCTGAGAACGGTAATGTCTGCCTGTCTGGGGGAATGAGTGATGGCCCCATGGTGCACAGACTGAATGGTGACAGTGCTTTTCATTCAAACTAGCAGCATCCAGAGAGAGAGAGAGAGAGCTTGACACAATCAGAGAGAGACAATGTCAGTCAAATGTCAAGTTTACCGATCTTATCAGCGCTGGCACAGTAAGGGGAAAAAGCCAAGAACGGAGCATGGCCAAGCATAATGACAACCTACAATGATTCTCACCTCACTCTGTTGAAATAAATCATCAACATGATAAATAATCTCCCCCTGTTTACTGTCACCAGCTGATCCGATGGTGGCTGCAAGTGTGGCTGTAATTATTCAGAAACCCTTCCTTACATATAAATTATGTTAAATTTGGCAAATTAATAAATTAACCCAAATTCACCCAGTTATAATTACTATCTGGATTACAATATTAATTTCAAAATGAACCTTTGATCTAAGAGCAGCTTTCTCCTGTTGATTTGGATTCTTGAAACTGAAGTTTAGCTGAGTTGAACTCAAGGGACAAATTTAACCCCCAGTCACCAGGAAGCAAGCAGGCAGAGGTGAGGTTAACAGTCCTTCTGGGATGTTGGTTCATCTCGCCTTCTCTGGAGGAGGGGGAGATGCAGTAGCTCCCCTCCTGATTCTCACAAAAAAACTGAGAAACGGCCAGGCATGGCTCACACCCGCTCTCGATCTGCCCATTTCTCCCTTCCCAACCACTTTTCCAACACTCACTGTAGGTGCAGTGTTGAAAAGCCTGGGTCTTTAGTTCCAACACTTCCTGAAGAGTCACTGGGGTCTCCAGCAAACCAGTTACCTCCTGATCCCCATCTCAAGTGGCGCTCTTGTGGGTCAGTTTTACTGTGTCCGTTTCTGACTGTTGTTGAGTTTGCACTCACAGTGGGAACTGGTTTCTAAGTTGAGGACATTTAATCATGGCTTGGAGCTGGAGTTAGAATCTGGACCTATACAATGTGAAAAATTACTTGTTTGACATTTTTGCTCCTGGCTACTTAAATCTGGCATCCAACCTGTGAAAACAATATATCCACAAACCAAAGAATAGGTAGCATTGGGATGGCACGGTGGCACAGTGGTTAGCACTGCTGTCTCACAGTGCTAGGGGCCCGAGTTCGATTCCAGCCTTAGGGTCACTATCTGTATGGAGTTTGGTCTTTCTCCCTGTGCCCGTGTGGGTTTTCTCGGTTTCTTCTCACAGTCCAAAGATTGTGGGTTAGGTGGATTGGCCAAGCCAAATTGCCTCTCAGTGTCAGGGGACTAGTAGGGTAAATGCATGTGGTTATGGGGATAGGACCTGGATGGGATTGTGTTTGGGGTAGAGTCGATAAGCTGAATGTCTTGCTTCTGCACTTCTATGATTTTAACGTGAGGACACATGAAAATATTCCAGTCGCTACCTGTACTTATACAGTGAGTGTTTTTCAAAACCAGGGACACACTGAGGTACTTGGTGTACAGTAGTATCTACACTATGTTATTGGGCTAGTAATGCAGTGACCTACACTAATAATCCAGAAAATTCCATTCCCACCATAAGGCAGCTGAGGGATTGAAATTCAGTGTAATTATATAGATATAGAATAGGAACTATTCTAAATAACAGTGACCACAAAACAACTGGAGTGTGGTGAAAATCCATCAGGGTGACTAATGTCGTTTAAGGAGGGATACTTGCTGTTCTCCTCTGGTCTCGCCTCTAAGTGAATCCAGGCCACAGTGGTGCTGTTAACTCTTAATTACTCTGTGAAATGATCCAGTAAATCACACAGTTGTATACAAGATGGAAGCTCACCATCTTAATGTGAATTAGCAATGGACAATCAACTCTGGCCTTGCCACTGAGGCCCACCTCCTGTGAATGAATAAAAAAATTTCAGCCTCTGAAAGGATTTATAATTACATTATTTCTGCACAAATCTTTGTCTTATATCAATATTGACCTAATGGTCTCAAAATGATAGGCTGACATGAACTAGGAAAAGGATCAATTCTTGTGACAACTGGGCAACACAAAGGCCCAGCTGATATCAAAGGCATTGAGTCTCCCATAGAAGCCAATGAAAAGCAGATCAATGTTGGGCATCTGGAGAGGGCTGGAATCAGGTGGATGTGATTAGTTGGGTCGGAGTCTCCAATAATGCAGCAAAACGAGAAACTATGCTCATGCCTTCCACTTTCAGGTGGTAGCCACAAGCTTCTTTATAAGAGTCACTGGTTAGTTTGCATGAGGACTACATTTTTCTGAGTGCAGCTGTATAAAGGAAATTTTATACAAGAGTTTTGAATTTGCTGTTGGAGGATATTCTCATCTGTTTCAGGTGCAGAACCTAGAGATACCCTAGAGATATCCATGCCCCCTAGGACATAGCCTCAAAATAAGGAGCGGATTTAGGATTGAGTTGAGGGAGAACTTCTTCACACAAAGGGTTGCAAATCTGTGGAATTCCCTACCATGTTGAGGCTACCTCACCGAATTTTTAAGGCAATGATAAATACATTTTTGAACATTAAAGGAGTTGAGAGTTATGGTGAGCAGGTGGATATGTGGAGCTGAGTCCACAAAAAGATTAGCAATGATCTTAGTGAATTGTAGAGCAGGCTCGGGGGGACAGATGGCTGACTCCTGCTCCTAGTTCTCATGTTCTTTATCTTTGCTTCTGCTGGAATATGATGCCTCTCTAGCACCCCACAACAAACCATTAGTTTCATGCCTGAATCCCACTAACCTCTATCTCTTCCAAATATGTTAAATGAAGACGGGTCATAACTAAAGAAGTGAAAATTCATTTTTATTCATTCAATTACAGGTGGTTTACAACATTCCACAGGATCACGGCAGCTACATTACTGTGTCAGTTGGATCCTTTGAATATCCTTATTGGTGAATAAGAAACTGCTTTGTAGCTGGGCTGTAATAAACTGATTCAAATGCTCTGGTGAAACATTTATGCTTTATACCTGGTGAATGCTGTATCTTTAAGAACTCAGAGAAAGAATGGTCTTACAAAATCCTTCACATCCATGCTGACATAGCCGACTGTTTTCACACTTAAGATTAATGAAATTCTGGCCATAAATGAGGAGCTGATATGAAAAATAATCACAGACTAAGCACGGAAGACATTTGTGAAGTAGCACAGTAACTCTTTGAAGGATGACATTGCTTAGGGGCTACAAGCTCCCTTTCTCCCAGTATAATTTCCTTTGAACTGATTATATTAAGTACTGTGTACCTAAAATATTATTCAGAAAATTGCTATGAAGGCAGAGAGATGAATATCTGATTCGAAAAAAAAATCTCTGGTTATAATTGTTGTAATTTCAACTTCAAAGCATGAACAAAACCTTTTGTGTGTTGTAAATCTCTCCGGACCACTTAGTGCCATCCATCTAATTATAGAAGCAATTTATCAAAGGGTTCAAAAGCTCTCCAATCTGTAGCAATGGATACTGAGGACAAATTATCCATTTAGTACGTTGCTTTTAAGGGATTACCAATGCGTATTTCCATCCAGGGTAGCTCGAGAATTCAACTCAGCGGTGCTATGCCAGCTGGAATTTTTACTTTTGATATGTGAAAGAGGTTGTCGCTGAAAGAAAGAACTTACATTTCTATAGCACCTTTCTTGGTCCTTGGATGTCCCAAAGCACTGCATAGCCAATAGTGCATTTTAGAAGTGCGACAATATTGGATAATGTACCAAATAATTTGCACACTGAGAGCTGTGTATTGGTTACCAGGTAATCTGCTAGTACACATGGTGACTGAGGGTTGAATGTTGGTCTGGAATCCTGGGCCAATTCCCTTCAAAACAAAATCATGATATCTCTTAAAATCAAAATCATGTTTTTTTAAGAGCGAGCAGATGAGGCTTGTCAAACTATTTAATGTTACCATGCTTTGAAACTGAATTATGGAATCCCTACAGTGCGCAGGGTCTGCACTGACTCTCCAATAGAGAATCCTACCTAGACCCTAACTGTGTAACCCCATATATTTAGTACAAGAATGAATTCGAGAATCTAGTGAACTGGTGCAAGAACAATAGTCTCTCCATCGATGTCAACAAACAGAGGAGTTAGTCATTGACTTCAGGAAACATAATGGAGAACATGCCCCTATATACATCAATGGGGATGAAGTAAAAATGGTCAAGGGCTTCAAGTTTTAGCTGCCCAGATTACCAACAACCTGTCCTGGTCCAGCCATGCTGACACTGTAGTTAAGAAAGCCCACTGATGCCTCTACTTTCTCAGAAGACTAAGGAATTTGGCATGTCCACAACAGCTCTGACCAACTTTTACAGATGCACCATAGAAAGCATTCTTTCTGGTTGTATCACAGCTTGATATGGGCTCCTGGCCTGTGCAAAATCACAAGAAACTACAAAAGGTCATGAACGAAGCCCAGTTCATCACACATACCAGCCTCCCAAACTTTTAGTCTATCTATACTTCGCGCTGCCTCGGAAAAAATAGCCAGCATAATTAAAGATCCCGTGCATCCTGGACATTCTCTCTTCCACTTTCTTCCATCAGGAAAAATATACAAAAGTCTGAGGTGATGTACCAACTGACTCAAATCCCTGTTGCCATCAGACTTTTGAATGAACTTACCTTGCACTAAGTTGATCTTTCTCTACGCCCTGGCTATGACTGTAACTTTCTTGTTCCGCACTCCCTGGGTTCCTTTTCTATGAACAGTATGCTTTGTCTGTGTAATATGCAAGAAACAATACTTTTCACTGTACGTTAATACATGTGAAAGTAATACATCAAATCACTACACCCCATAATCTAGGATACAAAGGGGCAATTTGGTATGGCCAATCAACCTAACCAGCACATTTTTGGACCATGGGAGGAAACCAGGGCACCCGGAGAAAAGCCAAGCAGTCACAGGGAGAATGTGCAAACTCCACACAGACTGTGATCCAAGTTAGGAACTGAGTCTGGGTCCCTGGCACTGATTTCATACTTAGTAAGAAGTCTGACAACACCAGATTTAAATCCAACCGATTTATTTGATAGTAAACTCACAAGCTTTCGAGCCTCTGGTCTTCGTCAGGTGAACCTGGTGTTGTCAGACTTCTTACTGTGTTTACCCCAGTCCAACGCCAGCATCTCTACATCATGACTGTTTTCATACTTAGTCAGATTGCAGATATCTCCAGGAATTTTAATACAGTGACCGATCCAGCAGTGTTAATGGATCGAGACAAGATTTTTGTAGCTGGGTAGGCAAGGGTTAACTCTTTGAATAAAGTTACCTCAACCACAAAAAGACGTATGGTCCTCCATGGAATAATTTTAGAGAGCTCCTGATACACTCCCTCGTGTATTCAAATTCTAAATATATGCAGGGGAAATGATGAGTCAATCTCTCAGAAAACAATGAAGAACCTTTTGCAAAACAATAAATGTTGCTAGGGGTGTGCTAGTTGGAAAGCCACGTTGCTAATCCACTAAGGATGACAAGTTAGATGGACAATTTCATCTGCAGTATCCTTCACTATAAACAGGAAAGCTTTTGAGTCCTCTGTTAAATTGCAACTATAATTAGATGAAAGTGCCTAAGTGGTCCAGTGAGATTTTCAGCTCACAAAAAGGTTTCGTTAGTGCTTTGAAGTTAAAGTTATTACCATTATAACAAGGGATTTTATTTTTCAATCAAATATTCATCTTCCTGCCTTCATAGCAATTTCCTGAATAATATTCTAGGTACACGCTACTTAGTACAATCAGTTAAAATGAAATTATCTTGGAAGAAAGTGAGCCTGTAGCCACTAAATAATTTGATTCCCTAAAGAATCACTGCTCTACTTCCATTCTTAGTCTACTATTTGGTCTTCATTTTTAGAAAGCAATTATTTAATTAATCTGAAGTGTGAACACATACGCATACAGCCAATGTGCATTCAGCACAGGTGTGGAGACATTATCAACACATTTATTGATGATCAAGAGGCTGGAAATACGGGCTGAATCCAGGTCTCAAACTAATATTCCTGGGGTTAGATCGAGCATTAACTGAATCAGTTAATTAAAGGGAAAATTCTTCTCTACTTTTTTAAAATTTTACCATGAATTGGCTGTCAATAAAATAACCTGAGAACCTTTCCACAATAGAAAATTCCAAGTAAAAGGCTAAACTTCTAGTGTGGCACACAAATTTGAATAAAAGGGGAAGCAGTGGTGTAGTAATACTATCACTGAACTACTAGCCCAGAAACCCAGGGTAGTGCTCCAGGGACCCAGGTTCCAATCCCTCCAAGGCAGATTGTGAAATTTGAATTCAGTAGAAATCTGGAATTAAAAGTCAAATGTGACCAGGAAAGCATTGTCAATTATCATAAAAACCTATCTGCTTATACAATCATAGACATTTACAGCATGGAAACAGGCCTTTCAGCCCAACTTGTCTATGCACCCTTTCTTTAAACCCCTAAACTAATCCCAATTGTCCGTGTTTGGTCTAATCCTTCTATACCCATATTATCCATGTAATTTTCTAAATGCTTTTAAAAGACAAATATCTATCCACCTCTATTACTATTGCTGGCAGTTTTTTTCCAGACACTCACCACCCTCTGTGTGAAAAAATTTCCCCTCTGCACACTTTTGTATCTCCCTCCTCTCACCTTAAATCTATATGCTCGCTGGTTTTAGAGTCTCCTACCTTTGGGAAAAGATATTGACTATCTAGCTGATCTGTGCCCCACATTATTTTATAGACCTCTATAAGATCACCCTTCAGCCTCCAACATTTCAGAGAAAAAAATCCCAGTCTATTAGTCTCTCCCTATAACCTAAGAACATTTTCACCACACAAAATTTCAGGTAAAGGGCTAAGACAACCCATCTAACACACAGAATTGCATAAAAAGGGAGGCGGTAGTGTCACTGAACTAGTAATCCAGAAATCCAGGATAATGCTCGAGTGGTGCAATTTGAATTAAATAGAATTATTTAATTCAAAAATTGAATTAAATAGAAATAGAATGGAATTAAAAATCAAATAGTGACCATGAAACCATTGTCAATTGTCATAAAAACCTATTGCTTCACAATTGTCCTTTATGGAAGGAAATCTGCTGTCTTTATCTGGTCTGGCCTACATGTGACTCCAAAGCCACAGGAACATGGTTGAGTCTTAATGCCCTCAGGACAATAAATGCTGGCCCAGCCACTGATGCCATATCTCATTAACAAATAAAAAAAATAAAGAAATGAGTTAAATTGCAAAGCAATGATTAAGTGTCCACAAACAAGTAGCTTAAATAAAAGGGTAAATGTAAGGGAAATAGAAACACAGAGAGTGCTCTGCTTTGAGACTTCAGAAAATAATGATTCTAATTGTCAATGTGTGAGGATTGTTATGGACAAAATTTATGTGTTTTCTTATTGTCCTTGATTAATATGATTTGTATGTGAGGTGCGTGCACTTTCTTAGCTTCAGGACGATTGACCCAATTTAAATAACTTCAGCAGCAAGCTCTTTGTGAAATTAAAAAATATAAGAGATTATTCATTATCACACATGACATCTCTCTCACTGGACTCAGGGTACCAAGATTAAATACAGATGAATTATTAAAGAAAAGATTACAATTTGACATTATTTCAGTCTCTTTCATTGCAGGCCTGTAGTTTCTTTGAGTGGATAATTTGTTTGGAGTACCTGTCTTAAAAGGCAGAAGATTCTCAGTAAGGGATGGTGCTCTCCATGGTTGAATTTCTAATGGGTTCATTCTACTAGAACCTGAAGTTGGAACAGGTTTAGTGAGAGTCATTTTTCCACTTTCAAGGTGTTGCTGTTTATTTTTTATTCATTCATGAGACATGAGTGTCACTGGCTGGCCAGCATTTATTGCTCATCCCTTGTTGCTTTTGGAGGGCAGTTGAGAGTCAACCACATTGCTGTGGCTCTAGAATCAGGACATAGATCAGGTCAGGTAAAGACAGCAGATGCCCTTCCCTAAAGGTGAACCATTACCTTTGCTGCTTGGTTGATTTTTGTGATTTTCATGGCAAGCAACAAGCAGATGATCTTTGTTCTAAGTCCAAAGTGCTTTTCCAAGTGAGTGGGTGGCTGGTCAATCAACATCCTGTGGTGTAATTTAAAATTTAGAGGTTTACCTGGTCTAGATTTGGCTAAAAGACCATCATTATACAATGGAAGGTCAATGGGAGCCATTCACATTTGTCTAACATGCATTGAGTTTCAATGTGTCTTCTTCCATAGTAAAACTGAAAAATGAGTTGGCAGAAATGCTATGGTCCTTTTTTTGATATTTTATCTTTACACAGAAGGATGTAAGAAGTTATTGGATGGCTGTCAACGTCCATATTTATTTTGATATTTGCCTCAGTCAGAGGACTGTCTCAAGCTGATACTGTCAAAGGTCAGATGATTGTCAGAAGCCATTTCAATGGTCTATTCAAAATCTTTTGAACAAAAAGCATTGACTGAAAGCTCATAATATGCTGAAACATGACAGGGTGTGATGAGGAGAATGGACGTGCATGCTGTTGTATTTTCAACTCATGAGAAACAGGAGAAGTCATAGTAACAATAGCCTTTGCAGTATAATTAAAGAAAAATAAATACAAGCAATTGCAACAAGGCTATGCAATAATTTATCAGAGAAATCTCTTGGGAAATCATAAACTGTCATGAATTCAGGACACTGGCTATGGTACTCAGTACTCAAATCTGCTCTCCAGGAGAATGATGTTCTGTGGTGGGTGTTTTCTTTCTAAGAAAAAACCTCTCCTATTTGTGCAGAGGGCCTAGCATCCAATGAAATTCATGGATTTTCCTGTGTGAAAATTGATCCACTTGAAGGAAGAGGAGAGGAAGATACCTGTATGAAAAGAGGGGAGATAGGGTCGCAATGTGAGAGGAGGCACAGGATTGAGAATAAAACACACCTGGAACAACTGGAGAGAATCCAAGGAGGGACACCTCCTTGCTCCTGTGTCTGTTTTTACTGGGTCACACAGGTCAAACACTATCCATTGATTTGGATGGATAGAAAACCTGTTACCCCCATGTGACGCTCCTCACTATATTTTCCTCTGCATTATATCTAGCTGATCCAAAGACATGCAAGCTCCATACTGGAAAATGTCTGAAAATCCACGAGGATTTCATCTCATTGTAATTCATTTAGCAATGTACAAGGCTCGTCTCCGACCACCACAACAACTCACCAACGTTTATTCGACGGCACCTTATAAACCCACTTACTGTTCCACTCAGAAGGGACAAGGGCAGCAAGAACATGGGAATAGAATGCCTCCAATTCACGTACCATTCTAACTCAGAAATATATTGTCCTTCCTTCATTGGCACTGGGTGAAAATCCTGAGGCTACCTTCTAACAGCAAGGTGGGAGTATCTACATCACACTGAAGGTAAGAAAGCAGCTCAGCACAACCCCTCCCAGGGAAATTAGGAATGGACAACAGATAATTTGCCCATAAATTACGAAAGAATAAGGAGAAAGCATTGGAAATACCCAAGGTATTCAAACCCCGGCTTCCAATGTGCTCAATGATGGAGTTCCACAGAGGCACCAACTAGGCAATGATATCATGATTTTTCAAGACCATATTGATACTATAGGATCAGACAAATACTTCAAGATTAACCACGTCTTCCACTACCTCAAACAGACTTATGCAAGGTCAGTGGTTGATATTAAGAAAGTATCCTTGCTCCCACAGTAATTCAACAATCACATAAACACAATAGAAAACACAAAAGGGGACAGAATTGTGCGGCTGGTTTTCTGAAAGGTTTGGTACTGCTCCATCCATCATCCCAAAGGAAAGTTGGTGTCAAATGGACTACCTTGTTCCACAGAGATGACTTCCAAGGATGGGAGAAGCAAGCTCATAGTCAGACTTCTGACCCTCAGTGGAAGGAAATGCCACCTTCCAGAGGAGAGGGTCAGGTTTAACGGTGGCCACCAGACTAGACCCTAGGGCAGGGATGGATTGCAGAGCCTAGGGGGAGTGAGGGGGGGGGGAGAGGGTGAAGGAGGGGGACAGATAGGATAGATAGTGTGTGGGATGGGTAAAGGAGGGCTCACAGTGAAGATTGAAGGGGGTGACATTTTGGGGGTGTACCCCTAATGCACACATGACATTCCCTGATTGATATACCCTCCCTTCCTACCTGCCTTTTCAAAGAAGTCTGTCCAAAAGCAGCGTTGACTGTGCCACTGGCCTGGGTTTGATGGCACTGGAGACAAATTGAGACTCTTAATTGCCAATTACTCAGACAGTTAATGGCCAGACAGAAATAGATTGGGAGTCTGACATATTATATGAGCCCTATCCCCACAGAAAACATGTCCAACAGGAAGCTGTAGAATAATACTCATGGGTGAGCTATAGTAACTTGTTGTCATGCGACCCAAAGTTGACTAACTTTGTTGGACAATTTTCCTGAGTCATGAATTGATTTAGATTTCCCAATGAAGCAAAATTATGAGGCAATCTTCTAAATTCAACATAAACCAACGTGAAATTCAAAACACAGCTGATTATCCCACTTGATTAGTCCAGTGACAATACCATTACTTAGTTTATTCAACTTCTGATCTGGAAGTATTGATTGTCATTACAATAACAATGTTCATGCCATTAATTACTAGACTTAACTTTCTGTTGTGAGTTTACCGGCCAATTAATGCCCCAAATCCAGGAAATTATTATTTTTTAAATGGTGATGGGGAGAATGAAGTGGCAAAGAATGAGATACTGCGAGGGCCAAGTGTCCAGCAAATTCTGAAGAATTGCAGCTGACGGTGTAGTTATTGAAATCACAGCTGATTCCTGGGAGCCCAATAGAAACACAAGAAAAACATAGAGCCATAAAATTACTAGAGTGAGTGAAAGAGGCCATTCAGTCTATCGTGAATGCACCAATATATTCCCACCTCGGCCCTATATATCCCCATAAACCAATATATTTACCCTGACATGAAAGGGGCAATTTAGCATGGCCAATCAACCTTACCTACACATTGTTGGACTATGGGAGGAAACTGGAGCAGCCAGAGGATGCCCATGCAGACATGGGAAGAATGTACAAATTCCATATAGTCACCCAGGGCCAGAATTGAACCCGGGCCTCTGGAGCCATGAAGCAGCACTGTTAACCACTGTGCCACGTTTTCATTCCTTTTTAAACACATGCATCAGGAACTGTCAGTCTCTGATTCACGTTAAACTAATCTTACTGAATTTTTATTTTGCTCATCAACCATCTCTCATGCCTGCGTGGAAATTGCATCACTTCAATACCTTTGAAGCTACAATTAAGCCTGTAAAAAGGAGACAGGCTCGGACAGAAAACAGAGTCTTTTTTAAGTCCCTGGTAAACTGTCAAAGCTGCATTTACCCTCTGTTTCACTGCAGATAGCGATCTTATTGCAGTCAAGAAAATATAGTCCATTATCATCAACCAGAAATTGACAATTAAAACCACAATGGAAATTCAGAACAAATGTCTGAAAATGTTCTTGCTCAAACCAATTTTAGATCCTACATTAAATATATGACTTGCACTGAATCAAGAATATGACTTTTTAATAAAAAATTTGTCCAGTTAATTGGGAAGAGGGGATCGGAAGAATCTCATTAAATTGCCTTCCATTGACAAACTAATCAATGAAAAATTTGCAACATCAGAAGCAATAATTCACCCTGCAGTTGTAAAAATTCAGCAAGACTTTAATTGCAAAGGATAATGTGGAATAATTCAGGATTTAACAGAATTAATACAGAATGACTAGCACTGGATACTTGTTCATTATACTCCACACTCACACAATCTTCTGATCATTCCGTACTATAGAAGTGAAAAATAAAAATCAAACATAAATGTCACGTTATTGTGAAATGCAAATTGTCCTCCAAGAGAATGGCCAGAATTTTACAGGCAGTCCCACCCCAGAATCGGGCTAGGTGATGTCCACGGAATGGCATTCTCCATTGGCCTTGGGTGAAATCGTACGAGCCTTGGGAAGGCGGTAAAATCCCGGTAAGTAATTTCATTGCAGTGTAAATATAAGCCTACTTGTTACACTGTTGTATAAAATTAAAACTTAAAGACACAGACCATATTAATTCAGAACTATATTGTTGTTCCTTCACTGATATTGATCAAAACCTTGGAACTCCCTTATTAACAGCACTGTTAACAGCACATAGAACTGCAGCAGTTCAAGAAAGCAGCTCAGCAGAACCTTCTCAAGGACGATTAAGGATGGACAATAAATGACGACATAGCCTACAAAGGTCACTTCGCATGAATGAATAAAACCAATCTGTGAACCAAATTTGCCAAGGTGTACAAACTCGAACTCATGGCTATCCATAATGTCAATTCATCATGTGACAATGTATTCTGTGCTGACGTACCAATGCAGCACTGAGGGAGTTCTGTCTTGTTGGGTATATTGGGTGGACTTTTTTTTGGCTGTGTTCGCCCCCAAGGCTGGAAATTCCCACCTGATACTTTTTCATGGTATGCCTTTGCCTGCTACAATTCCCATGGCGGGCAGAGCAAGAAAATTCCATCTGTTGCCTTCTTGATGAAACTTAATTCACTATGATAGGTGGAAAAAAAATCCCATTGCATTTTTTCATTTTTACTCCTCAAGCAACATCTGTGAAAACAAATTACCTGTTTATTATTAAATAGTTATTTGTGGGAGCTTGTGACAGGCAAATTGACTGCAATCTTTCCTATGTTACAACAGCGACGACACTTTAAAAATATTTCGGCTGCAAAATGCTGTGAGGCCATTGGTTAGTTCAGTTGAATAGACTGTGTGTTTGATAATGCAAGTAAGAAGTTTCACAACATCAGGTTAAAGTCCAACAAATTTATTTTTTAGTACGAGTTTTTGGAGCATTGCTCCTTCATCAGGTGATGTAAAGGGTTTGATTCACAAACAGGGCATATGTAAACACAGACTCAATTACAAGATAATGATTGGAATGCAAATCTTAACAGGTAATCAAGTCTTTACAGTGCAGACAATGTGAGTGAAGAGAGGGTTTAGAACAGGTTAAAGAGAAATGAATTGTCTCCAGCCAGGACAGTTGGCGAGATTTTGCAAGCCTAGGCAAATTGTAGGGGTTACAGATAGTTTGAAAGCTGGTGCTACCAAATAAACTATTTGACTTTAACCTGGTGTTGTGGCAGTACTTATTGTGCCTACCCCAGTCCAACTTCAGCTACTCCACAACATGGAGTGACATGTGTTCAGTTCCTGTGCCAGCTGAGGTGGCTCCTGGGGTCTTCTCCTTCTCCTATGGGGGCATGATTAGCAATTGGGTTCCCTTCTTATTGGATTTGATATTGGCTGGAAGCTTCTGCTTGCTGGACCCACAGCAGCAGCCAGTTTTGGATCTCCACTCAATCTGGGCAATAAAATGCTGCCAGCAGGCAGATCTACACAAGGTGAACAAGTAAATGCTGATAATGACTTGTTCTGTAAATTCAGGCATTCTGGAAACTGGAACAGAGTGAACTTTGAGTGCATTAGTAACCTTCTAAGTTTTCTGTGCTAATTTGGCCACAATTAACAATAATTCTCCAGTAATGGAGATCATTGCATTTGTGTAAGCAGCTATTCCTTTTGAAAGGTGGCAGAAACCTTGCAATGGTTAAAATGAGAAATCTGATTTATTTATAAGTAAGATTGAGCAGAAAATCAGTGGGAAACTGTGAAAGGAAAACAAAATCTATAGGAATAGAACAAAATTAATCCAACAGGATTTAGAAGTATTGTTTTTTTAAAATGTGTTTTCCTCACAGTCTAATAATCTGTAGGACTCTAATGTAATATTATATACGTATAATTCCATTTCTATTTCAAATCAAATGATCCATGTAGAACTGAACAAAATAATCTGCAGGAGATATTTCAGGCCTACCTCCTGGGGACTAACCTGTCAATCAGCAAGAAAGAAGGAGTTTATTAGAACAACAGAGCTATGTTTGCACGTTATCTGTTTATTCCAGATCTGGTAACATTTTAAATCATGTAAATTATGAATTGCTTCTGAAAACACTCATTAATTTGCCCAGTTATGAGATCAATCAATCTGCCTTATGTTCCTTAAAGGCATTCTGACCTTATTATTTATTCTTTTCTTACCTAAAGTCAGTGCAACTTGGGTTTTGAAGTTTAGTAAAGGACACTATTCAAAGACAAAAAAATTATTTAGAAGAGTCACAATCAAGCTCTACTCATCAGAGTCATAAACAACTATGACAGGAGTAACCAGTTAATCTATCCTTTTAAAAGCAAATTTACTGCAGATGCTGGAATCTGAAACCAAAAGGGAAAATCCAGGAAAATCTCAGCAGGTCGGGCAGCATCTATAAGGAGGGAAAAGATTTTGAATCCAGATGAGAACTTCAGATGATTAGCTCTATTCCACTTCAACCCCTTTGTTTTCATTTTATTTAATTTTTAACTATTCTCTACTTTTTATTTCTTGTTTATCTTTCTATATTTTTCTTTGCCCCCACTCTTTCCCCCTATTTTAACCACCCTTTTTTTAACCGTTCCTCCTTTTTTTGATTCCCTTTTCCCCTTTTTTTTTCTCAATTTTACTTTTCTCCCATCCATTTCGCCCTCCCCCACATCTTCATCTGTCACAGGCTCTTTGCAGTTTGGCCATTTGCACCTTCTATTCCCTCATGGATATTGTTAGAACTTCTTAGTCTTTCCCTTGTTTTTGTGGCTATAACTCATCTTTCATTACAATATAACTATCACATTGCAATATAAATATCTCCCACCTTTTATGTCTTTTAGGTTTGACAAAGGATCATCTGAACTTGAAATGTCAACACTTTTCTCATCTTACAGATATTGCCAGACCGCTGAGATTTTCCAGCATTTTTTCTTTTGATAACCTGTTTTTTTTTGTTGTTTTGGTTGGTTGAGGAAGAATGTTGGCAGCAAGCCAAGTGAGAACCTCTTCTTTTTCTTTAAAGGGTATCAGAGGGTGTTTAATACCCACCTGAATAATATTGAAGTCCTTAGGTTAGCAACACACTCAAAGAACAGCACCTACTTTTAACAACTTCGGATCCCTTCAACAATTCGCTGAAATTCCAGCCAAAGTAATGCATTGAAACAATTCATCTTCTTAATCAGAGACAAGAGCATCACCAAACCAGTCTAACTGATGTTTGAACCTGCAGGAAATTTGACAACTGTGATGAAAATTTATATAGTGCATTTCATGTCCTGAGTGTATGCATTATGTTTCACCCAGATTTCTATAAATAGACAATAAATGATGGCATCAATTTAGAAAACATGTATTCAAATTGTGTACCTTCTAAATAAATATTTGAACATGTGTGAGGATTAGCTCCAGTTCTATCCTTCTCCATTTGCTTTTCTGGACTAAAACATAGAATCCCTACAGTGCAGAATGAGGGCATTCAGCCCATTGAGTCCACACCAACCACATTCTCACCCATGCCATATCCCCATAGCCCCATGTATTTACCCTAGTTAGTACGATTGATACAAAGGGACAATTTTACCATGGCCAATCCACCTAACCCACACATCCTTGGCGTGTGGGAGAAAACTGGAGCACCTGAAGGAAATCCACAGGGAGAAGGTGCAAACTCCACATAGACAGTGACCCAAACCAGAAATTGAATCTGGGTCCTGGCACTGTGAGACAGCAGTACAAACCAGTGTGCCACCATGCCACCCTAACAGTCAGGATACTGTCCTGCAGATGAATTGCTATTGAAGTGTAGTAACAGTTGATGTGCAGGAAACACAGTAGCCAGTCTGCACAGAAGATCCTACAACAGCAAAGAGAAGTATGAGCATGTTATCTGATTTATTGGTCTTGCACATGGGATCAATACTGTCTAGATTGCCAATGGCAAACTGAAACATTTCCTTTCAAGACATTATCTATCTAAAGGCTACAGAACTATTGAAGTGTATGGTAGAAAGGAAGCCATCTCTCCCAACATATTTGTGCTTTCACTTAGTGATACCATTAGCATTGAGAGTCTGCACTGAGGGAAGACATATGTTCAGTAATCAAAAGCTACTTGCCCCCCTGCCCAGACCAAGCCTCTTGCTTCCTTATTTCACCTTTTGATCTCTGCAGTGATGGGGTCAAATCAGCCTTCAGCTAGTTTCAGATAGTTACTGGTTTAAGGTGCTTGCAATACCTGTTCAAAGTCTTCATTGTGAGCTCCTGGTTAGTTCAATGATCACAACATTTATACAAACCAATGAGCTGTGAACAATAATCCAGTGCTCACAGACAGCACGGAGCAAACTGGACAACTTGCTTCTTCAAGCTAGAAATAAGTGCTTAAAGGGGGAGGGATTGACAATTGTGAGAGAGAAGATGTTTCTGGGGCCAGGAGAAGAGGTTGACAATTTTGTGGCCAGTTTTGGTTCATGAGTGCCAATGGTATCACTAATTGCCTGAAAATTGAGTCAGGACCATCTGTGTGTACACAAATGGACCATGACTTGCACGCCTTCATGAAGTTTTTTTGCCTTAACTGGCTTCCATCAGTTGTTTCTTTAACCAGACTGTTAAATAACAACAGATTACCAGAAGCAGAAATGAAGCAACAAGTTCAGTGCTGCATCTTTTGGGATTAAAATTGGTGCCTATATCTCCAATAACCTTTAAAGGCACTTTAAGCAGTACTGTGTCCTGGCTCCATGTGGACCTCCTCCCATCCCTCTTCATCCAAGCTGATCTGCGTATCCTTCTATTCCTTTCTCCTTCCTGCATTTGTCTATCTTCTTTTAAACAGATCAGTACTATTTGCCTCAAATACCTTGTGCTGCAGCGAGTTTCACATTCAGAGCGCTCTCTGAGTGAAGAAGGTTTTCCCGCATTCCCAAAGGAAAAGTGACACTGAACCCCATTCTAAATTGCCCCAGGCTGAATGAGGATCAATACTTTTGCTTAAATAACACATTGAGACAAAATGCCATCAGTAAACGAATGTGAAAGTCTCAGTGGGCAATAATTTTAACAAGATAAACATGTCAAGAAAAAGGCTGGTTGAGAAGAGTTTGATGCAAACAAATCTTGTTTATTGTGTTCAGGAAGCACAAAAAGGAATGGAATAATGTTGCTTCAAAATCCCCTTAGAATTTTAACAAAGGAAATTGCTAAATATAAGCCTCCTTATAATAAAGAGCCTAAAGCACACACATATATGCATGTGGTTTCTTCAGAAGGGTTAGACCCAGGTCATATATCCTTAAAGGAATCTGGAAAAATGGTTACTATGGATACTCCTGACTTCAGCTCCGGCTCCCAATAGCATACATTTTAATGTCCTATGAGTACAGAGCAACATTAGCAGTCAGGACCCATTACTAAATGGATAGTGAGATCACCAAAGTAGTTCTCAGTGATGTTACTAAATTATAATTGCCCGGCATTATATGCACGTCATACTTATCTCTAGTTCATGCGATTTATATTACAGGAAAGATTGATTGAAAGTAATATAATTTATGAACTAATGGAAAATGGTCTGGACGGTGGTCACATATTTCATATTTAAAGAACCGAAGACAGTGAGAGATTGTATCCCATAAGATGCCAACATTAGACATTTTATTGCAGGAACTCTCACCAGTAAAATACGGTTTGCTTCCTGACTTGACATTTTGAAATAAAAAAGCACGGGATAAGAGGGGAAATCGGAGAAGGTTAGTTAACATGTAGCATAGTAACAAGCAAATGATTTGTGTGTTATTCTGTTGAAAACTTTCCATTGTCGTGTGTGCCTTTAACATACATTTTCTCTCTGTATAACATTCTTGTACCCTGAAGACCTCACTAAAATTATGGAGGCATCAAAGAGCAAATGCTGTCCTCCCTTATGAAACATCAATGCTGCTCAGTGTTGGAATAATAATACAGTCTGATTCGAGCCTGATTTGTTTTTGTTTATCTATAATAAATGAGGTGATGCAATGCCCAACTTCCAAAACACGCTCTGGAAAGTAATATTCTGGTAACAATTATCCAAGGACTAAACACCTTTGAATCACAAAGAGATTGCAAACTTGAAAACATGACCTATTTTAGCCTAAGCACAAAACCACTTGAGGTATAAGAATGCCTTGAGAATGAAAGGAGCTGTTTCTGTTCAATATATTAAAGTTTTTTGTCACTTAATCATCTGTGGTTCAGTTGCCTCTGAGTTCAAGTCTGGCTCTTGAGAATTAAACACAAAATGTAGGCCTACAAGCTAGTATGGTATAAGGATGTGCTGCATTGTCAGAGGTGCAGTCTTTCAGATGAGATGTTAAACTGAGGCCCATTTGGCACTCTCAAGGAGGCATAGCATGATCCCATAACACTACTTTAAAAATCAGAGGAGTTAGCAATCCTGTTTGTTTTACCAATATTGCTGGAACAAATGATCTTGTCTTTAGCACACTGTTGGATGTGAAGGCTTCCTATGAACATGATGAGCATTTCCTACACCACAGGCGGGATTCTCCAATCTTTTCCATGCCTGCTTCTCTGCAAACGAGAACAGAGAATTTGGCGTTCCAGCAGAAACTCCATTCACTTTCAGCAGCACCACAGAATCCCAGCCACGGACAAGGACTGAGGTATTCAGTACTCATTTCCAGAATTGACTAACTGCCTTGGCATACGTTGGCATCATAACATCCAAACAGGAACTGCGTGTTTAAAGAAGGGCACTGCCATCAATTGGGTGCCTTATTCCCTGCTCAGGTAAATTAAACTTGAGCCTGTGAGGAAACAGTAGGATTGGTTTTGGTAATTCAATGAGCCTATGGTAGTTGAAGTGCTTGCATGATTTTAAAACCACCTCTTGTCATTTTACAGTGTAATTAGAACAGGAGGATTCCTTGGCCTGATATGAGTTGGGATTATTCTTGTTCCAAAAGTTACTCAGAGAAAGCACATGAACCTTATTTTGGCTGCATCCTGTGAAGAAATAAGTGACCAAATTCCCGTCCAATTTGATTATCAAGTTTGCTGACGACACTGTCATAATGGGTCAGATCTCAAAGAATGACAAGACAGAGTACAGGAAGGAGATAGAGAATCTGGTGAACTGGTGCAGCAACAATAATCCCTCCCTCAATATCAATTAAATGAAGGAGATTGTCATCGATTTCAGGAAACATGAATGGACTTACTTTGCACTAAGTTAATCTTTCTCTACATGCTAGCTGTGACTGTAACACTTGTACACCCTCTCGTTTCCTACTCCATTAATGGTATGTTTTGCCTGTGTAATGTGCAGAAACAATACTTTTCACGGTATGTTAATACATGTGACAATAATAAATCAAATCAAATCAAACCTTTGCCGGAATTCTCCAGCTGTTTGCACTGTGGGGATTCTCCAGGCTTCGAACCCCCACCCGCAATTTTCCTGCCGACACTGAGTATCGACAACGGGAATTCCGATTGACAGTGGCGGGGACAGAGAATCCCACCATGAGTAAATAACACACCACCTCCCGCCAGCAAGAAACACATGGGGCTGGGAAGCCAGAGAATCTCACCCTTTATACCTCGTTGTGGTATCATGATGCCACCATGAGGCTATTCAATCCCTTGGGCCATGCCAGAGACTTCACTTTCTCACAATCCAGAGACAGTGAAATAGCCAGCAGAGAATAAGAAACGTAAAGTGGACATCAGCAATTCGCAACAAAACCAGGACTCCAAATTTCCATTCGGAACCTTGGAGCAAGCACTGGAGACATTTCCAGAAATCCTGCCTAACTGGCATCAACATTATAGCAGCAGGGCAGAAGCAAGTCTGAGTTACGTCTTTGTCATTATTAATAATAATTATGGAAACTGAAATATAAATATTACCACAATTTGCAACATGATGATTAACAGCAGAATTTTGAATCTAATTCTGAATAAGGAAGTTTGAACTTTGAAAGATCCTTCCTAACATTGCACAAAAATCCTGGGGCAAAATTCTCCATCCCGTCCACTATGAGAAGTGTAGCTGGAGACACACAGCCAGGCAAAATTCCATTGACCTCGGGCAGGATTTTCTAGCCGCTCCTGATCCTCTGCACCCATGATAGGCATAATACGACCTCAGCCATCATAGAATAGAATCCCTCAGTGCCTATGGAGGGATATGTGGCCTGCATCAACTCTGACAGAGCATCCCATCCAGATTCTATCCCCAGAACCCCATGCATTTAATTGCCTGACCTACACATTTTCGAAACTAAGGGACAATTTAGCATGGCCAATCCAACTAAGCTGCACATCTTTGGAGTGTGGAAGGAAATTGGTGCACCTGGAGGACAACCAGAGACCTATTGTAAAGCAGTCCTACAATCTCAAAGATTCATTTCCACTACACACCCTGTTCAGTAATCCTCAAACACTTTCTATAATTGAAACTGCACAAAAATAGTCCTTACAACATATGCAATTATGCGCTTTGCCATTAGGAGAGACGGTATCATAGTGCTGAGACCACTGGACTAATTGAGGCCCAGTCTATTGCTCTGGAACATGAGTTCAAATCCCGCCATGGTATCTGAATGGAGTTTAAATTCAGTCATTAAATCAGTAAATGGTGACCATGAAATTGTCATAAAGACATATCTGGTTCATTTCTTTGAGGGAAGACCTCGGCTGGCCTATATACGACTCCAGACCCCTAACAATGTGGTTGCACAAGTAGCTTAGGTAATAATCTCAATGAGAAAAACTGAGTGCTGATTGTATATTTCAGTTTAAGTCTAAAATTTATTAATAACCATTTGGCTGAAGATACAGTCACAGGGAGAACTCTATGTTGGAATTCCCTGGTCATTCATGCCTTGCCAATGCTGTCAACGAGGACAAAGAATTTGGTGCTCAGGCAAATCTTTGTTCACTGCAACGGGACAGGACAACCTGCCAACATAAAGAGCCAGAGAATCCTCCTGTGGTCTCTGTCATGCTGTTTCACTCGCAGTGCGTTTACATAGAAACATAGAAGATAGGAGCAGGAGGAGACTATTCGACTCTGCTCCGCCATTCATTATAAATCATTCAATAGCTTAATCCTGCTTTTTCCCCATAACCTTTGGCCCCAGATTAGTTATACAGTTTAGATACTACGTAACTTGCCAACCAATGTCCCCTCTCTAAGTTTTCCTTTTTTTTGCACAGCCTATTCTGCTGCCTCACAGCGCCAGGGACCCATGTTCAATTCCAGCCTTGGGTGACTGCGTGTGGCATTTGCACATTCTCCCTATGTCCATGTGGGTTTCCTCCGGATGCTCCGGTTTCCTCCTTTAGTCTGAAAAAGATGCTGATTAAGTGCATTGCCCATGCTAAATTCTCCCTCATCTGAAAGGTGCCAGAGTGTGGTGACTAGAGAATTTTCACATTAACTTCATTACAGTGTTAATATGTGCCAACTTGTAACACTAATAAATAAACTTTAAACATCTTTGTTTTGTGTGACTGTGCTGATCAATGACTAAAATTTGTGAGCAGCCTAACATGGAAATTCTGAGTTGCTGAAGGAACATTGTTCCAACCCGAATACTGGCAGCTGGTGAGTTAACACTTCAGCTAAAGGCGAGATGGAGTGAGATCCGTGATACAGCTGTACCTCTGTTCTGTTCAGCACAGCTGTTTTGGGAGTTACAGCCACTTTTATTTGGGTTGTTAAAGCACATAATAGGTGCCTGAGAGCCCTTATGTTGATCAAAAATGTATTTGTGAGGAACTTAAGTGTCCTTTAAAGTTAATTTTTAACTTGCAGAGGGATTGGAATGTGTACAAGTTGCAGCTGCTAATTACCTCATTATTAGTGACAACAACTCCAGAAGTAGCAGAATTGGCATGGGTGGTCTGTAGAAAGTTACCAGGAGAGGAATTGATGTGAGCCTATCATGATTGGCTTATTAAGAAGTCTCACAACACCTGGTTAAAGTCCAACAGGTTTATTTGGTAGCACAAGCCACAAGTATTTGGAGCATAGCTCCTTCTTTGAATGTTTGTGGCTTGTGTTATAAAATAAACCTGTTGGACTGCAACTTGGTGTTGTGAGGATCCTTACTGTGCTCACCCCAGTCCAACACTGGCATCTCTATGTTGTGATTGACTCATAACATTAAGTCAAAAGCAGTGTCTAAAATTTCCTAAATAATCAGGGGGAGAAAGAGAAGCAAGAAAACAGTTACCGGATTGAGATTCAGGCAGTATTTTACGTTCAGGGACTAAGGGAGTGAAAACTCATGCGGTGTTAATTTTTACAGATGCAGTCTATAAATTTAAATAACAAACATGCTTTCTCATCCACTTCAAGTAAGATGCCAGTTGTGGGTGGGCTCATGGTGTCTGTGATACACAAGAAGTGATGTTCAAAGTATCCAGATTGAGTATGCTTACCCGGATAGTCAATTAATTGAGTCCCTTGAGGAAACATTGCCAAGCTTGGGGACCAATTAGTTACTCTGCTCACTATGCAAATGCCAAAGTCATCCTGAACATACCTTTTGTGAAGTCTTCAGCTCCAAGTAGAGGGTGGTTACTCAGAAGATGAGGGGAAAAGGGAAGGGGAGGAATGTATTGATTTGTAGCTTTTATGACCTGAGAAAGGAGAAAATAGCAACAGAAGAGAGTCTTTCGGAGCTAAAGTCATGCAAGATTTCTCAGTACTGATGGCCAACAGAAAATAACCCCCAAAAGTGCAGGACAGCAATGAGCTTAGAAAGAACAGATACAATCAAATGTGAGGATAGCAATTTCACAATGTAAAGAACTGATAATTATGTTTTGCAAAGACAGTTAGAGTCTTTAACAGGTAAACTCTTTAACAGGTGCTAAGGCGTAGTGTTTCACTAATTATCAGATCCTCCAATAGGAGTGAGAGTAAGCAAAGAATGTGGTTACTATGGTGACCACCAATAACTAAAATAGGGAGTAAATTAAGACCCATTACAAAGGAATAACGAGCCAGATTTTTTAAAAAAACACAAATAATTCTAGGTTGACACTCAGATAACACAACCCAATATGTAGCATGATGTAGAATATATACATTAAAAAACTAGCAACTGGATCAAAAGTTTCACCTTTGGACCAACCTTCACCAAATAAGAAGACACCTATTCATCTTAGTTAATAGGATAAATAAAACATCTAAGACAAATTTAACTCAAGGCAACACAGACCAAGAGTAGAAAGGAATACAATGGATAATCTATATGTCAACATAAGAAATTAAATGGAGAAAAGGCAGCAATGGCCTACTTCAGAAAAAAATACAGAATTACCAAATGCATACAAGTATTTGATCAAGCCTGACTGATTTTATTTTTACACTGCACAGTGTTAATCCTATGTACATCTCTGTCTCCATATCCTTTCATTTTAGCTCAGTTGGCTGGACAAGTGTTAAGTGGTACAGAGTAAAGTCCAATAGCATGGATTCAATTACCATACCGACTGAGATTTCATGGAGACCCAGCTTCTCAAACTTGACCCTGGCCTGAGGTGTGGTGATCCTCAGGTTAACTCATCACCAGTCAGCCTATGGTCATCTGGGACTATAGTGACTTTAATTAATCCTTTCTTCAAATACCTAACTAACCTACTCTTAAAGGTGGCACAGCAACAATAATCTCTCCCTCAATGTCAAGAAAATGTAGTAGATTGTCATTGATTTCAGGAAGCGTAAAGGAAAACATGCCCCTGTCTACATCAACAGGTATGAAGTAGAAAGGGTCGAGAGCTTCAAGTTTTAGATGTCCAGATCACCAACAACCTGTACTGGTCCCACCATGGCAACACTATAGTAAGAAAGCCCACCAATGACACTACTTTCTCAAAAGATGAAGGAAATTTGACATGTCCACTATGACTATTTCCACCTTTTACAGATACACCACATAAAGCATTTTTTCCAGTTTCATCACAGCTTGGTATAGTTCCTATTCTGCCCAAGACCATAAGGAACTACAAAAGGTCGTGAATATAGCCCAATCCATCATATACACTAGCCTCCGATCTATTGATTCTGTTTGTACTTGCTGCTGCCTTGGCAAAGCAGCCAGCCTAATTAAGGATCCCAGACATTCTCTCTTCTACTTTCTTCCTTTCAGAGAAAAAAAATACAAAAGTCTGTGGTCACATACCAACTGATTCAAGAGCAGCTTTTTCTCTGCTGCTGTCAGACTTTTGAACGGACTTACCATGCATTAAGTTGATCTTTCTTTGCACCTTAGCTATGACTGTATCACTACATTCTGCACTCTCTCATTTCTTTCTCTATGAATGGTATCATTTGTCTGTACAGTGCACAAGAAACAATAATTTTCACTGTTAATATATGTGATAAATCAAATGAGAATATGGTTATTTGGTTATTTTACATGGTTATGGAGATGGTTTTAATGAAGTTATTTTCACAGTAACTTCACTGTAGTGTTCATGTAAGCCTTGTCACTAATAAATAAACTTGACTTTTGGTCTGTGCTTCAACCTTTAGTTCAGCAGCCCAGTCCACAGTTATTGTAACAGTAACTAGTAAAATGCCCCAATATAATCTCAAGATTTGCATTGGAAATGCCCAAAAATGTATCTAAAATAGTTTCTATTTTAAAGTTGATTGGGGAACTTGGCTGTTTCAGGGTTTAGATGAATCCAAAATCAAAAATGAGGAAAGATATGATGGTGTGGGGAATAACTGTTTCTCAGGGATGAGATATTTATTGTTGATATGCAGAAATATTTGGATTTGCAATTTTTTGGATTGATAAAACATAGAACATAGAACACTACAGCACAAACAGGCCCTTCGGCCCACAAGTTGTGCCGAACACATCAAAACCTACCCAGCCATAGACCTATCTATAACCCCCAATCCCATTGGATCCCATATACTCATCCAGAAGTCTTTTAAAAGACCCCAGCGAGTTCGCCTCGACCACCACCGACGGCAGCCGATTCCATTCACTCACCACCCTCAGTGAAAAACTTTCCCCTAGCATCCCCTCTGTACTTGCTTCCCTGCACCTTAAATCTGTGCCCTCTCGTCGCGACCATTTCAGCCCTGGGAAATAGTCTCTGAGAGTCCACCCTATCTATTCCTCTCAACATCTTGTAAACCTCTATCAGGTCGCCTCTCAACCTTCGTCTCTCCAGGGAGAACAGTCCCAGCTCCCTCAACCTGTCTTCATAAGGCATGCCTCCCAATCCAGGCAACATCCTTGTAAATCTCCTCTGCACCCTTTCAATAGCTTCCACGTCCTTCCTATAGTGAGGCGACCAGAACTGCGCACAGTACTCCAAGTGTGGTCTGACAAGGGTCCTATAAAGCTGCAGCATTACCTCCTGACTCCTGAACTCAATCCCTCGATGAATGAAGGCCAGTACACCGTAAGCTTTCTTAACCGCATCCTCCACCTGGGAGGCCGATTTGAGAGTCTTATGGACCCGGACCCCAAGATCCCTCTGCTCTTCCACACAGCTAAGACTCCTACCTTTGATAGTGTACTCATTCATCCCGTTGGATCTGCCAAAATGGACCACAACACATTTATCCGCGTTGAAGTCCATCTGCCACTTCTCCGCCCAGTCTTGCATCCTGTCGATGTCATGCTGCAACTTCTGACATCCCTCCAGACCATCCACAACACCACCGACCTTCGTGTCATCGGCGAACTTACTCACCCATCCCTCCACTTCCTCATCCAGGTCATTTATGAAAATGACAAACAGCAAGGGTCCTAGAACAGATCCCTGGGGCACTCCACTGGTGACCGACCTCCATGCAGAAAAAGAGCCATCCACAACCACCCTCTGCCTTCTGCAGGCAAGCCAGTTCTGGATCCACAAGGCCAAAGCCCCTTGGATCCCATGGCCTCTCACCTTCTCAAGAAGTCTTGCATGTGGGACCTTGTCAAATGCCTTGCTGAAGTCCATGTACACCACGTCCACTGCTCTTCCTTCGTCAATGTGTTCAGTCACATTTTCGAAGAACTCAATTAAGCTCGTAAGGCACGACCTGCCTTTTACAAAACCATGCTGACTATTTCTAATCAACCTAAACTTCTCCAAATGCTCGTAAATCTTGTCCCTCAGAAGCCTCTCCATCAGCTTACCAACCACTGAGGTCAGACTCACCGGTCGGTAATTTCCAGGACTATCCCTGTTCCCTTTCTTGAAAATAGGGACCACATCCGCAATCCTCCAATCCTCCGGAACCTCTCCCGTCTCCATTGACGACGCAAAGATCATCGCCAGGGGCTCTGCAATGACATCCCTCACCTCCCACAATAACCTGGGGTACATCCCATCTGGTCCCGGAGACTTGTCTATCTTGATAGCATTTAAAAGTTCTAACACATCCGCTTCCTTAATATCTACATACTCAATCTTTTCAGTCTGCCGCAAACTTGTAGTGCATCCTCCCAGATCACTTTCTACCGTGAATACTGAGGCAAAGTACTCATTAAGCACCTCTGCCATTTCTTCCGGTTCCATACAGACTTTTCCCCCTTCACCTTTTATAGGTCCTATCCCTTCTCTTCTCATCCTTTTACTTTTCACATATTTGTAGAAGGCCTTGGGATTCTCCTTAATCCTACCAGCCAAGGCCTTCTCATGACCCCTTCTGGCTCTCCTAATTTCCTTTTTAAGCTCTCTTCTATAAGCCTTATACTTGTACTTCTCTAGACCCCAGCTGAGAATAGCTGGGATCTAGCTTGATCCCAGCTTGATCTGAGAATAAAAAAGGAATATGTTATCAGTCATCATACTTTTGTTTTCTTTGCAATGTGCTACCACCCCAGTCTTGTTGCATCTCTCAAAATTATAATCTCACACTTATCAAAATTAAATTCTGCCAATTACCAGCCTGCTTGCTCTACTACTGCATTAATGAATCCTTCAGGTTTTTTTGCAATCCTCTGCATGATTTCCAAAGCACCCCCCAGTCCCTCCCCCTGCAATTGGGTACCTCTCAATATGCAAAGCTTGTACATAAAAAGTGGAATGCTAAACAGGAATCAAAGACCAGGAAAAATATGGGTAAGGCTGAAAATGTCTGAAGGATGTAGCAAGGTTAGAAATGTTAATGTCCAGCTGATTTTAACAATTCTGTAAACCTTGTAGTCTTGATGGTTCTTGTACGTGGTCACAGTAGGATCAGCAGAAGGCAATTCAGTCTCTTGAGCCTGCTCCACCATTTAATACCATAATGGCTGATCTCATCTCAGTTTCAACTCCACTTTGCCCATTCACCATAACACTTCAACCCATTACTAATTTAAAAACTGATCCATCTCTTTCTTAAATTTACTCAAAACCCTGGCATCCACCATGCCCTGGGATAGTGAATTCCACAGCCGCACTACCATTTGAGAGTAGTTTCTCCTCATCTCTGTCAGTCATCCTAAAACTTTAACCTCTTGTTGTAGATTGCTCCACAAGATGAAACATCCTCACCATGTCTGCTTTGCAAGCGAGGATAAGGCATTGATCCTGTAATTTGGAGGCCTGTATTCTGGTGAAAAACTGTTTTCTCCTCGGATATCACTCTTGAAGGGGCGTTTGAAAAACGTTTTCAAGGTTTTCATGGGCTACAGAAATATAACAATGGGAAGTTATCTTCAGAGTACAGGATTTAAAGTTAAGATTGCAAAAAAAAGTGCCATTTTCAGTTGGATTGGAATAAAAAATACCTTATCTATTGGGACAGAAAACCATGGCAGTTTTTTATATCAACATTTTACATGAATTTGTGTTATAAGTAAAGATTTAGCATTACCAGAATCATGAATTCATTAATGATTTTTTTTTGGAAGTTTTGAAGAGTAGCCCAGATATAATACACTTCTACTCAAAATGTTCCAGAGTTAACATACACACGTATAATATATTAATCTCTTTTCAAGCTCTTCTCCCTGCTATTTTAATGTTATAATCTCTAAACACTATTTATAAATGGTCCGCATATGTCCAATAATTAATTTTACAGACCAATATGCATAAGGTTGTAAGGTGCCAGGAAGTGCAGGCCCTTGTTATGATAAAAGAAATAATATCATAGAATCCCTACAGTGCAGAAGGAGGCCAATTGGCCATCAAGCCTGCACCAATTCTGACAATATCTTACCCAGGTCGCTGCTGTATCCCAATAACCCCACACACTTAGCACGTCTAATCCATCTAACCAACACAAATTTGGATAGTACGGGCAATTTAGCATAGCCAATCCACCGAACTTGGACATTTTTGGAGTGTGGGAGGAAACCAGAGTACGCAGAGGAAACCCAGACAGACACAGAGAGAATGTGCAAACTCCACGCAAACAGTGACCCAAGGCCAAAATTGGCTCCCTGGCACTATGAGGCAGCAGTGCTAACCATTGTGTCACCGTGCCACCCTCTTTTATATATCCTATTTGTATTTCACCTTCATTTTCAGAAAGTGGGCTGATACACAATTTCATATTGCCAAATATATGACAACAAGCTAACTTTTTTGATACAAAACATATGATAGGAACAGAACGTTTTATTACAGCAAATCTTACTTCCAGTTAGCATTGCCCAGGAGATCAAAAATAATCTTCCCCAATGTTTTAGGTTCTCTGCTCTTCACGGGATGCCCTACTTACTATTTGGAGAGAGCGACTGGCAACTTGCTTCTAATGCAGTCCGGGCTGTGGCAAAAAAAAATGATGCAGAAAGCACAAAATGTTCGCTGAATGGATATTAGCACATAAAGATGTTAGATTCTTACAATTGTGGACAAAATGTAAATTATAAATTAGATGTAAGCATGCATTTTGACTCAACTAAATTAGTAGTGAATTCACTAATGACCACATAAACAAAATTTCTGTCAGTCTAATCAATTTGCAGTAGTGTTCCTTGCCAATATTTTCAAATAAATCAATCATAATCCGGCTCATTTCAAGTACATAGACTATCATTGCTGAATATGTCATTAGACTAGTGTCATGTGTATATGATAATGGCTTGGTGTATTGTGGTACACCAATCTTTTAAAGGGTGTTTCATCAAATATTGTCTATTCGTCACAACTTTCTTCATTAACAGAATAACTTTCCAGTTGTTCAATGGTAACTCATAACAACAGGAACACGTCACATTGTCTTGCTCACAGCATACTTGCACCAGAGTTGACACTGAGATGCACTATAACAGATGTAAGTGAAATGTTTGCCTTTTACAGGGCATGCAGTTGAGATGCAAACTCAATAACTGCATGAATAATTTATTCCTGCAAATGGACAAGCAGCAACTCAGCTCACGACAACAGAAAGTGGGATGGGGGGAGTTGGGATGTTGCCATGCAAACAAAATCTGAGGAGTGAAGAAATTTCTGAATCAGTGTTCCAGAGCATTTCTGTAATGTTGCCAAACAAAATGGAAATGAAATGAAATAGTGATTTTGAAACTAATTTCTGCAATTTAGGGATCATTAAGAGTGAATAATGAGTAGAGTTTGAAAAAAAAATTGATTCAAAGTTAGGGTATTTTCTATCCTCGTTCTTCCACATTTTATTCCTTCCATTATTTGAGTCCATGTTCATGGGTAAATACCAGTTCTGAATGACTTTGAGTCATTCAGAAATGACTTTCTGAAGTCACTGGCCTTGATATCTAG